>JARGCV010000104.1:16436875-17866250 GCA_034064705.1 Bothrops alternatus | reverse complement strand
CTAGCCTAGCCTAGCCTAGCCTAGCCTAGCCTAGCCTAGCCTAGCCTAGCCTAGCCTAGCCTAGCCTAGCCTAGCTTAGCCAAGCCTAGCCAAGCCTAGCCAAGCCTAGCCTAGCCTAGTCTATTATTCATTTTGTACAGCTGCCCATCTCAGGCCAGTGACTGGGCAGCAAATAATCATAAACATACTTAAAACAGTTAATACATAATACAAAAATAAATACAAATAGCAGTCAAGAGATATAATAATCCATCAGTGTCAATATAACAGGAAATGGGGACTTCACATACTTGGGACCCCAGGCTCAGGCACATAGGCAAGTCTTCAACGCTTCTGAAAGGCCAACATTGCTGGGGCCACCCTAAACTCAGGAGGGAGAGTGTTCCAGAGGGCAGGTATTATGGCAGCTAAGGCATATCTCCTGGGGAGAAACTCAACATTCCTTGGCTGATAGAATCAGAATATGCCCATCCTGTCTGACTGATTGCAAGAAGACAGTTCCTCAGGTAAACCACCCCCAAGCCATGAAGGGCTTTAAAGGTGACAATCAGCTCCTTGAATTGCACTCAGAAACACACTGGCAATCCCTGCAACCTCCAAAGCAATTGTGTAATATGTGCCAAATAACTGACTTGATTTGCAGGCTGTTTAGCTGCATTGTGTATCAGCTGAAACTTCCGGATGCTCCTCAGGTAGTCCCATGCAGAGTACATAGTTCAATAATCCAAATGGGAAGTCACAAGGCCATTCAAAGCTTCTCTGTCCATGAATGGGTGCAACTGGCACACAACCCAAAGATGGGCAA
The DNA here is from genome assembly GCA_034064705.1 of Bothrops alternatus. Taxonomy (NCBI): domain Eukaryota; kingdom Metazoa; phylum Chordata; class Lepidosauria; order Squamata; family Viperidae; genus Bothrops; species Bothrops alternatus. The sequence goes on along the minus strand of JARGCV010000104.1, from coordinate 17,865,445 downwards.
AGGCCCTCTTACCCACGGCTTCCACCTGCTTTTCCAGCAGCAGCCACGAGTCGAAGAGGAGTTTTAGTTTCTAAAAAGGTTTGTAGTTTCTTTGGGGGAGAGCATTTTTATATCAGAAAGACTCAGAAATAGTTCTTTAAAAAAGAAATTGGAGATTAAAAATCAAATATCAACATTTAGCAATTCTTGATACTCAGTTTGGCATTGTACTTTAAAGGATACTGGCTTATTTGTTCAACAATAGCTGTTTCCAGCTTTTCCCCTTTAGCAGACGTTTGCACAGGTTGTATATGCAAATCAATAAACAGCAAAATTACTATGTCAAATGGATTTAGATGTGATAATAACTTTTTAATAGCCTCATTTCAATGTACAATCCTGATGGCCTGGAAAAAAATAAATAAAAGAGTCATGAACAAATATTTGTCCTAAACCTTACCCAGGAGGGAAAAGAGCAGTAAGAAGCATTATGACAACCGCCTATTGAAGAATGGACTGTGAAAGTAACAAATTTGGCGGAAATGGCGAAAATATCAGCATACTTGAAAAACCGCTCCAATGAACAATTTTTGACGGACTGGAAACAGTGGATAGACTATATCCAAGAGAGACACCAATCAAACAGAATGCAGCTGGCGTTTAGCTGAGGCTCGATGGGAGGAGGGAAGAAGGGTTAACAAATCAAATGTTTACAAAAACTAACACCCAATGTTGAATATATATGTTCTATAACTAATGCCTCTTAACATAACCTTATGACTAATGTTGTTTGCTTTAATACTGTTAAAGCGGACTGAATCTCTACCTCAGGACATGAAACTTTTACCTCAGGATCTCTGGTTAGGGACTATAAAAGATTGCACTAGTAATGGGATGAAGTCAATTCAGAAGCGCAAACGAACAATATGCAATAGACTAGATACAGCAGATAGACCATATATAAGAGAAACACCAACCAAACAAAAGGTACTCGGAGTATACTTGAAGAGGGAAGGGAGGAGGGAAGAACGTTTACTAAAACAGATGTTTACAAAGATTAATACCTAATGTTGTATGCTATGTTCTAGGATGATTGTTTAGCAATAGGATCTTTGGTTTAATGTTGATCACATTAATATGGAACCAGATAAGAGAAACACCAATCAAACAAAGTGTAACAGGAGTATAGTTGAGGCTAGACGCGAGGGGTGGAAAAAGGCTTACTAATTCAGACGTTTTCAATGACTAATACTTAGTATTGTATATCAGGTGCCATGATGATTGCTGCACAATATGTTTTTATGTTCAATGTTGATTGTTTTAATAAAAGAATTTTATATATTAAAAAAAAAAGAAATGGAATAATCTGCCAATTAAGAGGAAAATGCATATACCATGGCCGGGAAGTCAAATGCCAACAACCTCCCTTTTCCTATCAGTTGTTCTATGTGTAATTATACTAATGAAGGATGTGGATTGGGTTGTGAAAACAATAAGTTACTGCTTAACCAAGTTACAATAGCCATTACTTCTAGAAGTACTTAAAATGTTTGGTATAAACTGTCATGGTTTACCCACCATCAGGCCATCACCAGGAATAAATCTAATGAAAATCATATTTTGCTTTGGGCCTCAACAGATAAAGTTGCTTAAAGCTGAAACAAGAGTAATTGATGAATCAGTGCAACAGCAAATTGACATTTAGGAGGGAAGCATTAGGACTGCTTCATCACCAGTACTGATCTTTGGTCATACACTGTTGTCCACAAATATATCTGTACCATTGCTGAGTAGTAATCAGCTGTTTCACAGGAAGTACTATAACTATCATATGGTGCTGATCCAGCTGATTACATATGGGGCTCTTCTGAATGGCAGCACAAAAGTGCTGTTATACAGTGTAGGAGTCAGGTTAAAATATGCCAGCTTTAAAATGTGCTGACTACCAATCTCAATTCTGTCTTGAAAATTAAGTAGAATAGAGGTACTGCCACATAAGAAGCAGAGGGAGGAGATATCAGGGTGGAGAACACACCCCTTGATGTCAATTATTGGCAGTAGAGGACCTCTGAGTCTTCTGTCAGTTTTACATCCCATGTAATGACCATTCCATGGGATCAAAAAATTGGCATCAAATGAACTGACCTCCTTTTGCCTCTTCATTTGCCATTGCAAGGGGGTAAGGGTAGAGAAGAAAAATAATTTCCTCTGCTCTGTCTCTCTCTTTCTCCCACTAACCATGGTAAGATTACCCAGGTTTGTTTCCCTTCACATCCAGTGTCCACCAAATTCTACCAATTATTTCCTTAAAGTGTGCTAGAATGGACTTTGGCATTGCTGCCTTTAGCCATCTTTCATGTTACCCAAGTGACAGGTCATCAATCTTCTGAAAGAAGGTCCAAGCCATCCTCAGCCCATTGACCATTCTCACAGAAGACTTGTAAACAGTTTTATCAGACATTATATCAATTTCCTGTGATTACTTTAGAGGCTTCTTTACAATGCATAGACTTTCAGGGAGCAAGATACATACCATAGATGATTAAATATTAATCCATACTTGGTGGTGGCTTTAGTAGAAAGTGAGGCAATAAGCTGGAGCAGAGTCAGAACACAGCTAATTCAGTACCATGGTCAGGACTGCTGATGCCAACCTAAGACTTTGGAATGGATTTCAGGACCATGGAGAGTAACATAGGAGCAGCACAAATATAAAGAAGTTTTAAACCAATCCATTGAAATGTTTCTAGAAACTCCACCCAATTCAAGTTTGATAGTATTTTTGCATCCACTAGTTTGAAAATTGGAATATTGTCTTGGAGTATTGGAAAAGAGTGGGTCACAGAATGCTTTTCATTATCTTCATGATCAGCAGGGGAGACTAGGCACCATTTCTCAAAGTTGGGGGATGATTGGATAGGTTGCAGAATCTAAGATACCAATTCATAAGGAGGACCCCAATTCATGAGAATCCATAAGAAGTCTACCCAGGGCTATCAAAGCCTTGCCAGAAGTAGCTCAAACTGTAGCAGCAAAAGTTAGCACTAGAGGAAACCAGCATAGCGATTTAATAATTTTCATTCCCAAAGCAGACACCTTCCCCTCTGCTTTCTCCTCAGAAAGAACAAAGCCTTCTAATTAAAAAAAAAATTTGAAACAAAGAACTGAGCATCTAGAACAGCAACAGAATAAGAAAAGCAACAGAATAATATTGCCTATATAGAAGCTTGTTTCAAAGAAACAGCTAGCACAAGTATTAAAATATGTCTATAGTGCAATACCAAATATATGCATCAGCTCACTGCAAGAAACAAACCAATTAAGGTACACAACATCTGCATTCATAACTGAAGATCTTGAATAGAAAATCAATCAACTAGAAAATAAAAACCAAACAATGCATCACCAAAATGGAATTCAAGTTGGAAAATAATATCAGCATGTTAAGATCAGATGCAAGCAAGTTAGAACAGATAAAATAAAAGAAACTGAAGAACAAGAAGACCAAAGCATATCTGATCACGAAATATCACCTAGAAAATTAAGGAAGCACTAGAAGTAATCAAATAGCAAAAAACATCTTTAACCAAGATCAGCAGAAGCTTGAATTGTACACTATAGGCTGAATCTCCAATATTAATTGAATCAGAAACATTTCTACCAATCCATCAATGGATAGACATGAACCAATTAACACCTGACTGGCTGACAAAGAAAAAAAGTACAATTTTGAACACAGCCATAGGACAATCCAAAGAAATAGAAATAGTTTGGTAAAGGAGATGAATAAAAATAAAAAAGAAACCAAAATGAAAGAACTTGTAACTGCAGCAGAAATGATGGAGAAAAGGGCAATGAAGTTCAAGAACTGATCCACAGTGGGTAAAGATGAATTGCATGGTTTTTGATCGAAACATCTGACTGATTTACACCCATCATTGCCAAACAGTTTAACAACATACTACAAGGATATGAAATTGAAGATTGGTTAACATATGGCAAAACTGATCTGAAAATAAAAGATCCAACAAAAGAGGCAGCATCAGACAACTATAGGCCAATTACCTGCTTATTAACATTTTCAAAAGCTTTGTGTAAAGATGAATGACATAATGGAAGACATAGTTGCTAGTAATACACTGGGAGAGGTTAATACTGATAGAGAAATGTTTCGGTGTAACTCACTATCACTACCAATTATATCATTGCATAGATTTCTCTGTCAACAATAAAAATCAGATATGATTGAATTAAAGACAAAAAAACCATTATCTTATTGCTCTGTCCCATGAGACACAAGGCGTTACATATGCTGAAGAGTTTTATGAGCAAAAACATGTTATCATTTTCTTATTTATGTTGAGAGGCTATTCTTTATAACAGGACTCCCCAACCCCCAGTCCATGGACAGACACCAGGCCGCAGCACGCCAGAAACCAGGCCACACAAACAAGCGAAGCCCTATCTGTGGGATGCAGTCAGCATGGGAAACCCCACACACCCTCTCTCTCCATGGAACTGGGCCCTGGTGCCCAAAAGCATCAGGCCATTGCTTTATAATACTCAGCACCACAACTTGAAATAACTATACTTTAAGGAATAAATTATAGAAGATGGACATTCATTTTTTAAAACTAAGAATATTATATAAGTTGTGTTTATCTATTTCTCTCTATCTCATTATAATCTATCTTAGATATGAATCAACTAAATCAATTTTCAATCCACCAAACTCATATATTCATATGAAGCTTTGCTCCTTTTGCCAGGTTTAAAAGCCAAAAATTCCCAGATTAGATCCAGGTTTATCATGAGCAAAATGTAGGGATATTTTCATTAGAGCAAGTTTATTCATTAGAGAATGTTCTCCAATTCTTTGTTCCTCTTGCAGTATTGGAAAGTTGTTTCTTTTCTTGCATGTTTTAGTAAACATTATGTACTACCAACTAACTGTTGAGATTAGAGGCATCTCATCCAGAATGCAGTTGGTTTCCAATTAATTCCTCCTGTTATGGAACAGCTTTAATCCATAGAATAGTAACATGCAGTTAGAGAGAAGTCCCTCAGAAAACATTCTCGGGGGGGGGGGGGGACGGCATTCTCAGAAATTTTCTCCTGAGAAATATTGCCTTTAATGAGTACTGAAAGAAGCTACAGCACTAGTTGAAACAGGATTTTTTTTAAAAAAAAAATACATGATTTGTGAGTGAAAAGTACTGTATTTTTGCTGACTATCATCCAGGTTGAAATTCTGCAATAGGTCAGGAAACCCTAACCCGCTCCAAAAAAAATATTTACTGAGAAATATTATTCTATTGCTACCCCAGAAGGCAGAACATTTTCCGCCTCTGTTGAGGGCTGTTTGCATTTGGAGCAATATACTCAAAGCAGCATATCATTGGGAGAAAGCAGAATGCAGTATCTTTAATGTCTCAAGCTGGATGCTCTTAAATTCACCCTTGGCCTGTTCCATTATATATTTAATATTTAATGTGTTAAAAATATAGGCTCCCTTTATGTTTTTCTCATCTTGATTATCCTTGCAGGCTTTAAATATTTATTTTTACACTAACTTTAATATGGTTACATGGGTCTATTTTTTAGTGTCTTCTTTCCTTTTTAAAAAATATGTTATATTAAGCTAATCAAGAAAAGAAAGTACAAACAGCATAACAAAAATCAATACAAGATATTGTGTTGGATGTCTTCTTCCCGCCCCTTCCCTCCCATATTTACGAATATTGATTTGTGTTATTTACATACAATGTGGGGTTTTTTTTCAGTCTCAGAAATATATGACAAAAACTCATTCTGGTTTCATATACAGATATATTTAATTAGAAATAAATAATTGTTTAAATTAAAATTAAAATGAAACATAAGTATTATTCCTGCTAGTCATGTATAATTTCCCCCTTTTAAGATATTAAATATAATTTGTTAGTTTTGAAGGTTTGTAGGAGCTGCCACCAAAGATGTCAGGGATGCAATAGTTTTGGGGATTCGGTTTGTGCACATGTGTTTCAAGACACAAACACAATCCACAGGAAGAATTCCCCACCTAATGGGTGGGACTTCAATTTCAATGTTGGTTGCAAACTTACAGACAATGAGGACCAATATATCTGGAGGGCATTCTGTTGGAGAGGAATTACCTAGAAGAAAAATGATAGAAGCATCAATTTAAGACAATTGGACATAATACCAAATTCACTCTCTATCCACACTTCGCTGAATGTAAACCTCTCTGAAATGTAGAATTTTTTGCATCCTGTTCTAAAATTCATATGGATGAAAGAAACATCATAATTCAAAATTCCATATAAATCCTTGGGAAAGGAATTATATCTGTGCTTTGTTAAAGGCCCCGAATGTGAAATAGACAGAAATAATTATTATATGAAGAGTTTTAATCTTATCAATATATTGTGATGTGACATTTATTCCCATTCATTCAGAAGATAATTGATGCAACCTCTTATTATTATGCTTCTCTGCTTAGATGAACCTTTTTAATTTGCATTAGCATTTGGTACTGACTTACAACTGCAATGAGTTCTATTGTCTGCAGTAATATAGTTTCAGACTAATTATTTCATACTATAAAATAAATAATCATCTCACAGCATCTCACCTAGAACCATTTTAATAATACCATAAGGTAGACAGTATTATTAAGCAATTATTTAAATGTCCTGTTGCAGGTCAGTTGGGATCAGGGATGAACATTTTAAATCTATCATAAGGCTTATTTCATGGTGGGTTTTTTGTTTTGTTTGTTTTGCATTTTGTTTGTTTTGCATGCTAATATATCATGACAATATAATTTATACCAAGTAGTATCCATTGTTCCATTTTTTAAAATTTTTAAATATGGTGGTGTTGGTAAAGATGAGACATTTCTGTATTGGCAATGAAGTTGTTTTATTAAAAAATAAAAACATAGGATGTACATTTTATGAGTAAATAAAGTAACAATAAATAAATGGTCACTCATATATTTAAAAATACTTCATTAATATGTTTCATTTTAAGGAAGATTCAAATTATCTGTAATATGTTACCTCTACTATATTAATTACAAATAGATGTAAAATGGAGAAGGGAAGATGATCACAAATGACCCAGGTCCTACCAAGTTCTCTGCAAGTACACTATACAATAGATTCTGAGTAATATCCAATATTTCAATAGAGCTGATTGGGGAAAGTTAATTCATAATTTCTGGTGCTTAGGTAACATTATTCCTTCATCATAGAATTGCCAAAATCAAATGCTATCCATATTCTTGGCAAAGTTAAATATATCCTTTTAAGAAGGGAGGACATGCTAAGGTTTTCCAGAAGGTAACAAAAATCACATCATATTAAGCATCATTCTGAAAAAGCTCCTTTTATTTTTACAACTGTGTATTTGCTTTTAAAAATTATATGCTGCCTCTAAAAACCAAACTGTAAGACAGTTGCATCTCAGCTGACAGAGATGTCAAGGACTATTTTAAAATATTTATATATGTGGCATGACAGATTTTTTTGATGACATTAATAATGACTTCAACAGTGAGCTGTTACATATCAATCTGGCTAAGTACATGTTGGCAGGTGACCAGATACCCTTCACTACCAGCTACTGTAGTTCTTTTTCTTTCCCCAGTATTGTGACAAAATGAGAAAACTGTCAGCATTTTTTTAAAGCCCAGAAAATTGATTTAGTGCTCTCAAATCCTCACAAAAGGTGACATCTTTCAGGTGACAGTAACAAACACAGTTACTTAGTTCTATTGATCTTATAGTTGCTATCAATGACTTAAGGAGAAAATCAACTGACTCTGGGTAATGATGAGCTTAAATGAAGCCATTCCAGTATAGTAGCCCACATAGATGCTCAGTAAAAGAATTCATAATTTGCATATAAAAGGTCTGATGCCAAGTACTGTATCTGTATCTTCAGTACAGTACTTTTCTTGGTGAGATTTGCCCCTCCCATAAATTGATAGATTTCCTCTCAAAATGTCAAACCTATTCTGCTATAAGGAGCATCCAATGACCTACTAACTGTCATTGAACTATACTTCTAAGTAGCCCCACCAACAGGCCCAGTAGTGAGAATGTTGGGAGTTGTAGTTCTGAGATAGATGGGTAGATAACTTTTATTGTTATTTTTTACTGTGGGCACAGTGGCACAGATATTGCTTGCTCTCAAAAGTGTACACATACATAACACACATATATATACAACATATGTATAAACCTACACTTACATATAAATAACATATAAATATTAATCACTTTCATGAAGAGGATGTGTAGTGTCCCAGACAATCTTGCAGATCCTACTCAAGCAACGCTTATGTTCTATGTCTTGGATGGAAGGGAGGGAATTGTCAATAATCTTTTCTGCCATCCTCACCACTTTCTGCACCACCTTCCTGTCTGAAGCAGTGATGCTTCCAAACCAGACTGTAATGCTGTATGACAGGATGCTCTCGATCGTCCCTCTGAAGAAAGTGGTAAGGACAGGGGAAGGAAGATGTGCTTTTCTCATGCGATGCAGAAAATGCAACACAGAGACCCATTAACTAGGGAAGTCCAGATGTCTCCACATATCCCTTTCATTGTAAAATAGAATTTAGAACTTTGTGGCCATAAACTCACTTTCTGCCTGGTCTCCCTCCTCCTGAGATTTTCACATGTAATTTAATATTCATTGTGTATGAGGGAAGTAGCCATGTTTCTTATTCTATTTATCATTCCATCTTTTTTTTCCATTTACAAGTAGTCCTCGATTTATTGCCATAACTGAGTCCAAGATTTGTTTAGTGAAACATTTGTTAAGTGAGTTTTGCCTCATTTTACAACCTTTCTTGCCACAGTTGTTAAGTGAATAATTGAGGTTGTTAAGTTAGTAACACGGTTCTTAAGTGGATCTGGCTTCCCCATTGCCTTTGCTTGTCAGAAGATCACAAAAAGCGATCATATGACCCCAGAACACTGCAATGTCATAAATATGAGTCAGTTGTCAAGTATCTGAATTTTGATCACATGACCATGGGGATGCTACAATGATTATAAGTGTGAAAAACGGTCGTAAGTCACTTTTTCCAGTGCTGTTGCAACTTCAAACAGTCACTAAATGAATTGTTGTAAGTCGAGGATTATCTGTAATGCAGACCAGAAGAAAGAAAACTGAAGCCAAGAAGTGGAATGGAGAAAACTCATTGTTCCTTTTTTTTGTTTCAATCTTTTTTATTAATTTTTTTCATCAATATATGTTAATTTTTCCAATCAACAAGTTGTCTGGAGTTTGCTAAGCTAATACATGTTCAATTCCTAATCTTTCATTCTTTTCTCTAACCAAGAATAAAATAAATTCCAAATTTGATAGTAGTTTGTATCTTCTTTGTCTTTCAGCCATCTCTGTACATTCCAATATCTTCCTGATTATTTCTTCCTCTGATGGCAATCCTTCATTCTTCCAGTATTGTGCAAAAATTATTCTCGCTGCTGTGGTAATATGTAGAATTAAGTATACTTTCTGCTTATTAATCTTTTCAGACATAATGCCTAGTAAAAAAAGTTCAGGTTTAAAATCCACTTGTTCGTCCAATATTTTTTCTAACCACATATGTATATTTTTCCAATAAGCCTTTGCCTTCCCGCATGTCTACCAAATATGATAATACGTCCCTATGTTATGTTTACATTTCCAACATCTATCTGACATATTTTTAAACATTTTTGCTAATCTTGCTGGTGGAAGGTGCCATCTATAAAACATTTTATACAGATTTTCTTTGTATGAAGTTGACATTATTAATTTATAGTTTCTCTCCCATAACATTTGCCATTTTTCTAATTCTATATTATAACCAAAAAAATTTGCCCATCTTATCATTGTTTCTTTCACTTGTTCACTTTCCATATCTAAAATTAACAAAAAATTATACATTTTCTTAATTAATTTCTCATCTGAGGTTAACAAAATCTTATCAAACACAGTTTGATCCTTGTAAAATCCATACATTTTTACATCTTTTTCATATCTACTTTGTATCTGTAAATGTGCTCACCAGGACAGATTAATTCCTATATTTTCCAATTCTTGTTTAAATTTTAATTTCCCATCAATATCTAAAATATCTTTATATGTCCATACTTTTTCAAAATCTACCAGATTTGGATGTATAAATGCCTCCATCATTGATAACCACCCTGGAATTTTTAAATATATTTTAGCTTGAATTTTTTCCCATACTGTTAACAAGGCATTTCTTATAAAATGATTTTGAAAGTACTTATGGACTCTGTTTTTCCCATACCATAAAAAAGCATGCCACCCCAATTGTAAATCATGTCCTTCTAAATACAATAACCTTTTATTTCTAAGTGTTATCCACTCTTTCACCGATGTTAACACCGTTGCTTGATAATACAATGTCCATTCCGGCAACCCAAAACCTCCATTTTCCTTAGCATCTTGTAATGTTTTCATCTTAATTCTAGCTTTTTTCCCCTGCCAAATAAAATTCAAAACCAATGAATTTAAATTTTGAAAGAATTTTCTCTCACATTTTATCGGAATCGTTTGAAATAAAAATAAAATCTTTGGCAACACATTCATTTTTACTGTAGCAATTCTTCCTAATATTGATAGCTGGAGATTTTTCGATCTTTCCAAGTCTAGCTTTATTTGCTTCAATAATTTTATATAATTGCCTTCTTTTATTGATGAACACCCATTGTTCCATTTGTCTCAGGGTTGTCCACAGATAAAAGCAATGGCTTTCTATTAGCTTAGAGCTCTTTACCAGCTCCACTGGAAATATCAGGATTCGGTTCTAAATATTTTTCATGGAAACCAAGTAGTGTATCATGAAGCTATGTCTCTTTCCCCAATTTGTTAAACCATCCCATTCAATGTCATTACTGATCTCAAAGCCCAGCTACATATACAGTGAGGAACACTTACCACTTTTCTATTATCAATCGTCTAGTCCTTACGGTGTTTTATAACAGACAAGCAGTAGGAGTGATCCTTCAGTGCATGCTGTAGGTGGACTGCTGAATATTGCCTTTATTTTCTTGTGGATACTGCCTGTTGACTTTAACAGTTCTAATCTTTCTGTAGCAAATTTTGAGGCACTAGCTACTAGATAGGAATATTATTTTTTAAGAACTAGTAATTGAAATTCCTTCTAATTCAGAAAGCAGGTTTTGCTATACTTTCTGTTCCATATTTAGGTGGCATCCTCCTTGTGACTAAAGTAAATAAGGGATGCAAAGCAATTGCAAGAAATTTGGTAAATTAAGTATAAAATTTTTATCCTAACTTTCATACATCATTGTGTGGTCGATGCATGAGTTTCTAGAGATTAGAGGTAGTCCTCAAACAACTGTGTCCCTAACTTAACAATTGCAGTGATTCACTTAGCAATTGTGGCAAGAAAGATTCTGATTATTGGAGGCCCTCAGAGATTGTAATTATTATGACAATTATTTAATAGAAAATAGAGAAAGATTTATTTGATTTTATGTAACAATATTCTTCACAACAGTTATAAGTACAATTGATTTTTATCCTCTCTAAAGTTACATCATGATACTTTGCTTTCTACAATTTAACTTCTCTGATCATTTAAGTCATAAATGACAAGATCATTTTTTATTATTGTGTACCAATGTAAATAAATAATGAATATGTGTAGATAGTGTCTTTTATACCAAGAAAACTACTTTATCTATCTCAGCAAGATCTGTTAGGTTCACCAACCATTTCTCCATAAAAGGTAGTCTTGATGTTTTCCATCTCTGTCCATACAAAAATCTTACTGCAATTTACATCAATAATCTTCCATGGATTTTTTCTATGGAAGATAGGGATAATACAAAAAAAGTATATCTGTGTGGCCTTTACCACAACATTGCAATAATGGCTGTTTTCGCTGTGATTCCTTCATTTATAATTTCTGGCATGGAATTAGCTCTTTTCATAGTGGCTGCAGTTAAACTGAGCTCATCATCACAACAAGGCATCACTGCCCATTTATTTATTTATTTATTTATTTATTCGGATTTGTATGCCGCTCCTCTCCGAAGACTCGGAGCGGCTCACAACATATATATATATAAACAATTGCAACAAATCCGAACATTAAACATTAAAAATAAAAACCCCATACATACTCATCAATCACACCACAATCAACAATCATCCCCAGGCCTGCCGGCAGGGGTAGGTTTTTAAATTCTTTCGGAAGGCCAGGAGGGTCGGAGAAACGCGGACTTCAGGAGGTAGTTGGTTCCAGAGGGCGGGCGCTGCAACAGAGAAAGCCCTCCCCCTAGGGCCCACCAGACGACATTGTTTCGCTGCCGGGACCTGGAGGAGGCCGACCCTGTGCGCTCTCACCGGTTGTAGAGAAGTATGTGGCAGAAGGCGGTCCCATAAGTATCCTGGTCCCATGCCATGAAGGGCTTTATAGGTAATAACCAACACCTTGAATTGGGCTCGGAGACCAATAGGCAACAAATGCAGCGTGCGGAGAGTTGATGAAATGTGGGCACAACGAGGAAGACCCACAACTGCTCGCGCAGCTGCATTTTGCACTAATTGTAGTCTCCAAACACTCTTCAAGGGTAGCCCCATGTAGAGAGCGTTGCAGTAGTCGATCCTCGAGGTGACAAGGGCATGTGTGACTGTGAGGAGAGACTCCCGATCCAAGTAAGGACGCAACTGGTGCACCAGGCGAACATGGACAAATGCCCCCCTCACCACTGCTGACAAATGATGATCCAATGTCAGCTGTGGATCGAGGAGGACTCCCAAGTTGTGAACCTTCTCTGAGGGGTTTATAGATTCACCCCCCAGGGTAATCGAAGGACAGATAGAAGTGTCCTTGGGAGGCATCACCCACAGCCACTCTGTCTTATCGGGGTTGAGCCTTAATCTGTTAACACCCATCCAAACCCTCAAAGCCTCCAGACACCGGCACATCACCTCAACCGCTTCACTGATATGGCCAGGAGTGGAAATGTACAGCTGAGTATCATCAGCGTACTGATGGTATCTCACTCCATGGCAGTGGATGATCTCACCCAGTGGCTTCATGTAAATATTAAAAAGTAGGGGGGAGAGAACCGACCCCTGAGGCACCCCACATGGGAGTAACCTAGAGGTGGACCTTCAATCCCCCACAAACACCGACTGCGACCGACCAGTGAGATAGGAAGAGAACCACCGCAATACGGTGTCCCCCACTCCCAATCCCTCCAGCCGGCGCAGAAGGATACCGTGGTCAATGGTATCGAACGCCGCTGAGAGGTCAAGAAGCACCAGGACAGAGGACTGGCCTCTATCCCGGGCTCGCCAGAGATCATCCATCAGAGCGACCAAAGCAGTTTCGGTGCTGTAGCCGGGCCTGAACCCCGACTGCAGAGGGCCCAGATAATCGGCTTCCTCCAGAGACCGCTGGAGCTGATGCGCCACCACCTTCTCAACAACCTTCCCCACAAAGGGAAGGTTGGAGACCGGACGATAGTTGGTCAGAATTACTGGATCCAGGGAAGGCTTCTTGAGGAGGGGGCGCACAAATGCCTCCTTTAAGGGAGCCGGAAAGGACCCCTCCCTCAAAGAAGCGTTGACAATCTCCTGGATCCAGGTACGTGTCACCACCCTACTGGCCGAAACCAGCCAGGAGGGACACGGGTCCAACAAACAGGTGGCAGAAAATACAGATCCAATGGCCCTGTCCACTTCCTCAGGCGTAACAGCCTCAAACTCTCCCCAGATGACCGGACAAGAACATGCCCCTGTCCCCTCAACTGAATCATTATCAGTCGACTCTGCTACACAATTGGAGTCTAGGTCAGCCCGGATCTGAGCCACTTTGTCTGAAAAACAGTTATTAAAGTCCTCGGCACTACCCTGCAAGGGAGGCCCCGGACCCCTTGGGTTAATGAGGGATCGGGTCACCCTAAACAGGGCGGCCGGATGAGATTCCGCAGACGCGATCAAAGCAGAAAGATACAAAGATCTTGCCGCCTTAATCGCCTTCAGATAGGCTTTAATAAATAAGCTCAATCTGGTTCGGTCAGATCCGGACTTACTTTGTCTCCATCGCTTCTCTAGACGTCTCTTATGGCGCTTCATCCCCCTGAGCTCCTCAGTAAACCAAGGAGACCTCCTGGGGCCAGCACCACGGAGAGGTCGCAAAGGCGCAATCCGGTATTCCATGCCGCTACCAGGGACTCCGCTGGACTGTGAATGAGGGAGCTCGGTAATTCCCCAAGCGCCGTCTGAAAGCCAATTGGATCCATCAGGCGTCTGGGGCGGAACCACCTAATTGGTTCCGCCTCCCTGCGGGGAAGGATTGGGGCCATAAAATTCAGTCGAAGCAGAAAATGATCGGTCCATGACAAAGGCATGATATCTAAGTCCCTTAAAACCAGATCATTACCCAACTGCTCCGAAAGGAAAATCATATCCGGGGCGTGTCCACCCTCATGCGTCGGACCCTGCACTACTTGGGTCAGGTCCATGGTTGTCATGGCGGCCATGAACTCCTGTGCCAATCCCGAGGATTCGCCAAGCGACGGCAGATTGAAGTCCCCCAAGACTATAAGCCTGAGGAACTCCACCACCAGCCCAGCAACCTCCTCGAGTAGCACAGGCAGGGCTGATGCCATGCAGCTGGGAGGCAGGTACGTAAGCAATAAGCCCACCTGGACCCCTAGGTCCAGCGTCATAAGGATGGACTCGCAACCCGGAATTTCGGAAACAGTGAGTCTACGTAGACTGAAGTTCTCCCGGGCCAAAATAGCCACTCCTCCCCCCCCTTCCCTGGGGTCGTGGCTAATGCCATACCTGATAACCTGATGGGCACATGCCCGTGAGGGGAACTCCCCCCTCAGGGCCCAACCAGGTCTCAGTCACACATGCCAAGTCGGTCTCCTCATCCATGAGAAGATCATGAATGAGGGGAGCCTTTTTGTTAACTGACCTGGCATTAAGCAGCAATAGCCTGAGCCCAGGGCCCGAGCTACACCCATCACCAGAATCGTGGGGAGAGCAAGTTTTTTCAGAAGGGCCAGAACAAGGAACTGCTACAAGACAGCAGGACCGAGTTCCCCGTGTGCAGCCTACCCTCCTGCTCCCGCCATACCTGCCTCTTCCCTGAATGACCAGTATATTCCAACCCTCATTGACTCCAGAGTCCGCATCCCCCCAGTCCCCGGCCTCCCTCAAGCTCAGCAGGCCTGTCCATTTATCTATCATACATTCTTCAAGCATATCCCCGTCCCATACATACATCACTCACCCCCCCCCAATTTGATAAAAATTTAAAATTTAAATTTAAAAGTTTAAAAATTTAAAAACAGACGTAAAAACATATTAAATTTTTAAAAGCCACAGTATAAAACATATTAATTAAAAGAACCACAAGCAGAGATACAAGAAATAAACCAGTCACCCCAAAATGCCTCATCAGGGGCACAGAGTGAGCTTGAAGGTCAACTAAAAATGTTCACTAAAAGTTGCTCTCGGGAACTCCACAGCCATGTCCCACAACATCTTCTCTTCCACTGTAGAAAGGCTCTCGAGTGGGGGCAGCAACCAGTGGACATAATCAAGCCCCCCGACCAAAGCTGTACAAGTTCCCAGTTCCTCATCCTTATCATAAATAGTATCTTGGTTATTGTCCCCTGGTAACCAGCATACACTTCCACCGACAAGCCAGCATTGGGACCAAAACTCGGCAAAGTAGAGGCCGAGAAACAATTGGTGGCAAAAAGCAGGGAAACCAAAAAGCTCTCCTGTTTGAAAATCCCCAAAAAGCCACATAAAGCCAGACAGCAATGGCAGAAGCGGGGCGAGCCAGCGAAGGACAAGATGGACACCTCCGACAGGCGAGCCGGCTCCAAGCCCCCCTGGACTTGCTGGTCGCCAGTCGCCAGTCGCTGGTCACTGGCCACTGGTCACCGGTTGCTGGCCGCAGG
Organism: Bothrops alternatus; assembly: GCA_034064705.1. Taxonomy (NCBI): domain Eukaryota; kingdom Metazoa; phylum Chordata; class Lepidosauria; order Squamata; family Viperidae; genus Bothrops; species Bothrops alternatus. The sequence continues at coordinate 17,849,474 of JARGCV010000104.1, read as the reverse complement.
CTGCCGGTTGCAGGTTGCAGGCTGCTGTACTCTTGATTTAGAGTCCATTGCTATATTAGCAGCAAGAACAATGACATATTATTGGCAGTATCAATAGTAGCAGTGATAAAAACAGCAGTAGCAGCAGCAGCAGCAGCAGCAAGCATTTAATAGGAAAAATTGAAATTAGAAAAAAGAAAATCAGCATTAAAATATCCACTTGTTTTTCCCAACTGATGAACAGAGATGATCTCCCCTTTGAGCTAGTATTTTTTTCTTGACAAGAGGATGTTGCCTCCCATTAGTTCATGGTAAATCTTAGGCTGTAGCCTAGAATGATGCTAATTTTTATATTTTTAATTATTAATTAAAATTAAAATATCTATGTTGTTCACACATGTGTCTACTCTACATAGCAGCCTTGGAATATATATGACAAACCTACAGCATCTGTCCTCATTCAAATTAGTTGACATCCTGGATTATCCTCAGATGATAAGAAAGTGATCCGAGAGAGGTCACTCAGTGTCACATATGTACCTAGATGGGTTTTTAATGACAAATGTTTACCAAAAGAAAAGGGATTTGGAATTTCTTCAATCACATCTAGGCAATGAGTAGTGCCAAAAACAGATTAAGCCTCCTTTTCTTTTTCTTTTTTAAAAAAGCAAAAGTATTTAGGACATGGTAGAGTCTCCCTGCAGGGAGAAATCTGCTTGACAAAGTTTTATGTTTCAATGAAAATCAGAAGAATTAACATTCCAACCCTTTGGTGTGTCTCTGTTTTATTATGTTCAAACCCAACCCAAACCAACGTTTGTGGTCAGCATAATTAGATACTTGCTGAGATGAAAAGAGAATAATGCATGAAGTGAACATTGCCATTATTCTGAGAGTACTCAGGAAATTTGAACATAGTGTTCACAGAACTATACTTTTCTAAATTCTTTATGTACACTGAAATAAACATAATAAATAATTATGTTTGTTTTTTCCACTTGCCTACTTTGTCCTTTCTGATTCAGAAGGCCACCAATGAATCCACCAATTTATGAGCTTTTGAAACACACACAAAGTTCCCTAATTTTGCTTCAAGAATGCCTTGCCTTGTTTGTCTGCTTCAGATACCTCTCTATGATTCCTCATCTAAAAAAATACCTTGGCTGAGTTCAAAGTGAAAAGATCAACAAGCATTAGTGTCAACTTAATGAAAGGCCAGTTGGGTGCTTTGCTACATTTCATTTGATGAAAACGCAAAATCCAGCTGCTTTTCTTTTCATGTGTTAGCCTGGAAAAGGAAAATATTTTTGTACATTCTTTTGAATGGAAATAAAATTAAGGGCCTCCTAGGAAGTACAGTTTAATCTGAATGTTTGCAGATGTCCCCATCATGCTATCTGTAGTATATACAATATAGATTTATAATGCCATTTATTCATATTTTGACAGTAGGATATTTGCATAAGGTCTATTAACATGATGCTGTCCCACTCATCCATTACTAATCTAATTCTGTTCAAATTATGAACAATGATACATTGTAAAACATATAGTTTTACAAAATAAACAACTTTTAACATTTCCCAGTCCCTGTCAAGTATTTGAAATCAGTATGAATCATAATTCCTCACTCCTCACATTATCATTTCAAAAAAATTGAGATATCTCTGAAAACATGAGCTCCTTTTATACATTACAAATTACAAATTGTACAAATGTATACAAATTAATTCAAATTACATATGAAAAGTGGTTCCCTCTGTCCTTTGTATGTGTTTGGTTGCAGCAAAGCCAGAGTCTATCCTACTTATTGTGATCCTTTTAGCAATAGCAATAGCACTTAGATTTATATATCGCTTCACAGTGCTTTATAGCGCTCTCTAAGCAGTTTATAGAATCAGCGTATTGCAACAGTCTGGGTCCTCATTTTACTGACCTCAGAAGGATGGAAGGCTAAGTCAATCTTGAACTGGTCAGATCTGAACTCCTGGCAGTGAAATGCAGAGTTAATATGTAATACTGCATTCTAACCACTGTGCCACCACAGGTCTTTTTCATTTCATTTCCTTTTTTAAAAATGAAGTTGTAATGTTCTTTTTTCATTGATAGGAATAAACATTCAGATCATTTTAAATATATATTTTTCATAACACATTTGAACACCTATATGACTCATGTAATGTAGCTAGAGGTTTTCCATTTTTCCATTGCATGTTTAAGAGTGATGGGAAAATTTTAACTCTGTTAATTATTCTAAAGATGGGATGACTTTTATCCACTTTATAAAAGAATATGATCTAGAGAATGTTCATATTTGCCAAATCCTGGCTTGAATCACTCATATATTCATCTAGTTTATTACATATTATTACAATGTGGCATTCAGCCATCATTGTGTTCTCTCTAAATAAGCAAATTAAGTGCTCAATATAAATTATTGCAGTTTTAAGATTTGCCTTGGATAAATTTTGAGAAACTGCTCAGAATGACAATATTAATATTATGTATTATACTTCAATCATTTTGAATATTTTCTTCCTTGTCACGACTCCTTATGGTTATCATTTAAAATATGATTTTAAAAAAGAGGAGACAGTTTTGCTTATGTTGGGTATTTTTGCACCAAAATAGATATCTGAATATGCAGAAAAAATAATTGAAATAATGCAACACAGCTCACCAGAGTGAGAAAACTATGCACAGCATGTTGTCAAAATGGTGAGGATTGATAGAAATATTTCCAGACCTGTCCTTCCTCATATTTAAGTGGCTTTCAATTAAATTTGGGTTGGGCATTTTTTAAAAAGGAGGACTAGCCTCTATGATACCAACTTCATGTCCATCCTATTCATCCTACTTGGAATAAAAGCTGCATTTCTCCCTAGCTTTATGTATGTCTTGAAAGGAAGGATTGCTATCAAGAAAAATGTGATAATTTGGAGTACGTCCCCCCCCAAAAACCCAGCCTTCCTATTTCCCAGTCTATCTGATTTCACAATGCAAATAAAATAGGACTTGAATGGGCTCTTCTGATTTACTGTTATCTGAATTCTAATGGAATGGGCACCTTTATTTTGTAAATCTGTTGCCCTCACAGAAAACCAATTGGTGACAGTCTACCCTTTTGGTTCTACACTAAAGCAGAAATTCTTTTCCTTTCTGTAAAAAAAAAATGTAAAAATAAAAAGGAAAAGATTTTAAAAGCGCACAGGATTTGCCATATTCATAAGAGTGACAAACTGACAAACTCTATCACAAAAAGTTTTTAATTGAGCAAGTTAATATTTTTTTGTTAAGCTAAGGATACAGTGAGAGATAAAATCAATATGTGAGAGGAAAATATAGTTTGGTGCCCAACTTTCCATAACCACACCCACCCCATAAAATAAAATGCAAGTCTGTTTTTCCATTTCTACGTCACTCTGTAAGGATACACCTTTGCTTACATAGTAATAAATGTAAGACTGATAACAGCTTGTAAAATTGTGGTCCAGAAAGTTAAACTACATGGGTATGGATGAGAAAGGCTGAGTTTACCCCTCAGCTACTTCATGCTTCCCATAAGTTCTTTCATTGTTTTTTTTTGTGTTTTTGTTTTTTTTCCAATGAAACACACAAAGCTCAAGTGGAATTGCATTGAGAATGCAGGGAGCTAATCCATAGATGGAGAGGAAAATAAATTTTCTTTATAAATTTGCTTCTTTACTCTGAAAGCAAGTAATTTCATTCCTTCATGAATGAATGGAGAGTGGAAATTTGAGAAAGAACCAATTTAACACATACTTGGATATCAAAGATTTAAAAAAAAGTTTCCCCACATTGTTTCTCTACCATGAAGCAGGACAATCGAAAGAACTGAGATTGCTTAAAGTTTGTTTGTTTTCCTGCAGGATTACTTCTCACTGGGCCCTCAGTGAGGACCATGCAGAAGTGAAATGTTGAACTACAGAATTTATTGCTGATGTCAACTGCTATTTTTTGAGAAGCCATGTGGAAGGAACCTTAGGTTAACAAAATATACTAGGCCGAACTGCAGTTTAGGACTTTGAAAGATGAACAATCTTTCAGAGATGAATAAACCAAGAACTGTGGTGGCACAATGGGAGAATACAGTATTGCAGACTAATTCTGCATTCCAGTGCCAGGAGTTCAATCAGACTGGTCCAAAATTGACTCAGCCTTCCATCCTTCCGAGGTCAGTAAAATGAGGACCCAGACTACTGGGGGCAATATGCTGACATAGGTAAACGAGTCAGAGAGTGCTGTAAAGCACTGTGGAGCGATATATAAATCTAAGTGCTATTGCTATAATGTCTGAGCTGAGGAAACCATAAGCTGTTATAAGTGTGTATAAAAATATGTGTTCATAAAGCTATCATATATTTAGCCAAATCCTTGGACTATTTAGTCTCTGATCCTCAGTTCATTGTTCATCAGCATCATGCGTCTTCTCACACCTCCCATGTTGTATGTGTTCTCAGTCTCTTCTCATTTCTTTTTTATTTTAAAGCTTAATTAAGTTCTTCTAAATTAGCCAGCTGAATGCAGGGTAGTGAAGCCATCTTCATTTCAAGAAAACCTTGAGGCCCAGATGGGTCTCAACACATTCTCTGAAGAGGAAAATAGTGAATATGCACACTCCTGAATTTGTTCTAAATTTTGTCACTCAGAAAAATTGTTCCATGGATGGAAAAAAAGGATGTACTGGCAGTGCTATGAAGCATCATGCAAACCAACAGTAAGTAATAAAGGAATATCTAGGGATGTTGTATCTCGTTTCTCTTTTTGCATTGTATCAGGGTATTGGAGAGAAGTGCATTTCTGGTTTTGTTGCCTGCCAATTTTTAAATTTTCAAGCGTGTCTTGGCCTGAATTTTATGAGCAAATATTTCTTTTCCTTTCTCTGAAACTGATACATTGTTGAAACATATTGTGGTGTATCTTACAACTCACTTATGCTTTTCCTTTTCTGTGATCCTCATCAATTTATCTTTCATGTAAGTATAGGCAAAAAAACAGCATGATAAAAAAACAAAACTCTTGTGGTTTGGAGTCTACTCTGCTCTGTACTCTGATTCTTAAAAAAAAAATCTCCCCAGTTTGGTTTCAGGAAAATAGATGTTCATGATACTATGATACCTAATGTGGCTGCCATTTGATGAAGAGGCAAAGAATTATTTCCCTTCAGCAGCTATTTTAAAAAAAAACCCCACACACACAGAAAGAGAGAGAGAGAGAGACTTTCTCAACTTCCAGATGGTCCCATTACTAAAAATAAGAGGTAATCCTGCTCTCCTCCAACATCTACAAACAGAAAGTATCTGGAGGCTCAGGAAGACTTTTTTTTTTCATTATTATATCTGATCCTGAATCAGGAATTGAATCTAGCATTAGCTGTACTACTGAACTAGGGGCCTTTCCCATAGACACCATGCTTTCACTTGGAAAGAGTTATAAGGAGGTCAGGGGTAGACTCTTAGACACTAGCAATTCTCAGATTCCCAAGAAAATCAGGCATTCAGAGATATAGCCTAAACTTGTCTGAGAAATATTGGCTATAGTACTAAACTGACAGAGATTTATTGTGTATTACATACACACACACACACACACACACACACACACATACAATTTGATACATATAGAGCTAGTTGGTCCAGTGGTTGAGGCACCAATCTAGAAACCGGGTGACTGTGAATTGTAGTCCTGCCTTAGGCATGAAAGCCAATAGGGTGACTTTAGTCCAGTCCAAACCATCTCACAGGATTATTATGGGTAAAATCGGAGGAAGAAGCATTATTGTAGATATGTTCACCATCTTGAGATATTTATAAAAATTAAAGGTAGGAAAAAAATAAATAATTTGGATTCATTAGTTAACAAGTATAACACTGTAGGAGGAGAGCTTCAGTCTTTACTATTAAAAATCAGGAAGTTGGTAGCACCTTTTCTCATTAATCATTTTTTCTTTAAAAAAAGCTTTTTTTTTAGTCAGAAAAAAATGCTACCAAATACTTTTGATGTACAACCTGCATGTGGATTCCTGTCTTTGTCTTCATATATGTGTACTGTAAGTATTATATCGCAGTTAGCTCCAATTACCTCATAATTCTACTCCCTTTTTTTCATGTTGTCTATTGACTTTCCCTTTTCCTTATTGTATTACATTTTTCTTTTTGGTGTTTGCATCATAACATAACTTTGGTATCAGGGTTTGGGGGAACCCCAAAGGAAGGACATGAACACATATTTTGTCTATGGCAATTCAAGCCTTGTAGTAATAGCACCAGTATTTAATAAGCCATTTTGTTACTAATTTGGGAAATGTCTTCTTGGAGAAATGTGGGAGCTGCCACACTTCTCTGTTGTATTTCTTTCCCTCTCGGAAAAAAATGTGACTCTTAACCTTTCTTCATTTACAGACCAGATGAATATTGTCTTGAAACCCTTCCAGATGACTTCACAAACAAACCCTTGACCTCTAAAGAGAGTAGAAAGGTATTCTTAGAAATAAACTGCTGGGAATTTTATAGAGGGGTGGTGGTGGTTACAAATCTGTTTTTTTCCTCATATATTTAGTGGGTCTTGATGATTACTGTGCAAATATTTTGAAAAGAAGCAGCCAAACAACCAAGAGATACACAAGAGGCCGAAACCATTTTAAGTTCCCTGTAAGACCAAGCATCAATTTTTCATAGTTGCATAGACTAATCTCAAAGGATTTGTTTTCAGCAAGCCATGAAAAGAAATATATTGCTTTCCAGCGTATTTGAAAAAAAGAAAAGAGAAAGAAAAAGCTTTGTGGCATAGACCAAAGGGTGTATAAGTGGGCAGAGAAAGCGTGGAGGCTTTTCTTCTTTTTAAAAATCATTTACGTGTTGGATGAAGCTGAAAGCTGCCAGATAGCTTCTTTTCAACAGCTTAGAGTTACTGTTGGGAACAGATCCATGTATGGAAGCAAAAGCAGAAAAGCAGAGATAAGCCGCTATCCAGCTATGCAAACCATGTTTCAAGACACTTAAAGGACAAGCATGCAAACTCTTTTCTTTCTGGTAAATTTAGAGAAGTGAACATATGAGGCTTTTGTTCTATTGAACCTACACAGAACTGCTGAGTCTTGACAGTGGTAAGTGAGGAGAAAAAAAAACTCATTTATGTTGCTTTCTGTAAATGTCTAGATTTTAGTAAAACAATATCCTTAGAAGCAGTATTTACATTTGAGGTTTTCAAATGCTTCGTAAGAGAGAGTATTTAGTTGATGACTCCCCAAGAGGCAGAGAAACCTTTGGCTATTTCTGATTCGTTGTATTGAGAATAAGGCAGAAAGCCACTGTGTTATCTTTTTATATGTAAACACAAATGCAAGAATCTTGTAAAAGCATCTTTGCTTTAATTTTAAACCCCTATCTAGTTGAACACTGAGTATGCTGACCAAAAGAGTGTAGGATGCACTTTTCATTTTCATCAGCAACCCTGTGTCTTTTGGCAGATGAGGCTTTTCTGATGCATATCAGAGCATTACATCTTGTTTCGAAACACTGTCAAACTGCTCGCAGGAGCATTATAGTGTTGTGAACAAGTCAATTGCTTTAAAACTGCTGCACACATCTTATGCTCTTCTATGTCTATGGGAAGATTTCAGGAATGCCAGTACCTCTGTAGGGATATTTCTCCATGACATGCTGTATTTTATATTCTATGTAACAATATAATATTTTTTTAAGTTTCTATCTCTAAGAAAGACTATCATTCCTAGTATCAGATTATAATTAACAGTATTTCACAGAAAACTTGTCTTTTAAAACTTTATGTATATTAAGGAGCGTATGTGTGTCTGTGTCTGTGTCTTTGTCTGTCTGTCTGTGTGTGTGTGTGTGTGTGTGTGTGTGTGTGTGTGTGTGTGTGTGTGAGAGAGAGAGAGAGAGAGAGAGAGAGAGAGAGAGAGAGAGAGAGAGAGAGAGAGAGAGAGAGAGAGAGAGAGAGAGAGAGAGAGAACTTGAAAGTCATCTTTTAATTTTCAGAAAAGTTAAGTCAGGAAATTCTGGTTCTTCAAATTCTGGTTCTTCATAATTTTAGATGTGGGCGCATGAAATGCTGATGGAGATTAGAAAAGCTGTTCTCATTTAATTATTAGTACTAAGGTTAGGAGGCAGTCAGAGCTGTGATAAAGGGGAAGTTTCCTCTTTATCCTTTCTACAAAAATAAGGTATTGACCCTGAGGTGCTCCACAAGGTTCCGTTTCAATTTTGAATTCTTTGTTGGGCAAATTTTAGGGCACTGAATTCTGATTTAATCATACTCTGAGTCCCTGTATTTATAACAATTAATCTTACATTAATCACCACTGATTTCAGCAGAGATTCTAGCTGTCTAGCTCTAACTCTAATAACTCAAATATTTACATTTTCTATGTCCTAAAATTCTTACTTTATTCTGCCAATATTCAAAATATAATTATGCAAAGGAAAAATGTATTTTATAAAGCTTATTTATCTTCCTATTTAATAAGATGCAAAAATTTCTGGATCTTTCTTCTTCATAAGATACATACATTTCTGGAGAAATGCTATTGGTCACATTGGCTGGATTTATTGAACAAAATGTAGGATTACAAAGCACATAAGCCATAAATCATGGTTTACAAAATTTAATAGTTAACTTCAGATAATATGCAAAATCAACACTAATAAACCTCATTATGGTTTTGTATCTATGAAATGCATAGACCAAAATAAAATTGCTATAAAAAGTTGCCATAAAATTGCCCTGTTCAAGGTGACCAAAGGGGAACATTTTCTAATTTATAGAAATGTATCGGTATTGACTGAAATGTGGGGGTTGTCCTGTTTCTGTCCCTAGTGGGGTAGATTTCCTGCATTTCACTCAGAAGTCAAATGTGTTCTGCCCCCAAATTAGACATCTATGTGTCCTGGAGAGAATTATCTCATATTCTGGAGATGTCTCATAGTGTGCATGTGCTAATACTGTGCTAATGCATGAGGAAGCTGTGTAATCCTGAGAGAGAATTACATTGCCTCTTGATTCAGTACATTGGAATCAGTTTGTGGAACAAAGTAACTGTTTAACTTAAAAATATATATATATTATTTGCATATTTTAAAATGTATTTTCTTATAATTACTTAGAAGGACTTTGCATGACATATTTTCCTTAATGTTTAACATATTCAGATTAGTGTCAAGAAGTATTTCTGAGGCTCTGATAGGTAAATTTAAAATATTTCTTCTGAATGACCTCATAATATAACCTTGAAAGAATCTAGTACTGTACATCTAGATACAGGAAAATTCACAAACATAACTAAGCAAAAACTAATAATTTTAATTCTATTATTTTGAATTGATATTATTAATTTCGTAAATAAGAACATTTGGATATAGAGCAAAAATGCCCTAAGAACAACTATTGCTGGTCTGGTCTTAATTTTTGGTTATCCACATTAGCAACTTATATTGTTCTGCAGCCATCATTGTGGTGATATTTCATAATGCAAGCAAACTTTGCATTGGCTCAACAATGCTTAGATAATGCTATAAAAAAGTAGTGTGGACAGCCCCTCTTGTTAACATTTTCCAAAAGAGCCCTATACTGTGCATTTATTGGCCCCAACCTGCCACCATTTTTATGACACCCCTGGAATTCTCCAATCAGAGTAGCCATTAGCTATGGTAGTTGAACATTTTGGAAGTTTTGCCCCCAGCACAATGGAAAGCAAAAGTAAGAAGAGCATCTGGCTTGTTTTAGGTGGCACTTGTAAGCTCTCAATGGCTTTTGTTTGCTATCTCCCCTAGTTAGAACTAATCTACCAGCCTACCTCAACGGTACATTTTCAAAAGGCAACTGGACTGTTTTTTTTCTTGAGGAAAAATCTAGTTGCCTTTTGAAAAAGCACCTTTGAGACAATTATGACTTGGATGACTGAGAATCTCCACAGACATTCACTTATCTCAGTTTCTTTAAATGTTTCCCTGTTGTTCCAAATTTATAGAAGAAATGATGATTAAAGTTGGCAATATATATAACAAAGTGGCTGTCTTTACACTATCATACTTGAAAAGACAAGATGTTGATAACAGGACCTATGGAAATTTTGCAACTTTTTTAAAATTGAACGGGAAGAACTTTTTGAAAGAAGTAAGGAAAAGCATGCAGAAATTCAGGCATGACAGAATTCTGCTAATGAGTAAAGCTCTTTATATAGTAGAGAATAATAATAATAATAATAATAATAATAATAATAATAATAATAATAATAATAATAAAGTTGGAAGGTCATCTAGTACAACCCCCTGCTCAAGCAGGAAACCCTACACCATTTTGGACAAATGGCGGTCCAGTCTCTTCTTAAAAACTTCCAGTGTTGGAGCATTCACCGCTTTTGGAGGCAGGTTGTTCCACTGATTAATTGTTCTAACTGTCAGGAATTTCTCCTTAGTTCTAGGTTGCTTCTCTCCTTGATTAGTTTCCATCCAGGATGATTTATTTATGGGACCAATAGATTAAACTCTAATGAGAAAGTCCAAAAGGTGGCAATATTTCTAAATATTGCAAGCAATGAAATTGTCCCATTAACAACTTTGTCAGATCAAGAAAAAATTGATTGATTATGAGTCCTCAAGCTGTTGGCAAGTCTTAGTAACCGCATAAATTTTCTTCAAGATGATCTAACCCTAACCTGCTCCTTCAGCAATTTCAATGTTGCACTCACAGTTACTGTATCTGGGTCTATCCACTTTGCTTCTGATCATCCTCTTCTTCTCTTTCCTTCCACCTTTCTCAGCATTAGAGCCTTCTCTAGGAAGCTAGATCTCTGCATAATGTATCTGAAATAGGATAATCTGAGCATGGTTATTTGTATCTCAAGTGAGAATTCTCGATTGATTTCTTCAATAATCCTTTTTTTCCCCCACTGTGTTTATTTGACTGTCCATGATATTCTCAGAAACCTTTTCCAACACCAAAGTTCAAAAACACCAATACCCTTCCTATCTTGCTTCTCCAAAGTCCAACTTTCACTTCCATAGAGCAGGGGTTCTCAACCTTGGCAACTTTAAGATTTGTGGACTTCAACTCCCAGAATCCCTCAGCCAGCTTTGTTGGCTGAGGAATTCTGGGAGTTGAAGTCCACGAGTCTTAAAGTTGCCAAGGTTGAGAACCCCTGCCATAGAGAGTCATAGAGAACACCATTGCTTGCATGATTCTGATCTTTGTAGGTATAATCACATCACAGCACTTGAATATCTTTTTCAAGGCCTTCCCTTCATAGCTGTTCTACCAAGGGCTACCTTGAAGTATATTTTTTGACTGCTCATTCCTTTACTGTTGATGGTTAATCCTAAAAGACAGCAGTTATCCCCCACTTTGTTATCTTCACTGTAAATTCTAAGGCTGACTGTTTGACCTGTTGTTATTAGTTTGGTAATCTTTATATTTAATTTTACTTCCATTTTTATTGTGCTACTTGACTTTTATTACTAGGGCTTGCAGATTCTTTGCTTTTTCAGCTATCAGGGCAGTATCATCAGACTAGTGCATGAAACCATGTTCATCTTCTTCCAATCCTGCTCCCTTAACATATATTCATCAAATATATTGGATAAATAAGGGAAAATATAAAATCTTGTATCAATCCTTTGCCAACTTGGACCTTTCACCTTTCCTTTCACCACGTTCTGTCTGTATGACCTATATAGAAGTTTATCATGGAGATAATGAGGTGTTCTAGGATTCCCATTTTTCTGAGCACTTTTCGCTGTTTGATGCAATCAACACATTTGAAGACCTTTCCATAATGAATGAAGCACAAAAATATGAAACCTTTTAATTTGGTTATATAACTAGTATGTTTATCAAAGAAAAGAGAGCTTTCTGAAATGTATAGCATGCCTGCAGGATTTCAGAAACTGGATGAAACATTTTCATTATATTTAACAGCCACCCTTTCAAGTGACGTTAGGTCAAATATTTCTTCAATTTCCACACATCCATTTCCCCCCCCCCTAGATATCTCGGAAGAATATTCTAGCTTTCAGGAGAAGGTGACTTCATAAAATGATTATCTTATCTTAAATATGTACACTTTATGGAACCTGCCTTCCTATAAACACTCTATTTAAACTTTAAATGACATGCAAGTTCTCCAACAGCATTCCTACTGTAGGACCAGATGTGCTTTGGAACACTAGCATACATCTTGCTTTTGTGAAGGATGAGGAGTCTGTAGATTCCAGATGTTTTTAGATTACAATAATCTTCTGTCCATAGTTAACTGTGCCTGTAACCGACATTTCAGGTTCCACAGTTGTCCCTAAATATAGACTGTGGTTCAGTTGTTAGAGTTTGCTCGTCCCATTCCAAAATATACATATATTTCCTGGTTTTTTTAGTAAAATGAAGGGTGAATGGATTATATACCTTTAAGTATTTAGAATATTTAATTTTGTATTTCCATGTATTACACACCTGATGTAGTTTACAATTTATCTTTGATGTGCTCAAAAGCCCTGCTTGATTTCTTCCAACAACTCTGATAAGGCTTAGCAACAGCTGATGATAAGCTGCCATTATTTATTAAAAGACTTTCATATCTTTCTGTGCCACCATTAGCTACACCATCTTATCATGCCATTGGCTTGTGACTTCCCTCTCCAAAAAGAAGACAAACCAACCTCATAAGATGCTGACAAACAACATACAAAATTTTAAACAAGTGCCAGATGCTTTCAAAATTTACAGGGCTTTTCAAAGGAACTAGTGAATTTAGAGCAAATTCATGACAAGCCTTAAATCAAGGTGAGCATGCAAGGTGAATGTGACAATGAGTTCTTGATTCATCTATGATGTGATTATATACCAGAATCCAATATTATCACTTTGTGATATACTGAGTCAATCGTATTTCTATCTGGGATTGTGCCAAAGTGATGCAACCTGTGTTTTGGTCTCCCATTTAAAAATATATGTTTTGGGCCAAGGACAGGCTGCCATAGATCACAATAGGATACTGCTCTTTATAAATATGCTTTATTGCAGGACCCTTAAAGATAATTTTTGCCAGATGGCAGGTAGGTCTAGAAGATCTGCTATACTTTTCTCCCCTTAATTACATCAGTATATTATAAATTTAAAAAAGAAAGTGTAAAATTATTTCCTTCCTTTAAAGAATGTACAGCTTTGGAAGGATTGTATAGCATATTTAAGGGTGATATTTTCCCATTCCTAAATAATATAGTATTTGGAGGAGGAAAGTCTGTTTGTTTGACGGCTTGTTAATAATATTTCATTTTCTTCTAATGTTGTTTTTGCAAAAGAAAGAACAGAAACTAAAAGTTAATATTAAAAGAGTTCAAAAGTATTCCAGAATAAAAAAAACAATTAAAAAAATCAAAGGGAATTATAAATGTGTAATCTTCAACAGAAATAAAAACATTTTAAATATCTACACTAGATGTTTACATCCAAAATATCTGTACTCATATAAATAAGAGCAATCTAGTGGAAAATACATTATTATTAATCTTTTTATCTATTTGTTAGCTATGCTAACAACTGTGCAAGACTGAGAGAATGATTGCTCCACAGTCATCCAGTGAATTTAACAAAGAGGGATATATTCCAATATATCCAAGTCCAACACTTTAACCATTATTCTACAGTTGCTTTCCATTATCTTCATTATCAATTATTAATGACTTCTTGAAATAAGCTTTATTTTTTTTAACTTTACAAAGAATTCTAATGAGAATGAGATTTATCAAATTCAGAACCCAAATTGACTTCCCAGACTATGTTGAGACCTTCAAGACAAACTGTCATAGTGGTTTAAAAGATCAATATTATGTTGATGAAATTATTTTCCATTAAATAGAGATACACCATTAAGATATACACCATTCTTCAAATGTTATTAACTGATATTTGATAAGATTGTTGACAGAAATCAGAAATTGCTCTATAACACTTCCTAATTCCTCACCCTCTGCTTCCTACATTTGACAAGTTGTCCACTTCTATTGAAGTGGAGCAGAGCTGTAAAAGAGAAATCTCAAACTCCTTAATTAAAGCCTGCTTGCCAGCCAGCATTCAAAAAGAACAGCATGTGAACGAGGCTGAGATCTGCAGTGAGTAAATGTAGATTTAAAGGATACACTTGGCATTCCAGAATAAAGGCATTGTGTCTGATGTTTTGCTTTTTGTTTTGTATCCTGCTGAGTAATATTTTCAGGTCCTTGGCAGAATAAATTCTTCATTTTGTTAGCTTTCCTAAGATATAGTAAAAGCTTTGAAAGTAAGGTTAGTTATGTATTTCTTAATATATTTATCTATTGCAATTTTTAATCTACAGTATCTTATATTGAAGTGGATAGAAATCTTTGATGTGTATTTGTATATCTGTGAGCAAGCACATATACAGGCCAGAGAAGCAAATTATTTTTTTCAATATTAATTATGCTTTGGAGTAAAATTATGCTACTAGTCAGTCATGATTATACTTATATATTACTTCCAAGCTAAGAAAAGCAATGTGTTCTGAATCACAAGTGTTGAGAAACATGGCTAGCACATTTGCATTCTTTTAAAGAGTCATTGAAGGCATTTGGAGGTTTACCTGTGTCCTCAGGGTCACCTGAGTGGTGCCAATGTGTGTGGAGACTTCTTGGCTGCAGAATGTTTTTTGCCCTGTGTCCCTTCACTGTTGAAGACAGGTGTAGGCTGTTGGGGATGAGGTTGTGTTGTCTGCATGTCAAACTGAAGCGTATATGGTTCCTGTAGTCTGCAATGTTTTCTGGAAATCTGTTCATACTCCCACACCATTTGAAGGATGTTCATCCCAAAGTACATAGCTAAATGTCTATGGAGATTCTCAGTCATCCAGGTCATGGTTGTCCCAATTTCAGGAAGCAACTGGACTTCCTTGTTTTTCTTTGAAGACATTTTGCTTCTCATCCAAGAAGCTTCTTCAGCTCTGAATGGATGGTAGGGAAATTCTCCAAATGGCCTCAATGACTCTCTAAAAAATGCAAATGACCAGCTGTCTGCAAGGAATATAAATCCTTCCATTCTCCACCATCCAGTCAGAGCTGAAGAGGTTTCTTGGATGAGAAGCAAAATATCTTCAAAGAAAAACAAAAAAAAAATCCAGTTGCCTCCTGAAAAAGCACTTTTGGAGCAACCATGACATGGATGACTGAGAATTTCCATAGACAAAGAAATCTTAGGTTTCTCTGACCTCATGTGAACAAAATCCCTCCAACTCTGTGCCTTTTGTTCTTACTGTACTTTATGTTATTGAATTCACACTACTGGTGTACTACCCACACTTACTTTAAACCAGGGGTGTCAAACTGCCGGCCCGCGGGTGAATGCATCATGCCAAAACCGCACCATTGGCGGCAATGGGAAAAAAGTTACGATACATCGTGACATGTCACGTGACATTGCGAGTTTGACCCTCCTGCTTTAAACACATATAAGCCTTTAGTTTAACATTGTGTCTATGGAATGTCATGAATAAATAGAATGGATTTGACTTCTTCCCACAACTATCCTAGAACTTTTAAAAAGTTTTGTTCAAATCAAATGCATGTTTAATTTGATTTAAAAATGGTTCTCCTTGATTTTCTAGTTGACATTAACAAGATATCCCCATGGCTCCAAAAAACAAAGAAAGAAACTTAGAATTGCTTTTTAATGTGAAAATGTCTCTTACCGTAAATAAACCCTGAACTGCTTTCGTCTCATTCAATAGCTAAAGCACATCACATTACATGTATTTCTCACTAAGGCAAACAGTACGTAGCTAAGAGAATAACAAGCATCAGTTGGTGCCGGATGAAACTAACATCATAGAGCAGTTATCACAAATCATTTTCTCTTATCACAGCAGGCAATTACCCAACACTGAGTGGGTGGATGTTAAGGCAAGAAGCCTTATAAATGTTATTTAAACTGTTCTGAAAAACTATATTTAATTCCTTCCCAACTCAATGCATATCCTCCCTGTTTTTATGAATTATAATAGCTGTTGCAAAGATAAGGGTTTGGGGGTCCAGCACTGTGGGAAATGGTCTGATGAACACATGTATCATTTCCTGTATGCCTATGTTGTTACATGCTTCCCATATTCTTGAGTGGTGAAATCGACCAAGGACAATATTACCAAGATTTTGCTTCCTTGGAAAGACGGTGCATAGGAGATTTGCGACACTTCTATAATATTTGGCTTACTTACAAATATTGAAAGAACATAGGTGGGAACAAGCAGCAATATGCCTGGCTTTAACAGAGGTTCTAGAAGGCCTAGCCTTGAATATTATAGTTTATCACCACATTCTCAATTTTTATGATTCTCAGTTTCCAACTACTGTTTTTCCTTACAAACCTGTATTGATCTGCTTTTCTTTTCTTATTGTATTTGTTTTAAAAACTTATATAAGCACTTATGTGCTTATATACCAAAAGTCCAAGTAGCTCACAGAACAACAATGAAGCCATAAAAATCAAAGGGGAAACTCCTGGGACCTCAAAGGCAATATTTTTCGTTTTCAGTATATCCACATTCAACTGTACTCTACCTCAGCACTAGGAGGCTGAGACTTGTTATATTTCAGGAGGAAGGGTGTTCCATAGGACAGAGGCTGTCACAGGGAAGGTGCACTTCCTAAACTCTCTAAGATACAGCACTGAATGGAAGGAACCTGGAGATTGCTCACCTGGTCAGACCTGATGGAATGAACAGATATTTTCAGGGAGAGATGGCCCCAGAAATAATCTGGTCTCATGCCATTTATGGCTTTAAAGGTGACAACCAAAATCTTGAATTTCACTAGGAAAGAAACTGAAAGCTAGTGTGACTCACACAACAGCAGTGTAATTTTGGAGAACCATGGAACACTCAGAACTGCACGTACTGCTGCATTCTGAACCAGAGAACCAGTGTCTATTCAAGTTGAATTAAAGACATTATACGATTCCCCCAAATCCCTTCCAGTTACAGCATAAGCAATATAGCAATCTTTGGTAATCAAGATACTATCTTTACTTTCCTCCAATACTCATAGCACGGTCATAGATCTCCTAATTAAATGGATATTTCATTTACACCTAGTTGTGTTCATAAAGATTCCTTCCATGTGATGTTACTTTGCTTTATTGAGAATGTTCCCTGTTCTTAAGAAAAGAGGAATGTCTGAGACAATTAATCAAGAGTGACATCTCTTTACACTATTCTGGCCCTTCTAGGAAATTAATGTTTAAATGCGTGTATTGATGTTTTCCCCCTTAATGTATACCAAACTCTGATTTGGATGAATATATATAATGGTTGCTGGAATTGGGTGTGTCTAATTTAATGAAGAAAAGGACTAGGGGTGACATGATAGCAGTGTTCCAATATCCCAGAGGTTGCCACAAAGAAGAGGGAGTGAAGCTATTTTCCAAAGCGCCTGAAGCCAGGACAAGAAGCAATGGATGGAAACTAACCAAAGACAGAAGCATCCTAGAATTAAGGAGAAATTTCCTGACAGTTAGAACAATTAATCAGTGGAAAAACCTGCCTCCAGAAGTTGTAAATGCTCCAACGCTGGAAGTTTTTAAGAAGAGACCGGACAACCATTTGTCTGAAATGGTATAAGGCAGTGGTGGCGAATCTTTTAGAGACCGAGTGCCCAAACTGCAACCCAAAACCCACTTATGCATCGCCGGGTGCCAGATGGGCGTGGCCACTGAGTGGGCGTGGCTACCAAGCTATCAGCTCATGCTCGCTCACTTGCTCGCTGTCCACTCCGACTCATGCTCACTCTCAAGCTATCTCAAGCAAATGCTGCTTCTGCAGAAAATTGCTCCTTTTATAGCCTCTCGCCTATTCCCAGATTGCACATGCGCGGAGAGGAGTAGGGGGCAGCTTGGCCCAGCAATGGCTCCGCGTGCCATTGAAAAATCCAAGTAATACAGTGGGCCAAAGAATGGGATTCAATTGTCCTATATCTAGATCCAGAACAGACAGGAATTCAATAATAGAGAAAGTGCTCTGCATACCAAAGTTCCCCCAGAAGCAATTCTTGGTCATTCAAATTGAGTCTGCAAATGGCATCATGTGTGAAGCCATGGAGAATTACTGCTCATTCATGTATAAAGTACTAAATTAGATTGAACAGTTGTGTAAAACAGCTTTCTATGTTCTAAAGAGTATGAAGGAAAAATATTAGAGCTGGTTCAGAATAAAGATGTGAATAAAGACTGTATTATGATATGTATTGTGTTGTATATTGTGATATGGTGAGATTCAAGGAATTTAAAAAAACCTAGAACATTTCTTAAACATTTTAACACCATAAATATTTGTTCCCAATATTATAATAATAATAATAATAATAATAATAATAATAATAATAATAATAATAATAATAATAATAATAATAATAATAATAATAATAATAATAAAGTTGGAAGGTACCTTGGAGATCATCTAGTCCAACCCTCTGCTCAGGCAGGAAACCCTATACCATTTCGGACAAATGACTGTCCAGTCTCTTCTTAAAAACTTCCAGTGTTGAAGCATTCACGGCTTCTGGAGGCAGGTTGTTCCACTGGTTAATTGTTCTAACTGTCAGGAAGTTTCTCCTTAGTTCTAGGTTGCTTCTCTCCTTGATTAGTTTCCATCCGTTGCTTCTTGTCCTGCCTTCAGGCACTTTGGAGAATAGCTTGACTCCCTCTTCTTTGAGGAAGCCCCTGAGATATTGGAACGCTATCATGTCCCCCTCGTCCTTCTCTTCATTAAATTAGACATACCCAATTCCAGCAACCATTCCTTATATGTTTTAGCCTCCAGTCCCCTAATCATCTTTGTTGCTCTTCTCTGTACTCTTTCTAGAGTCTCAACATCTTTTTTACATCGTGGTGACCAAAACTGGATGCAGTATTCCAAGTGTTGCCTTATCAAGGCATTGTAAAGTGGTATTAATACTTCACGTGATCTTAACTTATATATTTGTTTGGAAACTAGGTTTGTAGCATAATCTTTGTTCTTTGTTGCATATTTTTCACAATAAATATTAATATATTTTTATATACTTTTTTCACAAAACTTTTACTGTCACTAGTTCTCTGTAGCATACCTCTTTTTCAGGGAAAGATTATCTCATAGCTTGACTTTGTTTGATGGTAGTAATTGGAAGTTTCACTGGAACCAGTACAGTAGCTAAATTCTTTTATATGTCTACTTCATTTAGTTAAACTCAGAAAAGGAATTTTATCTATTTTATAATACATGAGTTTTTCCATTTTTCTGTGTTCCAGTTTTGGGTTTCATCTACTAAAGAACTAGGATTACAAATTGCTTTCTCTGGGCTCAATAGGACAGGTTGCCAGCCATTTCTATTTTTTCCTATATGGTGCACCCATATCACAATACACCAAGCCATGATTGAATCAATGTTTTCTACAACTTTAATAATCCCACTACATCCATTGTTTGTTACTTAATCTTGACAATGGAGAATGAACAATATTGTCTTGACCTAGAAAAGGAAGAATATTAGTTGAGATTTACAAGTCACCTGGCTGTCTTTTGAGGCATGGAGCTAGGGAGGAAAACAGAGATGCCACTTTGGTTACTGACACTCTGATGGTGCTATTACCGAGCAGAGGTTTTTCAAGCTAGACTGGGTTTGACTTTTCTATTTTGCTGCAAAGGGTAGGATGTCAGCTGTAGCTGAGACTTTTTAATCTTTGCTGATTTATGGTATGCCAGTGAAGGTTACTGACTGATTATCAGAATGCTAACAAGTATAATTAAATGTTTTATAACAGAGTGTGTCTATCATAACTGGCCTTATGCTAATTCCCTATATCCTAGACTCAGTGTTCTTCATTTATCAAATATTATTACTGTGGCGCCTTTGATAGGTTTTTGCCTATTGTGTTTTGGAGGGAGTAATCAACTTCACTGTGTTAACCATTAATTTGCATCAGCTCTTATTAGTGGACCCCAGGATTCAATCCGGGAGCCAAAGGTTCATCTGTTCCTATATTTGTATATTTTAATAGTGTTGGTACTAGAATTTGTTTAGGTATTTTCTTATTGAAAATAAAATCTCAATTATAAGTAGATTTTCTGAATTTGCGGAAAAGATTCAGATTAGATGTTAGAAAAAAATTTCTAACAGTAAGGGTGATCAACCAGTGGAACAGGTTGCCACAGGAGGTGGTGAGCTCCTCTTCGATGGAGGTCTTCAAGCAGAGACTGGACGGCCATCTATCTGGGATGGTTTAGGGAATCCTGCCTCAGGCAGGGGGTTGGACTCGATGACCCGGGAAGTCCCTTCCAACTCTACGATTCTATGATTCTATGATTCTATGATTCTATGAGACTGAGCAATATTTTTTAAAATGGAAAAAGAGTTAAATCCTACAAAGTGGAGGGCAATTTACACATGTTTACTTCCTGTTTCCCTCCCCACTAATACAGTCTTATATCCTCCTTCAATACCCAAAATGAGTTCCTGCCATTCAAGAGGCCTTCTTAGAACACCATGATGAGTTTCTCTGAATTCCTGTGGGAGGAATAATCACCCCAAATTGGACAAAAGAATCATGAGTCATTATAAAAGGTCTTTGGCATAATTCTAGGCTGCTAGATTTTTATGTGGTGAAGTCCAGACTGCTCAAGTGTGGTGTGCTGTAAAATGGAGCTTGCTGGTGGGGGTCAGGGGCATGAGGCATCAAGGACTGCAGGCTAGTCATAACAATAATAATTTAGTTGTGGGAACCCAAGGACATTGAGCCCAGAGCTGATAGTGTTTGGCAGGCTGGAGAGCTGCTTCAAGCTAATTGGGGAATGTGATTTATGACTGTTTATTGGAGGAGGGAATTGCACTTTGTTACTCTGTATCTAGGGGAGGAGAATTTAGTTTCTGGTTTCAACTATGTAGTGCTGATACTTTGTTTCTCGAATAAATGATACTTCAAGGTAAACAATGCCTCAAAGTTCTTTTGAAGAGTTTCATCTGTCAGAACCATGACAATAGCTTTTCCTAGGAGTCACTTGTACAGAGGTGTAAGAGCCATTTTAGATTTTTTTTGTCCTCTGCACTTCCCTACATTTCTGAAAATCAGGTCTAGAATCTTGTATGATACTTTGAAAAATGGGTGCTACTCAGAAGAAAAGTAATCAGTGAAAAATTTCCTTAATTTTTTTTTATTCAGGCACTTCACTCATTCTGTTTACAAGGCTTATCAGTTACTTCAACTGAAAGTGACTGTCACTTACATTTCCTAATTGTCTGTACCTAATTAAGAGGAAATACAAAGTGTGAAAGTAGGAATTCTGAAGATACAATTCTCATACATTGATTAACCTGTGTCTTGCATTTTTCTTTAGGAAAGGGATAATGGGATATGAGCCATTACAAGCTGATACAAACTACAGGTAATCGCCAAGTTATGAGTATTCCCTTAGTGAACGTTCAAAGTTGCGTGATAAGCACTGCAACATTCACCCTACCTATTCCCTCGCCTCCTGCTGCTGGGTCTCCATAGGCATTAGGCCTGTGGATACTCACCTTGCAAAGATCTAGCCTGTTTTCTTGGCCTGTTTTACTGCTTCAGGCCTTCGGTGTGTTTGCAGAGAATTGAGGCCTAAAGTACTGAAAAATCACATGAGATCTCACACTACTGATCTCATGTGATCTCGTGGTACTTTAGGACTCTGTTCTCTGCAAACGGAGGCCTGGATGAGATCTGCAGCAAAAGCTTTGCAAATGGAGGGAAGGCCTGAAACATCAAAGCCTTCCCTCCGTTTGCAAAGCCTTTTGCCATCTTTGCAAAAAGCCTTTGCTGCAGAGAACGGAGCCCCAGATTGACACGTGTGTCACTTCTGGCCTCCGTTCTCAGTGGCAAAGGCCTTTCTTCAACCACATTTTGCACGGAGACAGGAAGCCTGAAGTCCCGCGAGATCACAGTGCCCAGAAGCTTCCAGTCTCAGTGCCCAAAGTGTTTGCAAGCTGAACCAGTTGCTTTGAGGCAGCGATGCTTCTGAGCACCGTGATCTTGTGGGGCAGAGAGGCTGGAGAGAAGACAGCTGGAGAGGAGACTGTCAAAGCAATAATCTTCACAAGGTAAGTGACCCGGCGCAGAAGGATGGGGGGAGGAAGCAATTGTGGGGAGCATGAGGTATCTCAGTGGGTCGAGAGAGGCCTTGGGTGGCCTGAAGCAGGTGGCCTGTTCCATCTCTAGGCCCCCCATGGATTCCCCACCCTGAGATACCTCATTTGCACTTAACAAACGGCACATTCAATTAGCGAATGCATGGGCAAAAGTAGGGAGCGATCACATTCAAGATATGCCATTCAATCCTACGAATCCTCAAGTTAGAAATGGAATGGGCAGGCTCCATTCTATTCGTAACTCAAGGGCTACCTATGATTTTACTAATGCTCATGAAGAAGTCCTGGAAAGGCTTCAGTGATTGACCTGCAACCCCCTTTTTGCTCTCGAAAATGAAGAAAGGGAATGAGAATTTTTAATAGCTATTTATTAAACGTTACAGTTAAAAAGATAAAAATTAATACAAGTTTAAAAAGAAAAGAATAAAAAGAAAAAGTGCAGAACAGAAAAATTCAAAGAAAAATATAAAAGTAAAAATAAAAATATAGCAAAGAAAAAATGTATAAAGTTTATAAATATATAAACTTTCCCCTTCATCACAAATATAAACAATTTTAGTAACATGACATCTTGTCTTGAAATACAACAAATTATCTCTTCTTTCCATATCCCAACTCTTATCTATAAACAAATCCTTAAAGCCTCACCTTCAGTGATCTATTGCCTAATTACCTCAGGGTTAGATTACTCCAATGTGTTCTATATAGGTATATTCTTGAAAACAAACTGGAAGATGCTGCTAGTACCAATGCAGCTGCTAAATTGCAAACTCAGGGAGCTAAATGGGATTATATTATACAAATAGGATTATATTATACTATAAAGGACTACCTATGAGCTATCAGACCTAACCAGATTTTTAATATTAACCTATATAATCAAGACCTGTTTATTTTTTGATAGACATCTTCCCCATTACTATATAATTCATATGCTAAGATCAGTTGGGGAGTGTTACTTGGGTGCCTTCAGTGACTTCAATTTTTCCTCTGAAGGTTTGTAGGACTGTGCATATTCATAAATATGAGAAAAAGACTTACGATAAATAAATAAGAACCATAAATATGGAATGGTTCGCAAGGAAAGTATTGTTAGCTCTCACGCTGTCATGTTTTATTTTACAGGAGTTTCTTTTATTGTTTATTTATTTCAAATGTATTATTACTATTTTAGTCATCATGAGTCTATTGTTGATGGTTTTTATTAAATTGTTTTGGATTGTAGTTTATTTTCTATATTACTCTGAACTTCTTTGGGATGAACTTAGTAAACAAGTAAATAAATGCTACTTTTATTTTATTTATTTTTTACTTTTTGAGCCAAGAACTGCATTTTAGAATTCATCATGAAATCTAAAGAATAAATGTAACCTGATCCACAATCTGATTAGAACAATTTCTTCTATATTGAAAATCAATGTACTCTGCAAACATGAGTAATGAACAGATTTTTTTTTCACATAAAATAGTTTAATGGAAGATGTAATAGAATAATGTGTACTAGTATGAGCAAAATGTATCATTCTTCAGCAGATATTCCAGATAGAATGTTCCCCTTCTGGCCCATGCTGATCTGGATCTAAAGTGATCCACTGGTTTTTCAGAACTTAATCCTCTGAAGCGAAAATGATTTGGTGGTATTCCAGACAGGATCCATCCCAATCTGTCCAGAACACAATGAATTATTTCCAGTTCTGAGGATTTACTTCTAGAAAACTGCAGGATCATTCCTGAAACAGCCAGATTGGTATGATTATCATTAGGAGAACAAATGGAACATTCTGAAGTTCTCTAGATGTTCTGTTCCTGAAACGGAAGGTTTTTGCATACACATAAGTAATGGATATCAGGAGAATCCTGTATTAAATAAAAAACATTTAGGAATGTTTATAAATTTATTAAAATAACTGCAGAAATTAAACATAGTACAATAACTTTCATAGGCCAAATATAGTATAATTTTAATAAAATACATTGAATGCTAAAATATTTTTTAAATGTTCACAAATTTCTCTTTGATATGCAACTTCTCCTAATGAATATAGTTGTTAATATCAACTCCCCAGGAAACTTCCTTTTAATGTAAATTTCCCGGATGTAATTCTTTGTTGTGTAAATCTCCCTAATGCAATCTTCTAATGAGTTTTCCAAATGTGTGTTTTTTAATGTAACTATTCTTACTCATATGCCTCTAAAACAGGGGTTCTCAACCTTGGCAAGCTTTGCTGGCTGAGGAATTCTGGGAGTTGAAGTCCACAAGTCTTAAAGTAGCCAAGGTTGAGAACCCCTGCTATAAATATATATATATATATATTTCAGACTCACTACTGTTATTTAACCTGGGAAAGGAATGTTGGATGTCAGCACCCACCCACCCTTCTAGAGAAGGAAATATTTTGGAGAATATTAAAAAAAGGCAGAATATTATATTTCCCCAAAGGATCTTAAAGGCAGAAAAGCAGGCCCAGTTTTTCTTAACACCCCTAAACAGAAATTAAGGAGGCCAGTTCTGTAGAAATTCAGATTTGATAATTTCGTTCAGAAAAGAGTGGGGCCCCATTCATGAGCAAATACTACCGGGCAAAAGCCCATTCAAGACAAAATATTTTGAAAACTCTTTCAGCAAAACCGATACCTAACAATAGGAGAATGATAGAATTATAACCAGCAACCCATCACCCAAAAATCCAACACAGGACATAGCCATCAGCCCCAGCCCCAGAGAAGCAGGACATGACCTTTAGGACATAATAGAATTAACCCACCACCATCAGAATACTAAAAGGACACACTCAAAAGCTCAGGTCAAAGTTCTTGCCCACGGGAACAGGAACAACTCCAAATACAAAAGTCCAAGAAGGTACAAAAACCCACCACCAGCTCCATGTGGTCAGCCACCCCAGAAACACATGCTGTGTCACTGAAGTTTCTGGCAACTCAATAAACAGAACCTTCTTTCTAAAGCAGTTTCCATTTTGTTTATTCCCAGCTTGGACTGGACCCTGATGAAGATCTTTCTTTCGACAGGAAGATTTAATAAAGAAAGACTGTTCAATGTAACCTTTTATAGAGTTATTTTTAGAAACATACATGTCCACAAAGCTATTAACTTTTAGTGATTATGCATATTGAGGATAGGGCCATCCATAGGAAGATCAAAAATTCAAAATGGTGGCCACAATTGCATTATTATGGTTCGTCACACAATCAGCTAGATGTTCAGACTGGATTTGGCATTTTTATCTACTTATCAAATCTTTCCTAAGGATCTGGGATAGGTAGATGGGGATGTTTGATTATATTAGAGATATCATTGCAGGATATAAGCTATTCCAAGTAAAAGCTACCTTTTGCAATTGACTGATGGTGAATTTGTCCATGCTGATGGTGTTTAAGTAGTGCTCCAATTGTTTTGGGGTTGAACTCAAGGGGCCTATTACTATTGATACGATCTTTGCCTTCTTTTGCCAAGTCGTTCTATTTCTATTTGCAGGTCTTTGTATTTTGTTATCTTCTCCAGTTCTTTCTCTTCTATTCTGCTGTCTCTGCTGTTATTATTTGGACCTTTCTCCTGAAGACACTTGTGCTGACGGCATAGTACTCGCAAGAATCAGAATGGTAGAATTGATATTGGAGAAAGATGGAAATGGTCTCCCTGGAACACTCAATGGTTGAGCATTCTAATGTAATAGTACCTTAACAGGGCTACATAGCTGCTTAGAGCAATTTCTAAATCCAGACAACGTGAACAAAGAGCTTTTGGAATTAGGTTGCCTGGCCCAACTGATCATAAGTTACCTTTCCTCTTGGAAGAAAGCAAGAGGAAGAGCCAGCTTTTCAGGCTGGGCTGAAGATAGCATAAATGTGGTTTAAAAGCACCAATATTGTGGGAATACTAATTAAATACAATAATAAAAAGAAAGTATTGCTATTGGTTATTGTAGCTCATCTTTCGTTTTTATTGTAACCCATCAGTTTAGAGTGAGGGGAAATAGAAAAACAACCAAGGATGTATTCTGATGAGATAATACCATTTATAAGCTAAAGAATACTTTATTAATAATAATATTAATGATGAGAGGTATGACAGCCTGACACAGAGGAAGCTGATGGATTAGTATATATATATATATATATTTGAAGATCTTGGGGGAAAAAAGACTAGAAAATTCATTTGGCTCAAAATGAAGTATTGCAACTTCTCTTACATAATCTTTTAAATTTATTCAAAGAAGTATCTAATTTTCAGACATCTTTATTTTCTAATTAAGCTCAACTTTGGCAATCAGTTCTGCCTCCAGGCTTCAGTCTCAACATTGCTGGATTCAGTGGATACTTTACAAAATGCATTTGTGGAGTCTCTAGAACTTGCAATCTGATAATTTACTAAAATGTTATGTATGCATTTTGTTATTATCAGATCACAAATTCACTCCTTAAGGATCCATAGCTCTAGCCAAGCTTGTTATATTATGTAATTGGGCCAGTCACTGCTTTGGGCATCTATACTCAAACCTATGCTTGTGGTCCTGATACCAGAATGCCTAAAGTACTACAGATGCAGTGATTAGATATATCCTCTGCCTGAGTAGGTTCTATGAGCTTAGTTAAAATAACAGGTCAAATATTTTTTTTTAAAAAAATCTTTAATTGGAACCATAAAAATACAAAACAATGCATACAGAGTTATATGGAAGAGTTTCATCAAGGGATAGCAGTAATCCTTCTTAGTCCAAAAAGAAACAAAATGGAAACTATTTATAATCTGTCAGTGCACCAGTTCTTTGCAAATACTGTAGCCCCAAACCCAAAGACATTGTCTTCTAGCATCACTTATATACAGGAGTAGAGAGACAGCCCTGGAAAAGGTAGGCAACAGCTGTTTGAAAAACATGCACTTAGCCTAGAAGGACAAGAAGGAGTAAGGAAGAATCTCAGGATTGCCCATCTTGACTGTGTTGCATAAGAAGGGAGGAAAAAGACTTTCAAAATTATGTTATTTTACCCTATAACAATAAAGCAAAGTTCCAGTAATATATATAGTGTCTGTTTCTAAACCTGACCTATCTCCAACTGTTTCTGCTCTCCCCCCCCCCCCCCCGTGTTCCAGCAGAGTGGGTCCACTCCATATCCCCCTCCATTAAACACTGCCATCTTGTGGGACCTCAGAAACATGACTTCTTTGTTGGGTGGTTTGTGGTATGTGATGTATTGGATCTTATGCTACTCAATGTTTTCCATGCTAATAGCAATTCCTTCACATTGGGAATAATCACCTATAGGGTAGAGGTTTTCAAGCTTTTTATCTTATAGTACACTGGCAAAGTACACTGTCACGTTTAGGCACATTACTTATCAAACAGCTAGGTTCTGAACCAATTCTAGCTTTGTACCATCTCCAAAGGTAGTCCTATGTATAGTGCATTATAGTAATTTATCATGAATTTTCCAAGGCATGCATCATACATATATGTCAATGAGAGCTTCTTTCTCATGCCAAATAGCACTTTTGTGTAAGTTGTTTTTTCTGCATAAAGTAACACAGGGAGAAAGCAATAAATTAAGCTCCATGTTCCATGCTTATGGTTGTGTTAAATTTCACTCTAAACTGGAGGTAGACAAACTGTTTCAGCCTGTGTCCATGCTTTGCCATTGTTCTATTCTTAATGTCATAAGGAACGTATTTGATGACCTGGACAGTTATAAGTGAGAAATTTGGGGAAGTCCAGGCTAATAGCTTCTGCTGGGCTGTTCCTGCACTCACACAATCTTCATTTTTAATGTTCTGTGACAGTTTCCCAGACAATCTTGCAATCTCTTGCTCCCTCTCCCACCCAGCAAGAGAGGAGGGGAGGGGAGGGAAGGGAAGGGAAGGGGAAATTTCCAGTGTTGTCTACCAGATCCCTCAAGGAAACACAATGGGGAAATCACAGTATGGCAGAAGTCACTCCTACTCCCATTCCTTTTTTGCCTGCCCTTAGTCGTTTTGTTTCTCTGTTTAGGTAAGCACTTTTTTCTGAAATGATGACCAATGGGGCACAGATTGTCTAGCTTCCTATAAAATCAGGATAGCTACCCTTAGAAAAATTAAATTGTAACATCCCACTTTTGTGTTGGGTCATCACAATTGTTTTCCTGGAACAGAAAGGGGTGCCCTTGTTTAAGCAGTTTTCCTTCTTGTGGGCATGGCAACCTGGTAATAACTTACAGATAGGAAATTATGAAACAGCTGCCAAATTTCCCATCTAGCGTTGTTCTGGACCCACCCACACTGTAAAAGTAGAAGAGTGATTTTCCCACACACACACATGCACACACAATCAGGATGAAGCCTGCTAGCCCGGTTAATAGGCTTTTAAACCTTACCAAGTAAGATTACTAGTGCTGAAGCTTGTGGAAAATCATTTGTTATGAACATTAAAATTGAAATGGAGGGTTTGTTTGAAGAAAATAGTTTAAAGGGACAAAACAAGCACAAGTCAGAAATAAAGCAAAAATCCGGTGTGGTAAGCAATGCTTCAATCATTGGATGACTTTTAATCGGTCACTTTCACATCTCTTTCTCCCTCAGCGTAACATGGGTTTACTATGAAAAAATATGTAGATTTTCTGGAATAGTATCCTTAGGGAGAAAATATAGGGTGAAGAAAACTGGATTAAATGTAGGGGTAACATGAATTGTGAGGTCCTCTTTCTCAAAACTTTTACTAAGAATACTTTCAATATAGGTCATGTAGCATGAAATTTCCTTTTCTATGTCATCATTTCTTTCATCAAAATTATTTTTACTTCTAAAATAATATTATCTGATGTTGCCTGGTGAAATGGAGAACTAGGCATACCTCACAGATATACTGTAGATTGCAGGTTTCCTCTTCCTGAAGTAGTTAACTGATAACTGTACAGTTATTCATCACAACACTAATGAATTCTAGATTATATCTGCCCTATATTTTTCATGTTCATGCCTTTCAGCTCTATTAGTATTTAATAGCAATATTATTTTTTTAGGGATTTGAGAAATTGCTCCAATACATCTAAAGGGTATCAGTTGGAAAGACTGAATATATGGCAGATATACTTTAGCATGAAACCCACTTTTATAGGAAACAGTACAGGATTTGGAGGATACTGTAGAAGAAAGTGATGATAGACTTGGGATACATGCTCTAATTGACAAGTAAAATAATACAGGAGTGCCAGTTCTCAAAGAAGGAAAAATCGATCCACTTAGAAAATCCTTCCAAAAGCAGTTATTAATTTCTACATATGTTTGTAATAACTGAGAAACTAAGGGGGTAACAGCTGTCTCATCCTGAGGATATGGGTGATTAAAAGTAAGAGAGATAATGATATTCGAAAAATATGGTGCATATATTCCTGATGTTGCCCTAAGAGGAAAACACTGAACAAGAGTCAGAACTATAATCAAGCAAATAAGAGCAGGCCAGAGCTGGACAAATGCCAAAAACATTGTTAGCCAGTTACAGGGAGGCAATTTGCCTTTTTTTTATAGGGTGCATAAACCCATCCGCAGAATCTTTTAAATTCACAGTGCAAATACGGTATATTTCCTTGCATATTGTACTTCATCCACTGTAGAGCAATTTTCTTGCAGGTAAGTATGCTTGGTTTTGCAGCCTATAACTGTTGTTCTTATTTTCTGTCGGATTCCATGCTTGCACCCTACCTAGCACAATGAACTCTAGCTTACGTTGCAACCTTTCAATGTAATAACAATAATAATGATGTTCTGTGTTTCTTCTCTCATCCGCCCTGCTTGAGCCTGGTCCTCCCTTGCTGGGAGAAACTTGCACCCATGTTGGGAAGCAAGTGAAATTTGAACTGCCTCCTCTTCTCTGTGGTTTCTGGTGTTTAAAAATCAGGAAAAGCAAATACTGGCATATGGCTCTGAACCTTCACACCCTCTGGAACTGGCCAAACTGGAGCCCTAGGTGTTTGCAGAAAGGGCAGAAAAATAATGGACTATTCATAGTAAAAACATAGCAACCCACTTCATTTCAGTCAATAATAGGTTTTTTCACTCCTTTTTGGGCACAGTGAATTTTGTTTTGCTGTGATTTTATCTTTTTCTTTCCCTTCTGTACTTTCTTTTCCAAAACTCAGCATTATTTGCTATTCTCCTTTTATTCTCCACACCCTCTACCAACTTCATATTTAACCTCTTCATTTCTCCATTGCCCTCTTATAACTTTGCTAAGAAGAGCAGATGAATTAGAATTCATTAGTTAATTAGATGCCACGGAGACGAGTTTGACTTTTATAACATGCAAAAATAAAAAAAGATATGTGATTCTCTTATTTATCCATTTAGGGTTGCTATTCTTATTTAGTATGCAAAATTGGACATTCAAGCAAGCATTGGCCCTGTTTGAACTAAGACTTTCATTCCTTTTTACATTCTATCCCAGCTAGGCCTGAACTGTCTATTCCTATTAATTACATACTCAGGTCAGCCAGTCACACCTCTGGTAGAAGACAGTTTTACCCTACAAAAATCCATTCACACATGCAAACTCATTTAAGTTATGCCAGGATAATTTAAAGTAACCACTTCCCCTTCCCTCAAATGCTGCTAGGTTATTATTTCAATTTTAGTTGTCTCCTTGGAAAAAGCATCACACAGCAATTTTTTTTTAAAAAAAAAAATCTAAATGAACAACAATCCTCAGTGTATTAAAAAGAGCACTGCTGAGTCAAGCCAACAAGCCATCTATCTAGCATTCTTTGCCACATACACCTTGATTCTCACTGCTTAAGATTGTTGCTGTTACAGAGACAGGAAGTCCTTGGTGAACCAGCAGGTTTTTCCATTCCCCAGGGCAGGAGGAGAAATTAAGTAGAGTCGTATAATTGCACTTGTTTTTGTGTAAGAATGACTTGATGTTCCTGCTAAGTTCTCAGATTGGCCCATGTCTCCTGATGTACAGTATAGCCTTCTGTAAATACAGTAAGTACCATCTCACAAGGATTCAATTTCTTCATGGGAAATTAATTTTAGAATGTTGAGGGACATGGTCAACCCCCAAACGTTGGCATATGATGTTTCTAAGGTTCAGTCTTGTCTCTACATTATTTAACAGCTATGTGAAAGCCCAAACAAAAATTAAGAGGAGATTAATAATAATATGTGGGTGATACGCATTTTCTATTCTAGTTTTCATATACTACCAGCTATTATCTAGGATGCCATTGATGTTCTGGAGTAAAGTCTAATGACAGTAATGACCAGATGAGGCTGACAATCTGACACTTAATTTAGATAAGACAAAGGTATCTAGATCAGGATTTGGACATGGGATTTCATCCAGTTTTGGTAGAAGTAGTACTCATTCTATAGAACTTCTTGTCTGGAAATAATTATGGATTCAAGTTTGTTCTTAGAGAGTCAGCTGACAGCTGCAACTAGGAGTCTTCACCCAGCTTCAAGCTATTTGCCAGTGCCATTTGTCTGTAATGTTAAAGGCATTAACTATGGTAGTATATGCCTTAGCTGTAAATAGATTGAATTACTGTAATTACAGCACATTCTACTTGGGGACTATCTTTGCAAAATTTCAGGAAAGTACCATTTGTCCCAAATAAAACAATGTTGCACTTTTTTCCAGGCAGAATTCAAGGTATTGTTGGTGACATTTAAAAGCATAAAAGATCTAGGATCTTTTAGGGATCACCACTTCTCTATCTTTTAAATGAAATGTTCAACTTAGTTTAATCAACATAAGCTGCCGAGTGGTGTGCACACACTAGAACAGTATTTTTCAAACTTGGCAATTTTAAGATGTGTGGACTTCAACTTCCAGAAGTTCATACATCTTAAAAGTTGCCAAGTTTGAAGAACATTGCACTAGAAGGACAGTATATAAAAATTTATAATACATCAAATAAGACCAAGACAAAATTTTCCTGAATAAGATTATATTTAAAAAGAAAAAAACAACTACTAAACCGGTAGTTCTTTAACATGAAGAACACTCAAGCATTTGGTGTCCTTCCAAGATGAGATACCTTTTTTTCCAATTGTAGTGAGAGTCTTCGTAGGTTGGTACCCTATAGACTACAGTTCCCATCATCTCCTGACAATATGCTCAGCTACTAACTAGACAAATGGCTGGTTCTGTCACGAGCAGGATGAATAGGAATGTAGCTCAACATGTTCTGCCAGTGGTACTTCACTGGAGTATACTAAAGCAATCCATACAGATGAGGCCATTTCTTAGGAAATAATGAGTAGAACAAGGGATTTTGGTACATGTACATTTGGAGTGCTCATTTATTTTCATAGAATGCAGCATAGAGGGCTCCCAACACAAGATAATGTTTTACAAGCTATCTAATGTAGTACTTCTTTAACTTCAAAGCACAGATCCTAAACCATTTTAATGATTATTTCTTAAAAAAAAAAAAAAGGGGATATATTACCCTTTATTTTCTCATGTATTATATGAAGTGTAATGGAATATTTGTCAATATCTAGAGTGGGATTTGTCAAAAAAAAAGTTTAGATTTGCTGTGATATTTAGCCTATTGATATTTGGTCTTAGTTGTAGTAAGTGTTGAAAACCCATCTTCAAAAAAATAAGTCATAGGATCTTCAGTCTGTCTCTCTCTCTTCGTCTAAAATCTCATATTCTCTGGGAACTTTCATCCAAGCATCTTGTAGTGTTATTTCTTTTGTGTTGCTGCTGCTGCTGCTGCTGCTCTTGTCCAATTGTTTCAATGCAATTTCTGAAAATGGAAATCTACCAATTTCTATTCATTCAATTTTTTAAAAAGAAAGTTTCCCAGGGCTGCAGGGGGGAAGCCAAGAAGTAGTGACATTGGGGTCATTCTTCCTTTTTTCAGGTTATGGTTTAAAACTATAAAATGAAACTAAAAAGTATACTCAGGGTCCATCTAGAAGCTGCAAAATGGGGTCTGAAGACCACCTGTGGTTCTTAGATTGCTTATTCTTCCTTTAGTTAATTTTTCCACTGGCAAATTCTTATTACTGAATTCTTTTAATGTTTAACCAAAATCTGTTGCCTGCACTTATATCACTACAAAGCTGTCCCCAAACGACACAATGATATTCTTTGACCTTTTTTTTATTAGTGACAAACCTTCAAGTTCCCCGTCTTTTTTCTCCAGTCAGCATGCTCAGTTCCTATAACCTTTGCACGAGATTTTTCCATAGTGCTGACCACCTTCAAGCATGGTTATGCAACATGTGTTTGTGTGGTGTAGGCAAGCTGAAACGCTGACTTTTATAATCTAAATACATCGAGCATACGGCCATTAACGGCGCACAAGGATCAATAATGTACTGCAGGTAGAAGTCATCTCTGTACAGGTGATACTAGACTACACGACACACGAATACAGACACCCGCGCTACTTTACAAAGCTACGAGCGACTCAGAAAAATATATATATATATATATATGCTCAGTCCGAAGCTGCATTCATTCACACGGTCCAGCCAGACAATTCTTTCTAAGGGTCACTTGCAAAAACTGCAGTAAGAGGAACGTGTGCGCGTGCAACGTCTGTAGCCATTCTGAGGAGTAAGTAGGAGGGCCTCGCATGCTGACGGCGGAGGGGGCGGTGGCTTTCCGCCGCCTTGTATTTCAAAGCTTCTGGCAACCAAGCGCCTGCTCCTTGCGCTATAGTAGCGGCAGGAAATATCCTCTGCAGCACCGACAGGAGACCCGCCCACCCAGCCACCCACTCCCCGAAAAAAAAAGAGGAAAAGAAAAAAAAAACCACCGCCGGTCAGGGTGGTCAGGGAAAGCCGAGCCGAGCTCCTTCAATCCCTCCCTCTTGAGTGCGAAAAACTCGCTTGTAAGACTTCGCCTCAAATTTGTAGACACGTGGAAAAGGCGGGCGACGGTCCTTCGCCCGCGGCTGTCCCGTCTGCGGGCCAGGGCAACAGGAGGGAGCCCTTGGCTAGCGAGAGCTCGCGTCGGGAAGGAGGCAAGGGGCGCGCCGCCTCCCGGAGGCGCTAGGAAGGAGGAAGGAGCTGGCGAGTCCTGCGGCGCTCTGAGGGGAACGCCGCCGCCGCCGCCGCGCCTCCTTTAAGCGCGCGTCTGCCCCCGCCTGCGACTCCTTCCTTCCAAGGGGGGCGCTTCTTGCTCTTGTCGCCGCGCTGCATGGGGCGCCAGCGCTTGGCGCTTTCCAGATATGGTCTCGGTGGCGGCGGAGAGCTCTCTGTGATCCCCGGCATCCGCGGTGTCTGGCCCGGCGGGAGGAGGAAGAAGCGAACGAGGTAGAAGGCGGCCAGGCGGAGCGCTCGACTGGTGCCCAGAATCAGTCAGCCGGGTTGCTGCGGGCGGCTCAGTTTGCAGGTAGGTAAGGAGAACGGCGGGAGGATGAGAGTGTGGAGAACCCTTTGTGTCCGGCCCACAACGCTGCCTGGTCGCTAGCAGGAACCCGGCGGGTACATCCGACAGCTCCTGGGCTGGCTGGCCCTTCTTCGCTCGGTCTCTCTGTCTCTGGGAGTAGCCGGACACGTTGCAACCCAGCCAGTCTGGGGCGAAAAATGCGGACGCGTCTCGTCGAATGAATGGAAGCGTTCGCTGGGCGGCTAACGGTTGCTAGCCTGGCTGACTGGGCAGCCATCACACAGCAACCCTCTCCCCCTTTCGTGCTGCCGAGAGCCCACCCATTGCAGCTGTGTGTGCTTTTTTGCGTGTGCAAGAGGGGCTTTCGCGTAGTGCTTAACTGCGAAGCCCATCGCCTTCGGCCAGTAGGCTTTGTGCTTGCTCGCTACGGCTGATGGGCATTATAGTCAAGACTTCTAGAGGGGAAAATGGAAAAAGAAGCACTTCACCTAAAAACCCAAGGATGTAATAATATTTAGAGGATGTGATGTTTATGAGATTGTACTGTGTTATGATAAGCTACTCCAATATTGATTGTGAGACATTGCCTTTCTTGGAAGTTCCCAAATAAGAAAGACAAAACCAAGATGGAAAATCGGAGCCAGGTGGGCAGCAGGTAGAGTGTCAAATTGGTCCTGTTTAAAAGGTCCACCGGTTCCTTTTCAAGTCTGCCCCCCCCTTTTTTTCCTTTGCACAAATCTCTTTGTAAACACACCCACTTCCCCTCCCATCTTCCCTCCCCTTTCCTCCTCTCCCTTTACTACCTGTGTAGCTGTCCAGGGTAGGAACTTTCAGGGGATTTTGTGCTGCTTTCTGGGATTCTCCCTTGCATCCTAGGGACCTGTTGCTGCAGAAAGGTAAAATAAATCCAGCTGGCTGTGGTCATTCCATGTGTGTAGTTTAGAAGAGGGGACCATATTCAGTCTAGGATTCCTTCTGCAGCTTCTTTGGGCATGTTTTCTCTGTGACAGTGCTGCAGCAAGGCTGATGAATGGTTTAGAGCAGAGATTTATATTTCCCTCTATCATAGACGGGAGGGAAAGTAGTGTGTGTGTGTGTGTGTGTCTGTGTGTGTTTGCATATATGTATTTTAAAGGATAACAATAGTGGCATAATGATAATAAGAAAGTCCTCCGAGAAAATGCATGTATGCACACCACACACACACACACACACTGCAACAAATTAGAGATGGTAATGCAGATTTTCCTATCTGAAGGGTCAGCTTATAGGTCTGCCTATGCAGATGATATTTTAAGGAGGGGTATTTTTAAATGCAGTTTTTATGCAAACTCTAAAGAATCATCTTTTTCCTACCCTTAAGCTAATATGATATTTGATATGATTGCCTGCAGAAGGGGAGGAAAAGCATGGGATTCTGCAAAGGGAGGCTGTGGGTGTGCTTCTAGAGAAGAAGGGGAACAGCAAAGAAGGAATGATAATCCTCACATATTATCTCACTGAAAAAGACAAAGGGAAGGATGGATTGATTTAGAAAAAAAAATCAACCCTAAAAAGCACTGCTGTGAAAAAACAGTGATCAAGCATGGATCCAGGTTGCCCTTTCCAGGATGTCTGCAGAACACACCCACTAAAAAGGAATCCCTTTCTGTGCTCCTCCTTCCTTATCCAACATCTCAAAACGAAAGAGTGGTTGAATAGCACTGCTGCATTGTGGTACTACTGAGGGGCTGCGGGGGCATGGGGGCTATGGGGGGGCAGCTGGGTGATGTGAATGCAGCGTTTCTTCCAGATCTAGCAGGAGGACTGTAGGAGAAGGGACAGAATATAAAGGGAAAGTATTTCATATTATTTCAACCTCTCAAGAAAAGAAACCCCACTGATGCCTTTTGGCAGTCATGGTCTGACTTCAGAGTGGTAAAGCATTAAATTGGCACTGACTCTACAAAGGTAGACTTATATAGATGCAAATCTGCAACACAGCCAAGTGCTCTAGCATCACCGTGCATTCACCAAATTATAGTATGACACTTGAAGGTGGTTTTCAGCTTGCCCCAATCATACTGAAGCTCATGTATGACAATGTGCATAGTATTTTTCTCATATATAAAGGTGTGTGTCTGTTGTAGAATATAAAGGTATAGGTGTGTTTGTAGTAAGATGCTTAAAATGAGATCATACAAAGTATTAGAACTTGTTTAAGCAAATAATCAATAATTGCCCCGCCAGATACATGCCTGCATGCATGAATTGGGTCAAGAAAACTAACTATACAAATCACAGAGTTTTAGTAGAATGAGTCCAATTTTTAAATAATATTTGCTATATAATTAGCTATATAATACAGGAAATAAGAAAAAAAATACAAAAATCCAAAGAAAATGCATAATATCAGTTTTTGCTATAGTCAAGTTGTTTATTAACTAAGTAATATTATGTTTCCATGACTTACTTCAGTTTTCTTCATTTTTCCATAACAGCAACTCAGCCTCACAAGTAAAAGAAAACTATGTTTAAATCTTATTAATTTTGCTTAAATTAGCACACTGGATATTTTTCTCTGTTAAGTAAACTCACTACAGTAGCAGTCTTTCCATGTGTTTTTCCTCCCTTTAAGGTATTTATTTTAACATTTTCCTTACAAAAAATAAATAATTAGAATCACCTGCAGCCTTGAGTTGCCTTCTAAACAATATGAGATTGGTACTATTTGGCTTCTATTATTGTCAAGGAAAATGATGGATAGGTGGCAGCATCTTATTAATAACTTTAGTTTTATTCTGTAACAGGAGCTGGCTTGATTTTTTTTTACCTCGGCTCTGTGAGAGATTTCAACTATCTGAGATGGCTGTAGGTGGTGATAGAAGACTGACAAACTTCTGAAAATTGATAAAGGACAAGAAACATGCTAATAAAAAGGAATAACAACTCCATAGATACTTTTAGTGTTGCTGCTTTCTTCATTACAACTTTATAGATAGATAGAAATACACCCATGCGTACACAATCAATCCCTTTATGTCTGTCTTTTCTTCTTTAATCAGCTAGATAAATGGCTGGTATTTTCCTCCCACTTTCCATCTGTTTGATTTATCTGTAATCTATGCCAATTTTGCATTTGTCAAACATATTCTGAAAATAAGAGTTTCTTATACCAAAAAGAAATACCTAGAAAATTATCTTGCTAGACCTCCCACACTTTTCTGTGTGATTGTATATTTCTTCTCATCGGAGGGCAAGATAAAGAGTGTCATGTTGGCATCTTACAAAAAAGTTCCCAGGTTGCTACTACTTTATTGTGCCTTTCTGTGTCATAAAACACAAGGATTTTGTTCTGTGATTTACCTAACTCAGTTCTTATTATGACCAACCAGCTGCCTTAAGGACAAATGCTGGAAAGATTCAGAGGTATGAATTTATGTTGCAGCTCCAAAAAGATATGAAACATTACTATTTGAAATAGCCTACTCTAGGCATCCAAACATTTGATTCGGTTTGTAAGAATATTTTGGCTTATTCTATTTAGGGAAGATCATAAACAGGAAACATAATGCACCCACTGCCATTGTTGCCCAATAGCTGGGACTTAGAGAGATGCTGTCTTGAAAAGGGGATATTATGACTTTGGCCTTTATGTGGCCTTTGACAGCTGTTTAGAATTCTGATTTGCCCTAAAATAACTTGAAAAGGCAACTCTGGTGGTGGTGACAATTCCTTTCTTGAGCTTCAGTGGTGCTGCTAAGGAGCAATTATATGCTGTACTATGAGTATCTGTAATGTTTCACATGTCCTATTTCAAAAATATTTAGGGAAAGAATGACCACAGTGTGGAGAAGGGGGTGGAATATAAAATGTATAGGCATTTACCATTGTTCAGGGCAGTAGATGGCTTTTTAAATGGTGTTTGGACATCAACTCCCAGAATTCGTAAATCGTCTCAAAAGTTTCTGAGGTTAAGAAACTTTGGCCTAGATTATGTTTCCCTAATGTGGTAACTTCAGGAAATTGGGGGCTGCAACTCCAGGATTCCAGTTCAGATTTGGAAAGTTTCATTAGATGATGATTAACATTGCTTTGGTGGGGTAGTAACTTCAATCTCAAAGCACTGCGCATGGTAGTTTCTGGGTAAAGAAGATGGCAGGTGCTAACGAGAAGTTACTAATGGGAATATCACAAATTGTATTTTATGCTATTCTCCTGACAAAGTTTGGGCCAAAATTGGCAATTTATTTATTTTATATATGGATTTTTCTCCTAAGGTTGCTTGGAGATGTGTATACATGATATATAATATAAATATATTGATATATAATAAAAACAGTATAATTAGGAAATATAGTTATATGGTGACAGTTAAAAGCCTATTAACATTAACAAAAATACAAATGTACAGGTAGTCTTCGACTTACTACAGTTCATTTAGTGACTGTTCAAAGTTACACCAGCATTGAACAAAGTGATTTATGACAGTTTTTCACACTGAACCATTGCAGCATCCCCATGGTCACGTGATCAAAATTCAGACGCTTGCAACTGACTCATATTTATGATGGTTGCAGTGCCCGGAGTCATGTGATCCCCTTTTGCAACCTTCTGACAAGCAAAGTTGAAGAAGCCAGATTCACGTAACAACAGTGTTATTAATTTAACAACTGCAGTGATTCACTTTATCAACTGTGGCAAGAAAGATCATCAAATGGGGCAAAATTCACTCAACAAATGTTTCATTTAGCAACAGAAACCTTGGGCTCAACTGTGGTCGTATAGACAATGCTTTTTGCATAGAATATGGATTTCTTCAGCCTCAGTGCAAAGGGACTGAACTAGCTTTGTCTAACTCAGTTAGTCCATCTGACACAGATAGGTCAAGGCCTTCTTCAGTTGAATTTTCATCTCTAGGTCTGTGTTTTCTGGGTTCAGGTTGAGGTTACATTTGAAAAACTTCTTACATGAAAGTATTTCATGAAGTATGGTGCAATCATAGGCATAGGCTACTTTACTCTGATTCAACTATTGGCATGCTCTTGAAAATGCAGCCATTATTTGTTGAGTTTTCATATTGTGCCAAACCACAGTTTATTTAATCGTGTAAAGTTAATAAATCATAACCATCCAGGTTCATATAACCTACTAATCCATAAACTATGCAATAGAATCCAGAATGGCAGGGTTCACAGAGCACGCTATGCCAAAATCAAACAATCTACATAATGGCTTAATTAGTGTGCAAATCTAGCCATTACATTAGTGGAGCAGATAGATGCTATGGAGTGGAGAGGTTATGATAGTATTTTTTTTCCTGGAAGTATAAATTTGGAGAGTAACGTGCCTTATCTTATAACTGACATAGTTCTTTAGAATTAGAACAGGTATATTAAATGATACTTATGCTGCTCTGCCATATGGATGAGGAAAAAAGAAACGGGGCTAGCAGAAGTTCCAAGCGCAATGCAATTATATCTGTCATGCAGGGGGAAAAAACAGAATAGCACCAACTGATCCTTATAGGCTTCAGGTTCTTATCATGCTTCTTGAAATGAAGAAATGGGAGCCTCTAATTTTTATTTGGTACAAAATTCAGCTTTTTTTCAATCACAGTTCAAAACCATAAGAAAGCTTCTAGCCATAAAGCTGGAAAAGATTATTCAAGAGACAGGCTGGTGCCTGAATAAAATTTCCAGGGTTCAAAGGTTGTTGCTTATTCTTTGTGCTGCTTTTTTCTACTTCTGCTGCTATCCAAATAAAATTATGCTCAATAAGGTAATAGGAATTTGAGTATTGATACATGTTTTTTCATTCTTTCATACAGTTTTGTTTGTTAGAACATGTACTATCTTGGAATAGTCTTTTGTAAAATAGCATGGTGTTAACCTTTTTTAAACATAATCAGTATTCTGTGAATATAAAATGTACCTCTTCTAATTTAATTGCAATGCAACCCATAGTAGACAAAAGTCCAACAAATAGAAACATTACCAGTATTAAAACATCATTTTTTCATAACAATTAAAAGAATATTTTAAAAATGAATTCTTAGCAAAAAAAAGTCTGCAAATTTATGCAACTTGATAAATAGTATTAAATTTACTTAACTGCATTCTGGAGGTACACATGACCTTATTTGGGTTTGCTTTCTTGTATAGTGTGCTGCAGTGCTGATGGGATGTTAATTTCAAATGCACAGCAGTAACGATAACAACAATAAAAATTAATTATGGAAATCAAGTCCTGAGCCTGGTCAATTTGGCTGTGGTTCCAGTACAGATAATGGTCTAAAGTTTTCATTTTGCATGTTATATCCATAATGGGACATATTTAGATAACCATGTTTACATTTTGCTTGTTGATTTTATTTTGAATGGTTACTGGGTAAAGAGAGAAAGACCTGTCATGGGTTGGTAATAGCTCTAACATAAAATATTCAACAGAGGAAAGAAAAAGATTGTCCACAGATGTTTTGCACTGAAATCATATTCAGAATGCTCTGGGCCTTTGTCCATTTTTGGAAAAAGCTTGGTGCTTATTTATTTATATTTGCTTAATTTTGATATCACTAGAGTCATATAGAAGATTGCAAATGTTAGCAGTTTTACAACTTGCTAAAACAGAATAGTTATCAATTGAGGAGTAATTGGCAGTAGGTGAGTAGATGAATAATGCTTTTTCCATGGAAAGTTGAAAGTTAACAATGCTAAAATGTTCCAGTCAAGGTATATCTTCTGCAACAATTTTCAAATTGCATTATTACAACATTATCTCAACCATAGCCTGTAACAAATTATTTTCCAGATCATTTTTCTTGGGGTGAAGTCCTTAGACTGAATCGATTGCAATCTGGGTTCAAAACAGCTTGTTTTGATTACCTTTATAGATGACCATCAAGATATGGCTAGATTACTTTTGTTAGTTCTTCAACACCATTTTTAAGTTAATCAATTATGATAGCCTCTTGAAACATTTGGCTGATCTTTATTTATTTATTTATTTATTTGCTTGCTGTATGTATTTTCATATAATACTGCTTTTTGTGCTGTTTACAGTACATAATTTTTAAAAAATACAGTAAGAAGAAACTGTTAATCAGTGTAAAAACATAACAACTAAAAAGATCTGAGTAAAAGTAAAACTAAACAACCATTCACTCAACGTTCATAAAGGGAAACATGTAGTGTTAGATACTTTCACAATCAGAACTTTTCAGAGAATGTAACCAGAAAGAAATCTCACACTTATTATACTCATAAAAAGTACATATCCAGTCCATATCACTAAAGGTGGTTACAGCTAATTCAATTTAGTAGAATATGCATAATCAGATGCCCTCAGCAGTGTGGTCATCACAAACTGTACCAGTAGTTACTTCCAGATTAAAGGGAAGGGTAATACTCCATATGGCAAATTATAATAGTGCAATCTGGATTTAGTAGTATATTATCAGCTATAGCTAGATTATTCCAGTCCAAGGAAGTTTATATAACAAATGAGCTGGCAATCAGTGTTCTTGGACACAGAAGTCACCTGAGTAACAATGAATATAAGAGACCCTCCAAATTACATGTCTGCTTTTTTTTAAGAATGCAAACTTGTTCAGAACAGGCAATTTCCATTCCCAAAACTATCTACCCATAAGGTCTTGCTATTGTCAAGATTAAGCCCCCTATTATTAGTCCTTGCTCACCTCGTGACTGTGTTCTAGATATTGCTTTCAAACATACACAGCTTTCTTCTGAGAAGTAGAACTGAGTGTCATCTATGTATTGATTATATCTACTCAAAAAACTCCTGATGACTGCCTCCCACAATTGCACTGGGTATAAAATATCTGTCAGAATGCAGAGAATACTTTCTTACTACTTTTCTCTAAGGCTGTTTTTACAAGTAGAGGTAGAACTATTATAATCCAGCATCTTCAGGTCCAGAGACAGTCCAGGAGAATTAATGATATCAATGGCTGCGAAAAAAGTGAAGTAGGATCAATAGTCTCTCTCTCTCTCTCTCTCTCTCTCTCTCTCTCTCTCTCTCTCTCTCTCTCTCTCTCTCTCTCTCTCTCTCTCTCTCTCTCTCTCTCTCTCTCTCTCTCTCTCTCTCTCTCTCTCTCTCTCATGAGGTTACTTATTAAGCAACTAGGAGTGCATTACTGTATCCCTTCAAGTCTAATGGCACTATTAATTATCTAAAGGTGTATTTAGTAATCCTTAGATCCACTTAGCTCAGTTGACTTTTTAAATAAGGCAAGATGGACAGAGGTGTAGACCACACAAACTGGACAGGAATAAACATCTTGTCCACACACTCTCAAAATCTCAAAATGTTTCCATAGAATTAGATCTGATGGTGCATTGGATACCTCAGTGTGTTCTGTAATAAGCAGCATTTAAAGTCAAGATGAAAAGGATTCTGTCCTCAAGCTGCCTTGCAAATCTGTCACAACAAATACTTAAGGCCTCCAGTAATGTTTTTTATAAACTCTGTCTTCCCTTCATACAAAAGACAGCGCCTTGAAGATGCAGTGGAGGCCACAAATTAAGCCTTCCACACAGTAGACAGCATTGTGCACATTCACAGATGTTCCGTGGTGAATTTTTTACCATTTGTACCATAGCCTCTGTATGTGGTATTGTCCAGACTCCAGAGCAACAAAGAATGACAAAGGCTACCAGGCTTCATGGTGCCAAATAATATGCAGGTAGGTTAGTGACCCATTTTGTTTTCCAGTTCCATAGTTGATAAAGGGTTACAACGAGATCATCACCTCTGTTTTCTGGAAATTCTTCGAGAGCATTCAACAATCCATTAGATTCCATAAATCCCCAGGGGCAGACCAACTTACTGGGTTACTGAATCCTTCTGGAAGGAAATGGTGGAGTGAAATGAAGCAGGGCCAGACTTTCACAAATAGATAGTCTGGCCATCATGACATAGTAACTAACTTACCCCATGCACAGGCAATTACAAATACTATTTCATGGCAAAAAACTAAATTGAGGATGTGCCCAGCCTCAGCTTTTAAGTCAGTGATAATTAAAAACAGAGTCAT
Source organism: Bothrops alternatus (assembly GCA_034064705.1). Taxonomy (NCBI): domain Eukaryota; kingdom Metazoa; phylum Chordata; class Lepidosauria; order Squamata; family Viperidae; genus Bothrops; species Bothrops alternatus. The sequence goes on along the minus strand of JARGCV010000104.1, from coordinate 17,805,930 downwards.
TATTGCCATCCCAGGTTGACCATTGTAGGGCATCTTCAACTTATTTCGTTAACCATTATAACTCCAGTACATCTGAGGGATATTTAAAACAGAAAACAATTCTATTGAATAATTTTTAAAATTATTTTTGAGTGCATGAAATATGTGTTTTCTCTACAATTAAAGTGCTACCTTGAAGAAGACTGTGTAGAAGGAATATAACAGGTGTAAAAATAAATATAATTGCATGGCCTAGTGCTGTGATAATGCTGCTAGAGAAACTGTGATATCATTAGGATTAGCAGAAACATTTTACTGGGAAACCCCTTGCAACTGATTTCTTAATAGAATAAGAAACATGAGTGAATGGGTAGTCTTGATGTGTTCTGAATACAGCCCTTTTAAGTAGTTCCATATTTCCTAGAAATACTGTGTGTGGATTGAAGTCCTAATATTATACAAGAACCAACAGTTTGATATCTCTAGTGTGGTTAGTTCAAACATGTCTTAAATAGACACTTTTGAAAAGTCTGTATTATAATTTCTATCTATTTCTATATGTGAATCAGAGCAAAGAATCTTTAAGCAAATATTCTTTTTCCAAATCTTGCAACTGTAACTGAAATACACCTGTGAACTGTCACCTGGGAAATGGCCTCCTGAGAGAAACTTGTCTGGTACATGCCTTGTTATTCTTCCAGAGCCAGACACATGCTTAAAAACAACTCAGATTTTTAAACACTTTTAAGTGTTGATAAGGTTTTTTATTATCTAATGTGCTATTGTACTGTTTTTAGATTATTTCTCCTTTTTGATATCAAATAATGTATTTTGTTCTGAGATTAGCATTTCCAAAATAGCATGCAATTACCCACTGAAGAATATGGCATATATGGTGAAGATGAATAAAATACGTATTTATTTTTTCATTCATTCATTTTCTATAGCATATAAAATTAATGTCAATGATTTTTACAGTAAAGAGCCATAGTAATGTTCATTAAAAATAAGGGAAAGCATGAAGGTATTGCTGTTTATGAGTCACACTATAGAAGTGTTTTTGTATGGAATTGTGGGGTTTTTTTTGGTGAGAATCTGTGTTGCATTGAAGTTTACTTTTCTTTAAATGCAGGCACTGTTACATGTAAATAAATGTTTTGGATGTCAGATTCCCATCTATGAAGTTTATTTATCTTGCAGATTCACCAAACAGCCTGAATATCTTCCAGGAACCATAGCATACATTCTCATATTTTGGCCCACAGATTCTGACCAAGAACTGCTACTGGCCTAGTGAACAAATGCATACAGCCTAGTGATTTACTATTTTGCTTCAAAAGTGCTTTTGACTTCAGTTATAATTTAGCTATTCAATATTTCCTATTCCCCCACACTTTGACAACCCATTGAGAAAATGACTATGCCTTCTGCTGCTTAATAAATACCCCAATTTTCTGGAGGTTGAGTATCCCTGAATAAGTGGAAGAAATATTGATTTATAATTCAACATCCTTAAAAATGAACATTTGTATTTAGTTTTAAGCTAGGTTCATCATTTATTTATTCACTCCCCACTTGCTAGGTGACTTGGGGCAACTAATAAGGGTTAAAAACACCAAATACTGTAAAAGAAACATGGCAGAAAACCATAATATATACAAAACATATTGCACCGGGGACCAGATATAGAATCTATATAGTTATTAGAGGCTTATCCTAGCCCAGGCCTTGGAGAAGAACCCATGTCTTCAGGGGCTTTTTAAAGGGTCAGATTTCATGGGTGGACTGTTCTTTAGGGCAGGTGCTGCAACAGAGAAGGCAGGTCTCTTGGGTCCCATAAGATAGCACTGTTTAATTGACAGGACCTGGAGCATGAGAAATTTATTGGACAATCTCACAAATGTCTAGGGTCCTGTGTCATGAAATCATGCTATGTTATAGCATATTTAACCATCATGTACTTTAAAAAATGTATGGGTTCAAAAACAAGCAATCACATTGTAATTTAGTATGATACATGTTCCTAGTCATAATAATCTTAAAAATAAGATTAAAATAAGGAACTATCTGTCAATTCATGCTTGGCAATTCAAGAGGTTACACCGCTGTTTTATTATTTTATTCCATGTTAACTTTGGGGCGTACTGCTATGGAAGAAATTTAACTTATAAAGGGACATTTATTAAATGCTTAGGTGGATGAACCAATTATTAAAGGATATTACCGTGTTTCTTCAAAAGTAAGCTCTACCCTCAAAATAAGCCCTAGCTTGGTTTTTGAGGGTGGGCCTAATATAAGCCCTACTCCAAAAATAAGCCCTAGTTTTGGGTGAGTCACATGCCTAAAAATCAAGCTATGGGGGGCGGAGGTTACCATTGCAGCCAGGCCTCCCATGGATCGACACTTGCCTTGCCAGAAGGAGCAGCTTCATTCTGCAGCTGAGAATGGAGCTCGGCTTCATTTTGCAGTCACAGGCCTTTCTAGAAGGCTTATGTAGCCAAGAACTGAGTTATGGATTAGCTCGGTGCTCAGTTACAGATGCCCTCCGGAAAGGCCTATGACTGCGAAATGAAGGCCGAGCCCATTCTCAGCTGCAGAACGAAGCTGCTCCTTCGGCCGCAGAAGAAATGGGCTGGGTGGGTGGGGCTGTTGGTGCCGCTGCTGCGAGGTGAGTGGAAAAGACATTACACACACCCGAAAATAAGATCAGATGCCTCTTTTGGAGGGGGGGGGAAAGACGGGAAAAACGGTAGCATATCATTTTCAATTTCAGGCTTTAGATTAAGATTCTCTTGTACATTAGCAATAGCAACAGCACTTATATACCACTTCATAGTGCTTTACAGCCCTCTCTAAGTGGTTTACAGAGTCAGCATATTGTCCCCAGCAATCTGTGTCTTCATTTTACCAACCTCAAAAGGATAGGAGGCTGAATCAACTTTGAGCTGCTCAGAATCAAACTCTGGAGTGAGCAGTGAGTTAGCCTGCAGTACTGCATTCTAAGCATTGCGCCACCATGGCTTAATAAATACATTAACAAAATAACAAACATTTTAAAAAGTAAAAGCAGTATCTTCATTGTGAGTGCCTCAATCTGTCTGTCATGTGGATTTTGTAAAGGTGGCATATATGAATGATATAATCTCTTGTGGCAATACATACACAAGCCACACTTTTCTTGAATTATCAAAAGTGGTTAAGACATTAAATTAGATAGCAGGATACTCTGACTTCTAGTCCTGCCTTAAGCACAAAGCTAGCTGGGTGACCTTGGGCCAGTTACTCTCGGGTCTAGGAAGCAGGCAATCTAGTTAGGAAAACTGCAGGGATTTGTTCAACCAGGAATCAACACTGACTTGAAGGAAGCAAAAAAAAAAAAAGCTTAATTTAAATTAGAAGAGATAGCTACTGATTTCCTTGCAGCCATGCCAAAGGAGAAGAGGGGTGCACATGAGCCAGAGAATTGCTTGACTCATTCTTGTCATGGTAAATCATAGGTTATTACACTGTCTGAATACAGCTTTAGTGTGAATTGCAGATATATGGCTCTCCAGGCATTCCAGAAACTAGAGATTGGATGTAGAAATTAGCAAGCTGGAAAATTCAGGTATTTGGCTTTTCATTTCATACTTGGCTTTACACAGAATGTTAGTATGTAAAAATTGTGATTGCAAAGACAGCTTTAATATAGAAGCAATCTGAAGTTACTGTTTCATCTGGTGTATGAATCAAGAACCATCTGCATGCAAAGCATGTGCTGAGTCATTGAGCCATGGCTCTTTCCACAGCATAGGATTTCACAGGAGGCCATTGGTAGTATCTTGTATACAGCCCTGAGTTTTCCTCTGCTTGCCCCACCCTGTGGCCCAGTTACAAGGAGTATTTCAAATATAACAGATTTGTTAAATCAATCAGATGTATTCAACAAGCATTTTTTTTGCATTAAATACCAGGGGTACAATTTATTCAGACTCAGAGTTCGCACATTACATTTTTCCTCATTTATTTAACATCTTCCATTCTCTTCCTCCAACCTGTCACATGGTATAACAAAAAGAAAGCTAAGAAGGTACAATCTCTTTTATAATTTCTGGTCAGTTATAATTTGATTTAGAAAGTTCAGGCATTAAAATGATTCATGTAAATAAATCTCCAAACAAAAGTATAGCAATTTTGGTCATGGGCCAAATCTTTTAAAGGTTCTGGAGTTGGTCTAAATTGCACTATGACTCATTTTATATTACCTTACACACTGACCCTCAGTGCAGTAATTCCTTTTGGAACTTTTGCTTTCCATTCGTGCTGTAGGGATTTCACATTTACACCTGCTTTGCTTCTGCAGAATTTTGCATTATTTGGGGACATACAAAGACTATCTGAGCGATGTATCAGATTAATGGTTTTAAAGAAAATTTACAGTGCTGTAGTCAAAGTCAATTGTACATGATGATCAACTATATCAGACATGTCAAACACAAGGCCCGGGGGCCGGATGCAGCCCGCAAAGTGGTTTCATGTGGCCCGTGAAGCCATCCTGGAAACAGTGAGGGAATGGCCTCCACTGCCTTGGCCCTGGCCCAGGCCGGCCAGGAGCCAATGTACAATTTTGTGGTGGCCATCTATGCTGAAACGCATTCAGTCTTAGCTCAACAAGGCCATCTGGAAACAGCGAGGACCCAGCCCCTGCTGTGTCGGCCCCGTCCCCTGGGTGCATGCTGTGGAGGTGTCACCCTTTGTGAGGAATGAAGAAATGGACCATGCCTTGGCACTTGTCCTGGGCCCACCCCCTTCTGCCAGAGACCCTCAGATCTTTCCCACTCCTGCCCCTACAGGTACCCTTGACGCAAACATAAGAACATAAGAACATAAGAAGAGCCATGCTGAATCAGGCCAAAGCCCATCGAGTCCAGCATTCTGTGTCACACAGTGGCCCACCAATTGTACATGGGGATCTTGAGCAGAAAGAGAAGGCAAAACCCTCCCTTTCCCTTGACCCCCAACAAATGGTACCCAAGGGAATCCTGCCTGCCTCAACCAACATAGAGGCGGCACATGGACATCCGTTTTAATAACTATCGATACACTTGGCATCCATGAATCTATCTAGCCCTGCCTTGAAGCTGTCAAGGCTGACAGCTGTCACAACCCCTTCAGGAAGTGAATTCCATAAATCAACGACCCTCTGGGTGAAGAAATATTTCCCTTTATTTGTCCTCACTTTCTTAGCTATGAGCTTTAGGGAGTGCCCCCTTGTCCTGGTATTGTGTGATAGAGAAAAGAATTTTTCTCTATCCACCTTTTCTATCCCATGCATGATTTTATACACTTCGATCAAGTCACCCCTTAAACGCCGTCTTTCAAGGCTGAAGAGACCAAGGCGTTGCAATCTGGTTTCATAAGGGAGGTGCTCCATTTCCTTGATCATTCTTGTTGCCCTTTTTTGCACCTTTTCCAGTTCCATTATATCCTTCTTGAGGTGCGGTGACCAGAACTGTACACAGTACTCCAAGTGTGGTCTCACCATCGATTTGTACAGAGGCAATACAACACTTGCTGACTTATTTTCGATTCCCTTCCTAATCATGCCAAGCATGGAATTTGCTTTTTTTACTGCTGCTGCGCATTGGGTTGACATCTTCATCGAGCTGTCCACCAAAACCCCAAGATCCCTTTCTTGGGTTGTCTCAGAAAGTTTGGTCCCCATCAGTTGGTAAGTATAATTGGGGTTCTTTGCCCCGATGTGCATAACTTTGCACTTGTTTAGGTTAAAATGCATTTGCCACTTTGTTGCCCACTCACACAATTTCGAGAGATCCTTCTGGAGCTCCCGACAATCAGTTTCACTTTTCACAACCCGGAACAATTTAGTGTCATCAGCAAACTTGGCTACCTCACTATTAACTTCTACATCCAGATCATTGATGAATAAATTAAAAAGTAAAGGTCCCAAAACTGAACCTTCTTTCCATCCGGAGAATTGTCCATTTATTGCCACCCTTTGCTTCCTACAATTTAGCCAGTTACCATTCCAGGACAAGACCTGTCCTCTAATTCCGTGGCTGGAGAGCTTTTTTAGGAGCCTTTGGTGAGGAACTTTGTCAAAAGCCTTTTGAAAGTCAAGATATACAATATCAACTGGGGCCCCTTTATCTATGTATTTATTTACACCCTCAAAGAATTCGAACAAGTTAGTAAGCCTTTGCAGAAACCATGTTGATTTTCTTTCAGCAATGCCTGTTTTTCTATGTGCCCTGTAATTTTATCTTTAATAATGGTTTCCATCAGTTTGCCTGGAACTGAGGTTAGACTGACTGGTCTATAGTTTCCTGGATCACCTCTGGATCCTTTCTTGAAGATCGGGGTTATATTTGCTTCCCTCCAATCCTCCGGTACAGTGCCTGATCTTAGAGAAAGATTGTATATTTTAGCTAGAAGTTCAGCAATTTCACACTTGAGTTCCTTGAGTATTCTAGGGTGGATGCCATCTGGACCCGGCGATTTGTTGACGTTTAGTAAACATCTTCCTTGTTTATCTCTATCAGGTTTAATTCTTCTATTTCCCTCCCTGGGAAAACTAATTCAGTGGCAGGCAGATGTTCTCTATCCTCCTCGGTGAAAACGGAGGCAAAGAAGTCATTTAGCCTCTCAGCAATCTCCTTGTCTTCTGTGATTATCCCCTTCTGACCATTGTTATCAAGTGGCCCAACTGATTTTCTGGTTCGGTTCCTGCTTCTGATGTACTTAAAAAAGGTTTTGTTATTATTTTTAATATTCTTGGCTATATGCTCCTCAAAGTCTCTCTTGGCTTTCATGACTATCGCCTTGCATTTGGTCTGCCAGAGTTTGTGATCCCTCCTGTTCTCCTCGGTAGGAAGAGCCTTCCATTTCTTAAATGAGTTTTTCTTCTTTCCAATAACCTCCTTTACCTCATTCGTAAGCCATACTGGTATCCTCTTGGACTTTCCAATCCTCTTTCTTCTTTTAGGAATGCATTTTATTTGAGCCTGCTATAACGTATTTTTAAACAGTTTCCAAGCATTTTGGAGGGATTTGACTTTTTTTACTGTTCCTTTTAGTTTCTTCTTTACTATTTTCCTCATTTTGTCAAAATTTCCTCTGTGAAAGTTTAAGGTCTCTGTGTTAGTTTTCACTGACAATTTGCTATCCATGGTTAAGTTGAAGGTTATTGTGTTGTGATCGCTGGTTCCTATGGGCTCGGTTACAAGGACATCATGAACCAAATCCTGTGCATTAGTTAGAACCAAGTCCAGGATCCCCTTTCCCCTGTAGGTTCCATGACCATCTGCTCAAGGGAATAATCGGCTAACATGTCGAGGAACCTTATCTCTCTTTCATGTGTAGAACAAGAATTTACCCAATCTATTTGGGGATAGTTGAAGTCCCCCATTATGACTACCCTATTTCTTTTTGAGGCCTCCTTAAATTCTTTTTCCAAATAGCAATCTGCCTCTGGAGTTTGGTTGGGAGGGCGATAGCAGATCCCTAATGTCAGATTAGTTTCCTGTCCTGGGATTTTTATCCACAATGTTTCTGTGGGTGAGTTTGAATTTTCTTGAATTTCGAGTTCATGAGATTCTAACTCCTCATTTATGTACAAGGCCACGCCACCACCATTTCTCCCTCTCCTGTCCATCCTATACAATTTGTAACCTGGAATCCTTGTGTCCCATTGGTTTTCATCCGTCCACCAGGTTTCTGTTATGCCGATAATATCAATATTATTTTCCTTCACCAAGCATTCCAATTCCCCTATTTTTGCTCGAATGCTTCTAGCATTTGTGTACAGACCTTTATATGTAATTTTCTGGTGCACTTTCAACTTTGACTGTGGATTTTGACTGTAGAATTTGGTTGTAGAATTTGTAGATGGTCTACCATGTCCTTCTGCTTGACTATTACAATTTAGTTTTCCTTTTGACTCACCAATGTGTGCATAACTTCCTCCCTCCATATTAGGCAGTGCGCCTTCTCGAACCGGAAGCTGCCCAGCTCCTGTCGACTTGCCCCTATGAATCAGTTTAAAAGCTGCTCTGAAACCTTTTTAATATTAATCGCCAACAGTCTGGTTCCATTATGGAACGATGTAGAGCTGGCCATGCCGACCCAGTAGGCCACACCCAGTCTATCCACACCCACCCAGTAGGCCGCACCTACCCTGGCCATTCCCCCCCCCCGAGAGCAACCACAGTGCTGATGTGGTCCTCAATGAAATTGAGTTTGACACCCCTGAACTATATTGTAACTGAAGATAATTTGTTTAAACAATGTTCTGTATTAAATTGTTTTCTCTTTCCTTTTTCTGTTTTTGTCTCACTTTTTCTACCACTCATAATCACTCACAGACACACAGTGTTACCAGTTAGAGCTGATTCATTATATATGATGCAATTGAACACCCAAGCTTATAAAAATAACTGGAGATCTGTTGTTATGTTGCTGCTATTATATTAGTTCAGTTACTGAAATGAAATGTAGCCAGAAGCATCTATACTTGAATATAAAATAACTTCCTAGAATAGATTGTAAAAAAATATTCCTTTCATTATTTCTTTTCAACTACAAAATTAAAACATGGAATCTCACTCTAAAATGGACAAAAGGGTTGCTACTGTTTTGATAGCTTTCAAGGCAGTGGTCACCTTCCATTTTCTTTTCCCGACATGGCATCTGAATTTAGATAGCATAAATTTTAGAAAGATCATCTTGGGTAGATGATGTCACATGAATTTCTCAGGTGTAGAATTGGACCGTTGGACATAATAACTCTGAATTCTTATTCACATCATAGGAAGTTTCCTTATATTCAGTCTAATTACAATCAGTCAAGGAATTTCAGCTGGCAGGATCCAGGAGAAGGGCATCCTCTGCCATGGCTTCTGCCCTTTGGAACATCTTACCCCTGAGGTGAGATCAGCTCCCACCCTTCTGACCTTATGTAATGCCTGAAGACCTGGCTCTGCCTGACCTTGGGTCCTCATTTCATTTCATTTCATTTATTTCGACTTATATGCCGCCCTTCTCCCCAGACTCAGGGCGGCTCACAACAGAAATATAAGTACAAAATACATAAGTCACTTAAAATAATGGTACAATATAAAACTATGAAACTATAAAAACTATACTCACTCAATGGGGGAGGGGAGGTAGTTGATGAATTATGAGGCAATCCTACTTCTCCCCATGCATCGGCTCCTCTCCCCATCTTTTAACAATAAATTTAGCTTTGATTGTAACTCCATTTTTATCATTTTAGAAATATTCATCTTATGGCTTTATGCTTTTAATGCTGTAAGCCAGGGGTGTCAAATTGCTGGCCCACAGGCCAGTTGCATCATACGGAGGCCGTGCCATCCCCAGCTTCGGCAATGCAAAAAAAGTTGTGATATGTCACAACACATCACATGACATGGCGAGTTTGACACCTGAGGTATAAGCCCTCCAGAGTCACTTCAAAATGAGATGGGCAGCAAATAAATTTAATGAATAAATAAATAAAATAAATTTTACTTTATTTTTTTATTTTCCTTTGGAAAAATGTATGAAAAAAGTAAAAAAAAGTCTTACCCAAATAAATAACTTTTTGCTATTTGATATCATTGCCATAGTAGAGAAAATGGCAGCAAAAGCAGTTTGCTAGCAAAACTTAGACTGAAGGATCTCAGGTGATAAAGGGCAAGACAATAAAGTCAAAAAAGAGATGGAACATCTGGTCCTACAGGTTATTTGTGGAAGCTAAAGAGAAAGATAGTTCTGATTATCATTGGAACCTTTGTAAAAAATCCATAAAATTAGTCAATGTGGCCTAGGAGTGCTGTATACCCTTCAGCTGGTACTGAATAGACATGAACTTGATTTAAGTGCTAGACTTTTTTACACATCAGTCTGTTACAAATTGTACTAAAGGGACACTGTGAAGTATTATCTTTGTGTTTTATGACACAGGGATCTAAAATCAGTATTTCAATTATTATATTTGCACTCTGGCTTCCATTTAAAACAGTGATATTCCCTTGTATTTTATAATGGCAGAGACTTTCACTGTTATCCAGTGTGCTCCATAAGGTTCCCCCCCCCCTAAATTATTCAGAAGTATTGGAAACACTGTGTATGAAGAAAGTGACATTTGTAATGACACAATGATAGTAGAAATCTGAACATAGAGTACTATAACTGTGGTTTGGCAAAGCAACAGTTATATGAAGGCTGAACTAAGGAGAAATTTCCTGACTGTGAGAGCTGTTAAGCAATGGAACAGCCTGCTTCCGGCAGTTAAGAGTGCTGGAGGTTTTCAGGAAAAGATTGAACAGCCATTTGTCCAGGATGGTATGAGAATTCCCGCAAAGGGCATTGGGTTTGACTAGAGAATCTTGAAGATCCTTTCTAATTCTAGGGGTCTATGAATATATGACTATAATCATAGTCATATATAGAGTTCTGCAACATATTTTCAATAAACTGCAACTGCTATGATTTCCTGTGGCACAGAAAATGCAAGAATTCAGAAGTAAAGGATTATGTAATGTTTGATGTGTTAAATGAATGTCATAACAATGACAGTGTAGTACAATTAAGAGTCACCTCTGGTGAGATGGGCAGTATTCAAGTTTAGCAAACAAACAATTTGGATGCATCAAGCCTTTATAGTAACAGTAGCTCTATGAGAGAGATGGTGGTCTTTAAACATAAGTAAAACACATAAAGCAGAGCATCACAACTTATGTCTGCCTAATTTAATATAAAGTAGAATGCTGGAGATTAGTAAAAGAAAGAAAGGTCTTTATGTTTTCCCAGGTTTTTTTCCCTTAGATATAGGATATACTTTTGATTTCAGAGCCCCATCCAAGTAGAAATTGTTGAGGAAGCAGTTTTAGGATGGTATTAAAAGAAAGCAGTCAATGTTCCACTTTAACATCCCTACCATCCCTACCCCTATATAAGCATATATTGATATTTTATATTAAACTCTGGCTTTAATGGACTGGCTTATTGCCATCTGTTATACATTTGATTTTCCTGTCACATTCTATTGCATGTTAACTTTATAAATTGTACTAATTTATTTATTTTTATTTATTTATGTTTCATATTTCTAAACCATCTATCTCCCCCACTTTTCAGTTGTTTTCTATTTGCAGCCACTTTGAAAGTTTATTTTCTGCCATATATGTTTGTACTTAATTTTATAAATAGTACTGGAAACCCTTTAGTATGTAGTGCCATTATAAAGGCTTCATAAAGGCTTGTTTACAAAGCACATCAAAGATACCCACCAATTTGTAATGTCATGTACACAACTATTTACACTTCTTGCACATTTCTTAATTTTAAACAGCTTCTTTTACAGATAGTCCTCGACTAACACCCATAATGGAACCCAGAATTTCCATTGTATGACATGTGACCAACCCAATTTTATGTAATGTTTTGTTGTGATCATTAAGTGAACCCTGCAGTTAAGCAAGCCCATTGTCCACATTAGGTGAAGGTTGTTTTTTTTTTACTACAAACCAGAAGTAAATGGCGGTTTCCAACAAAAAAATGTTATAGGTTGTGGTCATGTGACTGTGGGACACTTCAAACTTCTGTAAATGTAGGCTGGTTGCCAAGCACTCAAAATGCAATCATGTGACCATGGGGTGGCTATCAGACCTTCGAATCTGGATCATTAGTATCTTTTGGGGAGGGTGATTGTTGGAGTTTTCTTCCCTTTGCCCCATTATTTTACAAAATCCATTAGGATTGGCTAACTCGGTAGTCTCACCCATAGTAATGCCTTGGGTCTGACCCTTTGCTACAGCCTTACTTTCATATATTTTTCTTGTATATGAAAATAGGCACCATGAGCCTATGTTAACTAAGTGCTGTAGGTTAGAATGACCTCTTTGTTAAGCATAAAGCAAAAGCTGACTGCTCATTTGTGATTGCAAGTTCCCAGCAGCCAGAGTTTTAAAAATCAGATTTCTCACTACAATTTGTGTAACTAATGAAGTGCCAAAGTTAGCATCTATTGACACCTCCTACTTTGTCCCTTCTATAGTTCTGTTATGTGAATCTATGCATTATCCCCTAAGCCTAAGTTAACATTGTACTTTAGCTGGGAAGGGCCTTTTTGTCAGCAAAAATTAGCTTCTCTGGTCGTCTGTGTATTTGGAGCCTGTCAGGAAAGTGCCTTTCCCAAGTCACTTTTAATGCCACAATTTGCATAAATAATAGTTAAGTGATGCCACAGATGGCATCTGTTAACACCTCCTGCTCTCGCCAAAAGAAGGAAGTAAGCTACTTCTTTTTGGTCAGCAAATTTTGCCTGCAGTATGAACAAGAGGAGCTACCAAACACATTAAAAATAAGTGCAAAACTAAGTAGATACTTACATTCAGAGAATTGCCACAAAGGTAAAACCAACTCCTTTTTTACTCAATTTCTTAAAAGGCAAGTATCTTTTATACAGTAATGCTTAAAAGTTTGTAAGTCCTTTTGAATTTTTAGTATTTTTACCTAAATATGATCTAATATTAAACAAATGAGTCAAAAATATACTTGTTAATTCATGTGGAAGAGATCACAGTTTATGTTGCTTATGCAGAAATACTGAAAGTTCAAAAGGATTCACAAACCTTTAAGCACCACTGCATTTTATTATTTGCTAAATTTATTTGCAGCCTAACTCCTACTCTGGGAGAGGGACAAGAGGAGTACAACCTGATTCAGTGTCTAAGACATCTCTTCAGTACTACTGACCATGGTATCTTTTGTGGTAGAAAAACCTTTTAGGACAGAACCATTCTAGTTTACGTTTGCTTGAATGGCCAGTTAGAGAAGATGGTGCTGAAGGATTACTGATTTGCATTGTGACTATGATTAGGACTGTGATTATGTTTAAGACTGTATTATTTTTAATATCTACATGATGTAGAAGGTTATAAAGAACAGGGTGGAGTGTCATCAAATATGCAGGTGACACCCAGCTTTAGTTTTTGACTTCATCTAATATAGATGAAACAGTAGAAGTTCTGAATCAGCGCCTGGGGAGATGAGAGCTTATCAACTGAGATTCAGTTCAAAGAAGATGGAAAAAAATCATTTTTGTGAGTGATTTGCCCGTCCAAGTAAGTGATGATTATCCTGCTCCAAAAGTAGTTGTGCTTCACTTAAGGAATGGGTGTTACCCCAGGAGCTCGAAGCACCCTTTATCAGCTTAAGCTGATATACCAACTCTGTCTCTAACTAAACAGAGTTATAGAACAATTGTTCATATTCTGTTAAGTTTCCATATCGACTGTTGTAATGTATTATATGTGGGACTGTTTTAGGAAATGATCTAGAATCAACAACTTCAAAGCATGGCAGTTAAACTGCTGACTAAAACTATTCAATCTAGTTTCCATTGCACTTGCCATCTGAACTTCTCAGTCTACAGTAATTCAAAAATTCCACTATAATTATAAGCAGCAGCAGCAGCAGTAGTAATAGTTAGATTTCTCTGCCATTTTTCTCTAGGAGCCAACAGTTGAAATGTCTTACACAAAATTAATCTTAGTTGCCTCTATATGAGATGGAAGGCACAGAAGTCTAATCAATAAAATAAATAATAAAATTATGTGAAGCAATATTTCCTCCCATATTCATGAATTAGGATACCCAGAACTTTACTTCAAGCAGAGAGGAAGTTTTTTGATTGTAGCACGTTGTCTGTGAACACCGGTGTTGCATTACTGTTTTTGGAATATTAGACAAAGGCCTTTTTTATTTTTTTTCAGGTACAGTATTTTAAAAGCCATTTTAATGGATTAGAATGTTCGGTGTTTTTTTTTTTGTTAAAAAAAAAAGGTGCCGTAACTCACACACGTCATACAACCCGCCTTGCCTACCTTACAAGGTTTAACTTTGTAGTTGGAAAAAAAAAACCTTTAATTTTTAGTGTATCTAAAAGACTAGGATTTTGTTCAGGGTTAGTTAATACTATTAATGTTACCATGCACTTTAATTACAAGAAGTCATTTTATTAATCTTTTGAGACATTTATCATTGGCATATCGATTTAGTTTAATGAGTGGAAATGTCAGCTTTCTATGTGGAATGAAATTGACCCAATAAAACAAAATTTGGTTGCTTGTAAAAGATTGAATTATTTTTAAGAAGTTGTCAAACAAGGTGGAAAAATTTACATTTGGAGTTTAATATGGATATTGACTTGAAACAAATTAAAGTTGAAACTTTGTCAGTGAACAGATTACTTTTAATTTACCTTTAAGTTAAACCCAATTTAATAAATAGATCTGATTAAACCTCATACTGTAGGGCTACCTTTACATCTGACCAATACATAATTAATATATATTATTATTAATAATAATACCTCCAAACCATAAGACATTGGCTTTATTCTTATTTTTCCTCTTTGCAGTTTGAATATAAAGTATAAAAGACTAAAAAGAGATTTTCGTAGACATCCCAGCCTTTGAACTACCCAAGGAACCGAAATAGCAAAGTTTCGCTGTCCGGCAAGCTTCCACGCCAGCCGCCTTTCTTGCCTCTCGCTTCGCCTCTTTTTAATCTCACACCTCACCTTCTTTAAGGGAAGGCAAGAGGCTCACTCACCCTCTCATGAAAGATGGCCTCCATGTTTATGTGTCTTCCACTGCTACCATTGGCTTCCACACCACATGGTCCGACCCAGCCAATCAAGCCACGCTCTGGCTGTGGTGCTCTGGCACCTCATGGCTCCTCATAGAGGAGGCAGACAGAGGGGATCCCACTCACACTGTACCGCCAGCGGGGCATTTTCAAAAACAAACGATAGAAAAGGAAACAATAGGAAAAGAATGCAACTCTGGAAAATCCGTTGAAAAAAGGTGCCGGAACTCTGTGCGTTCTATGACAAAAAAAGCCCTGAGAATGTTAGTGTTGTAATTGCTATTTTATCACTGTGATTTCATGCTGTATTCATTATCATTATTGATGCTCAAAATAGACTTTACTGACAGGATCATTGTTTATAACTACCTCAATGGATTGATCATAATATATAACTTAAGAAACATGATAACGTCATACTTGCTTATTTATTTATTCTACTTTTTTTCTATGCATCAAAAAGGTCTCTGCAGTGTAAAGTCAGTTGAGGCTTACTATAAAAAGCAAACATTTATAAATGTTTATAATGTTTGTAAACATATTATAAAATATATAAAATATTGTACAAACTATTTAAAAATACAAAATAGTATTACAAATTAGATAAAAACAAGCATCAATAGTGTGAAAGTGCAACACTGCTTTGGACATTCCAACAAAAGTGGAAAGAATCTGTGGATGTTGCTTTCTGGCAGGGTGTGTTTACTTCTGCTTCCAGTCTTGTTAATAGAGTCTGTCTCTGTTGTGAGCAATCTATAATAAGTTATCAAGTGGAAATACAAATACATTGCAATAGAAAGGTGATTGAATACCTGCCTTGACAAGTGCTTCTTTCAGGGCTGGATCTGGTAGAGCACTACCGTATTAGAGTAGGGACTAGAGGTATTTGTAATAGGAAGATATGACAATGTCTCCAGAGTCTTGCTATATTATGTTATGTTATGTTATGTTATGTTATGTTATGTTATGTTATGTTATGTTATGTTATGTTATGTTATGTTATGTTATGTTATGTTATGTTATGTTAATTATATTATATTATTATTTTATTTTAATTTTTTTATTTTTTTTGCCAATTAAATAAGTTTATTGGGATTGGAATTACATTTTCACTTGTTCCTTATACAGTACTGATACTGGTAAAGTGCAGTGTTTGCTCCCTTCCCTGTGCACATATTCAAAGTATCAAGAATGCCCTTGGTTATGGTCTTCAGTCCTTCAAGTTCTGAAGGTGGCCCACGGAGTGCCACGTGTCTTGGACCTTCAGTCCACCTCCTCAATGGTTGGTCCAGAGGATGCTCCTCCGGAGGGGGGTGCCCCACCACCAGGGAAGTTGCCAGGCATGCCACCGGGCATCCCTCCAGCATTATTTTATTTTTATTTTTTTAAAAAAGATCAGACTAGTGAGTCCTTGGCTCAACAATGCTGGGAATTGATGCAATCCTCTGCTATCCCCCAAGAAGCTTACATGAAGATTTCAGTGAGGTCTCTGACACCAGAACTCTTAAAATATGTTTTTAATCTTTGCCTTGAGATGTGTCTTTACATTTCCATTGAATTTTATTTTTATCTAGGATTTTGTACTTTCTATTTTTAGCTTCTGTATTTCTTTGCTACTTATCCTGAGAAAGCTCAAGACAGGATATAAATATCCTAAATAAATAAATCAGTTAATTCCCTTTCATGTCTGAATTGTATGAAGGCATATCATTTCGATAAAAGGACTGTGGGACTGTGCTGCTGACTTGAACCCCAAGTATGTCTAGCGGTTGGATCCTATTTTTAGTATTAATGCTTTAACCATGGAAGTTTATGCATCTGTAAGTTTTATGTAAGAATGATTTCAAATCTGTCAGATTGATGAGATCTTCTGGGAAAATATTATTAAAAATAAATACTGTTTGCTGACACTTTTTAAAAACTTTTAATTATTTTTCCCCTAATATTCCTAAACAAACACTAATGGTCATGATATAAAAGAGCTTGTTATGGATCAGTTAGTAGATAAAAGATATAATGCACAGAATAGAAATAAATAATTCTGAGAATGATTGTAGGAAAGAAGGTTTGGACTTTGCTCTGGGGATTTCCATATGTATCTAGACAGTATGGGAAACATCTAGCTGGACCAGTGTTTCTCAACCTTCACAACTTTACAATGTATGGACCTCAACTCCCCAAATCCCCCGGCCAGCCATGCTGGGAGTTGAAGTCCACATATCTTAAAGTTGTGAAGGTTCAGAAACATTGATTGTAATTATTCTGTATGATACACATTACTGAATATTGCATTGTATATTATGTATTTATAAAACAAAAAATACAATTTCAGCAATGATATAGTTGTATCTTCAATAGTGTCGTTAACCTATACCATTGTTTCGATGACTTTAATCTGAATACAAGTTAAATAGTTTTTTTCCTAGAAGGTAAAAGATTCTGTAAAATAGTGAACCTTATAGAAAGAAAAAAGCTATAGTTTTCTTCAGTTGAATGTTGGTAATAAATTTCATATTTTTGTATTTTGCAGGTTAGAAAAGATTTGGAAATTGGTCTGACAGAACAATCATGATGGGATTAAGGAATTCAACTGCCTTGCCTGGTGGTCTTCTTCTTTTAACTGTTGCACTTTTGCTATGCCATGTGGACAAAGTACATACAGAACATCAACCTGAAGAAACCAATTATACAAAAGTATGTTCTGGTTCCTATATCTGTAAGAAAGGTATAATTTTGCCAATTTGGGAACCTCAAGATCCTTCATTTGGTGATAAAATAGCAAGAGCTACTGTATATTTTGTGGCCATGGTCTACATGTTTCTAGGAGTATCTATTATAGCAGATCGTTTCATGTCATCCATAGAAGTTATTACATCCCAAGAGAGAGAAATAACAATCAAGAAACCCAATGGTGAGACCAGCAAGACAACAGTAAGAATTTGGAATGAAACTGTTTCGAACTTAACATTGATGGCTTTGGGCTCTTCTGCACCTGAGATCCTCCTATCTGTCATTGAAGTGTGTGGCCATGGCTTCAAGGCAGGAGACCTTGGGCCAAGCACTATTGTAGGAAGCGCTGCCTTTAATATGTTTGTCATTATAGCCCTTTGTGTTTATGTTGTCCCTGATGGAGAAATCAGGAAGATTAAGCATCTTCGTGTGTTTTTTGTGACTGCAGCTTGGAGCATTTTTGCCTATACTTGGCTGTATTTAATTTTGTCAGTTATGTCACCTGGAATAGTAGAAGTCTGGGAAAGTTTGCTCACTTTCTTCTTTTTTCCTATCTGTGTGGTGTTTGCATGGGTTGCTGATCGAAGGCTTTTATTCTACAAGTATGTCTACAAGAAGTACAGAGCTGGAAAGCAGAGAGGCATGATAATTGAACATGAGGGTGAAGGGCCACCATCTAAAGCTGATATTGAAATGGATGGAAAGATAGTTAATTCCCATGTTGAAAGTTTCTTGGATGGCACTCTGGTCTTAGAGGTGGATGAGAAGGATCAAGATGATGATGAAGCAAGGAGAGAAATGGCTAGAATCCTGAAGGAATTGAAACAGAAGCATCCAGACAAAGAGATTGAACAGCTAATAGAACTAGCTAATTATCAAGTTCTGAGTCAACAACAAAAGAGTCGCGCCTTTTATCGTATTCAGGCTACTCGGTTAATGACTGGAGCTGGCAACATATTGAAGCGACATGCAGCTGACCAAGCACGAAAAGCTGTCAGCATGCATGAGGTCAACTGTGAGGTGGCAGACAATGACCCTGTTAGTAAGGTCTATTTTGAGCAGAGCACCTACCAGTGCCTTGAGAACTGTGGCACAGTAGCTCTAACAGTTGCCCGTCGAGGTGGTGATTTAACCAAAACAATCTTGGTTGATTTCAGAACAGAAGATGGCACAGCCAATGCAGGGTCTGATTACGAGTTCACTGAAGGGACAGTGGTATTTAAGCCAGGTGAGATACAAAAAGAAATAAGAGTTGGCATAATTGATGACGATATATTTGAGGAAGATGAGAATTTCCTTGTTCACCTCAGTAATGTGAAAGTGTCAGAACAATCTGAAGAGGGCAACCATCTTGCAACTGTGGCTTGCCTGGGATCACCTGCTACAGCCACAGTTACAATCTTTGATGATGATCATGCTGGCATATTTACTTTTGAAGAACCAGTCACTCATGTAAGTGAGAGTGTGGGGACCATGGAGGTGAAAGTACTACGGACATCTGGAGCTCGAGGAAATGTTATTGTGCCATACAAAACAATTGAAGGCACAGCCAAGGGAGGCGGAGAGGACTTCGAAGACACCTGTGGAGAGCTTGAATTTCAGAATGATGAGATTGTGTAAGTAGTACTTAACCTTTTGTGGCTTATAAGCATTTGTTTTCTTCCCTATCTGATAAAATATTCTATTCAAAACATTTTATAATTAATGCTGCATCAAAAGCGGCAGACTCTTACAGAGTGACATTACTTTAAAATGTAGCCCAAAATGTAGCTGTTTGACTGTCTTGAAGATTTCTTGTGTATCATGAAATAGTATATATATGAAATAGTGCTATCAAAAGGAGTGAATTCTGAATATGCAAATATAAACAAAGGCATGTCTTGCATTGAAAATACACATGGCCTCATCACCCTTTCAGATATTCTAGTCATTATTAACTGAGAGTAATAAAAAGCAGCACGGAAAATTGTTTCCTTTTGTAAGCACAGACATTCCTTGAATTCATCTTGTAGTCAGGAAGGCTTTATATTCAGAACTAGCTTAGGATAGGTCTGCTACCGTATTTACAAAAAAAAAAAAAACACCAGCCTATGACTAATAAATAGAGTTAGGTTGCAAGTTCAGAGAGGGTTGTAATTAGCCTTTGTGATATTATGAAATATTTATGGTTTGCACTTTGAAGTGAATGTTATCACGTGGGGGAAAGTCCAATTAGGCAAGGCAGCCAAGTATGACAGTTTACAAAAATGAAAACAGTTAAAAAGGAAGCATTGCTGATAAGCATTTCCTGGCTACTAGGAGTTTTTTCTGTGCTCACTTTTTCCCCATCTATGTATGGAATTCATACACACAAATACACACATCTTTTTTTCAGTTGCTACTTTTGCCTGTGTTCTCATAAAGAAAAAAATGCTAATGTGTAGTTGTTTAGGTTGTTGTTTTGCTCAGGCAATGGCAGCCAAGTTCAAGCCTCCATTTAATCATGAAACTTACTGGGTAACTGTGGGCCAGTCCAAACTATCTTATAGCATGGCTGATAATGTTAGAATAAAAAGGCCAAAGTCCTAAAGCCATTTCTTTGTTATGAGTAGAGGGAAGGATATATATACTTCATTCCAAAGCTTACCTAACTTTAACAAAATGGCTGGAGCATTTAAATTGATTCTGCTTGCTTGAAGCCTAACATGGGCAGGTCATAATCTCAATACGTAGTTTTAACACATGAAACATATGTGATGAATCCAAGGAAGTTTTGTTTAATTCTATGCCGTTGAGCCACATTAAGCCATGAGTGTATAGAATCTCTCTCTCTCTCTCTCTCTCTCTCTCTCTCTCTCTCTCTCTCTCTCTCTCTCTCTCTCTCTCTCTCTCTCTCTCTCTCTCTCTCTCTCTCTCTCTCTCTCTCTCTCTCTCTCTGTGTGTGTGTGTGTGTGTGTGTGTTTATGTATATGTATATGTATGCCACAGAGCAATGAACAAAGCCTTTGATTTTCTTCCTGAATGCATAATGTATCAGTGAAATACGATGTATAAGGGCATTTGCAATAGGACATTATGTAATATTTTCAAACATTACCCATCCTGTATTCTTAAGCTTCAGTTGTGTGGAAAGAAATAAAAAGAGCAGCAATCCTTTGTATTCTAGAAAATACAAAGGAAAAACACAATACCAGGATGTAAAAGTATTACATTATAAACAAATTAAGATAGATGTTTCTGCTGATTAAGTAGAGTGCATATAAAATGCAGTCTTTCTATGATCACTGAGGAGTTTTAGGATGGCAGAGCATCTTTGTAAGCACCAATCTTTAATCTTGGGACTTGTCAGTTGGCTCAGTGAATCTGTGCTTCATTTTTTATTAAAGATGCACGATCTTTTATCAGATGTAAATTAAAAAATGTCCTCTAATCTTTTTGAAAAGAAAAAAGATAGGGAAAATAGTAAGACTAATAGTAATACTTTCTGTAACTTTGTGAAAGATAAGCTGCTGGTTATAAAAGAATGCAGATTACATTCATTAAAGTTATCACTGTGGTTTTAGCAGTTAAATGGGAAAGTAGGAAAGAAAATGATGTCCATGATAATGAGGCATATTAAGAGATTTTTGCTAGCCAACAAAACTCATTTTTCAAAATAAACAAAAATTGAGAGTCTGAAGTCACATCTTATTTGCTATGATTTCATACTGTCATGGATAACTTTAACATTATAAAAATAGCTCTATGCAATTTTCTGTTGGGGAATTCTGGGAACTTGAGTTCGAATATACATGTTGAATACCAGATTGGAAAGATTGAAATAGAGTACTGTAACTACAGAATAATTTCAATAGATCTAATTGCAACTTTTCCAGTTCAAAATTATGCCCACCATGGATACTTAAAGTTTGGATTATGTTGTAGCAGTGCTACTTTTTTAAAAAAACATTTTCCCAAAAATAAAATACAATTATACAGAATGAAAAAATAGATGACAAAACAAAAATTACAGACATGAGACAAAAAAGGAAAAATATAAAATTAACAATAAAAATACAAGCTCCACCCTAGTTGAATGCTGATACCTGTATCTCACACAACCTAATAGATTTGTTCCCTTGCATTGTGGACCTACAAATAGTTATACATTACTATTACTTACTAAATTAATATTTTACATCACATTCTCTTAACAAATATCTCAGATGGACAAATCTATTTATGTATGACATGTATCAACCCAATACCTCTTCATTATAAAAAAGCTGTTAATTGTTAACCCAAAAAAAATATTAAACTTCGAAGCCCTTTGTTAACAGTCCATTATGTAACTCGCAGAAACTCCAAAGCTTCCAGAAACTCATATAAAAACTTATCCAAACCATTGTCTCTAATCAACATACTTAATTTTGCCATCTCTGCCATTTCAAAATCCATTCTTCCACTGTTGGTATTCCTTTTTCTTTCCAAAATTTGGCATACACAGTTCTTGCAGCTGTCACCATATAGAAAAATAAAATTCCAAACTATTTTTCTGTCTGTTTATCAATAATACCTAAAAGAAATGTTTCAGATTTCATTATTTGTTGTGCTTTAAGTATTTCCTGCATAACCATTATTATATTTATCCAATATGATTTAGTATGATATGATTTAATCACCACATGTCATAAAATTTACCTGGAGTTTGATTATATTTTCAACATTTATTGGAAGTTCCATTATACATTCTTGCCTATCTGTCTGGAGTCAAATACCATTGATATATCATCTTATAAAAGTTTTATTTCGAACTCTAATTCAAAGTAAATTTTAAACCGTTAATCCACATATTTTCCTATTGATCTATTATATTATAACCTAGGTTTTTCACTAATTTTATCATACAGTCCTTAACATATTCATCTCCCAAATTCATCCTAAGTAGTATTTTATAAACTTTAAAAATCAAGTGGTCATCTGAGTATAAATTCCATTCCAATTCAGATTTGTCAGCTGCAAAAACAAAACTTTTTTATCAAGTTGAAACCTTTCAAATATTCTATGATAATTAAACCTATCACAATTAAAGCCATCACTTACAAATTGTTCCCCAGTTTTTACCTTAGGTTCTTCTTCTTCCAATAACAATAGGTCACAATATGTAATCCATACAAAACAGATTTTTTCCCCATCTGCAAATCCAATTTTAATTCAGTTCACATTTTAACATAGTTGTTTTTATACAATATAGAAGTAGTCTTACTGATTGCTGTTAAGATTTTGTTTGCAATTAGAAACCAATACTACATGATAAGCATCTGAACAAGTGATTTCTCAGATAGGTCAGTGAATAGAACTCTTTTTAAAAGGAAGGGGGAATTAAAAAGGACAGAGAGACATTAGAGCTGCATGCTGGGTGAGCTTTAAGTCTAAAACTCTTAGTTAAAAATCCATGGAATGTATGAGGCTCAGCTCTTATGAATATGATTTCTCTTAGTCTCTTATATTCATTTCACCGGGATCCAATTATATAAAAACTTTTCCTCATCCTTTTCTATGGACCGTTCCCATCCATTATGATATGTTTTCTGTTTATGTTTTGCTCACAGCATATCAAACAACTTAAGGGTAAACTTAAAGTTATTGCTTAGGTTGGAGAAGAAACTGTAAGAGGGGAGTTCTGAATTTATTTTTTACTCCAATTTCAATTTATACTTTCTTCTCCCTTCTCTGCCTCCAAGTAATGGTGAAATTTTCGGTCTACTTGGTATATTTCAGTCTCCAAAATGTATTATAGTTTGTAAAGCCAGGTCTGGCATACATGGATACATTCAGTAACATTCTGTGGGTAAGACCCTAATTCACAGGAAACAGAGTATATTTATCAAGCAGCAAGGAGCTACAAATGTCTAAAATCATAATTGGTTACATAACTCAAAGACAAAAATATATACCATGCTTTACCTGTCAGTCACGAAACCATAAACTTCAGCTGGTTGTAACTGTTCGACCAACTTTTTCTAGAAACCTAATCATTAACACAGAATTGAAACTGTGCCATGTGCTTGCTAATTAATGGTGTTATACTTAAAACTCTAGCTATCCTCAGGAACCCTATGCTTAAACATTGATTAATATTAATATTCACATTGTTTAAAATCTTCCACACACCACAGTTTTTGAATGGAACAGGCTTCTAATATCTGTGTTTTGCCAATTCCAAATATGGACATGTGCTTTCTTTTAGTGATTAAGGAACACATATAATAGGGAGAATACAGCAAGGGCTGCAATGGATAGGGAAAGGTACAGTACTATACAGTTAATCCTAGACTTAAGACTGTTCATTCAGGGACATTGAATGGCATTGAACAAAGGAAGTATGACCCCAGTAGTGATCCTGCAGTCACATGAACAAAAATTTGGTGCTTGACAATCTGCCTGCCTTTATAACTGACTGCAGGGATGCTGCAATGCTCCACACCCATCTCTCTTCAATCCTGCTCTGCTTGGTCCCCACAAGCCTTGGTCCTGATTTCCTGCCCAACTAGGTCCCCACAGACCTTGGTCCTGATTTCCTGCCCCACAGGCCTTAGGCCTGTTTCCACCCCTCTGGGCCCTATATCCCCCTCTCCGCCCCCTGTTATGACTCAGTCATCTTTTCAGTAAACTTTCAGGAAGCAGCTGCTCCACTTCATGTCCTTCCTATACATTGGAGGCGGTGCAGTGCTTTCCCAGAAATGGGTGCCATTTTGGGAATGGCTGCAATTGATTGTGTCTGCTCCAAAATGGTGCCCATTTCCAGGACAGTGCCAGAGGGGCCTACTCACTGCTCTGGGAATCGGAGGGGTGGAGTAGCCTGCTTTTCCAAAACTGCTTCCCAAAGAAGATTTACTGAAAGCTACTGAGCCCTGCAGAGACCCAGGAATGGGAAAGCAGGCCCACGGTCTATGGAGACCCAATGGGACTAGAAGCAGAGCCTTAGGTGCCTCAGGCAAGGGAGGCTTGGACCAGGCCATGTGTGAACTGGAAAGGTGCTGCAATGTGGGCTTGGCCTATGCTAAGCCTCCCAGGGCCTCCCCTACATCTGAGGCACCTTATGCTCTCCGCAATGGAGAAGGCAGGATTCGGATTATTAAATAAAGGCAATCATGTGGATACCTCGCTCAATGACTGTCGCGACTTGCAATCATTACAATTTTAGGTCAAGGACTACCTGTAATGCAAAGTGGATTTCTTTTTCTCCCTGATTTATGCTTTGCTGGTGTTACAGTATTTGTTTTGAAATTTGTGTTATGCTTATTTTACATAATACACTTCTTCTGTGGGTATACGTGTGTATATTGAACTTAAAATTATTCATCAGGGTTTGGTAATGGTGGTAGCCTGTTTTCTTCTTTCATTTTTAAAATTTCCACTTGAATGTGAGAAGTTTCAAGGTTCCAAT
The DNA here is from genome assembly GCA_034064705.1 of Bothrops alternatus. Taxonomy (NCBI): domain Eukaryota; kingdom Metazoa; phylum Chordata; class Lepidosauria; order Squamata; family Viperidae; genus Bothrops; species Bothrops alternatus. The sequence continues at coordinate 17,781,158 of JARGCV010000104.1, read as the reverse complement.
AAATCAGCTTTGTACACCTCTGAACTTGCTCATCAAGAATTTAACACGAGAAAGAGTAGTATGTTTGAATCTTAAATGTTAATGGAAAGAAGGAAATCTAATCTCTTGGAAGGATAGGGCCACTTAATGAAAGGTGGAAAACAGATTTCATCAATTTCACCTCCTATCCACTGTCTGCTTCCATAAGCAAGAGAATCTTTCAAAATACCGTAGCATGGGAGGGATGTCAAAGATGGAAGACAGAATAGTTAACACTAATCCTGTCCTTCCCTTTTAAATAGAAACTTTCCTTGTATTTTCAGTCTCTCTGTGGTTTGATGGAACCCTCCGGCTTAGTTACCGTGGATCCAAACCATTATATCTGTATCACTCATGAATGATGGAGGTAGCAATAATGATATACTTACTTGTGTACTGTTTTTAAATAATGATCTAAAGGCATACTGTATGTTAGTTTATGTTATAGGCCACTATTACTGTATCAAAATTACAGTTATAATGGTTTTTAAGAGTAAGCTGTTGAAGAAGAAAACTACTGATTACCTTTCTATTTATATTGTAGAAATAGTGATCAACCACACACAACTGGATTATGGTATTATCGGATGGTATAAGATTCCTTTAGACTTCCTCTGATATATCATTTAGTTTATGCATATAGCCATAGCACTTTCTGCTAATTCTGTGATAGTATGTCACATTAAACTGGATTAATTTCAATTTTTTGAAGTAGTTTTTAAATGGATTTTTCTCAAAATTCTTTTATCTCAAACCTCAACCATTATTTTTATTGTGGGGACTGTTTCATTACTACAGGCTTTATTTTAAATTTTCTCCCCTTTTCTTCCCTTCTCCAATTTTCTCCTTTTTGTTATATTATTTTATAATTATATTTCCTTTGAAAGTTAAAAAAAATATTTGCAAAAAGTTTAACTCATGTTTGAAAGCATGGAGAAGCTTCCAGGAGATACGCTGGGCAGAATTATTTCTTAGAATTTTGCCATTTCTCTACCATTGTGTCTATGCATGTAAGATCCTGAATTTAGGTGCCGTTCTTGATGTAACACAGACAAGTATACAATGTGTCATGCTTTACAGCTTCTTGTGTTATCATACTGTCAGCTTCACAACTTCATTCAAAACAATGAAAAGTAACATTTCTCATTTGGATATATTAAATTATTATTACAATGTTCAGTGAAAAGATTATAGTTATTCAACCTGTCTTTTCTTTTTTTGTCCTTATATGGCTTTACTTGGCTTTTCAGTAGCCTGCCAGGCATGCTAACTGAAATGGACCAGGAAAAAAAATAGATGAGGCCAAGGAGAAAACTAAATTTGATTATGTTTAGATTTTCATTTCATTTACGTTTGATTAAATTAATTTGATACATGGAATAAGATTATCTCCCTCTGTATCAGACTTTTATTTTCTAGTATATTAAAAAATGGAGCAACTTTGAAGGGGCTCTGGGCCCACATCAGAGACCGTTAAGGGTTGCCTGTAGACTCTTCAGTTGGGGATCTGTCTCGGTTAATTTGACCACTGCAGCCAAGTCCCCTATTCTGCCAAGCCAAGCTTTCTGAGAATGAAGATTTGAATTAAACTGATTCTTCAGTATAGTTTTAAAAAAAAGAATATTGAATCAGGCAGCCACTAATATATTTCCAAAACGAGAAAATTAAAGAAAAAAAAACGCATTGTAGCAAACAAGAGTATTGTATAGTATATACATTTGCAATTTAAAATAAAGATGCTACTTTCTGTAGTGCAGATTTCAAAAGACTTACAAAGTGTTAACGATGTCATACATTTTCACTGCATAGTATGGAAGATCTGTTCTATATCAATTTGTGGCTTGTTACTATCCATTTTCTATCATTCATTAAAAATCTAGTTCGCTTTCTTTTCAGACACCTACCCACCCACCCACACAACATACACAGTACTAGATCTAGCAAATTTTTAGATTTTACTCTTTTTTTCTTTGTAGAGATTTTATAGCAGCTGAGGGTCCTTATTTATTTTATCTTCATAATCCAAAAGGTTGTGCCATGTTGCTTCAGGATATGCAGAAGTAGTGGGCTAGTTTGCACAAAGCTGTAATCTCTTGTTGCTGTGATCACTCTAATAAAGAAAAATGTTGATGAAAGTGAGTTAATGACAAAGATGTACAAGTGATGAAAATAAGTACGTAATTGAAAAAATAAAAAGGTCTATTTTCAAGTCTACACATGGGAGGATGGCAAGAAGATATCCAGGTAGCTGACTGAATAGGACCAGTTTAATATGCCTAAAAATAATTAATCTGCTGAGTATAAAAGACACTGTCTTCAGTGAGATTTATTACAGAGTAAACACAGTATATAGTGCTGCTGAGCCAGATTTTGCAGCCTTTCTTTGCATGAGTATGTGTATATTTCTGTCAATATATCCGTTGTTTTGCCCTATTCATTCTTTGTCCTATTCTTTGTTTTAAGTACTCCATCCTGACTGCATTCAACTCACCTTTATGTTTCTCCTGACATACATAACTCTCTCTTCATATAACAAAGTGGGCAAAAACGTGCTCTTAAACAGTACATTTTTACTTCTTTCAACAAGCTTTCATACCTAGCAGCAATCCGCATTCTATGTTTTCCTTTCAGGGAAATATAGTAAGTTAAGGGCAAGAAAACTGACAGATGTTATTGTAATGTAGCAACTTTGGCGGTCTCACTCTAGCAAGGCTCCATCATTTGCCAAGTTCTGTGGGATACATTGAGAAGAAGGATAGTTTCTTAAATCAAGTGTAAAACTATATTCTCTGGTCATTGTACCATAGAACCAAAGAAACTTGGCAAACATAGCTTCTTTTATCCACAGTGTTAACCTTATAACATGGGGTTAGGCCAGCGGTTCTCAACCTTTTCCGGGGCGCGACCCTGGCCCCCATCGTGCATGCATGACGCGACGGGGCGCATCTCGCATGCGCGGCGTGACGGGGCGCACCGCGCATACGTGGCGCGACAGGGCGCATCACACATGCGTGGCGTGACGGGGTGCATCACGCATGCACGGCACGACGGGGCGCATCGCACATCACAAAGGGGAAAAGAAATGGCCGACCAAAAAAAAAAGGCTAACCAAAAAAAAATGGCGGGCCTGCATCGCGCATGCGCTGCGCGACGACCCACATGGCAAAGGGAAAAAAATGGCCAATCAAAAAAAATGGCGGGCCTGCATCGCGCATGCGTGGCGCGACGGCCCGCATGGCAAAGGGGAAAAATGGCCGACCAAAAAAAATGGCGGACTGTGGTGTTTGGCAACCCCCGTGAAATGGTCATTCGACCCCAAATGGGGTCGTGACCCACAGGTTGAGAACCGCTGGGTTAGGCAGTTGTTGAAGCACTGCAGGACAAGACTGACTCCCAAATTTCTGAAGGATTGAGAAAACTATTAGTAATGTGACAACAGTACAAAAAGGATCATTGCTGCATTTTTGGCCTGTTTCTTGTTTCTTTTAAAAAAGTTATTTAGAGTAAAAATAAGTATGGGAGGCTTCCAAGAGGTAATATACTTCCCACACCCAATTTTAGCATCCCACCTTTCAATAAAATTTGAAATTGACCCCCAATGCAGCAGTTTTGTCTGATTTTTAAATATTTTATATGGATTTAGGATAAGACTAGGATTGGGAGACTCTGGGAGACAATTACTTCCATGCTAAGTCTTAATTCTACCCCAACTCCAATCAGATTACTCCAGGTTACTGTTTTTTACAGACTGATTATAGGACATTTTTTGAGAATGCAGCATCTTACTTTGTTCTTAGAAGAAAATATTAAACAGCTATTTGGATAACTGGAAAGAATTCCAGAATGCTATTCTTCATGCTTTTCCTGCCTTACAGCCTTATAGCCCATGCTAGGTATCATGCAAAGCCCATTCAGATTCTGCAGTCCTCCCTTTCATCTTTTTTTTTAGTGGCAAATCACTTTTCTCCTTTATCTATAATTAGATACTATCCTATTTTCTTTTTAATGATATATGGGAGAAGAGAGCAACAACTTTGCCTGCCAGTTCAGCCATTTGTAAAATGTACAATATAAGAAGGAGGAAAGGAATCCTTTAGAGATGTATAATTTAGGAACAACTTACAAATGCTATCAGCTAGTTTTCCAATTGGTTGTTGAACTTGTGTATTTTTATTCATATTATTTAAGAGGATGCAGTATAAGATTTATTTAAGTACAAATTTTGTTATTGTTAATTGTGAAGTCGTGTCCGACCCATCGCGACCCCATGGACAACGTTCCTCCAGGTCTTCCTGTCCTCTACCATCTTCTGGAGTTCATTTAAGTTCATGCCTACTGCTTCAGTGACTCCATCCAGCCACCTCATTCTCTGTCATCCCCTTCTATTGCCCTCAATCTTTCAAGTACAAATCTACACAAATGGAATTGACCAAAGTGTGTACTCACCCTGCTCTCCAGTGATGAGAGATCTTGAAGAAGTAATCTTAGGCCAGATGTTTCAAACTTTTGCTATTATTTGCTTTCCTGTATAACTAACTAGTACATTAGATTCAATTGCAGAAATACTTGCCTGTCTTTGCTGGGCTGTATATATTTCAACAGGTGTCATTTGAATGTGCCCTTTCATTAATATATGTCATTGTTTCAACACTTAGCTTTGCTTAATGGGTCCCTGGGTCTTTTCTGTTAACTTATATTTGGTACAAAGCAAATTGGTAAGCTAGTATAGCCATTCTTCAGCAATAATTAGATATAGTCCAATTTTCCTCCAGGAAGTCATGATTCCTACAGCATAAATAGGACTGCAGAAAGACTTAGTATAGTTAATTAAAGGGGGGGCACATGGAGCTGGAAACATTACAAAGAGGTTTTAGCCTATGTAAGGCATGATGTATTTAATTATATACAATTAAAACATATTTCAAACCCTTGAGGAACCGCCAGCTTCAGAAAACCACTTACTGTGATTGAAAAAGTGCTAATGAACTCTGGAGACTCAAAAGATATCAAAACTATGTAGAGAACTTATTACAGTTGACCAGGAAGACAAATCTAATTACTTCAATAAGTGGAAGGGGAGCAAAGAAACTTCAGATAAGGAAATGCCCTAAGTTTTTATTATAGCAGTTGAAATACCATCTAAATCTGAGGAAAAAGATCTTTGAAGATGCTTAAAATAGTTCTTTAAAAAAAAGAAAAACTTTCTAGGTGTATTGTACCATTTTTTGCTAAACATAAAGTGCAGAAAGCATTACTAGGTAATATAGCAATATACTGTATGTAATGACATAATCTAGCTTGCAAACACAAACATCCACCAATTGATGGCTCTACATGAAAATAACACTGTTTATTTAAACATCATTGGAAATGTCATTTGAACTTCTTGAAAATGAGCTTGACATTTTAGCCTTAATTTTATCTGACTGATATTGAAGAAGATAGTATTTTTGCATGTGAAAGAATTTTAACTTTAATAGTAAATGTAAATGCAACAAAGGCATTATTCCCTTTCCTTTTATCACAAATTTGCACCCTACCCCCAGATTCTTCTTTCTTCTTTTTTGTTTTGCAAAACTAAAGTGTAATTGATGCATGGAAGAAGAACATCAAACATAATTTGGGTTTATACTGTTTTAGAAACAGGTTGGCTTACAAGGATTGAACACGTATTGCTGTGAGCCTATATGCACATTCATACAAATATGACTAGCATGAATCCATTTTTATAGGGGGATGGTATCAGGAAATAAATAAAAAAATGCAATCACTACTTGCCAGATAACTGCCAATAATCCATTTGGCTGCATTTGCAGGACTTTTTCCCGTAATAGGGAATACTCTGTTCTCCAGCATGATGACTGAAGAATCCACCAATGAGTTATTTCAGTCCTCCTGTCCAATCAGACTAAGATGTCAAGTTGTCACGTCTCCTCATTATCTGGTGCTTCCAGTTTTCATCTTAGTCTTCGCCCATGAGGACGTGAGAACTGACTCTCTCTTCTTGGATGCAAGTTGGACTAGATGATTTAATTCCTTGGTGGATTCTTCTGCTATCTAGGAGAATTAGCTGTTTTTGCTCTGCCTTTGGTGGAGTTTTCCTTCTCTTTTCTCTATTTTTTTTGCCTATCTGTTTTAGTGAGAACTCTTTATATCTAATCCCCCCCCACCTTCCCTCTTTCTTCGAGGCTTGCAACCTTTTCACTGTTTTCCCTTTCCTGGGATCTGGGAGGGTAGGGATATTGTTAGTTTTACTCCCAAACGCCGCAGGCTGCTGCGTTAGGGCAATTGCCGCTCTGTGTGAGGGGGAGGTTTCTCTGCTGCGTGGTTCGCACGCGGCCGCCATTTTGCAGCCGCATGGTTTCCTTTCAACTCGGATCGGCCGGGAAGAAGCCTTGCGGCCGCCATTTTAGATTCATTCGTGTTGCGAGGGTTTTTTTTTCTTGAAGAGCTGTTTATTGCGGTGAGCTTCAGAGGACTCAGTTTCCTCTCTCCTTTGGTTGATCGCTTGCTGCAGGGCAACAGAGCCCTTTTAGAGCAGCGGAGCGAAGGCGCATCGCGCCATTACAGCAGGAACATTGAAGCTCGAGTTGGAGAAGCCTGTGTTGTTCTAGCGTCTCCCATTTATTAACAGGCAAACAGTTTTTTAGTGCTGAATTGACCACCTTACCTGTTTTCTCTGCTGAAATCCTTCCCTCTTCCCCCCCCACACTTTCTGGGCCCCTAGCAGCCGCCATTTTAGTGGCCTCAATTACTGCAGGAAACACCCAGATCTCTCAGTCGCCATTTTGGGATTCTCTTAAGGTTCCTAGACCTAATTACCTATTCAGTAAGGCCTTAACTGGGGATATAGGTATTTATCAGCATTGTATTGGTATTTCAAGTTGTGCTTCTTTCACATTGCCTTGGTCTGCGATTGTTTGTGAGTTCTGCTTTCAGATTGACTATCTCAGCTGGAATAATTGTTTTAGTGAGCAAGCGCTGCTGACACACCGGTCTTGGCTTCTGCTCACCTCAGCTTGCCTGGTTCTGGCCTTTTCTGCATCTAGTGGTTGCAAGATCCTGACCATTGCCACTAATGTGAGACACGTGTGACTTCGTCACCTTGACGTCAGGCCAAGTGGATGGACTCCTTGGGCCTAGGTGACGTGCGCTCAGCGCGCAGCGTGAGTCTGGTTTGCCAGTGATCCAGTCAACGCTAATCCACGTGCGGTCCCCTGCGCGGGGTCTACCACGTCTCTTGCAGAAAAGACTTGGTCTCGGAGTCTCGTCCGGACCATTCTCAGTACCATGGCAGAACCCACTGAGCCTCAGCCTTTGGAAACTGGCGAAGCTGCCGCACCAGCTGTTCAGGCCTCTGAAGCACCCGGTGGTAAGTCCAAGTCCAAATCCAAGTACGGCAGAAAGGCTGGCAAGGCAAGCGACAAACAGGCCGACCGGATGCACAAAGCCCTAGAGAAGCAATTCTCACGGGCCCAGAGATCTTCAGCAGACCATGGTGCTATGCCCCCGGTCCATGCAACACCCGAGTTGGGGGCTCATCTTCTTTCTTCTTTGGGAGCTTGGTCATCTTCTACTCTTCAGCAGGTCCCAGCTCAGATCTGTGGTCAGGTAGGACTTCCCCTGTTTGGGGAGGATCTGGGGTTGCTCGGGCTGTCACCGGCGCGGTGGTTGCCTTCACACCTTCGGCTGCTGGGTCACAGCCTCCGCTAGAGCCGTCCTTTTCAGACCAGCTCCACAACTTGATTTCCAAAGTGGTATTACAGGCCATGACTTCTGCAGGTCAATAGCAGACGGTTCCTGTTCCCGGACCTTCCTCACCGGACATCACCACAAGACCTGCGTTGGATCGCTCAGGTATGATTTCCCCGTCCCATTCTCCAGATTCTGAGTCTTCACTTGTCTCAGACTATGACGAAGGTGGGGATCGTTGGTCTGATTGTGAGGAGCCTACTCACGATCCTCAGCCAATGGCGGAATTTTTCAATCCGTCTGTCTTCGCTTTCATGCTATATAGGGCTTGTTCATCAGTTAAGATTAAATCTGATGTGGGCTCTGTTCCCCAGCCTTCTTCAGATCAGGACACGGATCCGCTATTTGCTGAACCGGTGGTGAAACATCTCCAAATCCCATGCCCCGCACTGTTTCTGAAAAACATTCAGGGACAGTAGGAATCCCCGGCAGCTCAGCCTTCTCAGGCGGCGTCAGAACGGAGGATTGTAGATATGGCTAAGACCCTGTCGGATCTACTGGAGGTACCCAAAGTAGATGAGTCTTTGGATCCGCTTTTCTCCACAGCGAGCCTCCCGGCCGATGTCTCTAACGCCCTTAAGGCAGAAGACAAAAAGTCCGACCTTTCTTTGCCCAAGGTCCACTTGTCATCGGCTTGGGCCGCAAAGGCGGCTACAGCCACCTCGTTTTTCGCCAGGATCTCTATTAGTTGGCTTAGACAATTGCAGGATAGGGTTCCCCTGGAAGAGGTTAGGATCCACTAGGACCTAGCCAAACTCATAGCCACTTCTGAATATATGGAAGATGTCTCCCTCTTCTCAGCCAAACATTCTGCCCGCACCATTGCTTCCAATGTAGTTACTAGGAGGCTGCTCTGGCTTAAAAATTGGAGGGCCGAGAGCAAGCATAAGTGGCGCGCTGCTACGGCTCCCTTCACTGGGGGTAAGCTATTTGGTGACGCATTAATGCCCTTATTGAGAATAAGCAAAAGCAAAAGATTATTTCTCACGTCACCAAGAAATTTAACAAGCATTTCACCCCCTATGGTCGCCATCAGTCCTTTCGGGCTGGTTCCTCTACAGAACAGGGGCAGTCCTTCCGACCCTCAGCCCCCAAGACGGAGCGCCCCTTTGATAGACCTAGCTACAGGGACAAGCCCAGATATCAGCCCCAGCATAAGTCTTCTTTCCGCGGCAGAGGGGGTCGCCCCTTCCGCCGTGGTAAGTGACTCGGAAGGAGATCCTCCCATTGGCGGAAGGCTAGCTCTATTCTTCCATCAGTGGGAAAACACGACCTCGGACTCCTGGGTTCTGGCCACGATAAAACAGGGCCTGGCTCTGGAGTTCCGGTCTACTCACCCTGACCACTTCATGTCCTGTCCGACAATGAGAAACGTCGTAAAAAGAGGACTCATGGAAGATGCCATTCGTCACCTCCTCAACATCAAGGCCATAGAGGAGGTTCCCCTCAATCAGGTGGGGCTGGGATTTTACTCCATCCTATTCATAGTCCCAAAAGCTTTGGGGGGATGGAGGGCTATCCTAGATCTCAAGGGCCTGAACTTCCACTTACAATACAGGAAGTTCAAGATGCAGACGCTGCACTCTATTCTGGGCAGCATCAGGAGAGGGGACTTTCTTTCATCAATAGACCTAAAGGAAGCCTACCTTCATATTCCAATTTGCCCGGAGCATAGCAGGTATCTGCGGTTCTGCTATCTAACCCGCCACTTCCAGTACAGGGCACTTCCATTTGGTCTTTCCTCAGCCCCCAGGGTCTTTACCAAGATCCTGGCGGTACTGGCAGCACATCTACGGCTAGTCCCCGTAAGAGTCCAGTGCTATCTGGATGACATTCTGATACAGTCTCCATCCCCCTCACTGGCCCAATCAGATCTGGCTCTCACCCTCAGAGTCCTTCAGGAACACGGATTTTTGATCAATCTCAAGAAAAGTCAGATGACACCTTCAACCCCCCTGTTACATCTAGGCGCAGTGATAGACACGGACTACTGTCACGTGTATTTGTCGGATGACAGAGTCCAGAGCATCAGGGACCTGGTGCTCAGGGTATGCAGGAGCAGGAAGGTGTCTCTAGCCACTCTGTCCCAGCTCCTGGGGAAATTGATTTCATGCATAGCCATAGTCTCATGGGCTCGTCTACATGCCCGGGCCCTTCAATGGTTCATGCTGCCATACCAGAGATAGCATTCCAACACGTCCAGCCAACTGGTACGCGTCCCTTGTCAGCTGCGTCTATCCCTGGGCTGGTGGGGATCACCCGCCATTCGCAGGGGCACTCTGTTCAAGGAATCCAATCACATCTGCGTGACCACAGATGCGAGTCTCTTCAGTTGGGGAGCTCACCTCTTAAACCAGATGGCTCAGGGTCAGTGGTCACAGTCCGATCTGACCCTCAATATCAATTGGCTGGAGCTCAGAGCAATACACTTGGCTTTAAGACATTTCCAGGCACTGGTCAAAGGGCGACATGTGCTAGTCCTAACGGACAACGTAGCCGCGAAAGCCCACGTGAACCGGCAAGGGGGCACCTGGTCCAAGTCCCTCATGACAGAGGCTCGAGCATTGGGCACATGGGCAGAGAAAAACCTGCTCTCCATCAAAGCCAAGCATATCTTGGGGGAGGCAAATCAGCAGGCAGACTCTCTCAGCAGGTCGACAGTGGACCACTTGGAGTGGATGTTACATCCGGATATTTTCGAGGAAATTTTGATCCAGTTTGGCCACCCGCTGGTGGACCTGTTCGCCTCGCTGTGCAACACTCAGCTGCCCAGGTTCTTCTCTCGCTTCCTGTCATAGGGAGTGGAGGGGGCGGATGCCCTACGCAGCAGGTGGCCGCGAGGCCTTTTGTATGCTTTTCCCCCATTGCCTCTATTTCCCACAGTTATCTGGAAGATTCTGGAGGAGCAGGCGGAAGTGATCTTCATCGCTCCCCATTGGCCAAGGAGACCATGATTTGTGGACCTAGTAAGTCTATCTGCCTCCACTCCGTGGAGGATTCCAGGCAACAAGATACGATTGACGCAGGGGGTCCTTCTACACTCGGATCCCCAATTGACCACCTGGCACTTGAACGCCGCACGCTGACCTGGGAGTCATATTCAGCGGAGGTGATCGATATGATCCAGGCAGCCAGGCGTCATTCGACCAACTGTATCTACGACCATACGTGGAGGCATTTCTGTCGTTGGTGTGACAAGCACCACGTGAGTCTATCAAGGGTAACCATTCCCATTGTTCTTGATTATTTAATGCAGGGTGTTAAGAAAGGGTTGGCTCCCAATACTATCCGCAGGCAGCTAGCGGCCCTTTCTTCGGTGTTGTCCTGGGATTCCTTGGATTCCTTGTCCAGTCACCCTGCCATCAGATCCTTCATCAAGGGGGTCTCCAACAGCAGACCCCCGGTGGTTCATAGATACCCTTCTTGGGACCTTCCCCGGGTTCTTCAGGCACTAACTTCAGCCCCGTTTGAATCTCTTAGGACTTGCTCATTACGATACCTTTCACTCAAGGTTTCCTTTCTGATTGCGGTTACCTCAGCCAGGCGCATTTCGGACCTGGCGGCCTTGTCAATCAGAAGGGACCTGTGTACCTTTCATGAGGACAGAGTTGTCCTCAGATTGGACCCTGCCTTTATTCCTAAGGTTAATACGGTGTTCCACAGGGCACAGGAGGTCGTTCTTCCGGACTTCTGCCCATGCCCGTCACATGATCTGGAACGGCAGTGGCATTGCCTGGATGTGAGAAGAGCTTTACGATGCTATATCAAGCGCACAACGGCCTTCCGTAGGTCTGAAGCCCTATTCGTCTCCTTTCAGCCTTCTTCAATGGGCCAAAAGGTGTCTGCTTCCACAATTGGCAGGTGGATCAGGGCCTGTATCGCTTGCGCTTACAGCTCTCTCGAATTGCCAGCTCCGGCTCACGTGACGGCTCACTTGACCCGCAGTGCTGCAACGACTGCGGCATGGGCTACCCAGGCGTCCATAGAGGACATTTGCAGGGTGGCGACATGGTCTTCGCCTTCTCCATTTTTCGACACTATCGTTTGGATAAATTTCCGTCAGCCGATGCCGTTTTTGGCAGACGCATTTTACAAGTAGTCACACCATCTGGGGATTCGGTCCCAACTGACCCCCGCCCGTAGGGACCCAGGGGGCTTTGGTATGTCCCATTGGTGGATTCTTCAGTCATCATGCTGGAGAAGGAGCGTTGGCTTACCTGAACGCCTTTTCTCAGCATGATGATGAAGAATCCACGACCTCCCTTAATTCACAGTCAGTTAGGGCCAAGTGGGATTCTTGTTTCCTTTCTTACTTTTCTTAAACCTGCTTGAGAGTCACCACGTCCATCGGTTGTCATTGGCTCCGCCGCCGATGAAACTGGAAGCACCAGATAATGAGGAAGCGTGACAACTTGACATCTTAGTCTGATTGGTCAGGCGGACTGAAATAACCCATTGGTGGATTCTTCATCATCATGCTGAGAAAAGGCGTTCAGGTAAGCCAACGCTCCTTTTGTCCTGCTTCATTCTTTTATTCATCTCCTCCTGTTATTTTATCTATTTTTCTCATGTTTGTGGGACCATAAGGTCTTAACCTCCATTACTGAATATTATATTTAAACTGATTCTGGGTTTAGATTTATGTTGATTGTTATTATTTTACCCCAGCTGCAGAATAGCTTGGGAAGTTGAAAAAAAAACATTCCAGAATTAACATGTTGTTGATAAGAAATTTATACTGATATCTCCATGAAGTCACCAAGAGCTGAACAAAACTTGGAGATATATTATTATTGTACGCACAACAGTGTGAGATCACAGCAACTAGTTCTTTACTGGTATTGGCTTTCATACACGTTGCGTTCTTCCCAAGAACCTAGGATGTTATGAAATAACTGCATATTATATGTGGGGATACACATAGTGTGGCCATTTGTAATTGGCAGATGAAAATATTTGCCAGTGTGCAGATTTTCTAAGTGCTGACCAAGAATTTTTGGTAAGGCACTCAGTGTGCTGATAAGCACTAGGACCATCGTGGCCTGATTTGTGCCATTCAGGTACTCTTACAATCATTTTTTTAGTGACTGAAGTTACAGCAGCATGAAAAAGTGATTTATGACTGGTCATCGCACTTATGATTGTTGTAGTATCTCTATGGTCACATGATCAGAATGCGGGCACTTGGCAACCGGCATGGATGTATGAGGTGGCAGTATCCCGAGGTTATGGAATCACCATTTGCAACTTTTCCAGCTGGCTTCTAACAAGCAAAGTCAATGGGGAAAGCAGTCATTCACTTAACAACCATGGCAAAAAAGATTATAAAATCAGGCATGGCTCACTTAACAACCAGCTTGTTTAGCAACAGAAATTCTGGTACCAATTGTGGTCGTAAGTCAAGAACTACCTGTATGTTAGATCTAAAAAAGCTGTATGCGTGACTGACAGTCTCTTAATTTAGCTTAAAACGCTAATAGGAACTACATAGTTCTTTGGGAAATGGAAGAAAATTTGAAATAAAATACAACATATCAAATACATTTGAAATACAAAGGTTACATGAATTGAAAAGTCTTATTTTTGGATTGTGACTATCAATTTTGCCCAAGTCTGATTAGACAAATCGTATCATAGAATTTCCATTTAGAAATTTGGGCATTATAATAATAATAGTAATAATAAAGTTGGAAGGGACCTTGGAGGTCATCAAGTCCAACCCCTGCTCAGGCAGAAGATTGGGGAAGTCTGCAGTGAAATATAGAGTCACATGGCACTACAGTAAATTCATAGACAACTGCCCCTCCCCCTTTTTAGTGCAGGATCCCCATGACTTGCAAATGACTTTTGTTTTAACACTTATAGAGACTAGCAAAAAAAAGCGTGATAAAGTATCTCTTAGAGGAAAAATCTATGAAAAGCAATTCTGGACATTGCTCAGCATTAATGCTCCTGTTTATGTCACAAAATCCAATAGATGAGAGATGGGGAAAAGGTTTAATCAAAAGATGATGAATGTCCACTTTTCTATCAAATTGTAGTATTTTATGCATTGATGGAATAGAGCAGATAAGGGATTTTTGAAGCATAGTATGCTGCACATGATCCATCAGGTACAACAGAAGGGATTGCAGAAATTGTGTTATTACGCACTGTTTGTAACATCTACTAAACTTTGTCACTTTAGCTGTGCCAACAGTACTTAAGATGTTAACTGAGAAACATTATAATAGAAGGTTGAGTCTTAGAGATATTTTTTTTCAAACAGCTTTGTCATCACCAAAAGATGCCTCTTATTTTTTCTGTGGAGTGTGAAAAATAAAGAAATTGGGGTGTGTGGTAGTTGATCTTCCAAGGAATTACTGGGAAGACATATGAAAATGGCTATTTGGGGATGAAGAATTTTTGTAGGATTTCTTTACTAGTTAGCTAAGGTAGTAAAGATTTCATTTTTTTAAATTAAACAAACAGCTTTGGTTTGGGAGAGCATTCAGTCCAAGGGTTGACTGAAGGTATGATATGTAATGAAGATAATACATGGAATTGATGTTGCCCAATAGGTGGATGGACAAAAAAGATGTCTGCTCCAATAGGCCTTTTCTTCCTGGGATTACCTTAGAATACATGATCATTTCATTTCAGTATGATTCATAATTGATTATTACTATTCTTGTGACTACTTTTTGAAGTATTACATTCTTCACATTTAGCTTTGTCTATTGTAATATCAGAACATAGCCTAAGTCAATCTGCATTGTATTGTTAGAGCAGAATTACATTCACTATATGGTACATGATTGGATAGGAATGCTATAAGAAATAAAGGAATAAAGGAAAAATATTACTACAAAGAGAAGGAAAATAAATGGCAGCAAATAGGATTGTAAAAGTATGAAGATTTGCAGTGTATTCTGATCAGTCACTGTTCAGTGGGATCAGTGCATCCTTTGGTGCATCTGTGAAGGATGGAAGATGGGGGCAAATGGCACCTTGATAATTGGTAGGAGGAAAATTCCAGAAAAGTGTTTCCACTAATGAGAAACAACTCCAGAATGAAAACTGCAAAGCTGTCTTTTCAGTGTTTCTTCTGAAGAAAGAGTCAAACTTCATGGAAACTCCACAAAATCATAAGGAAATGGGCAGCACTGGTTTTAAATTAGTGCAGGTCCTCCAGGAGCTACTGTTAAATGTAACTGGAAGGCATATTTGAGGAGAACATGACCTCTTTCAAGTTCTATGCAACACTGTTGTTCAGACGTGTCAAACTCGTGACGTCGCGAGACGTATTGTGACTATTTTGCCATTGCTGGCAATGGGGTGGGCATGACTCCGGTATGATGAAATCGGCCCGTGGGCCGGCAGTTTGACACCCCTGCTATAGTTCATTAAGATTATTGAAAATATCCAGGATTAAATTACAAAAAAGGCAGAATGTGAATTATATTAAAATATAGACTCTTGAACTTTATTTTTTTATAACTTTCACAGATACCAACACAAAGTTTAGTTTTATGTTATTATTTAACAAAGTAATTGGTGTCTTTAGCATTCTTGCTTAGTGCAAAACTCAGTGCATATAATTTGTTAAAAGTATAGCTACTGTGTATGTAAAAATCAGTGAAAATTCATTAACTGTTTTTATATAAATCTGGAAATACAGGATTTACACAATACTTTTACAAAGGTTTCTCTTCCCAAGGGATAGCTTACCCCAAGGATATGTAAGTAACTTTGAATTATAACTGTTGGTGAATTATAAGTTCAAGCACATGCCTATAACTCCTGTAGCTGATAGGGATTGTACTTCAGCAACATCTGGAACGCCACTGGTTATCTTTAGGCAAGAATATTTAATATCAGTAAGTTTCAATTCAGCTAATAATTAGGAGTCAAATAACTATTTGGATTTTTATTATATTCTTCTTTTATTTTTTCTTCAATTTGGAAAGGCTCTCCACTAATTTTAAGAGACTCCTGTTATTAAAATGTATAATATTGGCATGATTCCTTCTTTTGCTTTACAAATGAAGTAATTAGACCTAAGCCATAACTGATATGTTTAATTTGGCCATTTTAAATTACTTTTCTCTTTGTTTCTTTGAATGCATGCTTGTGTACATGTGTGGATAAGTGTGATGTAGCAATTCTACAGACTTCTTATTAGGCTTGTTACAGTGCCTAGCCAATAAAATGCTAAATGAATTGGGGGTTTCTTTTTAGGCAAAATATATGAAGAAAGTTGAAGGAATATAACAATGGTTTTAAAAGCTTTCTTACTGAGTATTGAATAAACAACAATTTGGTTTGTTTATGTTTCCTTCATTTCTGAAGGAAATTATTAGTTAATTAGTTAAAGCACAGGAACATCTGTTTGCTGAAGTATATAGACAGCACAACAATTAAGCCCATAGGTAGCCCCATTGTTTCAGACGTGTAACCCATAAATGAGGGTCTTTAAAAAACTTTGGTCATAATGAGATCAGATCACATATTCAAAACAATCTTCTCTGCAAAAGAAAAAGTTTCCTTGAAGGACTTCCTAATGATAAAATCTATCCAGCCTGGATCAGCTAGAACTAGACATATCTTATTTCAGTCAAGCAAAAAACAGTTACAAATATTGCATAAGAAAAATAATACTCTAATTATCCTAATTTCCCCAATTATTCAAGTGGGAAAACAGTCTAAGTCAGAGTATGTATATTTCTTGTGTGATGTGAAAGCATGACAATGTACGTATACATAACTATTTAACTCGTTTTTTGCATCTGTCTTTACACAAAGGAAAAAAACAGACCAACCTATCAAAAATAGTGCCATAAAAAACAGAATAGAAACACAAGTTAAGATAGGCAAGAAAATGGTAAGTGAGCACCTGTCCAGCCTAGATGAGTTCAAATCACTGGGACCAGATGGATTACACCCCAAGGTTCTCCAGGAACCGGCAGATGTGATCTTGGAACCACTGAACTATATTTTTCAAAGATCCTGGAGCACAGGGGAACTACCAGAGGACTGGAAAAGAGCTGATGTAGGTCCCTTCCTCAAAAAAGGAAAAAAAATGGATCCAGGAAATTACAGACCTATCAGCCTGACCTCAATACCTGGGAAGATCCTGGAAAAGATAATCAAACAACGAATCAACGAACACCTAGAGGCAAACAAAGTCATTACTAAAAGCCAACATGGGTTTGTCAAAATAGATCATGCCAGACAAATCTTATTGCATTCTTTGACCAAGTGACAAAATTAGTGGATCAGAGGAATGCTGTGGATATAATTTACTTGGACTTCAGTAAGGCATTTGATAAAGTAGATCACAACCTACTACTTGATAAGATAGAAAAATGTGGGGTAGACAGAATCACCACCAGATGGATCCGTAGCTGGCTGACCGGCTGTACTCAGCGAGTGGTCCTCAATGGAACTGCATCTACATGGAGGGAAGTGTGTAGTGGGGTGCCCCAGGGCTCTGTTCTGGGCCCAGTGCTCTTCAACATCTTCATCAACAACTTGGACGAAGGAATAGATGGGGAACTCATCAAATTTGTAGACGACACCAAGCTGGCAGCAATAGCCAACACTCCAGAGACAGGCTTAAGATACAGGAGGATCTGGAGAGACTTGAACACTGGGCACTATCTAACAAAATGAAATTCAATGGTGAAAAAAGCAAGGTTCTACATTTAGGCAAGAAAAACCAAATGCACAAGTACAGCATAGGTGGCACCTTGCTCAATAGTAGTAACTGTGAGAGGGAACTCGGAGTCCTAGTAGACAATCACCTAAATATGAGCCAGCAGTGTGCTGCAGCTGCCAAAAAAGCCAACACAGTGCTAGGCTGCATTAACAGAGGGATAGAATCAAGATCACGTGAAGTGTTAATACCACTTTACAATGCCTTGGTAAGGCCACACTTGGAATACTGCATCCAGTTTTGGTCACCACGATGTAAAAAAGATGTTGAGACTCTAGAGAAGAGCAACAAAGATGATTAGGGGACTGGAGGCTAAAACATATAAGGAACGGTTGCTGCAATTGGGTATGTCTAGTTTAACGAAGAGAAGGACGAGGGGGGACATGGTAGCAGTATTCCAATATCTCAGGGGCTGCCACAAAGAAGAGGGAATCAAGCTATTCTGCAAAGCACCTGAAGGCAGGACAAGAAGCAACGAATGGAAACTAATCAAGGAGAGAAGCAACCTAGAACTAAGGAGAAACTTCCTGACAGTGAGAACAATTAATCAGTGGAACAACCTTCCTCCAGAAGCTGTGAATGCTCCAACACTGGAAGTTTTTAAGAAGAGACTGGACAGCCATTTGTCCGAAATGGTATAGGGTTTCCTGCCTGAGCAGGGGGTTGGACTAGATGACCTCCAAGGTCCCTTCCAACTTTACTACTACTACTACTACTACTACTACTACTACTACTATTACTACTACTATAAAATTTGCTTAGGATGTTGTTTTGAAATGTGAAGTCAAAATAGCATTCCATTTATATGCCATATTAATCTGATAACAGGAATAGTTCTTTGGCCTTTGAAAGGCAAAGACATTATGAAAATTCAAAGTTATATAATTAAAAAATCATTTGCATCTTTAAACTGTACTGATCTTTGTAACTGTGTATTACTTATTAAACTAAAATGGAGCACTAGATGACAAGCCCATATTACTATGAGTCAGTGTCTCCCATTTTATTCTTCCAACATAATAAAGTTGACGGTATCCTCTGTCCAAATGTGGTAGTAGAGAAGAAAGCTTGTGTAACCCCCCAAAGCAGTTAGGACTGTGCATTTTCATCTGCATCCTGTGTTACATATGGGTTCCATATTAGATGCTTCAAATACATCTTACACTGCAGATGTCCATCGAGTAATCACTTATGGGAGCTGCTTTCCAGATGTTAATTTTCCATTCTGAATTGGACTAACTGTTCATAAAAAGTGGCTACATAAATATATGCTGAATAAAACATTAAAATTAAAGAGCAAAGGCAGGTCAAACAGGATTGCATTTTAAAAAATGCAGATAAGTTTCTTTTATCTCATGATCTCCCTACTGAGAATCTGCAGCTGCTCAGAGTCAGCAACCAATCTCTGTGTGATCTGAAAGAAAGGGGCTGGTGGGAGAATGTTGCCAGTTGATGAGCAGAGTTGCAGAAAATTTGAGGCAGTGCCTGTAGGTTCGACAATTCCTCCTTCTTTTCCATCTGCATGTAAATATATTAAGGCTGGGGGATGGGGTACATTCAGTCTGTGAATCTGCAGTTACTGACAGAAAGTCAGACTAGTATCAGTTCACTGTGTAGGGTAGACCTTGTTGAGGTATTTATGCAATTTGCATACAACTCTCTAATACAGCAACATCAACTATTCAGAACAAATATCTTTCTTCCCATTCTGTAACGAGCAAATTGCTGACTGAGCAAAGCCAAAGGAAATGCCTGATCAAAATGTGCTCAAAAATGAGGTTTGGAATCTAAAAATTATCCTTAAACAGCATTTCTCCCTAATCCTCAACAGTTTTTACTTATAGCAGGATCAAAGTTTGGATGGATGAATATTATGGTCAGCAGGACACTGTACTGCTATTCCAACTAGAGAAGGGAAAGTTGCTGGCTCTTTGCTCCCCCTCCCATTTGAATTTCCATTAGCAAAAATGTGTTAGGAAGAATAGTGAGCACTTGAGAATCAGGAAATGGTAATAGCGAACGTTGTACAAGTTACAGAAACAAAGGGATATCCTGCTTGAACTGTCAACTAGACTTTTCAAGTTTGAAAAAAAAGCCAAGGAAGATGAGCAAGAACCCTGTACTATAATAATTCATCCTTGTGCTGGATGTTCAAAGATGTGACTGTATATTTTGCCTAATTTTTTCCTGTTTCTCTCATTTTTATATATCTATTTTTATTGCGCACATGGAATTCAAATTTCAGTAGGCATAGTCAAAAGTTTCTTCTGAAGCTTTTTAGCCTCTTTTGGCTACCAGAAATGCCAAGGCAAAGTTTCAAGGAGACACAAAGCATTTCTTCAAAGCAAATTAATCACTTTGCCTCTTGAGGTGAATTACATCTATTCCATGATGTGAAACATTTCATCAAGGCAAATCCAGGCCACATCATAAAGACCTATTTCACGCTGTCCATTTTATCTTTTCTTGTCCTTATGATATCATTGAAAACTAGCTTTTGGGGCACATATGATCTACAACCATTTTATATGTACAAGTAACAGGCTGCTATATACACAGTATTTCACCATAATTGATAATATAAATCCAATATGTCTGAATTGTTTTAACACATTGCTTAATGTTGCAGAGATAACATGCCTCCAGTAGCTGGCATTGGCAAGGCATTAATTGCCTTGGTAATATTCACTTACATGCTTCGGGGCTATGTGAAAGAGTAAAATGCTAAATAGGATTAAGAAAGTGTATTTTTTAAAATAAATTTATTTTTTTAAAAAATCATTAAATTTGAGGTATAATTTATTTATCATTGAAGGGGAATAAGGTCTATTCAAATTTATGTGCTTCCTCCTTTAGAACAGGCTACACATTTCATAAGCCTAGATAACTTGCTTCTATGTCTACATAATAGCCTTCAGCAACCAGGTGTATATAGGTTTGTTGGGAATTATGGAAGCTTGCTTTATATCAAGGACATATGATTAGGGAAGGATATATAAAAGCATTCAATGATGGGTGTTTCTTACTCTGTCAATGAATATTTACATACATAACGAGCTGACAATCTAATTACTTCCTCTGGAAATAGCAAGTGAGCAAATATTCTATACTAATTAAACAGATTAAAGACTGTTTTCTGCATATGCTGTCAGACTTTGTATAATCCTGTGAATCCAAAAGAAAATTACTTGTTAATTAATAAAGACTGGGGGAAAATGCTATCCCAGCACTACTGAAATAATGGGGTTTGGGAATAAGGGTGAGTTCTATTCTCATGTTTCCATACATGAATAAATTGAGCTATTCATTTATTTATGATAGAAAATCCACAGAAGGCTCAACAGTTCTCAGAGATTTTATTTTATTTTTCAACATTTTCAACAATATCAGCACTTCAGATTGTGGTTCTGTAGGAGTGAAGAGAATACAGATATTAAAATTCTCAAACCTTAGTTTCTCATTTTCAGAGTGTGAGCTAAATAACCCTTGACATTTTACCAGTGTTTGCCTCTGCTTTTCACTCCTAGCATGAAAAACAAAAGGGCATCAAAAAACTTGCTAATCTCTAAACCTCTGAAAAATTGAATATTTCCAGTCCTTATAAAAATGCAACTGCCACTTAAGAAATAAAAAATCACGATTGATTATAAAAAAAGAGTATCCCTCCTTATTTCTTATTTCTAGAACATGGGAGAAAGGAATCTGCATACATCCATTTAAAATATATTAAGTACATGATGGATAGGTGGATATGCCCATAATCTTTCTCTTCAGGACATATGCATTAATCAAATGTGTGAACTTCCTTTGGAGTTATGAGCACCTGAATGATCCATTCATCGTGTACTCCAGAGAAATGAAACAGCCAAAGGCTGATATATTGCAGAACACAGGCTCTGTTTATAATCTAGACTCCCCTATTTATGAATTTATATCTGTTCTTTTTCCATGGTTTACCTCAAGTGCTCTGGTTGCTCTTTTTTCATAACAAAACAGAGATATTGCTATTTAGCAGTGAATATAGAGTGCATGTGAACAAGCAGTATACTGGTGGGCCATGTCAAGCTGTCACAAAAATTGAATTAAACAGGACTTTTTATGAACTTCTGTTGTTGTTGTCAGCTACTTTGTCTCTGCTCCATTAATAACAGATGAGGTATTTAATGAAGCCATTACCTTTGCTAACTGCCTGCCTTTTCAGTTTCTGCATAGCTGTTCTTTATTTCCTGGTTGTTACTATCTTGTCATACTATTTTTCCTTTTAGGAAGTTGGTGTAAAATAAGGAAAACAAAATGGAAACTAAGAAAAACAAAATTTACAAAATTTCATTCACAAAAACAAAATATTTCATTTTAAACCATTTGTAATTTTCAACATGTGTCTTGAGAAACTTTGCAAAACCCAGTTTCTATTGTGAAACTGCTGGCTTGAGTGTGAAACAGGTTGTTTTGTACATTTCAGAAGTGTTTTGAACTGAGAAAAGGTTTATTCCAATCTCAAAATATTTTCAGTATGCTTGAAACACTCCATTTCACACTTGAAAGTGGATGTGTATTATAAGATTTCACACTAGAATTGTTTGAAAAGAAGCATTTTGCACTCCCTATTGGTTTGTGTGAATATGTAAAGAACTACATCTGGCATAATTATTACTGTGTGGATAGAGATTCTCCATTTTTGTCACAGTTGATTTACAGGCTACTGGAGTCTTTATTTTAAAAGGGTAAATTATTGCAGTCTTATTCTTGGCCCTGAATTTGCTAGGGTTCCTTACGAAGTGTTAGTTTAAAACCACAAAGATCATATTTTCTGTACAAAAATTGTGTATATTTGTTTTTAAAAAATTATCACGATAACTGGCTGTACTGAATGGGAAACAGTATTCTAATTTTTTTTAAAAACCTGCTTTTTATTACTTAAATGTTACAAGTGCACCTTTTCTTTTCCTAATTAATTTCAAATGAAGCATTTCTTATCAGTTACTAAATGTCGGAAAGTATATATATATAGGGTCTATCAAAAGTTAGGCCCCATAAACCAATTCAGGCCTTGTGGACAATTGGTTATATAAATTGCATTGAACATTTTACTTGGTTGCTATTTCCTTCTAAACACACTTTTACTCATTTGATGCATGACCTTTAACCATTCTGAAATATTTCTCTGAAAAAAATAATTAATAAAACCTATTGAAATTGGTCTGTAGGGATTGACTTTTGATACAGCTTGTGTATTATCAAGTATTCTTCAGTTTGAAGAAGATTAGAGAGGACAAGACAGGAGACTTTACATTCAGCAGCTCAGCTTGGTGCTCCCTGTCACTAGAATTGCATGCATAATTGTTAGGTCTTTCCTGCAGGCCTGCAGATGTAACTTTTTCCACCAATTCTCCTTTAATCTTCCTCTGTGTCAGCTTTCCCTGTGGATGGCAGGGGCCATCTTAGAAGAGGAATTCCTCCTTCTGTCTCACTCAGGATGCCGCTTCCAAGATGGTGTCTGCTGTGACACACATTTACATCACCTAAAACCCCAAGAAAGCAGCTTTCATTCTTAAGACATATCACTGCTACTTATATGTTCATATCATAAAACCCCTATGTTTAATTGGCTGACAGCCTTACTGGAAAGAAATCAGATTAAATGACTACAGTTTTAAATGTATACTCCAGAATCGCATTTCACACCTTTGATACTTTTTCACAGAAGCATCAATGATTCTTCCATAAAAATGTCCCTGGTTTACTTATCATTTAAGTTCTCTTCTTTACATGTGATGGATAAATGATACATAGTCTGGTAATGGCTTACATGAATCATTGCTTGACAGAACTCAAAGCAAATTATGAATATTCCTTCCTATCCTAAAAAATCCAATTTGGGAAATGTTACTAGAATGCAAGTAAAGCTGCAAAAATTAGCCTTTCGGATACAGTAGGACAGACCATCTGTTAAGGAGTTTGGAGAAATGAATTATGTCTTAGTAGTACAACACAGGCAGGAAATCCCAGTTTCGATCCCTGACATTTCCAGTTAAAAATAGAAGGTGTAAGAAAGATCTTTTTCTGAGGCAACAGGAAGGCTAAGACAGATAACTCAATGGTTTATTTGATATCAGGTTACTTTCTATTTTTTTCTAAAGATTTCTAGGCTAAGATGAAATGTTTTTTTCCCTAAAGCTTCCCTGCTTGGTTGCTTGGAGGAGATTTGTATTCAGCACAGGTTGCCAAATTTTGAATTGTTGCATAGCAAACAAATATTTCTGCAATCAAATCTATTGGCTCTCGTCTGGCCTACATATGCAGCAGGACAGGAAATTAAGTTGTATCAGACTGTTTTAGGCTACACAGAGAAAAATAACACTGCAATTTTATTTTTACTTTTCAAAGAAATATTTAAAAAAAAAATGAAGATTTGGGGATAAAGGTAACAGCTCAACCTGTGTTTGCTAGATCAGGGCTTTTCAACCTTTTCACCCATTGTACCACTTTTAGGATATGGCAACATCCGAGTACCACCAGTTGCCTAGCAAGGTGTCAAAAACATGATGACCAAAAAAAGAAAAAAAAGGAAAAAAGTGATAAAGTACAAGTAGTCCTCGATTTACAACAGTTCGCTTAATGACTGTTTAAAGTTACAATGGCATTGAAAAAAGTGCCCCCCAAGCCACAGCCGAGCAAGACACCTGCCTGCCCAACCTGCGGCGCTCTTTCTCCTGTCCGAGGTTTCCATTGTTATGAGCATTTCTGTTGAGGATTGGCAGTGGAGGTGGGGTGGGGGTGTTTGGTTTTTATTCCCCCTGTTTGCTGGGTGGATGCAGCAGGTTTTGGTCAATTCATATGACCCTAGGACACTGTGACCATCATAAATATGAATCAGTTGCCAAGCATCTGAATGTAAACCACAAGACCCTGGAGATGCTGCAACATTCCAGCTGATCGGCGCTTCTTCAGGGCTCAGCAGAAGCACCAGGATCAGCGCCGAGCTCCAGCTGGACCCTGGTGCTGATCCTGGCACTTCCCCTGAGCCCTGACAGCCCTGCAGCTCCAGCTATCTCTTGCTCAGGCTTGTGTGGTGCTGCCACCAGTTCAGCTCATTCCCCTCCCCTGCTACCACTTTTCTAGGATGGTTGCGTACCACCTGCCAGGTGCCAATGTACCACAGGTAGTACCCATACCACTGGTTGAAAAGCCCTGTGCTAGATTACTTTTTTACTTTTATTTTTGACATAAATGTAAAATCTTATTTATCAACTGCAGTCTGGATTGTTAACATTCATTGTATTGCTTCAAGATACTATTTCCATTCCTTTGTTCCATTGCTTGGAACCTAAAATGGCACAATTCATTTTAACATTTTAGGATTTTATCCTCCTGTCTTAATGTGAACAAGAGTATTTTATAAACATGTGATGAGCAGATACTGCCCTTTTCTGTTTTGTTTAAAAATTAGTTTGGAGTGATATTCTAATAGGAGAAGATGGGAGGGGAGCTGATATCTCAGACCCAATGCCTGCAGCTATCAAGAATTATTTACCAGGGCAGTTTTTCAGTTGTTCACTAAAGTGATAAGGAAGGAAATATTTATGTCTAAATTATAGAATCATAGATTGGTGCTGAAAAATTGTTATGAATGGACTGCTATCAAAAAATTGATGATGCGCAAAGATATGCTGTTGTAACTATTCATGTGTGTTTTAGAAGCAGTTCCTATAAGGGAGTGGTTGCTGTTGTTTTTTACCACATATTTTTGCCGAGGAAAAGTGGCAAGAGAAATATTTGTAGCCAGACTGGAAGAAGTCAAGAAATAAAATAATGTTCTAAACTGACAGCTGTTAGTTTTGTTTTTAATTTATGAAGAAATCAGTTTGCATAAACAATATGCAGGATGTAGAAACTTAATCTTTTCTGAAATGGCATCATCCAGAAAATATTTAAACTTCTTTGTATATCACAAGAATCTCCAGCATCCTTCCTAGCTATTGTTATGATGCTAAATTTTTGAATGAACTGTCTTCTTACAGAAGTTTGGTTTCATAATTAGTTAATTCTGTGTTAGATGGTAAATTATCAGATGCTGTATTTCTAAACACGATGGATGTTGATGAGATTCTGGGATAACCATTCAACCATTACACTCCACCTTTTCTATGTAAGACTTAGGCCTAACATATCTAGATTACAAAAATCTGAATAATCATCGTATGGGAGCAAAGAAGTCAGATTTTCTATATCTTTTTGCTATGCTTGTCCAGATTTTTATAGCTAGATATAATAGGCTTAAAGGCATTCATAGCTGCTTATTTGAATTCTGAAAGAATTACAACACAAAAAACTAATAAATGCAACAGAATCAATAATGTTTCAGTAATACATAAAGGCATCAGATCATATCTGATGTCTGCTAGGATGTGTAGGGCAGCGGTTCTCAACCTGTGGGTCGTGACCCCATTTGGGGTCGAATGACCATTTCACGGGGGTCGCCAAACAATGCAGTCCGCCATTTTTCCCCTTTTCCCCTCGGCCGGCGCAGGGGACAGCACCGCGCATGCGCGGGGTAGCACCGCGCATGTGTGGTGCGGGCTGTCGCGCCGTGCATGCACGATGCGGGCCATCGCGCCGTGCATGCGCGATGCGGGCCATCGCACCGTGCATGCGTGATGCGGGCCGTCACACCATGCATGCGTGATGCGGGCCGTCACACCATGCATGCGCGATGCGGGCCGCATGCGGGGCTCCACGCCGCACATGCGCGATGCAAGTCGGGGTCGTGCCGCGCATGCGTGGCGCAGGTCGGGGTCGCGGCCTGCAAAAGGTTGAGAACCACTGGTGTAGGGTTTTGTGGGTGAGTTGCAACAATAGTAATTCTGAATTAACTAGATATATTTCTTTTTCTTATCTCATGCGTCTAACTTCTTTGGCATACTATTTTTATTTTATTTCAGTGGTTTGCAAATCATTGCTTACCCTGGAAGGGAAATGCATGGTAAATATATACATACATAAATATAATGTGAAGGTGTGATCTTGCTTATGTGCCTGTTACTTGTGAACATATTGTCTTTACTGAAAGAATTGATTGCAAAGCTGAAATAATATGAAAGGCCTTTTTTTCTGGCATCTCCCTAGAAAGAAAAATATTGTCAGTACTTAACTCCCTGGGGGTTCAAGAATCTCTAACTCAAAATAGAGCCCCCTGATGTGAGAGCATACATGAAATATTTTTCATCTTCTGTGAACTTGTTTATTCTCTTGTAAAAGACATTCTTCATCCTTGTAAAGAAGAGGTGCCTCAGTTAGGCCTCCAAAATTATCTGTGGCCTCCAAAAAATCTTTGGTGGGGCCAAAAGAGATCTTCAAACAGAATCATTAATTCTCCATTTAATTTTACTTTTAATTAAATGTAAATAAAAGGAGATGAAATTTAGTTATTGGAGAGTAGCACTGGTATTCTATTTAAAGCCAAAGTGTGGAAAAGTTGTGCTTCCTTTTTTTAAAGGTTCAAAGAAGAGAAACCAGAAAAGGAAAAAAAATGTATGAGCTTTTGGTTTTATTTTCAAAGACCTGACTTTGTCTTTGCTTCCAGTATATTCAGTTGGTATTAAGTGTGCAGTTATTTCACAGTGCTAGAACAATTCCCGCAGACTAAATAGCAGTCATGGAGCATGGAGCATGACTGCTGTATCATGTGAAACAGTATTATTATTTCTGCTATAACTTGACAGCTGTTTTGTTTAACCCTGATTTGTTGGCAGTGTTGTACAGGGGTCAAGTTTTGGAATTCTGAGATGAGACATAGATTAAATCAGAGTGTCAGCTGTATTGAAGCAGTTCAGACTGATTGCATCTTGCAAGTTCATGTCCACTAAATATAGATATGCGTAACTCACAGATTGGTTGTTGCTTACATTATTTTCAGATTCCCAGATTCAGATTTTTGTTTTAAAATTCATATTATTCATCTTTCTGAAAATGTCTGCATAATTGTAGAAAGAAAATGAGAACGTGATTTAAAAATAAAAATATGTTTTAATTTATTTTAGCTTTATTTTTTCTCTTTTAGCTTCACACTTTCTAAGGATGCTTCAGGTGAGGTCCTGTAGGATTTAGGATGGGAGCAGACCTTCCCAGCCAGATTCTGACATATAGTATATAGGTATTAATTTAATACCTATATACCATAGTATTAATTTAATTTAGTAATAATATTTATTATTGCTATGTGTTTTAATCTGGCTGTAAACCGCCCCGAGTCCTACGGGAGAGGGGCAGTATAAAAGTTCGAATAATAATAATAATAATAATAATAATAATAATAATAATAATATTCCTTTGTACGTCTTTATTGTGTGTTCCTTTTGACGTCTTATCATATTCTTCCCTATTTCTTCAGTTTTTTTATTGACCAGAAAAGGTAAATAAAAGGAGGAAAAGATGGAACAGTTGCATGGCATTTTATTAATTTTAAATATACATACACATTAAATTGCAATAATTTTGACAGTGTGTTTGCTCTGGTGCATCAGCAGCACTGTAGCAACCACTAAAGCAGACATGTCAAACACAAGGCCCGGGGGCCGGATGCGGCCCACGAAGTGGTTTCATGTGGCTCACGAAGCCATCCTGGAAACAGTGAGGGAACGGCCCCCGCTGCCTTGGCCCTGGCCCAGGCCAGCCGAGAGCCAATGTACAATTTTGTGGTAGCCACCTTGGCACTTGCCCCAGTGGACCATGCCTTGGCACTTGCCCAGGTCCCACCCCCTTCTGCCACAGACCCTCAGATCTGTCCCATTCCTGCCCAAGCTCCCATAGGCACCCTTGTCACAAATGATGTAGAACTGGCCACGCCCACCCACTATGCCACACCCACTCCATCCACACCCACCCAGTAGGCTGTACCTACTCTGGCCACACCCACCCAGCCCCCCAAGGGCAACCGCAATGCTGATGCGGCCCTCAGTGAAATGGACTTTGACACCCCTGATCTATAAAATTATATAATATATAATATCAGAAATGAAGTAGGAAAAAGCAAAGAGGAGGCCCACTGTTCACAGAGGTGATCACTTGAGAGCCAAGAATCTCATTGTTGAGGCAAAGCTCTAAACCAGACAGAAATCTCATTTTAGTTCTTCCTATCTCAGATGGCCAGTGATTAATTCAGGCAGAGAGCTGAGAAGTCTTCGTTTTCCACCTGTGAAGATATTCTACACTATAGTGCTATATAATGTAAAATCATACTAATAGTAATCATAGAGAAATTCTATGAATCACATAGATGTTCACATTAGGGACAAATCAGCCAAAATGGCAGGCACAACTATATAGTTCAAAGCCTTGCCCTTTTCTAAGTATGTCAGCATTGTGTATATATATTTGTTTTCTGAGGTTTTCGCGGGTGTTTGTATGTAGGTCTTTGGTTCTTCAGGTTTTCTCCCACGTAGAATGTGAAGTGTCTTGGCGACGTTTCAACGAAGTCACATTCGTCATCTTCAGGCTGGTGCTTTCGGCTTAATGCTTCTAGGAGCAATGTGTGATTGTAGCTGTTTCTTCCTTTTAACTGCCAGTGGGGGTTTGAACTGATTGGCTGGGAGCTCGGCTGTGTTCTGATTGGGTGGAGGTGTGTTCTGCTTGGTTAGGGGCTTGGCTGTGCTCTGATTGGATGGGGGGTTGGCTGTACTCTGATTGGCTGGGGGAGTGTTCTGTTTGGGTGGGGGCTTTGTTGTGCTCAGGTTAGTCTGAGTTACAGGGGATTAGAGATGGTGAGCTGCATAGCTGTTTGGCTTCGCGTTCGTGGTCGTGCCTCATCTTCATGGTGGGCGTCAATTTGCTTCATGTATGGATTGTAGGGTTTTAAGGTGGCTAATGATGCAGCTGTGGTCTGGCTTCTGGTTTGTGGTCGTGCCTCATCATCGGTGTGGGTTTGGGTTTGCTTTTTGCCTGGATGTGTGGTGGTGACATCCTGTGCGGTTTTTGTGAGTGTAGGTCTGGTGTTATGGACTCGTTTGTCAATAAGGGCGGGTTTCCAAATGGCTGGTAGGCGGGAGGTATCATCTCATTTGTTCATGCTGTGAGGGCGTTTTTCTATCTCAATGGCTTCTCTGATTATTCTGTTATTAAAGTGTTCAGTTTTGGCAATAGTTCTGGTCTTTTTGAAATCAATTTCATGTCCTGTGGCTTTAAGGTGTTGGACCAGGGAAGAAGTTGGTTCCTCTCTTTTGACTGAGTTTTTGTGTTCTTCAATGCGTGCACTTATTCTTCTGTTGGTTTGTCCGATGTATGTGGTGGGGCAAGCAGTACATGTGATTTCATATACTCCTTGATTTTCTAACTCAATTTTGTCTTTAGGGTTTCTTAGGATGGTGGATATTTTTCTGTTTGTGCAGAATGCTGTCTTGACGTTATGTTTGTGCAGGATCTTGCTGATCCTGTCTGTGGTGCCTTTTATGTATGGGAGGAGGGCTTTGCTGTTTTCTTGTTCTCTGTCTTGGATTTTAGTGGGAGTTTCTTTTTGGATTAAGTTGGAAATCTTATTTCTTTGGAATCCGTTGGATGTTAGGTAGTACATTAGTGAGAGTGTGTAGTTCGGTTTTTAGGTGTTGTTCGTCAGCTAGGCATTTGGTTCTGGAGATGAGTGTCTTGGCTACGGAGTTGATCTGTGCTGGGTGGTGGTGTGAGAGTGCATGCCGATAGCGGTTTGTGTGTGTTTTCTTCTGGTAGATGGTGTGTCCTAGGGAGCCATTGGATTTCTTGTAGACTAAGACATCCAGGAAGGGAAGTTGGTTATTAGCTTCTGTTTCCATGGTGAACTGTATTTTGGGGTGTAGGCTGTTGAGGTGTGTGAGGAAGTTGTCCAGTTTTTCTTTCCCATGTGGCCAGATTACGAAGGTGTCATCTACGTATCTGAGCCAGAGTTTGGGTTTGTGATCAGATTTTTCTAGGGCTTGGGTTTCAAAGTGTTCCATGTAGAGGTTTGCAATGACAGGTGAGAGGTGTGATCCCATGGGTGCTCCTTCTATTTGTTTGTATTTTTGTCCGTTATAGATGAAGTATGTGTTGGATAGACAGTGGTTGGTCAGATCTAGGATGTGTTTGGGGGGGTTATATTTGTTTTGGATAGCTGTTAAGGCTTCTTTGATTGGCACTTGGGTGAAGAGGGATATGACATCGAAGCTCATGAGTAGGTCGCTGGGCTGTAAGTTTTGTTTCTTTATGATCTCTATGAACTGGAATGCGTTTTTTTACGTGTGAGGTGATGGATTCTGCATAGGGCTGTAGTTGTTTGGCGAGAAATTTGGCTAGGTTTTGTAGAGGTGAGCCTATGGAGCTGACTATGGGTCTAAGTGGGGTTCCTTCTTTGTGTATCTTGGGGAGACCATAGAGCTTAGGGCATGTGAATGATTTCTCTCTGGGAATGATTCTTTGCTGGATCTCTTTGCTAATGGGGGAGGCTTTTATTTTGGATCTGGTGGTTTTTTCCAGGTAGGTGGTGGGATCTGTGTTTAGGGGTTTGTATGTGGAGTCTTAGAGTAGGTTGGTTAATTTGGTTTGGTAGTCAGATGTATTCATGACCACCGTGGCGTTGCCCTTGTGTGCTGGTAGGATTATTATGCTGGTGTCTTGTTTCAAGTTAAGTAGTGCTGTCTGCTCCTCTTTGGGTAAGTTGCTTTTGGGTGGCTTGCTGGTGCAGAGTATGTTGGTGACTTCGAGTCTGATTCTGTTAGCATCGTCGGGGTTGATTTTGGTCAGGCTGGTTTCAACTCCGCATATAATGGTTTCAGTGGGGATGTGTTTGGGAGCGACTGCAAAGTTGAATCCTTTGGAAAGGACATTGGTTTCGGCTTTGGTGAGGATCCTATCTGAGATGTTATGCACAGTTTGTTTCATGTGTGGCTGTGAGGGAGGAGGGGTTTGTTTCTAGTGTTCTTGTAGTCTTCGGAGTTTGTTGGTGTGTGTGTCTGTCTTGAGGGTGGTCTGTGTTTCGTCTCTCCAGACAGCGAGTTGTTTGGATTTGTCCCAAAGTGCAGGGTGGATCTTGTTGCTGAGTTTGAGGTGAAGTGTGAGGAGATCTTTGTTGATTCGGTCTAGGAGGAATCTTTTTGTGTGAAGTTCATTTCTGATTAGGGCCAATTCTGTTCTTTTCAGGATGCGTTTGGTGGCTGCTGAGTTGGAGTGGAATTTCAATTGGAAGCATGTGGGGATTAAATTTTGATCTCGGCAGTTGCGTAGGAATGCGAGGTCACATAAAATGGAAGCTCTTTGGACTTCAAGTTTTTCATAGGTCCTGGTCAGATGGTGGATTTCCTCCCCGTAGAGGTATGATATTTGTTTTCTGAGGTTTTCGCGGGTGTTTGTATGTAGGTCTTTGGTTCTTCGGGTTTTCTCCCACGTAGAATTTGAAGTGTCTTGGTGACGTTTCGACGAAGTCCCATTCGTCATCTTCAGGCTGGTGCTTTTGGCTTCGTGCTTCTAGGAGCAATGTGTGATTGTAGCTGTTTCTTCCTTTTAACTGCCAGTGGGGGTTTGAACTGATTGGCTGCGAGCTCGGCTGTGTTCTGATTGGGTGGAGGTGTGTTCTGATTGGTTAGGGGCTTGGCTGTGCTCTGATTGGATGGGGGGTTGGCTGTGCTCTGATTGGATGGGGGAGTGTTCTGTTTGGGTGGGGGCAATATATATATTGGCAAGAACTCGCTAAAACCATGAAATATTAATATATACATTTATGTATGCATCATTAATGGTAACAACCCTTAGACCAGTTCTAATGCTCTTAGGTGCTTTGTCTAATTATCATGGTAGTGAATTTAAGATTTTTGCTGTCTTTGAGAAACTGAATTAAATTTTACTTCTCTTTTCCCCTTAGTATTTAGAGAAAATTATTTTCATATGGCACTTCTGTATTTTATATTCTGACAAAGAATCTTACAAAAATTGTGAAACCATTTCCCATCAATTTCTTGTAAAAGCTAGAAGACAGGGGGTCTGCTTTATTTTTTGTGGCTATCACTATTTTTATCCTGCATAGCAAAATTGCCAAATGGGAATGTTTAGACCAATGTTTTTCAGACTTTGAAATTTTAAGATCTGTAGACTTCAATTTTCAGATCTTCCCAGTGAGCATGTTGGCTGAGGAATTCTAGGAATTGATGTCCATGCATCAACCTTCTCTCAGGAGATGTCTTCCAGAAGTGTTGAACTATAATTATAACTTCTGGCCAGCACTGTTCTGGTATGATGTTATTTGCATTCTAACAGGCCAGAAAGGCAGCATGTTGAAGAAAGTCATATAGTTTTTCACAAGTTCTCAGTATTTGATTTTGTTTTGAAACAAGCCATGTGAGGTGGAAAAGGAGCCATGGTGGTGCAGTAGTTAGAATGCGGTATTGCAGGCTAACTCTGCCCACAATCTGAAATTTGATCCTGATGGGCT
Organism: Bothrops alternatus; assembly: GCA_034064705.1. Taxonomy (NCBI): domain Eukaryota; kingdom Metazoa; phylum Chordata; class Lepidosauria; order Squamata; family Viperidae; genus Bothrops; species Bothrops alternatus. The sequence continues at coordinate 17,748,264 of JARGCV010000104.1, read as the reverse complement.
CATGTTTAACTCAGCCTTCCATCCTTCCAAGTACAGTGAGGACCCAGATTGTTGGGGCCAATATGCTGGCTCTGTAAACCACTTGGAGAGTGCTATAAAGCACTATGGAGCACTATATAAGTCTAAGTGCTATTGCTATTTTTGGTACTGCTATTAATATTTATTATTATTATTATTATTATTATTATTATTATTATTATTATTATTATTATTATTATTATTATTATTATTATAGTAAAGTTGGAAGGGACCTTGGAGGTCATCTAGTCCAACCCCCTGCTCAGGCAGGAAACACTATACCATTTTGGACAAATGGCTGTCTAGTCTCTTCTTTAAAACTTCCAGTGTTGGAGCATTCACCGCTTCTGGAGGCAGGTTGTTCCACTGATTAATTGTTCTCACTGTCAGGAAGTTTCTCCTTAGTTCTAGGTTGCTTCTCTCCTTGCTTAGTTTCCACCCATTGCTTCTTGTCCTGCCTTCAGGCGCCTTGGAAAATATCTTGATTCCCTCTTCTTTGTGACAGCCCCTGAGATATTGGAACACTGCTATCATGTCCCCCCTCGTCCTTCTCTTCGTTAAACTAGACATACCCAATTCCAGCAGCCATTCCTTACATGCTTTAGCCTCCAGTCCCCTAATCATCTTTGTTGCTCATCACATTATGACAATATTGTAAAAATGAAATTAATTGAGGTACTGACATTAATGCAAAGTGAACATTATTTAAAATATATTAATTGTATTAAAGATGTGTAATAATGTTATTGCCCAGAGCTTGAAATTTATTCATTACATTTTAAATGTGTATTTTGTGATTTATTAATTTGTAGCTTTTTCAACAATCTCAGAAGTCTGCATCAGATAAATAACATGAAAAATGTTAAAATCTCCAGTTTTAATATTTAATTAGGGTAGTCTTACCTCATCTGCTTCTACTCCCCCATATGTATTCATGATGCTACCATGATAGTTGAATAAAAAGTTGAGGAATCTACAGTCAAGGATAGTTGAGGAAATTCTACAAAGAAGTATAATTCCTGAAGACTGTCTGAGATAGTAACAGAACGAAAAATGTGCTTTGCTGGAACATGATCCATATGAGTGAGCAAGTCCAGTGAAGACTGCAATTAATTAGATACCACCAGATGGTCATAAAAAAAGAGAAAGACCAAAGAAAACCTGGCGCCAAACATTTCAGGAAGATCTGGAAAATATCAATCTTAAATGGAAGGATGCAGAGACTGTAGCTGCTGAATGAGAACTGTGGAGTATGCTTGGAGCCCAAATGTGCTTAGCATAGAACGTGATGATTCTTACCTCATAGCAAAACAAAATGGAAAATGTATACAGACATCAACGTTGAAACAAAATGAATGAATTAAAGCATTGCCTAACTCTAGATTATATTTTTTCATTATTTTATTGGCAAAGCCTTTGCCATCAGGTTTTAAACTTAAATTTGCTTTAAATAGCTTTCTCCAACTTAATGCTTTCTAGATGTGTTGGAACAATAACTCATTATTCCCAGACAGCTTGACCAGTGACACTATTGGTGGATAATTCAGGGAATTATACTTCAAACCAATGTTTCTCAACCTTAGCAACTTTTCCTTTTTTATTTAGTTTTATTCATTTGTAATAAAAAATGTGAAAATACAAAAGCAAATAGCAGGGGACAACAGTAGAGAAAGGGAAAACAAAAAAAGTATGAAGAAAGGGAGGGGAAGAGACAAAAGGCATTGACTTCTGACTCTCTCTGTTGCAGTAAAATCAGACATTAAAATCAATTCTCAACTTTTTTACATTTCTATAGTAGTATGCACTAGCCATTTCTCTATCAGCAAATCAGTCTAATCGGTAAAATCCAAAATCATGATATCATTTTATTCCACCTCATGCACAAAGTCCAGAAGCAGTTTCCAAGTAGAAACAAAAGTACTTAACGTTCTTTTCTTTTATCAGCACAGTCAATTTGGCCATCTCTGCTAATTCCATCAGCTTTTGTAACCATTCGTCAACGATAGGAATCGAGCCATTCTTCTACTTTTGTGCATAGACCAGTCTTGCTGCCATCATCGTATATAAAATCAGAGTTCTACATTTTTTTTCCAGTTCTCTTTCCATTAGGCCCAGAAGGAAAGTTTTTGGTTTAATCTTTAAGTTCACTTTAAGAATTTTCTCCATTAATATATGAATCCTACTCCAGTATTTCTTTGCCTTATCACATCCACTATAAATGATAAAAAGTCCCTTCTTTACATTTACATTTCCAACATTCATTTGAAATACCGTTATACATTCTAGATAACTTATCTGGTATTAAATACTAGCAATACATCATTCTGTAAAAATTTTCTTTTAGGTTATAATTTAATGTGAATTTTAAGCCTTTTATCCACATATTCTCCCATTGTTCAAACATCACATTATACCCAAAATTCCTTGCCCACTGGATCATACAGTGTTTTACACGTTCATTTTCCAAATTCAATTTTAATAATGTTTTATAGACCTTGGCAATTATGTGATCATCACTACCACATAGTAGGATTTCCAATTCATTTTTAGCAAACTCAAAACCATGTTTTTTTTTGTCTAATTTAAAACTTTCCTTCATTTGTTGATATGTAAACCAGTGACAAGTGTGACCTTCTAATTCTAATTCTTCTCTGCACTTGAGGATGGGGTCTCCAGTAGTAAAAATAGTAAAAATACTATTTTACCATACGTCCATCAGTCCGGCTTCACCACCATTTCTTTTCTTAAAAAGGCTTCTTGGGGGGGACATTTTACATTTTGTAAAAAACCTCAGCCGCCCTGAGTTCCCGGAATAGGGCGGCATAGAAATTTAATAAATAAATAAATAAATAAATAAATATTTATTCCAAACTCTTAATATGGCACATCTAATAAAATGATTATTAAAATCAACATATACTTTAACTTTATTGTACTATAAATACCCATGCCATCCAAATCTTAATTCATCGCCTTCCAAATCAAGCAGCCTCTTATTCTGGAGGTTCACCCACTCTTTTAACCAAACCAAGCAGTATGCATCCAAATACAATTTCAAATCTGGTAAACCCAGGCCCCCTCTTTCCTTGGCATCTTGTAATAACTTATATTTGATTCTTGGTTTCTTTCCTTGCCATATGAATTTAGAGGTATGCCTCTGCTACCTTTGAAATGGAATGCCTGTTGCAAGTATTGGTATTGTCTGGAACAAAAAGAGCATCTTTGATAAAAAATTCATTTTAATTACTGAAATTCTGCCCAGTAATGATAAATGTCAACCTTAGCAACTTTAAGATGTGTGGAATTCCCCATCCAACTTGGAATTCCCCATTCCCAGAATTCCCCATCCAGCTTCTTGGCTGTTGTGAGAGTTGAAATCTATACATTTTAATATTGCTAAGATTGAGAAACGCTGCTTCAAACCCTCTGGAAATCCCTATATTTGAAAAGGCTGGCTTAAGAGCCTATTTCAGGCAAGATGTTACCTAATATTGCACTGCGCTATTTGTCTTCAGAGAAACAAGATAAAATGTCATTTCAGCTAACATACTATACATAAATAGGGTTTAATCTGGTGACTGAAATTATTAGGAGTAGATACAGCATGTAGTGTCCTGTCCATTGTAAACTCAAATTTTATATCCAAATTGGAGAGGTCCTCTGCATGTTTAGCTTTATTGAGTAGTACAGTATAATGATAAGAGCAAACAATGCCATGATGAAGTAGCAACAAAGGTTCATTGGAAGATCTGCAAGCAAGAACTGGTGGGACCATAAAATAGAGAAAGTAATAGAAAATGAAGAAGCTAAAGTGCTCTGGGACTTTAGAATTCAAATAGGCACTTACCACATAACATGCCAGACTTAACAATTGTTGGTAAGAAAGACAAAGCTTGATAGTGGATGTGATAGTATCTGGAGACAGCAGAATAGAAAACAAAGAACTGGACAAGAATATAAAATACAAAGACCAACAAATAGAAATAGAACGTCTATGGCAAAGGAAAGCAAAGATAGTCCCAATAATAATAGGCGCCTTGGGTGCAATCCCAAAACAACTGGAGCACCACTAGAACAGCATTGGCATTGACAAATTAACTACCAATTATTGGCAAAAGGCAGCTTACATCCTGTGATAATACCTCTAAACACCATCAAACATCAACCTCTTCCTATCCCAGATCCTTGGGAAGGATTCGACAGATGGATAAAAATGCCAAATCCTTTCTAAACATCTGGCTGACTACAACTACCATAATCACCAGAAACACAGAAAAATTATTAAAAACTCATGATTCATCCTGTGAGTCCTTTGCATATTGTATGTTTGCCTAATCTTGCATCAGAATTTGGTATATCCTAATGCATTTAGAGATGTGTTATTTTGTATTTTATTGAAATTATAGTGATTTGTATATTTTTGAATGATTTGTTTTATTGTTTCTATTAATGAGAAGAATAAGATTCTTTGAAATTACTAAAACATCACTGATAGAAATGTAGATGGACTCTTGGGATCATAATGTCTAGAAAGTTGATCTATTTTTAAATTAAGATTAATTTGATGCTTAATTTTGCCCTGTAGAAATTATGTGTTGTATGCATCCTGAACCCTTATAGAGAATTGCTTTTTTGTAGCTTTTTGTTAAAATGTTATAGAAGCTGGATTCTAGCATAGCTGTTCAGAATGTTTTCCATGATCTCTTAGTTGTGAATTCTTATGCACCACCAAGGCTTCAACACTGACACTTTCCAGCTGTTAATTCTGTCTCTTTGGGTCTGTTTCTAGACTTGTTTATGTGTGATATATTTCACCTTTTGTTGCTTGTCTTATATAACTCTGAGGAGGAAAGCCATTATCTCTGGTACTGCTATTGCTGTTTGAAGGAGAGTTAAACTTGCCCCTCTAGGTAAAACAGAAATGGTTGATTTGTATTTGGAAAAGTCTCAACAAATAAAGAAAAATTTAAAATATATTTGATGGAGGTGGAATTTACCCATGATGCAAAACATCCTGCAGCAAGCTTAGCTGGAACATATGCTCCCAAAATAAACTTGGCATGGAAACTAAGACGTCCTTATTTTGTTCAGTTTAACTTTACAGAGGATTGCTGTATAAATGTCTTATAGTTAAAGATGTTTCTGTAATCCTTTATTATAACATACATCCTGGACTATAAGAGAATGCTTAGTAATTTTTCTTTCAGTTTTACACATCGTTGGTGCATTCTGAGATTAATTACTTAATCTTTCAGTTTGTGATTATCAGTCAGAATGAGCTTGACTTATTAACTTGGAAAGATATGCCAAAACATTTGGGTAATATATTACGAAAGTTAGCAGTCTTTCTGCTACTTTGGAATAGCTCACTTATTTTGGGCCATGACAGTAGTCACACTTCCCCTTTCAAGGAAAGAGTTCTAGTTCACTAGCAGTTCACATCTTGCACATCAAAAATGTCCCAGGTTCCATCACTGCTACTGTAACCAGGACTGATAAATATTTCTTGGAAGACTGTTGTTTAATATTCAGTGCTGAACTTCATGAACAACTGTCTGACTTACAATATTTATCTGAAAGAGGAACAATCCTCAGTTAAAATGATGCTCCATAAAAGGAAGAGCAGAGAGAAGAAGAATCAGCAACCAAAAATCTAACGTAATCCCCAGCTTGGCCATCCTCCCAAACTAGGGAAGTCAATACAGATGTTTACAAAGATTAATACCTAATGTTGTATGCTACGTTCTAGGAGGATTGTTTAGCAATAAGATCTTATGTTTAATGTTGATCACATTAATATTGAAACAGATAGGAGAAACACCAATCAAAATAAAATGTAACAGGAGTATAGTTGAGGCTAGACGCGAGGGGGGGGGGAAAGGCCTACTAATTCAGACGTTTTCAAAGACTAGTACTTAGTATTGTATACCAGGTGTCATGATGATTGCTGCATAATATGTTTTTATGTCCAATGCTGATTGTTTTAATAAAAAAAAAAATCCTCGAGATTTCCTCTCTGCCCACAAGAAAATGAAAGTAAGGAAAGAGGAAGTGGTAGCCACACAGGGAAGGGAGGTGAAAGAGGAGAAGAAAGCTGTTTGGAGCTAAGGAAATGGGAAAAAGCAATTAGACAAGGATGAATAAAAAAGAGAGAAAAGCCTTGCAAATAGAATTACATTTGCCAGGCAAACAGTTCCATGTTCCAGGCTCATTCGCAGAGGAATCATTCTTTGCTTATCTCAGGATAATTCCTTATATTTTCAACAGTTTCTTCATATTAGAGAACTCTTGACAAAAACAGAAAGTAATGATGGGTGCAGGTGCAACCTACTTTAGGAAATAAATTTAGCATGGATTACTAAGCACTAATTGTGTGTCAGTGATTTAATAACTGTTTTGAGTGGTGAAATAGCTCTAGAAACTGGCTCAGCAAGGCTCTGCAATTCTGATCAATTTTTCTTGTAAATGAATAGAAACCGGTTTCTTTGATATAAATAACTCACATTTTTATGAAAGGTCTTTACAGTACGAGTGCTTCTGGCAAGCATGAGCTGCTGGTAATCCACTTCTGCAGTGCAAATAAGCTATGTATGAGCTTGCACTCTCTTTTCTGATTAAGATATGTTTTAATTATACTGAAAGTTCTTGAATCATTTAGCAATGTGAATATTGCTGTATAACTGTGACATAGATTTGCAGTTGGAGCTGGTTTTGAAAGCAGCATATCCTCTCAGCGAAATTGTAATATAAAATGTAATTCAAAGGACCACGATGTATCTTCCTTTTTAAGGAGCCGCAGATAGGTATATATTTTCATTTCCACATACTCCAAAAGACAATATTGCTTTCAGATCTAAGAAGCTACAGAGCCATACTAGTGAGCATTATGCAAAGATCTGAATTTGGATCTTTCACAAAGGTTCCAAGCTCTTAATACTAGTGAATTTTTATATATGAGCTGAAGATGACTGGCTGGTTGTAGATATATTCCACCTCAATATTATGTTCTTTGAAGAATCACCATTACAGAAATAGACCAATGATTACAGATCTCTGGCATTTGTGGGGGGGAAATCAGACTTATAAATAAGAAAACCAATAACAGCAAAAAGCTTTATCTGAATGGCAATTTTTTAACTTTATAACCTCTAGAAGGTATAGCTGAAGAGGAGTTGTCTGCAACAGTCCAGGATGTAACAGACAAAGCAGTATTCAAGAATTCCATATAAACTGTATGACAGTGATGGCAAGCCTTTTAGAGACCGAGTGCTCAAACTGCAACCCAAAACCCACTTATGCATCATCGGGTGCTGGGTGGCAAATGCATTTTAACCTAAACAAGTGCAAAGTTATGCACATCGGGCAAAGAACCCCAATTATACTTACCAACTGATGGGGACCAAACTTTCTGAGACAACCCAAGAAAGGGATCTTGGGGTTTTGGTGGACAGCTCGATGAAGATGTCAACCCAATGCGCAGCAGCAGTAAAAAAAGCAAATTCCATGCTTGGCATGATTAGGAAGGGAATCGAAAATAAGTCAGCAAGTGTTGTATTGCCTCTGTACAAATCGATGGTGAGACCACACTTGGAGTACTGTGTACAGTTCTGGTCACCGCACCTCAAGAAGGATATAATGGAACTGGAAAAGGTGCAAAAAAGGGCAACAAGAATGATCAAGGAAATGGAGCGCCTCCCTTATGAAACCAGATTGCAACGCCTTGGTCTCTTCAGCCTTGAAAGACGGCGTTTAAGGGGTGACTTGATCGAAGTGTATAAAATCATGCATGGGATAGAAAATGTGGATAGAGAAAAATTCTTTTCTCTATCACACAATACCAGGACAAGGGGGCACTCCCTAAAGCTCATAGCTAAGAAAGTGAGGACAAATAAAGGGAAATATTTCTTCACCCAGAGGGTCACTTCCTGAAGGGGTCGTGACAGCTGTCAGCCTTGACAGCTTCAAGGCACGGCTAGATAGATTCATGGATGCAAAGTGTATCGGGGGTTATTAAAATGGATGTCCATGTGCCGCCTCTATGTTGGTTGAGGCAGGCAGGATTCCCTTGGGTACCATTTGTTGGGGGTCAAGGGAAAGGGAGGGTTTTGCCTTCTCTTTATGCTCAAGATCCCCATGTACAATTGGTGGGGCACTGTGTGACACAGAATGCTGGACTCGATGGGCTTTGGCCTGATTCAGCATGGCTCTTCTTATGTTCTTATGGTTGCAGTGGTAAGGGCAGACTGGGTGGGACTACAAAGTTCAATCAATCTATTTCAACTTTGCAAGATCTTTTTTTTTTCCCATGAGAAGTTGAAATTGACTAATTGATTGAACCTTTTTTTTTTTTGCACACGGTGGCGGAGGCCTAAAGCGAAAAGGTTTTATAAAACCCAGCTGAAGGCCTAGGACTGGGGCAACGGTGCGCGTGCCCACAGAGAGGGCTCTGAGTGCCGCCTCTGGCACCCGTGCCATAGGTTTGCCACCACTGCTGTATGAAATATATCCTGGGGTTAATTCATTTCCTTTGAAACATGTAGAGGTTTTATGTGATAAATGACTTATTTGGAAAAGAGTAATGTAAAATTGAAAAACTTTGTCAACAAATATGCTGATAAATCAGTGAATGTTTCCATCAGCAGAAGAAAATTGTGGATAGCAAAGTGTTGTGAATTTAATGTAGAGCTCAGCAAATTTCTTAGGGTAGAGATAAATGGTATCTCATTAAATACACTTCCTAAATTTGTTTTTTCTAAAGTAATCCTAGACAGGAGGCTAAAGGGGAAAATATTCTGGAGGAAGGGCCACACATATATATTATTCCCCCAGAGGTACATTGGCTACATCTCTGTCTATGTCTCTCTGTCTCTGTCTCTCTTTCTTTCTCTGTCTCTCAAGATTTGTGAGAGCTAGGGTGATATTAAAATGATCATTGAGGAGATTTTTCAGAAGAGGATAAGGAAAGTGTGAATAGTGTCACCACTTAAATTTTATAAATGCAACATGGGCTTGAAAATCTGCTCAAAAACCCTTTATATTTTTAAATATATATCTTCACAGCTCTTCTTCAATTATATTTAGCCAATATGGCAATTTACAGATCTAACTTTTATTTTTGGTCTTGTATATAGGAGGTTCTGGAGAAAAAACAACTCATATTAATATTTCTTTTATCTATTAACAAAATTGCTTCAATCTTTTTGAAAGTATTTGCTCAGATTTTATCCTGAAGTAGATGAATGTACAGAAAGAGGCTGTTAAATTAACTATTTCATAAGTGGTGGCTGAGTTAGGAAAAAGCGTGAATTGCCATTTTAAATTTGAAAATAAGATCGTAGCTAAACAAAGATTAATCTAAAACTGTACTGTCTTATCTTCTTTGAAATATAATGGTGCCTGAATTGTTGCAAACCTTCATAATCCATCTTGTATTTTTCTGTTGCTTTGCTGTGGGACTGCTGCTAAGGCAACAGATAAACATGCAGTGTCAGAGTTGAAGAAACTTAATAATCCAAGAGAGGTATCTTCAAGTTGCATCAGAAATGCATCGTAAAAGCACAAAGGATCACATATTTACCCTATCCTCTCAGAATAACTATAAATCTGTGAAGTCAGAAACAAATTTAGATGTGGAGTAAGTCTCTTATTATAATTACAATAAAATTAAGAGAATAATGAAATTTTAGAGAATCAGTTTGGTGTAATGGTTAAGGCATAAGGCTAAAACCCAGGGAAAACTGGTCAAGAAAACCGCAAGGATTGCAATCTCTGAGAATCAGAAACAATTGAATGGAAGAAAAAAATGAAATTAAACAATCATAATCCCTCTAATGATGTAGAATAAAATAAAAATGGAATAAATATAGACCATGACTAACATAGTATATAATTTGAAGACTTTGTGAACAATAAGAACTCTGGATTCATTATATTAAAGCCCTCTAGTTATTCATTTGAATGATAATAAATTTATGGAATGATCCATTAGAACAATTCCTCAGCAAGATGGACATAATATGTCCGAAATTTGAAGAATGAAATAGCCCAAATAGAAGCAAAATACTGCAAAGTCATAATTCGCAATTGTAATGGATTTCAAAAACTAAAAAAACAGGTCAATGAAATATGGAAGAGAAAGAGATGTAACAAAGTTTACATAAACTCACTGACTGGGAGATAAAAGCTAAGGTATTTGAATCATATGAACTGTTTAAGGATTGGGGTGCCTTAGCATGGTTTGGGTTTTCTCAAAATTGATCACTTTGCAAAATGTTATAAATGAGAGGTCCTTGGTGCTCTCTGAACTTGGCTGTTTTCTTGCAGACTTTTCATTACCCAAACTGGGTGACACCATCAGTGCTAGAAAGGACTGGGGTTTGCTCTCAGTTTATTATTATTATTATTTATTATTATTATTATTTATTTAATTTCTATGCCGCCCTATTCCGGAGAACTCAGGGCGGCTTACAACATGATAGAAATTACAATAAAATACATAAATATAAAAACCCTTAAGTTAAAAAAGGAACCAATCATTCCACAAACATACACACAAACATACACTGGCTAGGGGCAAGGTGTTAGCTGCCCCAGGCCTGCCGGCAAAAGTATGTTTTAAGCAATTTACGAAAGGCGGAGAGGGTGGGGGTGACACGGATCTCCGGGGGAAGTTGGTTCCAGAGGACCGGGGCCGCAACAGAGAAGGCTCTTCCCCTAGGCCCCGCCAGGCGACACTGTCTGGCTGACGGGACCTAGAGAAGGCCCACTCTGTGGGCCCTAACCGGCCGCTGGGATTCATGAGGCAGCAGACGGTCCCGTAAATAACCTGGTCCGATGCCATGTAGGGCTTTATAGGTCATAAATGTTTTAGGGGGATTGTCTAAATTTTTAGGATTTTTGTAATTTTTAGGATTTTAGGATTTGTATATATTGGGTTTTATAGATTTTATGGCCTAATTTGTTTAATTTATTTTTAAATATTTTAATTTTGTACATTTATATGTTTTTTAAATTTTAAGGCTGTAAACCGCCCCGAGTCCTTCGGGAGAGGGGCGGTATAGAAATTTAATAAATAATAATAATAATAATAATAATAATAATAATAATAATAATAATAATAATAACAACCAACACTTTGAATTGGGTTTGGAGACCAATTGGCAGCCAATGCAGCTTGCGGAGTGATGCTGAAATGTGGGCATTTCTAGGCAAGCCCAACACTGCTCACGTGGCTGCATTCTGCATTACCTGAAGTCTCCGAACATTTTTCAAAGGTAGCCCCATGTAGAGAGCATTGCAGTAGTCGAACCTCGAGGTGATAAGGGCACGAGTGACTGTGAGAAGAGACTCCCGGTCCAAATAGGGCCGCAACTGGTGCACCAGGCGAACCTGGGCAAATGTCCTCCTCGCCACAGCCGAAAGATGATGTTCCAAATTTAGCTGTGGATCGAGGAGGACGCCCAAGTTGCGGACCTTCTCCGAGGGGGTCAAAAGCTCCCCCCCCAGGCTAATGGATGGATAGATTGAAATATCTTTGGGAGGCAGAACCCATAGCCACTCCGTCTTGTCGGGGTTGAGTTTGAGCCTGTTGGCACCCATCCAAACCCTAACAGCCTCCAGACATCGGCACATCACTTCCGCTGCTTCACTGAAATTACTCGGGGTGGAGATGTAAAGCTGGGTATCATCAGCATACTGATGATATCTCACCCCGTGTTGTCGGATGATCTCGCCCAGCGGTTTCATGTAGATATTAAACAGCAGAGGGGAGAGGACCGATCCCTGAGGGACCCCACAAGGGAGGAACCTAGGGGTCGACCTCTGACCCCCTGCCAACACCGACTGCAACCGACCAGTGAGGTAGGAGGTGAACCACCGCAAAACAGTGCCCCCAACCCCCAACCCCTCCAGTCGGTGCAGAAGGATACCATGGTCAATGGTATCGAAAGCCGCTGAGAGGTCAAGTAGCACCAGGATAGTGGATAATCCCTTATCCCAGGCCCGCCAGAGATCATCCGTCAGCGCGACCAAAGCAGTTTCCATGGAGTAGCCGAGCCTGAATCCTGACCGTTGAGGGCCCAGATAATCGGCCTCATCCAAGGACTGTTGGAGCTAGAGTGACACCACCTTCTCAACAACCTTCCCTATAAAGGGAAGATTGGAGACAGGACGGTAGTTGTTTAAAACAGCTGGGTCCAGGGAAGGCTTCTTGAGGAGGGGGGCGCACAATTGCCTCCTTGCAGGGAGCTGGAAAGGACCCCTCCCTCAAAGAAGTGTTGACAATCTCCTGAACCCAGCCTCGCGTCACCTCCCTGCTGGCCGAAACCAGCCAGGAGGGGCACGGGTCCAATAAACAGGTGGCGGAGCTCACAGCTCCAATGGCCTTGTCGACTTCATCAGGTGCTACCGGGTCAAACTCCTTCCACACAACAGGATCAAGACGAGTCCCTGTCATCTCGACTGAATCATTATCAGCCGATACTGCGTTCCAATTGGAGTCAAGGTCCGTCCGAATCTGGGCGATTTTATCCGCGAAAAACTTATTAAAGTCCTCAGCACTTCCCTGCAAGGGTGCATCAACCCCCCCCCCGATTAAGGAGGGAGCGAGTTACCCTGAACAGGGCGGCTGGGCGGGATTCCGCAGATGCAATCAAGGCGGAATGATACGCGCATCTTGCCGCCTTGAGCGCCACCTGATAAGTCTTGATATAAGATCTTACAAGTGTTCGGTCAGATATGGATTTACTTTTCCTCCATCGCTTCTCTAGGCGTCTCTTCTGGCGCTTCATCCCCCTGAGTTCCTCAGTAAACCAAGGAGATCTCCTGGGTCTGCTACCACAGAGAGGTCGCAGCGGCGCAATCCGGTCAAGAGCCCCCTTCGCAGCCATATTCCAGGCCGTAACCAGGGACTCTGCCGAACTGTGAATGAGAGAATCCGGTATTTCCCCAAGTGTCCTCTGAAAACTCTCTGGATCCATCAGACGTCTGGGGCGGAACCACCTACTTGGTTCTGCCTCCCTGCAGGGGAGGAGTGGAGCCTTAAAAACAAGCTGTAGCAGAAAATGATCTGACCATGACATAGGCAAAATATCTAAGCCCCTTAAATTCAGATCATTGCTCAACTGTTCTGAGAGGAATACCATGTCGGGAGTGTGTCCCCTCTCATGAGTCGGACCCTGAACTACCTGAGTCAGGTTCATGGTTGCCATGGAGGCCATGAACTCCTGCACCAACCCAGAGGATTCGCCGAGCGACGGAAGATTTAAGTCCCCCAAGACAATAAGCCTGGGGAACTCAACCGCCAGCCCAACAACCTCCTCAAGTAGTGCAGGCAGGACTGTTGACATGCAGCTGGGAGGCAGGTACGCGAGCAACAAGCCCACCTGAACCCCTAGGTCCAACTTCACAAGGAGCAACTCATAACCCGCAATCTCAAAAACAGCAAGCCTGCGTAGGCTAAAGGTCTTCTTGGCTATAATAGCCACTCCTCCCCCCCTTCCCTGGGGTCGTGGCTGATGCCATACCTGAAACCCGGCTGGACACATCTCAGAGAGAGGAACTCCTCCCTCCAGGCCCAGCCAGGTCTCGGTCACACATGCGAGGTCGGCCTCCTCATCCAGGAGAAGATCATGGATAAGGGGAGCTTTATTTACAACCGACCTGGCATTGAGCAGCAGCAGCCTGAGCCCAGGGTCCGGATTTCCCCCATCACCAGTACTTCGGGCTGAACTCACAGGGTCGGAGCAAGGGATCGCTTTTAAACAGCGAGCTCTTGTTCCCCGGGAATGGCCTACCCTGTGGCCCCCGCCATATCTGCCTCTCCCCAGCAAGACCGGTATACTTTGGCCCTCTATCACCCCAGAGCCAGCGCCCCCTCCCCCTCCGCCTGTGCCGCGCCAGGCAGGCTAGTCAGTCCATCCCATTCATTCCACTCAACCACAACTCCATCCATATCATTAATTTATCCCACCCACACAAAAAACCCGCCCTTTAAACAAACAAATTAAAACAATAAGCTAACCATCCATTCAACCCGATTCATTCCACAAACATTCAATCCCCCCCACATCATTCAACATCTAACAAATCAATTTAAAATGGTATTAAACAAGTTAACTATTTAAAATTTGGACAAACAACAGTTAACAAACATCTCAAGAACATAATAACAAAAACAGGCATGCCAGATGTTAATGCTGCTGCAATGATTATAGCTATGCCTATATTTACATGGAAACATTCAACTGGCTCCTTGAAGCACCTGATATCCAGCATGCTAATAATTTCCCCATGAGAAGCATAAAAACTCAGGTCTGTTTCAGGGTTTTTTTTTCTAGTTTTTTCCTCTAGTCACTTCTTTCCACTTTATATTCTATCTAGTGCAGTGGTTCTCAACCTTTTTAATGCCGCGACCCCCAACCGGTCGTAAGTTGAGGACTACCCAGCTGGTCGTAAGTCGAGGACTACCCAACCGGTCATAAGTCGGGGACTATTTCCCTGCCCGGGAGCGCCGCGTATGAGTGGTGCCGCCCCCTGCGCTGGCCGAGGCGTAGCTGGCAAGGGGCGACGGCGCAGGGCGACCACTGGCTGGACCATCAGCTGGCCCAGCCCAAGGGAGGTAAGACACCTGCCAGGCCTCACACGCGCCAGCAACCCTCCCTGCGCCCGCCGGCCTCCCACCTCCCATCCCTGGCCCTCTTTTACTTACATTTTTAGTAGTTGCTCAGCAGGGAGGGGTGGAAGCTTCCAGACAGCTATCCGCTGCAGACAACTTGCAGCACTGTTTGCAGACTGGGACTTTTGGTGGGCTCAGCAGGGCAGAGACAGCCTGGACAATTCCTATTGGCTTTTGAAAGCCAATAGAATTAGACTCTATTCAAGAGAGTCTATTCTATTGGCTTTCAAAAGCCAATAGAATAAGAGGGAGTAGCACAGCTAAGGAAAAGGGGGAAAATGGCGGACTGCGTTGTTTGGCAACCCCCATGAAATGGTCGTTCGACCCCGAATGGGCTCGCGACCCACAGATTGAGAACCACTGATCTAGTGGCCTACCCTGCCAATGTTGGTGGGGATGGTCTTAGAGGGTCTTTGGTTGGGCTGGTTACTGTTGGCTTCTTTAGCAGTTCCTTGATTGGGGTATTGTTTATTTGATTATTGGTCTAATGTTAACCTTGAAATTAATCTGTGCTGATCTGGGTGCTGAATGCTGGTGCTTAGATCTTTTGATTCCCCCTTTTTGGCTTGTTCATTGTCTCTTTTGCAAAGTCTATAGATAACATTTATGTCTATGTATCTATTCTATTGATGGTTAATTTGTCAGAGTTCCAGACATCTAGAGATTTCCTAGTGTTTTTGGATTTGGCTTGGTCTAGGATGGAAAGGAATAACACAGAGACTGATAATAGTTACATCTTACGCTCCAGTGAGTGGTGCTAATTGAAGAACTGACGGTACGTTTGAGGAAAAACTATACACATTCCTTGATGTAAATCCACTTCCCTTTCATTCAGCTGTTCAGAGAAAAACATAAGAAGCTTTACTAGGAAAATATTTAAAAACAGAGCTGCTATTTTGATGCTGAGTTGGGGTTACATTTTCAGCCCCAAACAATTGCAAGATGTTAACCTTTTTTCTGAATGCTGCAGTTGACAAAATCAAAAATCTGACTCTTGATAGCTCAGAGATCTAGTTAAGACATCTTTCTTTACACATTTTATTTAGGTAGCAGAAATATTTGTTATAAATTACATTTAGGCAGCAGCTATCATTGAGCATAAGAAAACTAATTCCTAAACCTAAATAGACTTGCAAAATTAATGTTTTTTTAGTGCTTAATACTATTTGCAAATACGTTAAAATGGGACAGAATGTGTGCAAAAGAATCATTTTAAATCAAATGTATATTGTTTACTAAGGAAGACATTTTAACTATTGAAGCACAAAATGCAAACAACCTGATCCCATTCAAAAATATTGAACTAGAATTTCTATAATCTAATCCATATGTTATCTAACATTATATCACAGTTTGATACATTCTATTTTAATTAATTTCCTTTGAATTCCTTTTGCTTCTGTATTCTTATGTTTCCTGACCACAAGAATGAATACTTTAGTCTGGATTCAATCTGAACAAATACAGTAAAAGGGGGAGGGTACAATTTCTTAATTTGATGAACACATAAATGTTCATGATTCTTTGACTTCACACACTATTTTTGTTGTTGTTAGTTGCAAAGTCGTGTCTGACCCATCGCGACCCCATGGACAACATTCCTCCAGGTATTCCTGTCCTCTGCCATCTTCTGGAGTCCATTTAAGCTCATGCCTACTGCTTCAGTGACTCCATCCAGCCACCTCATTCTCTGCCGTCCCCTTCTTCTATTGCCCTCAATCTTTCCCAGCATCAGGCTCTTCTCCAGTGAGTCCTTCCTTCTCATTAGCTGGCCAAAGTATTTGAGTTTCAGCTTCAGGATCTGGCCTTCCAAAGAACAGTCGGGGTTGATCTCTTCTAGGACTGACCAGTTTGAACGCCTTGCAGTCTAAGGGAGTCGCAGGAGTCTTCTCCAGCACCATAGTTCAAAGACCTCAATTCTTTAGTGCTCAGCCTTTCGTATGGTCCAACTTTCACAGCCATACATTGCAGCTGGGAAAACCATGGCCTTGACTATACGCACTTTTGTTGGCATGGTGATATCTCTGCTTTTTAGTATGCTGTCTAGATTTGCCATAGCTTTCCTCCCCAGGAGCAAGCTTCTTTTAATTTCTTGGCTGCAGTTCCCCACCTTGGTGATCTTGGAGCCCTGGAAGATAAAATCTGTCACTATCTCCATTTCTTCCCCATCTATTTGCCAGGAATTGAGAGGGCCGGATGCCATGATCTTGGTTTTCTTAATGTTGAGTTTCAAGCCAAGTTTTGCACTCTCCTTCTTCGCCCGCATCAAGAGGCTCCTTAGTTCCTCCTCACTTTCTGCCATTAGAGTGGTATCATTTGCATATCTTAGGTTGTTGATATTTCTCCCGGCAATCTTAATTCCAACTTTTGATTCCTCTAGCCCTGCCTTTCTCATGATGTGCTCTGCATATAAATTAAATAGGCAGGGCGATAGTATGCAGCCTTGCCGGACTCCTTTCCCAATTTTAAATCAATCAGTGGTTCAATGTCCAGTTCTCACTGTTGCTTCTTGACCCGCATACAGGTTTCTCAAGAGACAAATAAGATGGTCTGGTACTCCCATCTCTTTAAGAACTTGCCACAATTTGTTATGATCCACACAATCAAAGGCTTTAGCATAGTCAATGAAGCAGAAGTAGATATTTTTCTGGAACTCCCTAGCTTTCTTCATGATCCAGCATATGTTGGCAATTTGATCTCTAGTTCCTCTGCCTCTTCGAAATCCTGCCTGTACTTCTGGTAGTTCTTGATCCACATACTGCTGGAGTCTAGCTTGTAGGATTTTAAGCATAACTTTACTAGCATGTGAAATGAGTGCAATGGTGCGATAGTTTGAGCATTCTTTGGCATTGCCTTTCTTTAGAATTGGAATGTAAACTGACCTTTTCCATCCTGTGGCCACAGTTGAGTTTTCCAAATTTGCTGGCAAATTGAGTGTAGCACTTTTACTGCATCGTCTTTTAAGATTTTGAATAGTTCAGCTGGAATCACACACTATGAAATATTGTCAAAAAGTTCAGTGTGTAACTTCATGGTTCTATCATATTTTTATCATTTTTACATTATATTATTATTTTATAACATTTTTGTGATATAAATATTTTATTGTTTCAATGTAGCCTACTTGCTAGCTTTACAATTTTAGAAAGATTTTATCTTTTTTTTCTAGAAATTATGCCATATTCCAGTCTGCTTTGTATATATTTTCTTCAAGATATATTTCAGTAGAAATTATGGAATTGGATTACATTAGTACCAAATTGGTATTTTCAGTGAGAACATAGACATATGTTCCATCATATGTTCAGTACAAATTTTTAAGTTTGGTAATCAACAAACTATATCCTGTATTTTTCATTGTAAATTCAGAACACCTTAATTAATTTAATAACTAGATGTTTTCCTCAACCATAGCTGCATCATTAATTTTTCTGATTTTGACAATATAGCCCTAGAAAATAAAGTTTTCTTTATGTGTCCCCTCTTTCCAATCTATTCACTTCTTGTTTATTGGTTTTATGATTTCATTCTCTTTCATTCTCTTTATATAAGCAAGCCACTCACTTTTATATTCATTCTTTTATCACCAATTCATTCTCTCTTTCCTTGTTTTACCACAAGTCCTTCTGTAGCAACCCATTACTGTTGCATTCAACTGATTTTCATGTTCTTCCCAATTTACATAACTCACATCCATCAAATAAAATAGAAATATGCTCTCATACATACAGATAGTCCTTAACAGACAACCACAACTGAACTCAACATTTCCTTTGCTAGGCAAGAGAGTTGTTAAGTGAGTTTTGCCCCATTTTATGACTTTTCTTGCCACAGTTGTTAAATGAATCACTGCAGTTAGTTAAGTTAGTAAAATGGTTGTTAAATGAATCTGGCTTCTCTATTGACTTTGTTTGTCAGAAAGTCACAAAAGGTGATCAGATGACTCCGGGACATTGCAACCGTCATAAATACATACCAGTTACCAAGGGTATAAGTGACCCCGGGACATTGCTGTCATAAATATGAACCAGTTACCAAGTGCCCAAATTTTGATCACGTGACCATGCTGCAGTGGTCATAAGTGTGAAAAACGTTCATAAGTCACTTTTTCAGTGCCATTGTAACTTCAAACAGTCACTACATGAATGGCTGTAAGTCGAGGATTATTGTAATTATTTTTAGTTTATTTATTCCTCCTAGCAGACCATATACTACCTGCTACCTTTTTATCAGTATTTGTAAATTTTAAAATATCTTCATCCATTTCCATATCTTCTATAAATAGTGTGCTAAGGTATACCAATTCAGCATGCTCTAATCTAGTATTTATGTATAACTTGCAATCATTTACTTCATTTTCCCATCAAACAAACAACTTTTGTCTTTTATTTATTTTATTTTTTTATTTTCAGATGCAAATTAATACTTGCATCATACTATTCAGTGTAGCGCTGTAGCATTCACTTCAAAGCATTCAAGTTCTCATTTAATGACATATCATCTGTATACAAAATTACATGCAAGTTTATATTTCTACCCAATACATTGCATTCAGCACCATATACATTTTTTTGTCAGAGCACTCTGACATGGCTTAATTGACAATTCTCCAAAGATTTCGCCCTTCTTAACTCTCCCTTCGCCAGTAACTGGCTAGGAAAAGAATTTTCAGGGATTCATTTTCATTAAATTAAGGCTGTCCTAGAGACCAAAAGAAGTAACTATATATTAAAAAGATGATCTACAAAATACAGGAATCTCCATAACACACCTCCAATTTTATATTCACCCAGATTTTTCCATAGTTCAAACTTACGGTAAATGTTAACAAATACAAATAATCTTTAGAAAATACCAAAATTATTTTAGTGTTAATATTTACCATATATTTCAGAGCCCTGGTAGCACCGTGGTTTAAAATGCAATATTGCAGTCTAACTCTGCCTACAGCCTGGAATTCAATCCTGACAGGGCTCAAGGTTGACTCAACCTTCAATTCTTTTGAAGCCAGTAACATGAAGATCCAGATTGTTGGGGGCAATTTGCACATAAATACTTCTGCATGGTAAACTGCCCAGAGAGTGCTGTAAAGTGCTATGGGGTGGTATATTGCCCTAAATGCTATTACTATTGCCAAAGAGCCAATACAGATAGTCCTCTACTTACAACCATTCATTTACTGACCATTCAAAGTTACAACAGCACTAAAAAAAGTGACTTATGACCAGTTCTCATATTTATATAAGTTTAAGTGCTATTGCTATTATGACCATTGCAGCATCCCCATGGTCACGTGGTCAACATTCAGGTGCTTGGTAACTGGTTCATATTTATGACAATTCCAATGTCCCAGGGTCATATGATCCCCTTCTGACAAGCAAAGTCAATGAGGAAGTCAGATTCACTTATTGCAGGGGTTCTCAACCTTGGCAACTTTAAGACTTGTGGACTTCAACTCCCAGAATTCCTCAGCCAGCTTTGCTGGCTGAGGAATTCTGGGAATTGAAGTCCACAAGTCTTAAAGTTGCCAAGGTTGAGAACCCCTGACTATTGTAACAACTGTATTATGACCTTAACAACTGCAATGATTCACTTAATAACTGTGGCAAGAAAGGTCATTAAATGGAGCAAAACTCACTTAACAAATGTTTCTGCCTAGCAACATAATTTTGGGGCGCAATTGTGGTCGTAGGTCGACGACTATCTGTAGTTTTATTAATGGACACAACAACCTTTGAATCAAACTTCCTAGGACATGTTATAGATTTTGTTGGAATTCCTTTTTTCAAAAAAGCTTAAGATAATTCTCATAATGTCTTTCATCATGCAAACGGTGTTCATAGATACAAAAATGATTTTGGAGAAGGAATATCTCAGGGTAATTTTAAAAAAATTTGTGAAAAAAACACAAAATTAACTGAAAATAGAACTATGTCAGTTCACTATTTAGCAGTCTTTCTCCCAGTGGTACCTCCCAAATAAGAACATAAACACAAGTAAATAAGACTAGTCCATCTATTCAACATAGCATACTGTTATTCAACAAGACCACAAACAGGGACAAGCAGCCAATAGCCTTCTACTCTTCCTCCTTAGCATGAGGTATTTAAAATATTCTACCAATAATTCCACTGGTAGTAAATATCCAATTTTAGCTCAATCTTTTGTGCATTTTCCAAATTTAAGAAAAGCTACTGTCACTTCATAGGATTACTTGGCTTTTTGAAGGAGACATAACCATGCTTTTAGTAATTAAGTTGGAGAATAAAAAAGAGATGAAATGAAATAGTGCTTCCATTTTTCAAAAAACCACTGAAGATATGGTTGCAGAAATATTAATGGAAGGGCTTAATAAAATAAATGGAAATTAAGAAAAAATCTATAGATAATTTTCTCTCATTACTAATGAATTAGTATTTCAAGAAAGATATGACCCAAATAAGTAATAAGCAGTTCACTTCTATAACAGTGAGTTATAATAATTATTAGAAAAGAGTGAAGATCTTCTCTCCCTTATTCTAGTCCTGTTATTTATTGGGGGAAAAGTGAGTTATAAAAGCAGCACCTGTTCTGCATTACTGATAGCTTTTGTGCTGGCAGTGCAGTACATGTCTCATCCTCTCTCCTTGCCTGTTTCCATATGTCCCATGTATCTTCAGAAGAAAACCTCAAATGGTTCTTTCCTTCTGAACAGATGGCACTGGCATGGCAAACAGAGCCATGTATTATGGATCCTTTCTTAATAGCTTTCCTAAACAATTACCCTCCAAACGTACTGTCAACCTCAGCCAAGCTAGAGTGCTAAATCATCCTGTATCAATAATATACAAAAGAAGGTTATATTATCACTTGAGATTTTCATGATTCTGGAATGGAGAAAAAAGCTCTGATCTCTGTTCTTCAGTTTTCTCCATTGCTGCCGCTGTTACTGCCACATCTGAGTCCTTTGTAAGTAGCAATTATAATAATTTCTGAGGTTTTGTTCTTAAATGCTGACATACATCAATCTTAACATCAACAGTGAAAGAATGGCTGAGTTTATCAATTTTAAATCTAGTCCTTTACAGATACATTAACCATTCATCCACAGTGGAAAAAAGAATCAGTCTGGTATTGGTATTGTATCATATCTTTGGTACCTAAAGAGTTCAGCTGAATTGGTTTATTAGCTTTCCATCATGAGAAAAGATAACACCATAGTTATAAAACATAAACTCACAGTTATCTATTATATAATAAAAACATTTACAAGGCCATTCAGAACTTTTCCAGGCAATTAAAATGTAATTTTTCCATTTAGCTCACACTTGCATTTATTCCATTCCAGCATAAGCCATGTTTTCATGAAACTGCTGAAATCAGATATTCACACTTGTAATCAGTTCAAAGTTCTTTTTTAATTGGGGACGGTATGCAATAAAGTATTGCTGAGGAAAATCAAAGAACTAGACCTATTTAATCGGAAGCCAGAAAAAAATCAGGCTGCTTTAATGAACAGAAACAAAATGCTGTGCTATGCTATGCTTGCAGTTGAACAAGGTTCAAAGCAGTTTTTAAATATGTTCAGAATATGTATGGTCCTAGCATTATGTAGTGTTATAAACATAACACCCTAATACAGCTTGAAAATCAGGGTAGCATCACTTCTATATAATTTAGGGTATAGGTAAGAATTATCATAGGAAAAAGGGAAGTAAATCAAGGTTATAGACCTGGAAGTACTTCCAAGTAGCTGCTTTATTATTTTTTTAAAATTGCTAGTTGCAATACAATTACTTGTAGCCTGCCAAGATTTTCATTAAAATATTATATTTTAGAAAATATAACATTTTGTAAATGAAAATCGTGACTGTGGAGCTGTGTAGGTCTGTACCATTATTTTCAAGTGTGTCTTTTTAGAATCATAGTATCACAAAGTTGGAAGGGACCATTCAGACTAATGGCTGTGTAGTCTCTGCTTGAACATGGAGGAATCACTTCTCTAGGAAGGTCCGGTGTGAAGAAATATGCCACCTCTCTAGGAAATTGGTTCCATTACAGTTAGGAGATATTTCGCTAACATTCCATCAGAAATCTGCCTTCCTATAACTTAAAGCTATTACTCTGCACTATGGAATGAAAGAAAACAGATTCTGATCTTTTGTCCGATATGATTACTTATCTTCTCTCGAGGCTAAACATAGATGCTGCCCACAGTATTGCCTTCAATAACCAATGACATTTTTGCAACAACAAGGTATTCTTGTTCCATTACTAGAAAAACGCAGTTCTTCAATTGGACCTAGATTTTGAACAAAGTTACTTGGCAATCATGGATAATGATTCCTACATGCACCAAACAGCATTTTTGAGAATAGCTAGAATGTGATTGCCATTAAATAGCCAGGTTCCCATGAAACACTAAAATAGGATAAAGGCTTTCTGAACTTGTTCATTTTCCTTTAATACTAATATTATTAATAAGTGGGAGAAATGTAGCATCCATATCTATGCCAAATCTCAATATAGCATTTAAAATTTCAAAGCCAAAAACAAACAAACAGTGCATTTAATTCTGCCAAAATTAGATGCATACTTGTGGTATCTAAATATGTATACCTGAGACACAGTTCACCAACATATTTTTAAAAATTGAGTATATAAACACATTGTTTTGGATTAGGGCCAAGTATAAAGAATACAGAGAAGAGCAACAAAGATGATTAGGGGTCTGGAGGCTAAAACATATAAGGAATGGTTGCTGGAATTGGGTATGTCTAGTTTAATGAAAAGAAGGACTATGGGTGACATTATAGCAGTGTTCCAATATCTCAGGGGTTGCCACAAAGAAGAGGGAGTCAAGCTATTCTCCAAAGCGCCTGAAGGCAGGACAAGAAGCAACTGATGGAAACTAATCAAGAAGAGAAGCAACCTAGAACTAAGGAGAAACTTCCTGACAGTTAGAATAATTAACCAGTGGAACAACCTACCTCCAGAAGCGGTGAATGCTCCAACACTGGAAGTTTTTAAGAACAGACTGGACAGCCATTTGTCTGAAATGGTAGGGTTGGATTAAATGACCTCCAAGGTCCCTTCCAACATTATTATTATCATTATTATTATTATTATAAGTAGGGATGGGAAAACTAGTCTGCCCTGTTCTCTCATATGTTAATCAATATTGGAGGTTATTTAAACATTTTTAATATTACCCAAGGGATAGCTGAGTCATATGACTCTAACTCCCTGAATATATGTCTCTGGAGTAAAAATAAAAAATACAAAGTACTTACAGAGGACAATATAGATTTATTTATTTTGTTGCACACTTCTTCATCAATCTATTGTTCCCTGTCTGTCAATTTCATGATAGATTCTCTTGGGATTTAATGAAAATGAAGGAAACTCAGACAATTTCAGGCCACTGGAGAGATAATTGCCTTTATCAATATAATAACTGACATACCTTTAAGCTATGCATATGAAAATCTATAACTCATTTCATTCAAAAATTTCTTCCTCTTCCAAATAACACAACATAACCTTTTTCCAGGAGAAAGTTTATGTCTGCCTTGAACCTAGTCTAAATTGGCTCACAAGTTGCAGTCCATCATTGTGCTTTATAATTGCATAAATATCAGACCGATTGTATGGACTTAGTTAAGGCTTAATTTGAGGTAGAGCCCATAAGGTTTTGTTCCCAAATATAACTGTAGCATGTGCCTAAACAATAAGTTAAGTAAACATTGAAGAGGAATAAATAGAAAACAAATGATAACATGCAGTGTGCCCTCTAACCCAAATGAGTTATATAATCAATCAATCAATCAGAATAGAACTTGTAGGCCTTCTAGTCCAACCCCCTGCTCAAGCAGGAGACCCTATACCATTTCAGACAAGTGACTGTCCAGTCTCTTCCTAAAAGCCCCCAGTGATGAAGCACCCAGAACTTCTGAAGGCAAGCTGTTTCACTGGTTAATTGTCCTCACTAAATTTTTCCTTAATTCCAGGTTGCTTCTCTCCTTGATTAGTTTTCATCCATTGTTTTTTGTCCTGCCCTCTGGTGCTTTGGAAAATAAATTGACCCCCTCCTCTTTATGGCAGCCTCTCAAATACTTGGATATTGCTATCATCCCCCCCCCAGTTCTTCTTTTCTCTAGACTAGCCAAATCCTGCAACCATTCTTCATATGTTTTAGTCTCCAGGCTAAAATCATCTTAGTTGCTCTTCTTTGCACTTTTTGCAAAGTCTCAACATCTTTTTTTTTTAATTAAATTAATACTTGGTGACCCGTTTCCAGGTCACATTGAGTCTTGGCTTTTCATCACAGCTTCGTCAAGGTGCTTTCCTCTGGTCCTTGTATCAGAAAGGAAGAATGTTGTCACAAAGTATGTTGTCACAAAGTATGCTGCCCCCACAGCCTAGTTTTACCGTCCTCGGCCACAAGACCATGCAATGTTACTTCTTTTTTTTTTAAAGAATATTTTTATTAATTTTTACAAATTTTTTACAAAAAAAAAAATAACTCAACTGGTAACAATCATTTAAAAAAATTTACCATACAATCAAAGTAAGTGCTCGGTACCCCCACCACCACATCCTCCTAAACCTACACTATCCCCCTCATCCGGTGGCACCGCCGGCGTCGCTAGAGTCTCCTCTGTGAGGCTCCGTTCCCTGGGTCTGTAAAGCCGCAAAAAATAGCGAACATCTGCTGTTTTTTGCGGTGAAAAATCCCCTCTTCGGGTGAAGAAGAGGTGAAGAGCATCAAGAGCAAGGTTGAGCCCCTCTAAGATCCCTGGAAAAAATTTTTCCCTGGAAAAAATCAGTGCTCCCTAGGCACTTGAAACGCTCCTGCCCAGAGACGCTTCTGTCGGCTGACAGAAAAAGACGTCGCGACCGCCTCTGCTTTTAAGAAAGAATAATAGAAATTTTCTACAGACGGAGTGAATACAGGAGTCTTCTGTATATCGCAAGTATTCTGCTATTTTGTTTCTGCCTATGTACTTAAAACTTTTTAAAATCAACATAATTTTTTCAAAATGGCGACAGTTTCTTTTGCGGAGTGAAAGTGGTGGAAAGTGAAAGTGAACTTTCTCTTCCTCTCTCGGAAGTCAAGCCGCAGCAACCATTTTGACCTGAATTTTTACTTTATAAAGCAAATTGGAATATAAAAGAAAGTAAGAAGAGGGGTAAATCTGGCAATAAAAATTTTTTCTTTTTATAATTAAAGTATTTAAAATGACGACGAGACAGAGGGCGGCTATAACGAAGGCAGCTATACCTTCCCCAGGTCAGCTATCTAAATCACAATCAAGCACTTTGCCTGCTTCCTCAACCTCTGCACCCCCGATTCCCACAGAATCTCAAGCCTCTCTGCCTATACAATCCCCCCCAGAAATGCTTACAATGAAAGACTTGCAGACTGCATTATCTACTGCATTATCCACAGTGACTGACAAACTGGACAAGCTGGAGGAAAAGATGGAAGAACAGACAAAAGATTTAAAAGACATGATAGAAAGCCGCAATATTGAGATAAGAGAAGATATTGTTGAAGCCATTAAAGGGGTGTGGGATTATACTGTGGGAGTTGAAGAGAAGTTGGAAGGTATGGAACAACAAATGGAGGAAAAAATAGAAGAGATCAGAACTGATATTCAGGATCAGGCTGTTATGACACAATATAATCAGATGCAGATGGCTATTAGAATCAGGGGTTTTAAAGAAGTCGCAAAGGAGAATCAAGAGGAATTAAGAAGAATTTTTGTTGAAGCTCTGGCAACTTTTCTGGAAGATGGAGCTCAAAATGTTGCCTGGCAGATTGAGCGGATATTCAGGATGAATTCACGTATAGCAGCACAAAGAAACTTGCCCAGAGACATTGTGATATATTTTAGTACAAGAAAATTTAGAAACTGGGTTCTTACCAAAGCTTATAATAAACAATTAAACGTTGCAGGTCAAGAAGTACAGGTTTTGAAGGAGATACCTCCAAAAATGTTGAGATCAAGGAAAGATTATGCATTTTTGACGGAGGAACTTAAAAAAAGAGAGATACAATATAGATGGGAGGCTCCTTCTGGACTTTCTTTCTTTTTCCAGAATAATAGATATCGCTTGATTTCAGTTGCCAAAGCGAAAGACTTCTTTGAAAATATATTGATGGGTGGTAAATCTACATCCCCAAGAATTAAGAGAGCAGTTCTGGCTAAAGATACAGAATCATCACAACCTATGGAATCTCAACTAATATCAACGCTAGATTTGGATAAAGGAGTCGTGGTTGAACAGCCAGTGCAGTGTATTGATATTTTTCAACCTTTGGATGTAGAGAAGCCCAAAGAACAAAGGCATGCACGTGAAGCTATTAAATATACGGATCAAAGAGAAAAAGTACAGCCAATTTATACAAAGCAAGCAGCATCACTGGAAGCCATGGGAGCAAGGCCTAAGAAGAAACAAGAAGTGGATTTGGCCTTACAGAAGCTTTCACAAAAAGCTCATGTCAAATAAATATTTGGCATGGAATGTGAATGGTTTAAATTCGCCACAGAAAAGGAGGAAGATATTTCATTATCTGAAGCAATGTAAAAATGATGTGATTTGTTTACAAGAAACACATATTAGAATTTCTGATCAGAAATATTTGATAAATAATAGGTTGGGTACACATTTTGTGGCAGCATCTTTAGAGAAAATATCTATGTTGGGTAGGATAGCTGCAATTAAAATGAATGTATTGCCGAAATTTTTATTCTTATTTCAAATGTTACCAATACTTAAAAAGGATGGGAATTTAGAGGAGTGGCAGAAAGGTATTAATAGATTTATTTGGAATGGCAAGAAACCAAGGGTTAAATTAAAAATTATTCAAGACACAAGAGAGAGAGGTGGTCTGAAAATGCCTAATTTTAAATTATATTATTATGCAGCAGCTTTAGTAGCAATAAGTGACTGGATTAACTTAACTAATGAAAGAATATTGAATATAGAAGGGTACGGATTATTGTATGGGTTTCATGCGTATTTAGTTTATGATAAAAAGTTGGATAGGAGTTTTAAAGAGCATTTATTGAGAAATTCACTGTTGCGTGTCTGGAAAAAGTATTATTATAAGCTAAATGGGAAAATTCCCTTATGGACAGTTCACAGGCATGCAATTGAGAGTGTAAATAGACAACAAACTCAAGATGTCGTGCCCTATGAGAAGCTTTTAACTAAAGAAGGGAATAATTTAGAATTGAAGTCACTAAATAGATTAAGGGAAGAAGGTATAGACCACAATTGGTATTCACATATACAACTTCAGGCAAGATGGCAAAAAGATGTAAAGCTGGGTTTTTTGTTAAAGGATGAAAAATTAATTAAACAAGTTAGAGATCAAAGAATTATGCATATTAAAAGATTATATGATGTATTACTTGAAATTGACTCTGGAACTGAATTAGTTAAAGATTGTATGATTAAGTGGGAACGCAATTTTGGACATCCAATTATAATGGAAACATGGAAAAGGATATGGGTGAAAAATGTAAAATTTACACAAACACAGCATTTAAGAGAAAAATTTTATAAAATGTTTTATAGATGGCATTTAGACCCGAAAAAATTATCACTTATGTATCCAGATATGCAACCTAAGTGTTGGAGATGTGAATCGATGGATGTTACTTATTTTCATATTTGGTGGACTTGCAAAAAAAAATCAAGGCTTTTTGGATAAAAATTTGGTGGATTGTCCAAAATATATTGAAAAAGCGTATAGAATTTTCACCACAGTTATTTTTGTTAGGCATTACAAAAGACTGTACCACCATAGAGACTAAATTGATTTTGAACCTGATTACTGCAGCAAGATTACTGGTGGGACAATATTGGAAGACATCTGAGTTACCATCTATATAAGAATGGACATTAAAAGTGGTTAATTTGGCGGAAATGGCTAAGATATCTGCATACTTGAAGAATCATTCAAGTGAAGAATTTGTGATGGACTGGAAAAAATGGACAGACTATATACAAAAGAAATATCAACTGAAGAAATTACATTTGGT
Source organism: Bothrops alternatus (assembly GCA_034064705.1). Taxonomy (NCBI): domain Eukaryota; kingdom Metazoa; phylum Chordata; class Lepidosauria; order Squamata; family Viperidae; genus Bothrops; species Bothrops alternatus. The sequence continues at coordinate 17,719,536 of JARGCV010000104.1, read as the reverse complement.
ATATAGTTAAACAGTTATATAATAGTAGTTTAGTGGGGTTTCTTGCGTTCTTACCCTGTATTCACTCTGGGAAGCCGGGGGGGAGGTGGGAGGGTGCTAATAATTGTTATATTATGTTTTCTCAACGGTAATTGGGGTTTAGATGAGAGTATGTATTTATTTATAGGTATTAAGAGGTTGCTCGGGAGGCCGCTGGGCACCACATTGGATGGAAAAAGGAAGGAGGAGTGAAGGCGAGGCAAGTAGGAAGAGGGTAAGAGGGAGAAGATAGGGGATAGAGGTGGGCGGAGGGGAAAGTAGAGAAAGGGAAAAGTAGGTAGTTAGATGGCAATGTTACTTCTTCAAGCAATTTAAAACAGGGTAATTTCAGGGCAGTGATTGGTGGATTTCCTGCTACCTTTTCTTTTTCCATCCAGCATCCACCTACCAGCAGGAAAATTATATCTGTCACTGTCCTGCATGTATGGTGGGAAAGGACTAGAGATTTAACCTTTAATTTATATTGTTTATTGTATACATCTTCAGAAAGTATCAATATAGTTAGGTCAAACATCCCATTGACAAAACAGTTACTGATACAGTAATCTGTCTGAATGATCACAAGAGCTGATTAGAGTAAAGCAGAGAAGACAGAACCAAAGAACTTTCAGTGTGATTGTGTCTCTGGAACTTTCTTTCCATTCTTTCATCTAAAACCAGTTTGTTCCATAAATAGATTTCCATCAGGCAGTGAGCCTTCTACCCCTATTCCATAATGCATGTGTTTCTAATTCCGCCCCCCTATTTTATGATCTTACCAAGAACCATATACTGTCACACATAATATATAAACACCATCAAACAGGATTTCTGGTTGACAGATCTATCAGTCTCCTGAGTTTGCTATTCAAGTCAGGGGACATTTCTTCATTAGACTTGATGGAGCTAAGCAGAAAACTGCTGTTTCTGTTATGCCAACCCAGCCTCCTTCTCAAGGCTTCCTTGATTACAAGCAAAAGATATAATAATAATAATAATAATAATAATAATAATAATAATAGTAGTAGTAGTAGTAGTAGTAGTAGTAGTAGTAGTAGTAATAGTAGTAATAGTAATAGTAATAATGATATGATAAGTATGATAAGATATACATTTTTACAAGACACTATGATTCCTGCAATGGATGAATGGTTGCAAAAGTTGATGGAGTTAGCAGAGATGGCCAAATTGACTGCTTTGATCAAAGAAAAAAATATAATTACTTTTGTTTCTACTTGGAAATCACTTCTGCACCTGGAGTTTGAGGTGGAAAAAACTTTGATTTGGGATTTTACCTATTAATAGTTTGTGTTTTTTGGGATAAAGTTGGAAGGGACCTTGGAGGTCATCTAATCCAACCCCCTGCTCAGGAAGGAAACCCTATACCATTTTGGAAAAATGGCTGCCCAGTTTTTTCTTAAAAACATCCAGTGTTGAAGCATTCACCGCTTCTGGAGGCAGGTTGTTCCACTGGTTAATTGTTCTAACTGTCAGGAACTTTCTCCTTAGTTCTAGGTTGCTTCTCTCCTTGGTTAGTTTCCACCCGTTGCTTCTTGTCCTGCCTTCAGGCGCTTTGGAAAATAGCTTGACTCCCTCTTCTTTGTGGCAGCCCCTGAGATATTGGAACACAGTTATCATGTCCCCCCTCGTCCTTCTCTTCGTTAAACTAGACATACCCAATTCCAGCAACCGTTCTTTATATGCTCTAGCCTCCAGTCCCCTAATCATCTTTGTTGCTCTTCTCTGTACTCTTTCTAGAGTCTCAACATCTTTTTTACATCGTGGTAACCAAAACTGGATGCAGTATTCCAAGTGTGGCCTTACCAAGGCATTGTAAAGTGGTATTAACACTTCACATGATCTTGATTCTATCCTTCTGTTAATGCAGCCTAGCACTGTGTTGGCTTTTTTGGCAGCTTCATCATGAAAGTGAAAAAATAGACCAACCTATCAAAAATAGTGCCATAAAAAACAAAATATAAATACAAGTTAAGATAGGCAAGAAAATGGTAAGTGAACACCTGTCCAGCCTAGACGAGTTCAAATCACCAGTACCAGATGGATTACACCCCAATGTTCTTAAGGAACTGGTAGATGTGATCTCAGAACCACTGAACTATATTTTTCAAAGATCCTGGAGCACTGAGGAACTAACAGAGGACTGGAAAAGAGCTGAGGTAGTTCCCATCTTCAAAACAGGGGAAAAAAAGGACCCAGGAAATTACAGACCTATCAGCCTGACCTCAATACCTGGGAAGATTAAGAAAGAGTTATTATTAATTGATAAACCAGATGATAGTGACATTAAAGAAGGGATAAAGGTTTTACGGAAACAATTTGATATTTTGATGACCGACCAGGTTGCCAGGAATATACAATATGCTAAACATAATACTTTTTTTAATGCTAATAAACCTGGCAGATGGTTGGCTTATACATTAAGGAAAAAACAAAAATCCCGTTTAATTGAGAAGGTTGAATATAAAGGGCAAGAAGTATTTCATCAAGAAACTATTAAGAAGGCTTTTCTAGAGTTCTACACCAAATTGTATGCTGAAGAAAAAGTTCAAGAGAAAGAGATAGATGCCTTTTTACAAAATCAAAATGTTTCTGAAATTACTTTGGAACAAAGAGATAGATTAAATGCTTTGATTAGGCCAGAAGAAATTATTGATGCAATTAAGCAATTGAAATTGGGAAAATCTCCAGGTACTGATGGTTTTACCACGATTTATTATAGGTGTTTACAGGAGGAAATGGTGGAACATATGAGGGAGTTATTTGTGAATATACAAGAGGGTGGTCGGGTTCCACCCTCTTGGAAAACGGCTAATGTATGTTTGATTCCTAAAGAGGGTAAAGATAATGTTCAAGTAGAAAATTTTAGACCTATTTCCTTGTTGAATACGGATTATAAGATTTTTGCCAAAATTTTGGCTAATAGATTAATGACAGTTTTGACACAGAGGATTCACCCGGATCAAACTGGTTTTTTACAAGGGAGACAGATGAAAACCAATGTTAGACAACTCGTTAACATATTGGAATATTTGGATAAACATATCCAAGTACCAGCTGTTTTAATGTTTTTAGATGCAGAAAAAGCTTTTGATAGACTGAATTGGACGTTTCTGCAAAGGCTTGTGGTAAGGATGGGAATGGGGGACCAGTTTATTAATTCTATATCAGCTATATATCAGAAATAAACAGGACAGATTATAGTGAATGGACAATTAACAGATTCATTTAATATAGAAAAGGGTACTAGGCAGGGTTGTCCCTTATCCCCTTTATTGTTTGTTTTAACCTTAGAGGTACTATTGAATAGGATTAGAGCATCAGAGGAATTAAGGGGGGTACAAATTAGACAACATGATTATAGATTATGTGCCTTTGCAGACGATTTACTTGTGACGCTAACTCAGCCAATACAATCGGTTCAGAGTTTGATGGAAATTATTCAAAATTATGGAAAAGTTTCAGGTTTTAAACTAAATTTATCCAAGACAAAGATGTTGGTTAAAAATCTTGATAACAAATTAAAACAAGATTTGGAAAGAATAACGGGATGCGAGATAGTTAAAAAAGTTAAATATTTAGGAATTTATATAGAAGCTTCAAATGGTAAATTATATAAGAATAATTATGAACTTTTATGGTGTAAAGTACAAAAAGAATTGGAGAATTGGAAAAAACTACAATTATCCATGTTGGGCAGAATAGCCGCTATTAAAATGAATGTATTGCCGAAATTTTTATTTTTATTTCAAATGTTACCAATACTTAAAAAGGATGGAAATCTCGATGAATGGCAGAAAGGTATAAACAAATTCATTTGGGATGGCAAGAAACCAAGGGTTAAATTTAAAATTATTCAAGACACAAGAGAGAGAGGTGGTTTGAAAGTGCCTAATTTTAAATTATATTATTATGCAGCAGTTCTAGTGGTTATAAGTGATTGGATTAACTTAACAAATGAAAGAATATTAAATATAGAAGGATATGGGTTAGTATATGGGTTCCACGCGTATTTAGTTTATGACAAAAAATTGGATAGGAGTTTTAAAGAACATATAATAAGAAACTCTGTCTTGCGAGTCTGGAAAAAGTATTATTATAAGTTAAATGGTAAAATTCCTTTATGGACAGTTCCCAGACACGCAATACAGAGTATAGGTATACAACAAATTCAAGACGTGGTGCCCTATGATAAACTTTTAAATAAAGAAGGGAATAGCATAGAACTGATATCATTAGATAAATTAAGGGAGGAAGGTATAGCTCATAATTGGTTTTATCATGCACAACTTCAAGCCAGATGGCAAAAAGATGTCAAGATGGGTTTTTCTTTAAAGGATGATGAAAAATTAATTATACAAATTAGAGATCAAAGAAAGATGCATATTAAAAGAATATATGATGCTTTAATTGAAATTGATTCTGGAACTGAATTAATTAAAGACTGTATGATTAAATGGGAAGGTAACTTCGGCCACCCAATTATGATGGAAACTTGGAAAAGAATATGGGTGAAAAATGTTAAATTTACACAAGCTCAGCATCTAAGAGAAAATTTTTATAAAATGTTTTACAGATGGCATTTAGATCCCAAAAAATTATCGTCTATGTATCCAAATTTGCAACCCAAATGTTGGCGATGTGACTCTATGGACGCTACTTACTTTCACATTTGGTGGTCTTGCAAAAAAATTAAGGCTTTTTGGATAAAAATATGGTGGATTCTTCAAAATATCTTGAAAAAGCGTATTGAGTTTGTACCACAGTTGTTTTTGTTGGGTATTACAAAGGACTGTTCCACTACAGAGACTAAGTTGATTTTGAACTTGATTACTGCTGCAAGACTGTTGGTGGGACAATATTGGAAGTCATCTGAAATACCATCTATTGAAGAATGGACATTAAAAGTTACCCATCTTGTGGAGATGGCTAAGATTTCGGCATACCTGAAGAACCACTCAAATGAAACGTTTTTGATGGACTGGAAGAAATGGATTGATTATATGCAAAAGAAATATCAGTTGAAAGAATTAGATTTGATATATAGTTAAATAGTTTAATATAGTAGTTTAGTGAGGTTTCTTGTGTTTTTACCCTGTATTCATTCTGGGAAGTCGGGGGGGGGGAGGGGGGAGGGAGATAATATATGTTAGCTTATGTTTCTCAACTGTAGTTGGGGACTTAGGGATTAGATAATTTTTGTAGGATGCTCGGTAGAATTGTAGCTAGTGTTTTGGACGGCGAGGAGGAGGAGCGAAAATACAAGAGGAGTGGGCTGGTGGAGGGTGTTCTGGAGGGGGGTTCCGAGCAGTTCTTTGTATTGTTTATTTTTATTATGTAATTTGTTTGTTTTCAGTTGAGTTAATAGGTTACTATGTTATAATTGTTAAAAGTTTTTTATAAAAAATTTTAATAAAAAAATTATTTAAAAAAAAAAAAAAAAAAATACCTGGGAAGATTCTTGAAAAGATAATCAAAAAACAAATCAGCGAATACCTAGAGGCAAACAAAGTCATTACTAAAAGCAAACACGGGTTTGTCAAAAACAGATCATGCCAGACAAATCTTATTACATTCTTTGACCAAGTGACAAAATTAGTGGATCAGAGGAATGCTGTGGATATAATTTATTTGGACTTCAGTAAGGCATTTGATAAAGTAGATCACAACCTACTACTTGATAAGATAGAAAAATGCGGATTAGACAGAATCACCACCAGATGGATACGTAGCTGGCTGCCCGGCCGTACTCAGCATGTGGTCCTCAATGGAACTGCATCTACATGGAGGGAAGTGTGTAGTGGGGTGCCCCAGGGCTCTGTTCTGGGCTCAGTGCTCTTCAACATCTTCATCAAATCTGGACAAGGGGATAGATGGGGAACTCATCAAATTTGTAGACGACACCAAGCTGGCAGGAATAGCCAACACTCCAGAAGACAGGCTTAGGATACAGGAAGATCTGGACAGATTTGAACACTGGGCGCTATCTAACAAAATGAAATTCAATGGTGAAAAAAGTAAGGTTCTACGTTTAGGCAAGAAAAACCAAATGTACAGGTATAATATAGGGGGTACCTTGCTCAATAGTAGTAACTGTGAGAGGGATCTCGGAGTCCTAGTGGACAATCATTTAAATATGAGCCAGCAGTGTGCTGCAGCTGCCAAAAAAGCCAACACAGTGCTAGGCTGCATTAACAGAGGGATAGAATCAAGATCATGTGAAGTATTAATACCACTTTACAATGCCTTAGTAATACAAAATTGGAATGCTGCATCCAGTTTTGGTCACCACGATGTAAAAAAGATGTTGAGACTCTAGAAAGAGTACAGAGAAGAGCAACAAAGATGATTAGGGGACTGGAGGCTAAAGCATATAAGGGAATGGCTGCTGGAATTGGGTATGTCTAGTTTAACGAAGAGAAGGACGAGGGGGGACATGATAACTGTGTTCCAATATCTCAGGGGCTGCCACAAAGAAGAGGGAGTCAAGCTATTTTCCAAAGCGCCTGAAGGCAGGACAAGAAGCAACGGGTGGAAACTAACCAAGGAGAGAAGCAACCTAGAACTAAGGAGAAACTTCCTGACAGTTAGAACAATTAACCAGTGGAACAACCTGCCTCCAGAAGCGGTGAATGCTTCAACACTGGATGTTTTTAAGAAAAAACTGGGCAGCCATTTTTCCAAAATGGTATAGGGTTTCCTTCCTGAGCAGGGGGTTGGATTAGATGACCTCCAAGGTCCCTTCCAACTTTATCCCAAAAAACACAAACTATTAATAGGTAAAATCCCAAATCAAAGTTTTTTCCACCTCAAACTCCAGGTGCAGAAGTGATTTCCAAGTAGAAACAAAAGTAATTATATTTTTTTCTTTGATCAAAGCAGTCAATTTGGCCATCTCTGCTAACTCCATCAACTTTTGCAACCATTCATCCATTGTAGGAATCATAGTGTCTTGTAAAAATGTATATCTTATCATACTTAAAATGTGAACTTTAACTATGTCAAGAAAACAGTGGAACATATCTCCATTTTAATGCTAATCAAAAATGAATCATGCATTTTTTTAAAATTAGGAGTAAACCCTCAGAATGGTTACCACTGCTGAATGAGCAGTTTGGATTTTCCCATATTCTATTTTATGGACTAAAAAAAGACACATGAGAAATAGCAGACTGATTTTTCCATTCCTTAAAGTTGCTTCACATCAGCTGATTACTCTAGGGATTCCAAATTTAAACAATGTTGGTTTTGTATGCATATTTTTGAAGTATTGCTGTATTTTGCATTTGATTACAAAGCTGGAAGATTGAAAAGTTGAAAATTGAAATATTCTTCTGGTTTGTTCTTAAGTTGCTAAACCGCAAAATGCAAAAAAAAAATTCCCATTGTTTTATGCATTTGAAGTTCTCAATGCATTTTAAACAGGAAAATTATTTTACAGATATGAGTTGACATTTACTATGCAACTAGAAAAATCTCTTCTCATTATAATTTTGTATTACTGTATTACTACTGTATCCAGTAGTGTAATCTGCCTATTAACTGGCAATGAAATATAATGCAGGAAACAGCAGAAGAAGAAAACTGACACCTACCATTGGTGAGAGGTTCACACCTCTTCATTTATCAGATGTTTTGGATGGCATTCAGAAATATTTGCACAATCAAGAGCTACCATGAAGTGGACTGGTCTGTATAGTGTTACACCGAGGGAAAACAAGGTGATAGAAAAATGAAACAGAATTCAGATAAGTATTGTCATCTGGCTGATGACGTGTGACTGACATTCTGGAGTGGAAAAGAATTTGGTTAGAGGCCTCACATTTGAAGAAGTGATACCAGAGGACTGGAAAAGAGCTGATGTAGTTCCCATCTTCAAAAAAGGAAAAAAAATGGATCCAGGAAATTACAGACCTATCAGCCTGACCTCAATACCTGGGAAGATTCTGGAAAAGATAATCAAACAACGAATCAGCAAACACCTAGAGGCAAACAAAGTCATTACTAAAAGCCAACACGGGTTTGTCAAAAACAGATCATGCCAGACAAATCTTATTGCATTCTTTGACCAAGTGACAAAATTAGTGGATCAGAGGAATGCTGTGGATATAATTTATTTGGACTTCAGTAAGGCATTTGATAAAGTAGATCACAACCTACTACTTGATAAGATAGAAAAATGCGGATTAGACAGAATCACCACCAGATGAATCCGTAGCTGGCTGCCCGGCCGTACTCAGCGTGTGGTCCTCAATGGAACTGCATCTACATGGAGGGAAGTGTGTAGTGGGGTGCCCCAGGGCTCTGTTCTGGGCCCAGTGCTCTTCAACATCTTCATCAATGATTTGGACGAGGGATAGATGGGGAACTCATCAAATTTGCAGATGACACCAAGCTGGCAGGAATAGCCAACACTCCAGAAGACAGGCTTAAGATACAGGAGGATCTGGACAGACTTGAACACTGGGCGCTATCTAACAAAATGAAATTCAGTGGTGAAAAAAGTAAGGTTCTACGTTTAGGCAAGAAAAACCAAATGTACATGTATAATATAGGGGGTACCTTCCTCAATAGTAGTAACTGTGAGAGAGATCTCGGAGTCCTAGTGGACAATCACTTAAATATGAGCCAGCAGTGTGCTGCAGCTGCCAAAAAAGCCAACACAGTGCTAGGCTGCATTAACAGAGGGATAGAATCAAGATTATGTGAAGTACTAATACCACTTTACAATGCCTTGGTAAGGCCACACTTGGAATACTGCATCCAGTTTTGGTCACCACGATGTAAAAAAGATCTTGAAACTCTAGAAAGAGTACAGAGAAGAGCAACAAAGATGATTAGGGGACTGGAGGCTAAAACATATAAGGAACAGTTGCTGGAATTGGGTATGTCTAGTTTAATGAAGAGAAGGATAAGGGGTGACATGAAAGCAGTGTTCCAATATCTCAGGGGCTGCCACAAAGAAGAGGGAGTCAAGCTATTTTCCAAAGTGCCTGAAGACAGGACAAGAAGCAACGGGTGGAAACTAACCAAAGAGAGAAGCAACCTAGAACTAAGGAGAAACTTCCTGACAGTTAGATCAATTAACCAGTGGAACAACCTGCTTCCAGAAGGGTGAATGCTCTAACACTGGAAGTTTTTAAGAAGAGATTTTACAGCCATTTGTCCGAAATGGTATAGGATTTCCTGCCTGAGCAGGGGGTTGGAATAGATGACCTCCAAGGTCCCTTCCAACTTTATTATTATTATTATTATTATTATTATTATTATTATTATTATTATTATTATTATTATTATTATTATTATTATTATGGATGGGAATATTATTAATTATTAATATTATAGGAAAAATACTGATATATGGAAAGACATTATTTTGGACATTGTTATTTTATCTTAACCAGTCAGGCCTGCTACATTCTTGTTTGGCTGGTAAGTTGACTTGCACTCAGATAGTATTGCAGCTGCTTTTCAGATCTGAATTGTGTAGCCTAGAGCAGAGAGAGTTATCATATGGAGAATAAAGCTGTTAGTAGTTGTTGGCGGTGAAGACTATGTGTTATCAACACTAATGGAGCCAGTAGGAGTCTAGGTATGGGCTGCTGGAAAGCATGAGCAGGATGTTGGTATTGCACTTGTGCATAATGTGTGTGTTCATTCTTAAATCTTTAATTGCCACTGAGAACAGAATGGTGGACTATGTGTTATTTTTTATTTAAATCATTTGTTGACTGAATTTAAAGGCCAAAGGCTCGATATAATAAAATAAATTAAAAAACAAAATCCCTAATCCATACAAATATATAAGAATAGTAAGAGATAGAAGTTTTCTGGGATTTCTAGAAAGCTTGTAATTAGGGAATTTAATGAATCCCAGGTAACAACTCTTGCCTTAGCTAGAAATTGGTACATTTTTCACATTGAAAGCTGTTTCTGTCCTATGTAGACCATGAATATTTTAAGATATTTTACAGATTATCTCTTTAAACTGAGAGAGAGCAGTTGTCTTATTAATATCTCTGTACTAAATGAAAATTGGAGGTCACTTTTGTCATACTTGTTTACTGTATTTTTGTCACTTTAATTTGTTTTGTTAGTTTGTTTTTGATGTATGACGTTGAAACATAATAAAGATATTATTTAAAAAAAAGAAAGCTGTACCGTCCTTTATATGGCATACTCTGAAGAAGGACAAGGAAAAAAGTGGGTAAGCCATAGTGAAAAAAGCTACCAATAAATTAATAGCAATAGCACTTATATACTGCCCCATAGTGCTTTATAGCACTCTCTGGGCTGTGTACAATGTCAGCCAATAATCTGGGTTCTCCCTTTATTGATCTTGGAAGGATGGAAGGCTGAGTTAACCTCGCACCCCATCAGGATTGAACTTCTGTCTGTGAGCAGAGTTAGTTGCAATATAGCATTTTAACCTCTATGTTACTAAGGCTCCATATTAACACACTTATTCCTAACTCATTTTCATCATTTGGCATATTAAAAGATAATGCAGAACTGGATAATTAGGAGCCACATTTGATGCTTTTGGACCTCAGGTTATTTATTTAATCTTTATTATATCTTTAATTCTAATCAGTATATTTAACTTTTTATCAATTTAATCAACTTGAATGGTGAACAGCAATAAGTGGCAAGAGCAGCCTGCTTTTTCACACTTTCTTATTTATTCAAACTCTAAAACTGTGTATACTTGATTGGGAATGTGTCATAGTGAATGCAGTGAGGGTTTTAACCAGGTTTGAAAATAAATAATGTTAATATCGAATGCTGTTCCTCTTTGGAATACTTCTGTAATTATATTTATGTTCTCTTTTTTGCTCATTTGGAAGAGAACTCCTTGAAGATACTGAAAAATTCCAGGAAACTGATTGCATAATTTTTCTGAAACAAAGCACATTTGGGGAGATTTAACCAGTTTTGATAAACTGGCCATTAGTATTTCCTTACTAATCAATAGGGAAGTGATATAAGAGACCATTTGATTACTGATGAAGCACTTAATGTTGAGTAATGGCATCTTGAGACTAAGCCAGGCAGTGGCAGCCTGCCGTTCCTAAGAGACATTAACAGCCTCTATCTATAAAGACAGGAGGATTTCCATGCTGCCTTGCAGAAGCTTTCAAAAAAGTATGTATGACTCATTAGAGGATGTTTCTTGAGAGAATTTAATTGCTGGAACATTGAAAACTTTTTATGAACATTCATATGATGCTAAAAGAAAGCTGCTCTTCAGACTGACTTCCATCTATGTCCCTTTTAATTTTCCAAATATAAAAACTCTAAATTTTTAACAGGTGAGCAATGTTTCCCAGAGCTATATTTATTGGACCCCAAAATTGGCATGAAGTTTTGGCACTCTTGACCGCTAGAGCTACCATAAATGCTTGTTGCCCCCAGCCTTCTCATCTATTCTTTTTTTGTGTGTGTATGAATGAGACTTTAAAAATATTTGCTCCATTCCTCTGTTAATCAGCCAATAACAATCAGAGTGAAAACAACCATTTCATTGTTTGTTTAATACTCTGGGCTATTTCATTCATTGTGCACTGAGAGCAAGGATATTATCATCACAACAGGGAAGAATTCCCTGGAATTAGAATGATTATTTTCTCCTTCAATACAGCATCCTCTGAGAATGAGCCTAGCTCATTCTCCCTGTGGTCTATAAAATTCAACAAGCACAATGTTTGAGGAATAATTCCAATTCGGCTCAACAGATGTTTATCTAGAGTCATTCCAGGTACAGCTTCTCCAAGCCATGGAGCAAGGTGCTGATACCTAGTTTTATATTTCTGCCCCTGGTGCACTAAGCGATCCTATTGGTTTCCTCTTGGTGCCTGAATACTGTGAGGGTATGGACGGGGAACAATAGGCATCAGTTAAACTCCGATAAAAGTAAGAAGCTTTGGGTTTTAAAACCTTCTGTAACTGGGTATTTATCATCTCCGGTGTTGAACATAGTATTGTACTGCCCCAAATAGACGCAGTGCACAGCCAGAGGTTATTCTGGACTCTAGACTTCTGCCACAAAGAGTACATGACAGTCATGGCCCTCATATGTGACAGCTGGGCAAACAAACAAAGTTGTGTGGGCAGTTATATTCTATTTCTGCTATGTGAGCTGCATTGATTATCAGTTTGCTTCTGGGTCCAATTCAAAGTGCTGCATTTGGCATGGTGTCAGGACCTCCTTTGAGGGACCTCCTCTCCCCAGTTATATTCATCAATCCCATCAGACCTGGCAGGAGAGGCATGTTACAGGTCCTGTCAGCCAGTCTCTGGGTTGGACCTAGGAGGAAAGCCTTTGCTGCCATGTCCTCTGCCCTTTGGAGCCTCATTCCCCTGAAGGTGAGTCTGGCCCCAACCCTGTTGGCCTTCTGGAAGACTCTTAACCATGGTTCTGTCAACTAGCTTGCGGCTTCCATGACAGAGCAGAGCCTGCTAGATGGTTGTACCGCAGTTAATTTGTTTTTATCTTGTTTTTTTATTTTCAACTGATTGTTTTAATGGTTTTTATGTATTTTTATTGTCTTATTATGTATGCTGCCCATAATCACTATGTGAGATGAGTGGCTATTCAAATCTGATTAAATAATAAGAAATGTTCAAGCTCTACCTCAATATATTCATTTTTAGTATATATCTCAATTCTTGAAAAGGATTTTAATTCAATTTTGAAACTATACAAAAAAAAATCTACCCAATAGATTACTCTTCTGTAATTGTGATTGGTTTTACTAAATTATTGTGTTGTGAAATCTGGAAAATATCACTTTTCTATTAACCTCTCTGTAGTTTTTATATTTCTATAAATCTCTGTCACATTTCCACCCTACCGTATCTCACATCAAGTTACCCACAATTATTCCTTGGTGAACTACATGTGTGAACAATACTGACATATTTCTATGAGTAAAAGGGCAAGTGTATATGATTAACATTTAGTATTTCATCTCTTGGAAAAGCTAAGACAAGATTATGTCTCAAGGGCAAATATGTGTGGTCTTACAATTTTGTTTTCTTTTGGTTATCTCAGTTTAATATGAATTATCATCAAAGAAATTATACAGATGGAAAATTTCAGTGCCCTGAAGTGTTTGCAGAGACTAGTATAATTGCACAGACAATATTGTTATTCTTTTCCATGTTTTTAGTTTAGGGAGTTCTGTGTAACAGATATGGCAATTCCTATTTTCTGGCTGTAGCAATTAAGCTTGAAATTTGTTTTGTACTTTAGGAACTGAGACACGTCTGTCCAATTTTAAGTAAGCCAACTAAATAGATTTATAATTTAAAATTTGGTAGTTTTTAAGTCATACAATAATATAAATATTATTTTTTGTCTCTTTAGCTTGTTCTTTTTTAAAATATTATTGTAGTTTTTAAGATGCTGAGCTTTTTTCTTCAGTAAATCATAAGTTTCTGCCAGGAAAAGCCAGGTTCATGAGCATCAAAGACAGAGAAGGCAAATTTTTAGATCTTACCTTTTCAGGAATCCATTTATTTTTGCCAATAGGGGGAAATGCCACTTGCTAAAATCCCCCCTCCCCATTTTTCATTTGATCTACTGAGATCAACATTGTGACATATCTTAAATTTTCTTTGATTATACAGAAGTTTTCAGTGACTTAATGTGAAAAACAGCTTGTAGGGTAGTTTTTAGTGTAAGCATGTGTGTGCTGAAACTGGATTTAATTGTGCTTGTCACATACTGATAAAACTGTACCATTCTTATAAGTAGCAGAAAGTGGAGTTGCTGGCATGAGGGCAATTAAGGCTGGTAATCTAGTGTAATCTTTCTTGATCTTAATAAAAATGTTTTATGAAAGTTTTGGCTTATCAGAACCATGAAGGTAAAAGGCAACCACAATATTTGGAAAATTGACTGAAATTAGAAAAAACATGTGGTAAAAAAGGTGGATTCATAAATGAAATGAAGACAGATTAACAAATATCTTGTGGAATGGACTTCTCTTTGCAGGGAAAGGTTTAATTATAGATAGTCCTCAACTTACAGCAATTTGTTTAATGACCATTCAAAGTTGCAACGGTGCTGAAAAAAATGACTTATCAGTGCTCACTTACGACTGTGGCAGTGTCCCCAGGGTCACCTGATCAAAATACAGGCACTTGGCAACTGGCATATATTTATGATGGTTGCAGCATCGTAGGGTCACGTGATTGCCATTTGTGATCTTCCCAGGATGCTTCTAACAAACGGTCATGAAATTGAGTCTGATACATGATGACTTGAGTTCTGGGCTCAGTTATGGTCATAAATCAAGGACTATCTGTCCTTGATTTCTGCTTGAATTGGACTAATTGAAGTTGCTATGGGTTCATATAAAAATAGCAATTCATAGGCCTGTGATAGTTGCATGCCATATTCCAATGAATGATACTAATGAAATAACAAGGAAAAAATTTTGAAAAAATTTATGCAACACTTTGAATGTAAATTGGGGAAAGAAATAGTTTCTTAGCTGATGTGAATGATGGATGGGTAAGAATGAGACAAGGGAATACAACAATAGACAACATCACCACCAGATGGATCTGTAGCTGGCTGACAAACCGTACTCAATGAGTAGTCCTCAATGGCACTACATCCACATGGAGAGAAGTAAGCAGTGGAGTACCACAAGGCTCCATCTTAGGTCCAGTACTCTTCAATGTCATCATCAATGACTTAGATGAGGGGATTGAAGGGGAGCTCATCAAATTTGCAGATGGCACCAAACTGGCAGGAATAGCCAACACCCCAGAAGACAAACTCAGGATCCAAAAAGATTTTGACAAACTTGAACAATGGGCCCTATCCATCAAAATGAGTTTCAATGTGGAGAAAAGCAAAGTCTTACACTTAGGCAGGAAAAATCAAAGGTACAAGTACAGATTAGGCGAGACCTGGCTTAAAAACAGTAACTATGAGAGGGACCTTGGAGTCCTAGCAGGTGATCACTTGACTATGTGCCAGCAGTATACAGCAGCAGCCAAAAAAGCTAATACAATCCTGGGTTGTATAAACAGAGGCATAGAATCAAGAACACTCTAAGTATTAGTACCACTTTATAAAAGTAAGTAAGTAAGTAAGTAAGTAAGTAAGTAAGTAAGACCACACCTGGAATACTGCAGCCAGTTTTGCTCACCATATCACGAAAAGAGGTTGTGAGTCTGGAAAAAATTCAGAGAAGAGCAACTAAGATGATCAAAGGCCTGGAGACTAAAACATACGAAAAACAGCTGCAGGACTTGAGTTTGGCTAGCCTAAAGAAAAAAAGAAATGGGGAGACATGATAGCAGTATTCCAGTATTTGAGGGGCTGCCCCAAAGAAGAGGGGGTCACATTATTCACCAAAGCACTAGAGGCAAGACAAGAAACAATGGTTGGAAACTGATCAAAGAGAGAAGCAACCTGAAATTAAGGAGAAACATCCTGACAATGAGGACAATTAACTAGTGGAACAGCTTGCCTTCAGAAATCATGGGCGCTCCATCACTGGAGGTTTTCAAGAAGAGGCTAGATAGTCACTTGTTTGAGATGGTATAGGTTTTCCTGCTTGAGCAGGGGGCTGGACTAGAAGACCTCCAATGTCCCTTCCAGCTCCTATTCTATTCTACTCTATTCTACTCTACTCTACTCTACTCTACTCTACTCTACTCTACTCTACTCTACTCTACTCTACTCTACTCTACTCTACTCTACTCTACCAAAGTGATAGGCCTTTTGGTGATCCAATAATAAAAGATTAGTGAATATTTGGTTAAACTCTACTTAGAAAAAAATCTGTTTGTTTTGAATATATTGTTTAAGTATGTTCATACAAGGCAAAGGAATAAATCTAAAAGCATTTAATTTTCATTAAAGATTGAGAAGATACATGAGAGATCATTGTGGTGACCTAGTGGTGAAGACTCTTGACTCGCACTCAGAAAGTTAAGAGTTCAATCCTAGGTAGCAGCCAATGTTTCTCTCTTAAGGCACAAAGAAAAAAATATCTGCATCGAAGTCAGTGTGGCGTCAGGAAAGGGCAGTAAATGCTCAGTTCCATCCATTTGCCCTTACTCTACCCCTAATTAAGGGACTACAGGGTCGTAAAAAGAAAACAAAATTAGAAGATACATGAACCATGAGGCTTCTGAATGAAGACCATTATTTAGTATGTTAATATTGAATCTCAGAAAAAAAATGGGTGTAGGAAAAAAAGAAAAGAATTAAAATAACTGAAGGGAAGGTGCAACAAAAAGAAAAGTACAAATCCTGTATGGGAAAAAAAATAATGTGTAGAAAGTAGATATAAGGAAAGAAAATATAGTATGGAAGCTCTTAGGAGCAAAATGTTCATATTTTGTCCAAACTGATACAGAATGGTGTGCAACAGCAACAAAATCCTAATTGACATCCCTAACATACAATAAAGCAAGAATAATAATCAGACAATTATCCACAACTTCTCTCTACCACACCAAAGGCCTATTGAAAAAGAATGGCTTTGAGGCCCTTCCGATATGAAAAAAGAGTAGAGGGCTAATTTACCTCCAGAAGAAGTGTATTTGACAGCATAGGACTACAATGAAAAAGACCTGCTTTCTATACCAACTCACATTTCATGGGGATGAGACCTTCAGCAGCTCTCCAGATGTTCAGGGAGGATTAACAGAATCTTGCTTTGTCTATGATTACATTACAAAATGGTATAGAAGTATGTGAAATTCTGCTAATGGAAAGTTTAAAAAAATATGCTTGATAATATGATGGAGTAAAAGTGGGTCTGGATGTAAAAAAATGTAGAAGAGAGAAAGGATACTGCACTGTTGAGAGGATGCAGCTGAAAGAATAATCTCTTTAGGTGTCATTCACTCCAGCCTCATTAGGATGATATCATTATGCATTTGTTTCAACATAAGTAATGTGTTACATTAGCAATCTCAGATTTTGTTTCAGATTATACATTTCAGAGAAAACAGGTTGAATTCAGGATTCTTGTGCAACCTGCACGAGTTTTCTTTAGTCTCAGGCACATTCTTTCACAGAATCTTCTGCTTTAATTTTTTTATTCACTGATTTGATCTGGTTAATTCCTGGGTCAGCATAAATCACCATTAAAAAAAGCTTTCAGTTTATCTGAACCTGACAATCTGACCTATCTTCCAGCAAGTTCCAATGGAAAATGATTTTGTTTGTAAAATCCCATGTTACCTTAGGATATTTGTTGTGGCATGAGATGTTCTGGCCAAAAATCAGTCAATTAAGTAGGTGAAGTGATGGATATTATCATAATGAGCATTGTAAATATTTGCTTACCCAGATGCTATTCCTGTGTCTATTCATTATCGTCAGCAGCTAATGAAGGCAAGGTCTTGGCTATGACAACTGGATTTTCCATTAATTTAATCAGAATATGCATTCATTTGTTCTGGGCAAAGAATTGTTATTCACCCTTGCATTTCTTCAACTGGGGGTTTATTTTCTGCATTTTTCCTTTGCTACTTCTTTCTGCTTACCAAGCTTTGGATATTATGCCCAAGGTGACTTATACCATTACCCCTGTGGCATTGTTGCTGCACCGACAACTATACTGAGTATAGCATTATAGTACTCTCATACTTGACTGAAATTTTAGAAGGAAAACACCAGCTGAAAATACCTCAATCCTGTATATGTTCCCTGTTTTTATTGGGGCTACCCTGGTTTTTTTATTCTAAAAGGCAGCTCTGTATTACTTTTTGTACCTCCACCCAATCCCCCGTTATCTTGAAAAGCCTGATCTCAACTAACATTAGTGTATGGATTAGGTGATAGTGAAGGAAACAAACTTTTAAGTATTTTGAGTATTAAATCAGCTATCCCCAAACTTTCTGGCTTCACGGACCAGCAGCGGTGGCAGCAGTGGGAGGGGGAGAGATTGGTTTCATGATACGCAACGTAGATCCCAATGAAACTTCACGTGCTCGCTTGATGCTTCTGCAAGCTGGTTCCCAACAGCCCGGGGTTGGGGACCACTATCCTAAACCATATAGTTTTACAGATTAACTTAATTCCTTAAATTGACAGTTCAAAAGGAAATATTGCAATGCTTTCATAGTCAATGTTATATGTCCAATTTCACTGCTTAAGTTAAAAATTAAGCAGATCAAATTCTTCACCAGTTTTAGTTTGTGAAATACCTTCAAGGATAATCATATACAGGCAGTCCACAATTTATAACCAAAATTGAGCCCACAATGTTGGTTGCTAAGCAAGAGAGTTGTTAAGTGACTTTTGCCCCATTTCATGATCTTTCTTGCCACAGTTGTTAAGTGAATCACTGCAGTTGTTATTAAGTTAGTAACATAGTTGTTAAGTGAATATGCCTTCCCCATTGACTTTGCTTTTCAGATGGTCACAAAGGGTGATCACATGACCCAGGGACACTGCAACCGTCTAAATACGTGCCAGCTGCCAAGTGTCTGAATTTTGATCATATGACCCTGGAGATGCTGCAGTGATCATAAGTGTCATAAAGGTCATAAATCGCTTCTGAGTGAAGGATGTATGAAAGAGTGAGCAAGGGGCTTGTGCAAGCAATGTGTGAGTGAATGAGAGCAAGAGAAGCTTTTGCTAGCAACGTGTGAGTGAATGGAGCGAGAGACAAGCTTTTGCAAGCAACATGTGAGTGAATGGGAACGAGAGAGAAGCTGTTGTGAGCAACGTGTGAGTGAATGAAGCAAGAGAAGCTTTTGCGATCAATGTGTGAGTGAATAGAGCAAGAGAGACGCTTTTGCGAGCAACTTGTGAGTGAATGGATCCAGATAGAAGCTTTTGCAAGCAATGTGTTAGTGAATGGAGGGAGAGAAAAAGCCTTTGCTAGCAAGGGGGGGGGTTGCAAGCAAAGGGTGAGAGAAAAATGGAAAAGTGAGGGGGAGAAGGGAAAAATAAAAGAAAAGGCATTGACTTCTAAATTCCATTGTTGCAGTAGGAAGGAAGCATTAACATTGAACCTCAATTTTTACTTTTCCATAATATTATAAACTAGCCATTTCTATAACAACAAATGAATCTAACCAGTAAAGCCCAAAATTCCCCCCCTTTTTTTTAGTCATCAAGTTTTTGACACTATGCTAAGCACTAGCGGTACTCGAATATTGTTATGTCCTAAAAGTGGTACAATCTGTGAAAAAGTTGAAAAGCCCTGTTTTCGATCACTGAGGCTAAGCTGGTTCAGGTAGGGTAATAACTGGCACATCAACTAAATTTGCTTTCCTGGCACGGATGATGCCTGTGCCAGAGTAAAATGAAGATGAACCTCCGAACTATGTACTTGCTCATTCTGGAGGGACTCTTACCTCATCTGCAACAAGCCATATTCTTAATTTGTAAGCTTGGGAATCACACATTTATGACACTTCTGTTTCAGCTTGTTGACCTCATTCCCCAGGCAGCTGGCAAGCATTTGCATAGCATATCTTGACTGAGGTGCAAAAGGAGAATTATCATTTGCTAGTGATATTATAATGTAAATCTCCAAATAACTACCTTAACAACTTCATGTAGATATTGAACAGTAGGTTAGAAAGGATAGAAACCGCTGAGATATTGCAATTCAAGCACAAACCAAATAGTACTATATCACTGCCATTCTGTGGTAGCTGTCCTGTTAGAAATCAGATCACTATAAAATAGTGCTTCCCATTGAACCATTCCAGAAATATCCCATTATTAATACTGCTGAAAGCCATTGAGAAATCCAGAATTCCCTTATCTTTCTTCCAGTAGAAACCAGTAAGCAGAGCAACCAAGATTATTTCAGTGTTGTATTCTAGCCTGAAGCCAAAATAAAATGGATCAAGATAATTGGCTTCTAAATATGTTTCTACTGTAGCAGGATAGCCATCTCTCCAGCATCTTACCTTGAAAAAGGATATTTGCAACTGGGGAAACTTCAGTTTCAAGGAAGAGCTTTTTTTTTTTAAAAAAAAAAGGTGCATAATTGCTCCCTCTCCAGGCAACTGGCATAACTTTCTCATGTGAAATGGCATTGAGTATTCCCTGAATGCTCCTGTTAGATTTGAGCAGCCACAGTGGACAAGGTTCTAAAGCCCAAATAGTTTGCTTAATTTTGCCACTTTGTGAGGTTGCAGTAACTCAATAGGAGTAAATCCTGCAATATTAACAATTACTAAAAATATGTTGGGTGCAAGAATTCAGGAGCCAGGATAGAGTTCAAAAGTACTACAAGTTTATTTTATACCTATACACAAGAATCTGATCTACTAATGGTCAAAGAAAATTGGCACATCAGGGTAAGACAAGAAATAATGGATGAAAACTTATTAAAGAGAGATCCAAACTAGAATTAAGGAGAAATTTCCTGACAGTGAAAATGATTAATCAGTGGAACAGCTTGCCATCAAAAGTTATGGGTGCTCCATCACTGGATGTTTTTAAGAAGAGATTGGACAGTCCTTTGTCTGGAAGGGCATAGGGCAGTGATGGCGAACCTTTTAGAGACCGAGTGCCCAAAAACTGGCCACGCCCCTGCTCTGCCCCCACCCCATCCTCTGCCCTGCCTGCCCGCAGCACCACTCACTGCCTCCAGGGCCTGCCGCAGATCGCCCAGACAGCCCAGCAGCACCATGGTGGCCATGCCCACTGCCCGCTGCCCACTCCCCGCAGCATCAACTGTGTGCGATGGGGCATGAGGGCAGAGTCTTGTCTATGCTGCCTGGCTGCCATGTCCTTGGCTGTGCTGCTCCGCGTGGGCCATGCTCGGGGGCAACTCTCCTCCAGGGAGGCTGCTGGTGAGGAGGGGGTCGTGAGGGGAGGCAAGGCTGGGGCAACGGCACATCTGTCCACAGAGAGGGCTCTGAGTGCCGCCTCTGGCACCCGTGCCATAGGTTCGCCACCACTGGCAAATCAGAACAGATTTGAGTGGCATTGTGTCAAACTGTATCTCAAACCTATTTTGACAGTAGGTGTTCATGTATCTTTATTAATGCAATTATGGGTGTATTTTCTAAATATTTCAAATGATGTGATTGCTGATTTTCCAGCATCCAGAGTTTGATTTTGAAGCATAAATATTTCTTACTGCCAAGAATATATCAATGGAGGAATAAATAATTTTAATGGCAATCAAATACTGAATTGTCCTTTAAAATGTGGAAAAAATAGAAGCAGGTCTCACAATTCTACAGTATTTATGAAGGAGAATGTTTGTAGCTCAGGGTTGAAATGAGGGGTCCTTGGTGCTCTCTGAGCTTGCTTGTTTCATTACTCTAACTAGGTAACTTCATCAGTGCTAGTCCTAACACTAGCACTGATGATGTTACATAGTTAGGGTAATGAAATGTCTACAAGAAAACAACCAAGCTCAGAGAGCACCAAGGTCCCCTCTACAGTATTTTCCTGCATAAAGTGCTATTTCCTCCAAACTTTTATTTCCTTTTATTTATTATCACCTTGTTTTATTTCTTAGTACTATTACATTTTATAACTTTTAAACTTGTTCTTTAAAGAGGAATATTTCAAGAGAAAATTATAACAATAGTTTAGATATGTTGGGATGTCTTCAAGAATATTATCTTCAAAAAGATATAAAACATTAGGAACATTAATTATTAGACAGTCATTTGTCCAAAGTGGTATAGGGTTTCCTGCCTGAGCAGGAGGTTGGACTAGATGACCTCCAAGGTCCCTTCCAACATTATTATTATTATTATTGTTGTTGTTGTTGTTGTTGTTGTTAAGATTAGAAGCTCGAGATTTTTCTGTTTTAGGAAATAACTATGCCAGATTTTTTTTCTTGAGACATTCTTATATTTTTTTATATTTCTCCTTCTGTATCTTTGTATACAAATTCTGGAAGATACATTTTTCCCCCTTGAGATTAGGTTTGAGATTTAGGGATGAAAAGGGAGAATAAAGTGGAAGTGGAAGCCTCTTCATGTATGTTATTTTCCAGGAAAAGTAAAATTGTCTTTACTCTTCCCATTGAAATCAATAAGACAAAAAGTGCTTATATTTGGACTCCAAATTTCAGAAAAAGTTCCATAAATGATCTCAATGCTCCCATGTACTCCAATCACTTCTTTTTTAAATTAAGCTGAATTTTAGGTTAATCTAGAGATAAAATGTTAGTTCCAAAAATAATTCCACATAAACACACACTTCTTGTGATGGCCGTAGCCTGAAATATCTAGCCTTGCTGGTCCAGATACATCTGTATACATTATTTAGAATCAATAAGAAACCATATTTGTATAGCTTCTCATTTATTTGAAGGTGACCCTTGCTTATCATGGGTGACCAACCAAGTAGCATTTTATATTGTAAGCCTATTTCATTCCAGAGTGAAATGTAATGGGAAAAGTGAAGACTCTGCCAAGAACAAGCTCTGTGTTGTGTCCTGCCTCTCTCTCCCTAATAATGTTTAATAAAACAAACGTGGAACATGAAATCATCATATTGTGTTGCTTTGCTACCATGGAAGCGGCTTCAATAGAAGAATATAGGGGAGTGGAAACTTAATGTTGCAATGATGACATGTAAAATATATGACTGGTGGAATACTTGCTCAGATCCCTGAGTCAATCCCCAGCATTTCCAGTTAGGGCAAGTAAAGGTCTCTGTTTATACAAATGCCTCATTTGTATAGAAGGGCATCTCCTTTTTCTGATATTTTTGACATCAGTCCATTTAAGCTTCTGCAATATTTTTATATGTAACGGTTCACCGAAGCATTCCATTATAGTGCTACGTTTAGCTGTCTGTCATCCATCTCTGTCTGTCTATCTGTCTATCTATCTATTTATCTATCTTCTACGCCTCTTCTATCATAACTGACTTTGAGCAGCTTAATCCTTCATAATATAACCTTCATAATGGTATTGTATAACCTTGCTAATGGTAACAACAAAATCCTCAACACTGAAGATTATTCCAAGCAGATAGAGATGCAGCCCCTCAGAGGAAAATAAGAAGTCTGAGGTCCACTGAAAGGGAAGATCTTAACAGTTTTTCAAAATTCCAGGAGAGTAAGAGATTGTCTTATTTACTTATTCATTCATTCAGAAAATTTAGATGGCTGCCCAATTCACTTATGATGACTGGGGAGGCTTATAGGAATAAAATCCCAAATGCAAAACCCAACTTGTTCCTCCCATGGGTAACAATATTCTGACACCCCACTTGAGGAGCTCCATATCAACCATGCCTGCTGGCAAAATGATACCTTCAGGCCATTTCAGAACAGTATCAAGGGCTGAACTTAACTCTGCAGAGATGATGTTCCACAGGAAGGTAGTCACCATGGAAAGGCTGTTTTTCTTGGACCCATCAGGTGGACCTCCCTAACATACCTTTCTTGCACCATCTAGTGAGTCAGGTAGATGAAATTGGGAAAAGACAGTTCCAATTATGTCTGGGAATACTATTTCAGAAAGGGTAAGAAGTGAGAGAGTCTGATCCTGAAATCCCTGCACTTTCCATTCCTCAAGAAATGAGATCTGAAGAGATTTCCTTCTTCCAGTTCATCATGAATGGGCAAAAACTGCTGAGAGGAGTGATAAATACTGAAATCCTGAACTATGAAAGGTTTTTAAAAAACCAACAGACTGAATTTTACAATAGCTCTTAATGCACAGATGTTATATGGGCAAATCAACTTATGACTGTAACTGCTGCATTATGTAGTGGTTTTCAAGGGTAAACTCATGTAGATCAAATCGCAGGAATTCAAAAAGAGATGATCAAGGCATGATTAACAATGAACAAATTCTTCTGTTCCAAAAAGAACTGTAACTGATATAAAAATTTTCATGGCACAATTTCCATCTCTTCCACTCCGTTTCTAAGCATGCACTGGCAGGCAGATGGACCTTCCAGTTTTCCCAAGGTCTCTGTTTGGATAAAAAGTGTTTGAGTTTCGGTTTCTTAGATCTGTCCAAGTGGAAGAAAGTGGAAGCACAGCAGCAGGATTGCTCTCAGTAAGGGCGGCACACACATGGGTCTTATTGTTTGAGAGCAATCCTGCTGCTGCGCCTCTGCTTTCTTCCACTCAGATGGAGCCCTTAAGTGGGGAGGATGACGAGGAGGAGAAGAGCAGTGAGGATTTGTGCCAGCCGGCTGGTCAGGCAAGGAGTAGGTCAGATGGGGTGGGTGGCTGGCTGGCTAGATAGGGGGGATCATGGCCACTCAGGTGACTGCCACTGCTGCCGGAGCTTGGACACTGGTGCAAAGGGCCTGGTTCTGCAATGCCTCCCCGTTCAATTGAAGGCTTCGTTCCTGCCCTCAAACTAAGGCCAGGGCATGCCAGCAAGCAGGGCAACTGGGCCATGGATGGCAATGGTTCCTGCGCCCGGCCAACTCCAATTGCACGCTTTTGCAAGGTGAGTCTGGCTCGGCAGGAAGGTAGGGGGAAACATGACTTATCTTAGTGGGTCAGGGAGGCCTTTGGGGCCTGTTCCATCACTAGCCCCCCCCCCATGGCCTTCCCATCCAGAGATACTGCATGTGCACTTAACGAACCACGCATTCACCCGTGCATTCGATTAGTGAATGCTTGGGCAAAAGCAGGGAGTGATCTCGTTCGAGGTATGAGTTTCACTGCCATGAATTTTTGAGTTACGAATGGAATGGGCAGGCTCCGTTACATTCGTAACTCAAGGACTACTTATAGTTCTGATTCAGATTGAGAGCTTTTATTTGGCTCAGGGTCTTGTAGCAGGACTACCAGAAATTCTGGCAAGTGAATCATCATGTTACCACCATTTTGTTTGCTTACTGAGAACAAATTTTGCCTACTAGATTTCTCTTTGAAAGCTATATTTAAATGTTCCAGAATCTTGCCTGAAAAAAAGTCCAAGATTAAACCCATAGAATTTGATTTGCCAGATTCTAACACAGCTCTCATCCTTTTCCTTTCTTTTTATGTGATTCTTCTTCAAAATGTCTGTGGTTCAAAAAGATGTCTTCTAAGACAGGGCTTTTCAACCAGTGGTATGGGTACCACTTGTAGTACATTGGCACCTGGCACCTGACCATCCTAGAAAAGTGGTAGCGGGGGACGGGAATGAGCTGAACTGGTGGCAGCACCGCACAAGCCTGAGCGAGAGATGGCTGGAGCTGCAGGGCTGTCAGGGCTCAGCAGAAGCGCCAGGATCAGTGCCGCTTTCCAGCTGATCGGCACTTCTTTGGGACTGTCAGGGCTAGTGGAAGCGCCAGGATCAGCACCGGGCTCCAGCTCGGCGCTGATCCTGGTGTTTCTGCTGAGCTCTGAAGGAGCACCAATCAGCTGGAAAGCAGCACTGATCCTGGCACTTCTGCTGATCCCAGAAGAAGCACCTATCAGCTGGAATGTTGCAGCCTCTCCGGGGTCTTGTGATATACATTCAGATGCTTGGCAACTGATTCATATTTATGACGGTCACAGTGTCCCAGGGTCATGTGAAGTGACCAAAACCTACTGCAACCACGCAGCAGACAGGGGGAATAAACACCAAACACCCCCACCCCACCCCCACTGCCAATCCTCAACAGAAATGTTCACAACAATGGAAACCTCGGACAGGAGGAAGAGCGCTGCGGGTGGGCAGGCAGGTGTCTCGCTCGGCTGTGGCTTGGGGGGCACTTTTTCAGTGCCATTGTAACTTCAAACAGTCACTAAGCAAACTGTTGTAAGTCGAGGACTGCCTGAACTTTATCACTTTTTTCCTTTTTTTTTTTTTTTGGTCATCAGGTTTTTGACACCTTGCTAGGCGACTGGTGATACTTGGATATTGCCATATCCTAAAAGTGGTACAATGGATGAAAAGGTTGAAAAGCCCTGTTTTAAGACATCCGTTTCTTCAGTGTAGTTCATATGAAACTTCATTTCTTTCTTTCAACATCCACTACTTACTGTTCCCTTTTTTACCCTTCTTGAGATTTTGTCACATATGAGAGATGATAGGAGCAGAAAGATGGAACGTAACTGAATTTTGTGTTTTTGCTTTGCATACAATATTAACCAGAACATGTTGCAGAAATATGATCACTGGTTAAGTGAAGTGAGGAATGCCTTTGTTATTTATCTGTTTATAAATATGTTTGTGACCACATGTAAACATCAGAGAAATTGATTTTCTGAGGGTGGCTTAGGAGCAGCTGTTTTATATCAACCTTCCTCAATGGAGCAACTTGAGTGCAGACCACAACATCTGGAATCCACAGTCAGTGTCACTGGCAACTGTAATGTGGGAGGTACAATGGAAACAGATCTGGAGAGCAGAAGGTTGAGGAAAGTTGCATTAAGTCATGCATTAATTCAATGTGATGCTTAAGCAATTTTTAGCCTCGAAAAGATTTTGACTGTAGAACTGTAGAACTTTATTTTATCCATGGTTACTGTAAAGAATGTTTAAAGCTGGATGATAATTTTAGTTAAATTAATTAGATAATGGTAAACACAACTAGACTTGTTTTTGAATATCATTGACAATGTAACTAAATAAAAGCAAAAGTTGACGTTTACAAACACTGTCTTTCCACATAGGAAGAGAGGTAAGGGATGTACTAAACCTATGGAGCATTGTGGCTTGTGTAGATGACATTAAACCAGGCTGTAAACTGGGGGAGATGGGGACAAATATCTGATGATGAAATGTTTTTGATTATACTTTATGTGATGATATATTTTCATCTAGTGATGAATATTTATTGAAACATTTTATTCATCTAGTCAAGACAATTCTTTCAGCTATGGATTAAACTCAATAGGGAATATGGAAACCCCAGTAATTTATAACCTTTGCTTTAAAAACCACAGGGGACCAATTCTGCACTGATGTATGAAGATGATGTAATATTTTCTCATCATAAGATTCAATAAACAATCTTAATAAACCTGTATTCAGTAGTTCCAGGCAAATAAGTGAAAGGTCAAGCAATACTTACCACAGCAAATGTTTTTCTTTTTAACAAGATTATTACATTTGCACATGTCCTACCTTAATTAGTAAATAAATTGCTAATCCTTATGTGGCTTAATTTTCCTTTTAGTAATTCCTAGACTGACTCATATTTTAGCTGATGGTTGCATTTATCATCAATGACTTTTGTGAGAAGTTTGAAGGGAGGTATATGCTTCCAGAAACTTGGAGGAAAATGCTGGAAATTGAGTGCAAGCACAGTGGATTTTTTTATGTGCATTTCTTACATTAAGCTTTAAAGTAGTTTTGGGGAACCTACAAATCAAGGGGAAAATTCATGTGATGCTTGTTATAATTTACCTTTCTAGATGCTGTTATCCTATTCTTGACCCCTGGATCGCAGCTTCTGTTTCATTTGTCTATGAGTGTGTCCGTATGCAAGAAACAGAAAATGTATGAATTAGTACAGAGAAACAATGAATTGCAGTCTTAAGATTCCTACTGTTTGGACTTCCAACTCTACCTACTCTTAGTAGGGTTCCAGTTGAATTTTCCCAGAACAATTCTTAAAAGGAAAAAATATTTTCCTTTTAAGAATATTTAAATGTTTAAGAATATTTATTTCAAAATATTCTTCAATTCTACAGCATGTTTTTCATTTTTCACAAATACCCTACCTGAATTGTCCCACAATTGCATAATGAGCAATTTACTCCAGCATTGGTTACATCCCCCCCAAATAGTACATAAAATGGGCCTCTTATTGCACAGTGATCTGCACTTAATTAGCAAATTATAGTTTCTTCATTACATGATTCTAAACATTTGCATTTTACTTTTAAATAAGAATTTAATCATATCACAATGCATATGGGGGTATCTCTTCAAATCTGCAACTACAGTGGAAACATAGAATAGTTGCTTTTGTACACTGGTATTTGCTGAAACACAGTGATGCTACTTTTTTTCTCATCACAATGGAAGTATTGTTTGCTTTAATGGAAAACAAAAGAAAATTGGACTCACTAAGTTTCCATTTTTCCGAAAGACCATCAGTAGAAAGTGCATCTCTTTTTATTTGGTGAGACATTTGTAGACACAAAAATTATAATGCACTGCATATGAGATATTATTTAAGGACTGTGGAATAAAAGCATCATTACACCACAGACATGTAGCAAGTAAAGCACAAAAATGAGTCCATTTTGAATAATTCTGATCCCTTTCTGTATTGCAGAAATATGTATCATAGAAACAGAACTTTAAGGCAACTTGGGTTTTGACTGTGTACATAGATTCCTCTCTGGATCATTTTGTTTGTGCAGCATAACACCCCTTCTTGCTGAAGGGTAAGAAAATAATTCCTCAAACAAATACAAGATATTAAATTATTTATTTATTATTGATGCATTTAATATTTCAGTAACTAAAATATCTGTGTTACATGGTATGATGATCATTGAAGGCCCTGGCTGAATGCTGGCTGCAATCCAGAATTAGGTTCGAGTTTCCAGACAGCTCCCCATCCAACTCCTTAAATTGCCATTTAAAGACGGCCTATAAAAAAAAAAGCATTCTGGAAGCTGCTCTGAATAGTTGAGCTCACATACCGTCACACTGTTGCCCTCCTTTCTCAGTTTTCTTATTTATTTATTTATTTATTTATTTATTTATTTATTTATTTATTTATTTATTAAATTTCTATACCGCCCCTCTCCCGAAGGACTCGGGGCGGTTTACAGCCTTACAATTTAAAAAACATATAAATGTACAAAATTAAAATATTTAAAAATAAATTAAAGAAATTAGGCCATAAAATCTATAAAACCCAATATATACAAATCCTAAAATCCTAAAAATTACAAAAATCCTAAAAATTAGACAATCCCCCCAAAACATTTTCACCCGGTTGGAGCCGGAGCTTCTATGCCAGGCCGGCCTGTTGAAAAAGGAAAGTTTTCAGTTCCCGACGGAAGGTGCGTAAGTCCGTCATTGTACGGAGTTCGGGGGGGAGCTCGTTCCAAAATGTTGGAGCTCCCACAGAGAAGGCTCTCCCCCTGGGGGTCGCCAGTCGACATTGTCTGGCTGACGGCACCCTGAGGAGGCCCTCTCTGTGGGAGCGTACCGTATTGTAAAGATGGGTAAACTCATAGGTGAACTTACTGTTTTTGGAGAACATTATTTCCGTTAGTCTGAAAGATTAAATTTTAAAGAAGTTTTAAGATAAAGGGAGAACCTTTCAATTGAGACGGTATAACATTTTAAAGTGTTTAATGACAGTATGTATTACTTTTAAAAAGAAATGATAGTGACCTCTGAATTCCTTGTAAAGTTAGTAAAAGAAAACCTATATGTGGGGAGGGGGGAGAACCTCACTGAGCTTTTTTCTGTAATGACAGCAAGAAATAACCATGAAACTGTTATCTTCATGATTCTAGAATAGGCTTACCTGGAGCGCTAAGCATGTTCGAAAGAATGGGAAGGAAATCATTCTTGACAAGATTTTGTGTCAATGGCCTGTCCGGATATATTGATCTGGCATTTTCCTGTTGGTTTACTGGTATCCTGCCTTTATTATTTTTAATAACTCAAGGTGTCAAACATATCCAACACACATTTCTCCTTTTATTGCCCCCAAGTCACCCAGCTGTCTTTCATGGCTAAGGTGGGATTTGAACTCACAATCTTCAGTTTTCTAGCCTGGTGGCTTCTCCAGTATGCAGCTTTGTAGGAATTTTCCATAAAATGAACATTTCATGTACATCTTTTGAGCTGAAAACTGCACTACCAAAAAATAAAAATGAGGTATAATAAAAAAATGGGGGGAATAATACAATTTCAGAAGTTTACTTTATTCTGATTCCATATCGGGTTTTCTTCAACAGTATTGAAATCGTTTGTCATTGTCCTCTTAAAGGACATTATTTGACTTCCTACTCCAGGCTGCTGCCCTGCAAATTCTTGCTGTCTCCTATATAGACGTACCTACCAGCTCCATATGCTTAAGATCAGTTTTCTAAGATTAGTCATCTGCAAAATAGTTTGGAGTTACATCAGTCAACTTAAAAAAGCTGAACTTCTGCAGCATATTTGAGGCCAAATTTTAAAAAAAATATTATCCTACATATCTTGTGAAGAATTTTTCTTCTTTTTTGTATTGCTATGGTAAAAAATAGGGTCAGATATTGCATGGCAAGGTTGAAGAGGAAATTAAAAGCCAAATGAAGGATTATTATGGTCACTAAATGCATTAATATAAGCAACACTTTGCTGTATGTTCCATTTTAATAATAATCATACTACAGTTGTAATTGATATACAGGTCAAAATCTATGTTGCTAAGCAAGTCATTTCTTAAGTGAGTTTTGACCTTTTTGCCAAAGTTGTTAAGTGAACAACTTTGGCAACTTTTAACAACAGCAATTGTTAAATCAGTAACAGTTGTTAACTGAATCTGGTTTCCCCATTGACTTTGCTTGTCAGAAGATCTCAAAGGTTGATCCCATGACCCTGAGACACTGCAACTGTCATAAATATGATTAGTTGCCAAACATCCGAATTTTGATAATGTGACCATGGGGATGCTGCAATGGTTGTAAGAGTGAAAACTGTCAGAAGTCACTTTTTTTCAATGCTATTGTGACTTCAAACAATCACAAAATGAGTGGTTGTAAGTCAAGGACTAACTACTGAAAATAAGTGGAATGGGCGAGTAACAATATCAGATTTATTAGTTGTGCTGCCAGATGGTGCAATTTTCTAGTACTGCAGCAGGCACTTTGGTAACGTCCGAAATAAATCACATAGTGCAATAAGGATTGCCTCAGAACAAGGGATGTTTCACTTATCAGCCAATGCTATTCTGTATAAAAATCATAATCGATAAATATCTGAAGGGTTTGCAATATTTTTTTAAAATTATCATAACAAATTTTTTTTATGTGCTTAACATTATTTATCTTATTTGGGGGAAAAAATAAAGCATTTTGATGGTTGGGAAAATTGGCCTAGTTTTAGAATTGCTACTCTGCATCCTGTGTCCTTGGCTGAAATATCACTATCATTATTAATACTTTTCACTTTCTCCAACATTTACTTATGTCACTAAAGGAATTTTTCCGTGATTCATACAGGCCTAGAGTATTTAAAAGTATCCTGCCTAAATTCTTGAGACTTTAATATGACTTATAACTGAAATGTTCTCTGACTGTTGTGTAACGTTAAACATACGGTAGTTGCATGTATATTAGTGTTCAGTAATCACTGAAAACAAAATTAATTACCTCAAACCATCACTAATGTTTACATCTTGGAGGTGGCCATGAGGGGTGGGGAATAATGATGAAACAATCTTCATGTCATTGAAACAAAACTCTGGGCCTTTTGTGCATGCATTTTAATATCACATTCACGTAGCTAATGGTCAGAGTTTACATCTCACCAGCATAACACTTCATTCATCATTCTGTGGAAACTAGGAGGCTGTGGACATAGTGTTCCATACAGTGTGGTTTTTTTTTCTGAATTACATTACTCTGATTTAGTTGTTTCAGAGAATCCAAACAATTCTGCTCCCAAATCATTATATTCATTTGTTTTTGCTGTTTTTCCTCCATTTTACAGCCTTCTGTCTTTACTGCCTTAAATGCCTTTATCGTACATTTTCTTCTAGTATCTTGCTTTAATTCCCTGCATATCTCTGCTGCTTTTTGCTTGCAGGGAAGATGAAGATGCCATCACTGCTTGCATCACTATTATTAATGTGTGTGCATATTTGCAAAATGTTATACCTCAACAGAAGTTTTATTTTAATAAATATTTGGATTGCCTTTATTCATATGTACATTGGATAGACCCAATAATATACCATCAGATATAGATTTCAGGTTCTTGATATTTTGCAGGAAGATAAGTATGTATGTATTTATTTGTTTATTTATTTATTTATAATTAGTGACCACAGCTTTAAATCTGAGCCTTAAAATAATGAAATTTAAACTCTGTAGATTAATATTCATATGCAGCAAAATAATACAATCCCATATCAAAATCTAGCAGTGGTTGGAAAAAAACATTGCACTTTCTTATTAATGTAACATTTTCAGAATTCTTCTGAATTCTTATTATTGGTTAATAATGGCATAATTAAGTCATTAATTAGGTCAATGAAGCAAGACAAGAACAATTCATTCCACTTTCCTCAATGGAGAAGGTCTGAAACATTCATACAGAGGGATACCATTAAATGTCCCTTCTAATAATATAAAGCCAGCATAATTTAAAAAGGGAAAGCTCTCCTGTGTCTCGGACAAAGCATACTGACAAGGTATAAACCTGGACTGTAAAATACTGAGCTAGAGTTAGGCTAGATATTTTTGTAGATCTAGATTTTTGTAAATCTACTGTTTCAGCTCTGTCAGTATTCTCCAATCAAACTCAGATACCAAATAGAAAGTTCAACTCTGATTTTTTCATAATTATTTATGAAAATGTAAAATTATCCTGGAGGGTCAGAGAGGCCAGATGGCTGCCTATGGATCTTCATTAAAATCAGGCCAGATTATAGCCTTAATAAGGAGTTAGATACACAATAGGGCACTCATAGAAAAACCCAAAAGAGTTTTGGTTGAATAGCTTCAATGGACGACACAATGTGATATTTGCAATTCCTTAGGTCATAAATTACATAGCTCAAGGCCTTCACATTAAAGATTGTAATGACTGCCCATATCTGCTTACTGCCTTTGTGGGTAGCCAAACAGAAAATAATACTTATAACATAGACTCAAAAACAGTGCTTATTTGCTCACTTCTACTGTCAAAGCATAGAAAGAAATTCTCGCACTTGTTTGATTAATGTTAATGCTGTCGGTTTTCCAGGCATGACAATATATGGCAGAGTTTCTGGAGAGAGAATTACTTTGGTGTTAACATGATTGATGACAAGGCCATTCTCTTTTCAGTGAAGAACTGAGGCTAGAGATGTAAAGAGATTAGCTATGTCATCTGCATAGGAGAGATTCTGCACAGGAACTCTGATCTTGATAAGACTTTCACTGGAAAGTTTATATAGAAATTAAAGTGAACGAATACATTCCTATTTCATTATTTTCAGAAAAGACATAGAAGAGGAAAGTAGAGGATACCTTTAACAGTCACATCAGATTTGCAATGTATTGTTCTCATGAAAGAGTATTATTGTTATTGTTGTTGATGTTGTTGATATTGTAGTTGTTATTATCATTATTATTATTATTTAGATTTAATATAGCCACCCATTCCAGTTAATTAAAATGAGAAGATTCCAGTCAGTAGAGAAAGCAGTCAATTTCATCCAAAGCCTGTTTCTCAGAATTAAATCAATTGCTGCCTTCAGATTATCTTTCCAGGTATTGAGGTCAGGCTGATAGGTCTATAGTTTCCCGGATCCATTTTTTTTTTCCTTTTTGGAAGATGGGAACTACATCAGCTCTTTTCCAGTCCTCTGGTAGTTCCCCAGTGCTCCAGGATCTTTGAAAGTTATAGTTCAGTGGTTCTGAGATCACATCTGCCAGTTCCTTCAGAACCTTGGGATGTAATCTATCTGGTCCTGGTGATTTGAATTCATCTAGGGTGAACAGGTGCTCACTTACCATTTTCTTGCCTATTTAGCTTGTGTTTCTTATCTATTTTTTATGGTATTGATAGGTTGGACTGTTTTTTCCCTTTGTGTAAAGATGGATGCAAAAAACAAGTTAAGTAAATCTGCTTTCTCCCTGTTGTTTGTCACCTTCTTGCCATTTTCTCTCATTAATGGACCAATATGCATAAACAGATTTGCTAGTATTGGTGTCCTGTCAGCATGTGTTTCAGTAGTTCTGCTGGAATGAAATAGCTTTCAGTGACTTTGCCTTTTTTAAAATTGACATAAGTTTAGTGGTCTTGGAAAAGGACACTGGAGCCCAATTTGTATTATCTCCAAGACGTAGTAGGAAAAATAATAATCATGTGGATTCATAATTAACACTTTCAATTCCATTTAATTTTGGAAATGTTTGACTGGAGTCCATTATGCCTTTATGTGGGAAAAAAAATCTATATAATAGATCCTAATTCATGCATTTTCAGAAGTAAGTCTTGTTGAGTTACGAGTGATGGAATTCAGCCTTAATGGCTTCCTTCAAGAACTGCATGTCAAATATTTGCTTTGAATTCGTATTTTTATAAGAAAAGTATTCTTTTAAATTAAACTAGTGATTGACTAGCCTTGGAGTAGCTCCTCTGAATTTATTTTCTGTTGTAGACTGTGTGCATTTTCCAATCCTATTAAAAGCAAATCTTTCTCCTATATTTCATTCCTGTAATCCTTTTTAAAAGAGATTTAAAAGTAACCGTATACTATAATTTTGATGAAGAATAGGTAAATTTGGCTGCTGTTTGTGCACTTTTAATACTAGAGAGAAAGAAAGCATGTGTTCAAGGAAAAGGATCATAAGATCTTAATTTGTTCTTGGCATCCCAAATGTCAAAATAGTAAAGATCAAAAGACAGTTCTGCTTTTTAAAAAAGACATACAGTACAGTTCTCAAGTGTATTTCTCCTTGATTCTGAGCTATGTTTCCAAGTTTAAGAGGGGAGTATAATAAACCATTTTTAGCTCATTCCATCTAAAATACTTTTTCTAGGATTACTGATCTGATTGGAGAGCAGACCAGCAAGTATGTTACTGGGTGTTCATCCTGGGAGACTGCCACAAATTTCTAACCAGGTTTGGACAGTATTTTCCCATAGGAAACTGAATGTACATGACCTTTTGGATTTTATTCAGAAATTGCAAACTTAGCCTTTGTGCAGTTTGAGAATAATTGCATTTCCAAATGATCCAGTGACTTATACTTTTTTTTAGTGCAGTGATGCAATTACATAATAAGTGGGTCAAACGAGAGCTGAAATAGAATAAAATGTAGAGTCAATAATTTCTCCTGGTAAGGTGATGAATGCCATATACATAAATCTTTTGTGTTCCATACCTAGCACACAGATGGAATATAATAAAAAAAATAATTACGTTACTTTATTAACAATCTTTCTAAACAGTTTATTACCAAAATACCACAAAGGTTGGGCAAAATACAGTATACACAGCACATGGAAATATAATTGTAAATCTTTTTGGCAATAAGGTTGATCTGGAAAGCAAAGCTAAAGTTTTTAAACCAAACAGTGATGAAGGACGAACTTCTATTAGTTCCAGCCAATATAAAACCTTTGTACAGGTAGTCCCCAAGTTATGGCCAGAATTTCCATTGCCAAACAAGGTGGTTGATAAATGAGTCATGCCCAATTTTATAATATAAAGGACCTTTATGATCTTTCTTTCTTCCTTCCCAATTTTATAAAGCACCTTTACGACCTTTCTCGCCATGGTTGTTCACTGCAGTTGTTAAGTGAATCACATGGTTGTTAAATGAATCTGGCTTCCACCATTTCCTTTCCTTGTCAGAAGCCGGCTGAGAAAGCCACAAATGGTGATCACATGACTCCAGGATGCTGCAACTGTCATTACATGCTGTTTTGCAAGCACATGAATTTTGATCACATGACCATGGGGATGCTATGATGATCATAAATGTGAGGATCAGTTGTAAGCCAGCTTTTTCAGTGTCATTGTAACTTTGAACAGTCACTAAACAAATGGACGAGGATTATCTGTACTGTACCATCTGGTAATTACTGAAGGGATTAAATAAAAGTAAGATTAAAATCAGTTCATACACATATGCACATATATGATACATATTTTATCTGTCTTTTATGTAGCTTATTCTTTTGATGGTATGATTCATTCATTCAATTATATTCAGATTTATATCCTGAATTTTTATTAGAGTAGGCTGTGCTGAGAGAGCGTGATTTGCTCAAAGTCATCCGGTGAAATGCTCTGAGTGAGGGTGGAATAGAATCTGGATTTCCTGACTAGCAAATATGTATAAAGATAAATCTGCTAAATGCTGGAAATGCAATCAAATACCAGGTTCGTATTACCACATGTGGTGGACATGTCCCAAAGCAAAAAAAATATTGGAATAAAATGCATGTATGGTTGGAAGCAATGACAAAACAACATATAGATCTAAAACCAGAGATATTCTTACTGGGCATGTTACCAGGAAATCACAATAAATAATGCTTATTTAGTTTTACATATTTTAACAGCAGTAGGGTAGTATATGCACAATTTTGGAAAAATGAAGAAACTCCTACAAAGGAGAATATAATCTAAAAAATACTGGAATGTGCAGAAATGGATAGGTTAACATTAAAAATTAAAGAAAGAGAAGAAATGGAATATTATATGACATGGGACTTATTTTACCAATGGTTGGCTGATAAAAACAGAGGTTAGAAAGCTGGAAATATGAGAATATGAGCAAGATTTATAATGGATTAGTAAATACTTTGATTGTTATATAACTAATGTTAAGGCAGGTAATATTATTTTTAACATTTTGATTGCTATTTCCTAGTATGTGATTGTATTTTGATGATTATTATGAATGTGATGATTATTATATTTTAATACTTGTATACCTAGACAACACACTGTTCAGTGTAGAAATGGAATTTTTTAAATAATAATAATAATAATAATAAATTTTTTTTAAAAAGAATCTGGATTTCCTCCGTAGAAGTACAAAACTAAATGCTTTTTACTTGCCTTGCCTTGCTATGCTCCGCCTTTCCTCTTTTCCTGTGATCATTGTCTTTGTATTATAGCTACTCACATCTGAAAATTTCTCAATCCATTTTCCCATTTTCAGTAATTGTTATACCTAGAAACAAATACTCATTTGTTTCTTAAACTTGCATTCATTCATTCATTCCATTTTCCCAATGAAATCCAGGTTCTTTGTTGTATTATTTTTCAGATTCATGCTTCTCACTACATCTACCTAACATTTGCTGAAAATCATTTGGGGTCCTAGCCAATGACACAACATTTTGTGTATATAAAAATACCTAGAAATTCATATCATCAAATAGGATGCCTCTTAACATCACCACAAGTATTCCTTATACAATTATTCATAACCACCATTTAACTAATTGCACATGACATTGTTGCTCATTTTAGCCTTTCACATAACAATTTTGAATAAAATAGAGAAGATATAAACTGGGTTAATGATTTTGTGGTAACCATGCCACCTGCAGTATTCCTAGCTGGTTAGTTTTGCACTCATTGGTTAGAATGCCACAAGTGCCACCTATGTCCACTATTACCTCAAGCATGATCTGCCTGGTCTTTGCAAGCTGAAATCTCTAATCTAGAGGCTAATATGTAAACCAGTAAACTGTTACCTATAACAAAAAATATACTCTTGGTTACTCCAAATTTTCTTCATTTCAGTAGTTTCTTTATATTCTTCTTTATATTTCAGGGAGAAATATCATTTTATTACTATTGTTGGCAGGGTTTTTTATACATTTTATTAAAAGTTTTAAAGAAGACATAAAAATTAGCATAAACTAATATAGAATAAAGAAATAGACAAAAGAAAAAAAGACAAAAGTACAGAAAGAAGAGATAAAAAGAAATAGAAAGACGCTTCCAATTTCCTCTGCAGCAAATATGTATGATTATAAAGTTATCTCTTACTATGATTCCAAAAGAAGCTCATTTATTTCTGTTATCTTTTTTTTCTAATCATCAAAACCACAACTCATAAGTACTGTACATGGGTTTTCAGTTTTCAGGAGTTTCCAGTCAGTCATAAATAACAACAACAACAACAACAACAATAATAATAATAATAATAATAATAATAATAATAATAATAATAATAAAGTTGGAAGGGACCTTGGAGGTCATCTAATCCAACCCCCTGCTCAGGAAGGAAACCCTACACCATTTCAGACAAATGGCTGTCCAGTCTCTTCTTAAAAACTTCCAGTGTTGGAGCATTCACCGCTTCTGGAGGCAGGTTGTTCCACTGGTTAATTGTTCTAACTGTCAGGAAGTTTCTCCTTAGTTCTAGGTTGCTTCTCTCCTTGATTAGTTTCCATCCGTTGCTTCTTGTCCTGCCTTCAGGCGCTTTGGAGAATAGCTTGACTCCCTCTTCTTTGTGGCAGCCCCTGAGATATTGGAACACTGCTATCATGTCCCCTCCTCGTCCTTCTCTTCATTAAACTAGACAGACCCAATTCCAGCAACCATTCCTTATATGTTTTAGCCTCCAGACCTCTAATCATCTTTGTTGCTCTTCTCTGTACTCTTTCTAGAGTCTCAACATCTTTTTTACATCGTGGTGACCAAAACTGGATGCAGTATTTCAAGTGTGGCCTTACCAAGGCATTGTAGAGTGGTATTAATACTTTGCATGATCTCCATATCTTTGTAGATTTAAAAAAAATCTTGAAATTTCATGAGTCAAGATTCAATTAGAAAGCTTGGGCTGTTTTATCTCATCACAGTGTGCTGCCTAAGTGATCTTTTCTCATATTACCAAATGCAATAGGCCAGTTGAAAGACAAAGTATGTGGCTGACCTGCAGAATTGCTGGGTTTAATGTGGAATGGCAGTCAAAGGTTATTCACCTTAGCTAGTGAATGACATATGTGCAACTCTAACTTTGTTATTATACTGATGAAAAATTAATAAAATCTACTCGTTTACTAGTTCTGAAAAGTAGTGTTGAAAGATGCTAGTGGAACAATGTTAGCCTAATGAGAACACAGGGCTAAAGTTGAAATAATAAATAAGCCTGATTACTAAGTGATACATGATATCACTTAGTAGCCTTGGAGGGTGGGGAGGGGGTAGTGGAATCTACAAGAGACAAAAAGAGGAATAAACATCTCTGATACCAGTTGCTGAAGTAACAATGGAGAAACTGTACCAACATGTTCAAGGGTGCAGAACCAGTAATGTTAGCTTGGTTGTGGTCTTTGTCATGGTTTAAATTGAGGATAAATGAACTAAAAAAACTATTCGACTGAATCAGTTTATGATTTTGTTGTGAATATTATCTGTAGGTTTCTTTTCCTCTTTCTGATAGATTTGTTTATGTATTTATCTTTTTAAAACCACTTGGAAGTCAACCTCCAGCTTACAGATAGGCAGCTGTCCAAAACATACAGCTTCCTTCCTAAGCTTGATTAGGTAGTTATCTGCATTTTTACTGGAGTATGAAAGATTCTCAGCTAAAAGCAGGCAAGGATATAACTGTTGCAGTTTGTAGCATAATATTTCAGGCTCAGAGAACAGATAGGGAAAAGGAAAGCTATATTTGGGCTTGTGGTTTACAATGTGATTTGCTAACCTATATTTGCAAAGGAGGAAAATTGATATTTATTACTATTGCCGAGCTAGAGTTTCCTAAAGACCTCCTGGCCACAGGCCAGGGTAGACTGTGGAGGGAGATTTATATTAACAAGACTTCAGCCACGCTGGTTGCAGCTCACTATAATCAGCCTCAACCTTCTTCACTTTGAAAGATCAGTTAGCTCCTTCTTCTTCTCCCACTGGTCATCTTGGATTGACTGATGGAATAAGAAATGTATCCTGAATGAGGAAAGAAAGAGCATCCATCATCATTATTTGATGTGTAAACTGAAACAGATATAAACCTGAATGCTGTAGTTGTACAACTCAAAGAAGTAGAAGATATCAATCTTGTCTTCCATATGAATGAAGCATGTATAGAAGAATGTTACCTAATAGAAAGAAAATACAAGCCAGAGAAGGAAAACTAGGCTACATAATAGTGTGCCAATAATTACCATGCTTCCCCGAAAATAAAACCGGGTCTTATTTTTTTTGCCTCCAAAAGAGGCACCAAGTCTTATTTTCAGGGGATGTCTTTTATACTCACCTCCAGCACCAACAGCCCCGCCCAGCAGGTCCACTTCTTCTGGGGCCGAAGGAGCAACTTCATTCTGCAGCTACATTCCAGCCTGCATTTTGCAGTCAGGCCTTTCCGGAAGGCCTATGCAGATGAGTCTCAGCTGCAGTGGCCTTCCGGAAAGGCCTGTGACTGAGAAATGCAGGCCTGGCTGCAGAAAACACTGTAGAAGAAGTGAGCCGGCGAGGAGAGGTCTGGCTGCAAGGTAAGTGGGTGCGGGGCGTGTGGGGCAGATCCACACCCCTAGCCCCACCCTCCACCCTAGCTTGATTTTTAAGTCTGTGCCTCACCCCAAAACTAGGGCTTATTTTCGGGGTAGGCCTTACTTTCAGGGAAACTCAGTAGTATAAAGATTCTAACAGATAATGCATGCAATCAGGAGCCTGGTGGCAAGTTTTCCAACACATACATTTTTATTAAACAGTATAAACTGCAGCTTATTTCCTCAGATGCATAGAGTTTGTTAATTGGAAAGGTATTATTTCTATATCATCTCTTGTAGACATTGCAGAAAGACAGCCATATTAATCTGTGGTGGCTGTACTGTAATGTCATTATTAAGCAAGTATCTCTTGCAGGTGAAAAAAAAGTACAAGTAGTCTTCAACTTATGATCACAACTGAGCCCAAGTTTTCCATTGCTAAGCGAGGGAAAGGACCAGTTGTTAAGTGAGTTCTGCCTCATTTTATTATCTTTTTTGTCACAGTTGTGAAGCAAATCACTGCAGTTATTAAGTGAATTGTCTGGTTGTTAAGGGAATCTGGCTTCCCCCATTGACTTTGCTTGTTGAAAGTGGCTGGGAAATTTACAAATGGTGATCATATGACCCACAACTGTCGTAAATAAATGCTGGTTGCCAAGCTCCCAAATTTTGGTCACATGACCATGGGGATGCTGTGATGGTCATAAATGCAAGGGCCAGTTGTGAGTCGCTTTTTTCATTTCTCTTGTAATTTTGAATGGTTACTAGATGATAGTTGTAACTCAAGGACTACTGTACTTCATTTTATTGAGCTTCACAGATACTGCTGTTTTTACAAGGCCCGCCAGTAGCAAAAAGATGACCATTCACTAAAGGTTCAAATGATGATTAGCACTTTTTTTAGCAATAAAATATGTTTTAATTAAGGTTGCTTTTTTGCTTAGAAATAATGCTCCTGCACACTTAAACTATAATATAGTGTAAGCATAAATTTTATATGTCCATTTGTCTGATTTGCTTTATTGTAATATTTGCTTCACTGTGATGGTCTGGAACAAAGCCTGCAATATCTCTGAGGTATGCTACTAAAGAATCCAATTTAAAAAGAATGGCTTCATTGACAATATCTGAGTATAGAATTACAGTCTAAATGAAGAAGAGACCATTTACTTTTTAAACATAATATTTCATAATTTTCATCCCTCTCTTGTAAAACTCAGCAGGAGATCTAATAAATTCCAAACTGTATTTTTCTTTGAAGTCACTCTTATTAAATGTATTATTACTTTAAGGACATTTCCTCTAAAGAGCCTAGGATTTACATTCCAAAGGCTTCCATTCAAAGCTGGTTGGAATCCAGTATTAGAGCATTCATGAATAAGAAAAAAATATTTTGCCAACTTGTAGCTTTATATTATTCATAGCACAGTTGTGTGCATTGGACCAGGATACTTACGGGACCGCCTTCTGCCACATACTTCCCTTCGACCGGTGAGAACGCACAGGGTCGGCCTCCTCCGGGTCCCATCAGCGAAACAATATCGTCTGGCGGGTCCTAGGGGGAGGGCCTTTTCCATTGTGGCGCCCACCCTTTGGGACCAACTGCCCCCTGAAGTCCGCGCTTCCCCACTCTCCCAGCCTTCCGAAGGAATCTTAAAACTTATCTTTGCCGGCAGGCCTGGGGTTGACAGTGGACTGTTGAGTGAATGATGAATGTGTCTGGGGGTTTTATTCTTAATTGTTTTTTAGATTTGGATTTAGTTGTTGTTGGTTTTTGATAAATTGTTTTATTTATGTTGTAAGCCGCTCCGAGTCTTCAGAGAGGAGCGGCATATAAATTTAATTTAAATAAATAAATAAATAAAATAAATAAATGTAAGAGCATATCATACTGAATTTAAGGCACATCCCAGCCTTAGTCCAGCAACACTACAAATAAAAAGAGATGGATTGTGATCATTGTATTAGTTAGGCCTTTGCTGCACTCCAGATTCAGTGTCCAAAAGATATAGTATTTCAGAGTGGGTGAGAACACAGACATAGCACCTGTTGCAAAAGTTGTATCTTTTTACAGGTCCCCGTGGCTGTACTCTGTGATTGCTGCACAATTTTGTGAAAGGGCACAGCTACTTTAAGGTGTTGCAGAAAAAATATTCATGTCTTCTCTAAAGCAATTTTTGGAGACTAGATCCAAAGTACTGCACAATCCTAGTAGTAGTATTACTAATTTATCAGGAGCATATGGTTCTAAGAAAATGACAAGACAATACTAAATATAGTAATAAAGTAAAAAGGAGTCCCTGTAGATTTTACTCTGCTAATGGTTGCTGACCATAGGGGGCAGTGCTCATCTCCATTTCAAGGCCATTTGAGCGAAGACATTTCCATAGTATGTGTCTGGCATGTTATCCCGGAGCGCTTTAACCTTTTCACCAAAGTGGTACCTACAGTATTTATTTACTTGCATTTGAATGCTTTCAGATTGCTAGGTGGGTAGGAGCTGGGGCAAGTAATGCAAGCTCACCCCGTTGCATGGAGCTCGGATCTTGAACCTGGACTGCCAGCTTTCTAGCCGCCAAGCCGAGCATCTTTACCGCTGAGCCACCGGGCTGCCAAAAACTATAGTAATAACTGTCAAACAATCAGTAATATGTTAACAGGATGCAGCAGAAGGATTTTACAAAAAGAACAGAAAATCAATTCATTACCTTGGATTTATTATTTTTTATTATTTTTTTTCCACTTGAAACAAAACCAACATCTCTTTAGAGTACTAGCGAGCTGCAGTTTTTCACTACATAACCAGTATTATGCTTACTCTCAACAAGCTTCATATCATACTCCTTTTGCAATGTGGACAGAAAATGTATCATTTTCTGTGATAGAAGTCTCCAACAATTTAGCTTAGTGAGCATATTTGGAATCTTGAAAGCTTGTTCTAAATACTGTGACTGATAGGATAATCATCCACAAAACAGAAATGTTATGTAAAGCACAATAAGCTTGATAGGTTAAAAAAAATATGTAGGCACATGCCATACTTAGTTTCAGATCTATAACATGCCTGGTATGTATCAAAGGGAGTCTTCTTTGGGAGAGGGGGAAAGATTCTTTCAACTCTTGTAGTTTTAGAACGTGGTAGTGTTGCTGAACATGTGCTCCTTTTAGTAAGTTACTTCCTTTGAAAAAAAAAATAAGTTGCAAGGCAATCATTAGGAGTCACTGTGTATGAGTTGGGCAATGATATAAATTTTTGTATTAAATAAATAAATAAAATAAATTATTCTCCACTTCATGATGTACAGTTCCCATAATCCCTAACCAGTATCATCATAGGGTTTTTTTAAGATATTATATTTTTCTTAATTTACATGGCAAAAAATATACCAGTGAAAATTCATGCTGGAAACTACTCTGGAAATTATATTACCACTGTCTAAAAAGATCTATTTTATGGGTTATACTCCACTGTAAATAACTGGAATTTTGTTTGCTTTTACAAAACAAGCTTTTAAAGGTCGCATATCTTGGCCACAAAATCCCTTATGTATGACTAATTAGTTTTGCAAATAAATGCACAACTAGTGGTCATAAATGTTTGTTTCAATCTTAACTTAGTTACATATGATATAGCCTTGCAGCTGCTATTGCTTTCTTTTTCTGTGGGGGTGTCTTGTTCAGAGTATCACCCTAGTTGCTGATTTCTTAGTGCATCTTAGGACAACTGTAGTAATAAACTTTATGGAAAAAAGTTCTTTCTTTCCTTTTTGACACTTTATTTTCTGAATTAAATCTCATTAAAATGTTAAAGTTTAACTAAGATAGAAGTTCATAACCACAGCGAGCATTAGATATGCATTTCTTGTAAACTTTTCAAACAAAAGCTTTTGCCTGCAAGTTACAGCTGTGGAAAATTTTCAACACATGCATGTGTGAGCACAAGTGCAATGCAGTATTTACATTCTTGAGAAAATGTGTTTACAAATCCTTGATGATATTTGCATGGTGATTCCTCTCCTGTCACACAGGGAGTAAAGAGATAAAATCAACATACACACACATAGAGAGAGAGAGTTTATAATAGATTTTTTCATTAAAATTTTCATTATAGAATCATGATGCTAATCTTGTTCTTTGTGGACTTTTATTACTAAATTTAAAATCTTTTAGGAGAGAATTTTAAAAACAATTTGTTTTTTGTTTAATTTTTTAAAAAGTCTGCTATGATTAGTTTGGTTTGACTAAATAGAAAGCATAATAAACATCTGTATTCAAAGGATACTTTCTGTGACATAGGTGGAATTAAACCTCCCATTTCA
Organism: Bothrops alternatus; assembly: GCA_034064705.1. NCBI lineage: Eukaryota > Metazoa > Chordata > Lepidosauria > Squamata > Viperidae > Bothrops > Bothrops alternatus. Next base: position 17,675,188 of record JARGCV010000104.1, on the reverse strand, counting down.
TTTCATAATTCAAAACACTGGGCAAAATAAGAATAATATTAAAAATTGAATTTAATTTTTGTTTCTGTGTTGTCTGAGGTTTCTATTTTCCATCTCAACATTGACTTGGCACCTTATCCTTTGGTATTATTATTATGATTATTATTTTCAGAGACCTCCTAGGTACATTCTTCACTTTCTCCAGGTAAAATGTCTTACTGTGATTAAGTAATCCTCGACTTACAGCCAGTTTCTTAGCAACCATTCAAAGGTAGAACAGACCCTGAAGAAGCAACTTACAATCTTGATTCAAAGTTTCAACAAAGCCCTTCCCCTGACACAGCATTTTGGGCCTTGTTAGTTGGCCTGCAGTCACACAACCATGTTTTAACATGTTTTTGCCAGACACCAACATTTGCTTCCAGATGCTGGTGAAAAATGCCTCATAGAAAACAATGGGTCCATTTAACAACTGACACGTTCACTTTATGACTACTGCATTTACAACTACCATGTTCACTTAATGACTACTGTAAAAAAGACCTTAAAATCAGATGCAATCCTGCTTAATGACTATCACAATTTACAACCAAAACAGCAGGCTCAATTAAGTTGAAGACTATCAGTAATGCTAGATAATTCGAAGGAAGGAAGGAAGGAAGGAAGGAAGGAAGGAAGGAAGGAAGGAAGGAAGGAAGGAAGGAAGGAAGGAAGGAAGCCAGAATAGCAAAAACTGTGTTGTGTTGCAGCAAAGACTGTGTTGTTAGTTCAGAGCAAAAAAATAAAATTCAGCAAGATTGACATTAAATGTCAAAATCTTCTCAGTTTAAGTATAAAGAAAGGGCCTTGGACAAATTCTTACTGAAATCTATGTCTGTTTTCAAGATTTTTGGGGGTGGGGTGGGGGTTACTTACATTACTGCTTGCTTTTCCTGATGAATGTACCCCTCTGGAATCAGCTGTTAGCAACCTGCACATGCATCTATTCCTAAGAAAAGACATAAATAAAGGATCAATTTATTCTTAATACATTTTAAAAGGAGACTTTATTATGGGCTATCTCAGATGGCATGCTTTATTCAGGTATTGCCATGACAATAAGATCCAGCTAGTATATGCTGCTTGAGAGAATGCAGATTTTTCAATAAAATGTGTCTCTAATAGCAACTGTGCTGAAGCAGAATGGTTTCAGTCTTAATAGGATACCAGCTAGATTTGTAATTTACAGGTTGAAAATTATCAGTTTATCACATCCAATATAGCTATAGTTACACAGGTAGCCTATCCATGTAACCTGGCTCTTAACTGATAATAAGAAAGCTATTGATCTTATTAGAATGTAACACTAAATTATTGTTCATTTTAAATGTGATATATTGGACAATTTAGGATGAATTTTTGCAGTAAAGGAACTACAAAGTCTGATTTGTCTCATCCTCCTATATTCTATGCCAGGATTTGGTTGATATTTATTTTCTTTGCCTACCATGAAAATATTTTCTACCATCCCAGAGGAAATGCATCTTATGATTCTTTTCTACTGTCCCAAGGAAACTTTTTTTCTGTAAGTTTTCTTGCAGCCCAGTGGGCAATGCAAGAAATCTATCGAGTCTCCTTCAGGTCAGATTCCTTTTAACCTCATGGATACATTCAAGTAGTTTTCTTTGCAGGCATAGGACAAGAGTTTTTTTCCAGAACTTTTTTATTTCTCAGAAAATTACAGTTTGGGATTTTCTAAAGGTTTCTGTTACAGCTTGCAATAATTGATCACTCTGAAATACCTATCACCTTACCCTCAATCACCCACAAGTAAACCCAAGTGAAATGCTTTTATAGTGTTAATTATTTTGGTTCAGTAAGATCATAACTATCTTGCAATTATCGATATTTCTAGCAAGGAGGGGAGTTAGTTATAAGAACCTACATCAAGGGTGTCAAACTCACGACATCGCGTGATGTGTCGCGACATATCGCGACTTTTTCCACATTGCCGACAATGGGGTGGGTGTGGTTTCAGCATGACGCATCCGGCCCTTGGGCCGTCAGTTTGACAACCCTGACCTACACTATAAAGTTTGAAAGGTTAATAATGTAATAATATTCTCTCTGAAACGGATTTGTTTTACTGTTATCATAATCATGATTGCCAGTTTAAGCATTAAATTGTGCTTGTAAGCCTTTTTGCTTTGATGTACACAAAATCCTGTAATCAGTGTTGGTAAAATGGGCAGTAGTCCTTCTTATTTTTTTTTTTCCTTTGTAAAGTGGCAGCAAAGCTAAGCAAGCAATAAAGAGTTTGTCACAACAGGAAAAGAACCCGATGACAGACAAAATGAGGAGCCTACTTTAGAAAAAGCCCAAGGAACAGCTATTACATTTTGGAAATGGTTTCTGTTTATTCTCATCTCATGCCTCTGTCTCTTGATGAAGAGTTAGGAAAGGGTGCTGAAATGTACCATGGAAAAGCTAGGATCCTGAGGCTGAATATGACACTAAGCTATGTTTAAAAATAACTACATCAAAAAAGCCAATAAAAACAACAACAACAACAAAGATTTTAAATTGTGTTATATTTCTTACTATAAGACCAATGGTAGACTTCCTTTTTGGGATGTGGGCAGATTTTAAATTTTTAAGAAAATATTGTGGTCAGATTTAAAGCATGTGGAGTATTAAGTATTTAAGTTATCACTTATTCATATCCAGTGTAATGCTCTGTTCCCTACACCACAGGAAAAATAATGTATTTTGCTATGCCAAGGTAAGTATTTCTGATAGTAATAAAAACATCCTGCATTCAAACAAGCTTCTATTGGTTGCAACTTTTAATACGAGACTGAATAAACGATAGGACACGAATGTTTTGATTTGGCATGGAGAAATGTTTGCACAGCAGAGATGTTCATATCAACTGTAGGCTCTGGTGTTCAGCTCAATGGATTCTTTTTATTTTACAGTTGAATAATAAAACAATGTCCATTCACTATATTTTAAAAACTGATCTGTTTTAATAAAGGGTAATAGCAAAGAGACTCAAGAGCTATCTGAGCAATAACTCAGTGAATGAGAGAAATTGTTGTAAAATTTTGTTACAATATTTTAAGTTGGAAATTTAAAAATAAATTCAGGAATAAATACATCAAAAGAAGCTCGACTTATTCTTTTGAAGCAATTTTAAAAAGTTATGAACAGGAAAAACCCTGATAAAAGCTTGGCCATAAACTTACTTGATACCTCATCTCACTTTATATCTCCCTTTTAAAAATGTTGAAAGACTCTTGACAGAATAGAAAGTAATATACTGTATATACAACTTGTAAGACTGCATAGTGACTAAAATTCAAAGAGAAAAAGATGACTTGCAGCTCATGAGACTGGATGCATTGCATCCTATTGGCAATGTCTTAGAGAATGGTCTAGCTAGATGGCTATCTATCATATGTAGGAGCCATCCATCTCCCTCATAGACTGAGTTTTGACTTCAAAAAGTTCCAAAAGTGATACTGTGCCTACCATGTGCACTCCAAATTAGCTCTGGTGATTTAAATCCAAATCACCACAACACTCTACTGTTAAATATAGTAATAATACACTATTTTTGAGGTAGGATTAAGCACCATTCGAACACTACAAGGAGATATTGACAGATATTGAATTGGGCCATAGAGGGCTGAACAGAAATGAACAGGCAGACATTTGAGGGCAAAAATGTCCTGAGACTTGACATAGCAAAGGATGCTTCCATATTCCAACAAAACCTATGTCTGGTATTTCTGGGACATTCAAGAGAGCCTAGTTTGATTTCCTTTGTGTACAGCTTGGATGAAAGAAAGTGTTTAATTTAAATATAAGCAGACTTTAAACATTGAGCTAATTTTTATATAAAGTGCAATATTGTAATTAAAGATAAATTTCTTGCTGGAAATTTTCTTCTTTCCTTTCCTCCACATAAGCAATTATAATGAACAAAGAGTTTTGAAAGATAAATGACAGGCAAAGAATGGCTGCTACAGTTGGCATTAAATTATATTGAAGGAATAAATTATCTTAGGGTATATAATATATAACTTCATATAGAGAGCACTGAAGAGGTTTTTTTCAGATCACATTCAGGAACAGGGAGATTACAATATACCACTATTTGTATTATATAGACAGAAAGAGTGCCTGTTCCTTGTTCTTTACCAAAAGAGCTGATATAGTTCCCATCTTTAAAAAAGGAGAAAAAATACCGTAGATCCAGGAAACTACAGACCTATCAGCCTGACCTCAATACCTGGGAAGATTCTGGAAAAGATAATCAAGCAACGAATCAATGAACACCTAGAGGCAACCAAAGTCATTACCAAAAGCCTGCCTCAAGAAGTTGTGAATGCTCCAATGCTGGAAGTTTTTAAGAAGACACTTGGACAGCCATTTGTCTGAAATTATATAGGGTTTCCTGCCTGAGCAGGGGGTTGGACTAGATTACCTCCAATGTCCCTTCCAACTTTATTATTATTAAATACACTAACAGTAAGAAGATACTATGCAACTCTTTCCATTGTTAGATTTTCTGTAGTATAATAAATAATAGAAGTATAATAAATAATAGAAGAATCCATGAAAAGATATTGAAGAATTACAGCTGAGCAATGGTGATGTTTATACTGCCCTCTAAAGGATTTGATGCTTGAGACAGGTTGATGGCACAATAATAATATTGTTTAAGTAATTTTGAATCTGAGCCCATAGATGAAAATTATTAGTGAGACAAGGCTGAAAATTAAATTGAACTGAGGGACGACACAGTAAAAAATTAAACATTTTTATTCAGAATTTAAAGTTTGGAGCAAAAATAGGAAAAATATTGCTAGACAACTTACAACCATAATTGGGACAGAATTTCCATTGCTAAGTAAGGCAGTTGTTAGCTGACCCATGCCTGATTTTATTACCTTTTTTTGCCAGTGTTGTTAAGCGGATCACTGCAATTAAGTGAATCACTTTGTCGTTAAGCAATATGGCATTTCCCATTGACTTTGCTTTTTAGAAGCCATCTGGGAAGGTGGCAAATACCGATCACAGAATGCCATGATGCTGTTGTAAACACATTCTGGTTACCAAGGGCCCAAATTTAATAATGTGATCACAGAGATGCTGCAGCTGTGGAAATTGTAAGGACCAGTTGTAAGTCACTTTATTCAGTGCCATTGTAACATTGAACGGTTGCTAAACAAATGTTTGTAAGTTGTAACTTGTAGTATTTGTTAAGAAAGTAGTATTTCAGAGTTTCAGTACATGCTTTATGTGAAAGAAAAGCATTAAGTTTTCTTTTTGTTTTTTTCAAATCATTTACTTTTAAAATAGACATATAGCACTTGGCTATGCAGGGTTGGAGTTGGTTATTATTTGGGAGACCTTCAGGGACTCTCAGAGTTGTAGACTAGTTGGGAAGTTTTTTAAAATAAAAATCCAGAATGGTGGCAACAACAAACCCCAACCCTACTGTTACTTTATATTTATCTTAGATTTGCTTAGAATGTAGTATACAGGCAGATGAGTTTGAAAGTCAGAAAATTAGTTTTTTCATCTAATTTTCCTTTGGAAGAGAATTGTCTTAAATTCAGGGGTTATTTTCCTTTTGAAAAATGCTATCTTGATATTTCAAGTACACTTTTTAATAATAGTGGGAAAGACCACACAAAGTATAAAGGAGCTTAGCCAATTCTGAAAAGCTTGGTTGAATTTGAAATCCCCAATTTTTAGTCCATGTTTTATTAATTCAGAAAGACTTAGGGAAGTAGACAGAAGTGAGGAATTAAAAGATAAAAGATCTTCTGTGAGATTAAATACTCTAGTTTCATTGCTGTAAGAAAAAATCAATATAGCACAGGGTTCTATATAAGTGATATTTTAGCCCAGTTAAGTTGGGAAACATGTCTCCAGCACAGTGAAATGTTGACAGTTATGGTATGTGATGAATAAAATTTTCTGACAAAAGATAGCACAAACTGTTAGGGGATGTATTTTCATGTGTAGATTGTCTGTGATAATGTAGTAATATAACCTTACTACAAGCGAGCTCTGCATATTTCTTGGCTATGAAGAGGATTGATGTAAAAAGAATTTGCCACAAGGTGATAACTGTAGTAAGAATTCCAAGCTGTTCCTTGGGCTGCCTATTCTACAATGTATATGATCTCCAAATTGGCTCTGGAAGTTTAGAGGCTTCAGGGGTTAGTGCAGAGATGAAGTTGGATCATAAAGCATCGGCAATAAGTGGAAAACACCCAATTTTCCCAATCAGTATGCTGAAATAGATTATCCTTAATTGAACTCATTTATCTTATATGACTTCATGGAGCACATGGGATGCTAATTACTTGATTATGATTTATGCTTGTAGAATAGTTTGTGCTATCAGCATTATCCTTGAATTATTACCCTTATGATTGGCTTAGGAAAACATTTTCTTGACAGATGTTATCTTATCTAGCAAATTATCTAAGGCCTGCAGGTTAATAATTAGTTGCATGTATCCATTGTATAGAATGTGCTATACCAATGTTTGGATTTATTTATTGCAGCAATTTATTATTATAATGATCTATAGATGAAAAAGTTAACCTTATGGAAAAAGAACATTTGTTTCTGCATAGCTAACCTTATTCCCTGTAGTTAAGCACTCAGGTCCTGATATAACAAAAAAAAAAATCTCGTAAAAAAATCACCTCAATGTTGATTTGTAAAATTGATTTTATTCTATCACAAGTTGATATTCCTTGTGTTTAATCTATATTATGCATGTTCAAAATTAAATTTTCTGGAATTTTCTACTCTATAATAATGTAAAGCCCACTATCTTTGATCAGCAGCAAAACACCAAATGATTCATTTCTTTCTAGGTGGCAGGAATATAGCAAATAGACCAGTGGTTCTAAACCTTTTTCAGGTTGAGACCCCACTTGCCCCGCCCATGCGCGCCGCGACGGGCCTATCCGTGGATGCGTGGTGCGCGCACGCCGAAAAAAAAATTAAAAAAATTTAAAAAAAACAAAAACAAAATGGCGGACCGCAGCGGGCGGATCTGCGCATGCGTGGATCCGCCCGTCGCAGTCCGCCATTTTGGTTTATTTATTTATTTATTTATTCGGTGCGCGCGTGCCATGCACGCGCAGATTGGCCCATCGTGCGCGTGCCACGCATGCACGGATCAGCCCATCGTGCACGCACCACACCGCACATGCGCGGATCCGCCCGTCGCGGTCTGCCATTTTGGTTTTTTTGTTTGATTTTTTTTTATTTATTTTTTATTTTTTTATTATTTTTTTCGGTGCGATGGGCGGATCCGCACATGCACGGCGCGCGCGCGCCGAAAAAAAAAATAAAAAAAATTTTAAAAAATAAAAAAAAAATAAAAAACCAAAATGGCGGACCGCGGTGTCCGGCGACCCCCGCAAAACGGTCGTTTGACCCCAAATGGCGTCGCGACCCATAGGTTAAGAACCGCTGAAATAGACTATGTTCAGCCTGTTCTTCAGGATAAAACAGGAGATAATTTAAATATAACCACTACATTTCCAAGTACTATTTTTAACAGATTATGGATGAATATTATGTATGTTCCCCACCTTGAGTTATATAAAGGCAGGATAAAAAGAAAATCTTTTAAAAAGATATCTTACAATGTTAAAAACCAAAAATACAGCAGAAGGCAGAACTCTATTTAAAATCTGCACATATTTTAAGTTCATGCTAAACACTGTTCAAATCATCCCCAAATTTGAAGGCTTGACTGAAGAAATGTGTCTTAATTCTCCTTCTCAGGTTAAGGAGAATGGGTGACAAATCCCCAAAAGATTGAAGCAGCTGGAATACGCATACATATACACAAACACACTTTGTTTCATCAAAATCCTAGAAAAGCTACCCTTCTTCTGCATGTGCCTGCATCATCAGAATTATCATAGAGATAATTCTTGAAGTAATATATGGAGGAATTTAGATGGATTGGCTGTAGGAACTGTGTGTGAGGAAATGCAAGTGCCAGATTTGATACAAGAACATGTTGTCCAAGGCATGGATGAAACAGTACACTCTATTTCTCTTGGGTGTTCTGTACAGAACTGGCAACCATTTCAATTGGCTCATCACTATGTATGATTGTGAAATTTATTATTTCTAATTCCATAGTGGTGTATAACCAGGTTGCATGCTGTATGTTTTCTATAAGCACTTCCAGTTAGGGAATTTTGAGCTCATCTAAGTTGAATGCATGATTCTGTGGACCCAAATTTACCATCAGGGAGCATATCTGTTTTGGCTTCTCCAGACTAACTATTCAAATATAATTATAGCAAAAAATAAATGTATTTAAGTGAAATCGGGAACACTGGAAGAAGCACAAGTTGTGACATTCACTTTCATTTATCTAGTTATCCTCTATTTGAGCTATACTCTTCATACTGATCATTTAATAGAATAATTTAATTAATTGCTATGATGTGTAAAATAACATGGAACATTAGTATATTATGAAGAATGCAAGACAAAAATTCATTTCTTGTTCATGTTTAGGGATTCTAGAGTTTTATTTTCATCTACAACTTGAAAGATTACAGCTAGATACATATTTAGTGCTTCAATGATAAGTAAACCTATGTATCTGTCAAACTCTTATTTTGTACAGAAGGATTTCTGCCCCATTCCCAAACTGCCTGCAGGTCATACTTCTAAAAATGGAAATTTTGTTCTTTAGTCAGCTATTATTATATGAATTACAGAACTGCATAGGTTTAGTTCTGAGAAGAATTAGTTTGGGAAATAGGTTTGGCTGTTTCTTGGCATCTGACTAATTCCAGGATTTGCAGTTGCAAAAAGATTTTCCTCTGAGTTCCACTGATTTGAGATTTTAAAAGATTTTCTTGTGCAATGTATGACTTGCTTCTCTAAATCACTTAGAGCAGGGGTCCTCAACCTTGGCAACCTAAGACCCCTGACTTAGAGAATTCTTTTGTGGAAACATTTCTGCAGGTATGCACCTGCTCTGTTCTTGTGAAACATTGAGAACTAGACCCAATTTCGTCAGTATAACCTCAAGCAGAAAGAGGATAAAGGAGGGAATAGCAATCTTCTCCCTAAGAGCATTCCATTTGTCATTCCTTCACTTAAAATCTCCCCAAATGCCCACATTTGTCCCCACATAATCAAAAGGTATCCTACAATCTTCCAGCTATTCAACAGAACAAATGAGGTCCTGCGCCAATAAAAAGTGGCCTTTATCATTTTAGTCCTAGTCCTAGAACAACATGACCAGAATTAACCAAAGTGGAAATGATGTTATAGCTATCTGTATGAGTTTAGCTCCTTGAAGATAAATATAGTACTCACCCTAAAATATATTACTGTATGTTCAGATGTAAGGATGTTTCCCTCCTATTTTCATTTGTTTGGCTCAGCAGTTGGAAAATTTAGAAATGTTCCCCTAAAATTGGTGATTAAAAAAAAGCCTGTGCAGAATGACAGGATTACACTATTTTTAGTTCCTATATAGTTGTAGAAGTAACATTTAGGTTTTTTTAAGTTCCTATATGGTTATGTAAGTAACATTTGGCTCCCCCCTCCCTCTCTGTTGTACATTTTTCATTCTTGTAACTGAGACAATTTGTAACACTTGCAAGATTTAAGTAACTTTTTCATTACTAAATGCTATATATTAATGTGGGTGAGGAAGAGAACTGGAAATGTCATTTCACAGAAAGTATGACGACCTTGTTTACCTTGTGTTTCTAATTACATATTTTATAATTTTAAGTTGGGAGGAAAGTTAGCCAGAAGTGGAATGTGATTGCCAGGCATTATTTTAATAAGTTCAGAATGCTTAACTTTCCTCCTTCCTTTTTGTTTTAAATGAATGAAGTGAAATATAAGTACAATTGTCCCTTGTCAGGTTATGCAGTAATTGGATCTAAAGAGACATTCTATTATTAATCAAATTATAATAAGTGCAAATCTAAGTTTCCATAAACTATTGCTATACATGATTTGCATATCGAGAGTTGTGTCTCTAAAAAATTAGTTGTCTGAATATCTTAACTTGCCTGAAACCTTATTATATCTCTAAGACCATTCTTTTTTACTATTTTTTCATTCTCCTGGCCTAACATATTCTACCAAAGTCATTAATTATTTCAGGTCAAAACCAATAGTGGCCCTTACAATTAAATTAATTAGCAAGGTCTTAGTCCCAGTCCATTGAGGTTCAATGTAAGTAAAGCTCTAGGTTTCATATAATATAAAATATCAGATTAACAAAAGGATTAAGACAAATATGGCTTAGAGTGAAGACACAGAAGAACCCAATGTGTATTGTTCCATAGTGGATTGATGATCAGGATTTCAGATCAGGAGTCAGTCTACAGTGAGCCAAGTGAAGTTGGGACTAGTACCTGCAGTTGGGAAAAGCAGCTAAAGCCAGGTGGAAACATTTCTCACCCACCTACCCCCACTTTCCTAAAACTCAGTTCATGTCTTTTCCCAAAGTACTTTAAAAGTTTACAGTCCCAAAAACTTGAGAGATGGGCTCATTCATCAATTCACTCACTCCTCATTCACAAGCAAATCAGAGTGTGTGGGGGGTATAGGAGAAGAGGAAATAACAAAACAATAAGCAGACTGGAAGTGGGAGGCAATATCTGGAAATTTACAACTATTACAGGGAGACAAGACCTCTATCAACCAACTGCCAGGACCACAAGTTATGGTAAGTAGCATATCCTGATGGAATTCCTGCCTGGATTTTGGTTTGGACTGAGTAGAGCATTCACAAGCAATTCTGCTTAAGAGCAGAGCTTGGAACTTGGCCTGAAGCTTGGCAGCAACCAGAAAAGAAGCAACTACTATATACTGAGGCAGAACCTAATTCCAACATGTGCAAGAACCTTTGGAGGGAGGCAAGGCTGTATGCCACTTCATAGACTTGGAGTCTTTTGGTCATTTTTAGGACCAAGTATTGGCGATGCATTTATGTGACTACGTCATCTTGAAAGGAAGGCCTAAAATGGTAGAGTTAACCCAGAGCAACAGAGCCTGTTCTGTACAGTCATTTGCTATGCTGTTGTGTCTCCAGACCTTGGAAAAACAAAGGAACCTCACTCCATGATACTGCCTCATATATGAAGCTAAATGCCCTTGTTCAAAGATACATTTCTGAATCCCATGTTCTGCTTCTCCCCTTCCTCCTCCTCCAATGAAGATTAATATGCCAGGAGCAGAATATTTATACAAATTTATCTACAAGCATATTCCACTGAATTCAAAATGATTGACTCCCCTTATGCTTTTGTAGGATTGCAACTGTAGATACTCTGTCTTTCATCTGAGAAAATGTCTAGTAATTTTTAAAATATTTCTTCTTAGCTCCACGACTCCCATTTCACATATTGTTGTTCTTTCTGTAACTAGATAAAGAACATCATCTCTCAGGCTGTGTGTTTTGCAAGATGTCATATTATTTAAATGAGCTTGTGGACTTCCATACAGACAGCACACTTTGTCCCAAAGGTGCTTTTTAAAAAAGCAACTGGACTTTGTTTTTCCTTGAAAATGTTTTGCTTCTCATTGGTTCAGTTCTTCAGATTTATGCTTGTTTAGCCTCAGATTTATGCTTGTGTAGCCTCAGCCCTTTTTCATGGATCTTTTTGAGTTTCCAGTGGTAATAGCAGGGTAGGATGCCTTCACTTCTGTATGTCTTCTTTACAAACACACATGTGCTACAAGCCCAGCAAAGATCACTTGTTCATATCATTTGAATCAACATTTACCAATGAGATTTAAAATTATTATTATTATTATTTATTTATTTAATTTCTATGCCGCCCTATTCTGGAGAACTCAGGGCGGCTCACAACATGATAGAAATTACAATAAAATACATAAATATAAAAACCCTTAAGTTAAAAAAGGAACCAATCATTCCACAAACATACACACAAACATATACTGGCTAGGGGCAAGGTGTTAGCTGCCCCAGGCCTGCTGGCAAAAGTATGTTTTAAGCAATTTACGAAAGGCAGAGAGGGTGGGGGCGACACGGATCTCCGGGGGAAGTTGGTTCCAGAGGGCCGGGGCCACAACAGAGAAGGCTCTTCCCCTAGGCCCCACCAGGCGACACTGTCTGGCTGACGGGACCTGGAGAAGGCCCACTCTGTGGGCCCTAACCGGCCGCTGGGATTCATGAGGCAGCAGACGGTCCCGTAAATAACCTGGTCCGATGCCATGTAGGGCTTTATAGGTCATAACCAACACTTTGAATTGGGTTCGGAGACCAATTGGCAGCCAATGCAGCTCGCGGAGTGATGCCGAAATGTGGGCATTTCTAGGCAAGTCCAACACTGCTCGCGCGGCTGCATTCTGCATTACCTGAAGTCTCTGAACATTTTTCAAAGGTAGCCCCATGTAGAGAGCATTGCAGTAGTCGAACCTCGAGGTGATAAGGGCATGAGTGACTGTGAGAAGAGACTCCCGGTCCAAATAGGGCCGCAACTGGTGCACCAGGCGAACCTGGGCAAATGTCCTCTTCGCCACAGCCGAAAGATGATGTTCCAAATTTAGCTGTGGATCGAGGAGGACGCCCAAGTTGCGGACCTTCTCCAAGGGGGTCAAAAGCTCCCCCCCAGGCTAATGGATGGATAGATTGAAATATCTTTGGGAGGCAGAACCCATAGCCACTCCATCTTGTCGGGCTTGAGTTTGAGCCTGTTGGCACCCATCCAAACCCTATCAGCCTCCAGACATCGGCACATCACTTCCGCTGCTTCACTGAAATTACACGGGGTGGAGATGTAAAGCTGGGTATCATCAGCATACTGATGATATCTCACCCCGTGTTGTCGGATGATCTCGCCCAGCAGTTTCATGTAGATATTAAGCAGCAGAGGGGAGAGGACCAATCCCTGAGGGACCCCACAAGGGAGGAGCCTAGGGGTCGACCTCTGACCCCCTGCCAACACCAACTGCGACCGACCAGTTCCCCCAACCCCCAACCCCTCCAGTCGGTGCAGAAGGATACCATGGTCAATGGTATCGAAATCCGCTGAGAGGTCAAGTAGCACCAGGATAGTGAATAATCCCTTATCCTGGGCCCGCCAGAGATCATCCGTCAGTGCGACCAAAGCAGTTTCCGTGGAGTAGCCGAGCCTGAATCCTGACTGTTGAGGGCCCAGATAATCGGCCTCATCCAAGGACCGTTGGAGCTGGAGTGACACCACCTTCTCAACAACCTTCCCTATAAAGGGAAGATTGGAGACAGGACGGTAGTTGTTTAAAACAGCTGGGTCCAGGGAAGGCTTCTTGAGGAGGGGGCGCACAATTGCCTCCTTGCAGGGAGCCGGAAAGGACCCCTCCCTCAAAGAAGCGTTGACAATCTCCTGAACCCAGCCCCGCGTCACCTCCCTGCTGGCCGAAACCAGCCAGGAGGGGCATGGGTCCAATAAACAGGTGGCAGAGCTCACAGCTCCAATGGCCTTGTCGACTTCATCAGGTGCTACCGGGTCAAACTCCTCCCACACAACAGGATCAAGACGAGTCCCTGTCATCTCGACTGAATCATTATCAGCCGATACTGCATTCCAATTGGAGTCAAGGTCCATCCGAATCTGGGCGATTTTATCCGCGAAAAACTTATTAAAGTCCTCAGCACTACCCTGCAAGGGTGCATCAACCCCCCCCCCGATTAAGGAGGGAGCAAGTTACTTCCATTCCAGTTATTTCCATTCTACAAAAACTTCCATTCTACAAAAATTCTTTTTATCTTTTGTTCATGCCTCCTATCAGCAGTAAATAATTACTGTAAATAGTTGATTGAAAGATGCTGATTACCTTTTTGTGCCTTTGAAGAGGGAGAAGATGCCTTTCTAGTGAACCATAATGAATCCTCTGATACATCAAGCTTCCTTGGCATACTGGGTTATTTTTAGCTCTTTGATTATGGGTTCTGTTCACTATATACAACACACTTTTCTTCTTCTTAATCAGCAACTCAGATTCATGTTTGCTGGATCACTGTACTTTATTAAATGACTGACACATGCTCCAACTTTTATCTGTTTGATGCTATCTCTTTTTTGTCCTTACTTTCCCTTTTGCAACAATTCTAAGAATGTGTTTCATGTGCATAGGCATTCCTGAAGTGTTAGCATTCCTAGAAATTCCAGAGCACCACTCTTCCCTCACTGGTGTTACTCAGATGTGTTGGATGAGAGGAACTGTAGTCCATGTTGGGGAAGATTAGTATAGTCAATATTATTCTATTATTCCACATACATTTCACCAACTGTGAAATTAAAAACTCTAAATTTAGTGTAAAATCACAGCTTTAATAGTCTTCTGACATATCCTGCTTTTTAAAAAAATAATAAGTTGAATCTATTTGTTCCGTGGGTGGGTGAGCAGTGCTTGATTAGGACCAGAGAAGAAGCTTTGTCTGTATCTACACTTTGCTGTAGAATTACAATACTAAGAAATTTGTTATTTCTGTAGTCAAAGGGAAGCAAAATATTCTGAATCTTTACGAGGTATTACCCTCTTTGTGTCATTGCTATGCCTACTGTGACCATCTCTGCCCTCAAACTTAAGTGCAAATCCTGGGCACAAAGGCTGCAAGTTCTGTTCTGCATAAATTTCCACTGAGCTATGAAAATCTTTCTTTTCAGAAAAAACATTTTCTTTATTTTTGTCAAGAGAAAAAAAAGTCTAGTCCAACTTCAGGGAAACTTAGATTATTTTAGCATTTTTTTTTTTACTTTGAAGAATCTTTGTACCAGATCAATGGTTGGTTGGTTTGTTGGTTGGTTATATATTAAGTAACTTGTAAAAAGCTTTATTTCTTACAAAAGTTGTGTCTTTTATTTTTTATTCTGATTTTTTTTTAAGATTCAAATTTTGGATGTAACACTGATTCAGGCAATTTTAAAGATTGAGACCAGAGGTCTTTCTTTGGGGACTGATGGATAAACAGAGGGGGGGAGAAGTCATACAATTAGAAATAAAATTATTATTATGAAAAGGAAATCAAACTGGTTTGGAAAAAGGATAATTTGAAGCAGAAACGTAAGATGTTGATCCACACCATACTTTCTATTCTAATTATGCCTGATTCTCAACACAGAACCACAATCGAGACCAAGATAAGGTAAGGTGAGGTGAGATGGGATGGGATGAGATGAGATGAGATGAGATGAGATGAGATGAGATGACCTTTATTGTCATTTTTTACTGTGGGCACAATGACACACATCAAAAATAAAATTTAGTTGCCTGCTCTTAAAGTGAACACATACATGACACACATCTAAACATACTATATACAACATATACATATTATATACAACATATGCATAGATCTACATCCCTACATATACATAACATATGAATATTAAACACTGTCCATCTTGAATATATAATGGAAAGAGGAAGCTTGAGAGTTCACAAGGTTTATTCTGTATGGAACGAAACTGTGGCTGAATCTGGATGTTCTGCTTTGGATACCACAAAGCCTCCTCCCAGAAGGTAACAAGGAATGCTTGGAATATCCTTTTCAAAACTTCAGATATTTTATAGGATAGGCATGTTCCAAGTCCCATCCAGTAGAGAGCTCCATGTAGTGAAACCCAGGGACCTAGGGTCTGTTCGGCAATGGTACCCAACCTCTAGAAAATTCCACACACACCCCCTCAGATTAGACTTGTCCCAAGACGTCTTGCTTTTCACAAGGCATTAAAAACCTGGTTTTGCCATCTAGATAGGGACCTTGGCAGTATGTGTTTGTTAAATTTATATAGCCACCCAACTTACAAACTCTGGAGTCATGTATAATAAGATGTATGATCATATATTTTGTTTAAAAGACCCCCAAGCTGCAGCCTTATTTAACAGGACATATCTGAGCTGCAATAAGCAGCAGTATTTGAGTTTTGCCAATAAATAATTGGCAAAGACACTACATACAGAGTGTCTTTAGAGAAATAAAAAGCTTGCATAACCAGAAATGAGTATTCTACAGTGTTCTTACACTGTAATTGTTGACTTACAACAATTCGCTTAGTGACTGTTTGAAGTTACAACAGCACTGAAAAAGTGAATTATGATCATTTTTCACACTTATGATTGTTGCAGCATCCCCAGGGTCATGTGATTTACATTTGGATGCTTGACAACTGATTCATACTTATGACATTCACAGTGTCCCAGGGTCACGTGATCAATGGCCAGGGGGCGTGGCCAGCTGATCACTCAGGTTGCCGAGTGCCTGTGGGGGGGAATCTGTGGGTCTCTGGGATGGGACTAGGGTGGGTGCCTGCCTTCCTTCCCTCCCTTTGTCCCTTCCTTCCTTCTTTTCTTCCTTTCCTTCACCTCCCTTATTCTCTTCCTCCTTCCCTCCCTCTCTCCCATTATCCCTTCCTTCCTTTCCTTCACCTCCTTCTTAGTCTCTTCCTCCTTCCCACCCTCTCGCATTGTCCCTTCCTTCCTTCCTTCCTTCCTTCCTTTCCTTCCCCTCCCTTAGTCTCTTCCTCCTTCCCTCCCTCTCTGCCCTTGTCTCTTCCTTCCTTCCTTCTTTCCTTCCTTTCCTTCCCCCCTTAGTCCCTTCCTCCTTCCCTCCCTCTCTCCCATTGTCCCTTCCTTCCTTCCTTTCTTCCTTTCCTCTTTGTCCCTTCCTTCCTTCCTTTCCTTCACCTCCTTCTTAGTCTCTTCCTCCTTCCCTCCTTCTCTCCCATTGTCCCTTCCTTCCTTCTTTCCTTTCTTTCCTTACCCCCTTAGTCCCTTCCTCCTTCCCTCCCTCTCTTCCATTGTCCCTTCCTTCCTTCCTTTCCTCTTTGTCCCTTCCTTCCTTCCTTTCCTTCACCTCCTGCTTAGTCTCTTCCTCCTTCCCTCCCTCTCTCCCATTATCCCTTCCTTCCTTCCTTTCCTTCATCTCGTTCTTAGTCTCTTCCTCCTTCCCTCCCTCTCTCCCATTATCCCTTCCTTCCTTCTTTCCTTCCTTTCCTTCACCTCCCTTAGTCTCTTCCTCCTTCCCTCCCTCTCTCCCCTTGTCCCTTCCTTCCTTTCTTCCTTCTTTCCTTCCTTTCCTTCCCCTCCCTTAGTCTCTTCCTTCTTCCCTCCCTCTCTCCCCTTGTCCCTTCCTTCCTTCCTTCCTTCCTTTCCTCTTTGTCCCTTCCTTCCTTCCTTTCCTTCACCTCCTTCTTAGTCTCTTCCTCCTTCCCTCCTTCTCTCCCATTGTCCCTTCCTTCCTTCTTTCCTTTCTTTCCTTACCCCCTTAGTCCCTTCCTCCTTCCCTCCCTCTCTTCCATTGTCCCTTCCTTCCTTCCTTTCCTCTTTGTCCCTTCCTTCCTTCCTTTCCTTCACCTCCTGCTTAGTCTCTTCCTCCTTCCCTCCCTCTCTCCCATTATCCCTTCCTTCCTTCCTTTCCTTCATCTCGTTCTTAGTCTCTTCCTCCTTCCCTCCCTCTCTCCCATTATCCCTTCCTTCCTTCTTTCCTTCCTTTCCTTCATCTCCCTTAGTCTCTTCCTCCTTCCCTCCCTCTCTCCCCTTGTCCCTTCCTTCCTTTCTTCCTTCTTTCCTTCATTTCCTTCCCCTCCCTTAGTCTCTTCCTTCTTCCCTCCCTCTCTCCCCTTGTCCCTTCCTTCCTTCTTTCCTTCCTTTCCTCTTTGTCCCTTCCTTCCTTCCCTCCCTTCCATTGTTCCTTCCTTCCTTCCCTCATTGTTCCTTCCTTCCTTCCCTCCCTCTTCATCCCTTCCTTCCTCCCCCCCTCCGTGCCCAGGAAGGGACAAGGGGAGGGGGGATAGGCTGCCAGCGTTGCTGGGGGCTTTGCTGCCGGCAAACCTGCCTGTGCAGAGACAGAAGAAAGCTCCACCCAGCTCACTTAGCTTCGCCGAAAGACTTGCTGCTTGCTAAGTTAGCAAGCGCTGGGCTACAGCTAATTCGCGCTTCTGCTAAATTAGCAAAGCTTGAGCAATTTTGCTGGGCAGGAGCCAAGGAGAGCAGTTACAGCTGCAGAAGTGCAGGTCAGCTGTAGAGGCTCGCCCCGATCTTGGACAAGAGGGAAGGAAGGACGGACGGAAGGGACAAGGGGACAGAGGGAGGAAAGGAGGGACAAAGAGGTAGGCGGAAGGAAGGAAGGAAGGGACAAGGGGGAGAGGGAGGGAAGGAGGGACAAAGAGGGAGGCGGAAGGAAGGAAGGAAGGAAGGAAGGAAGGAAGGAAGGAAGGAAGGAACAATGGGAGAGGGAGGGAAGGAGGAAGAGGAATCAACTTCCCTCAGAGGTTCGTACTGCTCCTTCCCTCCTAGCTTTCCGAAAACTTTTAAAAACACATCTATGCAGACAGGCTTGGGGCATGTGAGCTGCGCTCTGGCCCTGGGCCTTTGATTGGGAGTGTATGTTGTATGAGTGAGTATAGTTTTATAGTTTTATATTGTACTACTATTTTAAATTACTTATATTTTTGTACTTGTATTTCTGTTGTGAGCCGCCCTGAGTCTGGGGAGAAGGGCGGCATATAAGTCGAAATAAAGAAAGATAAAGAAAGATAAAGAGACCAAGAGGGAGGGAAGGAAAGGAAGTTCCAGCCAGGAGAGGCTTGCCAGCCCGGCTGCCGAGGAAGAGAAGAGCGCAAAGCCAAGGAGAAGAAGGTGGCAGTTTCCTCCCAAAGGAGGCTCCTTTTCTCCACCCCCTCCCTGGGTTTGTGGGGAATTCTCGTCACCAACCCTGACAGGTGCTCCTTCCAGCCCGCTACGAGCTTTCTCGCCCCCTTTGCTTCTCCCCCCTCCCCCGCTTCTGTGAGGATTGTGGTGCCCTTGGGAAGCCGATCGTGCTTTGAAGCTTAGGAAAGGAGGAGGAGTCCCTTCCTCCTTCCCTCCCTCTCTCGGCCTCCCCTTCGCTGACCTGCATGCACGAGAAGAAGTCAATCCGGTTGCTGCACAATGAGTCTCTGGGGAGGGCGGGGCCTTGCTCTGCACCTGCGCTCTTCATGCGCCCCCTGCAGGGCACATTTGGTAGAGTTCGTGCAGACTGCCGCCAAGCAGCATATTTTCCACACAAGTGAGGTGGAGCGGAGAGGGGGGAGGAAGAGAAGGCGGTTGACAAGCCCTGCCTAAGACCATCGGAAATATGTGTTTTCCAATGGTCTTAGGCAACCCCTGTGAAAGGTTCGTGTGACCCCCAAAAGGGTCACGACCCACAGGTTGAGAACCGCTGCTTTAAAGTATTTTGCAAATGTCAGTATTTTCAAATCTTCATCTTTTCAGAAAATGATTAATTAGTGCAGAACATTAAGGGCATATAATGTTTGTTTCAAACCCACTGAATTCTGTAACAATATAACCACACCAGCAGCAAAAAGAGAAAAATAAGTAGTCTGAAATCAATCAATTGCATCCAGTTATTATCTAAAAATCTAAAATAGTTAAGAAGTATAGTCTTTAAATATATGCATATTAGTGCACACTAATACAATACTATTTCTATAACTCTTATGTAAGTATTGTTAATTAAGATAAATGCATTGGTGGTTTGAATCAAGTTAATTCAGCATATTTCTTAATAGGATCAAAAGCATTTGGATTTATTCCTGAACACAAGTGAAGACATGAAGTCCTATTATTTTTATTTCTTTTTCCTCAATGGGAAAGGAACAGTTCCCCATTTAAGATGCTATAAAAACAGATTTTTCAGGACAATGACTTTGAGGTTTCAACCAGGAATTATTGAGGTTTTAACAATTTTCAATTACAGAAAGATGGACAATTATAAAACTAAGCAGGCCAAGAGAATAATTTCTGACTAACTGGCCAACATCCCATCTAAAATCTGGGTGCTGATACTGGACTCTGGATTAAAGAATAAGATTTAAATATAAAATGACAAGTTTAATAGAAGAATATGACTCAGATCCAAACATGTAACAAACCAGTACCCGCTTCTTTCTTCTGACAGCCTGGATGCTGCTCACCAGTCTTAGAACCATCATGAATATCATTAAATGGAAACCAAAATACCAGTTTAATGAACAAAAAAATGCAACCAATGTTTTACAATTGGTAAAATAAATCAGAACAAGATGAGTATTCCATTTTTACCTCTAAATTACATACAAATTTTAGGAGGTTGCGACTTTCTTTCCAAAAGAGAAGACCAATATTTTTGACCTAGAACAAATTTCTTAAACATGGAATTCAGCCAATCTAATTACTTATCTTGATTCCTTGCCCGGAGTTTATTCCATGATACATCTGAGAGACAAATGTTTTTGTTTCAAGAAACTTTCTAGTATTTCTTTCCATTTCTTGTTGCAATATAAACACATGCCAGAAATTGCACAGAACCCAGGTGTAACCCTCATCCATTCAGAGCAATGCTGGAAAATGTCTCAGCAGGGTATTAATTACTACTGCCTTCAGAAATAATGTGTGTAAATGAACCCAGTGATTTAACCTTCAGACTGACAGAATGTGTAGAAGACTTTTTTCCCTGTATCAGTAGGATGCTCAGATTTATGATAAATGTCCATGGAAACTAAATTTCAGACTTGAGGAGCAGCCATCTGGAACCCCTCTATGAGTGGCTGCAATTATAAATATCGTTGGTAGTATTTATTATTTCCTGCCTTTCTACTCTGAGGCAGAACAGTTTGGTATGTTTTAGGGTGCAACTGGATAGAACAATAGTAAGACACTGGAAAGAAAGGAGGAAGACAGTCCTTTCTCCATGCTGGTCAGACACCTTTCTACACTGAAAGACATGCTCACACAGAGTTACATTCCTCTTCCTTTCTGTAAAATGTAGTAAAAGAAAATTTGCACCACATTATCATCACAGTGAGAATTGCTCTATACAGTGTTTCAAATAAAGTCCAGGTGTGCTGGAAGTCCCATTTTTACTTTCAAACACAGAAAACATTTTTACTCTTGTATCTGTAACCTGTGAGCTTTCTTTTTTCATTCAAGATTTCAAATCCACGCCTCGAGGGAAATAATATACAGTATTCCTAATGAAAGGCCGCTTGCTACATGGTGATTGCATCAGTGCAAATTATTCATGCTGTGCGCACACACACACACACACACACACACACACACACACACACACGGAACAGGATTGCAGCATCTGTTGGTAGCCTGCCTTTCTGGGCTCATATGCTTTTGAAGGAGGAAATCAGGGAAACATCGCAAGTTAGAGCTGTTAAGTCAACAAGGCTGAGAGCTCACATCGTATTGGAAATGTTGGGAGGCATAAATGTACTTGCTATAATAAGTTTCTAATGAAGTAGACAAAAGGCATGGTTTATGGTTCCTTTTTACCCATTTTGAAATGGCATTGACTAAACACATTTTCATGAGAGCTACTATAACATGTCTAAGTAATTTCTTAGAAATTAAGACAGTCTATTTTCTCTAAAGTTGAGACACTTCTTGTCTGCGGTCAGGAGCCAACAGCCTTCCATAACTTTGATATTGTCCCCAAATTCTACACAGTGCTAATTATGGGCCCCTTACAAGTGTTCAGGTTGGGGGCACCTGAATTCAAAATTCAAAATCTCAATTAGCCACAAAATTTATTTGTTTATTTTTAGCCAGCTCTTATTTTAATACTACTACTACTACTACTACTACTACTACTACTACTACTAATAATAATAATAATAATAATAATAATAATAATAATAAAGTTGGAAGGGACCTTGGAGATCATCTAGTCCAACCCCTGCTCAGGCAGGAAACTCTGTATCATTTCAGACAAATGGCTGTCCAGTCTCTTCTTTAAAACTTCCAGTGTTGGAGCATTCACTGCTTCTGGAGGCAGCTTGTTCCACTGGTTAATTGTTCTAACTGTCAGAAAGTTTCTCCTTAGTTCTAGGTTGCTCCTCTCCTTGATTAGTTTCCATCCGTTGCTTCTTGTCCTAATAGTTCTGCTGTCATTGCTATGAGTGTAGGATACAAAGAAGAGCATGCTATCTTTGACAGAAAGGTTAAAAAAGCAAAAAAAAAAGCCATAGATTATTACGTGTATTTCCATTCATAAATCATGTCATCCCTTCAGTATTTGTATTTCAGGATGCACTAATTTCCATTTCCTTACTTTCGTATCTGAGTGATCCAACTTTTCTTGTAAGCAATATCAACATCCCAGTCACTTTCACAATCTTAGTTATTTAATAAGTTTTTACTCTTCTTCCCCTGTACTGTTTTTTGGTACACCTTTAAATTGTTGTCAGTAAAGTATAAACAAGACAACATGAGAAAAAGTAGCAATCAATAAAAGAATGGTTAAAGCACAGCATTATAAAATATCCAAATGCATGTATATCAAATAGTCTTTGCAAATAGTCAAATACAAATGGGTATTTGTATTTGTGTGTGTATATTTATTTTATTAAATCGCTTTATATAGCTAGCCAATCGACATGTTTCTTGTTTTATTATTATCCCGTTGTTTTTATTATTTTGTTTTTATTATTTTATAGATCTTATGTTTTTCCCAGAGTTGTTGGGATTCAGGCAGTATACAAATTGATTAAAACAAACAACAAACAAGCTTCTAGAAAACAAGCACTTTCCAAAGCAAAGAAATATATTATTCGTTGGATTGGGAATTTTCTATGTACATATGAATGGCTGGAGGCAACATATGAATTCATCTTCTTAAATGCAACTTGGATGAATAAGAACTGGTAGTGTCTGCTTTGTGCTTTATTAAATTCAGAGGCCCTTCTGAAAAGTCATAAAGTAGGTAACAGCTTATTGGGAAGAAAATTCCAAAGTCAGAATGCCACTATCAAAAAGAGTTCATCATATTATCTGATATGATATCTCAGGACCTAGGTCAGCTCAATCAAAAATAAAAATTATCATGCTGAATTCATGACCACGGGATAGCTGACAAAAAAGACTGCCTTTTATAAGGATGAGGCATCAGCACAGAGAGGAAAAACATGGACATCAGCAAAATCAGAATACATTGTAGCAAATTCTAAAAATAGATAATAGGCTAAAATCTGAAAGCCATCTGGCTTTTAAAATATTAAGGAGAAAAAGTAACAGTTGACTTTCTAAAAAAAAATAAAATGAATAAAATGTAGATGCCTACTCTATTACAGGTTGTTACTGATTTCCAAAAATATCTATGTATACAGAAAGAGAGACAAATTAATTACAAATCTCGCACAGCATAAAAAAGTGCAAACAATAATTTGACAGAGTTTCCACTTTTATTCAAAGTTCCTTTGTATCAGATTCAACTCCTGCCTGAAGATTAGATTTCCTTGTTATTTTCTTGACAATAATATGGGTGTGGTTTGTCATTGCCTTATTATATAGTATTTTTCCTGAAACTTATGCTTGTCTGCCCTGAGTCGTTGAATATGAGATGAGCAGCAAATAAGTTTCATAATAAATAAATAAATTTCCCAGTCTAGCCCAGGAGTTTCGGATATCGTGGTGGTTTCCCATTTAAGAATCAGATCTGACCTTACATAGCTTCTTGGGATCAGAAACCCAAGATCTTATTGTTGTCACAATCTCCCTTAATAATACCTCAGCTTCTGGTAACTAAACAAGCACACCTATGATATTTTCATGAAAACAGTTCAAAAGATGCATATCTAGTTACAGTTATCAATTTGGTAAAAATGTATTACAAAGGAACATAGAAATATTTTATTTATTTCAAAACTGCACTTAATACAGTGAGAAATGGTTTACATTGTCATCAAAGAAAATAGACTACTCATTAATACATTATGAACAATAATAAGAAAAGGGGAAGATACTACTTCAATTAAAGTAACTTTCAAAGAACATGTGGATCTTTAAGGTTTCGTTATCTGGTGGGATTTGGGACATTTTAAGTCATTTTTAGTGTGTGTAAGCTATTGTCCTGCATGCCAGTTAGCAGTGTCATTCCACTTTGTTGGATAAGACACTTTATTATTGCCTTTTCTGTTAGTCACAATGTTTCTTCAACTTGTGAAGAAAACCATCCATGTTTCATTTACAATTTTGTTTATTTTGAATAAATATAGATAATGGATTAGTAACACTTTTGCCCAGTGTTTGAACAATAGCAAAGACACTGATAAAAGTTTACCTGAATTTTTTTTCTAAGGCACCACTACAAATTAAGCCTAGAATTCAACCCTTTTATTTCATGGATATTTTATAAATCATAGAATTCTGATACAGAAGCCAAATGTTAAATATATATGTTTGGCTTGTTAGTGAATGGGTTCTTTGCATTTATTGTTGTCTGTATTTTCTTCCATATTTCTGAATTTAGATGCATTTTCTTTTTTCCATAATGATGCTAATGATTATATCTTCTGAGACATTATTGTGATTTCTGGCAGCAAAATGTTTCTGTAGAAATAAGTAAAAAGATAGCAGACAGAAAAATTAAAGCTGTTTGTTAAAGTGCCCTTATGATACAGGTCTGTTTTGTAAAAGTTGTCAAAAGATTATCTTTTGTCTGAGGCACCTTTTGGGTTAAAATTTAAACATAAAGACTAAGAAGGCACTTAAACCTCTACAGTAGATGAGTATTTTGCCCCACTCAATTGATCTAGTACACAATCTACTTTTGACCCAGGGTAACTAGCTATTAAATTTGATTATTTGGTTTGGCACCTTGATTTGGCTTCAGAATTAACAATGTACAAGAGCATTCAGCTAGTTTTAGCACATTTTGAAAACCCATTTCTCTAACCAGTCAATCTGTCAAGATAATTTTCTAATTCTATTTCTGTCTTGTAGACTATTTGCTGCCCTACCTAATTTTGTGTAATCTGCAACTTCATAGACATTACTTCCACTTTTACAAATTAATACAACTACTGAAGAATAGAAGGATGAACCACATGGTTCTCAACATGTCAATTCTCTTTATTTTAAAAAGAAACCATAGATGAATACCCTTCTACCATGATTTTCAGGCTAGCTACGATGATGATGATGATGATGATGATGATGATGATGTTGGAAGGGACATTGGAGGTCATCTAGTCCAACCCTCTGCTCAGGCAGGAAACCCTATACCATTTCAGACAAATGGCTGTCCAGTTTCTTCTTAAAAACTTTCAGCATTGGCGCATTCAGCGCTTCTGGAGGCAGGTTGTTCCACTGGTTAATTGTTCTAACTGTCAGAAAATTTCTCCTTAGTTCTAGGTTGCCTCTCTCTTTGATTAGTTTCCATCCGTTGCTTCTTGTCCTGCCTTCAGGTGCTTTGGAGAATAGCTTGACTCCCTCTTCTTTGTGGCAGCCCCTGAGATATTGGAACACTGCTATCATGTCACCCCTCATCCTTCTCTTCATTAGATAGACATTCCCAATTCCAGCAACCGTTCTTTATATGTTTTAGCCTCCAGTCCCCTGATCATCTTTGTTGCTCTTCTCTGTACTCTTTCTAGAGTCCCAACATCTTTTTTACATCGTGGTGACCAAAACTGGATGCAGTATTCCAAGTGTGGCCTTACCAAGGCATTGTAATAGTTAATACACTTAATAGTTGTGCCATCCAGCCACAATTAATTAACTTACTAAACAGAATGTTATGAGGGTACTTAATCACATGTCTAGCTAAAATCAAGATATGTGTAAGCTTAGCTTGTCATTATTTCTCAAAACTGCCCTATGCATGAAGAAAACACAATGAGATCTGGCAGAAGGGCAACTTGGTTTTGTCTCTTTTGTTATTTGAAATGTTAATGTGATACTTCACTGCAGTAATTGTGACTCATGCTAATAAGAAAACAAAAACTGTGAGATTCTGAACTTTACAGTGAGATGTAACATGGAAAAGATGTTTCTTTTAACAGCCTTTAAACAGCTAGCATACAATTTGTCTTCTGTCATTCTCAACAATTATATTAATGACTTTTCTATCCTGCCTTTCATTTCAGATGAAGACAGTAATAAAAATCCTCCTCTTTTTTTTTTCTTTATCCCAAAAGTAAATGTGTACATCTGGGCCTTCCCCCATTTTTTTAAAACAATCCACAAATAATTTCATAAGTACTTACATGTCCAAAAAGGATGTCATTTCTAGGGCTACCATATCTGAACTGCAGTGATCAGATAATTAAGAAAAATAGACACATATGGTAGTTTGCAGCCCAGCACTGGTGCAAGTGGCCACAGTCTATCAAGTCCCACCTAGATGACCAAAGGAGCAAGAACCACCAGAAAGGCTCTTTTAATACTAATCCAGGGTAAAAACACAATGTTGAAGACTGTAAGAGTAAATTCCCAGCCAGACTTAGTAAATTAATTCAGGCTGAGTCTCGTTGAAACACTTGCTTCCCAAGGCTTACACATCTAGGCTGTGTTGCTTCTGCTCCTCTAAACTGCACTCCTGAACTACTTCCTTGCCACACATTTACTCCATTAGGATTTGCACAAACTGGTGGAACTAATGGAGTGGAGCAGCCATTAATGGGCATCTCCCATCTACAAACATATTTCTGTGCAAATATTATCCACTGATGCCTGATTGCAGGCAGTGGGCGAATTGCTCCTGCAGGTTCTGCCCAGTCTTCAATGGACTCTACCTGGTTGTGTTTTCACTCGACCCAGTGAGGTTCCAGATGCTGCAAATTAAAGCTGTGCAAATCTCTACTAAGGCAGCTTGAAAGCAACTACACTATCATAGGCTCAAAAGACTGAAAGATAAAACAGTTCTTTGTTTATTTATTTAACACATTTATATAGTCACCTCTCCATCCAAAGATCTATGTAACCGAAATAACCAGACATACTGATCCATTAAAAAAAACCTGGGTTTAGGCCTCTACAAATGAGTTCATCAAATAAACCACATACACATCAGGGCTTCATCAACATCCTGACCACAGTACTGGGGGGTTGGGTAAAGAGCCAGGCCTTTGCAGCCTTCTCAAGGCTGAAGGGGTCAGGCTGTCCATATTTCTGGGGGAACTTATTCTGGGAGACAGGTGTCATGGCAGAGAAGGCATACTTCCTGGGGTGCACTAGGTGACTGGAACATACCTACTTGCCAGACCTGACCTGCCAGACCTGCCATTATGGATAGATGGTCTGGTAAGTAATCTGGCCCCATGTAGGGTTGACTAGCAGCTCCTTGAATTGTACCTGTAACTTCTCTGGGAGCCAGTGCAGCTCATATATTAGCAATGCTACTGGGCCATATTATTCTTCGATGCTGCATTTCGAACCACCTGAAGTTTCCAATTGCTCTTTAAGGGCAGCCCATGTACATCAAATTGCAATAGTCGAATAGAAAGGAGAATATTAAACTGGATCTATTCTAGGCCTTTCAATATTAGTCACTTCGAAAACCACTTCGAAAACCTTGCCAAGAAAGGTCCAGGCAGTCTCCAAGAATTGGACACAATTGAATGGAAGAAGAAAAAATCACTATGGTTATGAATTTTAGATTTTAGCATAGCCATAAATTTCTAGTCATTATACAATGACTAGAATTGTACATTGTACAAATTCCACTAAAGTTGGGAAAAATTCAGAAAGTTGTTGGTAGAGAGAAAATAGCCTTGATAAGAGAAGCTCATCATAAGTAGAATTAGAATTTTTGAGTCAACAAAATTAAGACGGTGTAATTACAGTGCTTCACTGTAGAAAAAGGAAGTTCTTTCTTAAAGATAAGAGTTTTCTCTTGGGTCAATCTTTAAATATAGAAAGTACACTGAGAAACAGAATATCTAATAATCACTTCTCACAGCTGCTATTTTTGTTTGAAGTTACACCTGCAGGAGGAGCTGTTTTCAATAAGGATGTTATACATATATTTACTGTTTGTCTTGAAATATGTTTTATACATACATACATACATACATACATACATACATACATACATGCATAGGTAAACAACTCACATCTTGGTTCAGTGTTCCTTCTTCACCAGGCTTTACTGTACATTTGCTTGAAAAATTCCATGGTTAGGACTAAGACTGGAAAAAAAAGACAATAGTATATATTGACTGTATATGTTGATTGTTGCTACTAGCAAAGAAGGAAAAGAAAAAGAAAAAGAACAAAAAAGAAATAAAACACATCAAGGCAGCCCTCAGAATGTGTGGCTATCTCAAGTGGGCCTTCATCAAATCTCAAAAAAGACCTAGCAGGAGCTCTTCCATAACGGACAAACAAGAAGACAATAAATGAAGCAACATAGTCATTCCATACGTTGCAGGAATATCAGAAAAGCTCAGAAGAATCTTCAGCCAACACAACATAGGTGCACACTTCAAACCTACAAATATACTAAGGCAGAAGCTTGTCAACCCCAAGGATAAAACACCCAGACACAAACTGAGTAATGTGGAATATGCAGTACAGTGCAGTGAGCCATGTGCAGATCTGTACATTGGGGAAACGAAACAGCAACTTCATAAACGCATGGCACAACATAGAACAAACCCATCGGGACCAGATTCAGCAGTCCATCTGCATTTAAAAGACAAAGGCCACTTTTTCGAAGACAGCAAAGTTCACATTTTGGATATAGAGAACTGCTGGTTTGAAAGAGGGATCAAAGAGGCCATCTATGTCAAAATTGAACAGCCATCTCTCAATAGAGGGGGAGGGATACGACATCATCTGTCTCCAGTCTACAGTACAGTCCTTTCAATAGTTCCAAGAAGGCTTCACACACATTTGCACCACTCAGGTGACCTTGAAGACACAGATAAGCCTCCAGGTAGCATTAACAACTAAAACAGGGGTTCTCAACCTTGGCAACTTTAAGACTTGTGGACTTCAACTCCCACAATTCCTCAGCCAGCAAAGCTGGCTGAGGAATTCTGGGAGTTGAAGTCCACAAGTCTTAAAGTTGCCAAGGTTGAGAACCCCTGAACTAAAAGAATGCAAATGAACAGCTATCTGCAAGGAGTATTAATCTTTCCATTCCGCACCATTCAGTCAAAACTGAAGAAGCTTCTTGGATGAGAAGCGAAATATCTTCAAGGAAAGAAAAACAAGAAAGTCCAGTTGCCTCGTGAAAAAAGCATCTTTGAGATAACTATGACCTGGATGACTGAGAATCTCCATAGATAGAAGTTTGTGAGCTTCAGTTCCGCCTTAGACATGAATGGATGTTGCAATGAGTGGATGTGTGGATGAATGGATGTTGCAATCAATGGGTTAACATTTGATTGATCCTCGAAAGCAAAACCTGCACTGAAGAAAAAAATGCTAGGAAGAAAAAATGTGTACTTTTATTTAAAACAAAAAAACAAAACAAAAAACTTTTCACTTCCGGGTGATTTAGTCACTGTTTCATTTTCTCTGTTATTGATATGCCCATGAACCAAAATTTATTTAAATGGAATAGGAAAGGCCCTGGCAAATTTATCTAAATTTTTGGTTTGCTAATTGTTTCATGTTTGCTAAACCAAACATTCTTTCCAATGACAGTTGTTATGGTTAATGTTGGATTTTCTCTTTCTGAAATTAGGTCCCTAATAGAAATAAAATGTTTGATAGAATTATTGAACTTGGTGTCCATCATATGAAAATACCAAATGTTTTTTGGCGTTACAATCTAGTTTATAAAATCAGTTAATTTACTTATTTTACCTGAACTGATAAAATGTCTGAATAAATTATGTTCCTTATATGAATTTCCCATGAGTTCCGTCTCACAAAAAGTTTTAAGACAGGTTCCTAGGTTCCTACCTTGCACACTTTCGATTTGTTTGTCTAACTGGAAAAGTTAAAAGGAAAATAACTGATAGTACATTTCTGACATAGCAAATTTCTAATCAAAAGCACTTTCTCCATTTTGCTTGAGAAGCAAAGTGCCGCTTGGTCTTCCTGAAATATATTAAGCATCAGTATGCTTAAGACCCTGAAAGTAAGGAATTAAAGCATTCATTTTTCTCCTTCTGTCTGCATAATCAACAAGAACTGCTGGCATTTGTCAATAATAACATAATTATATACATAAGTTAATTAAAATTTCTACAGTAAACAGTAATAAACATTAAATTAATAATGTAAATCAAAGTTTAAAATGGAGCAACACCAAAATAAAAAACACAGATGGCATTGCCCATGTCGGAAAAGAAGTTCATAAAACTATAGAGATTATGACAAAAAAAAATCTCTTTTCAGAGATTTTTAGAATTAGAAAACATTTGTTTTTTAATGTTTTCACTTCACTTGAAAATCTATACCATACTGTACAAGAGGAACTATCATATGCATAGTCGGCAAGCTGTGATTAGCAATACTAAGATAACATTAGCAAAGAAACAGGAAAATGGCAAAAGAGTACATTAAAGATGGGCCACAATGATTCACAGTATCTGTCCTACACTTTATCCTACCTCTGGCTATTTTTTGTAACGCAGTTGTATGATGGAAATCTAAACTTAGAAACAGAAGCATTTTCAATTAATAATCATGTCTCTGATTTGATCCGTCTGCTTAGAAATGCTGTAGCTGAAGCAACTAGCAGTCATAGTCAGTTGTAGGAAAGAGCTGCAGCTGAAGGCAGATTCCATCATTTTAGGTCAGTTTGGTCAATTGATTCATCAAATATTTAAATTTAACAAATATATATGTAATAATATTGGCAAGACAAGCTACTATATATTTAAAAACCCCACACTCACTCGCACTGATGATGATACATAGTTAGGTAATGAAATGTCTGCAGATAAACATGCAAGCTCAGAGAGCATCAAGGACTCCACAGTGCAACCCTCAGCTTTGTTTTCTATTGAAATTTGAATATTCCATAATGTTTTTAATTCCAGCATGAGGTCATCTGACTACAAAGGTAAAACCAATGAGTCCATAACTCTTCAAGTGTAATGTAAAACACACTGTTGACACAATTATACTAATAAAGTATGCTAAACCTCTTGCACTGGGATGCAGAAAATGGAGGTTTTATTGTATAAACACTTAAAATGCTCTCTATGGTCTAAAATGCATATATATCTGCATTGTTATACAGTATGTCAGTACTTCATTGAGTAATTTAATATACTGTTACTGTTTTACAACAAACCAGAACACCAACTCCCTTTCCAGCTCAGCTTGACCATTTAATAAAACAGAATTTATACAAAATTATCATCTCACTGTGGAATTCTGACCATTAAATTACTGATGTTTGGTACCTAAATAGCTTGCAGGCTCTGACCTTAAGTCAAAAGTGAAGGCTGACACAGAAGAGAAACGAGGCTTTTTCTTTCTGTCTAAATTAGTAGCCAAGGCATGTATATGCCTATACTAACACCTCAAAATCTATAGCGGACGAGTTATTCTGAGTTCTGTGACAATACTAATATGTTGTTAATTGTTTTATGCTTTAGATTAGAGCTGTGCAAAGCATCCCAAAGGAGTACTTTGCAAAGGGTCCTGGCAAGGATCTAGCACCTTCTTCAAAATGTTAGAATACAGAATAACAGAGTTGAAAGGGACCTTTTAGATCATCTGGTCCAACGCCCTGCTCAAATAGGAGATCCTATACCGTTTCTGACAAGTGGCCATCCAGTCTCTTATTGAAAGCCTCCAGTAATGAAGCACCTTCAACTTCTGAAGGCAAGCTATTCCACTGATTAATTGTTCTCACTGTCAGAAACTTTCTCCTCTTTGATCAGTTTCCATCCATTGTTCCTTGTCTGGCCTTTAGGTGCTTTGGAAAATAGATTGTCCCTCTCCTCTCTGTGACAGCCCCTCAAATATTGGAACACTGCTATAATGTTAAAGCAGATATATCCTTTGCTGGCTCTTCCTGGCTATGTAGATCTCTGCTGAAGCCAGAGGGGGGGGGGAGGGAGGGAGAGAGGGGGGGGAGAGAGAGAGAGATGGGGAAAACTCACTGAATAGCCAAGCCACTCAAATACTCCTGGAAGCCATGGCTGTTTTAACACTAAGAACAAAAAATAAACGTTTTATAGCATTTAAGTAGACAGTTGCCCAATTATCTTTTACTACTCCATTGAAATTTGAACTTCACTAATACCTCTGGACATTCAACATCGGGCTTCACTAATGCCATTGGACTTTGTATACTCAATATTGTTACCAATAAATAATAGCTGTCTGCAATAAGGAGCATAAACATTTTTCACATAACTCTACAAAATTGTGAGAATTCCAGTTACTTTAAATAAGAAGGATGCTTACTGGTGAGAATCTTTATCAATATTAGCTAACTATTGAGGGAAAAACTTCTACTTTTAATTCATGGCTTTTTAGAAACCAATTTGTTAGGATGTTATTATTATTATTAATTTAATACCTACACACACACACACACACATACAGAGCTTGTTATATACCAAATTATAGAGCCATCTGTTCTTTGAAGTGGTAGAATTCCAAGTACAGGTTTTGGACTCAATTTCTGTTTCTAAGAATTAAGCCCACACCTTGGTGGTGTTCTCAGTGGATTGCATCTGGCTCTCATGAAAAACAGCTTCAGGAATATTATAACTAAAATAGTTGGGGAGAATATAATTACCCACAGAAATGGCACATCTGGAGATTGCTACATGGAGTGTAAGGTCCTCAGGCTAAGGACCAATGACAGATTTTTTTTTCATTTTTAAAGCATTCTTCTCTGTTGGTGTTTTGTTTATTTATTTGATTTCACTGGATCTTGATGTGACATAAATATGCAAATAGAAATAATATGAATCTCATAGTGAGCATTTGGCAGGAAACTAAACTTTTCATTATTTGGGGGGCAGGGTGGTTGCCTTCAAGTCATTGTTGACTTCTGGTAACTACCAGGACTTGTGCTTCCAGTTTTCTTGGCAGTATTTTAGAAGTAGTTTGCTACTGTCTGCTTCCTAGGGCTGAAAGGGAGTGACTGACCCAAGGTCATCCAGCTGGCTTTGTGCCTAAGATAGGACTAGAAGTCACAATCTCCTAGTTTCTAACCTGATGCTTACACCAAACTGGCTCTCCTCCGGGTGTGTAGTTACCATATATATTTTCTTGCCCTACTTCTTTGGAGTAGCTCCTTCTGCATTCTCTACTTGCAAATTGCTAACTTTGAATTTCCCTTTTAACATTCAAATGTCTGATTAACTGTCTTCTATATATCAATAAATGAAACATTTAGGATTATTATTTTTGTTTTGCCCATACACTTAACTGTAAGTCAGCGGTTCTCAACCTGTGGGTCGTGACCCCATTTGGGGTCAAATGACCATTTCACGGGGGTCGCCAAACAATGCAGTCCGCCATTTTTCCCCTTTTCCCCTCGGCCGGCGCAGGGGACAGCACCGCGCATGCGCGGGGTAGCACCGCGCATGTGTGGTGCGGGCCGTCGCGCCGTGCATGCACGATGCGGGCCATCGCGCCGTGCATGCGCGATGCGGGCCATCGCACCGTGCATGCGTGATGCGGGCCGTCACACCATGCATGCGCGATGCGGGCCGTCACGCCGTGCATGCGCGATGCGGGCCGCATGCGGGGCTCCACGCCGCGCATGCGCGATGCAAGTCGGGGTCGTGCCGCGCATGCGTGGCGCAGGTCGGGGTTGCGGCCTGCAAAAGGTTGAGAACCGCTGCTGTAAGTGATCTTTTATGTTGCAACTGTGATTAACTGAATCACACAATTGTTAAGCGTATTTGGCTTCCCCCATTGATTTTGCTTGTTGGAAGCCAGCTAGGAAAGTTGCAAAGACTGATCATGTGACCCTGGCACACTGCGACTGTCATAAATATGTGCCAGTTGACAGGTCCCTGAATTTTGATTCTGTGACTGTGAGGAACTGACAAATGTAAGTGCAAGGATAAGTTCTAAGTCATTTTTTTTCAGTGCTGTTGTAACTTCAAATGGTCACTAAATGAAGGGTTGTAAATCAAGGACTATCTGTATCCACAGTTTTTACACTAATTAAGATAGCTACCCATATAAAGCTGCTAAATGCAGTTCCCCCATCACAATTCTCTGAAACCAACCTCCAACCACTTTAAAACAAACAAGTTCATTCCTGCTAGCCAATCCAGAAGAATACCTTGTGCGATGGCTAATGCCATGGAGAGATTCGGTAGAACCAACACCGGCAAATTCCATCTGTATTTCTGTCAATGACCAAACTGCTTTAGTCTGGCCCTCAGGAGTAAAGCCAAAATGTACAGATAGTTTGTTCAATCCACAGACTACCATTCACTTCCAGTGCTAATGTACAAACTGTTCATTAGAGTAATTCTCAACTGGGCATCTACCCAGACATATTAATTAAATCCTTTGCATTTATTTTCCTCTCTTCAAAATGTGAATAGGACTCTAATAAAGCAGAGTTTCTATCGTAGGTTACAAACTGTTTTACACTGAAAACTGAAATACAGGTCCCATTTTTAATCATTTTAGCCATATACCTAAGATAAGTATACATTTAAAAACATAGCTTTCAAACAAGGATTGAGAACAACGTAGCATTTTTCAAATATTCTTCTTTTGAAAATATTGGACGAGGCATATTGTTGAATGTACTTTTAGTGGGCTTTCGACAGTTTAGATTGTGGAAAAAGGTACTCCATCACATGGGTACTTTGCTCTAGGTCAGGGGTAGGCAACCTTGGCTCTTTTATGACTCGTGGACTTAACTCCCAGAAGTCCTGAGCCAGCTGGTCCAGATTGATTCTCAGGTTTGATAAAGAAGTAAGGAACCATTTTATTTTTCTAGAGATTTTATAACTGGGCACCTGCCAACTGAAGTATGTTTTCATATCAAATTTATCCTCAAAGCCCAGTAAATTCAATTCTGCCAACACAAGCTATGCCATATATTTACAGTATATATATATATAGAGAGAGAGAGAGAGAGGAAATGGCTGGAATCACTTGAAATCTCAAGATGCTTCTTATAAAGTGTTCTTTCTTTAATCACCTGATGCCTACATAATGGGATAATAGATAATAATAATAATACAATGTAATAGTCATACAGAAAACTGTATTTGACTGACAAAACTATATTCTATTAGAACAATTAAATGAGAACTGTTGACACATATTTATTGTAAAAATAGCCCCATAAAGCTGGAAAATTTGATTTTTTTAATTCATCTGTAACCAGCTGAGCATTACTGAATCAAACTTATTTGCTGATAAACTGAAGTTACATTTCTATCTGCATAAATATAATCCGAAATAAAAGCTCTTCTTACACAAACCATTCCGTCTGAAAGAACATCTGGCACTTGGGTATTTTTATTCCACACTCCAAGCAATACCTAGGAAAAAAGATAATGCTTCTTCAGCATGTATATTTGAAGTACAGAACATCAAGGAAAGTTTTATAGTGTGAAATGCTAACTTTTAAATTGTCCACTGACAATTTTACATAGCAAAGTGTAGCTTTTGTGCTTCAGCAATGTTGGTGTTGTTCCTTAAACAAGTTGTGCATATCTCCATGTTTTGGAATCTAATTTCAATAAAAAGATTATTTTTATGTCCCTATCCTGCTTTACTAATTCCACATAGGTGCAGCCATTAATTAGCTGATAGTTTTATTGTCTGCTTTATTATCATCATCCTCATTATCATTCTCCAATTTAACCAACCCTTTTTGCTATCATACATCCACTATTTGCTGCAGCTGCCCACAATTTTATTATAGCCCATTTACAGCATTAAAATTTTAATCAAATCTTTAACAGTGTTTTGGAAGACTCTTTTGTAGTATTTGTATTATAGTAGATAATCTTTAATGCTGGACATATGTCTTAGTCCTCTGCTTGTATGTTCTTCCTTTTTCTTCACATTTTGTTTTGTGTAGTGCATTGTAATTCCCAAATCAGTTTTTAAATTAATCCCATCTAGTGAAATACTTTGTGATTTACCAGGTAATTAGCCTTTCTTCAATATTTTCCATGACCACTTGGAAGTGTGGAAATTTGCTACCGTGTTTTCCCCAAAATAAGACCCAGTCTAATTAATTAATTAATTAATTAATTAATTAATTAATTGCCTCCAAAAGAGGCACCAGGTCTTATTTTTGGGGGGTGTCTTTTCCACTCACCTCGCACTTCTTCTGCAGCCAAAGGAGCAGCTTCATTCTGCAGTTGAGAATGGAGCTCCGGCCTGCATTTATGAAGCATGTCAGTGTGCACATATGTGAACCAACGTAGGATGAGTCTTGCTATCTTAATGTTAGAAGTGTTGGGACAAAAAATGCCAGACTATGGGAAATTCTGAGATTTGTAGTCCATCATATCTCCAAGGTCCCAGCTTGAGGAATATTGTGTAATAGGATGACTCATGCATGGGTTGTATGGTGCTTCCTATAAAATATTATTTCTAATGTTTATTGTATTTTTAACAAGTATAGGGCTAAATCAGTTCAGCTAATCACTATTCTAGGATTGCATTACACTGTAATGTCAAAAAAGTAGTCTTACTGTGTCCATGGTGTTAACATTGATATGGAAAGTTATTATTACATACTATCCAACTAGTATGCTGGATATTGTTATTGGTCTGTCATCTGTCTCCTGTGCCATTTGGATGAAGTCAGTTTTTTTTCAGAGATTGTAGCATTTACAATTGTGAAACAATTCTTTGGAGTTAATATTTATTTTATCTAAATAAGCATTTCTAAACAAATTGCTAGATGCATCAGGATGTGCATTTCACATATTTTAGAGCTGAGAACTTGGTTCAGAATATTTGGTCAGTAACTTTACTATAGATTCCCATTCATTCCACAAATACATCAGAAAAGTGAATGTCATGTCAATTTGTGTGAGAATTCTTAAACTCTAAATGCCTAAATTACCTGAAACTCCCAAAGCAAAAGTAGTCTACCATTATGCAGACAAATAATCACCTTTTTTTACATCTTATGAAAGGGATGTAACAGTGACCTAGGGAAAGTTTTAAGGTTGTAATGTTTGATCCTTTTTCCATTTTGGAATTTTGGGGGAGTTACAGTAAAATAGTTGGATTAAATCTAACATATGTTAATGCACAAATGATATGGAAATCTTTACTCCTTTCACTTCTGACTCTCTGGAAAACAGTCCAAACAATTTCCCCACCCCCACTGGATTTTCAGTCTATTGTTTTGTAGGGAAGGTGATTCTTTTTAATGATGATTTCAGTTCTTGTTTATTTTGTTTTTCTCCATATTAGTGTTATTATTACTCTGCTGTATACCAACCAGAATCTATGGATTGGGATGGGGTGAAAATTAATTGTAAAAGTGATTGTCTTGATAAATTTCAAAGTTTTTATGATAAACTTTGGTAGTATATTCTGGTGGAGTTCCAGCTATCACAAAGAGAAGCCTCTAAGGCTATGTATGGATTGGACTGTATTTACACTTAGAAGACTGTGATTGTCCAATGTCATTCAGTAGACCTGTTTCAGACTTGTCTATTGATTTCTGAAGTGTTTGCCCCATATTGAGCTAATGG
Organism: Bothrops alternatus; assembly: GCA_034064705.1. Lineage (NCBI taxonomy): Eukaryota > Metazoa > Chordata > Lepidosauria > Squamata > Viperidae > Bothrops > Bothrops alternatus. Next base: position 17,637,800 of record JARGCV010000104.1, on the reverse strand, counting down.
GAAATTGGTGGCTGTTACACTGAATACTCGCTGAATAGAAAAGCTTGGTGTACACCGAATAAGTAGAGAGTTGCATTTCATCTGTAAATAAGCTGGCCTATAATGCTGTTGTCAAGACAACTTCTGCAAAAAATCCTTGGTTCTGATCCAAGAGGATCAAGTTATGTTGCCACGTCTGTTTTAATAAAAAGATGCATTCTTTCAGAATATTTGGACCTTGTCCATACATTTTGGTGATGAGAAATAGAAAGCAAAGAAAATTCATGGCAATTGGCAATGTTATATGAATTTTTACAACTTTAATTATGTAGATAATGACAGATGGTGCAACATTTACATTTCACACTTTTGTTCTCAGCATGCAATTTTATTTCTTTTATTAATAAAAAAACTCTGCAATAAAGCCATCTGAAATGTGCAACTATATGCAACAATTATGCCCATCACTTATCTTAGAATCCCAAAATGAATGGATGAGTATATGTACTTCCCTTCAGCTTAAGGGTAGAGTATGTTTTTTAACAATATCTTCTGTGCAATGAGATTTAATAGCAGGACCATATATAGACATTCTAAAGTCACAGATTATGCAGCAAATAGAGTATTCCTAAACCTCACATTTATTTTTTAATGCTAGTGCAAAGCTTGAGATTTGCAGGGGAGAACTGGCAGTAGGATGAATAGAAAGACTGTCCCCCACTGCTCAGCTGTTTGAAATGGGAAATAAACACAACTTGAAGAAGAGGTTCTGGGGAATTCCTGCCCAGAGAAAGGTTAATCACACCTCAGTTACTAACACAGGAAATGCCTTATGTTACCATTCTCTGTAAAAAAAATTTGCTCAGGGTAACTTGTAATATAACCTCAGCAGCTTATCCCTGCTTTGGCATTCTCTTTAATAAAATGCTTAAACATCATGAGAAATCTGTAATTACATGGATTTAAAAATGAGACATATGCTCATTGTACATGCCACTACCATGGCATTTGTATAGTGTCTTCACTGTATTTTAAAAGAGAATTAGATATGTTAGGTCAGTGGATCTTATCCAGAAAGTACTTACTGGTTTCTATTATGTTTGCATGCATATATTTCCAAAAATGTTTATAGCATGCTAAGATGACGACTTATTCCGCAATGCAGCAGTCATATGTCTGGCTTTATAAAAATTGCAGATACCTCTTAGTAATGTGAGTATCTCTTCCAGGAAATGTACTATGTGCTGAACTACATTTTATCATAAGCAGAATATGCATATGAAAAGACATTTCTTTATGTAATAATGTATACTCATTTTTAATATTATTCATTCCCAACTTCAAAAGTCATGCCAAAATCCAGAAATAATTCTCTTTTTGTCAAATTTGATTTAGTGTGAATTAAGTCAAGTGAAATTTAACATTTTTATTAAATTAGAGAGGAATCTAAACTTTCTTAGAATAGTTTGCATTCATGGTCCTTACATTGGCATCAAAAAGTCTATTAGACTTTTCATTGTGCTTACCTCTTCCAGATTAGTGCCTTAGGACATATTTTAGGCTATAATAAGTTCAATGAGAGATGTGTTCAAAAGCATCTGGAGGGAACCAAGCAAATTTCAAATGAATAGTTGCTATTTGGAAAGAGGAAACAAGGTGTTATAAAACATTTGAAATTTTTCAATTCTATTCCAGTCACTTGATGTTCTGATCAAATTGTTGCCATCCTTAAATTCCAAGTCTACATTATTTATGTTGAATAAGGACAATGTATAAAAATATCCCAAAATAGCACATAGCTGGAAGTGGTACAGATTTCATGTATTTTTTAAGGCAGGATATGTGCTATTTTTTATACTTACTTGTGCATAACTTTACATATAAAGATGAGTGGGAAGGGATACACAATTTCAGATAATATTCATCCAAGTTAAGGGATAGCTCTTACCAGAGAATATTGAGTCCTTGAGTGATTTATACCTTTATAAGCTTTTCCTGTTCAGTTTATGTAATATTCATGGAGAGTCCTTGGACAAAATATTTCCAATGATTCCCCTCCTTAAAAGGAAGGCTGCTTTTGCCACCTTGATGCCCTCCAAGTCATATCTGGCCAGCTTGTCATCATATTTGGAGATAAGGCTGGTTTAATCTATATAGTAATGCCTCACTTTTAAAAGTATCCCTTAAAAATCAGTGAAGGAATCTTTTGCTTTTGTTATCAATACAGTAATCTGGTTTGTTTGTCAGTTGTTGGAAGACACCAATTGGTGTCAACATGATCTCAGTGTGTTCCCTATATTTCAAGGCCAGTAGCAATAAAAGAAATAGTGGTTCCCTTTCAACTTCTGTGGGATAATAGAGTAAGAACAGGTAGTTTGGAAGTACCAAATAACTTCAAGCTGGCAGTTAAATAAATTCAATTAATCTCTTCATGGCTTTTTATCAGGCTTTTTTGGGCCAGTATATAGTAGAGTGGCTATCTCCTTGGTTCATATAAGGAGCTTTGTGTCCTGAACATTGCCAGTTAAAGACTAGCAAATACAGTGTATACAACTGTTGACTAAGCAGGGTGCATTATGCAATGCTTGACCATACTGACATCAAAGAATATTGTTTCTTCTTTGCCTCCCTATATTGAGCTCTACATTTCAGCCAGCAGATTGCAAGCCTACCAAGACAAAGACCTCAAAGTCTTTTCTGCCTGCTGCTTAAGCAAATGTTTCGTCCCGACAATTTGTTTAGTTGGACAGAAGGAGAGGAGCTCACCATTTCCTGCAATGGATAAGATTAAAAATTGCCTCATGTTGATACCACATTCCTAGCCTTCCTAGGTCACTATTTATACTCCCCAGAAGAAATCCTGCTGGATTTCAGGCAGGAATCACTTGTAGTTCTATCTCTAGGCCTTTTGCAAAGTATGAGCTTTCCCACTGAGTAATAACCCCTCCTATCACCTCGGGTAACTGCCTTGCTGAAGTTCAAAGCAGCCCATCAGTGAAGTTGTCAGTATTACCATCACTCAAGACTTTCAGCACAGGTCACTTTTTAAAAGGGAAAAGATTTCTTTTCATGGAATATCAGGGGCTTTTCTCTCTTCCGAGACCCTCATAGCAGCACAGTTGCCTTTCACATCTGTCAACACAGTATGATTCCAAATCTCTAGCCATCTGCCATCTGACCAAGGGTTCCAGTCCTTTAATCTGCTTGGTGGAGTGGATTTCTCAAACTCCCATCCAAAGCCCCCTTGTACTGATGAAGACTATAGAGAATGCCATCCTCCAAAGCCCCTTTTGACCCATTGTCAAATGGTATAGCTACCTTGCAATATTTAATGAATGAGCTTAAATACTCATTCCTCTCAGTTCCTGCATGCCCTGGGTCAAAACCAGGTGTTTATGCTTCCTCTACAATGTGATGGTTACACAACTTACTCTGCTACATGCAATACTATGGTGATAAATTCTGAATGAAGACATTAGCACTTCCTAGAACAGTGGTTCTCAACCTTTTTAATGCCGCGACCCCCAACCGGTCGTAAGTCAAGGACTTCCCAACCAGTCGTAAGTCGAGGACTTCCCAACCGGTCGTAAGTCGAGGACTTTCCCTGCCCGGGAGCACCGCACATGCATGGTGCCGCACCCTGCGCCGGCCGAGGCGTAGCTGGCAAGGGGCAGCGACGGCGCAGGGCGACCACTGGCTGGGCCACCAGCTGGCCCAGCCCAAGGGAGGTAAGGCACCCACCAGGCCCCACGCACACCAGCAACCCTCCCTGTGCCCGCCGGCCTCCCACCTCCCACCCCTGGCCCCCTTTTACTTACATTTTTAGTAGTTTCTCAGCAGGGAGGGGTGGAAACTTCTAGACAGCTCGCCTTCGCTGCAGACAACTTGCAGCACCATTTGCAGACTGGGACTTTTGGTGGTCTCAGCAGGGCAGAGACAGCCTGGACAATTCCTATTGGCTTTTGAAAGCCAATAGAATTAGAGGGAGTAGCACAACTAAGGAAAAGGGGGGGAAATGGCAGACTGCGTTGTTTGGCGACCCCCGTGAAATGGTCGTTCGACCCCAAATGGGGTCGCCACCCACAGGTTGAGAACCGCTGTCCTAGAAGAAAACCAAATATGCTGCTGCCCCATTGGCCATTTGATAAGATAGATCAGGGGTGTCAAACTGCCGGCCCGCAGGCTGGATGCATCACATGGAAGCCGCGCCCACCCCATTGCCAGCAATGGCAAAAAAATCCCGATAACATTGCGCGATGTCACATGTCATCGTGAGTTTGACATGTCTGAGATAGATGGATTCCTGCAAGTAAGAATACTGAGAAAAGAATTGAAAGCATTTTCTGTGATGAAGAAATTTTCATGTTTTAAGATATCCAAGCTGACTTATATACTGCAGTAGGCCTAAATCAAGCAGCTTCCTTCCAAATTTTAGGTCAAGCCATGATGGATTAGAACAGGGGTCTTCAAACTTGGCCCTTTTGTGACTTGTGGACTTCAACTCCCAAAATTCCTCAGCCAGGCACACTGGCTGAGGAATTCTGGGAAGTGAAGTCCACAAGTCATAAAAGGGCCAAGTTTGAAGACCCCTGGATTAGAAGATGGGTGGAAAGTGGTCCCAAAACTGCTGGAGGGTAACAGATTGGAAAAAACTGGTTTATAGTATTAAACATGACAAGCTGTTTAAGCCAAGCATCTTTTGATTATCCTGAAACCAAATATCAGTGCATCACTAAAACAAAAAGGCACAACTTTATTAGTGAGCTAGATAGATCTTAAATACTGAAACAATTGATTGCCTTCATTTTTATGGAATTTTTTTTGTCTCCCTGCTAAAAATTAATGGGTGATTTAACTGGATGATCTTTAGATAAAGAGGAAAAAAGAATGTGTTTATAATCATTTTGTTCATATCTCTGAAAATTTTATATTTCTATTTTATTTATCTATTTGAGAAATAAATGTACTGATGAATAAAATTATTCTGTAAAACTGATAGTGATAATTAGTCCTGACATTATTTTAGAAAATGGTATAACAATATACTTAGTAAGATTTGTGAGGCAGTGTTAACACAGTGGCAAACTATATCCATTAATGATGGGGTAGAGCCTCTGTGCAAGTAGTTCTTATGATCACAATTGGGACTGGAAAATTTGTTATTAAGCGACTTGGTTACAGTGTGGCATCATTTTAATGAATTTTTTGGCTGTGATCATTAAGCAAATCATCACAATTGTTAAGTGAGACATCACATGATCACAATTTGCAACTTTCCCTGCTGGTTTTCCCATTGATTTGGCTTGTTGGAAGTGAGCTAGACCGTTTGTAAATGGAAGCTGGTTGCCAAGTGCTGAATCATGATTATGTAACCAGGGTGATGGCAGGATAACCAAGGAAAGGTCATAACACACTTTTTTCAGCTCCATTGCAATTTCAAATCATTGTTAAATGAATGGTTGTAAATCACAGACTACGTGTACATTTCAGTGACCTGACACGATGTACACATTTGATGAAGTATATTCTCCTGCAGAAAAGTGTATCTTCTAATAAAAGCAAATACAAAAGTAGCAAATTTTCCCATTCAGTGATATGTACTTTACATTAAAGAAATACAAAATGTTTGCAAAATTGGTACAGACTAAATCTCACACTGTTGGTTTCCCCAATCTACATTTGTATCCATCTACCAGAAGAAAACACACACAAACCGCTATCTGCACGCACGCTCACACCACCACCCAGCACAGATCAACTCCGTAGCCAAGACACTCATCTCCAGAACCAAATGCCTAGCTGACGAACAACACCTAAAAACCGAACTACACACTCTCACTAATGTACTAACATCCAACGGATTCCCAAGAAATAAGATTTCCAACTTAATCCAAAAAGAAACTCCCACTAAAATCCATGACAGAGAACAAGAAAACGGCAAAGCCCTCCTCCCATACATAAAAGGCACCACAGACAAGATCAGCAAAGTCCTGCACAAATATAACGTCAAAACAGCATTCTGCACAAACAGAAAAATATCCACCATCCTAAGAAACCCTAAAGACAAAATTGAGTTAGAAAATCAAGGAGTATATGAAATCCCATGTACTGCTTGCCCCACTACATACATTGGACAAACCAACAGAAGGATAAATGCACGCATTGAAGAACACAAAAACTCAGTCAAAAGAGAGGAACCAACTTCTTCCCTGGTCCAACACCTTAAAGCCACAGGACATGAAATTGATTTCAAAAAGACCAGAACAATTGCCAAAACTGAACATTTTAATAACAGAATAATCAGAGAAGCCATCGAGATAGAAAAACGCCCCCACAGCATGAACAAACGAGATGATACCTCCCGCCTACCAGCCATTTGGAAACCCGCCCTTATGGACAAACGTATTCCTAACTCAAAGATTGACACCAGAAACACACAGGATGCCACCTCCACACATCCACGCAAAAAGCAAACCCAAACCCACACCAATGATGAGGCAAGACCGCAGACCAGGAGCCAGACCAGAGCTGCAACATTGGCCACTTTGAACCTCTCCAGCACAACAAAGCCCCCACCCAAACAGAACACTCCCCCAGCCAATCAGAACACAGCCAACCCCCCAGCCAATCAGAGCACAGCCAAGCCCCTAACCGATCAGAACATAGCCAAGCTCCCAGCCAATCAGTTCAAACCCCCACTGGCAGTTAAAAGGAAAAAACAGCTTAGACCACACATTGCTCCTAGAAGCAGAAGCCAAAAGCACCAGCCTGAAGATGATGAATGAGATTTCATCGAAACGTTGCCAAGACACTTCAAATTCTACGCGGGAGAAAACCCGAAGAACCAAAGACTTACATACAAACACCCGCGAAAACCTCAGAAAGCAAAAATATATATATATATATATATATATATATATATATATATATATATATATATATATATATATATATATATATATATATATATATATATATATATATATATATATATATATATATATATATATATATATTAACATATATATCTGTGTATATGTTTGTATATATGTGTGTACACACAGAGACACACACTGATGCTATCAGTTATGTCTCCTGCTTCAGAATGCTTGAAATCAGTTCCTTTATAATTCTGTGTCAAGCTCAGCTCCTTGAAGTTACCCACGCACAGACATATGGATTAACAATTCAGCATTTGTTAATTAAAGATTGACTTAAACTGTATAATGATCTTCTGGGAGGAGGAAGCAAGCATGAAAGAAAATGGGAAGTGACTATTTCCAGATTAGAAAGAGATAGGAAAATGAATACATTGTAAAGTTCTAAAACATAATTTAGTGTGATTATTATGTTATTTCAAGACTGTTTTTTAGAACATTTGTTTTTATAACAAAGACAGTCTTGATCTGATATGGTTTCTGTAAGTGTTCTCCATTTATTAAAGTTCAGTATTGATGTTCTCCCCCCCCCCCAAAAAAAAGCAATGAATTCAGATGTTCAAAACCAAGTTTTATGTTTCATATCCATCTGGTTCCACAGAACCATATGGGCTGCATCCCCCCCTAGTGGCCATACACACTTTATGGAGAACTGTAGCTTGTTGAGTTGGCTCCTCTTTTAAAATAAAATAAAACTCATAATTGCCATCCTAATTGCAGCTGCAGAAATAGTCAAAATAGCAGACAAGAATTTGCCTAGACAAATTCAGTAAAAATTATGTATCAAAATTGCACACAAAATTTCCATGCATGAGAGGGGATTTGCTTTTCATATCCCTCCCACTCTAATATCCATAGAATACTACGGTAGTACATTGTAGCATTCCCAACCATTACATATAGTGGAAATGTCATCACTGTCCATTTTGGAATCCAGTAGCCCAAACAAGATCTGCAACTGTCGATACAATAGAAAGAGAGATCTGAGTGAGGCAACTTCTCTAAAAGATCCCTATGTTAGAGATTTTCAATTAAATAAACTATGATTACCACCATGCCTTTATAATCAATAGAAAGATTTAAAGGAATAAAGCAGATCTTTGGGTTGCAACCTGGCAATCCTAGAAAAATGAAAAGTGATGTACGAGAAACTACCACAATAGGATAGAGACCATCCCAAGAGCAATACACAATTGTTTATTGCTACATTCCTGGATAAATAACATCAGCAGCAGCCATGAAGTAAATTGAAGAATGAGCTCAGAAATCAGTTCTGAAGACTTGAAGCTGGATTTCTGGTGTATACTAATGATTCTTTAGTTATTGGCTTTGTGGGGTACTGTAGGGTCTCTCTTCTGACTGCAGATTGTAGTAGCTTTGTTTAAGAACCCAATTTTGTCTTTCCTCATGCCCAACTTTTCTTTCTTACTTGATTCCTTAGAGCTTTTACAAGAGCTTTTCTGAGCTGTCTTTGGTTATGGGCACATAGCATGGAAATGAATGCCTTCAACCTTTTTGTTGTTCTTTTCAAATTATATATTAGAAGAATATTTCTTGAACTTGTGATGTGAATATAAATGTCTCTTGAGGAGTTTTTTTCCCCTCAAGACCCAATCTTCTGTTTATATGTTAAAGCCTTATGGAATTGCTGTGGAGTGGTGATTTGATCTCTATCTAAAGAATTGGCAGAGAAGTATAATATTTCCCAGGGCTTAATGTGTAAACAACAGAGAACCTCAGCTAAAAATATGGACTCAGGTTCGCCCCAAGTACATAAGCCTAGACATTATATGAGAAGTCTAATTACAGACAAAGATTTAGACATAAAATTGATCTCTAAAAGAACTCCTCTAAATACTGGACATAAAAAAACAAGACAAATAGGTCCTTTTGTGAATAAGTCTATTATTGCCTCAAACTGCCAGACATATGCAGATTTGTGGTCATTCATGTCTTTTTTTAATATTGATTTGGGAAGTTGCGATGGGGAAGTCAGGTGGACCCAGCCATAAAATGATGCAAACTAGTGGACTCCTCTCCAGACAGTTACACTCTCCCACGATACTTTATTTTGTTTCCTATAACTTCTTGTTTTTTCCCCTCTCAGTAGCTTGTTAAGCATTTTATGATCAAACTGTTTGGAATGGGAGAGACATTTTCCCTTAATTTTTTCTTAGTATTCTTCCAACTTTGATATTCATTTTTCCTCCTTCCTCTTTCTAGAAAACTAGTCAACATAAATTGAAGATTAAGTTTATTATTAATATGTTAATAATAATAATAATAATAATAATAAAAGTTGGAAGGGACCTTGGAGGTCATCTAGTCCAACCCCCTGCTCAGGTAGGAAACCCTATACCATTTCAGACAAATGGTTGTCCAGTCTCTTCTTAAAAATTTCCAGTGTTGGAGCATTCACCGCTTCTGGAGGCAGGTTGTTCCACTGGTTAATTGTTCTAACTGTCAGGAATTTCTCCTTAGTTCTAGGTTGCTTCTCGATTAGTTTCCATCTGTTGCTTCTTGTCCTGCTTTCAGGCGCTTTGGAGAATAGCTTGACTCCCTCTTCTTTGTGACAACCCCTGAGATATCGGAACACTGCTATCATGTCCCCCCTCGTCCTTCTCTTCGTTAAACTAGACATACCCAATTCTAGCAACCTTTCCTTATATGTTTTAGCCTCCAGTCCCCTAATCATCTTTGTTGCTCTTTTCTGCACTCTTTCTAGAATCTCAACATCTTTTTTACATCGTGGTGACCAAAACTGGATGCAGTATTCCAAGTGTGGCCTTACCAAGGCATTGTAAAGTGGTATTAATACTTCATGTGATCTTGATTTTATCCCTCTGTTAATGCAGCCTAGCACTGTGTTGGCTTTTTTGGCAGCTGCAGCACACTGCTGGCTCATATTTAGGTGATTGTCCACTAGGACTCCGAAATCTCTCTCACAGTTACTACTATTAAGCAAGGAACCCCCTATACTATACCTGTACATTTCATTTTTCTTGCCTAAATGTAGAACCTTACTTTTTTCACCACTGTATTTCATTTTGTTAGATAGCGCCCAGTGTTAGAAGAACTCAGCCAGTCAGCTACTATACTATGGCTGCATACAGTATGTCATCTTTCCCTGCCGATTCCTGCCGGAAGAATAGAGATATTATGCTTGCACGTTCTGTTTTATAAACTGAAATTGTCACAGGGTGTCAGCAAGATCTTGGTTTCAAATTGTTCCAGAAGTTCTTGTCAGGGAGGTGCAAACTGATTTTATTCTCTCATTCAATCGCTTTTAGAGCCTGCAGGTCTTAGTTTTCTTTTAGAATTTCAAACTTGTGGCATAGGAAAGTAATGAGATTTAATCCTTTACATCTGGTTGCTCTCATCTCAAGGCTATTTCGATTAAACTGTTAAATTTGCTGCAGTTTGCTTTGTTTTATATTTTTGCAGAGTGGTGTATAAACTGCATATGCCTTAGGTACATTAATCTTTTAAAATCTTATTTTTTATGTTGAACTGAATATTTTTAAAAATGCATACCATTGATACATTATATTGCAATTTATTAATAGCATAACCACAATGTACCTTGCCTCCCAGACCGTTTTCAAGGAACAATCAGAAAAAAGAATACTTCAGATATTAAGAAACATTATTCAAATCCCTCATGAAAATGTTACTGCAGTATTTTATTCCCTACATTTCACAAACAAGAGTGGTCCAGTTTAAACATGGATTCCTGATCTAACGAAGTGTGATAAAAGAAACTACATCGATAAGTAAATCAGTATCTTTTGATATCAAAAATGAGAAAATTGATTGAAATTTTCGCTATAGAACACAGTGGCCACATATAGTTTGCTTTATTGTTTAATCATACTTATGGTTACCAAAACTCACTGCTAACTCCTACCAACTATGCAGCAGCAAAGTTTTTCAGTATTTCTTTGCTGACAACTAGTGGTTGTGTGGATTTTGTCAGCCATATCTGGTATCTTTAATCAACCCTGTAGTACTGGTATATATGTTCAAGATTTTTAAATTATTTATTTAGCATGTTTATATAGCTACCCATCTCACAAAACTATGAAATAAATGATGGTAGAAATGTTTCTAATCAAAGGATAACTGGTCCTAGCAAAACAAAATTTCTGGCCATCCATTCATCTCTGTATGATACAGCTGTTATGGTTTTCATGCAAAAGCTGTAATATAGAAAGTCAACACTGTAGAAATACAGCAGTTTGTCTTTATTGTCAGACTGGTACTAGAGCCACACATAGACCCATTAAGCTGATCTTAAAGCCCTGTTTAATCTGTTCAGAACCAAGCAATCTTTGATATAATCTCAATTCATTCAAGATATAGACAGATAATTACCCTAAAAATTAATCAAATCTGTGATAAACCCTAGTTCTCACGAACATTCTGGCTGCTGATTATTGCATTAGCTGAGGTTCCTGGGTTACCTTTTAAAAACATTATAAATGTCTAACTTGGAAATAATTATTGTGTACATAATTGATGTCTGGTCCATATCCTTCAAAATGACTTGCAGTAGGTATCCTAAGCTAAAACCCTGTCTAGTCTGTGCCTTCACACACAAAAAAACATTCAAGATCCAGCACCACTTTCAAATTTCATAGATGATTCTTAGAAGGACCTCCAAGTCCAGGAAAGGGCATAACTGGTGCCTGTGCAAAAGCTTCCTGGGCCACAGTTTCCATCTTTTCTTTGAACAGGAACTGAGAGTCCAAGAAGACCTCCAAATTGTGCACAAGTCTTGAATAGGGAAGTGCAGCCCCATTGAGAATCACCAATGAGTTGCCTCCAGATTCATGAGGCAAAACCATTTCAGTCTCTTCAGGATTAAGCCTAAGCCTATTCCTTCCCATCCAGGCCACACATCCTCATCCATCCCATCATTCAGCCAGTAATGATTATACTTGACTCCAAACTGATAGATAACCTCACCCATCAGTTTCATGTGGATGTTAAATGAAGGTGGAGTATCAAACCATGAAGCACTGTAGATTTGCTTCCCCAGACACCAGGATGTATTGCTAAATTAATAGTTTCAAACAATTTAAGAGACTTCCCATGACCTACACACTCATTGCTTTCCTCTAAATTAAGGGGAAATTAAAATGGTAATTACAGCAGGTAAAGTAATTGGATGTAAGGTACAATTAGGGCTCTGGGTTGCTTCCAGTTGCGGCCTCTGATTTATATGTAAATAAAACAATAGTAATAATAAACTCATGGAAAGAAGATTGTTCTGAATTTTTGAAAATAAAAATTTTAAACGTATGTTCAATGTCCTTGGATTTTGCATTTCAGATACAAAAAAGATCCATTATGAGGTAATACGTAGCATATCCCTTCCCGGTTTTCTAGTACCTAATCCTTTAGAGTTTTATTTTAACTGTTTATCAGTTTATCACATATATGATTTGCCTGGAGAGTTTTGTAAAAGGGAATTTATGACAGTATCCTTGATTGGATTTGCCTTCCATCTAATAAAAGTTTTACTTTTCTTCTTTTTTAATTAAGTGCTTAAGCAGTATTTTTAAGGCTGGGGAGAGGAAACAGTTCTTCGTAGAATTGATTTCTTTTCTTTTAACTATCTCTGCTTTCTTTCAGGTATTGTGTGAGCTTTATGGTACATTGGCCTAGAGCAATGTTTTTCAAACTTGGCAGCTTTAAGATTCCCTCACCCAGTCCACACATCTTAAAGTTGCCAACTTTGCAAAACACTGGCCTAAAGCTAAGCTAATAAAAGTCTGAATGGAACCTTTTCTCTTTGTTTCATTTGTCCACATTAATATTTGTGGAATATCTGTTTAAAGAGTCACTTTGGAAACTGAAAGTAGAAGCTCTGTGACCATATGCATGGTCAGTCTCTCTCTCTCTCTCTCTCTCTCTCTCTCTCTCTCTCTCTCTCTCTCTCACACACACACACACACACACACACACACACACACACACACACACACACACACGTGTATTTGATTGCAAATCTTATTAACAACACATGCTGAAGAATCTCAACATAGTGGTCTAATTTAATCCCTGGCAAATAGTATTACTGTTGGTACCATATTACAATTCAGTGTCATTCTTAATTAACCAAGTTATTAATGGGGGATTCTTCATTTCATTTCTTATTTCTAGCAGGACTACCTGATTCTGTAATAGCTTTATTCTCTATGCCATCAGTCTGGTAAACTCGTAAGATTCATTTTTCTCGCCATGCACATATATTCATAATCCAAACTAGACTGTTGTTTCTCTGTGTCATATAATATATGTGGGTATATACATAATTTTGTATTTATTTTTGTCATATTTATGTAGTGTATATTGGAGGTGATGACCCTTTGAGAGCTGAATGCAATGAAATTTCATTTTAATGTATGCCAGTTAGTGTACATTCAAAGTGACAATAAAGTTATTATTCTATTCTATTCTATTCAACATTTATCCTCACTATCTTGTCAGAAAACCTAGGGCTTGTCCCATTCATCCTTTTAATAGCACAACATTTCTTCTACTTTTCTTTCTAATTTGAGTAGTTTGGAGATATTGATAAATTTCATGTATCATGTTAAACCAAGTGTAAAGTTCCGGCTGAAAAGTCCAACAAAGTAAAATACTGGAGATATGACAATCTCTAATGTAAACTTTATTAGGCAAAGCATACCGGTACAATAGAAGAAAAGCTAGTTCTGGCAACATGGAGGGAAACAGATAATTAAAACGGTAAAGCTTTCCCTCCCTCTCTGACAGTTCAGGTCACCTTGTCCAATTAATCTTCCAGCAATTGTTATGAGAAGAAAACTTTGGTTCACCAGAGCATCTCTTCTGCGGCTTTGGCTCCCACACTGATAGGGAACACCTGTGAATCCCAAGCTTTTCCCTCCCTCCTCACAACTGTAGGCAAGCTAGAAACACTATGGCAGTCGTAATGACAATAAATCTTCGTAGCTTGACACCAAGGTTTGATTAAATGTAGATTGTTGAATAAAGCACAGTTGGAGGTTTATGCAGAAATACATAAACCATGGTTAGCAACTTCCCATTAGTATGGGACAGGGGTAGGCAACCTTGACTCTTTTATGACTCGCGGACTTCAACTCCCAGAATTTCTGAGCCAGCCATGCTGGTTCAGGAATTCTGGGAGTTGAAGTCCGCAAGTCATAAAAGAGCCAAGGTTGCCTACCCCTGGTATGGGACAAACAGATCTTCACATATTTCTCACTTCTTGACAGTTTTATTATTTAATTGGTAATTAGAAAATTCCTCTTTTTTTTTTAATTTGAATTCCTGTTTTCTGGTTATCATGTATCCAAAGTTGAGAAAACAAAAATTGCATTTCCTCTTCCTTTATGGGAGAGCAATTTCCTGAGTGAACTAAAGAATATCAACTTTAGCTGAATTTATTCCTAGGCACAAAAGAAAACAACACAGAAAATGAGAACAAAATTTACATGGAGTTGCTTGATATTTCATTCTGTCACATAATTTGTGACAGTATGCATAATAATAAAGTACAATGAATATGATGCAAAAAGAAATTTTTAGACATAAAACAGATCTTGTACTTGGAGGAAAGAAAATGGCAAAGTAATAAATATGGAGGATTGTTTCACATGAAGCAAAGATTTAACTTCCGATAATGTGCCACAGAAGTTAATACTGTGTTGAAAGTAAATAAAGATGTTCATGGTAAAGAGATTCATGTGCAGAGTCCATTTCACAGAATGTACATTTTATACAATGTTTAACCATTCCTGCAACGTTGAGCAAGTTTAATCCATAAACGTCTAAGTGGAGACATTTACAGATTGGATACTTCTTGGTTTTTTTGCAATCAAACTGCAAGCTTGAAGTCAAAATAGCTCACCCTGTGGACTTTTATTCATATGCGCTACAGAAACACAGTCCTTTTATTGTGAGCTTTTTAAGATTTATGTTATAAGATTATATCCTGAGTTTATCTTAGCAAGCAGTTCATTGGAATGGAGTATAATGATTCTATTACAATGGATAATGATTTTTCTAGATCTGCCTCCACAAATGGTTCAAAAGTGAAGTTATTCATTAAAAGGTTTTTATCAGCAAAACAAAAAGGGATTTTATTTATTTGTTCAAATGATTTTATTTTTATCCCTGGATTCTGGTATGAAATATTTTGATCTAGAATCTGCAGACAACAATTTAATATTTCTCTTTTTTTTTCATTTCTTAAGAGGGTAATGGGCCACTTTGACTTGGTGGGGTCTCTCATTTTGTGTTTTCAGTATGTCTCATTCAGAAGTGCCATGTAAAATTGATTGGTCTTTTTCTGTTTCGCTTTTGGGAATTTTTCCCCCCCTATTTCATTTTCTTTTCATTTTCCATGAATGATTTATTTTTACAAGTTCATTAAAAGGTTGTCTCAATTATATTAACATTTTTCTGATGTATGGAAATACTGAACTTGTCAGTGTGTAATTTTGTCACCTTTAATTATATCCCAGAAAGAAAATGGCCTTTGATGTTCTCCTGAGAACAGTTTCATTATTGGGCAATTTAAAAACTGAAGGTTCTATTCCCCAACCCCACCCCACAGAAAGAATTTTATGAGAAAGAATTTTTATGTAGAAGAGAGATGGTGGATTTTATTATAAGTAGAAATTCAAAATCTGCTAGAAGTATAGTAAATCCAATCAACATTATAAACATTTGTAGTTTATAATTAAAAATTTATATAATAAAAAATAAGTGATCCAGAAGGATATTTTAATATTGGTAATTAAATGTTCAATAACCTCATTATTGTATTAAATACTGTAGTATTTATTAAATATAATGATTTTATTAAGTACTTCACTATTAAAGAATATATTTTAATGCGATAGATGAAATAATTTTTTTTAAAAAAAATAAATGGACTTTCTGTGAAAATAATTGATCAAAATGTTTTTAAGATGTGTTTTAATAACTGTATGATTAGGTATTCCAACAATTATACACAATCAAGTTTTAGTTGTATTTTTTTTTGCTCTTAAGGGAAAACTATATACTTTTAAATCAATGAAAATAAGAAAAGCTCCTGATCCTGATAATATATAAGATATATATTAATTTTTTTCTACTATTTTGTTTGAGGTTTTGGGTTTGATGATGTTTTTTTCAATTTCCTTTAATGAGGCCTATACAATCATGATTTTAAAGACTAATAAAGATTATTCTGATTGTTATTAAATTATCAAGAAAGGTTTTGTGGAAAAAAAGCATAGATGTTTCTTCATCCAAAATACAATGATCATCTGACAATGGAGGTGTTAACTTTCCTGGTTTTCAGTTTAGCTTTTTTTACTTAATTTTCTCCATAGAATCCAAGAGATCAAGTTCAAAATCCACTGGGGTACCAAGTAATTATGTAATCCCTCTGTTATTTTGGTAGGGGCTTAGTTCTTTTTTTAATCCAAAATTAATGTTATTTTAAGACATATTTGGAATATATTGAAATGGAAGTGTAATTTTGATCCACATTCACAAGATAAATTTACACTTAATTCCAGTTTGGAAATAATAGAATTGGAAGGGACCTTTCAGACAAATGGTTATCCAATATCTTCTTTAAAACCTCAGTGTTGGAGCAACTCACAAATTGTGAGTATATTTTTCTTTCAGAATTCATGGGATAATAAGAACATAAAGACTTTAGATTATTTTAATAATATTTTCAAATCATTTGAGCTATTACAAAAAGTGTCTGGATTATTTAAGCCCAGATTAACACAGTCTCTTTACTCCAGCATGAGGACAGCCCACTTACTTTCCCAGAGATGTCTCTACCACCACCTGTATCTCATTGTCCATCTGCACCCAAACTAGCCTTAGCAGTCCCATCCTGGAAATGGTGTTTTTCCCTCCTATCCCCCTTTTCAATAAAGGGCATGTCAATGCAATTTTTTTTGGCTGGGGGAGTTATCACAACCTTAATTTTTATAGCTATTTCTTTTCTTTTTAAATGAGTTAGCAAGTGGACAATCTTGTAAAGTCCTGAAAATGATTAAATTGCCCTTAGCTATAATTAACGCATTGAATTAGAAGCTTACGTGAAAGAATTTTGTACTTCTGTAGCTTTCTTGGCAGGGAATTTTGTTTCTAATGACCTCCACTCCCAGAAGCCCCAGTTTAGAGAGTAAGAGAGATGACCTTGATTAATATATGCAAGAACTGTTACGTAAGTAGAGAAGGCTGAAGTATTATTTAAGTTCTGGAAAGCAACATAATATTTGGAAGTGATTCAGGCAGCCACCCCCATTTACTGGAGTAAAAGAAAAAGGGGAAGTGAAGTTTAATCAGGCATGCAAAACAGCTGTCAGCCCCACTAGATAGATCAGAGCAATCAACTCCAGGGGAAGACTAGAAGTATATTTTATTGATAAAGACTGTAATAGTAGAATCTTTGCATGCACATGCAAAAAGAATGGAGTTTACATCATTTTGGCATAATTCTGGTTTCATTATTTTGATGACAGCATCAGATCCTGTGGGTACCTTGCCTCCAGGTCTAGACTTACTTTAAACTGTCCACAGCCTCATAATATCCTTCATGTTATTTTATTTCTGAATATCATAACCTTGGCCCAGAAATGGTATCATTTTATAGGCCAGGGGTTCTCAACCTTGGCAACTTTAAGACTTGTGGACTTCAACTCCCAGAATTCCTCAGCCAGCTTTGCTGGCTGAGGAATTCTGGGAGTTGAAGTCCACAAGTCTTAAAGTTGCCAAGGTTGAGAACCCCTGTTATAGGCCAATCCTATTTTCATACATGACAAACAGCTTCAAATTTTCGTCACTCCTTTCTTTCAGTGAGTTATACAAGAAAAGGAAAATTTAGATTAATTACTGACTTTTTTTTTGCCCATCTGCTTCTTTCATGACTGAATTTTGCAACTATAATCATCCAGCAGAGTGATTCATTTTCAGAAGGACTAGTTGCTGTTCAAGATTAAACTTAATATTGAGTCAAGGTAGTAAAATATAGGCTTAGTGCTGAATACAAACTGTCTGATTGGCAAATTAAATACTACAGGCGTCATATTTTTATGCCTTCATTTCCCAAATTTCAAGGTGTCAAACAATTTTCAGTTATGACAGTACAATAAACTAAATGTCCCAGAAAGACTTTTTGAACCAATGAGCTTTGGAAAATAAATTGTCACAGTTGATTATGTTGCTCAGAAATGGCAGGATTTGAAAGTCAAGGCACACCAGGAAAAAATGTCAGCCATCATCACTGGAGGCTTGTATTTGCAAGGACTAGGAAGATTGGCCATAGAGCTATAATAAAGAGGAAGGGAACATATTCAGGATGCATTGAACACTGTCTATTTTCCAGTTTCAGACTACAAATAGTAGTAAGGAACAAGGAGGGCAAAATAATAAATATTGGATTTCTTGGACAGTTTGTGCAAAATGGTAGATGCATAGATTTTTTTTTCTAAACTTTTGATTATATTTTTTTCTTTACATCATCACATCAATATTTTTGTTCCCAGATAATCCAGGAATGTGTAGTAAGGAACAAGGAGGGCAAAATAATAAATACTGGATTACTTGGACAGTTTATGCAAAATGGTATATGCAGCAAAATGACAGCATATCAACTTCCAAAATCTATTTTTTAAACCTGTAATTTATTACCCAGTTGTGTGATTCACCTCATGCTCTTTTCAAACAGCTCAACTTATGAGTGCCAATTGTTAAATTTTCGGAAATATTTCAGTCTGAGCTGAGCTGAGCTGCAATGCCTAGCATTCTGGATTAGTTGTTTGGTGGCAGGACATGGAGTTAGCAGAGCTGATTGTTACACATTTATGAGCCCACAACTGACATAGTTGAGGGGGGAAAGGTTAGGTAAAAATCTGACCTGGCTAGATGAAATCCCAGGTCTATAGGCTAGTAAAATCATTGTCTTCATCATCATTATTATCATTTACAAATCCATTCCATGTTGGTACCAGTATAATCACCAGAATGTGTTCCTGTGAAACTGGATTCAAAGCAGATTAGATTTACCTTTCTTTCTTAAGTCAACAGAATATATTTGAATATAATTACAAGTTAACAATCTGTATCTTTCTTTTCATCTTAGTTATAGGTGTGGTTGATCATTACTACCGCAGCAAGAAAGTGGACAAAAAATGCAAAGACAGAGACAAACTAAGAACAAATAAATGTGAATTTGAATGTTTCTTCTATCTGAATATATTAAAGAGATTTATAAAATATCTTTTCTTGTCAGCTGTAGAGGTAGCAGATTCTAAAGTGCAATTATTTGGGCTGGATGGCACTTGATGAAGTATTGGGGAGGTGTAAAGAAGAGAAAATAGAATTGACCAATGGACGGTTACAGTCTTGGAAATATATTAGTCCTGGAGAAGTTTTGCTTTCAGCTGAAACAAAGTGCTGTGGTGGTGTTGAAGAAACAGATCCCAAGTGGACATGGAAATAGCACCATTGTTGTAACTGAGGTTGCATAAGGCTACTCAGACAGTGTGAGAGCCACCACCATTATTGAAGCAGCTAGCTGTGATTACAGCTAGAGGTTGTTCCAAAGCAAACATCTGCGAAGGACTTGACACTTGAATGAGGATTTCTGCTCAACCTTAGCAACTGTATTCTAACATGTCCTGTAAAAAGGAAAAGGATTGTTTTATTATTAGGACTATGTTTGTATTGCTTCGGTAGAAGTGGAGGAAATCCAAAACAAATCTGTTCTCCTGGAACAAGTGGAGAGTAAGGATGGAACATAGGGTAGACACTACTATCACCTTATTAGTCTGGGTAATCTTTGGAGAAACAATGACAAGCACTGCCTTATATCTACAAGGATGTCTCATAAAGAGGGACCTTATCAGGTTGGTGTGCCTAGTACCTGATAGGCCTACTGCTTCTCAAGGAATTAATGTTAGAATGTCTGAAGCTACTATATGTTTGGCTGCAGTGTCCTGCTGTTCTAAGTAGCTCCAATTTCAGTGTAGCTACACTGCCATATTAGTGAGGAACTATTATTTATGTGTACCAATTGAAGTATTAGGTAACAGCAGACTCCCTTAGTCTGAGATGAAATGATAGGGAAGTCCTGAGATCAAAAATGATTATGAGGTCTTCATCCTTTGGATATTGGTGGGAGAGTATCCAACTTATTTGTTAGGGAGTGGGGTAATGTAGGAGGGGAGAGGAAGTGCTAGTGGATAGTTGGTGTGACAGTTTGAGTGGTGATGCTAGATAGCTCAAATGATTGGGTAATGGGAGATGGAGCTGGTATACTGGAGGGAACTGCCAAGTTTTTTTGTTTCAGGAAAAAGTAAATTAACAGTGCAGTGGCAATTTCCACTTCCAGACTGGAAATGTAAATCCTAAAAGTGAGACCAAATAACTCTTGAGTTGAGCCCAAGTACCTGAGGGTAAACATCTTTTGCAGTGGTGATGTTTGTGCCGGAGTCATTTTGTTCTTTGATTATTGGGTGAGTTTACTCTCCATATCCTAAAGATCCATTCTGGAAAACTCAAAAATTCATAGCCTCTACGACAACCATAGTCTTGCCCTAGATAACATCTGGCCTGACACACTCAACAATCCACACAATTCAACTTGATTTTGATAAGAAGGTACTGTGTTACAATTTTCATTATCAAATTGCTCCTTCCCAAGAAAAAAATAGATACTTATTTTTTTTTTCTTCCCTTCAATCATGTCCAATTGTCAGAGATTGCATGGATAAGTCCCTGTGGTTTTCTTGGCAAGGTTTTTCAGAAGTGTTTTGCCATTGCCTACTTCCTAAAGTTGAGAGAAAGTGAATGGTCCAAGGTGACCCAATTAGTTTGTTCCTAAGGCAGAACGAGAACTCACAGTCTCCTGCTTTCTAGCCTGATGCCTTAACCAGTACATCATACTGGCTATATTATTATTATGGTTAGTTGCACGATCAGCCAGATGTTTAAACTGGATTTGGCATTTTTATGCACTGCTCGAATCTTTTCCAAGGATCTGGGATGGGCAGAAGTTGTTTGGTGATATATCTTAACAGGATGTAAGCTGTTCCAAATAAAGATGCCTTTTGCAATTGATTGATGTTGATTTTGTCA
Source organism: Bothrops alternatus (assembly GCA_034064705.1). NCBI lineage: Eukaryota > Metazoa > Chordata > Lepidosauria > Squamata > Viperidae > Bothrops > Bothrops alternatus. Next base: position 17,616,738 of record JARGCV010000104.1, on the reverse strand, counting down.
ATGTAGATGGTGTTCAAGTCCTGCTTGAGATGTTTTGGGATTACACCCACGGCACCTATTACTATTGATACTATCTTTGTTTTCTTTTACTACAGTTGTTCTATTTCTATTTGTAGGCTTTTATTTTGTGATTTTTGTCCAATTCTTCCTCTTCTATTCTGCTGTTTCCAGATCCCTCAATATCCACTATTCAGATTTTTTTTCTTTCTTTATAAACAGTTGTTAACTCTAAGGTGTTATATGGCAAGTACTTTGTTTTCCTGAAAATAAGACCCACCCCGAAAATAAGCCCTAGCCTGATTTTTTGGGGTGGGCCTAATATAAGCCCTACCCCAGAAATAAGCCTGGGGGGATGGACATGACCAGCACAACAGGGGGCTGATGGTGTCCAGCTGCAGCCGCAGCCCGCTGGCCCCTTGGCACAGTGCAAGGTAAGTCCGAGCGTGGAAGCAGAGGCATGGGGGGGAGGCAGGTGACCCAGAAGTGCTGCATGGCCACCTGGCTCACAGGAGGCTTGTGCAGCCACACCAGCAGAGGTGGAGGCAATTTCGGCGTGGCTGCAGGCAAGCCAAGAGACGGTGGAACGGAGTGGGTGGTGTGTTGTTTCGTTTCAAGCCTGGGGTTAATTTATTAGTGGAAGTTTGGAGCTCCTGTTTTTTTTTTACATTTCTGTTGCTTTTAACATCATTTTAACCCAAGCTGCCTATTTAGTTTGATGTTTTATTTGTTTTTATGGATTTTCTGTTTCTGTTATGTTTATTATTTGAGTCAGGCAGCTACAACAGATTTAAATAAAGAGATAATGCATCGAAGGCACAATTTTTAACAGTGTATATGACATCCTAGCATGTCATATACCTAGCATGCCTAGCATGCAGACTGCCCAGGTTCGAATCCCGGAAGGGTGAGTTCTGACTGAAGAGAGTTAAGGAACTCGAAATAGCTATATCAGAAATCCCTTATTTCTTTGTTAACAATTCTAAAAACATATATATATATTTGTGCCTGCAGATGGCTCTGGGTTGAGCTGAAACAGGCAAAGGAAAGTAAGATTTCTTCCTCCCATATTTGGGTTTACAGGGTGCAATCTAAAAAAGAAATACTTGAATACACATCCTATTATACTTTCTAGTTTCAGTGCTTTAACTAAGAAATATATAAACATGTTAACAGCTTAGTTAGTTTGTTTGTTTGTTTGTTTATTTATTTATTTTTCACATTTTTGAACTACCCATCTCCCTCATGAGGACTCTGGGTGGTATACAACAAAACATTAAAATAAAAAACACTATATAAAAATTTAAAATGTACTGGTATACTCGTATTGTGCTGTGCAATTTGTACTTAGTTTAGGAAAAGCTGCACTGAACAATTTTTTCTTCATACATAATGTCAGAAATTAGAAGAGACATTGTATTCTACCATGTTAAAAAAAATCAATTTTGGACAACCTTTTGAACAAACCCAGTCAAAGTAAAACCTAGAATAATATGGTTGGAAGGGACCTTGGAGGTCTTCTAGTCCAACTCCATAGCAGGAGATTCTATACCATTCCAGACTTTCTTTGGGCTTGACTGGATGGATACATGTGATCATAAAAAGAATAACAGAACAGAATAATTGAGTTGAAAGGGACTCTGGAGGTCCTCCAGTCCAACCCCACACCCAAGCAGGAGACCCTATACCACGGGTGTCAAACTCGCCACATCATGTGAATTGTTGCGATGTATTGTGACTTTTTTCACATTGCCAGATGGGTGCGGCCTCCGCATGATGCAACTGCCCTGTGGCCTGGCAGTTTGACACCCCTGCCCTATACCATTTCAGACAAATAGCTGTCCAATCTCTTCTTTAAAACCTCCAGTGATGGAGAACCCACAGCTTCTGGAGGCAAGCTGTTCCACTGGTTAATTGTTTTCACAATTTCTCCTTAGTTGTAGATTGCTAAGATTTTCTAAGATTTTCAAAAGCCATACGTAGCCCTGGGTTTTCAAGTTGTATAAGTTTTTTCTGAACCATTCATTATATTACTTCATAAGATATGTATACTTGAACATTTGGTTTGTAAACCATGGTTTGTGATTAGTATTGCATGTGAACTCTGGCTTATTCAAGAAACCTTGTTTCAGTGAAGTCTATGCTGCTTATTTTAAAAAAATTAAAACAATTATTTGTACAGTTTAGTTACAAAGTATCAAAGTTCAGAGGTTGTATCAGCCAGTTTTGGAAACAGTCATTTTTTTCTACCCTAGCAAAATTAATGCCCCTTTTTTATTCCGGCATTTTCTCTCAGAAAAAGACTTCAAAACTTTTGCTGAGATTTGAAAAGCTTTTATAAAGAAATTCCAAATAAGCAAATGCATTTTCTCTTTGTTCCACTCTCTTTTAATCTTGAATTCTGTACAGTACTTTCTGGATTAGATCTTGACAGCCTTATTTATTGCTCAGGATATCTGTCAGCTGTTCAATTATACTCAAAAGTATATACTGAGATCCAAAATTACTCTGGACAGGCATTTTTGTGTCTAAGTGGTGCTACTATTCCATTTTCCACCAACTTTGGGCTCACATCCAATTTCTTAATTTCAAAAGTGGGAGGGCAGTGGGTGGCATCAGAAAACAATGTTCTTTTTCACTAGCAAAAATCTTTGAAGTTTTTTGCACCAAGTTGTAAATATATTTTGTAAATCTGAACCTCCTCTTGTTTGTAATTTTGAATAGCACCTTTTCTTATTGTACTTTATAGGTAATGACAGAAACTAGCTAGCATTTACTGTAGTTGGTGAACTAGTATGTAACTGTTGTGAAAAAAATATCCAAGGATAGCCTCATTTATATGAATCCTAGGTTGGAATGAAACTTAACAAAATTAAGATTGCAAAATTATTTGAAACTATAGTATATAAACAACCAAGTTTACCATAAAGTTAAGCACAAACATATATTCTCAGTGAACCAAACAGTACAAAACAGAGTTCTTTGTCCAAATGGAGATATTGCTTTCAGTTTTATAGTCAGATAAACAAAACGTTCCATTGGTTGATAAAAGTGCAAATAATTCAGATCCAGAATAGTTGGTACTGGCAATGGGAAATGTATATTTTTTTAGCTTTAAATTGTCCCTTTGCAAGTAACCTTTTAATAAGACTAATTTCAGCAGTGAAAACAGATTGTTCACCACCATTCAATATAGCTATGTATTTCAATTTATTCAATTTATTGTTCAATTTATTTTGTTCAATATTTTTTCAATACTATGTATAACCATAGCATAACACTAATAAGTATTAGACAATATCTATAAGTATTATACAGTTTTTAATGATCAACTTCCCAGCAAACATACACCACCTTTTCCCCCTCCCTTTCTCTTCATGCTTCTCCATGAATCTTTGAATAGTTATTTTGTATTTCCAAAGCTAACCAAAGAGATCATGAAGATTATACAATCACACTGAACAATATTCGGTACTAATCACTGCATTACAAAAATATGGTTGAATTCATAAAAATGTCTCATATAAGTGAGAATTACAATCCTTGTAGCTGATTAAAACTTAGTTTCCATACAGCCAATCATTTCCTGGGACCAGGTAATGAATGGTTCAGGACTTCCAGAGTCTTTTAAAAGTCTTTTAAAACAGATATCATTAACATACCTGAGTTGAGGGAAGCTTCTAGCCAAATTGCCTCTTAACATCTGAAGCTAAGGAGTGGCAGGACAAGAAGTAATGATTGGAAACTTATTAAAGAGAGAGCCAACCTAGAGAAGTTTCCTGAAAGTGAGAACAATTAACCAGTGTAATGGCTTGCCTCCAAAAATTGTGGGTGCTCCGTCATTGGAGGTTTTTAAAGAAGAGATTGGACTACAGTTAGTCTGAAACAATGTAGGGTCTCCTGCTTGAGTACTGGGTTGGATTAGAAAACCTCCCTTCCAACTCTTTAATAGTCTTAGTGTTACTGATAAACTGCTCTGGTTAATACTTGGCAGTACTCAGAACTCCAGACAGACTGACTGGAAAATTAGAAAAGGACCTTAGAAGAAGGCAGTGGCAATTCCTCAACATTGCACAAATGTCTTGAAAGAATTGCTGCTGCCGCGGGGAGGCGGTGGGGAGTGGAAGGGTCTGGGTTTTTATATTGTGATTTTTAATATTATAAGTCACCCAGAGTCACCTATGTGTGAGCTGACAGCCATATACATTTGTTAAAGAAATGAATGCAGTCATCAGAAGTAAGGTCACCTTGAAGGCAATGTTCCTTTTAAACATTGGCATATGATAAAACTTAACCCCCAAACCTGGATAAACTTTCCTTGCTTTCCCCCAGAACAAAAAGTAAAAGTATAGAATTCTAAGGGCCTCCATAAAACAATAGCCACAAGATCAAATATAAATGTCGCAAGATAGGCAGCATTTCAAGCAGAATTGTTGTAATATAAGCTGCATGCTTTATCATATGCATATTTGGGTTAAATATGCATAATAAATACTTTATTATTATTTTTATTTAATAACAAAATAAATAATTTTATTATTAAAAATAATAGAGGAGAGTTGTGGAAAATCCATTTGAGGTTCCGAATGAAATTTCAGAAATGTAGAAAATGGAATTCAAGAATTAAAACGTGCATTCTTTCATGGTACAGGGCAAATGTATGGAATGAGATTGTGGGATGCATATGAAAATGATACACCTCAGAATTAGTTTGTAGACCCTACTTGGCCATATCATCTGTGAAATTGTATACATGTTGGGAAGTATTTCTAGAGACACTTGATTGCCACCCAATTTCAGGACAGCCTGCAACATACTTCAATGTAATCTGTACAGTCACATGAGTAATTAGATCATTGCAATGTATTTACTTTAATGTATTTACTTTTTTTAAAAATCATCTTATACCTCATCTTTAATGAAGCGTGCAAACCAGTGTCTGCATTTCTTGCGTCGGATGAGGAGAGCACATCTTTCTCCTTCTCTCCTGGCCACTTTTTACAGAGGCACGATTGAAAGCATTTTAACAAACTGCATCACTGTCTGGTTTGGGGGCAGCAGTGCCTCAGATAGAAAGTCTATACAGAGATTGGTAAGGACAGCTGAGAAGATCATAGGAAGCTGGCTCCCTGGTATTCCGGATGCTGCTTATAAGCGCTATGTGCTTAGAGCTAAAAGCATTGTTAGAGACCCCACACATCCACTTTACGGTCTGTTTCTGTTGCTCCCCTCTGGGAGGAAGTTTCAGAATATTTCTAGCAGGACTGTCTGATTCTGTAATAGCTTTGTTCCCTATGGCATCTATCTGGTAAACTCACAAGATTTGTTTTTCTCGCCATTCATATCTATACATAACCTGAACTTGACTGTTGTTTCTCTGTATCATATAAGGGGCGTTGTCTTGCCTGAACGCCTTTTCTCAGCATGGTGGTGTAGAATCCACTGATTGGGTTATTTCAGCCTTCCTGCTCAGAGAGACTAAGTCAGAGCTTTAGTCACGTCTCCCTTTGGGTGTGTCTTCCCAGTTTTGACGAGGCGAAGGAACCTGACAAAGTCTGACGCAATGACTCCAAAAATACAAAAAAATGACAATACACAAGCCTAGACACCTATCCAAGGGAGGGTGTGGACTCTACACCACCATGCTGAGAAAAGGCGTTCAGGTAAGACAACGCCCCTTCTCCAGCATGGTGGATGTAGAATCCACTGATTGGGACATACCAAAGCCCCTCATGTCCCTGAGGGAGGGAAGGTCTAAGCTGGTGTCTCCCTAGAGGAAACAACCTGTTGAAGAACCCGTCTACCAAATGCGGCATCCGCCGCGGCAAACCTATCGATCTTATAGTGTGTAATAAAAGATGATGGAGACGACCAAGATGCCGCCCTGCAAATCTCTTCCACAGAGGCCTGGGTAGACCAGGCCGCAGAGGTCGCAGCGTTGCGCGTGGAGTGAGCTGTGATACGAGCCGGGACCAGAAGTGACTGGGACACGTAGGCCCTAGCAATGCAAGCCCTGATCCACCTTCCAATGGTGGAAGAAGAGACCTTCCTGCCCATGGCAGATGGCTGAAAAGAGACAAACAAGGCCTCCGACTTGCGAAAAGCCGAAGTACGCTTGATGTAAAGACGCAGAGCCCTGCGTACATCTAGCTTGTGCCACTGGCGTTCTAGACGGTGAGAGGGATTTGGGCAGAAGCTTGGCAAAACTAAATCCAATGACCTATGAAACCCGGTGTTCACCTTGGGAATAAAGGAGGGGTCTAATCTAAGGACCACTCTGTCCTCATGGAAGGTACAGAGATCATCTCTGACTGAGAGGGCGGCCAATTCTGAAATCCTTCTGGCCGAATTGATTGCAACTAAAAAGGCAACCTTCAAGGAGAGAAAATGCAGAGAGCAAGACTGGAGAGGCTCGAAAGGAGCAGTGGTTAATGCCTGCAACACAGTAGGTAAATCCCAAGATGGGTATCTATGTACAGTGGGAGGACCAGAATTGGCCGCCCCTTTAAGAAAAGCGGAGATAGCTGGGTGGTGTGAAAGCGGACCCAGATTGTCACAGGTGAGGACCGTGGACAAGGCCGCAACCTGCCTACGGATGGTGTTAGTGGACAAGCCCTTGGAAATGCCCTCCAGCAGATAATCTAAAATATTAGGGACTGTAACTGAAAGAGGGTCCAATTTATGTGAGGTGCACCACTGGCAGAAATTTCTCCATGTGGCGTCATAGATCCGGTTCGTCGAGGGGCGTCTAGAGGCCTGGATCATAGAGATCACCCCCGAGGAATAGGCCTGCTTAGCTAGACTCTCCTGCTCAAGTGCCAAGCAGCTAATTGAAGCCACTGAGGGTCTGGATGCTGGAGCTCCCCCTGATTGAGAGCTACTCGGTCTGGAGGGAACCTCCACGGATGAGACAGGGACAGATCCACTAGGTCTGCAAACCAAGGGCGTCGAGGCCAATATGGAGCAACCAATATTACTTCCGCCTGCTCCACTATCAGCCTGCGAATGGTGGCCTGTAACAGCAGAAGGGGAGGGAAGGCGTAAAGCAGGCCCTCTGGCCATTTGCACCGAAGGGCATCCGTCCCCTCAGCCCCCCTTGTCGGATATCTTGTGAAGAATCTTGGGAGCTGGGCGTTGGATGGGGAGGCAAACAGGTCCAGGCAAGGCCTGCCGAACCTGCTCGCAATCATCTCGAACAGGCTCTGGTCGAGATGCCACTCTGAGTGGTCCACAGTCACCCTGCTGAGGGAGTCGGCCTGATGGTTTGCCTCCCCCGAAATGTGTTCTGCTCTGAGTGAGCCCAAGTTGGTCTCTGCCCACAAACCTAATTCCATGGCCTCCTGCAGGAGAGCCCAGGAATGTTTCCCTCCCTGTTTGTTGACATGAGCCTTAGCTGCCACATTGTCCGTCAAGGTTAACATGTGTTTCCCCGACACTAGGGAGGAAAAGTGAAGGAGAGCCAAATGAATCGCCCTGAGTTCCAGCCAGTTTATGTTTTGTTTGAGGTCCGCCCTGGACCATTGCCCCTGGGCCAATTGGTTCTGGAGGTGAGCCCCCCAACCGAACAGACTGGCATCTGTGGTCAGGACGAGCTGAGGGGCTCCTTGAAGATGGTCCCTTTGGACATGGCTGCGGAAGTCCACTACTGGAGGGATGAGAGTGTGTGGCGTGGGACTTGGACCTTCCTGGTGGAGGTGCTGAGGTTCCGCTTCTGAAAAGGGAGGAGGAACCACTGGAGGCTCCTCGAGTGTAGTCTTGCCCACGGGACTATACCCATGCAAGATACCATCTTTCCCAGGAGCTGGGACAGCTGGACTAGAAGAACCGTCCTCGCTCCCCGAATCTGGGATACTAATTTCCGGATACTCAGCCGTCGCTCCTGGGAGAGATAGACCCTGCAAAGGTCGGAATCTATCAGGACTCCTATATGGAGGAGTTGTTTTGTGGGGTTCGTGTGGCTTTTCCTGAAATTTATCGAAAAGCCGTGATCCTGAAGGACCTGAATGGTGGTCAACAGATCTGACCTTGCTCAATATATTTTGAAGAATCCACCATATTTTTATCCAGAAAGCCTTAATTTTTTTACAAGTCCACCAAATGTGAAAATAAGTAGCGTCCATCGAATCACATCTCCAACACTTGGGTTGCATATCTGGATACATAAGTGATAAATTTTTTGGGTCTAAATGCCATCTATAAAACATTTTATAAAATTTTTCTCTTAAGTGCTGTGCTTGTGTAAATTTTACATTTTTCACCCATATCCTTTTCCAAGTTTCCATCATAATTGGATATCCAAAATTACGTTCCCACTTAATCATACAATCTTTAACTAAATCGTTTCCAGAATCAATTTCAATTAATACATCATATAATCTTTTAATATGCATAATTCTTTGATCTCTAACTTGTTTAATTAGTTTTTCATCTTTTAAAGAAAAACCCATCTTAGCATCTTTATACCATCTAGCCTGGAGTTGTACATGTGAGTACCAATTGTGAGCTATTCCTTCTTCCTTTAGCCTATTTAGTGATTTCAGTTCTAAACTATTCCCTTCTTTAATTAAAAGCTTCTCATAGGACACCACGTCTTGATTTTGTTGTCTATTTACACTTTCTATTGCATGCCTGGGAACTGTCCATAAGGGAATTTTCCCATTTAACTTATAGTGATACTTTTTCCAGACACGCAGCAGAGAGTTTCTTAATAAATGCTCTTTAAAACTCCTATCCAACTTTTTATCATAAACTAAGTACGCGTGAAACCCATACAGTAACCCGTACCCTTCTATATTCAATATTCTTTCATTAGTTAAATTAATCCAATCACTTATTGCTACTAGAACTGCTGCATTGTAATATAGCTTAAAATTAGGCATTTTCAAACCACCTCTCTCTCTTGTATCTTGAATAATTTTTAATTTAACCCTTGGTTTCTTGCCATTCCAAATAAATCTATTAATACCTTTCTGCCACTCATCTAAATTCCCATCCTTTTTAAGTATTGAATTTTTACCACAGTTATTTTTGTTGGGCATTACAAAAGATTGTACAACCATAGAGACTAAGTTGATTTTGAATTTGATTACGGCAGCAAGATTGCTGGTGGGACAATATTGGAAGACATCTGAAATACCATCTATTGAAGAATGGACGTTAAAAGTTGCAAACTTGGTGGAAATGGCTAAGATATCTGCATACTTGAAAAACCACTCAAATGAAGAATTTATGATGGATTGGAAAAAATGGATAGACTATATACAAAAGAAATATCAATTGAAGGAATTATATTTGGTATATAGTTAAATAGTTATATAATAGTAGTTTAGTGGGGTTTCTTGCGTTCTTACTCTGTATTCACTCTGGGAAACCGGGGGGGGGGGGAGGAGGGAGGGTGTTAATAAATGTTATATTATGTTTTCTCAACTGCATTTGGGGGTGATATGAGATTATGTTTTTAGGTATTAAAGGGTTGCTCGGGTGGCCTCTGGGCACCACATTGGATGGAAAGAGGAAGGAGGAGTGAAGGTTGAGGTATGTAGGAAGAGGGTAAGAGGGTGAAGATAGGGGATAGAGGTGGGTGGAGGGGAGATGTAGAGAAAGGAGAAAGTAGGTAGTTAGATGGAAAGATGAGGGGGAAGTTTAGGTGTAGGAGGATGTGGTGGGGGGGTACCGAGCAGTTATTTGGATTGTTTGGTAAATGTGTTATATGATTGTTATCAGTTGAGTTATTATCTTTTTTTATGTAAAAATTTTGTAAAATTTAATAAAAACATTTAAAAAAAAAACAGATCTGACCTTGCTGACGGGAGGGACCTGGACTGTACCAGGATGTCGTCCAGGTAACACTGTACGCGCACTGGTATCATCCGATGGTGGGCTGCCAATACCACTAGGACCTTCGTGAAAACCCTTGGGGCCGAGGACAGGCCAAACGGAAGAGCCCTGTATTGGTAATGCCGGTGTGCGTAACAGAAGCGTAGAAACCTGCTGTGCTCCTGGGAGATTGGGATGTGGAGGTAGGCCTCGGTAAGATCTATGGAGGAGAGAAAGTCTCCCCTCCTGATACCGGCCAGTATAGACTTTAGGGTCTGCATCTTGAACCTTCTGTATACTATAAACCGGTTCAGACCCTTTAAGTCCAATATCGCCCTCCATCCTCCTGATGCCTTGGGGACCACGAACAGGATGGAGTAGAAACCTGTTCCAATTTGATCCCTTGGGACTGCCTTTATGGCCCTGATTTCTAGAAGGTGCTTGATGGCGGTAGAGACCAGACGTGCCTTTGAGGGGTTCTGTGATACTGGGCACTGTAGGAAGCGATCGTGTGGGAGTGACTGAAACTCGAGTGCCAGACCCCGTCTGACGGTGTCCCTGACCCAAGAGTCGGTGGTGGTCTGCTCCCAGACCTGATAAAACTGTTCCAGGCGGCCCCCTATCGGAAATTCCCCGATGGCGTCACTTGGAGCATCTGTAGGGGTGGCCTCCGGAACCTCTGAAGGGACGCTTGGCCTGTCACCACAGGCCAAGGCAATAAGCAAAATAAGAATTATGGCCTAGAAGGCCTCAACTGAGTATGGCTACAAAATGGCCACCGCCTGTGAGCCTTTCAAAATGGCCACCGCCAGGGAACCATGCGGTCAAAATGGTGGCCGCGCCTCCCCGAACCGTTAACAATGACTCCAAACCAGAGAAAATGAATGACTGAGGAGAATAAGTTCAGGGCCCAGGAAAACCATTCCTCCACCCCCTAAACACGGAGAACTTGCATTTTGCCGTAAAACTTCTATCGAAGTCCAGAAGCCAAACGTTCTTTATGAAGCTTCGATCAGAGACCCGGGGAGAGTAACGTAGCAACGGCAGCTGCCCGGTAGAAAAAAAGGCGACAGATCGCCGCGATCGCGGTCCTGCGATCCGAATCGGCAAAAAAAGGTCAGAAAAGGCACCTCCCCAAGGAGCCTGAATCCAATTGGGCCAAATGGGCCGTGTGAGGAGGGAATGGGCCCTGCAAGAGCCGAAAGGCTCTAACCTCAATGAGGGACAGAGTCCTCAATAGTCCAGCCAAAACAATCAAATTAATTTAGAAAAAATTTAAAGTGACTTGGAGAAAAAATTCCAATTTAGCTATAAAAAAACAAAAAAACCTATCTGGAGTCAATTTCTTGCGATCCTGCTGAGCCTAAGACTAAGTCAAAACTGGGAAGACACACCCAAAGGGAGGCTGACTAAAGCTCTGACTTAGTCTCTCTGAGCAGGAAGGCTGAAATAACCCAATCAGTGGATTCTACATCCACCATGCTGGAGAATATATTTAGGTATATGCATAATTCTGTATTTATTTATTTTTGTCATATTTATATAGTGTATATCAGAGGTGGTGACCCTTTGAGAGCTGAATGCAATGGAATTTCATTTTAATGTATGCTGATTTGTATACATTCAAAGTGACAATAAAGACAATATTCTATTCTATTCTTATATAACTTGTGTCAAGGTTCTGATAGACAAGACCAAATAAATCAGAACTTCGAGGCTTGAGATTTCCTCAAGGAACATGTTTATTGTATCAGCATGGTCAAAAGTGAAATCTAATCTGAAGTTCCCTTCAAAGAGAAACAATATTACAAAATTAACTTCCAGCCAATGCTATGCAATCAGCTACATTCCCCAATAGAAGAGTTTGGCGGGCTTTCTAACCAAATGCTCATGCCCCCAACTAACTGACAGAAATGACCTTAGTTCCCATGGGACAGTAAAATGTTTAGATGAATAGAAATCTTCTGCACCCCCTTCCATTTTTGTGGCAACCTGGAACAAGCAAAAATGGCTGCAGCCAGGTTTGTTGTAGAGGTGACAAGTTGTTCATGAAGGAAAAAATTAAAGATGTTTCAAAAGCTCAATCAGATTAAACAAATCAGATGTGTAAAGTTTCACATTTTTTAAAACTTTCCTTTAGGATATAAACACAAACCACTGAGTTGAGCATGTTGTGAGAAATAATAGTTTAAAGTTATGAAGATAACAACTTCAGATCAGTTTCAAGATGGAAGTAGTGGATTGAATGCAATGATTTTTTTTAAGTGTTGCTGATCCAGTTGTGGTCTTCATGTGTGGGGCAAAGGAAATGTTCACTCTGAATAGCTCTGAAAACAAAAAAGCAAATTGTGCCCATTTTGTTATGAGTTCCTTGCCTGGCAGAGCAGAAACATGGAAACATCACATAGCCCTTATAAAAATAATGCTGAGAAGTAATTTTGATTGTTGGATATTCTGTACTCAGTTAAACTGAACTTTACTGAGCAATTGGAGCAGATTAGTTGTTTCAAAACATGCAGTCCTTTTACACAATAAATATAGTTTAGATTTCAGCTTCAGAAAACTGAGTAGCAAGAAGGTTTATTGATATAGAATTCTTTCATTTGTGCTGCCCTCTGTGCTGAAAGAGTTTGGGGGGGTATTCCTGAAATATGTGACAGGAAAAAAAATATTTCCTTATTAAAAAAAATCTATTTCAACTCCTTGAAGTATTCAAGACCATTGCAAATAGAAAGTCAAATTTACGGGGAGAAAGGAACTTTGGGAAAAGTGGGGCAGTGGGAGATGGTATCTTGTCTTTATTACCTCACCGTTCCCTCTCCCTCAAATCTGCTTTGCAGTATGAAAGTGTTTGTTAGAGCATGGCAGCCACGTAGCATGTAGCCTTCCCATTTTTAGTTTAAATTAACTCTAACCAAATTATTAACTCCATTCATGCAAATTGGTAACATTTAAAATTATTTCTTATAACTAAAGAGAGTTAAACATGCCTGAGAATGATTCCAATGTAGTTTGAACAGATGGCAGACTCCTCCCTGGTGAATATAGAATGCCTTTTTGGGTAGCAAAAACAATTCATCAAATATGTTCTATGAATTATGCATGAATAATAAATTATTTTCAGTCTTTTGTTTTCCACTTCTGTTTTAAAGGAGACTGTTCCTTTTGTGGTATATCTACTATATTGAGATAAGTTTTAAGTATATTATATAGTATGTATTAAACATTTTATTTGTTAAACTTTTATTTAATGTCAAGTTTAGATTATGTTTGTGATTTGCTTTGGGGTCTTTTAGCCATAAGTAAATTTTATTGACTAAAAAAGTATGTTCAGATAAAATTTACCTTAGGCATTCAAGTTTCCTAAATGTAGAAAAGGGGCTAAAAAGAGAAAGATTATATTTTTTTTACATATACGGGATGAGTGCATGAAAAAATAGGCACTGATAGAAATAGAGTGGGTGCCAGTGACATTTACAATCAACTTCTGGGTTGCAAAACATTTGCCTAAATCATCCTTTTTCCATGTTGGTGTCCTCTGTTAATTTCCAGACAGAATAATTATCATATCATAAAAAGCCTATGTAATGTACTGAGCTTAAACTTGTGGAACAGGTGCAGGGAGCTGCACTGGGACCGTTAGCAGACCAGTGGCCTGCTAGCCAGACTTGCTGTCTGCAAGGCTGATTAGTATGCATTTGAGCGGGAGAATACGGTGCATTCATTGGCTGACATCGCCCCAAGCTGAATGTATAAATAGGGGCGGAGCCATCTTTGTTCAAGTTCTGTTTTGTTTTCAATAAAGAAGTACATGTTCAATACTCCTGCCTCTTCAGTGCTGAACCCAGCAGAAAACAGAACAGCCTATACTTTTTAAACTCCTTTTTAGGGATTTCCCCCACATGTTGCAATAAGGGTTCTGTCAAGGGATTGTCATGTTATTATAAATTAGGTAAAATTGAATGTAAACTAGACCTATAAGTGAAATACCATTTATTCAGAGAACTATATAAATGAAAATCGTCCATATTTTCCTTAGAGGCTGAATTAGTTGCTCTTCCAGACATAGTTTCCATCTGCGTTACCTGAAACATATCTGTGTTATCTCTGAGGAGCCAGTCATATAGACCCCCTGATTCCCTGTGATTTTTATAAATCCTATCAGTGCCATCTGTTGTGTTTTGAATAACCTGGTGGAAACAAAAGTATGGAGGGGTATTGCTTATTCATGTTCAGGTACTCAATGTCTCTTCTGCCTATAATTTCCTATTGTCCAAAGTCCTTTACTACAGATGTTATCACTTGTTAAAAAGTGGGATGGAGGAAGAGGAACCCTTCCTAAAATGTGAGCAATTCAGTGAAAGCTAGTGATGAAACATTTAAACATGTATGACTGGGCTGCTACAATGTCACAAATATTTCTGAACTAGAGGCAGTATGGTTCAAGGGTAAGTTGTATATGTTAGCACTGTGTCATCTCCATATCACCAAAGCTGCAGAAATAAGGATTGAGAAGACATGCACTGTTCAAGTGTTAAACAATTAATCTATCACCATGTTATTTACAAGTTTAATTACATTACAGTTTAATGGCATAATCTGTGTAAACCCTGACTGCTCATGCTTCTGCTCACATGTGTTGTAAAGGCTCATCATAATTCTGCATATGTAGAAATGATAACCTCATAATAGATAGTAGAGTAAGGACACACCTTGTTGAACAAAAAGTGCAAATGAAATAAGCTCGCCAGCATTAACTGCTTCCTGTCACATCTACTTGATGTCATGCTCTGGTTCAGCTTCCAATTATTATATCTAACAGATGCCTAACAGCTTGTTAGAATGTAGACACTGGATAAATATACTGACAGCCTCTTCCACATCTGGTTATATTGATCAGATTGTCTCCACTTGAGAGGATACTCCACTACCAGGGGAAAAAAGAGTAGAAAATAATTCCCTTAATAGTTTTTTGGGAAATTTACATTAACTTATCAATTGTATTTGTCCACATACCAATCTTTCTGATTTGCTTTAGCAAATAATAAAAATATAGTCTATCCATAAATCAAAAATAGATAGAGAAACAGCCAAAAAGGAGATCTTCTCCAGCATGGTGGATGTAGAATCCACTGATTGGGTTATTTCAGCCTTCCTGCTCAGAGAGACTAAGTCAGAGCTTTAGTCACCCTCCCTTTGGGTGTGTCTTCCCAGTTTTGACTTAGTCTTAGGCTCAGCAGCACGCAGGTTTTTTTGGCTCCATTGTTTTTTCCTATTATTCGTTCTTCACCAGAGCAGCTATCATGTGGCTTCGCGATCTTCAGACCATGGTTCCCCCTGATCAGGTCAGAGTACACCAGACACTTGTCAAACTGGTCGCAGCCTCACAGTACATGGCTGACGCCTCTCTCCATTCGGCCAAGTGTTCGGCCAGATCCATTGCCGCCACAGTGGCCTCTCGTGGTTGAAGCAGTGGAGAACAGATCTAAAGGCCAAATGGCGCCTTTCCACAGCCAAGTACGCCGGAAAAAATCTGTTTGGCCCTAACCTCGATCCACATGTGGTTGAGGGTAAGGACAAGCGCAAGGTTCTGATACACCCCTCCAAGAAGTCTGACAGGCGGCCACAGCAGGAGTTCCGCAGACAGACTTTTCACCCCTCTGGCTCTTGGGAGTGGTGACAGCCCTTTCAGGCAGGGAAGTCCTGGGATTGGCCCAGAGGCTCATGATCCTTCCCTCAGAGACAGGATCGGCAACAGGAACGCCCAAACACTGGAGCCAGGGGTCAGTCACAGGCCAAATGCTCCTTCAGAGGTTCCGGAGGTCGTCCCTACAGACGCTCCAAGTGACGCCACAGGGGACTTTCCGATAGGGGGGCACCTGGAACAGTTTTACCAGGTCTGGGAGCAGACCACCACCGACTCTTGGGTCACAGACACCATCAGACGGGGTCTGGCACTCGAGTGTCAATTATTTCCACATGATCGCTTCCTACAGTGCCCAGTATCGCGGAACCCCTCAAAGGCACGATTGGTCACCACCACCATCAAGCACCTTCTAGAGATTAGGGCCATAGAGGCAGTCCCAGGGGATCAAATTGGAACAGGTTTTTACTCCATCCTGTTCGTGGTCCCCAAGGCATCAGGAGGATGGAGGGCGATACTAGACTTAAAGGGTCTGAACCGGTTTCTAGTATACAGAAGGTTCAAGATGCAGACCCTAAAGTCAATACTGGCCGGTATCAGGAGGGGAGATTTTCTCTCATCCATAGACCTTACCAAGGCCTACCTCCACATCCCAATATCCCGGGAGCACCGCAGGTTCCTGCGCTTCTGTTACGCGCACCGGCATTACCAATACAGAGCTCTTCCGTTTGGTCTGTCTTCGGCCCCGAGGGTTTTTACGAAGGTCCTAGCAGTATTGGCAGCCATCTTCGGATGATACTGGTGCGCGTACAGTGCTACCTGGACGACATCCTGGTACAGTCCAGGTCCCTGGTACCGACTGTACATCCTGGTACAGTCGGCAAGGTCAGACCTGTCGACCACCATTGAGATCCTTCAGGATCATGGCTTTTCAGTAAATTTCAGGAAAAGCCACACAAACCCCACAAAACGGCTCCTCCATCTAGGAGCCCTGATAGACTCCGACCTTTGCAGGGTCTATCTCTCCCAAGAGCGACGGTTGAGCATCCAGAAATTAGTATCCCAGATTCGGGGAGCGAGGATGGTTCCTCTGGTCCAGCTGTCCCAGCTCTTGGGAAAGATGGTATCTTGCATGGGTATAGTCCCATGGGCAAGACTGCATTCCAGGAGCCTCCAGTGGTTCCTCCTCCCTTTTCAGAAGCGGAACCTCAGCACCTCCACCAGGAAGGTTCTGGTTCCACCCCACATACTCTCATCCCTCCAGTGGTGGACTTCCGCAGCCATGTCCAAGGGGACCATCTTCAAGGAGCCCCTAAGCTCGTCCTGACCACAGATGCCAGTCTGTTCGGTTGGGGGGCTCACCTCCAGAACCAATTGGCCCAGGGGTGATGGTCCAGGGCGGATCTCCAACAAAACATAAACTGGCTGGAACTCAGGACGATTCATTTGGCTCTCCTTCACTACTCCTCCCTAGTGTCGGGAAAACACGTGTTGATCCTGACGGACAATGTGGCAGCCAAGGCTCACGTCAACAAACAGGGAGGGACTCATTCCTGGGCTCTCCTGCAGGAGGCCATGGAACTAGGTTTGTGGGCAGAGGCCAACTTGGGCTCAATCAGAGCAGAGCACATTTCGGGGGAGGCAAACCGTCAGGCAGACTCCCTCAGCAGGGCGACTGTGGATCACTCAGAGTTGCGCCTGGACCCGAGCCTGTTCGAGATGATCGCGAGCAGGTTCGGCAGGCCTTGCCTGGACCTGTTTGCCTCCCCGTCCAACGCCCAGTTCCCAAGATTCTTCACAAGATATCCGACAAGGGGGGCCGAGGGGATGGATGCCCTTTGGTTCAAATGGCCGGAGGGTCTGCTTTACGCCTTCCCTCCCCTTCCGCTGTTACAGGCCACCATTCGCAGGCTGATAGTGGAGCAGGTGGAAGTAATATTGGTTGCTCCATATTGGCCTCGACGCCCTTGGTTTGCAGACCTAGTGGATCTGTCCCTTTCTCCTCCGTGGAGGTTACCTCCAGACCGAGTAGCTCTCAATCAGGGGGAGCTCCAGCATCCAGACCTTCAGTGGCTTCAATTAGCTGCTTGGCACTTGAGCAGGAGAGTCTAGCCAAGCAGGCCTATTCCTTGGGGGTGATCTCTATGATCCAGGCCTCTAGGCGCCCCTCGACGAATCGGATCTATGACGCCACGGGGAGAAATTTCTGCCAGTGGTGCATCTCACACAAATTGGACCCTATTTCAGTTACGGTCCCTAATATTTTAGATTATCTGCTGGAGGGTATTTCCAAGGGCTTGTAGGCAGGTTGCGGCCTTGTCCACGGTCCTCACCTGTGACAATTTGGGTCCGCTCTCACAACATCCAGCTATCTCCGCCTTTCTTAAAGGGGCGGCCAATTCTGGTCCTCCCACAGTACATAGATACCCATCTTGGGATTTACCTACTGTGTTGCAGGCCTTAACCACTGATCCTTTCGAGCCTCTCCAGTCTTGCTCTCTGCATTTTCTCTCCTTGAAGGTTGCCTTTTTAGTGGCAATCACTTCGGCCAGGAGTATTTCTGAATTGGCGACCCTCTCAGTCAGAGATGATCTCTGTACCTTCCATGAGGACAGAGTGGTCCTTAGATTAGACCCCTCCTTTATTCCCAAGGTGAACACCGGGTTTCATAGGTCATTGGATTTAGTTTTGCCAAGCTTCTGTCCAAATCCTTCTCATCGTCTGGAACGCCAGTGGCACAAGCTAGATGTACGCAGGGCTCTGCGTCTTTACATCAAGCGTACTTCGACCTTTCGCAGGTTAGAGGCCTTGTTTGTCTCTTTTCAGCCCTCTGCCATGGGCAGGAAGGTCTCTTCTTCCACCATTGGCAGGTGGATCAGGGCTTGCATTGCTAGGGCCTACGCGTCCCAATCACTTCCAGTCCCGGCTCGTATACAGCTCACTCCACATGCAGTGCAGTGACCTCTGCGGCCTGATCTACCCAGGTTTCTGTGGAGGAGATTTGCAGGGCGGCATCTTGGTCGTCTCCATCATCTTTTATTACACACTATAAGATCGATATGTTTGCCGCGGCAGATGCCGCATTTGGCAGATGGGTTCTTCAACAGGTTGTTTCCTCTAGGGAGACACCAGCCTAGACCTTCCTTTCCTTAGGGACATGGGGGGCTTTGGTATGTCCCAATCAGTGGATTCTACATCCGCCATGCTGGAGAAGGGGCGTTGTCTTACCTGAACGCCTTTTCTCAGCATGGTGGTGTAGAATCCACACACCCCCGTGGATTGGCGTCTAGGCTTGTGTATTGTCATTTTTTTGTATTTTTGGAGTCATTGCGTCAGACTTTGTCAGGATCCTTCGCCTCGTCAAAACTGGGAAGACATACCCAAAGGGAGGCGTGACTAAAGCTCTGACTTAGTCTCTCTGAGCAGGAAGGCTGAAATAACCCAATCAGTGGATTCTACACCACCATGCTGAGAAAAGGCTTTCAGGTAAGACAACGCCCCTTTTCATTCTGGTTCTTGCTGTTCCATTTTCTTGTGAATTCATCTCTAAACGCATAGGCTATTAATTTAAAAATTATAGGACTTGGTGAAAAGGATTGACCTTCACCTATTCAACACAAGGTAGCTGTGATCCTGATGGGATCACTCTTCAGTGAGTAAAAAATAAGAAAAAAATGTCAGAAGCATCATGATCTTACATTGTTTTCATTCTCAGCAAATCTAATTCCCGTATGTGAATTCAGAAAACAGAATATTAGCACATTTGCTAGAGATGCATGGATAAAATTGAACAAATGAGTAAATAAATAAATAAATAAATTTCTGTTCGTGGTTAGGCAAGTTTATGGCCTAGCATGTGGTAAGAATGTGCTCGCTGAATTGAATTCTAGGTCAGATGGATATGCATTACCAACATATAATAGAGTACAGAAACAAGTATTTAGTTCATGAAATGAACAATAGACTACTTTTTCTACAGAGAAGCAATATGAAGTAAAGAATGTATTTAAAATATTCATACATTGTTTTTCTGTTCCCCAAATCTTTGGCATGGTACATTTAAATACGGATATGAATTCTAAGAAATGCAAAAGCAAACCATTACTTAAAATAAACTCAAACAATATTGAAATTCACCACAGGGCCATCAAAATCCTGATAAAACAAACAATTTTTCCCACTCAAATAAAACTCAGCAGGAATGAGTCAACTTAGCCTTTCTAGAGCTGTAAATTCTATATTGTAGTCAAAATGTTGATACAGAAAAGTTCTTGATTTCTTTCTCATCTAACTTCTTTTAGGAAATGCAACTGGGCTTTTAAGGATAAAATAGAGGGAGCTTCATATGTTCATCTCATTCAAAAAGAATTAAGCATCTATTATGACCCCTTTTTTAATTGGAAGAACAAAGCTGGTGATATGGCTGAAAAAACACTGCACAACTCTAAACAGAACCATAATCCTTTCACTCACTATCTGCTCTATTTTCAGTGACATAGAGGAAAATATTTGAATGAATGGGCTGTTTCATATGAATAGTATGCCATGTGAAGCAGTAGCATCTAAAACCTCTTTTATATCATTACACAAATTCTCAAATGGAAAGTCTAATTTCCCATAATGTTTAGCACAGTGCTTCTGGTCAGATGAGTATTTGAAGTACCATCAATATCTACAAGAACTGTTGAGTCAAAAGAGGATATGCAAATATTTCACAAGGAGTGAATCAAAGTTCTTCCCACCCCATCCCAGCTTCTTCAGTTTAGTGCTTTCTAAAATATGGTGTTTGATCATTTCCAGCCACTGTGGCTACATCGTTTGATTTATCATGAGAACTGCTGTCCACCAGATCTGGAAAGCAATGGGTTGATTGTACAAGACCATCTCAAATAATGATACTGCAAAATTATGGAGGAATATTATGTTGGCTTTTGAGGCAAACCATTGTCACAAATATTTTGTACTGAGGTGCTATTGGTAGCTTCATAATAATTATATGGAAGAAGACAATTACACATTTTTGTACTTTCCTCTAAAATCATCATTGTATGGTCTTGAAAAAATCTGAGACAATAGTAGCTTGGTTTTCTCTTATCGCTCCTAATTAGCAATATGCAGTTGCCTGGAAACACAATTCAGTAACGTGCTTGTTGTAAGCTATGTGAATAAGAGGATGTTCTGCCCCCAGTACTTCTAGTCCTCTGAATATAGTTGCATTTGTCATTTTTATCAAGAACGTATGTCATATTTGATTGTACATTAGTATGAGTGCATGTTGTGTGCTTCTCAGTTTTTTAATAAAATAATACCATGCACCAACTATAGAATTCCTGCAGAGCTATTTATGATGTCAAAAATAAAATTAATTAGCAAATTACAAAATAAAATATTCATAAACAAGATCTGTAATACTTCCTTCTGTTTTGCAGAATATGTCACTGGCTAATTATAATGAGTTGATGAAAGCATTTTTTTACTTTTATTAATTTTACTTTCCTAAACTTGCACAATATCAATGTTTTTTTTTTCAGTCCAGGATTAGGGTTAGAATTGTCCCATTTAAAAAAAAATCCTAAGATTGCAATGGTGCTGATTATCAGCCTGACATCACCCTCCCCTCCTGTGGATGATACTGCTTGTTCAGATTATAATAAAAAACAGCAAAGCAAAAGTACTTTCCAACATGACTTGGAGTTTGAGGCATTACAACTTCCCAAGTATCTGATCTACAGTATTTTCCATAAACACATATCAGAAGAACCATAAAAAATAGTTATAGATTTTTCATCAAACATCATCTAAAATTCTCCCCTACAAAAAACCCTTCAGAGAAAAGAATGGTATTTGTGACTTAGACAAAATAGTATTGTATGTGTAGTTCTGACCATTATTTATCATTCAGTTCTGAATAGCTCTCAGTATTCCTTTAAAGAATTCCATTGGAGACACAAATATCAAATTGTATATCTGATTAAGAGAGACATGTAAGAGAGGCACCCTGCAGATTCTTATCTGTCTTTAATAACCAACATATGTTCCTGCCATCTCTTCAGAGCATACCTCCCTATTTCTACTTGTCACTCCATAAACTGCCTCTAGTTCAGAAATTAGATCAAGCATCTCTAATGATTTAATGATAACTGAAATCTTCCCTGGATGAAAAGGAATCAAATTAATCACTGTTTATAGGGGGGTGTTTTTCTGCAAATTTTCTTTCTTCCCATTTCCTTTTGCCAGAAAAAGAAAAATCCATCCTTTGGCATTTCCAAGTGTGAAAAGTCTGACTGAGAATACACAGCATTCTATGGATGTTTGTTGAAAAGCATTATCTTTTTATAGAGAATATTTTTATAGAGAATACTTAATGCCCAAATTTCATGGATAGATGTAATATCGTCCATCTGTTCTTTTGTGCTGTTTTGCTTAATTTTTTTGGTCTCCTACTTAAACACATCCTAGGCTAACTTCAGGAGTTTAGAAATAGTAGCTTTTATTTACTTCAGCTTCCAGATGTCTTTTGTAGTTTGACGAATTTATCAAGTAAGGTCACTAACATCTATCATTTCCAACAACCTTCAGGCTGGGCTAAGCTGTTCCACTCCTGTGTGTTACCACAACATGGAAATCAGCGCAAAGTGTATTTGTAAAAAAACAAAACTGAAATCTAGCATTCCTGGTTCAAAGAGTTGAATAGTTCAATCACAAACTATTATAAAGTATTAGCAATACAAACATAGAAAGCTGCCTTATACCAAATCACCCCACTACTTTGTATAACCCATTGCTATTTATATGGTTTGTGAATACCTTTAGAAACTCTCAAGATAAGATCTTTTCACACTATGATAGGACTTTCTTTATTAAAAAAATATGTGTTACATCACTGTGCAGTGCCTCCCTCCCCAGAACAGATAGGAAGGTAGAACCTGAAAGAGACAACAGAAGATAAGTGTAAATGTCTTAGATTGTTCAAACTGAATTATAAGTTTTTAAATACTATAGTGCTGAAATCTACATACTTATTTATATCAGCAATTCTCTTCTCTTCTACCACACCATTTTTGGGTAATCACAAATTTTACTGGGGATTGTTTCATATCAAAAGTTATGAATTCCATTTTCACAATGTGAAAGCTTTCATCTAGCTTCACACACATACGTAAGGATATTCATATTTAGGCAATTTAGAACTTAATAGCATAGGATAGTAGCCTAAGGCTAAAATTGGAATAATATACATATTCTGGAATGTTGCAAGATTACATGGCATGGTCTACAATAGTTTGGGAAACAGAACACACACACCCGCTATATATAGAGTCCTAAGATCTGGGTAAGTGATAGAACAATTAATGAATGGACAAGCTGATTGATTTGAAGGAATTTGAATTTGAGCACTGAAATATTCACTCTGTGTGCGTGTGTGTGATTTTTGAAATGAATGTCTTGTTTTCCAATCTTGTTTTATTGTAAAGATATTTGGTATTAATCATATTGCTTTTTGTTGGGGGATTGCTTTTTTTTTTTGGTTTCTCATAAAATAAATTTAATGACTTAACATGCTAGGTCTTTGCAATTTCAACATGATGTACAAATCTAGCCAAAAAGCCTAGTTTTCTCAAGGAAAAAAGTAAGATAACTTTTCATCTGTGGCATATTTATGGGTCTTACTTAACAAATTTATTAAAATTGAAGAGCCATTCACTATCATTTCTATTCAGCACTGCACATTGCATATATTTTAATTTTCTTAGGAATATACATTATAATCCAAGGTAATAATGGCTAAAACATACAGCTTCATATACAAACTTTCCTGTTTCTCTAAAGTTTTCAAATGGATATTAAATATAAACAACAGATATTAAATCTGCAAGTGATAGCAGTCTTAGTTATGGGGCATATAATAACATGTGTCCTCTGCAGCCTCATGTACAATATTTGAGTGTGATGTGTCAGAACTGATTTGTTTAGACTAAAAGAATCACATTTACACATGTTGAATCCAAGGCTAATAGCTTTTCAACCAGTAAGTAAAAGCAGATGCAAATAAATTTCATATAGTATTTCATATGGCTACAAAAATAAACTCAGAGAAAATAAACTCAGAGAAAATAAATTCAAAAGGTATTTCATAATTGCAAGAAGCTAATTCTAATCAGGAAAGCTGTAGGAAAAAGAATAAGACCAAATGGGTGTTGAGGGAGGGGGACAAATAGGGCTTTTGGTAAAGGTTGGTATCCTGTAAGACAGCTTTGGATGTCTAGGGTTCTGCTGCTCTTCTACTGCTCTGTTGGTGTTGTTGAGAAAAAAATCATGTTTGAAGACTATCATTCTTCTATATGGTTCCAGACACTAAAGGCCCTTAGCTCTCTTTGCCAGCTCTCTTTTCAGCAGCGGGTTTCTCCTGGTTTTCCTCTATAGGCACAGCTATCTGTATGTTTGCATGTATTTCTGTGTTTACTAGAATATTGTGTCTATTTATTTGGGAGTAATTCCATTCATAATTGCAGGATTTACTTCTAAGAAAAGATACACAGCATTTGAGGACAGGTGAACACTTTTATGAGCACTTAGGTGATTGTGAGATTCATTGAAATCAAAATCCATCCTCTAAGTGGACTTCTTTAGGAATGCAGGCACTTGGTTTGCTTCCAGCAAATAGGCTGTAGAGCTGTCAGTCAAAACCCAGCTATTCAATATTATTTCCAACATAACACATTTTAATCTAAAAAGAAAATAATAGAAGTAATGTATTCTTAGTAAAATGCTCTGTAAGAAGAGACATTTGTGCATTAAATGTCTGCCTGGAAGCATCTTTGGCTGAAGCAAGGAACTCATGTTACATAAAATGCTTTTAGAGCAGCATTTTGAATATTGGTCGCTCTCCTTTTTAAATATAACTTGATATAATTCTACAATTAATCAGAAAATATGGGACATTTCCATAACTTAAAAAATGCAGAAGCTAATATTTGTGATATAAAGATATTACAGGATAATTTATGTTATTTATTGATAATACAGAGTAGTTCTTACCCCCACAGTTTAAACATCACTAGGAAGATATAGGTTAGCATTGGCGAACAGGATTTGATTATTTTAAATAGTTTAATAGTCATTCTATCTTCTTGAAACAACTAAGAATCTCTGTTCTAAGATTTTGATCAATGTACAGTTCCCAAACCAGATCAGTTAAATTGGCCTTTGACCAACATAAGCTTATTGTGTTAGCATGTCATAGGTTGAGAGAACAAATAATATATTTGCTGGACCTGATTATGTTTTTCATGCAAATGTGGCCTTCACAAAGACAGTTGTGATCTTAGACAATTTTATATACATTATCATAGAAACAGTTTATCTTAGGTTCACAGCATGGTAAAATATCCTTTAATTTCTTCAATTTTTTTCCTTCACTCTTACAGCTTTGTCCTTTCTCTACATTTGTTGCCTTCCCATTTTCTTCTTCCTCCCTTATTCTCGAATCTCTATTCTTCTCTGTTGCAGCAAAACGATATCTATCAAAGTAATTGATGATGAGGAGTATGAGAAAAACAAGACCTTCTACATTGAAATTGGGGAGCCCCGTCTGGTGGAGATGAGTGAAAAGAAAGGTGGGGGATCGGCTATATGGGGCTGAGCCCTACCTATATGCACTTGTCTTGATGGATGCCTGGCACATCCCAACTCATAGATTGTCAAAACACACATTCCCATTATCTATGTAAAAGGGCAGAGAGCTGAGTCACTGACTAGAAGTATCATTGCTAGGGTATCCTAAATTCCATTAGCTGTCAAATTTAGGCATAGTTTTAGCCAGAGAGAAATCTAATTAAAATTGTCATATTCTCTGTCATAGAAGACCATCGTTATCTAATCTATCTTTTACACAGTTTCAAATACAACTTGAACAAAAACTGTTTGCTTTTGACTCAGTGCCATATAGTGAAAAGAATACTATGTGAAAGATTCAAATCGTTCTTCTACAGAGTAACCTCTGGCAAGTAACGATAGATCCATCTTTTTTTATTCATTCAAAGGAGGCCAAACATACTTCGATATGGGTTAGATAGTTATGCCTTCAGGTGCTGTAATGCATTCAAATATACCACAGGCAAAGTCTACCTCTCGGTTTGATGCACACAATGACCACATGTATTCATTCTTCATAAAATGCATGTCTGAAAAAGAGTGTGTCTCATATGAAGTTACTTCATAAGATAATTGTAATAAAATATGTTCATTAGCTACTGAGATACAGTGAATAGGATTGTAGCAAATGAATAGTCAAAAGCAAATCCATTGTCTTTCAAAACAATGATCAACGCCACACTTGTTTTTCATTCCCATAGCAATATGGGAGTATTAAATTCTTTAGGATGTACTTAACTATATTGATCACCAGGAAAATTTCCAGAACAGAGGCTTTCTGCTCTCTTACATACATAAAAGATAGGGATGTGTGGGTCAGAGTTCCCCCCATTATCATCATCATCAACCACCATCTCAGCTGGGTCAAACTTAAGCATGTGTGTGCGTGTGTGTAACACCAACCATTTGTTTTGCCTTTGTCTTGTGTTCCCACAGGAAATTCATTACCCTTAGAATACTTGACCGTGAGGAATATGAGAAAGAGTGCAGTTTCTACCTTGTGCTTGAGGAACCAATATGGATACGAAGAAGAATGAAAGGTGTGAGAGTAAACCCAGGCACCTTACAAGAAACTGGGACCATTCCCTGTGTGTGTCTCCCTCCTCTCACAACTTTCTTACTCAACTTCCACTTAATGTGTCATGACCTCTGTCAAGCTTAGCAGTTTTAATTTTGCATCTATCTCTTTCTCTTTTTTAAAAAAATAATTCTTGATGATTATTATGATCCACTTAAACATACCATGTAAATTATTTATATAATATATCTTGTGATATGGATGCAATAAAATCCCAATATTATGACCACTGCAGTTTTGTTTCTCAAAGGGCAGATTCTTTAGCGTCCTTTTAATTATTCCTCCAAATTATAAATCATTTGCAAACAATAAACTAAAATATCCACAATGAAATGGATGCTATATTCAGTATAGACTTGCACCTTTATTTCAGGTTTGTGCACATATATATATATATCTATAAGTCTGTTCCAATTCCCTCTCAAGGATATTTTTAATTTTTCATTAAATATTTAGGGTTTTTTTCTAAAAATATAAATCTCTGCCAATATTCTGGAAATAGAGAGAATTCAATTCAATTAAAAGTAAAACAATCAAATAAATTGCACAACAATTTAATATTATTAAGATGATGATTTTATTTATTCATATGAAACATTCCTAGTCTATATTTCAATTACGAAGTCTCCCAGAGGACTTTATAGATCAATCAAACTAGCTGGCTTCATATTGAATATGTTTGATTGATTCCAAAGCCCTTCCCCCCCCCTAAATTTTCTCCTTGTCTTTGAGGTGAATCAATTCTTACTCAAGGAATTTTTTGTTGCAGCTCAGTGTTAACAAGCCCTGCCAGGATGAAATATAGAAGCCAGCTCAAAATAAAATTTTATATGGAACCTAGATACATTGTTTGGTTTAAAAGAAGTTGCATGATGGTCCTATCAGAACAGGCCATGGTGGAGAGGAGAATAATGATTGATGTACCAACACATGTATTATCTTTAACTTATAATATCAGTTGATATTGTATTTTAAATATTTTCTTTCCCCATTGTCTATTCCTTGAGAACTATACATTTGATGCAGATATCATGTAAACACTTCACACTTAATATGAGTATATAAGGCACATGTATAAATTTATTTTCACTCTTTGCCCACTTAGCTAAGGACAGAAGCCCACGGAGTTGCCTGCTACCTTAACTTGTGGATAGATAAACATAGCAAAATAGATATGTCCATTCTATCTATTACATTACAAGGAAGCCTATACCACAAGTATACCCCAGTGTATATATTGATGTGCCACATAGATTTCTCATCTAGTAAAGTTCCTTAAAAAAAACCTATGCATCTGTAACTGGATCTCTGTGGACATACTTTGCATACATTTTTTTTGGAATAAAAATATTCTGCAGCAATTTAAAAAATGTTGAGACTGATTCCTGAACAAACATTTAATGCTAAGAACAAAAAAAAATGTGCTAACTGCTCCCAAAATATCCCTTAGGCATATTTTGCAAGAAATCAATTTTTTATTTTTTATTTTTAAAATCATATTTTAAATGAAAAAAACCAAGAATTATCTTGTTTTAGCTAAAGAAAATAGCTATCTATATGTAATATTAATAATATATCCTAAAGAATTGGGCTTGCAGTTTCCAGATTAAAAGGAAGCATTGATGCTGAAAATTCAATAGGCTCCCGGTTCAAAATGCATCTTAAATTATGGAGTGGATCTCCCTAGAATAATTTGAAAAGCTTCCAGGAGATCTGCAAGCTCTCTTGAGCAGGAATCAGCTTTGTCTTATTCACAAGGCAGCATGATATTTGGCAGAATTGAAAACTAGAAGACTTAATCTAGCCTTATTTTTGAAAAGCTTTTTTACCTGTCACATTACAATTCCAGAGTCACACTTGATTAAGAAAATAGCTATGTTTTATACAGTGAGGATGTTCACAAAATTATGTTTCATATAGTAACTCTTGTGTTCCAACTGCAAATACAGAATCGTTGATATCAAACACAGTTGGATAATTATTTTTCTTTCAAATAATTGAAACCATTTTGAGAGCAGAATCCATTCTTTCAAATAAATATATTCATCCAACTTTTTTTCTCTGCTCAAATAGGTTCTACATATTAGTTCAAATCTTTGCCAAATCTATTGACCAGAGGCAACACTAAAATAAAAGAAATTGTTACTTTTCCCAGCTTGCCTCCAGATATTTTGGTCTGTGACACTCCCAAATCTAATCTTCCAGGTGGTAGTTGCAGATGATAGCTGTACATTATATCTGGAGTGTAATACACTGAAGCTAGTGTAACTGTTGAAAAGAAATCCTCTGTTAACTTAGTTTTGGCTGTCTTAAAAGCTATACTTTCTCTCCAGTTGTAGAAGTACATCACATTTTCATACACAAGTGAGTATATTAGAAAAACTGGAATGATTATAAGTGCTTAGAGTCAATAGTGCAGTTTAGCTTGAAATATTTGCTTGTCATCCAGGGATGCTTTCAAGCATATTAGAGAATATATTTTCAATCTTTTTCTCTAATCAAAGCACAAGACAAGAGCAAGCATTATCAATCAAAATACTTATGTTATTTCACATTTTTATTACATTCCTAGTGCATCGCTCCAACTGTGGCTGTGTCCTTAGGCAGAAGCCTCTACCTTCTGTACTAAAGCTACCAGATCTGGGCTTCAAATATCCAGACCATGAAATAGCAGCAAATCACTATAGAGAAGCCTAATTCTCTGTTTCCAGTTAATCTGGATTTTTCAGCCCACGTATAGCAGCCCTGTTCATTACAACCAAAGTCTTCCCCTTGTTAACGCAAGATGCACCTTTGTCCCTAAAAAGGATAAAGGCACATATAATTATAATTCCAGGCATAGGAATGATTTGATTGGCCTTTTTTTTAAGGAAAAAAAAAAGGCAAATGCTCGCACATATCCATTGTGACATATTATTTCCTCAATCTCTGGCAGAGCTGTCAATGAACCAGAATTAAGATCCTTGCATATATCAAGAATGTGATCAAAAAGTTGGGAACATTGAATTAAAGATTTTTCTGTTACATGAAATGTAACAGTGCATTTAATATTTTCCCACAATTTCACAGCTTATTCCCATGAAACGTGTTTTTTCCATTATTTCTCATGCTATTTTTCTTTGTAGTAATGGTATCCTGCAGCTTTGCAGTTCTGCGCTTTCTGGCCTCGTGGATCTGAGGCTTTTCTGTGGATGTCTTCTTTACTTTCATTGCTCATTTTTTTTTCTTCTGTATTTGTCCTTCTGTGTCTTCTCCACAGCCCTGTTGTTGAATGAGCTTGGTAAGCACTGCATTTCTTGCATTTCTTTTCCATATGGGAGGGTCAATCAATGTATTTTATGTACATTATTTTTTCAATTTATTTCATGCTTTATTTTTCTCAAACGATTCAAGGAAGCCATCCCCTTAAAAATTATTAAAACAATTTATGTCAGTTATTGAATGACAGTTTTTGCTTAAATTCATTCTCCGCATATACTGGCTTGAAAATGATCCTTCAGATTCAGTGTGCCTTTGACCTAAATCAAGAACTGATAAAAAAAATAGAAGATACTACAACCTAGAACTAAGGAGAAACTTCCTGACAGAACAATTAACCTGTGGAACAACCTGCCTCCAGAAGTGGTGAATGCTCCAACACTGGAAGTTTTCAAGAAGAGACTGGACAGCCATTTGTCCAAAATGGTACAGGGTTTCCTGCCTGAGCAGGGGGTTGGACTGGATGACCTCCAAGGTCCCTTCCAACTTTACTATTATTATTATTATATTTGATCATAAGTTCTTACCCCCAAAGCTTGTTGCCAGAGCATAAATTAATCAGGCCAAAGATTCACATTGTATTCAGTCTTTCTTTTGGTACATTAATGAACAGCAAATGTCTCTTTTTAATTGTCTTATGGTTTGCAGCATGACATAATAGGTTCCTTTTTAAGCATTCCCTTTAAAATGGCTTTTGCCAGTTTAGTGTCAATAAATGTTTTGGACTACAACTTCCATGATACTTAACCAGATATCCTTGTTTATCCATGGCTATGTTGCATTCCTTGATGGCACTAGAGGGCCACTTTAAACAGTAAGGGAACAATCTATTTCCATATGTCTTTTCAAGGAAAAGTCATTCCTGCATGTCTTTGGGACCTGCTACAGAAATAGCTCAAAAGAAAATTACTTTTTTATGATCATACAGTTATTTGTTTTGGTAAATGAAAATGAGAAATTCTGATCTCTTCGGGATATTTGCAACTGGACCTGAAGTATTTTCACATGCTAAATTCCAGTTTTCAGAAACAATTTGGTCATTCTTAGACAACCCCATAAAGGACACACATTTGTCATAAAAGTAAATAAAATAAATAAAACTTGACAAGAACAGTTCTCATCTATCCCTGTGACATTCACCTAGGATAGGTTTACACACAATTCTACCATTCTTTATAAATAAACTTTCAACACATTGAGACAAATGATAAACCAAGTTTTATTTAGAAATCTAAACTCATTCAATATGTACAACTTTCTTATACCAGTCTTCTCCAAGCTGTCAGCCTTCAGTTTTATATAAAACCAATATCCATGAATCAATTTTGGCTGGCATTTACAGGAGCTAAGTCCAACACAAATGGACAGGTACAGTTGGGAAAGGCAATCTTACAACCTTAGCACAGTCAGAATATTTCCCTGAGTTTATATATCACGGGCCTGTTTTTTACTGCATTGGAGTCAGATCACGTATTCATTCTCTTGAGAGAGAATAACAAAAGTAGGCCTCAGAAATGCATATCCATCCCAGAAGGAGCTGCTCCATACAGCTAAATAGTCATTATGACAACTGAATGTGAAGGAATCAAGAAAGTTTGGCATGATGCTGTAGGGAAAATGGAATATGTAACAGATGGTATGCTATTAAATGTTAACATCAGATCATATAGAGGCTTTTAGACATATTGTTTGAGATCTTTTTTATTTTGAGATCTCAGTACAGGCTTCTGCACCCAACATCCTCTAGGTGTACTCGATTATAGCATCATCTCCAACTAGGACACTGGCTGCAGGGGATGTATACTGATATCCAGCACATGTGGAAGGTACCAGACTGATCTTTTGCATGAAAAATATGTATTTCCTGCTAATAAAATGCTTCTCTGTGAATTTTGAAAACAACCAAGGGAACATTTTTCAAAGGCAATGTATTTTTGCTTCAGATTTGATTATTATAGCCTCAACACATTTGAAGAAAAACAAGTTAGAGAAGATTATTCTCTAATTTCTAATCTTGCCTTTAACTATATGTTTCAAGCAATTATGATTGACAAGGGTATGATTTTCTATTTTTCATTTGATGTTCATATTTGAGAAATTGACAAGCCATACAGATAAAAATAAATACACTCTGAACATATTCCTATTAGAAAATATGTAATTAATATTTAGAGCAAAGCTTTAGTGATGTAAGTAATACACAGTGCAACAATATATTAATTTCCTTTCTTTTCTCTCTGTTTTGGCATTCCTTTAGGTGGCTTCACAATTACAGGTATGGATTTTCAATTATCTTTCTGCTCAAAGATACAATTTCAGTTTTATACAGCTGATCTTTTTTTTACTATTATATCTAGCTATCAATTATTTGCTAGCAATACGTAGTGCCCCAAAAAATTAGTGTTGTGTGATGGTCAAAATGTTGAACGTCAACTAAAGAGACCTAAACGTAAGCCTACTTTCAGCTATCAAAGCTCAATGAGGGATTTTGAGCTAGTCACTCTAACTACCACACAATATTGTTGGAGGGTTGAGGAAAAGAATTGAGGGAATACTATGAACAGGTCTCAGCTATTGACTATCTCATGCAGCAACCATTTGAAGTTATGACAAAAAATGTTGTGACCAATCCTCATATTTATAACCATTGCAGCATACCACCATCATGTGATCATTCACATGCTTCACAACAGCGTCCACTTTCGCTTGTAACAAGCAGAGTTAATACTGAAGATGGAAGAAAATATAATTTGCAATCACATGATTTTTCACTTAGCAACCACATTGCTTCCCTTAGCAACCGAAGCCCTATTGTTGTTAAGTGATTTTTTTCAGCTCAGCATCCAAGTTGCTGATCTCACTTGTGGTCACTAAGCAAAGGCTACCTCTATTTCACTTTGCACTCTTTTTGGAATAATGAGATATACATCAAACAAATATAAAATAAAGTATCAGTGGCTAGCAATCAAAGCTGAGAGAAGTCTGTTGCCCCCATTACCTTATCTGTAGGCTTTGAATGGGCTTCTGGTTGGCCACTGTTTATAAAACATAGGATAGTGAACAAGATGGCCTTTTTGCCTGATCCAACTGGAACTCTGTTTTGGTGTTAAGAAAACTAGTTTAATCTCTGACCTTTCAAAGATTAATATATAGCAAGATTTCTAAAAGTGTTGCAGTTCATCTCCTTGGGGACCAAGTGCAAAATTTCAGACTAGTTAATCAAAGATTTACTCTACTATCACCCTTCACAAAAAGTCAAAAGATGTATTTTGTAACATCAGACAAATCTATCTATAACACACGAAGAAAGCTGAGCTAGCCCACTGAGGACTTCTGTTGTGAGAGTCCTATTAAAATGTATGAGGGCGTGTTCATTTCTTTGGAGGTTGCATAAAACAATCTCCTTATTACCTTTTGTGTTTTGAACAAAAATGTTATAATGTTCTGCATTTCAACGTACTTAGATTTAAAATATTATGAGCTTTTATTTTGGATAAAGGGAAGCGTATATAGCTGATTGTAGGATTGGAGTGGATCTTGAATACCTGGCTTCAGAAGCATCACAGGTCCTTTCTCAACCCTGGGGAAAAAGCCAAAGAGCTTTTATAAATCAGAACTATACAACCATCATATTAAAGCTATAGTGAATGTAGATTCAGCTAACAGATGTATTGGAAGTTGTCATTCTACATAATGTTTGTTAACATCTTGGCTTGTTCTTGTCATTGCTTTTATAATTAAGGGAAACGTTTGAATGGTAAGATATGTTGATTTCTTTCATATCCAATTCTAAGTAACTAGCACTTTTTGATTATGAGTGCATTCTCACAAACCTAACATCACATGTTTCATGCTAATAAGCTTATACTTTTAAAAAAACAATTATTTTCTGAGAATTACTTGAAGGCTTAACTTGAGAAACTAGATGATGGTGTGTTTTAAGATACTTCCAGTCTGCTAACAACAAGGCTCCAAACATTACAACCAGCAAAATATGGTGACTGAAGTTGCTAAGGTATCTTCAAAGTACTTGGTACCAAATTATCTTCAGCTATATTTTTCATTACATTTTATTTTTTAGAAAGTTTACATTTAGTCATCTAGATTTCTCTTCCCACTATTTTAAGGAAATAAAATAAAAATCCCACTATTCTGCTGCAATATGTACTCACCACAGCTGTAAGAGAATTTAAATGCAAGACACAGAAATAAACCATCTGAGACTTCCTATGTCCAGTAGACAGAAAACTACATACAGACCAATGAGTGACCCTTAGACTGACTTTGGGCTAATCACTCTCTGTCAGCCCAGCCCACCTCACAGGGTTGTTGTTGTGTGGGGGAAAGGAGGAGGGAGGAATATTAGGTATGTTCACCACCTTGAATCATTTATAAAAATAATAAAAGCAGGAAATAAATAAATCCCTTGCTTTTCCTAGAAGTTGTTGTGCAGATGAAGCAGAGGAAAGAAAACTGGATATATATTTTAAAAGGACGGGATAAAAATATGAATAAATACTTAAATAGCAATATCAGTTGCCCAGCTACTGCCTGGAATAAATTGTCATTCATCTTATATCTTATATGCCATTGACAAAGCACTTAATTCTAACTGGGGTAAATGATAAATTGCTGTTGAGTTCTATAAGGAATCATTTGCACCGATGTTCAGGGACTCCATATTCAGTTAGACTGAGCTCTGAATTAATGATAAGCTTTCTGTAAAAATGTTGCTGATGCAACTAATTGTGATGCAGAGAAAATATGCAAATATAGCAGGAAAAAATATCAAATATCTGCTTTGTCTCTGAAAATTTTTCTCTCGGGACCAAGAGGGGGAAAAGTTTGCAATATCCAGTAACAGTTGTTATTTCTCCTAAATATATCATTTGTACAATCATTGATATGAAACACATTAAATATTGTTATGAAAAATCTTTTTACCGAATAATTTAAAACAAAAAACAGAGAAGACTGTCAGAAATATTAAGGCACACATATGTTGATTTGGAAATATCAAATTAATGTAAGTTGAACACATATTCTCTTAAACTGTGATGCAACTTTTAAATGAGTTTGACTTCTTTTTGAGCTTCTGTCACCATCTTTTCCAGAATTTAACTCTCTGCACTATTGCAAAGTGGATTTTTTTCTATTGATCCTTATCAACAAAACTTAACAACAAACAGCTTTACCCTTATCATTGAAGGAGTCTTCCTTCCTCATCATTGTACTTCTATCTATGTTTGGCAGTAAAGGCTCTTTTTTACATCCTCTTCATTTTTACAAGGACTGCTGAAACACTTGCCAATTAGCAAAACTTGACATGTCTTATTTAACCCTAAAAGTTTTTCGCTTAGCAACACAGACATTCATCCATGGTTGGGTGTAGTAAAAAAGCTCTTGTGTAAAAACAGGAATCAGGTTTTATCCATCTGAAGAACAAAGTATTTAATAAAGTAAAATCAAATTGAGACTTTGTTTTCTGGTTCCTTAAGATATAAAGAATATGTCAGAATGCCAAGTTCAAGAATAATTTTAAAATCAATAAAAAAAATTAACAAAAAAAGATATAAAGAATATGTCAGAATGCCATGTTCACGTGTCATAGATTTGATAACCAAATCATGAATTATATTTGGGAATTCACTGGGAGATTGCTAATCAGAAGGTGATCATTGAAGGATTGACAAAGACTAGTAACTCATTCTTTGTTTCTGAAAATGTAAGAAGGCAAAAAAATGTGTGACTTGCAGTCTTCTGTATGGTACACGATTCCAGTTCCCATTATCCCTGAGGGGCCATGCTGGTTGTCTCAGATGGAAGTTTGAGTTCCATAGCATGAGTTATTTCACAGTTTTTCCAGGAGGTCTGTAGTGAGCATTTATACTTGCCATAACCTCGAGTGAAGTAGAAATTACAGTTTACTATCTTAGTAGATTTCTCTAACAGAGTCTAACTCCATTAACAAACTATTGAAACTCAGTTCAGCCAATTGACATGAATTATTTTTGCCATTTTGTCAGGCAAACCTGTCTTCAGGAAAGTTCATGCTAGAGACCATCCCCTTCCTTCTACTGTAATCAACATTCAAGGTATTCAACTGTGCTAGTCTCCCACTCCAACAGATAATGTGAAACCAATCATTTGCATGCATTGGTGTGGGGTACAGGGAAGGTGTATTTAAGGTGGGAAAGGAAAGGTAGGATTTAACTTATTTTAATATAACTTTGACAAACAATTACTCAATCATTCCCCATCAGTTCTATCCCGTTTCAGAGGACAAAATAGAGCCTCTTTCTTTCAGACTTCCTTTGCATATTGTTCTATTTTAGGTGATCTTCCAGGATGTGAAACATGAAATACCTTTTTCTTATGGTAGTTAATATCAGGCCTTGGATCAGCCTTGTCCAAAGGATTCTACTGCCTTTGTCAGTCTGCCCGATCCTTTGTTCACCCATAGATGTTGTTACTCTGAAGCTGTCTAGCCAAGTGAGCAGATGTCCATCATTCAAATCTTCCATAACAATAAGATAACAGTAGTCAGGGATTCTCCTTCTATACCATCCTTCTCATGTGCCAGAGTTTCTTGCCATTTTTAAAATTATTCTTTATCTATATTTAAAATTAAACTTTGTGATGAGAGGAATGCTTCAGCAACTCAGTAATTCAGTAACTTATTATAGCTGATGATAGAGATAAAACCTTTTGCTGCATCTATGCTGGATCCCTCTGCCAAGCTTTGTCCTGTGAAAAATCAGTTCTGACCATCCAGTCTCATGGAGCTTCTCCCTTATTGTCTCTCACTAGAACATCTGGTGCACTCACTTTCAACAAAACAAAAATCAGATTACTTCCACCCACCTCCCCTCCCCTCCATTGACATTGTCTTGGATACATTCAAATTAACAAATTACTTCTCATTGTTTTTAAGCACCAATCAAGTAGTATTACCACTTTTCAAATTCACTTTTATCACAAAACAAAAATAAAATGAAAGGGAGGGGAAAATAAAATTCAAGGGTTTGGTTTTAAGCAAAAAATTAAATTCCGTCCTAGCAAGAGGAACTGTGCATTCAAAGATATGAATAGGGTTGCCAGATGTCCCTTTCTAAGAGTTGAAAGGAAGGGACTTCTTTATTAGAGTTTTTTATGTCAAATCATCCGAAAGCTAGAAATATAAGAAAAGCTCCTTAGAGCCCTAAAGTAGTATTATTACCCAACCAAAGAAGTAATTAAAATTCCTTCTGTTGACACTTAGACATCAGGCAATAAGAGACTTTCCTAAAATACAGGGGCCACAAATATGTGTTTTTATAATACTTTGTATAATAAATAGGCGATTAACAGGGCAATTAACCAAATAGTGAAAACAGATTGCCAGTTATCAAGCTTTTACTGATTGAAAATACCCCAAATTTCAATTTAACTTTGTATTATGTCAATCAGATGCTGATGTTCAGCTGGACAAATATATAGAACATTTAGGCAACCGAATTCCACAGATTGCAGTACAAAGCAAATGTACTGTATTCATTCTTCTTTAATTTATTCCATCCCTGTGGATTCCCATTTCCCCAAATTAATCTTGATCACAGGGCTTACCTGCCCAAGATAACTTCCTATCCTTATTAATACCTGCTCATCTCTGGAAAAGTCCATGACTGGTTGTGTGATCTGTATGGATATTGGCTGGTCTGTCTCATGTAACCCAATTCTCCCCATATGTTGTCTTTGATCTGTTAAACTGTGGAATCCTCAGATGAGCCTTTTAAGAGAGAGCTAGATAGTGTGTGCTTTCAACTTGTCAATGCAATAGAATAGAGATTTGGAGGGGAGGAGCACTGAATAAAATTTATGAAGTTTAATTGTGCTTCTTCCAATTATTACAGTAGCTCTGCTCAGACATTAAATTTCACCTGTTATATGGAGTACTTCCATTTGGCTAAAGAATGGAGCCCTGCATGTAACCTTGCCTCTTTCTCTCCCAGATCTTTGCATATTTAATTGGATGCCTGAACTGGAGGTATATTTCTCTGCCTGATTAAAGACCCTATTAAACCAAGGCCCCAGAACATACAGAAGGGTCTAGGACAATTTGCCGTGAACAACTCTTCACGGCCATTTCATCACGCCCATCTCACCACGGGACAACTCAGTGTGAATCAGCTTGACTAGCATACAAGCAAACAAGAATACCACTTTCTTCAGAGCTTCAGCTGACTGTGGGGAAAGGGTGTGGCCTCAGGTGTACGACCTGTTCAGCATCCTATCTGAGCTTTCTACATGTTTAACAAATATGTATTATATTATCACAGTTATAAATATGATTTCCTCTGAGTCTATTTTCACATAATCAAAGAAAGGAGTACTATAGATTGTCATTTATATGTACAAATCTAAACACATGTTCTTTGGGGAGAGGACAGGGTTCCTTGCCATATTTGGGTAGAGGGCAATAAAGAGGTGCCAAAAACTTTAACATCTTTCGTCTTATCATGGTTATAAAAACTAAGTTGTTATTAGGAATTGCAGCTAAATGGCAATTGTCAGACAATCCTAACAGGACAAAATGGCTCTGTGAACCTGGAAACACGTGAGCTAATGTTGACCAAAGGTATTTCTTTATATTTCTCTTGTGGATATGTTGTCTGCTTTTGCTTGAAAACCAATCAGTCAATCTAAAATACTTGCTCATCACTTTGCAATTTCAAAGTTGCTACTTGCTGTATAAAAATTCCTAACTATTCTATGGTGCCCAGAAAAATTGCATTTTCATTGTAAACATCATTTTCTTTTTCTGCCCTTTTTACCTTTTGTTTCTTATTTTGTATATTTTGTTCTTTTTTTTAAAGGATTTTTTAGGGATTTGCGATTGGCAACAATATACACACTGGGGTTACTACTGAGTCTATACTCAATTGGAAGACATAGTTCATTTCATTATCAAACAAATACAGCAGGCAAACATCAGCATCATCAGCATCAAACAAATACTCACACAGCAGGCAAACATCAGCATCTGTTAATCATATATTTCATATTTAGACACACCCTTAATTAAGAGTAGATCTGTTTAAAATCAACCACATTAGGTAGTGTGTCACATTGACCTGTGAATCCCTAGATTGATCTTTCCTTTCTGCTTCCCAGTTGCAAAGAGCAACTCAAAGAGCCACCTGCTAAATTATGATTCCCTTAAAAAGCACAAGGGAGGAAAGGAAGAACTTCTTTGGCATGCAGAGGAGGTGTGAACATGATATAATTTCCTGATACTTCCAGGTAAACTATCTGGAAGAGCAGACTTCAATCCTTACCATGTAGGAGGCTGTCCTGGTGGAATATTCCTGTAACAGTGGTCTGCCTGCCTTTGCCAGTATGTTGGAGGATAAACAGAAGCTAGCTGCAGAAAAGGGAATAGATTCATCATCCCTCAACTGGTTCTTTTTGTCTTCTCCATCCCCAGAGGAGAACGAAGAGAAGCAGCCTCTGACAAGCAAAGAAGAGGAAGAACGCCGCATTGCTGAAATGGGGCGCCCCATCCTGGGGGAGCACACAAAGCTAGAAGTGATTATTGAAGAGTCCTACGAGTTCAAGGTATAGTATGGAGACATCTAAAGTCATTATTACCATTAATTTAATGTATTTACTTCAGGCACCATCTGACAACAACAGCTATTAAGTTATTACAGCTCTATTCCATATCTGTCCTGTGGTAACCTAGGATTATATTTTTGTAGGGAATTCCCCCCCCCCACACACACACACGCCCAAAATGGGCCTGTGCAATTAGAATTTTGTTCTGAGAAAAGGCAAATTGTGCAATTCATAAAAAGTTGAAATAATTTGGCTAATTTTCTGATGTTTGTATTTATTATGTATTATTTATTATGTTGCAGCATCTATTTTAAAGAAGGACAACAATGTATTCTGTAGAAAATTTTATTTCACTAAACTTTGCCAGCTCACCTTTAAGAGCTGGATTTTTAAGCCATCAAATATATTCATAGGCAGATAAATGGCAGCCACAGCCATGTGTTTTTCCTTTCTTTCTTTCTTTCTTTCTTTCTTTCTTTCTTTCTTTCTTTCTTTCTTTCTCTTTCTCTTTCTCCCTTCCTTCCTTTCTTTCTTTCTCTTTCTCCCTTCCTTCCTTTCTTCCTTCCTTCTCTCTCTTTCCTTTCTGCCTTTTCCTAGTGGGATTTCCAAAAATATTAATAAGTCTATTTACGTATTTCAATGATATTATGTAAAAATGAGTTTAAATAAGAAAATTACACACAGTTCTCAGACTGTATAAATGATTTCTGTCAGGTGCAAGAAAACAGGAGCGAGGATACAGTTCAAAAGTACTACAAGTTTATTCCATGCAATCTCAGCACAAGAATCTGATCTACTAACTGTCAAGGCAAATGGACTTCAAGTGTGGGGGGCGTCTCTTTTGGTGGTATATAGACTCCAAACTGATGGTGTATTTGGTCACCTCCTACGTCTTCAAATAAGAACATTACACACACACTTTAAATGTAAAAAAATCATGAACAATTTTTTCAATAGCATAGGTGTTTTATCCCTTCTTTTTATCCTATGGATCAAGTGGTTAAGTTTGAGATAATACCTAACTTCTTACTGAATCAACTTTTCAGCTAAAGAAGAATATGAATGCACATCTAATCTAGTTTATTAAGCACAATGCCATATTGACTATTTAAAACAGAAGGACCATATTATTTACATGATTAATAATTATTGGAAATTTAAAATTAAATTTGATTTTCTTTTATTTGCATCACCTGAAGATAATTTTAAATTAGATATTAAATTTTTATACCATTCTGTATTAATTTCATTATACAGGAATTATATAGGAATCACTGACATAAGCAATCCTTTTTTAGTTCTTTTATTATTTGTTTTATGCAGCTTAGCCAAAATATTCTCTTATCGATTCCCTTAGAGAGTAATTTTGAATGGTTGCAGGCAACCTCACTGAACTTAAATCATGGTGTAGCTCAAATCAATCATTTGTAAAGAAAATGAAGTATGCATGATTATATATTTCATATTCAATTTTATAATATTATGAGGTGCATTGGCTTGAAAGCAAAGTTTTTATAACTCTGCTCTATAAGCATATCTCAAGGTTATTAAATGTATAGGACAGTTGTAAATGTCCAGTTTAGCTGTAGTAAAGCAAATATGTCAGTTAAGTGCAGTTTTCTGAAGTATTAATTTATTTTCAGAGATACATCAATGTGTCAGGAGTTTCTACATGGCACCTTTATGACTATTTTTTAAGTTGTCTTTTTTTTTATCCCCAGTTTAATCACAGGCCTTACCAATACAGGGAAGAAATAGGTGAGCCAATGCTCTGGCCCCCTGTAAAATTACTTTTCCTCGCTATGCATAGTAGATTGGTCTGAATGAGGTTCAGAGGTTTCAGTGCAAAAGAAGCCTATAAAATAAACTAGATAAGCTGTTATATAAAGGTTAGGTCAGCGGTTCTCAACCTGTGGGTCGCGACCCCATTTGGGGTGGAACGATCATTTCACGGGGGTCGCCAAATGCCGCAGTCCGCTATTTTTTGGGGGGGGTCAGCCATTTTTTCCCCTTTGCAATACGGGCCGCTGCGCATGCGCGATGCGGGCCCGCCATTTTTGGGGGGGTCGGCCATTTTTTTTGATCGGCCATTTTTTCCCCTTTGTGATGCGAGCCGTCGCGCCGCGCATGCGTGATGCATCACACCACGCATGCGTGATGTGGGCCAGGGTCGCGGCGCAGGCCGGGGTTGAGCCCCGGAAAAGGTTGAGAACCGCTGGGTTAGGTGATCAAAATCCAGGCATTTGGTAACGGTTGCAGCATCCTAGAGATACTTGGTTGCCATTTGTGACCTTCCCAGCCAGTTTCTGACAAGCAAAGTCAATGGAAGAACCTGGGCTCACTTAATGAAGTGAATAATGTTAAGTTCATGAGTCACTTAACCATTGCAGCGATTTGCTTAACAACTGCGGCAAAAAGGTCATAAAATTGGGCATAACTCACTTAACTGCCTTGCTTAGCAGTGGAAATTCTGGTCCCAACTGTTATAAATTGAGCACTAACTATAGTAGCATTAATTTGTATTTAATCATTTGTCCACTTATCATAAACATCCAGGGACTTCATGATGGCGGATTCATGGAATGTCATGCAGGCAAATTATGTGGGAGGAATGGATCATTCACCCTTTCTTGGCTATCTTTTACTTTGCATATTAGCCATAACAAATCAGTCTTTCCTAAGAACCAGCCCTACAAATGAAGCAGATTGGCAGAAAATGAATAGATCATTCCGCCTTGACCACAACAGGTCTTACCAATTTGCCAAAAGTTTACTATTATAATAACAACTATTAAGAAGATGTCCAAAGAAAATAGGACTTCCTTTTCACTGCATCAAATATAGATGGACTAATGTGCAAGTCATCTTTGTATAGGTCTAATTACAAGGCACCATTAAGAAATACCTTGCACAAATATTTCAAGCCTTTTTAAAGCAAGATACTTTTGCATATTTGCTTAATTTCATCCACTTGATGTTGATATCCATGCTTTAAAGGTAATCAGCATCCTTTACATTTACCACATAATCCATGTTTTCTCTGTCCATCTGCAGAACACTGTGGACAAGCTTATTAAGAAGACAAATCTAGCTCTTGTGGTTGGAACCAACAGCTGGAGAGAACAGTTCATTGAGGCTATCACTGTTAGTGCTGGTAAGTTTTTATTTCTATAAATACTATAAATTACAATTTGCCATTTTCCTAGCCTGAAGTTATCAAGTTAATTTTGGTAGCTTGCATTTGTTTCAGGAGCTATGACAAAGGAAGAAGCAGTCTCCCTTTTTTTAAAAAAAGTAGATAGCTTTAGCATTGTAAC
The DNA here is from genome assembly GCA_034064705.1 of Bothrops alternatus. NCBI lineage: Eukaryota > Metazoa > Chordata > Lepidosauria > Squamata > Viperidae > Bothrops > Bothrops alternatus. Next base: position 17,574,377 of record JARGCV010000104.1, on the reverse strand, counting down.
TTCAGTGTATTAGTCTTTAAATCTGCATTGCATACATCTCTCTGATGGAGAAGTTCTTTTATTTTAGATCACGGATGGATAGCTTGTGTCTCCAAAGCCTTTTTCTGTGGTGCCCATGGCAGTTTGGCAATCTAGCTTTCAGATATCAGTATTGCAGCTTCATTTTGTTTTAAGCACAAAGCAAATTGTGCCTGTGTTTTGTGAGCTGTGAAATAGGCTTAACAGTTTTAAAAAGCATAGGAAAAAAAATCCCAAACTCCCAGACCACCCCTGGCAACTTTCAGCCCAGGCAAATGTGGTACAACTTGCCTAGTCCACATTATTTCCCTCCTATGATGACTCTAGCTTTCCCCACTTAAATTATACCAAAAATGTGTACCCTTGCCTTCTGGATGATCTTCAAAGCTTCTGGGTAAATGCAGTTTTACTATTTGAAAATCAAGTTGTCCCTTTTATGGGGAGACATGAGGTGTAACAGTTAAGAACTGCAGCTGTGTATTTCTGTTTATTGTAATGGGGTGCAATAAGTCTGTTGAAAGAGAAGTAAAGTAATAGTAGAACATAGTAACGTGTTCTTTGTAGCTCTGAATTCAATTTACTCTGTTAGTATAGCAAATATGTTAACATATAAGTAGAATTTAATCTGGATAGTGACTCTTGGGAAATTTATGCAGGTCATCTTGAGTTCCTTCAAAAAAGAAAGGGAAAGATAGAGTAAATAATACATAATATCTGTGATTATAAAATGTTTTTTAAAAGTCTGTGCATGTGTGCATGCATGTACATGCATACATGTCTCCCAGTACAGTCTGGTATATTGTATAACCTAATGTAATTATTTGATAGTCTGACTTCACAGAATATTTGACAAATTAAAAAATTATTTCACTGTGGATACACACTCATTGCAAGATATTATCTTCCAATTTGCAAAGAATTTCCATATTTGATATGGCTTTCTTTCTAAACTATTTTAAGATCTCTCAATACCACTGAAATACATTTTCTTTTGTACTATTATATCTGGACTCGCCAGAATAAATATACTGTCCATTATTTTTTTAAAAAAACACTCAAATGAAAAGTATGTTAAGTACAATATATTTAACAAGTGTCATCTAGACATCTCACTGCAGTAACTATATCAGTCCAACTTCAATAAATTGGATATGAATTAAGAACATAAGGCTTATTTTTCTAGGCAAAACTAATATTCTTACAGAGTTGAAGCAAAAATAAGAACAAGAGGATCTTATTTTATATAAGAAACATGGGCATTGGGAAGGGTCAACATATTTAAGATTGTTGGTGCAGAATTGGATCAAAGACCCTTTGTACACAGACATGAGTCACTGCATGCACATGTAGCATTTCATTCATGATCCCACCATCTCACAGATTTTGAGCCTCCTGACAGATATCATTGCCATGAATATGAAGGGACGAGATTCATAATTGTGCCCTTCCATAATGTAGTTTGATTTTAGATTAGAATATCCGTTGTTTGTGACCTGTGGTGCTTTATATTGGGTAGAATATGATGCAAATCCAGCCAGTTATTATTTAAACCATAGTTAATAGAATTGTGGCTTGATATGATGTATGAATTATTGACTACATTTCTTTCACTTTAACTATATACAGACAAATTATAGAACTATAATTCAGGCAAATTGTAGAATTGATAAATTATATTTTAACTGTATATATACTGCTTCCATGAGCAGGATTTTCTGATCATTGCTTCATAAACTGAAGGCACACTGTCATTGTTAATATTCATGGCAAGTTCACCAACATGAATCACTGTTTCCAATGCATCGTATCTTCTCCAAGTATAGATAATTGTGCTGCTGCTTCTACGCATCAGAAATAATGATCTTATTACTTGCACCTCAGCATGATTATCTGCTATCCTACTAGTTGAAAAGATAATTAAAAGGAGGTCAGACTGGAGTAATAAATCATATAACAATACAAGCTCCATTGGTGTTTCTGGCCCTCAAAAAATGTTTAATTTGGGTCGAGCCGTACGGAGCCATCTCTAGGAAGCTCCGTTACGGCGATCGGATTTTCGGCGGCTTTTTGACAGCCCGAAGCGCCAAATTCAAAAAGGGAGACTCCAGGCAGATAGCGGAACCTCCGGCGACCCGAAAAACACCCGATTGGAAGCAGGATCGCCGGAGGGGACGCGAGCAGAAGAAGAAAACGGAGAGGCCGGCTGCGGCCGGCCAGAAGAAGACGACACGAGGGCGGAAACAATAGAAGTGAGGAGAGAAGACCGAGGAAGCAGCGAAGAAGGAGACCGGAGCGAGAGGCGACCAGGAAGAAGCGGGACGAGGGAAGAAGAGCCCGGGACTTACCCAGCTGGAGGCCTGAAGAAGCTGCAAAGCCGCCCAGCCGCAGCGGAGGAGAGCCAGCTGATACAAAGAAAGGACGACAGGCAGCAGCGTCGGGAGAAGACAACGCAAAACGGTGAGACCGGCGGGGGTGGAACCGAGCGCTGCGGGACGCTGACCAGAGGGTGAAAATAGCAGCGGGAGGAGGAGGCCTTCACGGGACCCTCAGAAGACCCCCCTAGGCCCCCAAGAAAGGTAACAGAGGCGGCAAGAAGCCAAGCGGGCGGAGCAAGAGAAGACAGACCAGGTGAGAGGAGGCTACGAAGCAAAGGGGGAGAGAAGGGAGGGGAAAAACCCTGCAGAGACACTGTTTCCTCCCCCCCACACAACGGACGGCAGGGAAGAAGAAAGCTGGAAAGCAACCCGGTGAGCAATAAGGGCAAAGTAGAGGGGAGCAGTAAACACAGGCTGAAAGAAGAAGGGAGGAAGCGACTTGGGCAAGAAGGCAGAGAAAGAGGGGGGAAAGAAGGAACCAGAAAGGAACAAGGAGAAGAAATAGACTGGCAGAGGGGAGTGAAGAGGAAACCAAGGCAAAAACACTGAACTGGTTCCCTGGCTCCCTGAACATAAAATTGCCAGAATACAGGCCCCTACCCCCACACTGCCTAAGCCCTGAAGCCCCTCCCCCCTCGAAAGGCTAGACCACCGGACCAACAACAGATCACAACCTAGCGCCCAATTTGATCCAAATTGGGACCCAAAACAGTGCCAAGACAACAGGAAGATAACCTCAAAATGGCCTCCAAGCAGACCACACTGACACAAACGAAGGGAGTTGTATCCACCCCAGCCCAGCGTTCTAAACCACCAGGAACTACTCTACCCATCCCCACACCCTCCCATTCAAATGCAGGCACCCAGAACCATACACCCACACAGACCGACCCAACAGCACACATGATACAAAAATTACACGAGGTAATAGAGAAGCTGGTTGAAAGGATGGATGGAATGGATAAAAGGTTGGTGGAAATGGGCACACAGATGGAAAAAAGACACAAAGATACAAAACAAATGCTGCGAGAACAAGGTAGAGAGCTAGAGAGAAAATGGGAGGAGCAACGCAAAGCAATAGCTGCAGATTTGGAGCAAATGAAAGAGGCAATGCAAACACACTACAAGGAAGTAGGGGAGGAAATGGAGAGAAACTTTCAGGAAATCAGGGAAAAGGTGGACGAGCGGATGGAAAAAGTGGAGAATCAAGTAGAAGGCCAGAGAACAGAGATAGCAGAGATGAGAGGGGTGAACCAAGACCAAGCCACCACGATACAGTACTGGCAGCTGGCGACCACAATCAGGTTCAGGGGCCTGAAAGAGACATCAGACGAAACCCAAGGAAGCCTGGCCGGAACCTTTATAGAGGCCCTGGCAGCATTTCTGGGACTACCAGCCTCAGCTATCGAATGGCAAATTGACGGAATCAACAGAGTGGGCGCACGGACGACAACAAACAGACACCAACCAAGGGACGTGGTCATCCGCTTTGTGACGCAGGGATTCCGGAATCGCATCTCAGCCACGTCTTACCACAAGAGTTTATACATAAAGGGGCAAGAAGTGAAAGTACTGAAAGAGATCCCCCAGACGATGCTGCGAGACAGAAAGGAATATAAGTTCCTGGTCGACGAACTGAGATCACGTGCCTTGCGATTCAGATGGGAAACCCCCACGGGGATGACATTCTACTATAAAAATAAAAGACATCAACTGAACTCGGTTCAACAAGCCAGAGAATTCCTGGAAAAGGAGCTGATGCCGGAGGGATCCCAATACGCCACGAGAGAAAACGCAGAAAATCCACCAGACCGACAGACTGCTGCAAGAACACGAGACAGGAAAGGACCAACTAGAGACACGACGACACAGAGAACAGGAAGCAACAACAACAACAAGGGAACAAGTCAGATTGCAGAGGGCAGGATAACAAGATCCACCACCAAACGCACAGATCAACACGACGCGATCCCTATATGCAACTCGAACACAAACTCGGATACCATGGGAGCGAGACCAAAGACTATCACAGGAGATAGAATGAAAGCGGTCTCGGAAGAGTATCCTGAAACCGATAATGACGACTAAATACTTGACGTGGAACGTTAACGGACTAAACTCTCCACAGAAAAGGAGGAAAATATTTCATTATCTATTTCATGGAGGAAACGACATAATTTGCTTACAAGAAACACACATCAGGGCAGCAGACCAGAAATATCTGACCAGCTACAAACTAGGTGCGCAATTTGTGGCAGCGGCGACAAGAAAAAAGAACGGGATTGTTATATACGTAAAGAAACATATAATGGCGAAGCTAATAGAATCCGACCCCCAAGGTAGATACCTGGCAATTGAAATAACACAGGAAGACAAGAAGATTCTAGTAATGGGCGTATATGCACCAAATCAGCAGCAAGGCAAATTCTACAAAAAGCTACACAAGAAAATAACACAACTTAACTACAGATCTTACATCATCATGGGCGACTGGAACGGGGTCATAGAGACCGCTCTAGACAAAAAAAGAACTGCACCGAACCCACAAAAACACTCCAAGTTGCCTAAATCCTTCTTTGACATGAAGGAGGAACTCGAACTGACAGATGTATGGAGGAAAAGACATGGCAGAGAACAAGAATTCACCTTCTTCTCTGGCAGACATCAATCCTTCTCCAGAATTGACTTTATATTAACTTCTAGCGACTTGCTAACTCGTCTAAACGCAGTGGAAATCCTACCCAAAGCTCTGACGGACCACAACCCTGTGAGGATGGAGCTAAGACACGGCCAGACACAGAGGAGGTCCTGGAGAATCAATGAAAACCTGTTTAGACATGGAGACAAGGTGGCGGAATGCAAAAAAGCTATGAAGGAATACTTCAGCACACATATGAACAACGAAACACCGATAGAACAGATCTGGGACGGCAGCAAGGTGTACATGCGAGGGATCCTCATATCCATGAATAGCTGGCACCGGCGCCAACAAGAACAAAAAAGAAAAGAGTTAGAAAATGAGATAAGCAAAATGGAGCGGCTACTGATAAAAAGACCAGAAGACAAAGTCGCCAAAGAAGGACTCAAGATCTTAAGAAAGCAATTTGACATGTTGATGGCGGACCAAGTTGCAAGGAATATACAATATGCAAAACATAAGACATTCTGCAAGGCCAACAAACCGGGCCGCTGGCTAGCCTACACTATAAGAAAGAAACAGAAATCCCGCATAATTGAAAAGATAGAATACAAAGGCAAGCTAGAATTCCGACAAAAAACCATCAAGACAGCCTTCACAGAGTTCTACTCGAAACTATATGCCGAGGATAAGATACAAGACAAAGAGATAGAGGAATTCCTACAAAACGAAAAGATACAGGCGATTACCGACACACAAAGAGAAGCCCTGAATGCCTCAATCACAAAGGAGGAAATACACTCAGTGATCACACAACTGAAAGCAGGAAAATCGCCTGGGACGGATGGGATGACAGCGACCTACTACAAGCATCTACAGGAGGAGATGCTAGAACCCCTCAGAAAGCTATTCGCCAGCATCCAAGAAGGAGGCCAGGTCCCACCATCCTGGAAAACAGCCTACATCTCATTAATCCCAAAGGAGGGGAAAGACGACACACAGCCCGCAAACTACAGGCCCATCTCACTACTAAACACAGACTATAAAATCTTCACAAAAATTTTGGCCAATAGACTAATGACAGTTCTACAAAAAACAATACACCCGGACCAAAGGGGATTTATACAAGGACGCCAGATGAAAACCAACGTGAGACAGCTGTTGAACATAATAGAGTACCTGCAAAGGCACAACCAGATACCCGCCGCTCTAATGTTTGTGGATGCAGAAAAAGCCTTCGACAGACTGAATTGGCCGTTCCTGACGAACTTGGTCCTGAAGATGAAAATGGGAGCACAGTTCTTCAACTCCATAACGGCAATTTACCAGAAACAAACAGGCCAGATCATTGTCAATGGAGACTTAACAGACTCATTTAATATAGAGAGAGGCACGAGACAGGGCTGCCCGCTGTCCCCCCTGTTATTTGTCCTAACACTGGAAATTTTACTGAACAGAATAAGAGCGGCAGAGGATGTACAGGGCATACAGATTAAACAACAAGAATACAAACTATGTGCCTTTGCGGATGACCTGCTGGTGACAATGTCGCAACCAGCACAGTCAGCAAGGAAATTGATGGAGATAATGGAGGACTATGGTAGGGTGTCAGGCTTCAAAGTAAATATATCAAAAACAAAGATGCTAGCCAAAAACCTAGACAACAAAGCAAGACGGAACCTGGAAAGAATAACGGGTTGTGAAATAGTCAAGAAAGTCAAATACTTAGGAGTGGAGATAGAATCAACAAATGCGAAATTATACAAGAATAACTACGAGGTCCTGTGGAATAAGATACAAGCAGACCTGGAAAGGTGGAAATCGTTACGTCTGTCCCTGCTCGGCAGGATAGCGACAGTAAAGATGAATGTATTACCCAGATTTTTATTTCTCTTTCAAATGCTACCCATACTCAAGAAGGATGCGGACTTAGACAATTGGCAGAAAGGCATCAACAGATTTATTTGGGACGACAAGAGACCGAGGGTGAAACTAAAAATCATCCAAGACGCAAGGGAGAGGGGGGGACTCAAAATGCCTAATCTAAAGCTATATTACTATGCTGCAACGTTGGTGGCGGTTAGTGACTGGATCAACATGACAAATGATAGAGTTCTGAATGTGGAGGGGCATGGTCTACGATTCGGCTGGCACGCATACCTAATATACGACAAAAAGGCAGATAGGAACTTCAAGGAGAACCCACTACGAATCCCATTGCTATGGGTCTGGAAGAAATATAAGCACCTCCTACACGACAAGATTCCCATTTGGACGATCCCTGGACACGCAACAGGAGATATGAACACATCCCAGGGGCAAGAAGTGGTGCCCTACAGTGAACTTGTACTGGGAGAAGAAAATGGGTTCCTCTTGAAATCTCAAGCAACGCTGGCAAACAGAGGAATAGGAAGTAATTGGCTATCATATATACAACTACAGTCAAGGTGGCGTAAAGACAAGAAGAAGGGCTTCTCCCAGAATGACGAGAACCTAATTAAACAGATCAGAGAGCAGGGGATTATGCACATCAAACGAGTGTACAGCATTCTGATAGAAATGGACTCTGAAACCGAGCTAGTCAAGAACTGTATGATAAAATGGGCGCAAGACTTCAGACACTCTATAGCCATAGACACGTGGGAGAAAATCTGGGTGAGGAATGTAGAATTCACGAAATCGCAACACTTAAGGGAAAACTTCTACAAGATGTTCTATAGATGGCATCTTGACCCGAAAAAAATATCACTCATCTACCCGGGCACCCAGCCCAAATGCTGGAGGTGCGGAGATGGGGAGGCTACTTACTTTCACATATGGTGGGCATGCAGAAAAATCAAAGCATTCTGGAGGAAGATATGGTGGACACTCCAAACTATTTTCAAAAAGCGTATAGAATTTCTACCTCAGGCTTTTTTGTTAGGGATCACAGAGGATATCACTACCTCAGAGTCAAATTTATTTTTGAACTTAATTACAGCAGCAAGATTATTGGTGGGACAGTACTGGAAGAATCCAGAAATACCGCCTATTGAAGAATGGACTGTGAAAGTAACAAATCTGGCGGAAATGGCAAAAATATCGGCATATTTGAAAAATCGCTCCAATGAACAATTTGTGATGGACTGGAAACATTGGATAGACTATATCCAAGAGAGACACCAATCAAACAGAATGCAGCTGGCGTTCAGCTAGGGCTCGACGGGAGGAGGGAAGAAGGGTTAACAAATCAAAGGTTTACAAAAACTAACACCCAATGTTGAATGTATATGTTCTATAACTAATACCTCTTAACATAACCTTATGACTAATGATGTTTGCTTTAATATGGCTAAAGTAGACTGAATTTCTACCTCAGGATATGAAACTCTCACCTCAGGACCTCTGGTTAGGGACTATAAAAGATTGCACTAGTAATGGGATGAAATCAAGTCAGAAGCGCAAACATACAATAGGCGATAGACTAGAAACAGTAGATAGACCATATATAAGAGAAACACCAATCCAACAAAATGTATTCGGATTATACTTGAAGATGCAAGGGAGGAGGGTAGAACGTTTACTAAAACAGATGTTTACAAAGATTAATACCTAATGTTGTATGCTATGTTCTAGGAGGGTTGTCTAGCAATAAGATCTTATGTTTCATGTTGACCACATTAATTTCGAAACAGATAGAAGAAACGCCAATCAAATAAAATGTAACAGGAGTATAGTTGAGACTAGACGCGAGGGGTGGGGGGGGGAAAAAGGCTTACTAATTCAGACTTTTTCAAAGACGAATACTTAGTATTGTATACCAGGTATCATGTTGATTGCTGCATAATATGTTTTTATGTCCAATGCTGATTGTTTTAATAAAAGAATTAAAAAAAAATGTTTAATTTAGAGCAAAAAAAATTAATTGATTTTTCTTAACACTCTTGAATTTTTTTAATTATGCAAAAATTGGAAAATGAATTATTTTCAGGAAGTACTTCCCAACTTGCATTATCAGCTAGAATAGAATAGAGCTAAAAAGGACCTTGGAAATCTTCTAGTCCAGCCTCCCGCTCAAGCAGAAAAACCTATACCATCTCAAACAAGTTACTGTCTAGTTTCTTCTTAAAAACTCCACTGATAGAGCGCCCACGATTTCTGGGGGTAAGCTGTTGCACTGGTTAATTGTCCTCAGTATCAGACACTTTCTCCTTAATTCCAGGTTGCTTCTCTCTTTGATCAGTTTCCAACCATTGTTTCTTGGAAACAATGCTTTGGAAAATAATTTGACCTCCTCTTCTTTGTGGCAGCCTCTCAGATATTGGAATACTGCTATCATGTCAGCCCTATTTCTTCTTTTCTTTAGACTAGCCAAACCCAAGTCCTGCAGATGTTCTTCATATGTTTTAGTCTCCAGGCCTTTGAGCATCTTAGTTGCTCTTCTCTGAAATTTTTCCAAGGTCTCAACATCTTTGTCTGAAATGGTATAGGGTTTCATGCCTGAGCAGGGGGTTGGACTAGATGACCTCCAAGGTCCCTTCCAACTTTTTATTACTATTATTATTATTATTATTATTATCATCGCACAGTCAGCCAGATGTTCAGACTGGATCTGGCATTTTGCCAAGGACCTGGGATAGGCAGACGTGGATGTTTGATGGTATTACAGATATTGTCGCAGGATGGAAGCAGTTCCTAGTAAGGCCACCTTTTGCAATTGACTAATGGCGAATTTGTCAATGCCAATGGTGTTCAAGTGGTGCTCCAGTTGTTTTGGGATTGCACCCAAGGCGCCTACTACTATTGGTACTATCCTTGCTTGCTTTTGCTACAGTCTTTCTATTTCTATTTGTAGGTTTTTGTATTTTGTTATCTTCTCCAGTTCTTTCTCGTCTATTCTGCTGTCTCCAGGCACTGCCACATCCACTATCCAGATTTTTTTGTCTTTCTTATCGACAATTGTTAAGTCCGGGATGTTATGTTGCAGGTGCTTGTCTGTTATTATTATTAGTATTCCAATATTACTATTATTATTATTATTATTATTATGTTGTAGTATGGTGACCAAAATTGGTTGCAGAATTCCAGGTGTGGTCTCACTAGGATTTTATAAAGCGGTACTATTACTTCACGTGATCTTGATTCTATCCCTCTGTTTATACAACCCAGGATTGTTTTAACTTTTTTGGCTGCTGCTGCACATTGCTAGCTCATGGTCAAATGATCACCCGCTAGGACTCCAAGGTCCCTCTCACAGTTACTGTTTTTAAGCCAGGTCTCGCCTAATCTGTACTTGTACCTTTGATTTTTCCTGCCTAAATGTAAAACTTTGCTTTTCTCCACATTAAAACTCATTTTGTTGGACAGGGCCCATTGTTCAAGTTTGTCAAGATCTTTTTGGATCCTGAGCTTCTAGGGTGTTGGTTATTCCTGCCAGTTTAGTGTCATCTGCAAATTTGATGAGTTCCCCTTCTATTCCCTTATCTAAGTCATTGATGAAGATATTGAAGAGTACTGGGCCTAAGACGGAGCCTTACTTCTCTGCTTACTTCTCCATGTGGATGTAGTACTATTGAGGACTACTCGTTGAGTACGGTTTGTCAGCCAGTTACAAATCCATCTGGTGGTAATGTTGTCTATTCCACCTTTTTCTAGCTTACAAAGCAATAAATTGTGGTCTACTTTGTCAACTGCCTTACTGAAATCTAAGTATACTATGTCCACAGCATTTCGCTGGTCTACTAATTTGGTCACTTTATCAAAGAATGAAATAAGATTGGTTTGGCATGATTTGTTTTTAACAAACCCATCCTTGCTACCAGTTATAACTTTGTTTGCTTCTAGTTGTTCGCAGATCTGTTTTTTGATTATCTGTTCCAAGATCTTCCCAGGTATTGATGTTAAACTGATTGGTCTGTAGTTTCCTGGGTCTGTTTTTTTTTCTCCTTTCTTGTAGATGGGAACCATATCAGCCCTTTTCCAATCCTCAGGTACTTCCCTGGTGCTCCAGGATTTATGAAAGATATGGTGCAATGGTTCTGAGATAACATCTGCCAGTTCCTTCAGAACTCTGGGATGTAATCTGTCGGATCCTGGTGATTTATATCCATCAAGGTCGGATTGGGCAAGACCTGGCTTAAAAACAGAAACTGAGAAAGGGACCTTGGAGTCCTAGTGGACGATCACTTGACTATGAGCCAGCAGTGTGCAGCAGCAACAAAAAAAGCTAATACAATCCTGGATTGTATAAGCAGAGGCATAGAATTAAGATCACGTGAAGTATTAGTACCGCTTTATAAAACTCTAGTAAGACCACATGTGAAATACTGCCGCCAATTTTGGTCACCATATCACAAAAAAGATGTTGAGAGTTTGGAAAAAATTCAGAGAAGAGCAACAAAGATGATCAAAGGCCTGGAGACTAAAACATACGAACAACAGCTATGGTACTTGGGTTTGGCTAGTCTAAAGAAAAGAAGAAATAGGGGAGACATGATAACAGTGTTCCAGTATCTGGGGGGCTGCAACAAGGCAGAGGGGGCCAGGTTGTTCACCAAAGCACCAAAGGGAAGGATGAGAAACAATGGTTGGAAATTGATCAAAGAGAGAAGCAACCTGGAATTAAGGAGAAACTTCTTGACAGCGAGGACAATTAACCAGTGGAACAGCTTGCCTTTAGAAATCGTAGGTGCTCCATTACTGGAGATTTTTTAAGAAGAGACTAGACATTCACCTGTCTGAGACTGTATAGGTTCTCATGCTTGAGCAGGGGGCTGGACTTGAAGACCTCCAAAGTCCCTTCCAGCTTCTATTCTATTAGATTCGATTCGATTCGATTCTAGGTGTTTTCTTATCATTTTCTTGCTTATTTTAATTTTTGTTTCTATTTTGTCTTTTGCAGTATTTTTTGGTATCTTTTTTGGTATGTTCCTTTTTGTGTGAAGACTGATGCAAAGAATGAGTTAAGCAGCTCTGCTTTCTCACCATTGCTTGTTATTTCCTTGCCAGCTTCTCTCTTTAATGGACCTACAGTTTCTTTGACTTTTTTCTTATTATTAATATGTTGAAAGAAACCTTTTTTATTATCCTTGATTTCTATTGCAAATCTTTGTTCATTCTGAGCCTTTGCTTTCCTGACTTCATTTTTGCATGTTCTGGCTGTCTGCTGATAATCGGCCTTAGTTATATGTCCCTCTATCCATTTTTTGTACTTGTCCTTTTTGTCTTTCAGTTGGTCTGAGAGATCTTTGTGCAGCCATGCTGATTTCTTCTTGACTTTCTTGTTTTTCTTTTTCAGTGGTATTGTTCTGGACTGGGCTTTTATGATAGCATTTTTCAGAGTTTCGCATGCTTCTTGAGTTGTTTTCCCCTTTAGGATTTTCATCCATGCAATCTTTCCTAGGTTCTCTCTGAGTTTGTTAAAATCATCTCTTTTGAAGTTTAAGACATTGGTTGAATTATTTTCTATTGCTTGTGTTTGCATTATATTGAATTCCAGTATGACGTGGTCACTTTCCCCCAATATTCCGGCAACTTCAACTCCCTCTATCACTTCTTCTCTATTAGTAAGAATTAGGGCCAGTATAGCTTTACTTTTAGTTCCCTTCTCTACCTTTTGAATGACAAATTTGTTGGCTAGGTTGATTAGGAATCTGTTTGATCTCCCACTCATTGCAGAGTTTGTCTTCCAGCTGATATCTGGGTAGTTGACGTCTCCCATTACTACTGTGGTATGCTTCCTACATACATTTGTTAACTGGTTGGCAAAGAGTTCATCTATTTCTTCTGATTGGTTGGGTGGCCTGTAGTATACCCCTATGGCAATGTCACTTTTTTCCCTTTTATATTGATCCATATAGATTCTGGAGAGCTTTTATCTTTGATCATGTGCATTTCTGTAGATATGTAGTATTCTCTTACATATAGTGCAACTCCCCCTCCTCTTTTTGTAGTTCTGTTTCTTTTGAACAATTTGTATCCATCCATCAGTCCATTCCAGTCATGGGTTTCATCCCACCAGGTTTCTGTAATGCCAACTATGTCATGCCCACCCTCGTGTACTATTCTAGTTCACTCTGTTTGTTCCCCAAACTTTTTGCATTAGCATATAAACATTTAAGACTTTTATGTCTGTCCGTGGGTATGTTTCCTGCATCTCCTGATTGTTGCTTGATTTTTTTCTTTTTTCTCATCACTCCCTACCTCTTTGTTTGATTTGTTTTCTTGGGATTTATGATTGGTTTTGTTGTTCTAGAGATTCTAATGATTGGTCACCCTTCCCCCTAAATTTTAGTTTAAAGCCCTTCTATTGAGTTGGGCCAGTCTTTTTCTGAGTTCATTTTTCCCTGTTTTCGTGAAGTGCAGCCCATCCCTTGCCAAGAATCCTTTGCATAAGAAATGCAGTCCATGGTCCAGGAAACCAGTTTTCTTACCAAAACCAACCCTTTAGCCAGTAGTTTATTTCTAGAATTCTTTTTTCCCTCAATGGGTGTTCGCCTTTTGTTGGGAATACTGATGAGAACACTACTTGTGCTCCTAGCTCCTTAACTTTTTTGTCTAGTTGCTTATAGTCTCTCAGATATTGTGCTCAGGTTCTTTGTTGTGCCATTTGTCCCAATGTGAAGGAGTAGGAGAGGGTAGTAATCTGTGGACCTAATTATTTTGGTTAGATTCTCAGCCACATCTTTGATTTTTGCTCCAGGGAGACAACATACGGTACCTCCCTGGATTGTATGTTCAGTCTGCAGATGGCTAATTCTGTTCCTTTGAGAATAGAATCTCCTATCACCAGCACTTGCCTTCTTTTTTGGGGGGGGAACAGTCTGAGGTGCTTTTCTGTTTGTCTCAAGTGTGTTTGTTGATGTGATTTTTTTTTAAGGATATTTGGTGTTTCTTTGCTAAGTGTCTGCATGTTTTCTTTGAGGGGGAGGTTGTATTTTCATCTAGGAAGAGAAATCAATTGCTCAGTTTTATTTATTTGTAGCTATATTTTCGTGATCTTCTGTTTGTATGGACAGTGGTCCAGTGGGACTGGTAGTGATGTCCAACCTCATTTAGAAACTAAGGTTGAGAAACAAAGATCCATCAGCCTTTGCAGATAGAGAAATGTCTTTTACCCCAGACTACATATGCTCCATTGTAGAATCCCCTACGTGTAATTTGCCTTGCGCTTACTGGCAGGGCTCCTGATATTTCAGAAGTGCCAGGCTAGAAAAGAATGACTTACTTAATCATAAAGATAAGAAAGTGATAAACCCATAAGACAAATTTTACCTTCTGACATTTTCCTATGTTCATTCCTAAATTAGCCAAGTGCAAAGACAAAGGGTGTATCAGAGTCTTGTTTCTAAAAGAACAATTTCTTTTTTATCAGCAGTATCTATCTTGTACATTTAAGGATAGTTTTCCCTTGCCTAAATTGCAATTGATAAAACTAAGTGAAAGTGAAACAAGTTCATTAATTTTAATTACATTTAATTGAAAGAATGTATTATATAATCTGAGTCAAATAAAGAGCAAAAAACTATGTACTACTAAAAGTCTTGTTCCCATAATCTTAACTAGGTAAAACAGTTCGTCATAAGAGAACAATTTTTGAACTAAGGTAATTCAAATCCTAACTTACCTAATTTATAGAATGTATCCAAAATCCAGGACCCATGACTCTCGAGGAAACGAAATTTGGTAAACTTGTGGGTGCTTCAGTGCTGCCAAACTCTTGTTGCTTCAGCCTTGCCAGGCTGTTGCTGCAGTCACGTGATGCCTATTTTGAACATTCTGTGACAGTTTCTCAGCCATTCTTGTAATCCCTTGCTCCCTTCCCCACCCAGCAGCATCCATTTAGCTGCTGACTGGCTTTGGACTTGCAATTTCCTGCTGGCTTCCCTACTGATTTTTCTCTCTGCAGGCTTCCCACAAGCAAAGTAAAGTAAATGGGCAAGCCAGCAAGAATTAGAGAAGGGAGGGAGGGAGGGAGGGAGAAAGGAAGATTTTTTTTTGCTTTTTTGCCCACCATAGTTATTTAGTTTCCCTTTTTAGATAAGGATATATCTCTAAATCAATGACCTAACAGGGCATGGGATGTCTAATATTAAATAATCCTAAAATACTTTTAAGTCCTTCTGTGCATCTATATTAAGTATTAAGTATTTCTCAGGCACTTCTAGGCTCCTCATGCTATTGTATTCTGAATGTATCCACAGGAGACTTTTCGATTTCTAACATGCAGTCCATAACATTCAAGTCTGCAGAAGCTTCGTCTGTCAGTATCAAATGTTCTGTTCATTCCCAGGTGGCTTCCTTCTGTTAAACTGTAGAATTGCACCCATAAAAACACATGTTTTCAGTGAACCTAATTGTTACTGGGGGAGAAAACACAGTTTAACAAACTGTCAACACTGCTTGTAGAATATTTTTTTAAGGTCTCTGCCTGATCTTTATTCATACTTCACTATAAGATACAAATGTATCCAACAAGAACCATGTCATCGATAAAGGAGAATATTTGTAGTTCAGGGTTGAAATCAGGGGTCCTTGGTGCTCTCTGAGCTTGGTATTTTTTTATGCAGACATTTTATTATCCAAACTAGATAACATCGTCAGTACTGGTGTTTGCCTGACAGCACTGACAGGACAAGTACTAGCACTGATGACATTACTGGTGTGGGTAATGAGGTATCTGCATAAAAACTACCAAGTTCAGAGAGCACCAAGGAGCCCATGTTCTTCCTATCATTTTTGATCAGGAAGAAATTCCAGAGGGCAACTACTATAGTGCAGTTGAAAGAAAGTGTTCACCCTTTTCCTGGATATTACTGTGTGCTGCCCGATAACCCTTCTACCAATAATGCTTTAAATATATGCAATGTGTAACCTTATTGATTGAGCAGCAGCAGACAACCTTTAAGGCAGACTAAGTCCTGAAGCACAATTTCTGCATTCTCCAAAACCCTTTCTAAAATGGTAAAAGTAAAAAATTGCATCTGACTTAAAAAGAAATAGAACACACACACATGCCAACCCACACCATCCACTTGCATGAAATCAGCACAGTGCAAAGAGAGGTCAAGGTTATTAACAAGGAGCCTGAAGTCAGAAAACAACCAGTCACATGGCCTTTAATCAGCATTGGTAGCCAAGGGTCAGAATCCGCAACATCTGTAATGTCTATAGTCTGTAATGCAAGGCAAGATCCAAAAGCTGGAAGAAAAGAAACAATGGCATGCATTTAAAAAGCAGCATTTTATTCCCAGCCTTTTGAGCTCTCAAGCAGAGCAATTAGCAAGGCAGGAGTGAAGCTACACACGGGATTGATGTAGCTAACCAGTCGCCTCAGTGCAAGTAATATTTCTCAAGGGCAGGAAGACACAATATTCTCCTCTACCTACCCACAAGTCAATGGTTTGTGCATCCTCTACCCATCTTTTCCTACTATATGTCAGAATAGTGTTTTCCAATTTGCAGCGGCACTAGTGACATTGTTTTGCCTATTGTGTGTCAACTTCCTCCATTTCAGTCGACTGCTAGTATATACTGTGGCAGAAACAGCCCCTCCCCTCCTGTTACCCAATATATGCCTATTTTGCCCAGGGCTGCTAGACCAGTAAAACAACACACATTTTTTAACCATTGCCATGATGAAATTTGGGTTTTTTATTGTTTGCATTCGTGTTTTAACACATCTATCTTTATTGTCCATCCATGTGTGGGATAGGAAACAGGCAGAGAAGGATGTAATTTTAAACCATCCTCCTGTTTCTTGCTCCCTGCATCTTTGACATCAATTACGCTCCATTTCAGACTTACTCTGGCAATTAGATTAAGGAATAGATAATTGGTCCTTTTGGTCACAATGATCCGGTAATCAGATTTGGTATTTTATTTTTTATAAAACAAATTACCTGGGTTACCAGGTACCAGCAATGTACTATTTTGATGGTTGTTCCAGGGAACAGGAAGCTGGCTCTGATAGGCCTTAGGTCTGATCCAATAGAATGTTTCATGTTTTTAGCTTATGTAAAGTCAATATAGCTGGTTAATATTTTAAAATATTATTTGATGCCAGGTTAAAGTAGATGCCTATGTTAATATTAACCTTTATCAATCTAAATTGAAGAATGCAACCCATTATCTTATTACAATGCTTATTAGTCACTGTTTCTAGATGTTTCCAAGCCACGTGGATAATTCGTGAAAGATTAAGCCATGTGTCACTAGAACTCAGTGAAAAAGAAATAGAAGAGATTCTTTTAAAAAAGAAATGGGATTTTTTAAATCTTGAAGAAGTTAGCTACTGGGCTATTTCTCATCTCTGACTGGAGCCCTGGAGAAATGACTATATTTCATTTTCTTTGTACAAGAATTATAGCTGAAATTTTTGTTCTAACAGTATTTCTTTTTTTCCCCAAGCAGTATGTGTCAGAAAGACAATGATTTAATTTGCTGTTTATCTGTTATTTTGTTAAATATGATTGCAATAATTTGAATAATGCTTATAGAAAGCTGGCCTTTCTATTCCCTAATCCGGCATATCCTAATTTTTCGAACAAAAATCCACTCTGCTCTAAGAAAAAAAGTGAAGTTAAGATAGGGACTGGCTGGAGATTCCAGGAATAGCATCTGAAGGATGCTAAGATGAAGAAAACTGTTTTAGCCAAAGGAGAATAGGCGTCATATTCCATAAGACCCACCCAAAATCCTCTAAATGAGATTCAGAAATGGCACTTCTTTCTAAAGGCTTGTTTTTCTGTCTGGAAAGCTCTTTTTTAATTACCGGTAATACATTTTGGTCTTTGTACTTTATTCAGCAGCGAGAAACTTCATCAGCAATTATTACTCAAATGGTTTATGAGGAGAGCAACACTGGATTTTTTAAAATATTGTTTTTAAATAGTGTAACAGTTAAGCAAAAAGGAAAGTATTCATATACTTTATAATACCAGTTTTGCTAAGCAAACAATACACATTTAGTCCCCAAGAGTGCATTATGCCAGTCAGTTCAGCAGCTGTGTTTGATCAACTTTTAATTTTTTATGTGAGCTTCTTATTTAACTCATAGTTTTAACACCCTAAGTCAGGCATGTCAAACTCGTGATGTCACATGACGTCGCGCAACGTATCGGCACGGTTTTGCCATTGCCGGCAATGGGGTAGGCACAGCTTCCGGATGACGTGTCCAGCCCAGTTTGACACCCCTGCCCTAAGTCATAAAATAACTAATCAGAGTTAACATAATGAATTAGTACTAACCAAAAAGACTCTTTATAACTACAGAACAAATAATGCAGTAGCAACAGGCCTCCAATAAGCATTTTGTTACAATGCCCAGCCATTTCTCCAAGGATCAAAGGGCATGCTGGCCACATAAAATCCGCAGATCTTAAAGTTGATGTGGTTGAAGAACACTGGGCTACATTATAGATCCAAACCATTTACAGCAAACTTTAGTTTCTAAATATCCAGGGAACCATCATACTAAGATCTTTTAATATTTACCAATGCACTAAATTACTCATAAAAGCATAGTGTTTGATTCTCCTAATGGACATTTTATTATTCTGCATCTCTTCCCATAAAGTGCTCTGAGAGAATTAAATATCAAAAAGCTTTGTTCGTGCAATGTTCTTTTTTAAAAATACATGCAATCTTAGTGATTGGCAATTTAAAACTATTTAAAGCATTTCGAATAATCCCTTTCTAGTTATACCTGCAGAGTGCTCTCTGATCTTAGGACAACTTAAATCAACTTGACAGAACAAAATAACTCAAGAATTTAAATTGGCTCTAACCCAATCCATTCATCTGTAGCTGGGATACACACTTGGCAGTTCCCATGGGCAGACAGGATGAAAACCTTAGGATCACAAAGTAGTTATACTTCTGCTTAAACATTTAAATCAAACAAATGAACAGAGTATTTACTGTATCTTGATTTTCCTACATAAGAACAAAGCAAGTCAAAATTATCTTCTGAAAATAGGATCTACAATACTTAGAGGAAAGATTGTAAGAGTAGTGAGAATCCTACTCTTTGCCTACTAAGACAAAGTCTTAGAGTGATTATGTTGCCACACTGCCATACTGAAAAGTTCCATGACTAGTTTACACCATTAAATGCTTCTCTTTCCACCCCGCTTCAGTGGAAGTAGATACAGATAGGGAAGATCTGATACCAATTTCTCAGTTTAGCAATAAAGAAAAAAGCAAATTGGGGCTTGAGTAGAAAAAAAGAAAAGTGATCTAGCAAAATTATTTTGAGATTTATGTATGCATCCACCAAGAAAAGACAATAAGTTCATTTATAGATCCATAGTAAACCTTCAATTTGCATCCAGTTCAGCTGTGTCCATGCAGGGCGTGGCAAGGCCCACAGCAGTCCCTCCTGCTTGTCAAGAGAAATTCAAAGAGGATATCTTGATGTGTAGTTCTCAAAATAATGTATTTCACAATATTTCTCAATTTGCTGAACCAAATCCTGCTATTTCTCAGCTCCATGTTTTTGTATATTTTTTATGGGGCTTGTGGTCTTCCCTGACCTGATTCCTCCTCTCACATATGCTGGGTTGAAATGTTTATAACTCATAGTCATGTTAACTGAATGTTAAGGGTTCCAATCTAAAACTTCTGGAGGACAGGGTAGGGAGAATATTTTATTAATGTAATTCTCTTGAACAAGTTGATTGGTTATATAAATATTGTAATTTGTTATATTTAGTAAATCTTTAATAAATGTTATGAGTAGATTTTTGCTATTAAATCAATAAATTAACTCTCTTTAATTTATACTTGCCAGAATTAAATTATACATTACACTGGCATCTCTCATACTTAGTCGCAAGTTCTCTTTTATATTATCCATCTCTTTCCTGGCAATCATTGTTTTTTCCAAAAATACTTTTTCCCAAGCTAGACTTATTTTCAGAACTGAAAATAGCTTGCAGGGAGTGGATATTAAGGGAGAAAATAAGAATACTGAGCAAGTGATGAGTTAAGCATCCAGATACAAACCATAGATTGACATTTGAGCAGAGGATGACAGACACAAGAAAACTGTGTTCATTGGTTTTTGTTGGTGGATTCCATTTTGATAGAGCCCTATTGAATCTGTGGTTAATTTCTCTTATATCCATACTCTAATGTGTAGTGAAGCATCCACAATATTTCTGCTTATTCCAAGCTTGCTGATAAAGTTCTTATTTTTTTCTGTAATGATGTCAAGAAAGCCATTTGCTGATTTCGTTAATAGGAAACAAAAGGAAAACATTTGGGTTTCTTTCCATAATGCAAACTTTCTTGCATTTAAGATAGCACTCCCTGGCATTCTTTGGTGCTTCTCAATAAAAAGTATCATTTCTTTGTTGAGAAAAATGTAACAATCTCACAGCAAGGATACCTAAAAGCTTCAGTCTTCAGCAGCTGTTTGGGGCTCCTTTGTTCCATGCCTTTTATGAGATTATTATACAGTGTACATTAAGAATAAATAGCACATCAGGTGGTGCAAACTAAAAGAATCAAAATGTTCTACAACAAACATCTAGTTACATAATTGTATTGCTAATAGAGAAGTAATCAGAAGACTTGTAGATAATTCACAGTGATTTGAGAAATGGTAATATGTGGAGGAAAATATGGCCTATTCTGATGAGTTATATTTCCAGAAGCTTACAGGATCAAGCAAAACAGATTACACTGTCTAGGCTTTGGTCCCAAAATAAGCTCAGCTAGAGGAAAACTATCAAAGGAAATAACAGGCTTTGGGAGGGTACCCACCAGCATTCTCAAATAATACTTTTGATCTTTCAATTGGGGTCTCTCCTGAATGTATTACAATTATCTGGGCCATAAAGAAGGTGGCATGTGTGGTCATTTTAACATTGAGACTGCCTTGGAATCACCTTGCTTTATGTACTCAGTATATTTTTCCTAGATTAAGCTCTGAAAAATAAATAGTTATTCTACTTTAAATCAGGCACGAGTAATCATAGCCTTGGTGTTATCAAAGAAGAGGGCAAACCTTTTCTTACCCCACTCATGCACTCCTGGTTCAGGCAAATTATTCACATGGCATTTAAAAATTAAACACCTTTGCTGGAACCAGTTAGTTTAGACTAAACAGCAGGAAATGATAAATGAAGCAATGCTAAGAAAGGCAAAGGAGGACCCCGTTATGTGGTCATTGGGTCTCGAAACATTCCCAGCATCCTAACCACTAGGCCACCGCACTCCCTCAGTATAACAACAGATACAGTTAATAAGAAAAATTAAAACGCAAGACAAATTTGGTCTAAATGCAAAGTGTATAGAAGATAGAAAACAATTTGATCAGGAAGTTGAAACAAATTCCCCATGACACTTTTTAAAATTTTCTTTAGTTCAGAAAAATGTAAAAGAGAACTCAATGAAATAATATAACAAATATATTTATAAAATTATAGAATGATGATGATGTGGAAAATGCTTTTTTTCCTCTCACACAAGAAATGAAAATTACAGTGGCCTTTCCCTCTAAGTGATATATTTATTAAGCTCAGTGCTTTTTTTCTAAAACAAAAACAAAAAGTGCCGGAACTCACACAAGTCATACAACCCGCCTTGCTTACCCTACAAGATTCCATCCCAAAAAGATGCCGGAACTCCGTTCTGGGCGTTCTATGAGAAAAAAAGCCCTGATTAAGCTGTTATATATTTCATTTTTCAAAAAGGCAACTATGATAATTATGCTTGTGCCTTACAGTTGGTAACCATATTTCATGAACCAACCTTTCTCTCTCTCTCTCTCTCTCTCTCTCTCTCTCTCTCTCTCTCTCTCTCTCTCTCTCTCTCTCTCTCTTCCTTCCTTCCTCTCTCTTTCCTTTTTCAGGAGAGGATGATGATGATGATGAATGTGGCGAAGAGAAGCTACCATCCTGCTTTGATTATGTGATGCACTTTCTGACCGTCTTCTGGAAAGTTTTTTTTGCCTTTGTTCCCCCAACAGACTACTGGAATGGTTGGGCTTGTTTTGTAGTGTCCATCATCATGATTGGCCTTCTCACAGCTTTCATTGGGGATTTGGCATCCCATTTTGGCTGCACAATTGGCCTGAAGGATTCTGTAACTGCGGTCGTATTTGTTGCATTGGGAACTTCAGTACCAGGTAAAAAAAAAAAAAACACAGCAAAAAAAGTAATTTAAGTCCCTGCTACTACTTTTCATGTTGTCTCCCTTTGCTGTAAAATGAGGGTTCCCAGTAAGCCTGGAACAATCCAGGATTTGGAGGCAATTACTTCAAAACAATTCCATTGGAATCTCATGGATTATTTCAGAGCAAATGACTGTCAATTGTAGCCCTAGATTATGTTCCCCTATCTATTACTGCCTATTAACCTTTCTTAAACCAGAAAAAAATATTTTTGAACCATTTGTGGCTGAAAAGCCACTCCATTGATTACATCTTGACTCTGGGAACTAACCTTTATCTAAAACACTATTTCTTATTACATTAGTTATTTGGAAATGATACATTCACACAAAGTTGCCAGTTTTTAAGTAACCATAAAAGGACAACTACAGAGTCAAAATAAGCAAGATGTTAAATAGGTTTTGGCATCTAAAAGTGATATAGAGAGGTACAGTATCAATTGTTTATGGCTTTAGAAAACAAACAGTCATGATCATGAAATCCAGTCACAATAGGTTCCATGCAAGGTATGGAAAGGGGGTTTAATTTTTTCTTCCTTTCACAGACCCAATGACGCATCCAAGCAATAGTTTCTTTTCTATCATTCTAAAGATTACTTTGGGAACTGATAGAACAATAGTAATCTGCCTCCTATGGGTTGGGGAGCCTAACTCTGTGGAAGATAAATTTTTAGTGCCACTTATGTTTTATCCGTATATAGAGAAATGAAGGGGAAAAGGATTCAGGCAAGGCATAGTCAATTTTACTTAGAGGCAGAAGAAAACTCACTGAGACAAGACCAATAAATGGTTCTAAGAACAGAACACCTGATTACCTGATGCATTTTTAGGTTGTCCCCAGCAGTGGAATTATAGATCATATTTCTCTGTACATAAACTAGGGAAGATATATACATTTATTTATTTTATCTGTTTATTATTTATGACATTTGTATGCTGTCCATTCCCCTTACAAGTCTCCCTTCGGCACTTACAAGTCAAAAAACAAATAAAAATAATTAAAACATTAAAACTACATGTTAAAATGTTATTAAATTGTACTATATACATACCTGAAAATATTAATCATATAATTTCCTGACCTATGCAGCCTGAGTTCTGTCATTTAGCAATGGCCTTCTGCACATGGGAATGTCAGGGATGTTTGCTTGCTGACACTCTATCCAAACATTTTTCCATATAAACATGTCACATACACATTTGCATCTTATCTGTTAAGAACATAGTGCGTTTGTGGAAGCTTTTCAGATTTCTTCTAGTATATTAACTCTACGGTTACAAAAATATTTTGGCTGAAGAGATAAAACAAAGCAGAATAATGATTCTGTGTACAGTAGAGGTCATAAGATTCATTTATTTATGTATTTATTAAATTTATATACTGCCCATCTCACTATTGCAGAAACTCTGTCTGGCTTACAATGTGATAAAGAGATTTTTAAAAGATAATGCAAACCAATTAAAATTAAGAGGATTAAATAACTTAAATTAACTTAAGAACATAAGAACATAAGAACATAAGAAGAGCCATGCTGAATCAGGCCAAAGCCCATCGAGTCCAGCATTTTGTGTCACACAGTGGCCCACCAATTGTACATGGGGATCTTGAGCAGAAAGAGAAGGCAAAACCCTCCCTTTCCCTTGACCCCCAACAAATGGTACCCAAGGGAATCCTGCCTGCCTCAACCAACATAGAGGCGGCACATGGACATCCGTTTTAATAACCACCGATACACTTGGCATCCATGAATCTATCTAGCCCTGCCTTGAAGCTGTCAAGGCTGACAGCTGTCACGACCCCTTCAGGAAGTGAATTCCATAAATCAACGACCCTCTGGGTGAAGAAATATTTCCCTTTATTTGTCCTCACTTCCCTAGTTTCTCCAATGAAAAAGCTTGCGCAAAAGACAATTGCAATGATTTTGTCCAAATTCTTACTTGTTTTATATCAGTAGTATTTCTTTTTGAACATATCATTTTAATCTCATGTAATCAGTACTTTGTCTTTCCAATCCCTGAACTTATTAGACAATTTTCCTTTTACTAGTTTTAACTTTAGGGAGAATTAAATAAGATGAGAATTAAAAACATACTAATCGTGATCATTCAATTTAGTATTAATACTGTACTTACAGGTTTTTGAAAATCCTTTTGTTCCCAAGTCTACTTCAAGATGGGTAACAAAAAGCATAATAAAATGCTTTCTATATTGCTCAGTGGCATCAGTTAATGAGGATTTTGATATGTCCATGTCCAGAGAAGACAACCAAGGCTTAAACAGAGGAAGTGAGCAAGAGGGAAGTCACATCTAAAAGACCAGTTCTACTATTTAGCATTGTGAGGCCATCACCTCAGATGATTATTGGATGCTGGGAGGTAGCAGCAACAAATTGGAAAACAGAATTAAGCACTATGCAATTCTTCAAACACTCTCTAAGTTACCCTGCAAGCAATCACTCTCTGCTAGCACTGAATCTCATGTAACTCGGTGCCATTATGGACTGTAACTCAGTGATAAAGCTATACGGGATGTATGTATGCAGATGATCCTGGGAACATTCCCAAGTGGTCACATTGCCAGTGTGGAAGAAAAATCCAACTGCCGATCCAATCAGATTGTGCACATTCCCCAATTCACTGGCAACAATTTGCTTTAGGCTGCCAAAAAAGGGAGCAGAAAGGTTGATATATGTTCATCTTTTCAGTTATGCAACAGTTATTTAGTATGCAGGAATCAGCAGTATTTCATGATCTGGAGATAAGATGAACACTTACAAATGTCTACTCATCAAACTGCAGTTATAGGATACAAATCAGTAAACATAGTTTTTATTAAAAAAAAAAACAGCTGAGAATTTTGCAATGGAGGACCAAACCCAAGCTCATAGCCCAGAAAAGAGAAAAGTTGAGAATGAAGAGCAAGTTAAAAAAACAAAACAAGCTAGAGGCACAAAACAAAAATCAATATCTGAAAGTATAGTAGTGAGCTACTAAGGAACAGTCATTGACTTAACTCTGCATTAAACTGTTTGAATTGGGCACCCATCTTTTGAACAAGACAGCTTCCTATCAATCTCATTGCCTAATTGCCAACATCATGAATTTACTTCTGAGTAATAGTTACAGAATTATATTGTGTGAGTCACATTCAGTTTTAAGCAAAGACAGAATAGATGTATCAACATAAATTACAATCATCTTGTCACAGGTATAAATGCTAGGGGTAGGAGTATTTGAATGAAATCATTGCTAGATGAGGTAATTAAATTATCCAAATGAGACATTTATTTATTTGTTTGTTTGTTTGTTTCGATTTCTATGCCGCCCTATTCCGAAAACTCAGGGCGGCTTACAACATAATCAGTAGCATATAGAAATCAAATATATTATAAAACCCCTAGATTAAAACCAATCATCCGAAACAAACTCACAACAAACATACCCTGGCTGGGGCAAGGTGTCAACTGCCCCAGGCCTGCCGGCAAAGATGTGTCTTTAACAGTTTGCGAAAGGCGGAGAGGGTGGGGGCAATACGGACCTCTGGGAGGAGTTGATTCCAGAGGGCCGGGGCCGCAACAGAGAAGGCTCTTCCCCTAGGCCCCGCCAGGCGACACTGTCTGGCTGACGGGACCTGGAGAAGGCCGACCCTGTGGGCCCTAACCGGTCGCTGGGTTTCATGCGGCAGCAGACAGTCCCGCAAGTACCTGGTCTGATGCCATGTAGGGCTTTATAGGTCATAACCAACACTTTGAATTGCGCTCGGAGACCAATTGGCAGCCAATGCAGCTCACGGAGTGATGTTGAAATATGGGCATTTCTGGGTAAGCCCAATACAGCTCGCGCGGCTGCATTCTGCATTACCTGAAGTCTCCGAACGTTTTTCAAAGGTAGCCCCATGTAGAGAGCATTGCAGTAGTCGAGCCTCGAGGTGATAAGGGCATGAGTGACTGTGAGAAGAGACTCCCGGTCCAAATAGGGCCGCAGCTGGTGCACCAGGCGAACCTGGGCAAATGTCCTCCTTGCCACAGCCGAAAGATGATGTTCCAAATTTAGCTGTGGATCGAGGAGGACACCCAAGTTGCGGACCTTCTCTGAGGGGGTCAAAAACTCCCCCCCCAGGATGATGGATGGACAGGTTGAATTGTCTTTGGGAGGCAAAACCCACAGCCACTCCATCTTGTCAGGGTTGAGTTTGAGCTTGTTAGCACCCATCCAAACCCTAACAGTCTCCAGACATCGGCACATCACTTCCGCTGCTTCACTGAAGTGACACGGGGTGCGACCAAAGCAGTTTCCATGGAGTAGCCGAGCCTGAATCCTGACTGCTGAGGGCCCAGATAATCGGCCTCATCCAAGGACCGTTGGAGCTGGAGTGACACCACCTTCTCAACAACCTTACCTATAAAGGGAAGATTGGAGACAGGATGGTAGTTGTTTAACACAGCTGGGTCCAGGGAAGGCTTCTTGAGGAGGGAGCGCACAATTGCCTCCTTGCAGGGAGCCAGAAAGGACCCCTCCCTCAAAGAAGCGTTGACAATCTCCTGAACCCAGCCCCGCGTCACCTCCATGCTGGCCGAAACCAGCCAGGAGGGGCGCGGGTCCAATAAACAGGTGGCGGAACTCACAGCTGCAATGGCCTTGTCCACTTCATCAGGTGCTACCGGGTCAAACTCCTCCCACACAACAGGATCAAGACGAGTCCCGTCATCTCGACTGACTCATTGTCAGCCGACACTGCATTCCAACTTAGGTGCTGCTAAGTTTCCTTTTAAAGAAATAGGATTCTTTACTGAAAAGTAGTATAGTTCATGCACATAATTCAGTCCCGTTGGCCTCACTGAATAATGTGGTGATACTTAAATTATGTTTAGAGAATGTTTATTAACATATAGTTTGATAGATATATTCTAAAATAATAGTGTCTGGGGAAAGAAGAGCATTCCATACTTAATTAGAAAAAACAGCATCAACAATAGTGAAGTCTTAATTTGAAGATAAAAGATAGTTTGAAGGGAAAGTTGTCTGTTTATTTGTTTGTTTATTATGTCGCCCATCTGACTCTGCAAAGCATCATGCAGTTAAATGAAGATAAAAAGTGTCCTTTGTCATTGGCCTAAGCTTCCTGTGGAGTTACTAAAACTAGGGATGCATGACCCAAGGCCCAGGATCCTATACAGCAGCCAGATCTTAGATATAGCAAGCAGAACTCTTCCAAAAAATACTGCTGAATTTCAGTCAAAATGAAATAAAAGAGGGAGATTTTTAAATAAGGGCAAACCTGCCATATTTGGGTGGCAAAACCTCAGAGAACCAATAAAGTATTAGAGTGTTCTGTATTTCTTTACTGCTTTATTGATCATCCAAATCTTTGTTATTATGGAAGGCCTAAGTAAGGTAGTTTCCAGTTAGTCAGACAATCATCTGGCAGCCTATCTGGAAAATAGGAAATACTGTATATTGGTTGTTCTGATTTGTTACTGTATTGATGACTCTGGGTCTTTTTACCCCATCTCATGTTTTATGTATGTTGCCTGTTTCTGATATTTTTATAATGCTTTTTAGTATTGTAAGCCACCCAGAGTCCAGAATTTGAGACCCTCTGCTATGTAAATTAAACTTATTAACAAACAAGCAAACCAACGAATTTCATAAAAACGATCCTGGCTGTTGCAGAACTCTGCTGGCTGTTGCAGAAGGACCTAGTATGAACTTTCTTATTTTGACATCAGTTCTGCAGTCTAATTATTAAGTTGCTGTGGAGCAGCAGAGGGAGTACTCTGGAGAAATTGCCTTCTTTTTAGCAGCAATTATAGAAATGTCCATAGTGCTATTTTCATGAGTGAAAGCAGCTTTTGAATTTTTATATAAATTAACATCCTTGCCCTACCTATTTGGCCTTGCCTTTGTATGGGGATGAAGAACTAGCTACCAGATGAGATGTCACAATTTTGCATCCAAGATTCCATAGGAAAAAGCTGTTTCTAAACTCATGCCAAGAATGACATTTTAAAGAAGTATTTTTGCAGGCTGAGCTATCCTTTCTCTCTTTTTATCCAAGGTGACCTAAGGCTGCTGTCCTGAAAACATTGAGTTAAAGCAGCTTGAAATCTTTATCTTTTTTTTTTTTTACGAAATACATCTAGTGGCATATTTGGGATGGATTTTAAATAACAGTAAATTCTCTTTTAATAGTGAAATGTTTGTGATTGGAGCACCATAATATTAGCATCTGCTTCAGGAAAATTAAATAATGCAGGTGGAAAGGGGGCAATGGGTGAAAGAGGTAGATATCCAACAATGCTTTGAAATACAGAAAGAAAGACAAGGCCACACTTGAAATACTGCATCCAGTTTTGATCACCACAATGTAAAAAAGATGTTGAGACTCTAGAAAGAGTACAGAGAAGAGCAACAAGATGATTAGGGGACTGGAGGCTAAAGCATATAAGGAACGGTTGCTGGAATTGGGTATGTCTAGTTTAATGAAGAGAAGGACGAGGGGGAACATGATAGCAGTGTTCCAATATCTCAGGTGCTGCCACAAAGAAGAGGGAGTCAAGCTATTCTCCAAAGTGCCTGAAGGCAGGACAAGAAGCAACGGATAGAAACTGATCAAGGAGAGAAGCAACTTAGAACTAAGGAGAAACTTCCTGAAAGTTAGAACAATTAACCAGTGGAACAACCTGCCTCCAGAAGTGGTGAATGCTCCAACACTGGAAGTTTTTAAGAAGAGACTGGAGAGCCATTTGTCTGAAATGGTATAGGGTTTCCTGCCTGAGCAGGGGGTGACCTCCAAATAATAATAATAATAATAATAATAATAATAATAATAATAATAATAATAATAATAATAATAATAATAATAATAGTAAGCAACTTGGATTTCCTTCTAATCTGATTTTGGAGAATGGGAGCCAAGTTGATTTTTTCAAAGTAATGCCTGTCTCTTTTATTTACTTGAGGTTACATTTAGGTTGATACGTGTAGTCCTGGATGTATGACCACAATTGAATCCAAAATTTCTGTTGCTAAGTAACACATTTGTTAAGTGAGTTTTGCCCCATTTCACACCCTTTCTTGACACATTTGTAAAGTGAATCATTGCATTTGTTAACTTAGTAATACGGTTGGTTGGTAAGTGATTCTGGCTTCCCCGTTGACTTTGCTTGTCCAAAGGTCATAAAAGGTGATCACATGACCCCAGGACACTGCAACCTTCATAAATATGAATCAGTTGCCAAGCGTCTGAATTTTGATCACATGGCCACGGGTATGCTGCGACAGTCATAAGTCTGAAAAATGGTCATTTTTTTAATGCCGTTGTAATTTTGAACGGTCACTAAATGAACTGTTGTACATGTTGAGGACTATCTGTATAGTGAAGCTGTTCAAACTATCTGCCCTCAGACCTGATTCAGAAGTTACCATTATCACGAACTCACTACAGTAGATCTTCGCTTTTCACAGGCCACATTCTGAGCTGATTCACATTTCTGCTAAGGCATAATGTGCTTTGGCGTAGTGAAGTATGATCCTGCCAATCATGGCTACCCTTGGGGCTCTGCATTATCAAACATCAAATCAGAAAACCTATTAAGTACAATGTATAAGTGTGAATCCAAACTAAATTCTCAGTCCCTTAAACTTCTTTTACAATGTTTGTATTAATATTACAAGTAAACAGTATCCAATATTGTTTTAATATTATTGTGCGATGATATCACATTATCATTAATATAATTAATGTTAACCATGAGCCAGAGCTAGGAACCATAATCCCAATTTACATTTCAAAAAATAATTGTAAGAAAAACTACATTTGTTAGTGGACAGTTTAATAGTTCATACTGGGAAAAAGATTTTTCGTTCCAGAGAAGGAAAGATGAGGAGAGAGAAAAGAGAAATATGCAAAGCAGATTGATTGCACCATCAGACAGAGGGGGTCCAGGTATAATGCTACATAGCTTCTAAGGAAGAACCTGGGCAGGAGAAAAATACAGGCTGAAGTTGTAGGCTCAACTTCTGCTTTTCCCATGGATCTCTTCTTCTCCAATGATTGCAATTGCAAAAATTGTTTGAAATGCAAAATGGTCCCTTTTAAATTATTTAATTATTTCTACTGTAGCTATTGCTACAGACATTCCTTTAATGTCTGAACCACTGGCCTTAGGTGGCTTCAGTTGGTATTTATTACTACACAATGTACTTTAAACATTAAAACACATATATCTAGAAATTATAGATATAAAAAAGTAGAATAAAATAGCACAATAGCGATGATCACTAAGATTAATGCTATTCTGTGGTTGAGTAAGTGAGTGAGATGACTGAGAACAAAAAGAGACACTTGATTGAGCAAAAGGATACGTCAAAGTCCTGGTCAGATAGAAGAAGGCACAAATAAGCTTCATATTCTCTGCCAGCTTTTTCTTCAGAATAGGATCTGAGATTCCCTGTAGAAAGAGCAAAAGAGGAGCACATGGCTTGGGGATTCTACAGAGCCATCTCCATTTGGCATATGTCCTGATGTCGAGGGATATTTTTAAAATACCCCAAAGAACTGCAGGAGGGAGAGCATCCAACCCACCCAAGGTGAAGATCTGGATAAATTTTCAGAACCAAAAAGGAGGAAGGATTGGATGATAGCACATACCCATTTGTGAGGGAAAATCCAAGGACTACAGGATTAGATACTAATCTTAGATTAACTTTAAAATATAATTTGCTTAAAATCTGGCATATTGGCATAACCTAATGGGAAGAGGCTTTGCAAAAAAAAGACCTAAAGATTGCTAGTAGCTCTTTTTTAACAAGTTGATTTAAAACAGTGTCTAATTCTACTAGGACCAGAAGCTCAGGGAAAAACCACTGGGTTAAGATTGGAAGAACATCAGTTCTAGACTGCGCAACTTCAAAGTCTATCCAGATCTTGCTTTTGGCTAGATTATTTGTCAATATACCATCCTGCTATTGCTAGAAAACCATTTGCCTAACACCGAGCTTGGAAGTTGGGACAACAGTGTAAGGTTAAATAATAGTGTTTCTTTTCACTTTGCAGATACATTTGCCAGCAAAGTAGCAGCAACACAAGATCAATATGCAGATGCTTCCATAGGTAATGTGACTGGTAGCAATGCTGTGAATGTTTTCCTGGGAATCGGCGTAGCCTGGTCCATTGCTGCAATCTACCATGCAGCTAATGGGGAGTCATTTCAAGTCAACCCAGGCACCCTGGCTTTCTCTGTCACCCTCTTCACTATATTTGCTTTTATCAGTGTTGGTGTGCTCCTCTACCGGCGAAGACCAGAGATTGGAGGTGAGCTAGGCGGGCCACGGACTGCCAAGCTTCTGACCTCATCCCTCTTTGTGCTGCTCTGGCTCTTGTACATATTTTTCTCATCTTTGGAAGCCTACTGCCACATAAAGGGCTTCTAAAGAAACTATTGAAGATAGTATCTATATGTATCTATATATAGAAAGAGAGATATATAGATATAGATCTAATATTATTGAACAGAGAAGAAAAAACATTTGCCATGTTCACTTACCTATTGATGGAATGTAGCTTTGTGGTAGGAGTTTGAAATCTGCAGGAGTCTTCACCAGGAGCAGCAGCATTGCAATGGAGACATGGATGCAGGGCTATCTTTGCAACTCAGCCTACAAGGTCATGATGGAGTTACTTTGTATTTCCCTTTTCCCTCCCTCTCTAAGAAGCAGTTGGATGTCAAAGGGGGTTGTTTGGAAAGACAAACAGCCAACTTTAAGTTATATCATATTGGGCGAAGGACTTAAGTGGGAGTTCTTGACTTTCTGACCAATATCTTTGTTGCCTTCTTCATTAACTCAAGAACAAGCTGAATCACCACCCTCAGTGACACATGTGAGTCTAGAGTGACCAACACAATCCAAGGGGGTTCCAACCCTATGCTGTTTGTGAGGAGGATAATTTTGTTTGAGGTTTTGTTTTGTTTGTTTTTATTTTTGCTTTGATCCCTCCTTAACTGCCTGGTTGTTCAGATGTTATTAAACCACAGATAACCCTTTCCCATTATTTCAGAACTCTATTTATGACTAGCACACTCTTAAAAGAAAAATAGCCACCTAAACCATATTTAATCAATTCTCCATTTGCTCCAGATTGTGGATTATAGACTCATGCCCAAAGCCCTAGCATTTTTCCCTGTATTTCTGACATATTGTGTCAGATAAATTTCAGTTCCCTCCTATTCCCTTTCCATCTACCAATAGATGCTGCTATGCTCCTTCTCACACTCCAAATTGGGAATGCTTTCATTGTACTTGTTGTAACACTTTGCATGAATGAAGCAAACCATAATCTGTAATATAGCATTGAATAGTGATAGTGAAGCTGATTGACCATTGAAAATGCAAGTGTGTTTCTTTCCATTTCTTTTCAATGAACAAAGTGAGAGTCCAGAAATGGCTGGTATTCATTCTGTTGCTCTATATAAGGTTCCTAAGAAGCAATAACTAAGGCTGGAGAAAGTCTTAGGTTTTAAAGGGAAGAATCTGTGCAAGTTTTATCACATAGAAAGGGATCTTTCTATGTTTACCAGTCAAGTACAGGACTCAGAACGTTGTTTATACTGAGTCAAGCCAGTGACCTATTTAGCCCAGGACTCTCACTTAGAGTGATTCTCTGAGGTCTCAGGGAGAAGCTTATCCAGCCCTGTAACTATTTTTAACTGGTGATTCCATGAATTGAACTGTTGGATAGTTGACACGCTAGCATGTGCTTTACCACTGAGTTTTGTGGATGAATTTAGCCTGTTTATTACTAGACTGTTGGAATTAATTGGACTTAGCATTGTTCATTTTAAGTATGAACAGCTGTGTTGAACCCTAAATCACCAGAACATCCTTGAGCATTTTTTCAATCACCCATTTTACCCGGAGTATTTATGCTGCATATGCTCCAGATGCCAATTCTTTGGTCTCTTGCATTGTTTATTCTCTCTATTCCTGCTCTTGCTCTGTGGAAATCTCTGAATCTTTGTAAAGGCAACCCACCATCAGAATACTGCAATTCAAATTTATTCTTCCATGCTGGAGTTAAAAAATTCTACCACCTATTGGCCTTCAGAACAATAATGAGTCCTAGCAAGAAATGTGGCACTATCTGGATTGTCTGGCAGTGAATTGACATTTATCTCCATGAATTAAAAATATCAGTATTGCTGTAGACATTGATGAGTACATGTCAACAATGTACGTATCAATGTTCAGAATAGATTAATGTACCAAAAGGGAGCTTTGCTTGGAATCTATCATTCAGGGACAGTGCAACTGAACAGTCCAGTGATGTTTATTTTGTAGCTGGTTTGTCTATTGATTTCTTCATGCGCTGTCTTTCTAATTTTTTTCATTTTTCAGAACTCCCTCACCATTACACCTGAAATATCTAAAGCAGGCAAATTTAAAAGGGGATTTGGGAGAATGAAACTTTTTGAAATAATTCATTTTTCATTGTTAACTAAAAATAGATTATATTTATGGGTGCCAGAAAAGTAAAAATGTACATGACTTTGCTGCTTCCCTAGTCACATAGAAGCAGCATGGGCAGCCATGTGCAGTACAGGGTTTATACCTTAACAATTGTCATAAACACTGTTGTTGCAGTGGTAACCACACAAAGGGCCTGTTTCTGAAAAAGAAAACTGACACGTAATTAGGGGAAGACCAAAGCCATTGATGTTTCCATACCATAAAAATATAGCCATGCTTACAATGATTAAGGAGCTGTTTTCTAGAGTATCAGTGGAGAATCTATGGCCCTTTGGGTATTATTGGACTCCAGTTCCCACCAGTATGGCCAGTAGTTCAGAATCATGGGAGTGATATTCAATAATATTTGAAGAGTCTCAGGTTTATCCACCTCCAATTGGAAAATGAAAAGATATATATGTAAAATATATTTCTCATTGTTACTTTAGCAGTGCTGCTGGATGTCGGTTGAAAAAAATCTGTAGATATATTTCCAAGTATTTCTCCCAAATATAGAACGATATTCTTTTGGAGTTTATAACTGCTCCTTTATTCACGGGGGTGCGTGACTGATAATGACAGTTCTTCTATCACATGATCCATTTTCTCATGGACAGTAACATACACATCCAGTATGTTATGATAAGCAAAGTGGCTGTATGAATTCGCACCCATAAAATCCTACAATCCTTAAATTATAAAATCACAGAGTTGGAAATGACCTGCTCAGTGCATTAATTAAACGGAAAGGCCAGAATACCAATGTCTGTAGATCACTCTATAAAACTGCAAAAACATGAGACATATTTGATGCTGCAGGGAAACTAATTGTATTATAAAGACTGAGTGAATAAAGCAAAATAGGGGATGGAATTTTTTATGCACGTAGAATTTCATAATAGATTTCTATCTATATATGCAGCCCAGACTCATTGAAATTAATGATAATTTTGCCAGAGTAATGGATCGGATGCCTCAGGTGTTTAGGGATTCCATTCAATACAATGGCAACCTTTTTCCCATTCATTTCAGTGCAGAGGCTACTTATTCAGATGCAGTTTTATTTGTGCATGATCATATGCACACAGAAAGCTTTAAAAGGCCTAGTTTACATCACCAATGAATGTATACATTACCTGTGGCTATCTCAAATCCTTAGTAGTGTCTCTTAATCTAGCTATAAAATTAAAAAAATAAAATTGTTCTCACATCACATGGTTAAAAGAATGGAAGTTAGACTAGGCTTTCAATCATTTTGAACAATCTGTGGAATGCTTGAATTCTGAGTTTTTCTTTTAATTTTTTTTCCTGTAAATTGTTTATCACTTTTGAAGGCTTTTTGTTCTCTAATTTCATTTGATTTGTCTGTTATGGACTGGGGGGGAGAATACTATTTGGGTTGTTCAGGGATCATTAATAATAATAATAATAATAATAATGATTATTGTGTTTGTGTAAAATTATTTCATTTCATCTGTTTTCTTTCATTTTATTGATGTGTGTAATGCACATTAAAAGAAAAAGTGTGTACACTAATTGTGATCAACAGTACACTGAGACACAGATAATAAAATGTATAATTAGTTTTGATTTAAAGATCAGTACTGCTGCATTTTCCCTCTATGCTGTCTCATTTATTTTTTCCATTAATTCATCTCATCTAGTTCATTTTGTTGTTGTATTATTATAAAATGATATATTATTTGCTTAAACTAGAAGTATAATGGATTCTACAAAATCTGGGAAATGCATTTACCAATCAGAAATTTTCTGATGCTTCAACTCCATCTAGAAAATGCAATCAGAGAAACAACCATATTATTTGTTAATTCCTTACAATGCATAAATTCTTCATAATTTATTCTATTTAAAATATTGTACTGCTACAAAATCACATTAATTCAAAATA
Organism: Bothrops alternatus; assembly: GCA_034064705.1. Lineage (NCBI taxonomy): Eukaryota > Metazoa > Chordata > Lepidosauria > Squamata > Viperidae > Bothrops > Bothrops alternatus. The sequence continues at coordinate 17,538,772 of JARGCV010000104.1, read as the reverse complement.
CATAATTTTACATTTTAAATTATCATATAATAATCTTTCATCCTTCAAAATATAATTTTATTTAAAAGCTTGGATTGTAAAGTTTTAAAGTCTGACTTTCTTTTCATTAACACATAATCAAATCAAGGAATTTACCTCAAAATTCACATAATTACACACATCATAATATTTTAACAAGCAACTTTTTAAATTAGCAACCTTACTCATTTTATATAGTCACATTTGTTGTTTTGTTTCAGTATTGAACATTAAGTTATTTTTAAAGTTCCATTTCATATATTTCCTCATTTTCAATGGTCACTGTCCTATAATTGAATACTAAAATCTCAGTTAAACAAACAAAAATGCATGGCAAAAAATCCCTTCTTATAATTGTAATGGATGCAGGTGTGTCAAACTGTTAATTCAAGTAGACCAGAAGCAGTATGTGGCCCAATTAGTAGCCAATATCAAGGATCATGGGGTTCAGAAGTAGATATGTGTTCAAAACAGGAAGAGCTAGGGAAAGAGCAAGAGAAGATAGCCATTTGGGGCCAAGACAAGTTGAATTTTGAAAGTGTTGTCACAAAAGGCTGTCATATGGAATAAAACACCTTAACAGCTGACAGGTGTTGTCTGCCACTACAATTTCCTTTGTCTTTTCCTTCAGGTAGGTCTGCACACTGCAAACAAATGAATTTTCTAAGGCTGAGCTAGGAAATGAGAAGCTGTCTGGTAATTGTGTTGTGCCAATTGTAGAGTACCAAAAGGGGGAGAAGCCAGCAAGGTTAAAGCTCCAAAGTAAAAGGAACATATACTTGGGTAACATTTTCATGCCATCTTGTTGAGATTGGGGATCATGCCCTGAAGATACGTAAGGTTTTACAAGGCTGGCAGACCAAGATTGGCTCTTGAGAGATGGTTGTACTAGGACAATGTTCTCAGCTGAATTTTCTAGGTATCAGTAGAACTAAAGGATGCAGAGGAGGTAAGTAGAGAAAGTAACATGCTTGTGTATTGATTCAGGCTTACCCTCAGTCTGGCACATCATTCCATCCTCATTTATGATGCCAGCCTAAGTCCCATTCAAATGATCCCTGGTTAATGCACAAAACTAGTAATGCCCAACTAGAAATGAATAGAGGTCTGGTACATACAAGTAATGCATTGAAAATCTTACCTTAAACCATGTTCTCTAGCACATGTTTGTGAAATAGAGGAAAACAAAATTTGACTTATTATTGGTCTGCAAAATCCGGACAACCACTGTGGCAGCGAATGTTACATCATTTCTTTGCTACTATCTAGTGGTCTTCCAAATTTTTGCTGTTCACATCTAGTAACCCTAATTTCTGTAACTCTCATAAAGTACAAGAACATTCATAAAATTATGGAGATTATTCTGTTTGTGGTACTAGAACTAGAAATCTGCTTGTTCCTAATGTTAAAAAATGTATGTTATGATAATTGCTTCTCTCCTTCATGCAAGTACACAGAGACTTACTTGTCCTCATAAAATAATTGTATTTCTCAGGTTAATAAAGTTCTATCATTTATCTGTATGAAAGCCCCTTTCAAAGCACGCAGAAGAGATTCTTCATAGAAAGAATGTTCATATCTCATTAAGTATTCCATTAATACATCTTCTGCTAAGAAAGTTTTACTAGAAACAATAGCAATACCCAGCATTTCCTAAGGCAGTGGTCTCAACCTTGCAAACTGGCTGGGGAATTCTGGGAGTTGAAGTTCACACATCTTAAAATTGCCACGGTTGAGAAACAATACTTTAAGTATTAGAAGGATCTTTTCCTGTTAAAATGAACAGAGGTTTATCATCATCACCCAAGGTTATGGGATGGGTGAGGGGGGAAATCACAGAAGATTGTGATCTTCAGCACAGATGTGCTAATAGAAAAGACCTCTCCTGTGAATTCAGTGGTCCAGTTTCATGATAGGCAGAGTTGCAGTCCCAGGCAATTCCATAGTTTACTATGAACTTTTCTTCAGCTAGGTCAATGATGGTAAACCTTTTGAGCTCGTCAAAACTTTGGGAAATGCCTAACTTGACTCTGCAGTTGTGTCTCACACACATACTGAAAAACAAAAGAAAAATAATTCTCTATCTCCCCCCCTCCCCCCCTCATCTAGGCCATCCTGAACAATGGCACTTCAGCATCAAGTGTTGGTGAATACTGGCGTGTCACTCAAAATGTCATGGTATATCACCTTTGACACCCTTGTCATAGATTCACCATCACTGAGCTAGGAAGTTAGAAGAAAAAACACACAAAGGAACAGCATGCAGTGTTAGTCTTACTCTCTCTAAGGTTATGATGCAGTTGCCAAAAAGAAAAGAAAGCAATCACTGCTTTAAAATCTATGTTTTCCTTGATCAGTGCCAGCATGAAAAATCGCTAACTTTTAATTCAGTGTCAGCAGAAAAGTTAGCAATTATTTGGAAACAACTGCTCCTCATATTTTATAATTTATGAAGCATTTTAATTTGAAAAATGCTTTGCAGTCCTCATTTGTTCAATTTTGCAATATTCATTGCACAAGATTGCCCCATCACAGCTGAAACCAAAACCAAGAGAAGGTTAGGCAGCATTATCAGTAAAAAGTTAATAAATAGTTGGCAGTATAACAATACTCCCAAAATCTTAATGCTGGAATAACATCACCCTTTCTTAACACAGCTAATTATAACATCATGAAATCACTGCTGTTGCTGTTTTACAAAAGGAAACTGAGAAGCACAAAGATCTGAATCAGATGTTAAACTTTGATATACTGTATAGGTGAAAGATTAGGGCTGACTAAGCATTACTGTTTCATTGGTTGCTATCCATTCCCACTCAAAACTGGCCCAGGAAAGTTGCTTCAAAGGATTTCAGAGCAATAATGCATTTGGGAAATAATTTGGAAAGCCACTGAATATGAATAAGGAGGGACTGCAGCTTCATTATTGGGAAATTCAATAAACAGCACTGCAATCAGCAGAAACATAAAGAAAATAATGGATAAATGAATTCAAGGTAGGAAATGCCCATTCCCCCAAGCTTTTTCATTCATGCAAAGCAGCCAACAGAAAACCTGGACACTGTTCAGAAATTTCTAATAGAGTCTTGATACAAATACAGTGCACCACAGAATCACAATATTTCTTTTAATCGTGGGATGTGGGAAACGGGGCTAACACTGGATTGCTTGCTCTTTAAGAAGGATGGAATATGGCACTCCACATCCAATTCCTTTACATCAGGGGTTCCCAACCAGGGGTGCTCACACTCCCTGGGGGTGAAAGACGATATTCCAGGAGGTGGGAAAACTTGGGCTTTTAAAAGTATAGTGTATATGCATAATTTGTTGCCGTTGTTTCAAACTTTTGTAAGGGGTGCGAGAATATATCAGAAGCATCCTAGGGGTGCAGGGTATGGAAAAGGTTGGGAGCCGCTGCTTTACATCAATCATGGAAAGCCGATGTAGTGGGCTTCTGTCTGAAAAAGAAAAGTGAAGGGAATTAGGGCAAGAGTCAGACATCACAGTAATATATGGCTCTTGTTAGAAATAGATGGCAATTTGACTCAGGAGGTGCCTGGTTGGTGGGAACATACTTTTGATAAAATGTGTTAATCCAAAAAGTGCTACCAAACTCCCAATTTTAGGCTAGCCCAGGGGTTCTCAACCTTGGCAACTTTAAGACTTGTGGACTTCAACTCCCAGAATTCCTCAGCCAGCAAAGCTGGCTGAGGAATTCTGGGAGTTGAAGTCCACAAGTCTTAAAGTTGCCAAGGTTGAGAACCCCTGGGCTAGCAGATAGTGATGGTGTGAAAATCTCTGCTCTCGTACTCATGGAGCAGGTAGATTTCCTTATTTAGATCAAATTCTGAAACTCAGACAAGAAATCTAAATCAAACCTATTAATTAACAATTTAAAGACTTGCCCAGGCATGTAAAGCAAAATAGTACTATAGAATATTCCTTCTACAATTTTTCTATTTTCCAGGATAACTACATAATTCCTATTTAAATTAATGCCAGTGACTATCTAGCCTAGATTAACTTCCATTATACTTATACAAAACACTTCTCTTTAGTATATTTTCTTTTAGCAAGAAAACAACAGGATATTTTAAGAAAAGTCGGTCTGCAACCTTCCCCGGCTATACAATTTTCTTGATAGATTATAAGTGGACTATGAGAAAATTAAATACTGGATGAGTCATCAGTCCCACACACACACACACACACACACTTCTTTAAGTACTTCTTTAAGTACACACACACTTCTTTATGTACCATTAACAGGAATAAAATAACGTAAAAAGAAATCTGTGCAATGTGTGCATTTAGATGTGCAGCCTTGTTTAAAATAAACCCAGAAAAATTTGTACGGTAGTTTGCCTGTTGATTGCTTGCAACTGGTCTCCAATAGCCTAAACTCTTTTTTTTTCTCTTAAAGCTCAATTTTGAAGGAAAGGAAAAGATGAGAGACTGACCATGAGAAAACTTCCAAATAAAGCATGTATCTTGCGTCACAAAACATATAGCTAACTTACTAAAATTTCTAAAATTCATGGGCAATTTGTAAAAAAAAAATCAAATTGTACAGTATTGGAGATCTGATTTCCCCAGTCAAGAAAGCAACACTAAAGAAAAATTATTTGATACCTACATATCTTAAAACATTATCTAGAAAAGTTATTCTCCCTTTGACAATGAATTGCTGTTTCACTGGGATGTGGAATAAAGCTTTCTTGCCTTTTTAGCTAAACAAGGCGCTATATTTGTGGGGTTAGTGTGGTGTGATATATGTCTGTTGGTCAAGACAAAATGTTTGTTTCAGGTAACATAAAGAGTCCTAGATTTTCCTGTGTACTTGCTCACTTGATAAGTTCTCTTTCCACTAAAGATTTAAAGTGTTTTGTTATTATAGTCACAGTAACATAAAGTAGCACAAGACATTTTATTTTGGTTTAAAATAGACACATTGATTTTTTTTTTAACCAAAACTGTCTTTTGCTTCTCCAGGTATAATCACTACAGACCTGGTATAAACTTCATGCCATTTTAAAAGAAAAGAAAGGTTCCTTTATAAGCACTCCATTATACAATGCAGAAAACTATATAAAGCTTATCCACACTATACCATAAATGCAAACTAATCTAACAGTCTTTTTTCCCTTTGGAGATATAGATATACTGTAACAATTGGCTAATTAGACACGGCATCTGAGACATCAAATATTATTCTAATGTCAAAAGGAATTTTGGTTGAAATGAATTAATATTGAAGCTGAGGGCCTTCCACATTACACAAGGGTTACTCCAGAGTTTGTTACAAAAATTAAAAAACATAGAAAATTATTCTTTGTGACCCCATGGGTAGGATAATATCAAATGGGTTTAATAGACAGTCTCTTCGGCTCATGTTAGGAAAACTCCCAGTGATAAAAGAAATTCAATATTGGAAATAATGCTGTAGTACTCCAAAGGTGTTTAGGTAGTCCCTTGAATGACTATGATTATTAGGTACCATTAAGTTATTTTCAACTCCTAGCAATCACAGACATCCTTTGTAAAAAAAGGGGGAGGAAGGATTAATTAATTGGAAGCCAGATCCATATACAAGCAATATAAAGTTAAAAGTTATCGAACTATGCTTACAATTTTACCAAGCAAAATTCATAGTTAACAGAACAGGTATTCTGGATTCTCATAAACATCTAAATCTTTTATCAAAAATCAAATTTCCCAGTAACTTCCAAAACAGGTCCTTCCCAAGTCTTCCCAAATTCCTTCCTCTCAGAGGGACACCACCATTTATTCTGTGCCGTTCAATTTTCAGGCATCCTTTGTCTTAGCTTCTCCCCTGTTCTTGTTGGCTATTAAACTGCATCAATATCTACTGACCCTTAAACTGAGATGATGCAGGTATGAATGGCACCCAGTTTTCAGTAAATTCCCTCTAGAAGGATATATAGGAATTTTGTTTTTGTTTTCTGGAGTTATAGGATTCTTTTTCTATATTGTTTGATGTTCTTGATACCAGCATGAGTCAAGGGGTAGGATAGAAAAAATGACCATTTTGTTCTTCTTTTTTGCTATCAAGCAGCTTTTCTTCTTTGTCTTACATTTCTGCAAAAGCCTAGTAAATATGAGGTGGTCAGCATCACAGGCAAAGCTCTAAGCTTGCCTATACTGTTAATCTATCTAGCATATTTAGCTGATTTATAGCCTGCTAGAGTGAAAGAAACTGACAGCTAGGTTTCTCATATATGCATAAATATTAGTATTATTGGTGATTCTTCTCTCTTGTAAAGAATGTTAGTGTCTTACTCCTTCTACATAAACATGTTTGTTGGTACATGTTCTGTTGCTTGTGGGTATTATTTTGCACATTGTCATCTTCCATCTTTCCCCTACTTTTGTGTGTAAATTTTGCAAATAGAAAGATTTCTAGTTAGTGAAATTCTTTCCCTGTTGGTTTCCTGTAGTATCCATATTTTGGGGGGGGATTTCATTAACTCCACATTTTGGCTATAAATGCTTCCTGTAAACAAATTAGACTGTTTCAATTAGACTAGAAGAAAAGGAATAGAAAAACATACCTGTTTGAGTTATTGTTAGTTCTATTTTTAAATATTGAGGTAGCACCTTCTACATTATAGATCCTTCATATTCACATTTTCCATGCCTCTGATAATATTGTAATGTCTTAACATGAGCATAGGCCTGCTTCTTTTTTAAAAATAAGCCTGGCTGCAAACTGCCAAAAGCTTTGGCTTCTCCAACTACAGTTTCTTATAGTGCCATACACAGTTCCTTCAAGATTACCTTAGTATACTGAGGGAATATTATGTCTCCTCAGCAGAATCGTCTCTGTAAGGTCTTAGGTGATGGGGATCCCCAACTCCATTACTTTCTGTTCAGATAAGAAACCAGGTACTGCTCACAAGATTACTCTGAGTATCCAGTTTTTGCTATTTTCCCCCCCCCCCCAATTTTTTTTTTTTGCAATTTCAGATGCAATGGCCAATCAAAAAATATCATGGCAACCTATCAGTTTTGTATTTAATGCAGGGATTCATAATATAAGCTTTCAAAATGACTGAAGGTGTCATAATGCACATAGCTGTAAACTTAGTATGTAGCAAGCTTTTACAAAATTAGTTTGGAGGGATATTTTGAGGGATTTTTAGGATAAAATGGGAGTGATTTCCTTTCCAAAAGCTCTCTGCTCTCATTTTCTTCTCTTCAACACACGCACACACAAACACACACACACAAACAGAAAGAGAGAGAGAGAGAGAACACCAACAATTTATGGAAAAATGAGTGCACCTCCTCATGTGATATCTCTACCAGGCCTCCAGTTTTCTGGAAGAAACCTTTGCAAGTCATAGTTCCTTTTTAGGCTGCCCTCCATTTCACAGAAATACGGCAGTACTTCCAAAATAAATACATGATGTAGATGTTTTGAACAAGTTCGTACAGGGTTATTTTTTAAGCTCTCATCCTAGGTATTACTTTGTTTTAATGGAGGCCTATATTTAGAAGGGTGAGTAGTTTGTCATCAATTCCGATGAAACCTGGCAAGTGAGAAAATGCTAGGAATTCCATTGTCATTCTTCATATTCACATTTTGCATTCCTCTGATAAAACTGTAAAGTCTTAGCATGATCATAGGCTTTCTTCTTTTCTTAAAATAATGCTTTGCTTAAGAATGCCAACAGAACTAATGTTGCTACTACTTAGCTTTGCAATTTGTAATTACAAAGATCATTTAATATTCTGTGTGAGTGTAGAAGTATTTAACTATTTTAAGAAGGAAGGAAATGAAGACAAATATTCCCTAAGTTTTATTTTTATGCATTATGATCCTATTTAAAAGATGAGGAGAGACAGAAATAACATCCTTTTAGGGGAGAAAACAAAGTAACTATGATGCTGATACAATATCCCATTCTGAATGCAAATTCTGCTGGAGATTTTCTTTAAGCTGTTGAAAAATATAATAGTTTAATATTTAGATTAAAATTTAATATTTTAATATTTAGATTAAAATTAAAATTAATTATCAGTGAGATTAAGCCTGTCAGTATGAATGTCAACTAGTAACCAGAAATCATCATGCCGAAATTGAGTTTCTGAATATTACAATAGATGAAAGTTTCTAATTTGATCAACTCCTACTAACTGAAGATTAACAATTGCCAGCTTCTCTGCCCTTAATGCACAGAAATGTGCTTAGGTCTCCTACAATCAAGCAAAGTATTTACTTTGGGTTTATTTTAAACTTAATTGTTTTCAGCAGGACGAAAACTTAAGTGTAACTTTATTATTTAGGCCATGATCTCTATGTCTCTACAGTAACAGCCTTTTAAGAATAAGGTTCCCCAGACCATATATACAGATCTAATTCCCTCCACTGAAATTAGCAGAGAAGGTTCAGCATGAGGAGGAATGGTATGTGCATAAGCATTCTAATTTATTACGGAATGGCTGGCCTGGAAATGCTTGCATTTGATTAAAGTTTTTTGCACCATGAAGAACTGTTTTCTCTCACATTCATAAGGTACATTTATGCCTTGTCACATCCAGTTGATCTTGGATTAAATCTTAACAAATGCATGCTGAGCTTTTGCTCTCATTGGTGACTTTTCTTGGGAATCTATGTAAGTTATATCAACATAAGATTTAAGTGCAAACATAGAGAGGAGGCTTGGATCCACCCTCACAATAGATGTTATCAGGAGCAGAGTCAAATCAATAAATAGGCAATACCATCTTGATTATCTCTTCCTTTGTAGAACTAGACAGAAGGATACTCAGAAGTGGCCACGTTCTTTCTTTGTTTCTGGATTCTTCTTAGATCACCATATTTGTCGGTCTGGGTGCAGATGGAAAATACTTTTTAAAAGCTATCTTTGCTTCATTTTAGGCTTATAAAACTTTCACATGTCATTTCATAATAGACTGGACACTTAAGAAACAACTTCACAAAGATAAGACTATGTAGTGCTGGTTGATTTGAAGCATAAAGTTGTGTTTGTGTTTTTCCACTGTGGCATGGCGGATTCCGTTCCCTTTCAACAGCTGATACGGTGGGATTTGTCTCAGCGTGTTCTCTCAAAAAGCTGACTCCAAGTACCACAGTCAAGCATTTTCTTCACTAGCACAACTCAAATTTACAAAATAGTATGCTATATGCTATAGTATATATATTGTAGCATTTTGTGTATAGGATTTCTGTGGAAAAGGCTGGTTTGAGGGTCTTTTTTGGTAAATTTCTAATGTACATACCAGTCCTGAAGTTTGGAGATACTATACTGTCAGATGCTAATCATCTTTGCCTTTTAAGTTCCTTAATGATTAGACATGAACACCTGTTATTTCTTCAATACCCAGTAAAGACTTAACAGACTTTCAATTCCGTGGAAGTGTTCTGTGTTGAAGCACTTATTATGCTTCATATATAAGAAAGAACAACAATTTCAAGCACTTTAAATTTGGAGTACAGACACGGAGGTCCAGAAAAAGAAAAGGCTGTCAACAGAATGTTTATTTGCTTCTAATGTGCAGAAAGGAAGAAAAGGGAAGGTAGGAAGGAAGGAAGGAAGGAAGGAAGGAAGGAAGGAAGGAAGGAAGGAAGGAAGGAAGGAAGGAAGGAAATCTACTTTTTCATTGTTCCATGGATTTCTTATTGTTCAATGAAAGAGGAAGCATGTCACTAACTTCATAATGGGTTTCTAAAGCAGAAGTAAAATCAGAAGAACATTGTAACAAATGGACAATAGAAAACATTTGGCCAGGGGAACCACCAAACTGTTCCCCTTCAAATGTGTTGGACCATTACAGCCACAGTCATTGTGGCAGAGGTTTAACATATCTGCAAAACCCTAAGCTGGAAAAGGCTGCTTTATAGAGCTTAAGAAGTGAAGTAATTTTAAGAACATCTAATCACAAACTGATAGGATTCCTTTTTAGGATGTACCACCTTGGAGTACTGATAATAGATCACAAGACTGAAGGCCATCTAGTTTATTTAAAAATAACAATATTGCCTAGTGCAAGGATAATTATGTTAAAAATAATCCAGACCCATCTGAAGAACTCTTCCAAAAGGTTTTATCAGTTTTGCTTTTTGTATAGAGGTTCATTGAAATAAGTAAATTATGCATGGTAGATGTAACAGGTCAAGGCAGCTCAACCCCATTATATGTCTTATCAAATAAATCCAATTTCATTTAAAATCATGAAATGCAAAGTGAGCAGCCCTTTACAGGGAAAATTATCCTGCCTTGTATGAGTTTAATGACTATAGAATGCCAGTTGTTTGCTAAATTACATGCCACTATTTAAAGCCTAGTAAGTATAAATTATCTTTAAAGAGTCCTCATTAAATCTGTCCACATATTTAGCTTTATTTTTAGTTTTTAAACTAGGGCCTGATTTGATGACCTGTATTAGTTTAACATTACTACAAAATGAAGTGCTTTGGTAATCATAAGCAGTCCTGTAAATAAGATCTCACAGTCCTTGTTCAGTGATTCTTTATATCATTTCACTTATTCAAAAATCACAGGATTCCCCAGAGTGTTTACCTTGTACTTAATTATGAATTCCTAAATTAGATTCATAGAATTGAGATGAACTATTTAATCAAATGAGCCATCAAATCTAACACTCTCTTCAGTGCAGGAAACCAAATTAAAATATCTGTAACAGATGGTTGTCTAAACTCTGCTTGAACTTACCCAATAAAGGGTAGGCCACCACCTCTTTAAATTGTTGCAATATTCAGAGTACAAGGACAGAGGACAGGTCTTAACATATCTTCAGTGTGTCATTTCTGTCATTTCTCCCTTGAATCTTTTCGAAGCTAAATAAAGCAACCACCCTCAATCTCTCTTCATAGGAGTTTTGTTTCTATGCACCTGATCATCCTCATTGCCCTTTTCTGAACTTTCCTAATTCTCCAAGTCTTCCTTAAAGTGCATTTTGCAGAATTGGACACAATGTTTTAGATAAGTTTTCACCAGCAGATAAGAAAGTGTGACTATTACTTCCCATGATTTAGCAACTATCTTCAGTTGAGGCAGCTTCAAATTGCATTTGCCTATTTTGCAGCTGCCACAAACTATTCACAGTCAACAATTATTCCTACTTTTTTCATAAATACTCTTATTTTCATTCTGTATTTGTGGATTTTATTTTTTTAATCTACATAGATAGGATTGTTTCTTTGTTTGTTCAGATTGTTAAGTTCACCCACCAAAATCTTTTTGAATTTTATTTGTGCATTCTAACAAATTAATTATCCAACGGTATTGTGCTACCTGCAGATTTGATTTTGCACCTGTTCATCCAAATTATTAATAAAAAATATAGTGAGTCCAAGACTGAAACTTGTAGAAGCCTATTTAATATTTCTCTCCAGTTTAATGAATAATCACTGATAAACAATTTCTGAATACAGACTCATCTACATTTTTTAGACTCATCTACATTTCAATTTAACTGTCAAGCCATCCAGCCTATATTTAACTAACTTGTTGATCAGGTCATGAGATACTTTATCAAATGTTTTACAGGTATTTTTACATTGTTTAGTGATCACAAAACAACTGAGCTACTCACTTCTTAACTAAGAAAAACCATGACTGTGCTTATCATTTTAGTTTGGTTTTCCTTTGCTTTATAGATCTGCAAAGATTGTAAATGCCAGGATTGACTGCAAGTTACTTTTTCATCACCATTGTAACTATGAGTAAATGCTGAATGAGGCAGTTGCTAAAGGCTTACTTGTACTAAAATCAAGATATATTGTATTAGAGCATTTATATTGTCTATTAAGAAAGTTAGACAGAAAAAAAGATTAAATTTATCTGGTAAGTCTGCTAATTACTGCATCAAAGGTGCTCACAAATTATTATTATTTTAGCAAGTGGTATTCCTTGGTTGACCACCAAGGAATCCCGGGCTATACACCAGACTGGAAAGTAAATATATATATATATATATTGGAAGAAGCTAATAGAATATAATGAATGGTTGTGAAATTTAGCTTGACTTGAATAATGTTTTACCTTTTCTGATCGATTATTTTATAATCTGCTCCAGAATCACCCTAAGCAGGCTGACTGATATGTAGCTTATGGGATCACTGTTTCACTTCCTGAAAGTAGGAACATTTATTCTCTTGCAATCTTCAGGATTGCTCAAAGATAATGGACAGATGAGACCCAGTGTGGTTCATGGTTAATATGTTGGAACAGGACTACAAAAATTGTGGTTCAATGTCACAATAAATTATGGAAGTTTACTAGTAGCTTTCGACCACTCATTCTCAGGCTAAGCCTTGAGCTCCTGAAGGTGAGGTGGGATATAAATCTTAAACAACCAAGGAACTAAGCATCAATCAGCTAGTACTTTAAAACCTGTCCTGGAGAACTAACAGTTTAAATTAAATAGTATTCCCTGACCATTTTACCATCAGTCTCAAGCTTCATTCCCCTCTTCAAAATGGCTGATGAAAAACATTGCTTTTTATTGATGGAAGCTGAATCAAAATAGGGTTATTTTTCTGTTGTTACCTGACTGCATATTGCAGTCTGTTCTCTTTCTTTGAACACCTTTTTACAAAGCTTTTTTTGTTGTTGTTGTTCTGAGAATTCTTCACTAGCCTCTGCTTGTCTGCAAATGGAAGAGCTAGGTCAAGCAAGTATTTACTGAAAATATTTAAAGAATTCTTTAAGAAAACTATAGCTATTATCTCTAGTTTCTTTGTTTTATCAATTGCTTTCCTACTTTTTCCAAATGATTGTATGCATGAATGCAGATCCCAGTTATTAGTAACAAAAAGCCTATTCACAATGCAAGAACAAATACAAGCATTTAATAGAATTAACATATAGTTAGTCTAATTGACTAACTCATTTCTTATGCAGAATGAAGATGAAAATGATTAATCAGACTTTAATCTAGACCTCTATTAACACCGATGAAGAAGTTTTGTATCTCTTCCTCCAAGCCTTTTAAAAAGGGATTTTTAAAGGCAAAAAAGAAATATTTGAATTAATTAACATAGCAAACCACAAAATATTTTGAATGTATACATAAAACATTTATCCTGATACTAAATAAATATCCAAAATTGCCTTCCTCAAACTGATGCCTAGATCTATTGCAACAGAATCTGTTGCTGGCCTGCTGTTATCCTGTAGATCTAAAGGCATCACCTGGAAAAAGCACATCTAAAGCCACAGATGGATAAGCATAATGTTTCAGCCCTTGTACACAATCCTCAAAAAGCACTTCAACATAAATACCACGTAGAAAAATAACAATTGAGAATATCCCTAAGGGCAGATAAACTGGCATAATATGTACCAGGTACCAGGCACATAACAATATGATCATTACAAAGTTTTTTAATTGGTTAATAAACATATTTATTAACTTACTGCAGTATGTGTTAATCTATAGTTTAATCTTCTCAAGCAATTTTGCTTTGTTATCTTAGCTTCCAATATACACAGAATAACCAAGGAATTGTACTGGAGATGGAGAAGTGATGTAGAATAAGCTAGAAATAAATGCTGCTCTCCCCGCCATTTATCCAGCCCCCCCCCTCACATGACTTCCCAGCCCGTTATCTGATTGACAGTTCAGAGGGGAGAGGGCTCTCTAAGAAATGGCACATTAAACTAACCAACTTCTCTACTGCCAGTAATGCCATCTGATAGTGCCCCGTCCATTATTGCTTCTAGACATACATAAAGGTAACAGGAAGTTCTGACATGAGCCTCCTCTGACCTTATTTTTGTGAGAATCTAAATTTAGCTGCTAAATTTATGGCATAAATGGAGGATGCTGACCACAGAATATGCATGAAAGCTCCCTGCCTTTCCCAGGACACTATACCCTGCTCTGTGAAGACTTTCCAAATTATTAGCCTCAACCATCTTTTTCATCATCCTAATGATTCCTGCAGGTGCAGGGTTAAACATAATTTTTTTTAAAATCATTTTCAACTTGCTTCTACTATTAGCTTAGGCTGCTTATTGCAAGAGTAAGGCATTGTCCCAATTAGACTAAAATAATTAGCGTGGAACTGGAAACATGGAATCAGTAATGTTCTCTCTGATCTACCTATTGAGGCTGTTCTACTGTATTTTCATGTAGCAAGTATCTTCCATGAACCTATATGCACACCCAAATTTATTTTCCTAATAATCCTTTGAATAGGGTGGAGTAAATACAACATCTGGAGAATTGTTTCTTAAACATAGCCATCAAATCATTATAAAGTATTTGAGGCACTCCCATTGTTGTAAGATCTGGGGCTCCATCAGGAAAGTAGTCTAAAGATCCCTGCAATGAGAAATTCATAAGTGCTTTTGGCCTCCAACTCAGAATATCACATATCTCACAAGATATCTAATATAAATAATTTGTAAAAGAAATCCCATTTCTGTATAAAGTACAAAAATGCCTTTATTCATTTCTTCTCTATCTTTCCATTCCATCTTAAAAACATATTTAAAATAGCTCTTATAAAATGTTATCACAATTAGTTAAAACGATTTTTTTGGATGGCTAATAATAGTGAAAGCAATCAAAGGTTTCATATCCTCATATCCTTTAATATAGCAACCAACCATCACTCATTTGCTAATATTTTATGTATGCATATATGTGTATGTGAGACATCTTATATACTGTTCCTATGTTCTGTTACACTGTTCCAGTAAATTTATAATCAGTTGGTACAAACAAAGGGCCTTCAATTCATATATTTCCCCAATTAAAAGTAAAGATGCAGCCACAGAAAAAAAAAAAGACCAGGTCAATTATCTGAGGATTTATGGAAATCTCAAATGCTGGAAGAATCATATTTTCATATCTGTTTACTTTTAAATGTGTTCTTATGGGTTGCATAAAGCAAAATAAAGCAAGGGGAGAAGAAAACCAATTCTTTTTTTTTTATAGAAAAAGCCTGTATATTTTATGATTGCCTTTGTTTTCACTTTCCAGTTATTCTACTTTGCCAATGTCTTTGGTGGTGATTATCTTAAATTCAAAGTCACAATGCAACTATACTATCAAGAAAGCCATATTATTTGTTGGTTATTCAGAGAAGGAATGGGAATATTCCCACATATCAATTATAAGTATATGTTGATTAAAAGGTCACATATTTCATGTACTGGTAAATAACAATGTCATGCTGTATAAACTGTACAATCATGTATAAAGTTCTCCATGTTTGATGTAATCATTGGTATATGCTGAATAGAAAATAATGGGAGGTAATTTTGCTGTGAACAATATATATATTGAACATGATATATAAACAATATAGATACAATATATATAAAATACACAACATGTATTTTGTACATGTATACATACACACACATACACATTTCCCCAAACTATAGATTTATACTTCACTTCTTGAAAAGGAAAATTATTTTGGAAGTAAAACATTTCCTGGGAAATCAGTGTTAACTACCCAACAATTTATCAGTTTTATCACAATAGAGCTTAGCCAACTTCATGAATTTCTTACAGGAAAGAGTTGTGTTTCTTGGTGGCGACAAATAGTGTAAAACAGCTGTATATTCTAGTGCAATTCATAGAAGAGATCCCTTAGCAAAAATAGCAGTTGCAGATAACCGAAATTATTTTCAGTTTTTCCTTATCCCTGACAAAAATTCTTAGGCCTATTACCTGCTACCATCTTGGAAATATGAAAGTCAATGAAAAAGGCTGTTACTGCAATAAGCCATTGTAACTACCTTGCTCATGTTGCCTTTTTCAGTGCTAATCCCAAACTATGGGCACATTCAAACATTCCTGAACATCAGTGATTAACTCAAGAGATAATTCTTCAGTTGTAAAACTACTTTTATGCTGTCCATACTGCCAGCTCAGTAGGTAGCAAATGGCTGCTCCCTATTGTGTGGTCACACTTACTGAGTTTAAGTATTCTTATGCTTATACTCAAGAGTAAGTGATGTGAAGCAGGAATGTCTGCAGGGAAGGTCATAAAAGGTCAAAATGGCAGCCAACACCAGGCAAAGTCACATCTCTATTTACATGCTAATTGCGTAAAAAGAATTGCCTTTGATCAAGTAGCCATAGCTATCATCTTTGCTTTCTTGACTGCCTTGCAGATACCCATTGTATGATTGCATCTATAGAGACAAGCAAATTCTGAATAAGTGATTATTTAAAAAGCAATTCTTACAATTGTCACAAGTGTTCCAACTGTTTAAGACAATTGATTTCTGTTTATGTAGCGTTAATCTGCGAATTACAAAAACACTGAGCAAATGCTGTTCTCAAAAGGAAATGGGTCAACTCATTTTTATATTTATAATGTGTGCTTATAATAATCAGGTAAATAAGTATCCATGTTGCTGATTCAGAAGAATATAGTGTGATAATCCATGTGAAGCTGGGAATGATTGATTGTAATATTAACAGTCCTGACGTTTGATTGAAAATTGTCTGCCAAAGATCAATATCTAAGTTTTTCTAATGTGCATGTTCTCTGTTTGGCTATGAACAGCATTATGGAAGAATGGCAGCTCTCCTATCAGTTGCTACCTTATTGGAAATTCATTATTTTATATTTTGAAGAATGAGGATCATTCATATATGTACATTCATGGAGAGGGAAGGTCAAAGATCAGGCATTTAGCTTCATGGCCAAGGGTGGCTTTCCTGTGGTTAACAATACAATTGATAATCATAAATTTCATCATCATTACTGATAGGAGGGATGAAGGAAACCATAACAGTTCAGTGTAGATGCTGTATCCTGCTCCAACGAAGAGGAACAAATAAACTAAAGTTGCACAATTGCATCTCTAGTCCTGAAGCAGCAAATGTAAAATCCACCCAATTCAGCAACCCACTTTTCATTTAATAATCCTGATTAAGTGACCAACAAACACAATGGCTCGTTTCATGCCCAGTGCTATGAGCAATTAAGCCTAGCTCTGCTTTTCCCCATGGGGAAAATAAAAATAAAATCCAGATATCCTTTCCTTCCATGTGACACAGAGGTAAGTGGAGATCTGTAAGTGCTACTACAGTTTTGTACCGAGGGATTGGGGACCTTGGCTGCAATCCAAATCAGGAGCTTACATTTTTGCTGCAGCAGTTCCCATGGCTGAAGAGGCTAGCCGTTGCCCTATTTAAGAAGTAGCATGCCCTTCCTTTTAACTATTAAAACTCTTGAAACAGAAGCAACAAAGAAATGACTAATAATGTGCAAGGTTCTCAAACATGCTAACATAATTTCTTTCACTGTGACCAGTTAATTTTTCAGTTTAATACTAAACCTGCAAGGCTGTCTACTATCATCTTAAATGATCAAGCAGACAGCCTTTTTACAGAGGCCTATTGTCATTTTGATTATACAATATAGACACTTGCATATTACACACACACACACACACACACACACACACACACACATACGTGTGTCTTTGATAATTTTGAATATTGGAATCCCAGGTATGGACATTTAAAGTCAATCAGATAAAAATAAAGAGCTCTGGGATGTAAGGTAAAAGGCTTTTTTATTAATTGCTGAGCTTTCTGTTATCAACCTGTTAACATCATCAGAGCAAAGGGCTAAATGAGAAGGGGGGAGTATAAGCATAAATTTACAACATAGCATGCTTAAGAAGCTCTTAAAGGTATAAAGCAGTCAGTCAGCTGACAAGTGCGACGTTTGAAAATGGTCTTGAGACTGACTGCTTTATACCTTTAAGAGCTTCTTAAGCATGCTATGTGCACATGCCTCACTACAACCGTTGTTTAACTGTTATGTAAATTTATGCTTATACTCCCCCCTTCTCATTTAGCCCTTTGCTCTGATGATGTTAACAGGTTGATAACAGAAAGCTCAGCAATTAGTAAAAAAGCCTTTTACCTTACATCCCAGAGCTCTTTGTTTTTATCTGATTGACTTTAAACACACACACACACATATATATATGTGTGTGTGTGTGTGTGTGTATATACATATATATACATATGTATGTATGTATGTGTGTGTGTATATGTGTATGTGTATGTGATAGCATGGTTTATAGTAAATAGTTTTCAATACAGGCTTCAATTTTATTTTGAATACTTTTGAGTTGATTTTGACTCCTGGCAATTTCATGGACAGGCTGTTCCAAGGGGTGGGAGAGAATGACTGGCCAAAGTAACTCAGCCAGCTTACTTGCTTGAGGGAGAAGTTACATCTCTCTTCTCCTGGTGCAGCACCAAAACCATTATGTCCTTCCAGCTTCCTAGACCTCCATGTACTCTTATTTATAATAAATAAATATATTTCTGTTCAATTAAACTAATCATTTCAAGAAATACCTGAACTCTATTTGGGTGGTCAAAGCTAATAAAATATATATATATTGTGATATTACCTCTACATTATTAATTACATCCATTGTGAAGCTTATTGTTGTGTCCTATATTAATCTCAAGAACTGGAATTCTCTAAAGGAACTAGCAACCAATAATGAAATACCATACAGTATTGGATCAGGTAGCAAACTCTACAAAAAGGATTGACAATTCCCAGTAAGATGTCTAGAAAGGTGCAACAGTCATCCTATTTTTCAATTACTTAATTTCTGGTGCAAATGCATTCAACTCTGGTTGAAATGAAGCTATAAGAGAATGAAATGTACTGCATCCACCAGAGAAAATGCTTTGTCTATGCATTCTTGAAATTTAAACATGGTACATGGAAATAAAATTTATTTGTGTCCTGCCTTTATTATTTTTATAAACTCAAAATGGCTAATATATTTAATACTCCTTCCAACTATTTTCACTTTAAATAATTAGTGGATTCCTTAAATGAGAAAGGGAGATTCTCTATCTCACTCCCATTTAGCAAACCAGGATCCAAGTAGGGATCTCTTTCCTCCAGAAACTTAGCCTAGCAAGGAATGGTCTCTTTTTTTCAGACTGGGGTGTAATTGAGATTTTATTTTTGGTCTCTGAAGACTGTTTGGGGCAAATCCAATGATATGATGACATCACTGAAGGAGTAAAGATGAAAAATTTTGGATCCTGCATGAAAAATTAGGCCCACCCTTTTATTTCTTTTGGAAAGATAGAAGGGAGCTTAATAGTTCAAAATAGGTACATGACACCATGAGGGCTTTAAAAAAAACTTTTTTGATCCTCTTTCTAGCAACACATCCTAAAACTCATACTCCAGATCTATTTGTACTGGGGAATTTCACTAGTGCCATCTGGGAATTCACTAGGAGTCAAGGTCTGGATGCCTGTCTCCTAAGGACTGTTCTAGTCCATAGATGGGCAACTTACAGCCTTTCACCTGATTTTAAAAATTGTCAAAAAAGCATCTAGAGTTCTAGCAAGAGAAATATATTCTGGCCTGGGTGTGAAGATATAGAATGAGAGAGAATATAGAAAACAAGAAGAGGGGGTTTAAGGAGAAAAAAAAGGATAAAAGAGAAAAAAGGAGATTATCCTATCTTACCTTTGACTCTTTTTCCTACTGGCTTCATCTCTGGCAGATTACCCACAACAGAATATTACCTTCACCTGAAACCAAAATTTCCACTATTGGTTAAAGAGAATTTAAACTAGATCACAGTTTCTCAACCTCAACAACTTTAAGAAGTGTGGGCTTACTGAGGAATTCTGGGAGTTGAAATCAATGCATCTTCAAGTTGCCACTTAAGAAACTCGGGGCTAGAAGAATCACACACAAAAAATCACTCTCTTGGAGTCTTTATGCCCCCACTTCAGAGGTAATTATTTAGACTGAGAACCTCTATATAGTTGAAACTTTTCTTTATGTCAGCCACGAAGTTCTTCAGCACCACCATTTTCCATCTGCAGATCAGCTGTAATTTCTGTCATACTAAATTGGAATCCTCTTCATTATTGGGGAGATGATAAAGATAAGCTAATGCTCAAGGATAGTAAATTGAGTGGTGCTACTAGCTAGAAGGCTGCGTAAGCAAAGATATGCATATATTACTTTATTACAGTTTCAAAGGTGATGTTTATGGAGATTCTCAATCATCCAAGTCATGGTTGTCTCACAAGTACTATTTCCAAAAGGTAACTGGACTTTCTTGGATTTTTCTTTGAAAAAGTTTTGCTTCTTTTTGTAAGCGAAACATTTTCAAAATAAAAACCAAGAAACTCCAGTTACCTTTTGGAAAAAAGCACCTTTGGGACAGTTTCAAAGCAGGAAAAATCACAGGCTGAATTTGAACTATACCTTATTGGCTTTGTAAAGTCAGGGGAACAAAAGAGAATTTGTTCACAGTATTAATTATATTTTCTAATACATTGTGGCATTTGTTTTTTTAAGACTTCTTTTTTTTCCTTGAGTAAACTCAACTCTGATGTACTCTGTTCAAAATGGGAATGTGCAACATTTTGGGCTCAGGTATTTTATTTCTGAGCAGAGCCATAATTTTTTATTTAAAATATAATAAAAGGAACTTTATAAGAATTCATTGTAGTAACGATGTTAGAGTACCTAATCCACCAAAGCACTATACTGTGCTTTATTTTAAACTGGATTAAGGGACTATTAAATACTATAATGTATAAAGTGTATTTTCTAAGTTTTAATGTTTGTGTTTTGTGACTAAAAATGCCCAATCTGGTTAGTCTTTAAAAAAAAGTAAATCTATCATAATAATACTGTATATGTCAAGAAGCTGAACATTAAATGAAATGCATAGCGTTGTATATCATGTGATTTTAAAATAGTTAGCAATTTTTGTAGCCATGGGAACTACATGAAGATGAATTCCTAGTACTATGTACGATCATCTCTATGTGTCCACCAGAACCCAAATGCAGTGTGACAGATCAGTGAAAAAAAATGAAAGTTAGCTTAAAGAAAAAGGAAAAATGGGTTTATAATCACTGTGCATTTTGTTAACAAGTGAATTCAAATAATTTTATTTTTACCAAAACTGATAATCTTTATTGCAGTGTAAATGCAATTGCTGATTTAAACATATGTATATTATTTAGATGGTTTATATCATCTTTGTCTAATACATTATAATGAAATATGTTGCAAGGTGTGTCATACCAACGTGCAAAAATAAATGACTTTTTCCTGCATGCTTGCCTGAAGTATGTTGTGATTTGAATTGCCTTTTGCAAAACAAACAGACCAACAAAAAGTTGTATGTTACTACATAACCCAGAAATGCTTGGACACTGTTTTATCCCATTACATGTGTAATGTGTTACGTCAAGTTTCAGACTAGTTGTCTGTCATTTGTGTATGTTGTCAGACACCTTTTATCTTGTTAAGCTGCATTATGTAAACTTCTCATTGCTTAAAACACTCAGAGCTGTATAATTCATTGTTTTCAACTTGTTTCCTAATCTTAACACCTTTCCTAACACTAAAATTCTGTCTCCTCTTATACGTTTCAAAAGCAGACATTTATACAATGAAGAAAGGGACAAACTTCCAGTGCATTCAATGAAATTCTGAAATGTTGTGCCTGCTCCCCTTTCACAAAATGTGCTCAGAATTACAAAAATATTTGGCATGCTGCTACAATTTATTTATTTATTTATTTATTTTGGACTTATATGCCGCTCCTCTCCGAAGACTCGGAGCGGCTTACAACATATACATAATACAACAATTATAATCTAAGTCCAAGCAAAAAATATTTAAAAATAAAACCCCACACATATTCATCAGTCACACAACAATCCACAATCTTTCCCAGGCCTGCCGGCAAAGATAGGTTTTAAGATTCTTTTGGAAGGCCGGGAGAGTGGGAGAAACGCGGACTTCAGGAGGCAGTTGGTTCCAGAGGGCGGGCGCCACAACAGAGAAAGCCCTCCCCCTAGGGCCCGCCAGATGACATTGTTTAGCTGACGGGACCCGGAGGAGGACGATCCTGTACGCTCTCACCGGTCGTAGGGAAGTATGTGGCAGAAGATGGTCCCGTAAGTATCCTGGTCCAATGCCATAAAGGGCTTTATAGGTAATGACCAACACTTTGAATTGCGCTCGGAGACCATTAGACAACCAATGCAGCATGCGGAGAGTTGGCGAAATGTGGGCACGACGTGGAAGGCCCACAATTGCTCGCGCAGCTGCATTTTGCATTAATTGTAGTCTCCGAACACTCTTCAAGGGTAGCCCCATGTAGAGAGCATTGCAGTAGTCGATCCTCGAGGTGACAAGGGCATGTGTGACTGTGAGGAGGGACTCCCGATCCAAATAAGGGCGCAACTGGTGCACCAGGCGAACCTGGGCAAATGCCCCCCTCGCCACAGCCGACAAATGATGTTCCAATGTCAGCTGTGGATCGAGGAGGACTCCCAAGTTGCGGACCTTCTCCGAGGGGTTTATGGATTCACCCCCCAGAGTAATGGAAGGGCAGATTGAAGTGTCCTTGGGAGGCATCACCCACAGCCACTCTGTCTTGTCGGGGTTGAGCCTTAATCTGTTAACGCCCATCCAGACCCTCACAGCCTCCAGACACCAGCACATCACCTCAACCGCTTCACTGATTTGGCCAGGAGTGGAGATGTACAGCTGAGTATCATCAGCGTACTGATGGTATCTCACTCCGTGCCGGTGGATGATCTCACCCAGTGGCTTCATGTAAATGGTAAAAAGTAGGGGGGAGAGAACCGACCCCTGAGGCACCCCACACGGGAGTAACATAGAGGTGGACCTCTGACCCCCCACAAACACCGACTGTGACCGACCAGAGAGATAGGAGAACCACCGTAACATGGTGCCCCCCACTCCCAATCCCTCCAGTCGGCACAGAAGGATACCATGGTCGATGGTATCGAACGCCGCTGAGAGGTCAAGAAGCACCAGGAAAGAGGACTGGCCTCTATCCTGGGCCCGCCAGAGATCATCCATCAAAGCAGTTTCGGTGGAGTAGCCGGGCCTGAACCCAGACTGCAGAGGCCCCAGATAATCGGCTTCCTCCAGAGACCACTGGAGCTGGAGTGCCACCACCTTCTCAACAACCTTCCCCACAAAGGGGAGGTTGGAGACCGGACGATAGTTGGTCAAAATTGCTGGATCCAGGGAAGGCTTCTTGAGGAGGGGGCGCACAAGTGCCTCCTTTAAGGGAGCCGGAAAGGACCCCTCCCTCAGAGAAGCGTTGACAATCTCCTGGATCCAGGAACGTGTCACCACCCTACTGGCATAAACCAGCCAGGAGGGACACGGGTCCAACAAACAGGTGGCGGAACTCACAGCTCCAATGGCCCTATCCACTTCATCAGGTGTAACAGCCTCAAACTCGCCCCAGATGATCAGACAAGAACATGCCCCTGTCCCCTCGACTGAATCATTACCAGTTGACTCTGCTTCACAGTTGGAGTCTAGGTCGGCCCGGATCTGAGCTACTTTGTCTGTGAAACAGTTGTTAAAGTCCTCGGCACTACCCTGCAATGGAGGCCCCGGACCCCTCGGGTTAAGGAGGGACCGGGTCACCCTAAACAGGGCGGCCGGGCGAGATTCCACAGACGCGATCAAAGCAGAAAGATACAAAGATCTTGCCACTTTAATCGCCTTCAAATAGGCTCTAATAAATGAGCTCAATCTGGTTCGGTAAGATCCGGACTTACTTCGTCTCCATCACTTCTCTAAACATCTCTTATGGCACTTCATCCCCCTGAGCTCCTCGGTGAACCAAGGAGACCTCCTGGGGCCAGCACCACGGAGAGGTCGCAAAGGCGCAATCCAGTCAATAGCCCCCTTCGCGGCCGTATTCCATGCCGCTACCAGGGACTCCGCCGAATTGTGAATGAATGAGCTCGGTAATTTCCCAAGCGCCGTCTGAAAACCAATAGGATCCATCAGGCATCTGGGGTGGAACCACCTAATCGGTTCCGCCTCCCTGTGGGGAAGGATTGGGGCCATAAAATTCAGTCGAAGCAGAAAATGATCGGTCCATGACAAAGGCAAAATATCTAAGCCCCTTAAAACCAGATCATTACCCAACTGCTCCGAAAGGAAAATCATATCCGGGGCGTGTCCACCCTCATGCGTCAGACCCTGCACTACTTGGGTCAGGTCCATGGTTGTCATGGCGACCATGAACTCCTGTGCCAATCCCGAGGATTCGCCAAGCGATGGCAGATTAAAGTCCCCCAAGACCATAAGCCTGGGGAACTCCACTGCCAGCCCAGCAACCTCCTCGAGTAGCACAGGCAGGGCTGATGTCACGCAGCTGGGAGACAGGTACGTAAGCAATAAGCCCACCTGAACCCCTAGGTCCAGCGTCATAAAGATGGACTCGCAACCTGGAATTTCGGAAACAGTGAGCCTGTGTAGACTGAGGTTCTCCCGGGCCAAAACAGCCACTCCTCCCCCCCTTCCCTGGGGTCACGGCTGGTGCCATACCTGATAACCTGGTGGGCACATACCCGAGAGGGGAACTCCCCCCTCAGGGCCCAGCCAGGTCTCAGTCACACACGCCAAGTCGGTCTCCTCATTCATGAAAAGGTCATGAATGAGGGGGGCCTTATTATTAACTGACCTGGCGTTGAGCAGCAACAGTCTGAGCCCAGGGCCCGAGCTACGCCCATCACCAGGAACATGGGGTGAGCTAGATTTTTCAGAAGGGCCAGAACAAGGAACTGCTACGAGACAGCAGGACCGAGTTCCCCGAGTGCGGCCTACCCTCCTGCTCCCGTCATATCTGCCTCTTCCCTGAATGACCGATATACTCCAACCCTCAGTGACTCCAGAGTCTGCATCCCCCCAGTCCCCGGCCTCCCTCAAGCTCGGCAGGCCTGTCCATTCACCTGTCATACATTCCTCAAACATATCCCCATCCCATGCATACATCTCTCACCCACCCAATTTAATAAAAATTTAAAAAATTAAATTTAAAAAATTTAAAATATTAAAAACAAGACATATAAAAACAAGACAATATGGTTCTGTACAATATCAATATTTCATTACCAATATCAATATTTACAATATCAATATTTCTTCTCTCATTTATCACCATAAGCTTATTAAGGAACTAAACAATCATTGTTATTAAAGAATAATACAAAATTATCTAGTCTGACATCATCAGAAAAGCTTGCCGATATTTCCAGACTATAACTCCCATCTATTTTTGTTCCAGACAGAAAAGGCTTCCATATGATCCCCTCCAAATTCCCCGAGTTTTAAATCATAACTCCAATCAATGAAAACATGTTAATGGCTATCAATTCAGATTCAGCATTCTTAACTGAATATGTTCATGATCCAGGTTGGACCAAGGAATTTTTTTGTGTCACAGAACAGCCCTGACATATCTTGTTTTCTTCTTGGCAAGCTGCTGCATTATACCTGTGACAAGGCATGTTATTTTGCCTCCTTTGTGGTGAATTCAACAGACATCTGCTAAAAAAAGGTAAGAACACATTAACCTAGAAATATCTTGGTGACTTTGAAGCCAAAGACCTTGATGGCTTGATAAGGAGGAAATAAAGGCAGAAAAATGTGTGTGTCTGGCTTCCAGGGAAGAAATGGTGAATTGAAGATGGTTCAACTGAAAGTGAAGCTGATGACCAGGGTGAACTGAAGAGACACCAAGTAGTTCAGCTCTTCGTAATTCATCTCTGGACAAGGAGAACACTTGAGATTGCTCACAAATAATCCAGACAGTTTCTCTTTATGATGCAGTCGCCAGACAACGGTCTCTGGCAGGTTTAGAACTTTTGCAGACAAGAAAATAAACATCTTGCCGAAACACTAGTCAGTACTTTCAAAAATGACACTTGCTCGCATACCTCCTTTTTTAATTCTTTTGGAAATTTCCTGTTAACTGCTTTTCAGCTATTAGGTTAGGAACCTCTGGATTGACACGTTTTACAGCACCGGATGAGTTTCCTTCAATTCTTAGTGAAATAAGTTTTAAACACAAGTTTAAGAGCTTAAAACCATTTTGAAATTTGATTCTGGAAAGTTATGAACAGACTAAGTGTCCAAATGGATATGAAATAAGAGTTTGGAATTAATTATAAGAATCATTCCCATGTGGGAATGCTTTTATTTTGAATTCTCTTTTTAAGAAATTCTTAATTAAGAATTTCATAAAAGAGAATTAAGAATTCTCTTTTATGATAGGATGAGACTTTGAAGTTTGGACTTTAGAGGGAATAGTCAATTACAATTAAAGAAGAATATTTAAATTTGACTTACTAATACAGAATGGGACAAAATATTTTAACATTGAACATATTGAAGGATATTTTTGAATAATGGACCCAGGAGTTAATTTTAATGTGTCTACTTTTATAGTGTCTATAATGTCTGCCTTTATAGATAAACTATAAAGATGCTATGGAAGAGCAACAGGTTTTATGAATAAAACTGAAACTGATCTGATAGTGGATTTTGAAAAGACCAGGTAAAAGAAAATATGGAAAAAGATGGTACACTGGACATACAAATGAAACTGGCTGATGTCTCAATATAGGTAGTCCTAACTTATGACTACATTTGAAACTAGAACTTCTGTTGGTAATCAATGTGATGCCCAATTTTTTTATTTATTATTTATTATAAAATTTAGAAATTGCCTATCTCCAAAACAGAGGAGCTGTGTGGCCTTAAGAGAATCTAACTTTCCCAATTGACTTGGATTGCTGGAAGCTCCTTGGAAGATCACAAATCATGATTGTGTGACTTTGGGACACTGAAACCATTGTAAATACATGTCAGTTGCCAAGCACCTGAATTCTGATCACATAACCATGGGGACACTCCAATGGCCATAAGTCCAAGGATGTAAGTAACTTTTTTTCAGCATCATTATAACTTCAAATATTTTTTAAACAAATGGTCGTAAGTCAAGGAGTACCTGTAATTAAAAGGGATATACAAATAACAAACTAAAAGAGTGACCTGATAACTTTCCTCTATTGGATTTACAAAATAAGCTTATTAAAGATTTGAAGAATTTTTGAGCTGTGACAAAAAAATGAAAAATTAAATTCTTGAGGGGACTAAAGATCAAGATTATTAAAAGTACATGGAAAAATATACAATTGGTTTATTGGATCAAGGTTAAAACAGATATGTTATCTCCGATAAGCCTTAATGGACTTTTGCTGATCAGGACAGAATGAGAAGGGCTTGTTTATAAATATACAGAAGAAATCATTTCTTGGCATTTAATAGAAGGTGATAAATCACTAAAATTGCTTACGCTTGTTGTGATGAAGGAAGGGGAAAGTCATTTCTTTATATTTTTCTTCACTTTTTCTTTACTATAATCTTATTTTTCTTCCTTTTGTATTTTTCTTTTCTGTGCATTCTATTTTTTCTTTTTGTTCTATTTTTAGTTTTAACTAATTTTTTTCATTGTACTTTTTAATAAAATTGCTATTAAAAAAGAGAAATATTTATGTCTCTCATGATCTCTTTGGCACTCTCTTTCTCTCTCTCTTCTACTGAAAATAGTGGGAGAAGCATTATTTAGATCAGCCAGGTCTCTAGCATAATAAATGTGCCAAGACCAAAGAAATGAACCAAGGATTTAGGTTTCTTCGAACTTCAGCTCGTCTTAAAAGAACCTCCTACCAACCTCTCAG
This sequence comes from Bothrops alternatus, assembly GCA_034064705.1. Classification (NCBI taxonomy): domain Eukaryota; kingdom Metazoa; phylum Chordata; class Lepidosauria; order Squamata; family Viperidae; genus Bothrops; species Bothrops alternatus. Next base: position 17,511,154 of record JARGCV010000104.1, on the reverse strand, counting down.
AAGCTCACCTTAGGGACTTTCTGAAGTCAGAACTTCCCAAGCAAAGGAATCCCAGCCACAGAGGCTGGCAGAAGCTGGTTCATAAATATTTCTATGTTTGGGAATTTCACATAAGAAAAAGTGAGCATGAACTCAGTAAACTTCCAGTTGCCTTGGCAATCATGGCTACTATTTCCCTGTCATCAAAGTAAAGCCAAAAATGTATTGGGCCACCACTTAAATCAGTTGTAACCCTTGATACACAACCATTTAGAAGGGCTCCACAGCAAGGGGAAATATTGTGAGGAGGGGCATTTCATCTGCAGATAGTCAAGCATAATTACAGATTTACTGTCCTATTATACAAACTGAGAGTTATTAACTTCAGCCCCCATGATACAATACACATAGCATAATTTTTTTCAGCAGCAAAATAATCCCCTTATCATAGATGTTGAAATACACACCTTCATCAATTTTCCCCCATTAGTTTAGTGACTGTCACTCCATTGACTCAGTGGGATAAAAAACGGTGACATTTTGTTGTAACCATGGAAACCTCTACAATGAAAAGTAAATTCCTTAAGAAATTATATGGATAGTTAACTGAATGTAACTCCCCCTTTATAGATCCATTCCGGATGCAGGAAATTCTCATTAAAAAAAGGCTTGTCTTTAAGTATTTTAGTGAGACGTGGAATGGGACAAGTTGCCACAGTCAACTCATTGCAGCGAACTCGCCAAGGCCAACTCACCATGGGCAACTTGCCGTGGGACAACTTGCTGTGGGACAACTCACTGCGGGACAATTTAACAATTCTATTGAATTGTTTAAAATAAATTTTAAAAATATTTTAATTTTTGCTATTCACATTTTGTTCCGTCCCTCTTTTCTTCAATGGTTCTATTCCACTATTTCTTTGATATTAGTGTAAGACTTGTCCTGCAGCAAGTTGACCACTACAAGTTGGCTGTGGCGAGTTGGCCATGGTGAGATGGCCATGGCGAGCTGGCCAAGGCGAGTTGGCCATGGCAAATTGTCATAGACCCAGTGAGACAATTATAGAGGCACTTTCAAATCAAAAAGTTATTATGATTTTAGACCAGAATAAGTTTTGTATCTTCAAATAAACTTAATAAAGTCATTCAGCACTGTTGTGGATCAAAAACATCATTGATCATTCACCAGCACAGTATGGCTTCCAATTATATAGCTGGCAAACTCCACCCATGCAAATATATACACACACAAAAATCATCTCTCTCTCTGTCTCTGTCTCTGTCTCTGTCTCTGTCTCTCTCTCTCTCTCTCTCTCTCTCTCTCTCTCTCTCTCTCTCTCTCTCTCTCTCTCTCTCTCTCTCTCTCTCTCTCTCTCTCTCTTTCTCACACACACACACACACACACACACACACACACACTACTTTTACATATTTACAGTATTTTCCCCACATGCTTACCAAATCAAGTAAAGTCTTAGCAGTGTGTGCTATGTGTGCCATAAGTGAAGTTTGACAAATCTGGGTTAATTTTTTCGTCTTAACAGTTTGGGCCCATTGGGTTAGCTTATTATCTGAACCTAGAACATGTTAATTCAGTAACCAGCTATAGCATATAATGCTAAAGTAAGCCCTCGTGCATAATACGATGACCTGGTTCAGAGAACCACAGAGCATATCCCAGTGCTGAGAAATTGCTTAGGGGTGCTTGATTTCTGTGCTAGTGGATTTACATACAGGTATCCTAGTGATCTCTCACGCTCTCATTCTGCAAGAGAAATGGGGTGAGGCTTGGAGAAACCTCCAGACTCCTGCTACTGTATTAAAATCTGTTTAGATTTGAGTCTTTTTAAAAAATTTAATCAAGATTTAGGTAAAAATGTGAATATATCAAATATATCAACAAATCTATTTTAAACCAATCTCTCCAACCTTTTTTTTTTTTTAGCTCTAGAAGGCCTCATTGTAAAAAAATACTGCTGAAAATTGACAGTAAAATACTGGGATTCATTGAAAGAGGGGACATGCATGGAAATAAAAAGCAATGATAACTATGCTGATTCTCCAACACATCTACTACTCTTAAAAATTCCTTTGGACTAACAAAAGCATAGTTATGCAGTCAAAGGTCTAATTCCAAAAAGACTTACTCATGATTTAAAATACAGAAGAGGTAATCTGGGCAGGTGATGTAACTTAAAGTAACCCAAGTCTAGTTAAGGGGTCAGGAACTAAGGATAGGAAAGGTTAAAGACAGGAGAATAAGCACAATAGTGAAGTTTTGTAGTCAATCAACATTCAAGGCACAAGAATAACAAAGCATAAGTGAATAGAAGCAATAAGGGTCTCCAAGTCTACTTGGCTGTAGGCATATTACTGGTATATGTCATATTAGATATTTTTCATTGTCATTCAGAGTGGGAAGAGAACTATGTTGTATACACATATGTGTTGCCTGCAGATGTTGTGGGTGTTCTATCACTGGAGGTTTTTAAGAAGAGATTGGACAACCATTTCTCTAAAATGTTACAGGGTTTCCTGCTTGAGCAGAGGGTTGGACTAGAAAACTTCTATGATCCATTCCAACTCTGTTACTCTATTACAGTGTTTCTCAACCTTGACAATTTTAAGGCATGTGGACTTCAACTCCCAGAATTCCACAGCCAGCATTGCTGGCTGTGGAATTCTGGGAGTTGAAGTCCACATGCCTTAAAATTGTCAAGGTTGAGAAACACTGCTCTATTATATGGGCACAGAGAAACAAAAGGAGGCTGACAAAATCTAAATAATTTTCAGCATTTTTAGGCAATTACCTTATATTTTTGTCCTTCTTGGGATATGAATTCCTTACACACTCTGTCCTTCAGTACAAAGATAGATAAAACTGTCACACCTATTGTCAAAGATCTTACAGAATCACAGAAGGCTGATGTTGCAGAAAGCAGAGTGAATTGAGGGGAAATAGCCTGTCAAAAGCAAGGAATGAAGGCAATGAGTTTGGAAGCAGCTACCCAGGAGCCTTGTCCGCCCGGAATGTGTTAGAACTTTTCTTCAAGTTGCTCTAAAGAAGTGAAAACTTGCTGTGTGGTTGGGAGACTCTGGGAGTTGAAGTCCACATATCTTAAAATTGCTGAAGTTGAGAAACATTGCTCTAATGCATAATCTTCAAAAGTAACAGAAGAAATTTTGTTCAGAATGATAGGGCAAAGAGCATAGCAGTTTCTGAAAATTCGTTCAGCATAGATCACTGTGTGGAGCACACCATCATCAGCAAAGAGGATTTCTTGAATGGAGGCACGTTGTCCATGCATTTAAGCAGCAAAGCTTAAAGAGAGAGCTGTCCAATCAGTACCTGATGTACCCTTCTTCCTTTAGATCAAGACTGGTTTAATGAAAACCAGTGATAACATGCAAGCAAAGAACGAGGACGAGGGGTGACATGATAGCAGTGTTCCAATATCTCAGGGGCTGCCACAAAGAAGAGGGAGTCAAGCTATTCTCCAAAGCACCTGAAGGCAGAACAAGAAGCAACGGATGGAAACTAACCAAAGAGAGAAGCAACCTAGAACTAAGGAGAAACTTCCTGACAGTTAGAACAATTAATCAGTGGAACAATCTGCCTCCAGAAGCGGTGAATGCTCCAACACTGGAAGTTTTTAAGAAGAGACTGGACAGCCATTTGTCTGAAATGGTATAAGGTTTCCTGCCTGAGCAGGGGGTTGGACTAGATGACCTCCAAGGTCCCTTCCATCATCATCATCATCTTCATCATCATATCATTATTAGTTTGATGAAAACCACGTGATAACATGCAAGCAAAGAACAGATTAGAGCTGGCATATAGCACTGTTTTACCCATTGGAAGTGGCAAATGCAGCTGATTATTATCGTTATAAAGAACCTGTCCTGTCATTCAGTGGAGTAGTTGAATCAACTTCACAAATTTCTTCACCCTAACCCTAACTCTAATGATGCAGAGAGTCTCCCTATTTGCAGTGTCAAGTGCTTTTGTCAGGTCAATGAAGACAGAGTAAAAAGGCTTCTTTGGCTCGATGCACTTCTTCTGGACTTGTCTCACAGTAAATATCACGTCTGCTGAATTCTGTTCTGGCCAAAAGCCATACTGCACCTCTGAGAGGTTCCTTTCCAAAACAGTGACCAGTCTGTCCAGGAGAATGTGGGCAAAGATCTTGCCTGCAACGGACAGCAATGAGATACTGTTGTTTCTGTAATCAGATTTGCTTCCTTTGTTTTTATAGAGAGTCACAATGAGAGCATCATGGAAGTCATTGGCCATCTCCTCTGTGGACCAAATGTTTTATAAGATATATTTGTTTTTAGATCTCAGCAGGAATGCCATCCTGCCCTTTTCTTTATTTGAGTTCATCTGCAAGATCACATTCTCCCTTATTACAAGGAGGCAAATTTAGGGCATCCAAGACTGGCAGCTGAGGAATCTGCTATAAGATATCATGATCAACTGTGGACAGCCTACTGAGTAAGTTGGAAAAGTGATCAGCCCAGCAATTTTCCAGTCTTTTCTGGTCTTTGATTAGGCATGCCCCATCAGATGATAGCAAGGGAGAGCATCCTGATTTAAAAAGACCATAAACTTTATGGTTCTTTAAAACTTTCTGGTGGCATGCATTGCATTCCACTTGCTCAGCCTTTTTCTGCCACCATTCATCCTGCATTTCTCACAGTTCCATCTGTACTTTGAATTGTTGTCCTTAAACTTGTCTTTCTTTGGAACAGATGATGGATCATTCTGCCAATCTGCATAGGATTTGTTCTAAAATGAGATTGTGGTTTTCATCAAACTAATCTTAATGCCCCCAGGTTTTCAGTCCAAATATAGTTGTTGCAGTCTGCATGATGACACATTTAAACTGTGTCTGCTTTTCAGAACAGGTTCCTACAAGTGGTAAATTGCTGCAGAGGTTTGACATGATCTGGGTCTTATAGTGTGCTTATGTTGAATGATTTTCTAACAGTTCTTGGTTGCTTATAGTATAAAGGAGCTATGAGTAGGTTGAGGACCAGTCGAACCAGCATGTGATCTGTCCAGCACTCAGCACCCAGCATAGCACAGGTGATGGTGACATCTTTAGGATCACACTGACATATTATGACATGATCAGGTAGGTGTTAATGTTTGGACCTTGCTGCATCCAGCTTGATATGTACTTATTTGCAAGTCTGAACATAGTGTTAGTGATGCACAGGTTATGCTTGGCACATTTGCCAGAAGCAGCAAATTGCTGCTAGTTTGTTTTCCCATCCCATGTCTCCCAAGGACTCCATCCCAATATTGCTGTCTGTTTCCACCCTAGCACTGAAGCCATCCAGAATAACTAGTTTGCCACTAGCAGGTCCCCGTAGAAAGCTTCCTTGTTTTTGTCTGGACTTGGGAGAGTTGGTGTGTAGGCATAACAATTATGATATACCAGACTTGCAGAGAGGAAAGCAGAACTTCATGATGTATTCATTTATTCCAGTGGGTAAAGAAGGAATGCTGTTCAGCAAAGCAGTTTTGATTGCAAAACCTATTCCATGAATCCTTTCCCTTTGGTTTCCCTTTCCAAAAAATGTATATCCACTTACTACTTCCTGTATTGAAGCTGCATCTGCAAGCCTGGTCTCACTAAGTGCAGCAAAGTGAAGAGAGCTGCTTATCAAGCAAGGTATGGACATTTCAAATGAGTTTTGATTCTTTTTTCCAGATTCTCAACTACTAGGGGGAGATGATCTACTAGCTGCGGTTAATTAGCCAAATGTTATTGTGGAGCAGGCAATTTTTAGAGTGCCTTTCTAACTCTACTTCTCATGCAAGGATGGGCAATGCTATCTTAGAAGGGCTGCCAAGACACCCTGGATGCTGCTGAATATCTCTGATTCCCCAGGTACAGAGACAAACAACCACTGGTCCGAGAATGGTCCACATGAAGATTTGTGATTACAATTGTCAGTGGCCATCTCCGCCTGTTGCTTTGCCATTCCTCAAGCCACAGGATTCAAGGAATTAAATTAGGACTGATAGGATTTGCAGATGACTTGTAGATGCATTGCACTACAGAAAGCTGTGCACAATTGAGCTTTAAGTAGAACAGCCATTGCATAGGGATAGTGCCACTCTTGGCAGAAGAGACCTTGATCCAGCGGCCTGGAGAAACATTATGGTTGGAGACCTCTCCTGCTACAGTGGATGACCAGGTTGTCAGTGTCTTATTAGGCTCTTGTGCTCCACAACACTGCTGGGCCTCTCTGCTTGACCAATGGTTGATCAGTCTTCTCTACTCAATCTGCTAAGGTTAGTATTCACACAATTGGATAGACAAATCTAGTATCTCACAGAAAATTGAAGAATCATCAGCTACCCTCACCTGTCTGATGAGATGGTTTACCAGGATGTGGCCGCTGCACATGTTACAGCTACTTGGAGCCACAGGTGAGACCTGAGTGCCAAGTGGGGACCAAAGGTGAACAAGTAGTCCTGAAAAGTGTGGCCTGGTCCCTCCACCAGAAGTGTTACACCTCCCTAAACCCCCTATACACCCCACTTGACAAGTAGTATACTATCCCAATCTATCAAACACCCAAAAACCCCACTTGACAGCTTAATGTACTATCCCAATCTTTCAAATTCCAATTGAAAAATGAAAGATCATCCAAGGCAAATAAAAAACTCTTCACTTCATCTTTTTTTTCCTTAGTACTACCCAAATTATTTTTCTTTCATATTTGCCAGTAGTTAACAGTTCCATTCCTGGTATTTGCAGAAAATAGACACTCAGAAATATACATTCACTTAGATAAAACAGTATCTAGTTTCATCAAAGAGTAAACCAAAACAATCACCTACTAAATTTTTTGATATGTAGTAGTGTTTATTAAATATTTTACTCTGATCTATAAGTACCAGGCGGAGAGGCCAGATTCAAATTTCACCTCCCCGCTTTTAGAATTAGTCAGGAAGTACATTTTAAAAAGGCAAGAAAATCCACCCAGTCTATGTAATTCAGTCTGGATATGAAGTGTTACTTTTTTTTTTTTACAAATTTCATCCCATGTGATCATTTTTGAAGATTCGTTGCAAAAGAATCCTTCTAGTCAATGATGTGAGATTATTTAAACAGAAGCCAAGATTCCGATAATGAGTTATTGAGCATTTTTGCTCATTATCAGGAGTGAACATGGAAATCAAATGGCAATAATACCCTCTAGTGGTTATAAACTATAACATATATGCTAGTTTTTCATTTTCAAATTTTTAGTCTGCTAGTCGTATGTCTACATAACTGCGTAGTGTCCCATCTTGGAAAGGCTTCATTAATTTCGAAAGGATAGCCAATAGTTGCCTTCATTCCTTGGCTTGTATGAATAGGCCTGTGTAAAATAGGACCCAAATATAAAGAAATTCATGCTGATGGGTGTATACAAAATCCATGCACCAATACAAAGTGTTTTCTTATTTATTTTATTTAGAAGATTACTAATTCTTTTTTAGAAACACATAAAACATGCCACTTAACTTTAAAACCAAGAAAATAAAATCATAATCAAGAATATTCACAGATATATCTAGTACAAGACTGATTCGGGTATAATACAATATAAATTAAAAAAAAACCTTGCTGCCTGCAGGAAAGACTTCAATGAGGTGATCAGGAAATGTTTGTAAAATACATATCCCAAGCTGGGGCAGAGAGACACTCTATTAAGAAGGCCAATAACCTGGAATCTACATACATACATACTCATACTGTTCCATTTTGAAGTAAGCAACTTTTGTGCAAAGTACAGAAAAGTATGAAACAGGAATTCAAAGGTATTAACTCATAAAGCAAGAAAGAGAAAAAGAGAAAAAAGAGAAAAATTCCTTCTAAATGTAATTTATACCAACTTATTCACTGAAGCCCTCTACGTTTTTTTATACTTCTACCACCTCCACAGATTCAAAGTTCCTTTTGTCCCTTAAATTTCTTTTTGAGGTTCTCAACTCCATCTACTAGTAAATTTCTGTTAGGACATTTCCTAACAGTGAGAATAATCTAACCACATTATTTTTAGTCTTCCCCTTTCTCTCAGTTGTCATACAATCTGCATTCAGTCTCTCCATGTGACCAAACCATTTCAAAATACTTTTTCAAAATGATATTTCCATTTTGTATTCAACCAATATTCACTCAACCTCCATTCATTCTTGACGCTATCACTTCTTGGTAAGATCTTCATGCTCTAGGACAGTGGTTCTCAACCTTTTTAATGCTGCGACCCCCAACCGGTTGTAAGTCGAGGACTACCTGTATTTCCTTGCCCGGGAGTGCTGCGCATGCGTGGTGCCGCCCCCTGCGCCAGCCAAGGCGTAGCTGGCAAGGGGCAGCGACGGCGCAGTGCGACCACAGGCTAGGCCACCAGCTGGCCCAGCCCAAGGGAGGTAAGGCACCCGCCGGGCCCCATGCGCGCCAGCAACCCTCCCTGCACCTGCCAGCCTTCCACCTCCCACCCCTGGCCCTCTTTTACTTACATTTTTAGTAGTTGCTCAGCAGGGAGGGGTAGAAACTTCCAGACAGCTCGCCTTCACTGCAGACAACTTGCAGCACCGTTTGCAGACTGGGACTTTTGGCGGGCTCAGCAGGGTGGAGACAGCCTGGACAATTCCTATTGGCTTTTGAAAACCAATAGAATTAGACTCTATTCAAGAGAGTCTATTCTATTGGTTTTCAAAAGCCAATAGAATAAGAGGGAGTAGCCCAGCTAAGGAAAAGGGGGGAAAATGGTGGACTGCATTGTTTGGCAATCCCCATGAAATGGTTGTTCGACCCCAAACAGGGTCGCAACCCACAGGTTGAGAACCGATGCTCTAGGACGGGTATCAAACTGCCAGCCCACAGGCCGGTTACATAAGAACATAAGAACATAAGAAGAGCCATGCTGAATCAGGCCAAAGCCCATCGAGTCCAGCATTCTGTGTCACACAGTGGCCCACCAATTGTACATGGGGATCTTGAGCAGAAAGAGAAGGCAAAACCCTCCCTTTCCCTTGACCCCCAAACAAATGGTACTCAAGGGAATCCTGCCTGCCTCAACCAACATAGAGGCGGCACATGGACATCTGTTTTAATAACCACCAATACACTTTGCATCCATGAATCTATCTAGCCCTGCCTTGAAGCTGTCAAGGCTGACAGCTGTCACGACCCCTTCAGGAAGTGAATTCCATAAATCAACAACCCTCTGGGTGAAGAAATATTTCCCTTTATTTGTCCTCACTTTCTTAGCTATAAGCTTTAGGGAGTGCCCCCTTGTCCTGGTATTGTGTGATAGAGAAAAGAATTTTTCTCTATCCACCTTTTCTATCCCATGCATGATTTTATACACTTCAATCAAGTCACCCCTTAAACGCCGTCTTTCAAGGCTGAAGAGACCAAGGCGTTGCAATCTGGTTTCATAAGGGAGGCGCTCCATTTCCTTGATCATTCTTGTTGCCCTTTTTTGCACCTTTTCCAGTTGCATCATACGGAGGCCGCACCCACCCCAGCTCCGGCAATACAAAAAAAATTGCGATATATTGCAACACATCACATGACGCGGCAAGTTTGACACCCGTGCTCTAGGACTTACATTGGCTATTTTGGCAGTTCAGCACACTCCTGGCTCATACTTAAGGAGTCCACTAAGATTCCTAGATCCCTCTCACATACTACTGTTGAGCCAGGTACCATCTATTCTGCGCCTATACATTTGGTTTTTCTTGCCTATGTGCAGGACCTTTGTTTTTCTCACTACCGAATGCTTCTTGTTGGATAAGGTCCAATGTTAAAGTCTATCAAGATCCTTCTGAATCTTGAATCTATGTTCCAAAGTGTTCACAATTCCAACCAGCTAAGTGTCATCAGCAACTTTGATGATTGTCTCTTCTATCCCTTCATCTAAATCATTTTTGAAGATGTTGAGCACTGGGCCTAAGACAGAACTTTGAGGTGCCCCTACCTGGTAGGCATGCACTTCTATTTCCTTGAGATGGATCTGATACAATATGGGTCGCAAAATACTTTTCATCAGATCTGAATAGGAGGTGGAATGATTTTTCCAAAATGTTCTCCCTAGCGCTAAAAAAAGGCCAGCCTAAGCTCACACCTCACCAGTCTGCTCTCCTTTAAGGTGGCGCTGCCATGCTATTGGACTGAGTAGCAGTTACTTTTTATTTTTTTTTAAAAAAAAGGAATTAGATTTCGCATGTTAAAAGCGCAGAGGCAGAATAGCTAAATCTCTCTCAAGATCCCCAAATGCAGTTCGCCGCCCTCCATTGGAAAGGTAGGGTGGCCCAGCGCCAAAAGCACACAAGGCAACTCGGGAAGCAGCTTCTTTGCCGGCAGGAGGCAAACTTCTCAGCGGCGTCCCCTCCGCAACTAGAGAGGAAAGCGGAGGAAGCGTCGACGTAGCGGGGGGGGAGGGGGGTGTTGACATCGGTCGTTCCCGCGACAAGGCCGCAATGGCTGACGGAGGAAAACGGGAGAGGCCGAAAGAGGCTCGCCGCTGCAGTCGCTATTTTTGCACGGCGGGACGCGGGATGGAGCCCTTCCTCATCGAAGAAGTACAGGCTCGTTTGGGCGCCACTCAGGTGAGCGGCTCCACACTCCTTAGGCCGCGCCGGGCTCGGTCGATAAAATAACGGCTTAGTAGTAGCTTACTTTCCTCGCCGCAAAAACTATACGGAGAGGGAGGCAGCTATAGCGGTCTTGCATTGAGGTAAAGCCGGGGTCAGTTGCTGGTTTGTACGCTTGCTTCTTCGGAAGACCAGTTCGTGCAGTTAGCCGTGTTTATTCAAAAGTCGCACCGCGCGGTTTGGCGTCCCAATGTAATTCTCCATACGTTTCTCGTGCCGCGACTTTGTTTAAACTCATCTGCACCTCTCGTAGCTTGCGCTACATCTTACCACATCTCACTTCAATCTGGTGTTAGAAATCCCATTTTTATCTGCTTGTGACATTTAGGCCGAGTTTATAATCATTTGCGTTACTGGTCCACATGTGCAAAGTCTGGGTTCTAAAATCGTGAGTTCTTGAGCTTTTAATAATTAAGTGGCAGATGTCAGGGAAAGGAACTTAGGTATTCCTTTATGCAGGCAAGCTGGAATACCTGGATGTATTGTAGCTATTGAAAGGGCAAGAGTTCTTTGCTGGAATAAATGACAACAAAACAAAGTGATCTGTGGTATTTGTATAGGTAAACTGCAAGTTTTTGATTAGTTCAGTGAGAACTATTGTTGCTTTCAGGGATAAAGATTCTTCTCTTGTCTATGTAACAGTGTGCATCTATATGATAATTGTAAATGCTAATTTATTTATTTTTTGCTTGCACCAAGAGATAATTTCATCTTTCTAGTGTAAAGCTACATTAGTGATCACCATTGCTTGGTTTGTTGTCTAAGTCTTAAATTGAGTTTAGAATAATTTTCAGTCGGAAAAACTATCTACCTTTTAATTTCCCATATTATGGGACTTATCACAGGATGCTTGAAAAATAAGAAACAGTCTATAGCAAGTGATAAAAAATGTTTTTATTAAATCCAGGCATTTGCGGAGGGCCTGACTTAGAGCTTTAGGAATGTTCAGTTCTGTGCATATTAGTTCAGAACTAACTTCTGTGTAACAACAGTTTTACTCCATAGAGAATATTATACAGAATTTCAAAAACTGTAGGGATTTTTTCATGTGGAACATTCCATAATGTGAGCTCTCATCTCACAGTTAGGCTGTTGCTTGGTATTGTGCCAGCAGTCAGATAATTGTTCAACAAGTAGCACTTATGATTATCAAAAAGAAAAGAATGTGCAACCTAATTATATTCTATAATAAAAGGTAACACATTATCTTTTCAAAATCTAAGCTTCTCAAGGCAAGGAACAACACTTTAAGAAAAGATACTTAGAAATTTGAAGGAGAAGGGCAGTCTAGAAATGCAATATATATAAATTGGCGATAACAGGCAGTATAACAATACTATTAATAAATAATAAAATGAATAGTTGCTGCCAATATTTGAAAAGGAGATGTCTTATGTCAAGTAAATCTTTGTGCAAACAGACAACAGGAGACACTCTCGTGTTATATTGTCACTTAAACTGCTAAAGGACCATTGATCACCAGCTGCCTGTGGGAAGCATTGCAGAAGATAAATGGAATTAGGCAAACACAAGCATCCCTCTTTGCCTCTTTTCATAGTACCCAGTGCATTTTATAAACAAAGTCAGCTGTTTGTATTAATCCATTAATAAGGGTAATTTTTTTTAAAATCAACTCTCAAATATATATCCAGTTTTATTTATTATTGGTATGCATTCTCTTACAAGGTAGAATATGTAGCAGGAAAAGTTTTCTTCAGTACCAGTGTTGAACTAAGTATGTTGAAGAAATTAAAGTCGGCTGAAAGATTATTTTTGCTGCTGAAGAAATGTCCTCCACTTTCCTTCCGTGGGAATAAAGGTAAAGAGTCTTCTATGTTCTTGTGTTCCTCTCTTTGTTAAAAGAATGCATTAATTTTCAGTTAGGTGCTTCATTCCCAACTACTTTTCAGATATGATGCTTGTTTAGTGCTTTACATGCAAAATAATAATGTCTAGGCTTCATTTACTAAGTAGATAGTCATGAAATTAAAATGTTGCTTGGGATGCCTTGGAAGAAACATACAGTACTCTTTTGGATTTGTGAGCTCCAATACAAAATCTACCTCCTCAGAAAGCAACTACTTTCTGAGGATTTTGAAAAGAGTTGTCTGAAGTTTTGGAAGAAGAGAATGAAGACATTCTATTTTCTTCTGAACAGATTAATACCAATTTCTTGCAACTAGCATTTTAAAATTAAGTGATCATTCTAATTCAGGGGGGACTTATTCTCATTCAGTTTGCTCTGGATTTTAGTTTAAATTGGCTTAAAAAATTTTGCTACACAAAAGTTTTTTCGTGTATTTTAATTAGGAGGCATACAGGCATGCTGGTGAATTTATCAAATTTACAAAGGAAGAAATTGGCTTATTACATAATTGGAGCATTACAAGTATATAATCTAATTGGAAATCTTGCCTTTTGTTTTTAGATGTTAAGTGATATGATAAAATGTATGGACTAATAGTTTACTATTTTATTTCAGGAAGAATAATCCAGGATGTTCAAAAACTTGTAAATGAGAATCCCAGATGTTGGCTTCATACAATTGCTGTCTGGAGAAGTCTTTATGATCAGGCGGCAAAGCAACAAAACTTCTATCAAGAATACCCAGATTCCAAAAAACTGAAATTGGAAGAGGAAAAACATATTGAAAATGAAAAGCAAAAAATGCAAATAATATTAGAGACAGATACTATTAAAAATCAAATTAACGATCAACAAAAATGTGATACACACAATGTTTGTAAAGATATTTTATTGCCTCAGAACAGACTTTTTCTAGAAAACACTCCTGAACTTATCCAAGACCAAACTATTGTTTGTGATAGTTATTTTAGTTTCAGAGTATCATGTCGTTGTAGTGGAATACTTGCAAAATTATTTACTGCCCAGGTATGTAAAAGACTTATTTATTTGAAAGCTCAGGAGCTGCTAAGCTTCATGAAAATTGAAGGGTAATATGTAGGGAACAAATTGATGTATTAAGAATCTAAATATTTTACAATTCTATAGGCCAAAAAGTATCCACGGTATGCTGTGTTTTCCAGATTTCATTCTTTTTAAACATGCTAATTCACAATGTTAATTCTCTGCAATTATATCTGTGACAAGCTACTCTTGTGTTTAAGAGTATATTCAACAGCACAATGAAAATGGCTGCCAACTCATTGTACATAGTTTACATATTCTATTGCATGTCAAATACAAGGCCCGGGGGCTGGATGCGGCCCACAAAGTGGTTTCATGTGGCCCACAAAGCCATCCTGGAAACAGTGAAGGAACGGCCTCTGCTGCCTTGGCCCTGGCCCAGGCCAGCTGGGAGCCAATGTACAATTTTTTGGTGGCCATCTTGGCACTTGCCTTGGACCATGCCTTGGCACTTGCCCTGGTCCCACCCCCTTCTGCCAAAGACCCTCAGATCTGTCCCACTCCTGCCAAGGCCCCCATAGGCACCCCTGATGCGAATGATGTAGAACTGGCCACGCCCACCCAGTAGGCCACACCCACTCCATGCCCACCCAGTAGGCTGCACTCACTCTGGCCACCCCCCCAAGGCAACCGCAATGCTGATGCAGCCCTCAGTGATATTGAGTTTGACACCCCTGTTCTATTGCATGGAAAATACATTTATTACATTCAAAATAACATTTTTTAAAAAAAAAATCTTATCAACCACAATTAGAACCAGCAACTCTGTCAGCAAGCAACACCGTCTCATAATGAAGCATTACATGACTGTCACTTTTAACTTCCTGCTGCCTTTCCCATTGACTATTTGTCCTGAAGCCAACTGTGAAACATACAAATTACCATGGAATGCTGTAACAATTATAAATGTATAATCAGGATCATATGACCATGGGGATGCTGCAGTGGCCACAACCTTGAGGACCAGTTTTGAATCTCTTTTTAGTTCTATTGTAACTTCAAAATTAGTTGAACAAGTGGTCAGTAAACAAGGACTACCTGTACATCCATTTGAAAATTGCTATCAAAACAGTTAATTTTCTTAATAATTGTACTCTAGATTATTCTGGAATTGTCAGAAAGAATATTTAATTTACTTTTTATGCATAATTCATAATTATATTTAGTGAACGACAGCAACATAGACAAAATAGCACTGCTTGAAGGTGGTGGACATTTTGTGTTCTTAAAAGCTAAGCAGCTGTAACTTACTCTTCTATGCCATCTTTTGAAATTCCTCTTAATTGTCAAAAGGAGATGGAGGACAAATTAAATGTCAGTACTATCATTTTGAAAGCTTTCCCAGTGTGTGTATGCGTGTGTGCATACACATATATAAAATAAAAATAACTTGCTAGATGTTTTGCTTTTTTAAAAACAACAACAACAACCCTTTCATAACCAGATAAACTGAAATAAAAGTAATTGAACTTGGATGGCTTGATTTCAGTAAACATGCATAAGATAGGGATATAAAATATGTCTTATGGCTTCTATAATATTCAGCATAACTATTTTCTTTGCTGTTTCCTATTCTAAGAATCTACATAATATGCTACCTATCCAAATAATTCTCATGTTTGATTTGTAATTGTTTTTTCAGGAATTGGGGAAAATTATCGGAATAGCTCTTATGAAGAATTTTGGATGGAAAGCAAATCTTAGAAATCCTGATTTAGAGGTAATAATCCAAGTTGAATTGTTAGAAGCTTTGGGCTTTGCCGCCTTCAGATATCAAATAGTCTCTGAAATATGACTGGAAGATATTTTTATATGTATTCTTAATAAAAATGAAATCTTATGTTACACTTGTAGAATTTAGCTTCCTTATATTTTGATATCTTTACATTTCTGTGAAAACAATCAATAGCCTATCTGTAGTGGGGAAGTATTGCTGTCTTGTTTCATTGTGAACACTCATAGTCTGGAGCAAGGGTGCTCTGCCAGATTAATCCCATATAGATCTATTCAGAAATAAATTTTAAATGATTTTTGTAGGGTTTATTCCTCAAGAGGTGGGTATAGAATTGCAGATCCAGTATACTAAAGACACCCTATGGATAGATATAATCCCATCCAAGCTTTTTTAGTTAAAAAAAAACCCTGCGAGTTCCTAGTTGCAACATAACCTGTCTAAATTATCATCAGGTAAAAGAAAAGGCGATTTGGAATTTAAATAAAAGTTTGCATTTGCTGTTTGGGAGTAATAACAAAAAATACCATAAAAATAATCTGCTTCAGGTGATTGAAAAAATATGCTGTTTTATGTTCATAAAAGATGGCCATCCAGCCTTTTTAAAAATATTTACATTTTCTGAGCAAAGAAAAGGAAATTAAGTATTCCTGCAAAACAGTATAAGAGAGGCATGACAAAAATCAGAAGGGGAGGAATCTTAAACATAAAAAAGATGTAAGAGAATAGACAAAATATATCCTTGAGAAAAAGCACAAGGCATGGACACTTCAACAAATTTTATTAAACTGTAAATTAGAGAAAGAATAAAAAATAAGTGCAATTTTTTGAAAATGTTAAAAGAAATATAAACTTATTAGAGAGAAAAATCTTTGAACCTAATCATGACTGAAATCTGAAAAAATTACAGAAATCTAAAAACAAAAGACAAAGTAAACAATGCTCTAAAAATAAGGTATATAGATAGAATTTGAAAAGTGGCAAACCTTAAAGATAAAATCTAGACAATACTTCCAGATTACCTGTAGGATCTATCATTTAATTCATTGAACTTACTTTCACTGTCCTGAATTCTGGTGGAGGATATTCTGTATGGGCAGCAAGATTTGCAAATAGTTTGTAGCTGTCACTACGGTAGTAGAACATTTTTGCCACTTAAATTCTTTGGACAAAAATATTTGGCCAGTATTAATTTGGGGTTTTGTACATTTTTCTCTTCTTGGATATCTCTATTACTTGTGTTTGCACTGATCGAAAAGCAGAAGTAGTAATCTCAATTTTGTACTATGTCTTATACAGTATCCCTATATTATATTTCATATAGATATAATACTTATATGCATTTAAGAATGAGATTGCTTTTTAGAATAAATAAATATATCCTTGAAAAAAATGACTGAGATATCCTATTATTTTTTTCAATTTGCAAGTAATTCTTTATTGTAAATTTTCATTCCCTTACAGATCTTTGTGCATCTAAATGATATTTATTCTGTGATTGGGATCCCTCTATTCAGGTAGATGACATTACAAATTATTATTCCTTATTTCTCTATAAATACTGACTTTTCTAATAGAAAACATTCTCCTCCCAAAAAAAGTTCTCCTCCACCCAAAAATGATTGGAATGGTTTTTGTTCTCATGTTGACCTTGCAATAAATTGATGAGAAATATTTTATTGCAATAATTAAATGTTCTGTGTCATATAAAAGTATAAATAACTTGGAACATTGTATTTGAAACATTTATACATTTATAATTCCCTAGGGTATATAATGTTTTATTCATTGACATTTAAACATAGATTGGTAGAGGTGGGAACAATTGTCAACATGTGAAAAAGCAGTGTCAGAATTTGCAGAAATAAATTTAAAAAGAAGTCCCCCTCAAAGAACTGTTTAAAACACTGCAAATATAGATTGTGTGTACTCAGTATCCATATAACTCTAAGTGACTGTTGGAATTTAGAGACATACCGGTAGAATGTGGTATATTGGGGATAAGATGAGAATGAAAGGAAACAATCCTGAAGAGAAGCATGTCATTATTGACACATTGTGTTAGAATTGTACATGTGCATTGAATGTTCTTATTTTTATTTAATTAAGTATATCTTATTATTTGCAGACTTCCCTTGGCAAGTCGGGCATATATTAAAACTGCTGGATTGCGATCTACCATTGCTTGGGCTATGACATCGCTTGCTGAAATCAAGGTAATGAGCAAAATAACCATTCTGGTTACTAAGAAACTATTATGGGAATTTTATAGGAGCATTTGAAGCATTTAAAGTAGGTGAGAGCTGCATGGTTTGCAATTTCCTTAAATTCAGTGGGACTTAATTTCTTAATAAATATGCAAAAATGTGTGAGCAGTTCAAATCAAATTCAATTGTCTGTTGTCTCTTGGTTTTTAATCTCCATGGTGTATACAGAGACAATTACCATAAAATTGCTATAAGGATTATTGAAAGGTATGAAAAGGAAGGTAAATATTCAAATGTGCTGTGTAGATGGAGAAAAGTATTAACTGTCAAATCTAACTTTTGCTTGCTTAATTTATAGTATATGCTGTACATTTTTTCAAACCAAGGAGTAATTACCTATAATGTATAGATTGTATTGAATTGATTTTTCCCTCTTTTCAGGCTGGGGCATTTGTATTGGATCCTATGTGTGGTCTAGGTACAATACTTTTGGAAGCTGTAACTGAATGGCCTGTAAGTTCTGATCTTTTAAGAAATACCTTTTTTTTGTTACTTTGCATTACAAGTCCTAGTGTCCTCACAATTAAAATCAATCTTCTAAATGGTTCTTAGAAATTTTGTGGGATTCAGCTTAACATTTACTCAAGTACAAAGTACTAATCCAAGTAATTATATTTGTATTACTAACTGTGTTAAAGAAAACTATTATTCTATCAACTATTGCTCTTTGTTCATAAATTTCCTAAAAAGCTTCCAGGTTAACTTAATTATTACCAGTAGACAAATTTAGAATTTTTGAAGTCAGAGTATCAAATTTCCTTTGAACTTACATCTCCTGAGATCTTAGACACATCTTTATTTTTTGAGTCTAAGAGTCTTTTTGTTTTTTGTTCAGAAACAAGCTTATTACAAATTAAAACAGGCTGAAATAACATCTAAAGATTACAGATATAAATTAACAGATTTCTATGTGTGGACTATAAAATTTCCTTACTGGAAATAAAAGACATAAAAATGAATAAGTTTTTCTTTCAGAATAATTGAAATAATTTATATTAAGTTTCCTTTTATATTTATATTATCTACAGATAAATATAGATGGATAACTTGACATAACATTTTCTTAAGTATGACATAATCTGTGTCAAAAAAACTATCAGTGATAATCATTTTGAGCCAGATTAATCATTTTCTCAGTTTTTGAGATCTTTCGCAGAAACACAGTGAATTAATGACTTTGACTCTTTCCAATTTATGATCCTTCCTATTTCTGGTTTCACTGATACTATGAAAAGCAAACAAAAGTTAAAAGCTTTCATTTCATGTAGCCTATGTGATCAGATTTTATTTTCTTGGAGATTTGTGTTATTTTGTTCTGAGAATTGCCCTGTATTCCTTTCTCCGAAGAGAAGTTGCAAAAAGCAGCTGCTTGGGAAGAAGTTTCTCTGTTTTATTTGGGTCAGAAACCACAAAGCTTGTTTATGGGACAGCTGACATCAGATTAGCACATCAGCAAGGTTTATATACATTTTTTAGCGTTCTGATGTGAGTGAAATACATTTTTATGACCATAAGAAAGCAAGAAAATAAAGCTTTTATGGCTAGAGGAAATATTTGGTTTGTTATCTTCTTTATCAGCAAAGATCTTCCTGGCCAGGCAGAAGTGCTAAATTCCTGAGCCTTTTCAGATTCCTGCCTGTCAGTGATCTATTGCCTTTAAGGAAACTTTATATTTTAGGAGTGGTGACAAGTTTCCTCTGACTCCAGACCAGGAGGCTGTTAAGGGAGGGTAGGGGGGGGGTCAAAGGCTTTTTAACTTCTATCAATTTGATTCACAATATTTTCTTCCACCTCACATTTTCCAACACTGACTGGCTATTTTAACAGTGTGTAAAATTTGTTATTAATATAATTGTTTCCTCTACAGAATGTGTATTATTTTGGGTCGGATATAAGTGATTCACAGTTACAAGGAGCCTACTCAAATATTAGAGATGCAAACCTGATAGATAAAATTGAACTATTTAAATCTTCTGTGACTGGTAAATATTAACAAGACTACTTTGTTAAATTACATAAAAATTAAACAATGTATATATTGTTATATGTATTAGATATATGTATTGCTTTATTTTGTATTGGCTTGCAAAGGTTTTCTTTATAGATCTAGAATGGAAGTTACAAACTCTCTTTTTCCCAGAATTGTTCTGTGCAGTTTAAGCACTTGATTTAATATATGTGTCTTTAGAATTAAGGTTCGGAACTGATCCTAGTGTTTTTTCAGATAATTAAAGAGGATTTATGATAATAAATTCTGATCAAGATATGAGCCCATCTTATTTTGCCTTTGATAAGTAAGTTTTTTATGATAACGTCTCTTTGACTAGGGACAACAATGGAGTAGTATGCAGTACATGGGAAGTGAGGTGTTGCCCAAATTTACTTTATGGATTGTTGTCTGTCTCCATTTTGCCCAGTAATTATTAATGCTAATTGTGAAGATGTTAATTTGAAAAGAAGACAGTTTGGTTCCAGAAATGTTTCCTGTTATTCTTTTCTGGGAATTCCTAACAATCGTGATTGTACTGCCTATGTGATACTTCCAGCAACAAAATGAAGAAATACTATGTTTGTTAATTCCCACTGTAGCCCTGTAGAAATTTGAGGGGCCCTATGAACCTCTACACAAGGAGGAATTGGCAAAAATTGAGTCCCATACAGTATATTGTCTCTGCCCCATGTATAAATTGGAGTTCTAGAATAATAGAAGCCTAAATAGAATCCAGGACAATATTCCTAACATAAAATCCCTTCTCAATGAAATTCCATGCGTGGGCCAGCAAACTTTGAGGCTTTAAAGGACCTCTTAAAAATAGAATTGTGTAAATGTTCCATGTTTTCTTTTTATATTAAAATATTGTTACCCAGACTAGGTAGAGATTTCTAGGAGATACTATAATTACCAATCTTCTTTTTAAGATACAGATTTTCTTGAACTTGTTTTCAGTCTGTTCATTCAAGAAAATATTATATAAAGATACTTTATTTGTATATCTTTAAATTTCATATTCATAAGCCTGCACATTGTATACAATAAGCCAGATTATGAGCTAAAGGCTAAGGTCTCTGTTGCAAGCCATCTGACCCTTGATCATCTGGCCTTTTGATGTCCTGGAAGAAAGTTGCAATATCTCATTTGGAGTGAACTACAATACATGGCCATATTGGGAGCCAAAGATTTATGTTTTGCTGTTAGTTTACTTAAACTGTATTCACAGTCCCTTAATTAATCTTGTTTCTTCCATCATAATATGTTTTGTTAGATTTATTATTTTACATTCCTACCTTATAATTGCAGTTTCCTTGAGAACTGTCAATATGTACTATATGATATTTTGCAATGTGCTGTTTCTTCCTGGTTATATTTTTTTAGTTCCTTCCAAATGCAGAAGAGTGTAACGATTAAATATTTCATTCCCAGGCAATCTTTTAAGTTATAATTTTGTCTTAGTTCAAGTGCTTTTAAGTGTGCTTTATCTCCGCAGGATTACCTTTCCTGTCAGAAAGTATTGATGTCATTTTGACAGACATTCCATTTGGAAAAAAGTTCAAAATAACAGAAGACATGAAGTTCCTTCCCAGAGTTTTTCAGGAACTTGAAAGGTAAATGAGTCAAATTATCTGGAATTCAAGAATTAATATTAAAATGAGATTTGGTATATGACATGTAGGCAAATATACATCATAACTAGATAGAAACTTGATTGTAGTTACCTATCTTCTTACATAAGTAATGGTACTGATAAAGGAGAATATTTGAAGCTTAGAGTCAAATGAGGAGTCCTTGATACTCTCTGAGCTTTGTTGTTTATTTGCAGACATTTCATTGATTTCTAATCAGTGGTTGGAGCACTGGTGATATTACATAGGTTTAGTAATGGAACATCTGCAACAAAACAACCAAGCTCAGAGAGCACCAAGGATCCGTCATAAATAATAGTTTCAAATAGGACAAAAAAATACATTGTTGGTAAATGCTAACAAGCTCAGAAGGGCTGAATCTGATCAAATTGTATACCAGGACTCTGCTGATGTTGGTAGGAAATGAGAAGTCACAGGGTACATACTGAGAAATATATAGTAAAGGAAATATTCCTGACAAAGTTAATTCGGCTCAGATGGGGGGGAAATGTTTTCAAAATATGCTTGTTATTTTCCCCAGGACATTGACTGTAGCCTTAAGCTCCCCAAGTATAGGATACTGTTATGTATATATATATTCCTGAAACTATTGTTACATTTAGAACAGCATCCAGTTGTACAGTTCTTCCTTACGTTTACTGTAAAGCTTATAGTACTCTCTTGAAATCTCTTCCTCTCCAATCTCTGCCCTGCAAGAGGCAAAGGGTCAGACAAAAGAGAGATTACCTACAGAAATTCTTCCCCTCCCCCATAGAAGGGAGAGATTGGAAAGGAAGAATGAGTACTGTAAACTATCTGCATAGTGTGCCTGCAACTCCCAGGCTGCCAGTGCAATCACATTGTTTTCAATGTGTAGAGGAGCAAACAGCTTACTCTCTTGCAATCTCTTCCTCTCAAATACCTATTTTATAAGGGGAGAGAAAATAGTTCAGGCATAGAACAACATGTACTGTCTAATGGCAATCACAATACTGAGGGATGCTGAACAAGTTGTAAATGGTTGTAAATTGGCCATAACTATGTTATTTTTTCAGCACCATCAGTAACTTCAGGCACTGAAAATGTGATCAATCAGGTTTTTTAAATGCCAAGATTTGGGGGGGGGTTCCATTGGATTGCAGCTGAAAGTTAAGAAATCCTCATTGACATTTATTTCAGCTGGATAATAATGGATACAGTAATTAAATATAATAAAATACTGGCCTATATAGAAAAAAACCCGGAATTTTATGAGACCTAATATTAAAATCTATTTACCAAGATGTTTACTGAGAGGCTTTCTCTTGGTGTATCTTACCATATAGAAAGGTAATGATAAAAATAGAGAGATTATAAACTACTAGATACTCTGAAAGTTTCTTATAAAATGATAAATATTATTGAAACCAAGCAATAATATCTTAGTTAACTACTCTCTATTGTTTTTCAGGGTGCTTTGTTTTGGAGGGACTGTTGTACTGTTACTTAGTCAAGAACTCTATAAATGTATTTCTAATGGTATTGCCCATGGCTGTCAGACTGAGAGATCCATCTTTGCAGAATCTTCTACTGATTGCAGACAAAGTGATTTGATATCAGTTGAACAAGATACCAAAGAAGAAAGTATTAGTTGTGGTACTGTTTCCCCCTCATCTCAAGATGCAAGGAAAGAACACCTCAGTTATAAAAAGGCAGATCTTGGTTCTCTGGTGTTCATAGAATCCTTTGAAGTTAGTCTTGGCAAGACAAATGCATTCATATGCAAGTACAAGAAAATAACCTGAAAGATCTAGAGGTAGCAACAACAGGCAGGTATGTATAAAACACACATACATTGATGGAGTTGACAGTCAAAATTGCATAGCAATCACAGCACAAGATCCTATATTAGGATCTGTAACTGAAAATACTGGGCTAAATTTAGATGTTTGAGCTGAAAGAGGCATGGTTGCTAGTCCAGATAATTAACAGTGAGATAGCTTTAAGGGACATTATTTCTCAAGGCAGTCCTCAAGATAACCAACATGATGCACTCTCTGAAGTAGTTGATAATAGTCTTGCATCAATTCTTGGCATTTACACATCACCATTTTGCAATATTAGGCAAGGATCATGCTTGGTGTGTCATAGATAGTGCATTGTACTATATTGTATTATATTCTGCCTTCGTGGGAATCATGCAGAATATAAGTGTTCTTTGGGAAGATATTCAGAAGAAACTTCTGAAATAGCTTTCCTGAATGCCAGTTCATTGCTGAGCATTATTCTGAGCATTGGCAATTGCTTTTCATAATCTTGTGTTATGGATCCAGGAGATGAGGATTCCCCATTAATGGAAGTCCTTTTTATATTAATTGTTATTAGACTGCAGATTTGTGCCTGAAAATCATAATGAATCCTGCTTCAGGAATCAGTGCTTTGCAGCAAGAAAATCCAAACTCTGTTTTTAGTATTTTTCCTAGAATTATATGGGAAGTCTCTGAAAATACAAAACTTCAAAAAAAAAAAAAACCACCTGGACTTCCGGTGGCTTCGCCTCGTCGATGGAGCCTCTAATGTGAGGCTCCGGTCTCTGAATCAGTATAGCCGTCAACAACAGCGCTCATCAGCTGTTTGTTGCGGCGGAAAAACTCCCCCTCGGGCAAAGAGGGGGAGTAGAGCATTAAGAGCCGGGTTGAGCCCTTCCAAGACCCCTGGATTAAATTTTCAGGGGCAGAGAAGGTGTGCTCCCCAGGCTCTTGAAAAGCTCCTGTTCAGAAACGCTTCTGTCGGCTGACAGAATTAGACGTTGCGACCGCCTCTGTTCTTTCAGGAAGAATAATAAAGGCTTTATTCAGACGGAATGGATACAGGAGCTTTCTGAGTATTGCAAGTATATTGTTACTTTGTTTCTGCCTTTGTATCTACAAACTTTTTTGAATCAATATAACCTTTTTAAGATGGCGTTTGCTTTTTCTGCTGAGTGAAAGTGAAAGATGAAAGTGTTTATTCCACTGAGAAATTGAAACGGAATTTTTTTTCTTTTCTTTTCAAGACTTGTTTGAGAGACTATTTGGACTTGATTTATTTATTGATTTTTTTACTAAATTATAAAATAATTGGACTTTTTAAAAAGAACTTGAGAAGGGCGGAAGTGGAAAAAATTTTTTTTATTTTTTTTTTAGTTTCTCTTTCTTTGTTTCAATTATGACTACAAGACAAAAGGCAGCTGCTAAGGCGGCTATGCCCTCTCCAGGACAGCTTGTCAAATCACAGTCTGCTCCTTTAGAATCTCAAGAACCTGCACAGTCCTCACAAATGCTCACAGTGAAAGATCTACAGTCGGCTTTAACAGATGTAATATCTTTTTTTAATGATAGGTTTGATAAATTGGAAGATAAATTTGATGTGAAAATAGAGGAAAAGATGGTTGAGCAGAAAAAAGACTTTAAAGCTATGATAGAAGCCTCTAATCAGGAGATGAGAGAAGATATTGTAGACGCTATCAAGGGTGTTTGGGACTATACTATTGTTGTTGAAGAGAAATTAGAGAATGCTGAGCAACATTTTGAAGAAAAATTAGAAGAAATTAGAAGCGATGTTCAAGATCAAGCTACTTTGACACAATATCATCAGATGCAGTTTGCGGTTAGAATTAGGGGATTTAGAGATGTATTAAATGAGAACCAAGAAGATTTAAGAAAAACTTTTTCTGAAGCTTTAGCAAAATTTTTGGATGATTCAGTTGAGAATGTGGCCTGGCAGATTGAACGACTGTTCAGAGTGAACTCACGCATTGCAGCACAGAGGAATTTGCCTAGAGATATTGTGATATATTTTAATACAAGAAAATATAGAAATTGGGTTCTATCTATAGCCTATAATAAACAACTGAGTGTTGCTGGTCAAGATGTACAGGTTTTGAAAGAGATACCTCCTAAGATGTTGAGATCAAGGAAAGATTACGCCTTTTTGACGGAGGAGCTTAAAAGAAGAGAAATACAATATAGATGGGAGGTACCAACTGGACTTTCTTTACTTTTCAAAAATAAAAGATACCGTTTGTTTACTGTAGCTAAAGCGAAAGATTTCTTTGAGAATATATTGATGGCTGATAGATCTACCTCCCCAAAACCTAAGGGGGCAATGTTGGTTAAAGACCTAGAATTATTGCAATCTGCGGAACTTCAACAACCTCGACTAATTTCATCGGTTCTTTTGGATAAAGCAGTTGAGCAACCAGTGCAGTCAATTGATATCTTTCAACCTTTGGCACTAGACAAGCCTAAAGATCCAAGGCGTGTACGGGAACCTACTAAAGCTATTGAACAAAGAGAAAAAACACAACCAACTCAAACCAAGCAAACTGATCTGACATCTATGGAAGCCATGGGAGCAAGACCCAAGAGGCAGGAAGAAGTGGAATGGTCTTTGCAGAAGCTTTCACGTAAAGGCCATGTCAAATAAGTATTTGACGTGGAATGTTAATGGTTTAAATTCTCCACAAAAAAGGAAGAAGATATTTCATTATTTGAAGCAATGTAAAAATGATGTAATCTGTCTACAAGAAACTCACATTAGATTTTCAGACCAGAAATACTTGATTAATAATAAGCTGGGTACACACTTTGTGGCATCATCTTTAGATAAAAAAAAAATGGAATTGTTATTTATGTTAAAAATAATATAAAAGCTAAGTTATTAGAAGCAGATACTCAAGGTAGATTTTTAGCTATAGAAATTTTACTGGATGGGAAGAAAGTTCTCTTGATGGGTATATATGCTCCAAACCAAAAACAAGGCATGTTTTATAAATCATTACACAAAAAGTTATTAGAGTTGGACTATAGATCTTGTATTTTAATGGGAGACTGGAATGGAATCCTTGATGCTGGTTTGGACAAGAAAAAGATTTCATTAGTTTCTCAATCGCGTTCAATTTTACCTAAATCTTTTTTTGATATTAAAGATGATTTTAATTTGTTTGATATTTGGAGAGAAAGACATGGTAGGGATCAAGAGTTTACTTTTTTCTCTAACAGACATCAATCATTTTCTAGAATTGATTTTATTTTAACTACTAGTGATTTTATGTTAAATTTAAAGAAAGTTAAAATTCTACCTAATGTATTGTCTGACCACAATCCAGTTATGATGGAATTAAGGTCTGGCCAATTTTTACGTAGATCCTGGAGACTTAATGAAAATCTGTTTAATTATGAAATGTATGTGCAAGAATGTAAAAAGGCTATCAAGGAATTTTTTAGGTTAAACAAGAATGTAGGTTTACCAATAGAAGTGGTGTGGGACTCTAGTAAGGCCCATATGCGTGGAATATTAATTGAACTGAATGCTAGGCATAGACGTAAACAGGAGGAAAAGAGGCGAGTTTTAGAAGCGGAAATAAGAAAGAAAGAGTTATTATTAATTGATAAACCAGATGATAGTGACATTAAAGAAGGGATAAAGGTTTTACGGAAACAATTTGATATTTTGATGACCGACCAGGTTGCCAGGAATATACAATATGCTAAACATAATACTTTTTTTAATGCTAATAAACCTGGCAGATGGTTGGCTTATACATTAAGGAAAAAACAAAAATCCCGTTTAA
Source organism: Bothrops alternatus (assembly GCA_034064705.1). Taxonomy (NCBI): domain Eukaryota; kingdom Metazoa; phylum Chordata; class Lepidosauria; order Squamata; family Viperidae; genus Bothrops; species Bothrops alternatus. Next base: position 17,484,367 of record JARGCV010000104.1, on the reverse strand, counting down.
TTGAGAAGGTTGAATATAAAGGGCAAGAAGTATTTCATCAAGAAACTATTAAGAAGGCTTTTCTAGAGTTCTACACCAAATTGTATGCTGAAGAAAAAGTTCAAGAGAAAGAGATAGATGCCTTTTTACAAAATCAAAATGTTTCTGAAATTACTTTGGAACAAAGAGATAGATTAAATGCTTTGATTAGGCCAGAAGAAATTATTGATGCAATTAAGCAATTGAAATTGGGAAAATCTCCAGGTACTGATGGTTTTACCACGATTTATTATAGGTGTTTACAGGAGGAAATGGTGGAACATATGAGGGAGTTATTTGTGAATATACAAGAGGGTGGTCGGGTTCCACCCTCTTGGAAAACGGCTAATGTATGTTTGATTCCTAAAGAGGGTAAAGATAATGTTCAAGTAGAAAATTTTAGACCTATTTCCTTGTTGAATACGGATTATAAGATTTTTGCCAAAATTTTGGCTAATAGATTAATGACAGTTTTGACACAGAGGATTCACCCGGATCAAACTGGTTTTTTACAAGGGAGACAGATGAAAACCAATGTTAGACAACTTGTTAACATATTGGAATATTTGGATAAACATATCCAAGTACCAGCTGTTTTAATGTTTTTAGATGCAGAAAAAGCTTTTGATAGACTGAATTGGACGTTTCTGCAAAGGCTTGTGGTAAGGATGGGAATGGGGGACCAGTTTATTAATTCTATATCAGCTATATATCAGAAACAAACAGGACAGATTATAGTGAATGGACAATTAACAGATTCATTTAATATAGAAAAGGGTACTAGGCAGGGTTGTCCCTTATCCCCTTTATTGTTTGTTTTAACCTTAGAGGTACTATTGAATAGGATTAGAGCATCAGAGGAATTAAGGGGGGTACAAATTAGACAACATGATTATAGATTATGTGCCTTTGCAGACGATTTACTTGTGACGCTAACTCAGCCAATACAATCGGTTCAGAGTTTGATGGAAATTATTCAAAATTATGGAAAAGTTTCAGGTTTTAAACTAAATTTATCCAAGACAAAGATGTTGGTTAAAAATCTTGATAACAAATTAAAACAAGATTTGGAAAGAATAACGGGATGCGAGATAGTTAAAAAAGTTAAATATTTAGGAATTTATATAGAAGCTTCAAATGGTAAATTATATAAGAATAATTATGAACTTTTATGGTGTAAAGTACAAAAAGAATTGGAGAATTGGAAAAAACTACAATTATCCATGTTGGGCAGAATAGCCGCTATTAAAATGAATGTATTGCCGAAATTTTTATTTTTATTTCAAATGTTACCAATACTTAAAAAGGATGGAAATCTCGATGAATGGCAGAAAGGTATAAACAAATTCATTTGGGATGGCAAGAAACCAAGGGTTAAATTTAAAATTATTCAAGACACAAGAGAGAGAGGTGGTTTGAAAGTGCCTAATTTTAAATTATATTATTATGCAGCAGTTCTAGTGGTTATAAGTGATTGGATTAACTTAACAAATGAAAGAATATTAAATATAGAAGGATATGGGTTAGTATATGGGCTCCACGCGTATTTAGTTTATGACAAAAAATTGGATAGGAGTTTTAAAGAACATATAATAAGAAACTCTGTCTTGCGAGTCTGGAAAAAGTATTATTATAAGTTAAATGGTAAAATTCCTTTATGGACAGTTCCCAGACACGCAATACAGAGTATAGGTATACAACAAATTCAAGACGTGGTGCCCTATGATAAACTTTTAAATAAAGAAGGGAATAGCATAGAACTGAAATCATTAGATAAATTAAGGGAGGAAGGTATAGCTCATAATTGGTTTTATCATGCACAACTTCAAGCCAGATGGCAAAAAGATGTCAAGATGGGTTTTTCTTTAAAGGATGATGAAAAATTAATTATACAAATTAGAGATCAAAGAAAGATGCATATTAAAAGAATATATGATGCTTTAATTGAAATTGATTCTGGAACTGAATTAATTAAAGACTGTATGATTAAATGGGAAGGTAACTTCGGCCACCCAATTATGATGGAAACTTGGAAAAGAATATGGGTGAAAAATGTTAAATTTACACAAGCTCAGCATCTAAGAGAAAATTTTTATAAAATGTTTTACAGATGGCATTTAGATCCCAAAAAATTATCGTCTATGTATCCAAATTTGCAACCCAAATGTTGGCGATGTGACTCTATGGACGCTACTTACTTTCACATTTGGTGGTCTTGCAAAAAAATTAAGGCTTTTTGGATAAAAATATGGTGGATTCTTCAAAATATTTTGAAAAAGCGTATTGAGTTTGTACCACAGTTGTTTTTGTTGGGTATTACAAAGGATTGTTCCACCACAGAGACTAAGTTGATTTTGAACTTGATTACTGCTGCAAGACTGTTGGTGGGACAATATTGGAAGTCATCTGAAATACCATCTATTGAAGAATGGACATTAAAAGTTACCCATCTTGTGGAGATGGCTAAGATTTCGGCATACCTGAAGAACCACTCAAATGAAACGTTTTTGATGGACTGGAAGAAATGGATTGATTATATGCAAAAGAAATATCAGTTGAAAGAATTAGATTTGATATATAGTTAAATAGTTTAATATAGTAGTTTAGTGAGGTTTCTTGTGTTTTTACCCTGTATTCATTCTGGGAAGTCGGGGGGGGAGGGGGGAGGGAGATAATATACGTTAGCTTATGTTTCTCAACTGTAGTTGGGGACTTAGGGATTAGATAATTTTTGTAGGATGCTCGGTAGAATTGTAGCTAGTGTTTTGGATGGCGAGGAGGAGGAGCGAAAATACAAGAGGAGTGGGCTGGTGGAGGGTGTTCTGGAGGGGGGTTCCGAGCAGTTCTTTGTATTGTTTATTTTTATTATGTAATTTGTTTGTTTTCAGTTGAGTTAATAGGTTACTATGTTATAATTGTTAAAAGTTTTTTATAAAAAATTTTAATAAAAAAATTATTAAAAAAAAAAAAAAAAAACCACCTGAATCTAAGAAGATTAATTTTGCATCCATGTATTTTTGCACACTGAGAACATTTTGGAGGACAGGTCTCTTTTTACACAAATTCATAATTTAACTAGTAATAAAAGGTACATTTATTTGTATTCAGAAAGAAAGATAGAAGCAAAAAGAAAATGTGCAAACATTCCTAATAAAATAAAGACATTTGGTCTAATTCAAGCAATTATGTAACCTACTTGGTGGATTAGAAATTATATAAGTGCCTGTCAGCTGTTTTAGCAATTCTGATTCAGGTACATTAAGCTGTATTATGCTTCCACTACTATATGTTAATTTACCAATAGAAACTATAAAAACCAGTTGGCGGAGAGCCAGGTGTATGGCTGTGAGCTCCAACCAGTTGATGTTGTGTCTCAGATCTGCATGGGACCAACGGCCCTGCGCGAACTGAGACCAGAGGTGCGCTCCCCAGCCGAACATACTTCCGTTGGAAGTGTAAGACGGACGGGTTCCTTGAATAGTGACCCTCTGGCTACCGCTGGCGAGAACCACCAACGGAGGGATCTCAGGGTTTGAGCAGGAACCCTTACCTGTTGGTTGGACAAGCTGACGCCCAACCTCTGGAAGGAGAGTAGAAACCATTGAAGACTTCTTGAATGGAGTCTGGCCCAAGGGACTATGGTGATGCAAGAAACCATTTTCCCCAGGAGCTGGGAAAGTAGGGCCAGCGACACTTTGCGGGGCCAGCGACACTGCCGTCTCTGCACACCTTGAATGCTAGATCCCGGATACTGTCCTGACGCTCTTGGGATAGATAGACCAGGCAATTGACTGTGTCTATGACTGCGCCCAGGTGTGAGAGCCGGGTCAAGGGAACTGTCTGACTCTTTAGGAAGTTCACCGAGAACCCGTGCTGTTGGAGGACCTGGATCAACAAATCCAGGTCCAACTGGGCCACCCGAAGGGAAGATGACTGGATAAGAATGTCGTCCAGGTAGCATTAAATGCGTATCGGCACCAGCCTTAAGTGTACAGCAAGCACTGCCAGGATCTTGGTGAACACCCTGGGAGCCGAGGAGAGGCCAAACGGGAGGGCCCTGTACTGGAAGTGACAGCCCATATAACAGAACCTGAGAAACAGCCGGTGGTCGGGAAGGATGGGGATGTGGAGATACGTCTATGGACGTCAGGAAGTCTCCTTTCCTGACGTTCCCTAAGATTGACTGGAGCTTTTGCATTTTGAATTTCCGATATGCAATGTGGGAATTCAGACCCTTGAGATCTAGAATTGCCCTCCATCCTCCCGAGGCCTTGGGGACCACAAAGAGGACAGAATAGAATCCCCCTCCCTGCTGATCAGTCGGCACCGGTTTTATTGCCCTGATATCTAGAAGATGACCAATGGCCTCTTGCATGAGACCCCGTTTGATTTGTTTCCCAGTGGAAAGTCGAAGTCTGGAGCCCCTGCCTGTTCCACCTCTGTCCTGGCCTGCCTCTGCGCTCTGGAGAACTCCTTCTCCAGAGCCTGGTGCCTCCTGCTGGCCTGCTTCTCCGCCAATTTGGAAGGCTTTTTGGAAAAGGACTTCACCTTATCCTTAATCCTTACTACCGCCTCCTGTTTGGAAGATTTATGCCTTTCTTGGCTCGTGGATGGGGAGGTGGTGGTCGTAGGTTGAGGCACCGTGGAGTCCTCCATCTTGGGGCGAGCTATCTCAGGAGTACTGAGAGGGAACTCTGGCAGGGGATCAATTGGGTTAGCCAGAGTAGTTGGAGCAGGGAACTGTGGCTGCTCCCCTGGCCACCTGACCGGTAATCCAGTGCCCCTTTGGAATCCGGTCACGTTTTCCTATCTGTGGCAGAGGCCGAAGTATGGTGTGGTGCCAGCTATCTGGCGCTGCCCGGTAGGCCTTAGGTGGCCAGGCCAATACTGCACCAGAGTGGCCCAAGGTTGGACGCAGAGGGGCCTCGAATCCGGGCCTGGTGTTTGACGAAATACAGCCTAGAGCACTGCGCGTAGGCGGTCTGTATGGACTGCTTGCTCAAAATGGCAGCCGTCCAGAAAAGTGAAGGCAAAGTACAGGCCAGTCCTGGTAGCAGGCAACTAAGATGGTGGCCATGTGAGGCTAATGAGGCCTATGCGGAGCTCCCAACACGGAGCAGTAAAAAACCGGCCAGGCCAGGCTGGCAGCACCAAAAAACAGGATGGCCGCGCCAGAGAAGTAACCTGCAATGGCAAGGGGAGGCCGAAAGGTCCAACATTCCCCTCAGGCAAGGCAGCAAGGCGCGACCAAGATGGCGGCCCTGATCGTTGTGACTGGAACAACAAATAATGGCTCCGCGATGGGCGCACGAGCCTTCCCCTTACTCGGAATGAGCTGAGGGCAACATTTGGGGGCAGCAGCCCTTGAAAGAAACCCCCTCCCCCCTCGGAGCTTCTGTCGGCAGCCGCGGCTTGTTCGCGGCAACCAAAATGGCGGCTGCGACTGACGCTTGTGAAATTTGTTGGAGTCCAAGGAGCCTCATGTAGCTTCCCTGGGTAGCCAAGGGAAGATTCGAGCTGCAGCGCTGAGCGCAGCGCTGACACAGCTAAATTGAGGGGTGAGGGAAAGGAGCTGATTAAGGAAATTCCCCAGAGCCCTGGGAAAGGAGAAGGGAAGAAATTACACCCCCCTCAGCCCTCAACAGCTGATCTGAAGCAGCGCTGGTCCCAGTGCTGCTGAGAAGGCTGTGGAGGTGAGAGGAGCAGAGAAATAAATCCACCAATGTTAATTAAGATTGTGGAGGTGAGAGGAAAAAAAATCCACTAATAGGAGAACTCAATACCTGTCAGACCTTGAGAGCCAAACCTGACACATATTTTAGGTCTGGAGACCAAGTCAAGACTGGGGTTCTCCTAGCCCAGCAGGGGGCGCAACAAGTTTGGCTGACTTGGTCTCAAGGGCAGGAAGACAGAGCAAATCCATTGGTGGATTCTCCATCTCCTGTGCTGGAGAATGACTCTGATATGTAAAGGTACTTTTTTTTCCCCTTTTGCTTGGCACCATGGAATTGCTGCAAAGGAAGGCAAGAGCTGATGTAGGGTCTACTTCAGATAGATAGTTTTGTCACTAAGAAATCCAGGAATGCATTTAGAAAATTGAAACAGGTATAACCAAATAAAGAATAACATTTGTAATTTGTTGCTGTATTGTTTATAAGAAGAGCCATATCCAAGTCACTTGTTCAGGAATTTTATTAACAGATAATATGCCATTATTTTTAGACAAAAAAAACTCCTGAAACACATAATATACATTGTTTCCAATAATGCCAATGCTGTAATCCATTTTATACATTTTATCTGTTTTATATATGGCGTTGGGTTGTATAACTTTTCCTACATAAAGTGGGAAGTCATTCTACTCTAACTCCTATTTCTGTTTCTTCTAAAAACAAATGATTCATTTCTTACACAGGATATCTTTCAAACCTCTCCGATACATCATTTTGGTAACTATTAAAATAATTATAATAATTAATAAAGACTAAATATCACCTAACAAGACAAAAATAATATAAAATATAATTAAAATAAGGAAAAATTCTTACCAACTAGATAATATGGCAGTAGTGTTTTTGCTGTTTTAACCTTACGTACCAAGTTTTCTTTTTAAAGCCACTTATATAGCCACTTAGATGAACCTCATGACTCTGGACAGCAAATAGCAATTGAAACATGAACACAGTTTTCTTGTTCAAGTAGAAATAGTTTCATTTCATTTGTGCATATACATTGTGCTAAATTACCATCAGTTCCACAACAGTTTTACTGTCTGAACTTAATATATCAGCCACCATGGAAGCATAGATGTCAGTGTTCAGTATTTAAAGGATTTGGGTTTTGTCTGTGCTTGGATTCTGTATTAAGCTCCCTTATATATCTTCCTGTTGCCTTATAAACAAAAAAAATATAAAAAAGTCATACAGAAGAATCTGTGATAGATTTTAGATGGCTAATCTTTGTCCTGCTAATAAATGGGTGAGTGGTACAAAGGCATCCTGCTGCAATTATAAGTCCTAAACTGCACCATGCACAGAATATAGACCAGCTGTATCCATGTTCAACATCATCAGGCAGACCATAGATAATTTTGGGAAGGCGGTTTAGGTCAAAGGATATACTTGTTGCATAAGTACAGAGGGAAATAGTGCAAAAGATGCCTACAAAGGAAAGATTTCAACAGTTAACAAGATGCATAGAAATAGGAATTTCCAAAATAAATCATCTGGATACACATAAGCTTTTAATTGTGTGATAAGAATGTGAACTTACAGGAATGGCCATTGATACAATGTCATGCAATTTATCTGCCATCAGAATTGTATCAGGAAAAACAATTGACATTTAAATTACATTATTATAAAGCAGATATGTCCTATTGTAATAACAATTTTGAAACAAGATAGGTGGCAAACAATAAAAAAAAACTACCTTAAAATAGCCATGATCCAAATTTTTATTTCTGAGTTATATAAAGGATATTCAAGGCAAAGAAGCAGAATTAAATTTTTCAATGTCTCCAAAAAGAAGTTTCAGTCTCAAGATTCCAAGAACTGGGATTGAATCCCAAGATCTTCCTTAATCTGCAAAAGGAATTGTGCTTCTTAAGTGCCCAATTTTTTATCAATATTTTATATTTTAAATTATTTTCATACATTTGAAATTAAGGTCCTTTTGTTGCTATCATCTTGGATAGATAGATAGATATTGTGGTTGGAATTCCTTAAAAGTTTTTTTTAATCATTTTAATTTTATTTATTTATTAAACTATTTTGATATTTCTGTATTCTAGTGTTACCTCTCCTAATTTAATACTTCCTTAATTCATAGGTTTGAGAGCCAAATCAGATCAATCGTGTTTTTTTCAAAACCGATACTTTGGATGCCAGTTTTTTTATCTGTTTGAGCATGCGCAAGATGGACGCTTATGCCTGAGCGTCTGATGCTTGGGTCCTGGAGATGAGGTTTGAGGGAGCCCACCCAGGGGGTAGAATTCCATCAAACACCCCTGGGGGGGTACCGGAGTACGCTGCCGACCATCTGACGGCGTGATAGGGCTTCCAGGAGTCCAGACTGAGCTGGGGCAGTGGAGGCGTCGGCGCGTCTCTGAATGCCGAGGCCTCGAGAATCATAGGGATTGGAGCCCGGGGCTGGCGTGGCTGAGAAGACCTGGAGTGGTGGAGTTGCGGTGGATTGAGAGCTCCGCTGGTCTCCCCCCCCCCGAGAGGAGAGCTCGGAGCAATGGAGCAACGGGGTGACGTGGGGGAGAGCCGGCTGCCCCCCCTCAATGACAGCTGAGGAGCCCTGTAGGAGGAGAGCCGGCTGGCCCCTCCTCCCCCTGAGAGGAGAGCTTGGAGCAGCGGAGCGATGGGGCGACGAGGGCGAAAGCCTCGCGGGGGAGCACCGGTTGGCCCCTCCCCCCTCAATGACAGCTGAGGAGCCCTGTAGGGGGAGAGCCAGCTGCCCCCCCCTTGAGAGGAGGAGAGCTTGGAGCAGCGGGGCGACGAGGGTGAGAGCCTCGTGGGGGAGAGCCGGCTGGCCTCCCCCCCTTTTCCCACCCCCGCCTTCTCCCCCCCAATGACTGCTGAGGAAATGGTGAGGTTCCACCCCAAGACCACATGGAAAGGAGACAGCTCTTTGAGCAGGACACCGGCAGGTGAGAGCCGTCTGCATGGAACATCTGGGGGGAGATTTTTACCCTCCACCAACTAGATGACTGTGGTTGTGATCCGAGGCCCAGGGAAAAACTGAACCGTCCGGCCAAATGGGATATTATATCTGCCCAAAGATGGACAGACTCTCCTCACTGTACCCAAGCTGTGACTATGCCGCATAAATGCTGGATAAGACGTGCCTTCTTGCACTGCGAGATGCCCCCCTCTCACGGAGATGGCCTGCATGTCTCTCAAAGGCCTGCCTTGATGACGGATTTTGGAATCCCGAGAGGTGGCATGCTCAAAAAAAGGGGTTATGGAGGTTTTTAAGTAGGGGTTTAAAATGTCTTTTAAGGGGTTCCAGGGAGGGGGAGGTAATATTAGTAATGGGGTAGGCCTGGGGGGAGGTCTACGGGATAGGGGAGGGTTAGGGGGAGGGAATAGGGAGGAGGAGAAACATGGGCCAGGCAACGGGTGGGACCGGAACCATGAGGGTACGGATTATGGAGGGGGCAGAGGTTATTCTGTTCCCATCGGCTCTATAAGTGGGAGGAGCAGATATGGCGGGAGCAGGGGGCCATATTCATTCATGGGAGCGCGTCCCCGCTATCTTCGAGTGGTGCCGCGCTCCGACCTCCATGGCTCCACTTGTGATCTGGGCTGTTTAGAGCCAAAGGGCCCGGGCTGTAGGCTGGTACTGTGCAACGCCAGGTCTGTGGTAAATAAGGCCCCCTTGATACAAGACCTAATTATGGAGGGGGCCGCAGACCTGGCGGGTATTACGGAGACCTGGTTGGGTCCAGAGGGAGGTGTCCCTCTGGTGGAAATGTGCCCTCCGGGCTTCCTTGCATTTCACCAGCCGAGAGCTCAGGGCACGGGTGGGGGAGTGGCAGTTGTGATTAGGGAAGGTCTCAGGCCAAGAGAGGTCACTGTTCCTCATACAGCAGACTGAATCCCTCCGTGTGAGGTGGGACCTTGGGGGTCCGAGGGCTGTGTTGCTCATGTACCTGGCTCCCTGCCACGTGTCAACTGCCCTGCCTGAGCTCCTGGGCGTCATCGCGGCGGTGGCGGTTGAGGTCCCCAGGCTGGTAGTCATGGGTGACTTCAATCTGCCGTCTGCTGGCGAGGCGTCTGGGGGGGTTCGGGAGTTCATGGCTTCCATGACGGCCATGGACCTGACCCAGGTAATTCAAGGTCCCACTCACACGGGGGGAAACACGCTTGACCTGTTTTTTGTCTCTGGTCAGTGTTTGAGTGATCTGGATATGGGAAATATAGTTATTCCTCCTCTGTCATGGTCCGATCACTCTCTCCTACGCTTGGACTTTCTGACCGCCACACCCCGCCGCAGGGAGGCGGAACCAGTTATTTGGTACCGCCCCAGGCGACTGATGGAACCCGATAGGTTCCAGATGGAGCTTGGGCCAATACCGGAGGCTCTAACACACAACTCGGTCGGGGCACTGGTAGCAGCCTGGGATAGGGCAGCTGCTGGTGCCTTGGATCGGGTTGTGCCTTTGCGGCCTCTGAGCCGGCGTGGTTCTCGATCGGCTCCCTGGTTTAACAGGGAGCTGAGGGAGATGAAGCGCCGGAAAAGACGCCTAGAGAGCAGTTGGAGAGCGAGCCGCTCTGAGTCTGACTGAACACGGGTAAGAGACCATATTAGGACTTACCTAGTGGCAATAAGGGCAGAGAAGTGTTCTTATGTCACTGCCCTTATTGCGTCATCAGATAATCGCCCAGCCTCCCTGTTTAGGGTAACCCGCTCCCTTCTTCAACGGGAGGTGAGGGGGGATCCCTTGGAGGGAAGAGCTGAGGATTTTGTGCAATATCTGTATGACAAAATCGCTCAGATTCGGGAAGGCTTTAACTTCGATGAAAGGGGTCCAGCGGGAGTGGCTGAGGCCGGCCTTGAGACTGTTACTTGGGCTGAGTTTGACTTCGTGACACCGGATGACTTGGACAGGTTGCTGGGAGGTCTTAGAGCAACCACATCTTTATTGGACCCGTGTCCCTCCTGGTTGGTACTGGCCTCCAGTGAGGTGACGCAAGGCTGGCTTCAGGCGATTACCAACGCTTCGTTGAGTGAGGGTGTCTTTTCCGCCGCCCTGAAAGAGGCGGTGGTGCGACCTCTCCTCAAGAAGCCCGTCCTGGACCTTGCTGTTTTATCCAACTACCGTCCTGTCTCCAACCTTCGCTTTGTCACAAAGGTTGTTGAGAGTGTGGTTGCTCGACAGTTCTCTCAGCACCTGGAGGAATCGTCTTATCTGGATCCGCTCCAGTCGGGCTTCAGGCCGGGCTACAGCACGGAAACAGCTTTGGTCGCATTGGTGGATGATCTCTGGCAGGCCTGGGACAGGGGTTGTTCCTCTGTCCTGGTGCTATTGGACCTCTCAGCGGCTTTTGATACCATGGTATTATGCTGCGCCGGTTGGAGGGGCTGGGCATAGGGGGCACCGTGTTTCGGTGGTTCTCCTCCTTCCTCTCTGGCCGGACGCAGTTTGTGTTGACAGGGTCAGAGGTCGACCCCGAGGCCCCTTGATTGTGGGGTGCCTCAGGGGTCAGTCCTCTCGCCCTTGTTGTTCAACATTTATGTGAAGCAGCTGGGTGAGATCATCCAAGGTTTTGGGGTGGAATTCCATCAGTACGCTGATGACACTCAGCTGTACATTTCCACCCAGCTGTACATTTCCACCCCGAACCACCCAAATGAAGCCCTTGACGTACTGACCCAGTGCCTGGAGGCCGTGCGGATCTGGATGGGGAAGAACGGTCTCAAGCTCAACCCATCCAAGACCGAGTGGCTGTGGTTACCGTCATCCCAGTATAGTCAGCTGACTCCATCGCTGTCTATTGGGGGCGAGTCAGTGGCCCCCACGGGAAGGGCTCGCAACTTGGGAGTCCTCCTGGATTCACGGCTATCCCTTGAGGACCATCTGACGGCCGTAGCCGGGAGGATGTTTTACCAGATTCGTCTGGTACGCCAGTTGCGTCCCTTCCTGGATCGGGACGCGCTACGCGCGGTCACTCATGCCTTTGTCACTTCCAGACTGGACTATTCCAATGCTCTCTACATGGGGCTCCCCTTGAGGTGCACGCGGAGGCTCCAACTGGCACAGAATGCGGCCGCGCGGGTGGTGGTGGGGGCGCCCTGGCGGGCACGAACGGCCCCCATCCTGCGCGAGCTGCACTGGTTGCCGGTGGTCTTCCGGGTGCGCTTCAAGGTGTTGGTCACCACCTTTAAAGCGCTCCATGGCATAGGACCCAGTTATTTACAGGATCGCCTACTGCCAGTAAATACCTCCCACCGACCAGTTCGCTCCCACAGGGAGGGCCTCCTCAGGGTGCCATCAGCTAAGCAATGTCGGCTGGTGGTGCCCAGGGGGAGAGCCTTTTCTGTGGGGTCACCGACGATGTGGAACGAGCTCCCTCCGGAACTCTGGACATGTCATGATCTCCGCACCTTCAGAAGAGAATTGAAGACTTATCTCTTCAATCAAGCCGGCCTGGCCTAGAGCTCCTCGGGTTTTTATGTAATTTAAATTAAGTAGTTCGGGTTTTAGTATGGGATTTTAATTTGGTTTTTAGTACAGCCTAGGTTATTTAATTCTGTTTTAAATATTTATTATTGTTACGTTTTAAATTTGGCTGTAAACCGCTCCGAGTCCTACAGGAGAGGGGCGGTATAAAAGTTTACAAAATAAAAATAAAAATAAAATAAATAAAGTGAGCCAAACCTCAGCACTAGCAGGCTCTTTAATAGCTGCCTAGGGGAGGTTTATGAAAAGAGTTGATTTGATATTGGATTGCTTGACACATTATATGTATAGTGTGACAATCTGGCTCTTGTAACATTAAGGAAAAACTACAGCTAGATTTACACTTTTATAACTTGGCATAGCAGCAAATGGACTGATTTACAAGTGCTCACCTTAATTCTCTGCCAGAGTCTTGTGAAAATATGGACTGTCTAACCTAGGGGTAGGTAACCTTGGCTCTTTTATGACTCATGGCTCAGGAATTCTGGGAGCTGAAGTCACGAGTCATAAAAGAGCCAAGGTTGCCTACCCTTGCTCTAACCTTTCATATTGCTTAACGTCAAGAAAACAAGATTTGATGATATGTACATATAAGGTATTTTGATTCTGAAAGATCTGTAAAATCTACAAATAATGCATGTCTCAATTCTAAATTGCTGAGGCATAGTTCAAATTTAAGCTTTCTTGATAATAGTTAAAGCAGAATTTGGATTTCAATACACCAACATTTACTGACATGTCTAGCCTAGTAATAGTAGCCTGTTTGGCTTAGGTTTGGCTTAGTGTAGAATGTACAAAATTTTTACTTTTGGTAGTTATTTTCTGGTACTACTGGTCTCCTGAAATTAATGTCAGCTCTGAACCATTACACAGGCTTATGTGACCTGGTAATCTCAAATCAGCCTTTAGGATTTTTAAATACAGTGCAAAATATGGAAAGTAAATCACTCAAAGTATCCTTCTCCCGATTCTTGCAGAATTTACTGCAAGAGACAAAATCTACCCCACAAAGGGGACAATAGCAAAATAAATGAATAAATATGCCATCGTAATGGCTTTTCATGGACTATCCATAAATGTTCTCTGTTGAACTTTCACTTTCAAGTAGATGATCAACTTATTTTGGCACCTGAAGTTAAAAAGCCCCCAAGTTAGCCTTCCCAGTTCTAGCAGTAAAAATAGAATAACCACATTTAAAAACTAACAGACACAAAAGAAAGTGTACCTGACATGAGGAAAAGAAGACCAGCAACATGCTGTGTGAGACTCTTCTCCCAAAAGAAGCCAACTGCAGTTACAATGCACCCACAGAGAAGAACAGCTGCTGCCATCCCAAGGAAACCTGCTGTAATTCTTCTTAGGTCTAGTCTCATAAGGGAAGGAAGTGATAAATTATCAGCACACATTAAAATTACATTATAAGCCTATTCTTATGCGTACACATTCCTAGAAATAAGCTACAGGTAGCACTCAATGACAACAGGGACAGAACATCCATTGCTAAATGATATGGTCATTAAATGAGCTATGCCCAACTGCAACCTTTTTTGTCATGTCGTTAAGCGAATCATAGTCATTAAGCAAGTAATGTGCTTATTGTTTCCCCCATTCACTTTGCTTGCCGGAAGACCCCTGAGTCGGTCACGAATGGCAAACATAAGACCTCAGGATGCTACAGTAGTTACAAATATGGTGTGAGGACTAGTCACAATAGCTCCACTTTCTTCAGCACCATCATTAGTTCAAACAGTTGTTAAATGAATGGTAGTTAAGTTGAGGACTACCTGTATGTTAAATGTAATATGACTTTTTTAATTATAAAGAATTGCCAGATCATGGAGCTATTGTTTCTTACCAATTTTAATAAGAAAAAAATGATGGACACATCTTCTGATTCGTTTTTCTTGTAAGTTTTTAAAAAACCCTTATTCTAAAAAAAATTAACACTGGCCATTTCTATGACAACTTCTACCCCATTTGTGCACCTTGGTTACTAAAAAAAAATATACTATTAAATAGTATACTGTTTGCTATCAAAAAGTTATTCCACCCTGCTCTAAAAGGAAATTTTGCTACATCTATTGCTACATCTATTTAACAAACTGGCAAGATGGTTATTACATAGAATGCATATAGAATAGGTAACATTATATACTAATATTTATTTTCACATTTGTAACCTGCCCTATATCAATGGATCACATCATACTAGGAAGACCACATGTTTAACCTAAATACACAAATACTTACGTAACAAGTGCCATTCATCCTGCTGGATAATCTTGGTTAAATGGATAGGGATGTTCCATAAGCGTATTGGTGTGGCAAAGTGATACTTGATTGCTGTACATCTCTGAGCAATATCTTTAGAAAACAGAAATATTTAATGAATAATTCTGAACAGGATCTGAGTGATGACTTTTTTAACATAGAGAAATCCAGGAAAGAGATGCTTCCAAATGAGCCTTTTATTGTGAAATTGAAATGTTTATAAAATAATTGCCTTATTCAAAGAACTTATATAAAGGTAGGGACTACCATCATCTTTTTAATTATAGTCCTCCTGCATTTTCCCACCAATGACTGTAATGCCTGCCTTGGATTTTATCTTTGCTTTTTTGTCGTTAATTTTTGGTTTTGCTATTGTTTGGATTTTAGATATTTATTATTCTATTTTTCATATTAGAACTTGTACATTGCCCAAATTTTACTGGGGCAAGTTAATGAATTCTGTAAGTAAGAAAATAAAATCAATAAGATAGTATTGAGACCCAGAAGACAAATTATAATTTATGATTGCATTCATAAAACTTATGCAACTGGTTTAATGGGACATATTATACAATAGTTATAGTATGTCATAAGCACCTTAACACCATAAGCCAGCATAGGGGTTGGACAGTGTTAGCTGCTAACTACTAGCCTGTAATTTTCTTGCTAAACTAAGTTCCCCAGTCATAAACAGGCCTATTCTAGGAATGCCATCTCTATTTTATTTTTTTTAACCTTTCACCCAATGCAATATAGAGGGGGAGATGTAAAAAAAAGGGCAGAAATGACTGACCAGGAGCATTGATAGCAACCTTACAGGTTTGGTTTTTAATTTTTCCTCAAACAGATTAAAAAAAACAGTAGTTGAGAAGCAAAGATGGCCACTTAACTAGGATCCTGAATCACTAACTCCCAGCGCACAGGGATGTATCTCCTGGGATAGTAGCTGGGATCCAGCATATTGTCCAAACATAGTCAATCAAGATCATGTGAAGTGTTAATACCACTTTACAATGCCTTGGTAAGGCCACATTTGGAATACTGCATCCAGTTTTGGTCACTGCGATGTAAAAAAGATGTTGAGACTCTAGAAAGAGTACAGAGAAGAGCAACAAAGATGATTAGGGGACTGGAGGCTAAAGCATATAAGGAACAGCTGCTGGAATTCGGTATGTCCGGAGAGGAGCGGCATACAAGACCGAATAAAATAAATAAATAAATAAAGTAGAGAAGGACATGGGGGGAGGGGGGATATGGTAGCAGTGTTCCAATATCTCAGGAGCTGCCACAAAGAAGAGGGAGTCAAGCTATTCTCCAAAGCACCTGAAGGCAAGACAAGAAGCAACAGATGGAAATTAACCAAAGAGAGAAGCAACCTAGAACTAAGGAGAAATTTCCTGACAGTTAGAACAATTAACCAGTGGAACCACCTGCCTCCAGAAGTGTGAATGCTCCAACACTGGAAGTTTTTAAGAAGAGACTGGACAGCCATTTGTCTGAAATGGTATAGGGTTTCCTGCCTGAGCAGGGAGTTGAACTAGATGACCTCCAAGGTTCCTCCCAACATCATCATCATTATTATTATTGGTCTATTATTACTTTGAAGCAAAATCCGTACAAGGAGGTGATACAGCATCAAGCAGTCAATTGCATGTTTCAATCTAGATAGCAGTCGTAATTCTCCACTTTGTAGCATCACTGTTACAACTTCCTTATAATAGCTTTTTCTCTTATCTGCTTGTGGCTTATTGCCAAAGGACTATAGAAATATTGGCTGGATATTTAATGGATAATGGGTGCTGATTTGCAGATCTTTTCTTATGCTGCTATCCTCAAACACTTGACATTGGAAATGTCATATTTGCATATTATATTTGGCTGTCAAACTGATTTACAATCCAAAACATGTAAAACCTGAGAGTACAGAATATCTTCAAGGAAAGGATAAAGGATAAAGACAAAAGACAATTTAAAAAGCACTAAAAAGCTTGCCACAATTTTAGCCACTTATCTAACACCGACTTTAAAAAAAAAAGAGGTCTTCATAAGTAGTAAAAAGGTAAAGGTTTCCCTGTCAGTCATGTCCAACTCCAGGGCACAGAGCTCATCTTGTCTGAAGACAATTTCCAAAGGCGCATGGAACCCTATTATCTTCCCACAAAAGTGGTATCTATTTATCTACTTGCATTTGCATGCTTTCGAACTGCTAGTTGGGCAGAGCTGGGGCAAGTAATGGGAGCTCACCCTGTTGCGTGGACCCCAAGTCTTGAATCTGGGTTGTCAACTCTCCAGCTGACAAGTTCAGCATCTTTACCTGCTGAGCAAACCTTTTGTTTCATGTATCCTTTCTGACAAAAAAAATGAAATTGAAGGTGACTGTAGCTGATAGGTAAGATTCGAGTGAAAGGAGATAAATCTTTTAAATTTCCTGATCTAAAATAATGTAATGCTTTATAAATAATATTTGTTTTAAAACAGTGATAATTTAATAGACATGCTGAATTAGGACCATTAGTTGCCAAATCTGGCAGAAAATCACTAGTCAATAGTGCCTCAAATGCAAACCCTGTGTATCAAATAGATGAGCTTACTCTGGAAATAATCTGATTTATAACATATGTTTGGAAGTTGCCTTTTTCTGCTAAGATATATTACTACAGTATGCAACATTATCTGAAATTTTATAAAAGATGCACAAAATAATTACAATTAGGATGAATTTGACAAGTCCCAGCTTCTGTGGCAGTGGGGTGGGGTATTTTCTTTTGTTCTTTGGTTTGGCTGACTATAAATATTAAGAGATCTCCCTAGAGAAACAATCAGTGAAATGTTATAGAATTATTCTGCCAATTATGATCATGAAAGCACTTACTCATTCTTACAGTTTTGCTGCCAACAAGAGAGCATATATATCCCCAACTGATTGACACACTTTGAAGTTTCTGATTATGCAGTACAATTAAAACAATTTATAACCCAATTTTCAAGATAACCTAGAGCAGTGATGGTGAACCTATTAGAGACCGAGTGCCCAAAAACTGGCCTTGCCCCCGCTCCACCCCTGCCCAACCCCGCCTGCCCGCAGGGCCACTCACCACCTCCAGGGCCCGTCACAGATGGCCCAGGCAGCCCAGCAGCGCCATGGCAGCCACGCCCTCTCCCCGTGCCTTGGAGCATCAACTGCGCGACAGGGTGTGAGGGCAGAATCTTGATATGAATATGCTTCCTGGCTGCGATGTCCTTGGCTGCGCTGCTCCATGTGGGCCACACTTGGGGGCGACTCTCCTCCAGGGGGACTGCTGGTGAGGGGGTCACCGGGGGAGGCAACAGCATGTGTGCCCACAGAGAGGACTCCGAGTGCCGTCTCTGGCACCCATGCCATTGGTTCGCCACCACTGACCTAGAGCAAATATATGATTGGTTCTACATTTTAGTTCTGACATACTAGCTGTGTCTGAAATTCTTAAACTAATTAGAAACCATTAGAAAATGGTTTTGAAATTCTTTTTGTAAGAAACGTATATAGGTTTTGTAATTTTTTGTCTTAACAATTTAAGAAGCATATTGCAATAGATATGGGAAATGTTCTTTTTTAACAAATCAATAGGTTAAGAGTCTTAAATAATGTTATATTAATATTGTATGTTTTGAAAATGAAACTAAGTTGACCAAATATTATTTTTCAAATAAATTGGGCCCTTCAGAGAGTGGGCTGTATCTTCTTTATGCTAGAAGTCTAATATGGAAGAAGGGGCTTTTATTTGAATGTTCTGGGCAGCTGTACATTGATGCCAGTTTGGTCTAATCATCAGGTTGTAAATGATAAAGAAATTTCATGGTTCCAAGATATGAATATGATGCTGAATTATATTCTGAAATCTGTAGCTCAGGTATACAATGAGGTTGAAGGTTCGTTCTTCGAGTTTGTGGGTTGGTTTCTGAATGTTTCGTTACCCGGCTAGGTAACAACTTCAGCAGGATCCATGAACATCAGCTGGCAGTCAAACACCACGATCCCAAATCCTTAATCTCTAACCACACTGACACCAAACAACACCAGTTCGATTGGAGCAACACAAAAATCATCGGCCACACTACCACCCACCATACTTGTGAGTTCATCAAAACCTGGCACTCCACAAGCAATTCCATCAGCAGAATCATCGACCTATAACCAGTCTACAAACCCCTCAAAATCCAAATCAACTGTACAGCCAACCAGAGACCGCACCGACCCTCAACCAACCCACACAAGGCTCCCCCCACCAGCAGTTCACCTTCCAATGACCCTGACCGGAGGTAACCTCCCCATCACATGACCCATCACAAGACTCAATGATGACTCACACTTTGCCCATCACAAGACCCACCACAGACCCTCAGTTGACACACCCGCACCTGAAGCCCTTTAAATGTACATTTATATAATTTACTATTGAATAGATTCTTCTAACACTGAAAAATTTGATCACATAAACTTCTTTGTGGTCATATTGTTTAAGTATATAGTATATATTTAGTTATGTTAGGATATAATGTGATTCTAAATAACTTTTCTTTTTCGTTCTTTGGGGAGATTTCCTATATTTTATGAGCGTTAAAACTCTAGCTATGCTTATGATACAAAATGTGCTGTACAATAATGCATTTTGGTAAGGAAATGTCTTTGAATTTGTGTATTGAAGGCTGCAAGATATGCATTGCAAGTCAAAGTCAATAAATCTGAAAATGGCAAGGCCTACTGAAAAGTGAGAGGATAGTGGAAATGATTTTCTGTAAAAAATATATATATATTCTCCAAAGGCCACAGAGGATTATAGGAGTTATGTGCCAACACTGTTTAGTTAAAAAAAAGGGTGTTCAGTTGTTATGTCACTATCCTGTAAAAAGAGTATTCAGTTTCAATTTAGGATATTTTGTATCTGAAAAAATAAATATTGCTAATCAGTTAAACAGTTTGGTTAAGAAAAATAATTTTTAATATCTCTGAAAAAGAACATCAGTTTCCAGAGCAATTTTTATTTAACCCAGAAATTAAAGCTGGACATCTTAAAAAGCATTTCAATATTGTGTAGTGATTAGGTTCCTTAATTATGGCAGAGAAAGCTACGGTTCAAATTTTCAATTATCTGTTTGACAGAGTTTAAAAGGCTAAAGTCAAGTAAAGGGGTGTTGTCTTACCTGAACGCCTTTTCTCAGCATGAAGATGTAGCATCCACCGGCGGGTAATCTCAGCCTTCCTGCTCAGTTTAGACTAAGACCAAACTTTAGCCACGCCTCCTTTGGGCGGTCCTTTTCCCAGTTTTGACGAGGCGAAGCTTCATAAGGTCTTGACACAATGGCTCCTCCTGTAAATACACCTGCCTAGACTAACTGTAAAGGTGTGGATGCTACATCTTCATGCTGAGAAAAGGCATTCAGGTAAGACAACGCCCCTTCTCCAGCATGATAGATGTAGCATCCACCGGTGGGACATACCAAAGCCATTCATGTCCCTGCCGGGAGGGAAGTCTAGGCTTGTGATCCATGTGTAGAAACGACCTGCTGCAACACCCTTCTGCCAAAGGAAGCATCTGCCGCAGCAAACTTATCAAGTTTATAGTGCTTATAAATGAAGAGGGGGAAGACCAGGTGGCTGCCCTACAAATTTCCTCAACAGAAGCCTGGGTTGACCAGGCCGGAGAAGTGGCTGTGCTACGCGTCGAATGAGCGGTAATGTTGGCAGGAACCAGAAGCGACTGAACCTTATATGCATGAGATATGCACGCCCTGATCCATCTTCCAATGGTTGAAGACGACACCTTCAGACCCATGGAAGAAGGTTGGAAGGACACGAACAGTGCCTCCGTCCTGCGAAAATGTGAAGTTCGCTTGACGTAGTGATGTAAAGCCCTGCGCACGTCTAAAGTGTGCCACAATTTCTCCAGGTGATGTGAGGGGCACGGACAAAAGTCCAGAAGGACCAGATCCTGAGACCTATGGAACCAGGTATTAACTTTCGGAATGAAAGAAGGATCCAGCTTGAGGACCACTCTGTCATCCAGAAACGTACATAGGTCACTCCTGACCGAGAGAGCAGTCAGCTCCGAAATACGCCTTGCCGATGTGATGGCTACTAAAAAGGCTACCTTTAAGGAAAGAAAGTGACGTGAACAAGATTTGATGGGTTCAAACGTGAACCTGTTCCTGTTAACACCTGCAACACCTTTGGCAAGTCCCACGTGGGATATCTGTGTACAACCGGAGGGCCGGTGTTGACAGCCCCCTTAAGGAAAGCCGAAACTGCTGGGTGTTGAGACAACTGAACCTGATTTTCACATATGAGCACGGTAGACAAGGCCACAACCTGTCTACGAATGGTATTATGAGACAGGCCCTTGTTCAGACCTTCCAAAAGATATTCTAAAATGATAGGAATGGTAACTGCCAGGGGATCTAATTTCCGTGTCGCACACCACGTGCAGAAATGCTTCCAACATGGCGTTGTAAATTCTATTGGTTGAAGGTCGTCTGGAGGCTTGAATTACTGCAGTCACTTCAGAGGAATAGGACTGTCTAAACAAACTTTCCCGCTCAAGTGCCAAGCGGCTAGTTGAAGCCACTGGGGGTCTGGATGCTGAAGATGACCCTGACTGAGAGAAACACGGTCTGATGGGATCTTCCATGGCGGGGAGATCGACAGATCCACGAGGTCGGCAAACCACGGTCGCCTTGGCCAGTGAGGGACCAGTAAGCTTAGTTCTGCTTGTTCTAGGAGAAGTTTCCGAATGACCACTGGGATCAGAGGGAGCGAAGGGAATGCGTAAAGCAGTTCCCTGGGCCACTTGCTGCGAAGAGCGTCCGTTCCCTCTGCCCCCTGCGACGGGAACCTCATGAAGAACCTGGGCAGCTGGGTGTTTGCTGGTGAAGCAAACAAATCTACCTGAGGGAGTCCAAATCTCTCCGATATCTCCCTGAATAGGGCTGGATCTAAGCGCCACTCTGAGTGGTCTACCTTCTCCCTGCTCAGTGAATCGGCCTGGCGATTCGCCTCCCCGGATATGTGTTCTGCGGTGATGGACTCTAGATTGGATTCTGCCCACAGACCCAGGGCCAGTGCTTCCTGCATGAGTGCCCACGATCTGATCCCTCCCTATTTGTTGACATGGGCTGATACAGGCTGCACTCCATGTGGCCCAAATCGGCCTCTGAGGCCAAACAGGCCTCCAGGGAATGAAGCTCCGATTGAGCAAAGTTCCCTCTAGACTGGCTAACTACAAAACATTTTAGCTAAAAAGCACTAAAAAAAAACAATAAGAGAAAAACTATCAAGTTTTAGAAAAAACTGATATTTCGAATTAGTCTATCTGAGGAGCAACAAATTTTGTGTCCTTACTGAGCTAAGACTAAGACAAAACTGGGAAAAGGACCGCCCAAAGGAGGCGTGGCTAAAGTTTGGTCTTAGTCTAAACTGAGCAGGAAGGCTGAGATTATCCACCGGTGGATGCTACATCTATCATGCTGGAGAAGAGGAGAGCCATATTTCTTTCCAGGAAGGATGATAAAATATCATGAAATAATGCTGATTTGGAAATAAATACGTCCATTAGCTTGGGCAATATGAAGAGAAATCATCCTTTCCTTGCCCAATTCAAGACTATCTCAAAGTACTTTTCTCTAAAACTGTTTTTCTCTCCATAGTATAGGAGAGAATAATATTGCACATAATAGCTCATCCTTAAAGAGAGTGCAAGAACATAAAAGACCTGTTAGTCCAGTATTCAACACTTGCATTGATTAAAAAGATACTTTGAGAAAGCCCATAAGCAGGACATGAGCACAGTATAACTCTCTTGTTATATTCACTAAGAGCTTCTTGAAGATAGATTGGTGGAAGTAATTACAGAGCCACTGATAACCCTGTCCTCCATGGTAATTCCCTTTAAAACTATCCAAGCCAGTGGCCACCACTACATCTTCATTATAACTTCTACAGCTACATTACTGGCTGCATAAAGTTTGTTTATTCATTTATTACAAAACCTTCTACCCAAGGCCACTTCAATCACATACTCTAATGGCAGGCAATACATGTTATGCATATTAAAAATATCAATAATAAATCTGCCAATAGATTCAAAATAACAAGAATATAACACTCATCAATCAGCTCAAGTAAATCTCTTCTTCACCTCAGTCTCCAACTACGCATTTAAAAAGCTACATTTTAACAGCTTTTTGAATAAAAGGAGTGAGGATACAAGTCTTTATATTCATTTAATGGGAGGATAGTCCATAGGTAGGGACATCTCACAAACAAATGTTTACTTCCCAGTTCCATTTTATTACACTTCACATGGATGGGGACTTTCATCAGGCCTTCTCCATAGGCAGGGAGGTTCTGTTTGGAGCAGGTGACCTCAAAGAAAGACAAGGTCAAGTCATGTAGGACCTTAAAAATAATCACAAGCACTTGAGGCTTCCACCACTCAGCATTAATGAATAAGCCCAGGATCTATGTATGCAACGAAATTTCATTTTGATGTATGCCAATTGGTGTACATTCAAAGTGACAATAAAGTTGTTGTTGTTATTGTTATTATTATCTAGTAGTATGGCAAAGGAAGACAAGCACATCTTCATCTTATTTTTCCACCTTACGTATAATTTTCTACCTCACAATGTTCCTATGCAATTTGTCAGCTAGAACGCTGCAGCCTTTCCTCATAGCAAAGATGTTCCAGTGCCTTCTGAATTTTTTTCAGATATACAATATCTTCTTGAAATTAATGATCAGAATCATGTACACTGTTTCAAGAGTTTTGAATAAATAAACTTTATTTATTCCCTTCCCAATAATCCATTCAGGAATATGGATTATTGGGAATATGCCTTTTAGTTCAACAAGAGTTGCATTCTGAGTGAACACTTTAACTGAGCTATCTTCTATCTGCTATAAAGTAAACATCCTTTCCATATTAAGTGACTGAAACTTTAGAGCTCACCAGTGTAAAATAATTTAAACCGCTTTTGCCATTTTGAAAGTACATTTACCCTATCTGGAGTCATTGTTTTGGAGCTAGTATGAAGAGTTGGGAGGATGCCTCATGCAAAATGTTTATATATAAAATATAGAGAGCATGAGAGTGTTCCTCCTGGAAATATAAGCAGAAAAGCAAAAGGTCAAAATGCTAGTTTCTGGGGTGAAGAAGACATACGTTCTATTATTTCAGAAATATTAGTAATTTCTATCAGTTGAAGGGGAAAAAATGTCATTTCTGCAAGATAGGCCAATATGTATCAAAAAGTGATGGTCATCATGCCTTTGCTTTATTAGGTGCAGTGACTCCACAGCATTTTCAGAATGAAAGGATACTCCTGAAGTACAGCCTAGAAGTTGTGCAATGAAATAAAAGAAATGGTAACCAGGGGACGGTCCTTGCATATTGAAGAGAAAATATTCACTATTATAACAGATGTATTACGTATTACTCTGTTTTGGGAGCTTTGAAACAGATTGGTAGCTACCCAAACTAGGTGCTATGGCATGCTGAACAACTGCTCAGTGAATTTAAGGTTAAACTACATACTATACAGATTACTGAAGACACATAATGCATGGGAAAGAGGTATAGAATGAAGTAGGCTAATACATGGAGTGCAATCACGGAGAGGTTGATGAAGACTGGATTCATTGTGTTATTTGTGTGATTATTGTTGTCCATAAATTAATACATGAA
This sequence comes from Bothrops alternatus, assembly GCA_034064705.1. NCBI lineage: Eukaryota > Metazoa > Chordata > Lepidosauria > Squamata > Viperidae > Bothrops > Bothrops alternatus. Next base: position 17,460,166 of record JARGCV010000104.1, on the reverse strand, counting down.
CATAATAGTGCTTAGGAAACATAGTATTCTCTTGCTCCTTAGTCACTAATAAAATGCACTTTATTGGTGAGATGCAGCATAAATGCCACATTGGAGAATGCACTTCTATAGTGATATATCTAATATTATATTTGCAGAAAACTGCGAGAAAAATAGAAGAGTGGAAACTAGTCAAGAAAATTATGGGTGGTGTTGCAGGGCAGAAGAGGACTATGAGGACAATGACTAGCACAGTGATGACAGCCAACAACTGTAACCATGTAAAGGAAAGAGGTGAAAGGAAAAAGATAATGCCATGATTAATGGTTTTGTGTGATGATGGCAATAGATGTGCTGTGAAAAGGCCTGCTTGTGTGTATTCTCAGGAACTGTGACTGGAGATGACAAGTGCATTATAGTAACAGCTGTGAGAGATTATTCATTCTATACCAGGGAGGTTTCAGGATGGAATTCACATAATTATGGTGTGGAGTGACAGACTTTTGGGGAGAAAAGAGGATGCACATACAAAAGAAAAACACACACATACAAAAAGACATGCATATATCATATGACACCATGCATCGATATAGTGAAGAAATTATGGTGGGGCCTGATCTAGGAGAAGCACTTTGAGGTGGTAACAGTGGGAAAGGGGAATGTAACCTGCAACGCCGCCTGAGATCACCCCCTCACCTCTGTCCAGTAGGCTATCCAGGTCTTGGTCGACTCCCCAAAAGTAGCATTTCCTCCAGAGACCGGCGTAAGTGGCGAAGAGAGGCCGGCCACACCGAGATTGCAGCCACCGGAGTCCCAGGAGCGTTCGCCAGTTCTCCAGCTGGAGCAGCAGGTTCCCGGTGGTGGGAACTGCCTCCGCACTGCCTCCGCGGGGGACTCGTTGCCTGGCATCCCGCAGGGGCAGGTGCGGCAGCGGCAGGAGTCGGCGGCGTTGGTCCGGGAAGTGGGCGCTGCCGGCGCGGTCCTCGCAGCTCTCCCGGTGGCGCCGGGGGTCAGTCTCGTACCAGTGGTCGGTGAAAATGGCCGTGACGAGCAACGCCAACGAGCAGAGGCTGAGGCACAAGCTGAGCACCCGTGTTCGCGCGCCGCCCATGGCTTACCCCCGGGGCGCTCCTCGCCTGGCACGCAGTGTCCTTCAACGGACGCCCGTGCTGCTTTCAGGGCTTCCGCGCATGGTACCGCGAGAGACAGCAAGGCGTCCAGAAGGAGCCTCCAGTTTCTACTCGCTCGCACAATCAAGCCACCGACTGGGTAGACGGCAGCGCCTGTCCCGCGTTCACTGTTCACTCTCCACGGGTGGGTCGCTCCACACAAAAGAAAGCCTAGGAGCTTGCAGCACCGCTGGGGAGACGCCAGAGGGAGCAAGATCAACTGGTCGGCGGCCGCGCAGGGCAGCAAGAAAGCGCGCGAAGTCAACTTGCCCGCTGAGAGAGGACTGAGCAAGGCTGCGCGGCCGAAGATCCTATGTCTTCATGAGGAAATACTACGTGTCTTCTCGTTTATTCCAGTTAGTCCAACTGACTGCAGGAAGGAATTTCAGGAGGATAAGCATATTCTATTGCAGCCTTTTATAACTTAGGAATGGAGAATCTGAAATAGGACTAAATGCATGAAAGAATAGAGCTTATTGGAGCATGTGAACATGCCAAATGATCTCATTGTTTAATTAGCATTGCCTCATGGTGTTATAGGATTGGTATTTTGTAGGCAGAGAAAGGGATCAATTCCAAAAACATTCTATCATTTATATGTGAACAGGTGTGATTCCAATTCACTAGGTGTGAAATAACCACCAGAATATCTTGCACAGTAAATGCAGGCACCCATTTGGGTGCTGCGAAGACCTTTCAATGTTGAGAATATTTGCTGAAAGCTCTCACATGACTCAGGGGGGGTTTGTTCACAAAACCCAAAGGGTGCAGCCAATCTACCCATTTATCCAAATGCAAAAATTGCATATAACCTGAAGAGAAGCAGAACTTAATGGAAGTGTCTCTATATTTTAATACAAAACAGGTTTGATGTGTTCCCCACTCTCTGGATTCAGAAAGTGGTGAAACAAATATATTTTTATCCTATTTTTTAATGTTTTTCATCAACTGGGATAAATAAATTAGACTTCCATTTCCCTAAGCTGGCCAGTGGAACTGTTTTACTATGGTGCACAGGTAGTCCTCAAGTTATAACAGTTGGGGCTGGAATTGCCATCACTAAATAATGTGATCACCAAGAACAATATTAGATGACTACATTGCTAAATGATGGCAATTCAGGCAGTACCAGTTACCACTGTAACCACAAGACACATGGGTTGTTAAGTGTGTATCAGCAGGAGTCTCCAATAAAGAGTTAGAGGGGTGCTGCAGGAGATGAGGGAGGTCCTGAGAGGCCCAACCCAGGACATACATGAGTTGGGAGGGAGGGCTGCAGGTCTGGTTCATCCATACAAATGCAGGGAGGCCCAGGGAAGAAGAAGGCCATGATGCATTGCAGTGGGAGAGACTTACCAGAGCAACTTGTGACTTTCCCTTCTGGTATCCCCAATGACTTTGCTTGTGGGAAGCCAGCAGAGAAGGTCGCAAATGGTCTGAGCTTCAAGAATCTGTCGTAATTCAGCACCATCACCATTTCAGCTACTGACCTGAAATAAACAAGGACCATTCTCTGTGAGCCCCAAGTCTCACAAACGCTATTTTGCGTTTTGTCAATCAGAATATTAATAAGCATATTCTGCAACTATTAAGATACCACATGGGGCCATGAGATGTTTGATCTATGATATACATTTTTAAATGTATTTTTAAATCAGGCTCCTGATTGGCATGCACCATGTTGTGTAAACTCTTCATTAAGTCTACAATCTGGCCAAATTTCAATAGACGCCTACATCATCCTTATTGTACGCCACGGAATCATTCTAGACTTTCTGGTTTACAGTAACAAAAATATACAATAAAACTTCCATGCCAATAAATCACAACTCCCCCCCCCAAACATAATACAAAGAGCCAATTGCTTTAGTACTGGCCTAGAAACTAGGAGACTGAGTTCGAGTCCTACCTTAGGAATGAAAGCCAGCTCAGTAACTTTGGGGCAATCACTATCAGCCCAGCTCACAGGATTGTGATTGTGGGGAAAATAGGAGGAGAAAAGAGTACTAGGTATGTTCACCACCTTCAGTTATTTATAAAATAATAAAGGTGGGATAAAAAAATCTAATAAATAAAATAAATAATGCAATATATAGGGTTCACAGTAAAAAGATTTATTTATCAACTTTATATGAACCCACCTCTCACAAGAAATTACTCCAGATGGCATATAGCAGGGGGGCCCAACTTCTGAGCCATGGCCCACTGCTGGGTGTGGCCTATTTGGAACCAGGCCATGTGAGCGGCAGGCCAGTGTGCATGCATGTAGCTTGACTTCCGTAAGCGGCAGGCCGGTGCGTGTGCACACATGTGCAGCTTGACTTGTGCAAGTTAAACTGTGCACATGTGTGTGCACACTGGCCCACGGGTGGCTCGGTTCCCCTCTCCTCCACACCCACCAAACTGCAAAGGTTGGAGACCACTGACATACAGCAAAAAAATAAAATATAAAACAAAAAACATATCAAGCATATATTTAAAAAAAAATAAGAAAAAGCACACACAAAAGATTGAATAAGCAACAGATTCAATCAGTTCCAGAACATTCTGCATTGTCATTTAAATTAATCCCTTTTGAGAGCCCACCTCCTCCCTTACATACGATTAAATTATGTCCTTATGGACAACTGGGATAAATTTGGACTCATTCAATTTTTACACAATTTTTAAACTCAGATGGCTTTGAAAAAGCTCTGCTCATGGTTTCTAACTTGCCCAGTCCTGTTAAACATACTGAGAGATGTTTTCCTTCTGGTGGAGCCATTGTTCAGTAGCAGAGCACTCTTTTCCAGAAAAAAGACTGGTCTGTTTGCAATTTTACAAGAGAGCCTCAACCTTTGACTGCAGGCATAACTAGCATCTAAAAGCAATAAAAGATGTTGACAGTGAATACAAATAATGTAACTTTTATTTGCCAAAGATGTTCAATGTATTTCCAGTTACAATGCATGGTAATCACTCTAGGTATATACTAAACTATAAATAGAGTAAAATCTAAATAAGGCTGTGATGAAAGAATTTAACAAATATTTCCATTCATACATATATTAAAACCTAAAAATACTGATATATATATATGTGTGTGTGTGTGTGTGTGTGTGTGTGTTCATTTAAATTGCTAACAAAGAATAAGGGAGAACTGGTATAGCTATTTCGAGTTTCTTAACTCTCTTCAGCCAGAACTTAGATATTTGTTCCTGCGGATGGCTCTGGGTTGAGCTGAAACAGGTAAAAGAAAGAAAGATTTCTTTCTCCCATATTTGGGTTTACAGGGTGCAATTTAAAAAAGAAACACTCGATACACATCTCTTCCCTCCCTGACTGCTAACAAAGTGAGACAGAGCCTGTGGCCTAGAGGTTAATACAACTGCCTAACATGCGGACTGCCCAGGTTCGAATCTCAGAAGGGTAAGTTCTGGCTGAAGAGAGTTAAGAAACTCGAAATAGCTATACCAGTTCTCCCTTATTCTTTGTTAGCAATTTAAATAAAAACATATATAGATATTTGTTCCTGCGGATGGCTCTGGGTTGAGCTGAAACAGGTAAAAGAAAGAAAGATTTCTTTCTCCCATATTTGGGTTTACAGGGTGCAATTTAAAAAAGAAACACTCGATACACATCTCTTCCCTCCCTGACTGCTAACAAAGTGAGACAGAGCCTGTGGCCTAGAGGTTAATACAACTGCCTAACATGCAGACTGCCCAGGTTCGAATCTCAGAAGGGTAAGTTCTGGCTGAAGAGAGTTAAGAAACTCGAAATAGCTATACCAGTTCTCCCTTATTCTTTGTTAGCAATTTAAATAAAAACATATATAGATATTTGTTCCTGCGGATGGCTCTGGGTTGAGCTGAAACAGGTAAAAGAAAGAAAGATTTCTTTCTCCCATATTTGGGTTTACAGGGTGCAATTTAAAAAAGAAACACTCGATACACACACACACACACACACACACATATATATATATAATATATATAGTGTGTTTGTATGTGTGTGTATTACACACATATAGTATATGTGTGTGTATATATTATATATATATATATGATAAATTGATATATATCAAAAGAACTGATAAAATGGAATTATATCATAAAACAAAATAGAAAAGATAGGCACTTAGATTTTTTTTAATAGCTTAATGGCTATAAATGAGCTATCAAGACTGATTACCATTCTCAATCTAAATAATCCTATATTATTGTTTAGGAATGTGTTTTTGATCATGGGTACCTATTTTAGGTTTTATTTTAGTTTAATCTTTGTTTTTCTTTATGGTTACCTTCCATTCTTGTGCTTATTTGGATTTGGTTATTTATAATTATGTTGCTGCTGCTTCTTTCTATTCTAAGTTATCTGCAGCCCAGAGTCCTTTAGGATTGGGGCTGACTATAAATTATGTAAAACAAATGAATAATTTAAATAATTGCAAGTGGTATTGATAAGTAAATATACAATACAAAGCCACATATTTTATACAAAGCATGAGGTTATCACTGGTTTTCTAGTGTACTGGTTAACTTCAAAACAAAAACCAGCCAATTATGACTATTTTTCACAAGCAGGAGTTCAAAACATATGGATGAGTTATTAAAATGATCCTATTGTATAGCCCATTTACAATACCCATTAAATATGTAAGATATCTATCCTGGATAATGAAAGAGCCAATGGAGGTTATAGCAGTTATGAGAGACTAAGGCATAAATATAGCTGATGAGATTTTGGTTTTATTTATTAAACTAATTTTTTTGTATTATCTATGTATGTTTTAAGGATATATTAATTAGGAAAAATTAAAAAGCAAAGACACTTCTATATTATAATATAATTTTCCACATCAAGTTCATAGAAGAGAGATGAAAAGGTTCAATTCAAACAACAATTAAAAGTGATTTGAAATCCAAATCCACTTAAAGGAAAAGATGGCAGTGATATTAAGTGAGCTAATTAATTCTATAAACTTAATGTCTACCCAGAAGTAAATTCACATATATTAACATAAATGTATTACAGCCTTTGAACCTGGAGATTCTAAATTACCATTCCTCAACCCCGTTCCGAATTAGGGTCAACACTTGGACTACAGTTCTTAGAATTATCAGACAATAAAAAATTTGCTGCCAAGGAATTCTGGATTTCATTGCAGAACACACCTGGAGGACAGCAAGTTAGGGAAAGCTATACTAATCTACAGTATTGCAATTAAAAGTAAAGTATTATGCTAAAATATTCCGAGTCTAAACAAAAGTTACAGTTGCCAACATTTGAGACCAACACCTAGAACCCAGAGTGATTTGGGGCTTTGATTTATTGTTGGGAACACTAGTTACCATAGAACAAATTAATATATTCCCTCAGTATACATACATTTTGAAAAAACTTTGTACTCTTCAGAGTTAAATCGGCTACAGGGAACATTCTAGAAACTAATTAAGTAACACTAATTAGAATGTGTATTATTTATCCGTGATATGATTCATTCCTCTTCACAGAAATGACTCACAGCATTTTACTGCCAGAATCAGAATTCCTGCCTTAGAAAGCAAGGTACCCAATAGTTGTAGCTACCATTGTGCTTTGGCATCTAGGACAAAAATTCCTATCCCTACCTACTGAAAAACAAAATATTCATATAATAAATACATTTTCTGTCTTATGCCTTCTTTATAGCTAAGCCTCAGATTTACAACAGAATAGAAACATAGAAACATCGGACTTCTCCAGATTATACCACAAACTATTTGAGAAGGAAAAAACAGGTTTAGGACCAGTGTGTCAAAAATAGGGCGGTCCTGACATTGCGCCAACAGGATTTTGATGCCTCCCCAAGATGAATTCGCTATCTGCTGTTGGTCAGGATCTGCGTCAACAAGAGTTGTGTGTGCAGCCCAACTTCAGAATCGCAGCCTTTCCTCTCCCACGCACCCGCCTTCTAAACAAGCACACCACGTTACAAGGCAGTGCTTCAGGGAAGGGCCAAGCGACCGTCGGTCTTGTAAAGGGTCAGCACAGCTGCCGAATTGCACTCCCATCCTTCCGGACGGCGCCTGGTGGAAAAATGACTTTATATACACTTACGTGAAAATCAGACCGATGAACCTAAATTCGTCAGAAAGCGCAGTACTGTAAACAACTTTATCCAAATACCGCCTTGCAAACCTACATAGCCGGTACACAGCTTTATAAATTAAATGAAAAAGCTTAATAGAAATCAAGTCTGATTTCTATCCCGCCAAGGGTCCGCCGATCCTCCAAGCCAAGAAGGTACTTGTGGTCCCCGATTCCCAGTCTGCTGAGCACTGGAAGACACAAATCGCCAAGGCCGCACCGGCTGCTCCCGCTCTCGGGTCCGAATATTTCGCCTCATAGTGTTCCAAGCCGCTCTCCCTCGAGCATGCCCAGATGCCTACCAGTCTCACCTTTCCCTTACGCCGCCTCTGCCCCCCGCCCGCTGCTTCCTAAGTCTTGCGAGACAGCCGCCGGGCAGCTGAAGATCCTGCGCGCATGCGCAGACGGTGACTGCGGGCGCCATGTTGCTTGAGGAGAGCTGGGGGAGGTGGCGTCGGTGGTGATCGCTCCGAGTCGTTTTCTCCCTCCACCTCCTCCCCCCCTTTCCCCTTACCCACCTGCTCACCCTCTTTCCTTCCTTCCCTTCCCCCACCTCGCCATCCCGGGGGCTGCGGCGGAGCGAGCTGAGGGGGCAGCTGCGTGCTCCGGGAGGCGGCGCAGCATGAGCGTCGGCGCGGGGCGGGTGTGCGACCTGTCCCGCAGGAACCCCCAGGAAGACTTCGAGCTTATCCAGCGCATCGGCAGCGGCACCTACGGCGATGTCTACAAGGTGAGCGGTGGAGGGCGAGGGGTCTGCTTTCCTTCCCCCCCTTTGCTCTTCAGTCTGCAGAGGTCCGACACCCGCCCTATCGTCGGGCAACCTCGCCAATTCTTCCCCCGCCTTCCTTCTTGGGAAAGGTGTTTTGGGGTGGCTCTTCCTCCATCTGCAAATGTTCTGACCTGGCAACTTATTTCCACAGTATTTTCTCTCCCGTCCCCTGATACCTATAGTCCTTTTCTCTTCCCCAGCCCAGGTATAAGATGGGTTGACTCGCATCTTCAGATCAGTCGCTATCTCTTATGAATGCAGCTGAGCTGTCACTCTCTAGGGTGTTCCCTTCTAACTTAATTTTGGGGGGTGAGCATGGCCTTCCATACAGATTTCTTCCATCCGAGTTGACATTATGACGCTACCAGCAGAAAAAAGCCTTTAAAAACATTTTCTACATGATTAACCTGGCAATTTAAGTTAACTCTGTAAGGAACCTGTACCCTCTGCCTCAGCACATGAGGTCAGGCAGGGTAATAGTGGGAGACTGGCTTCTAAACACAGATCGTAAGGGCTAGGTAGTCAGTGTGGCTTCTAATCTTCTTCCCAAGGTGAACCAACTTGCAGGCCTTCATGTACATTGGTTTTTCATCAGTGCCCCTCAGATTCTTCTTGAGATCTGTGAAGATACAGTACTACCGGTAATTTTCTCCCTAGTCATTGTCTTCCATTCTCTCTTCCTTCAAAATCAATGCCATAAAGTTTGTGTTTTTTTCTACAAGAAATGTATAACTTGATTATTATTTTGACAGTCCCTGAAATAATTTGATTCCCAACTGAACTCTGTGCTTAAATGATTTTCTTTCCTGCTAGAAATTGTCAATATATTTTCAAAAGCAGGGCATCATAGGTTATCGGTATTTCCCCTTCACTTTGACTCCCATTTCCACAAAGGGATATCTGTTTTGGATTCCCATCAGAAGTATTGTAAAGAGCCCTAATCCCAATTAAAAAAAAAATGCTCTTACAGCTCTTTAGCAAAGTAGGACCGTTCTTAAGACAGCAGCAGTGAGAAATGGAAGGGACAACTTAAGAGCTATTTATATCTCCATATGAATAAGTGAACTGCATTTTTTTTCTTTTTAACGTAAAGCAAACAGCCCGCTCATTTTTCAGTATCTCAGTTTGTTAGAACAATATTCGAGCATGCTTGTTATCCAAGTTATAGAGATAATATTCTAGGGTGTGTAGTTTAATGAAAATGTTACTGTAGCATTCTTTTTGAAGATCTGTTTTGCCTTACCATTTTTACCTGATCTTTCCAAGTAATGAAAAAATTGTTATGAGAAAGAATAACAACAGAGGGATTACTAAATATATTTTAAGGCTTTCACGTATGGATATAGTTTTAAATCTTTGCTTATTGTGTGGCAGAAGGACAGATGCTCGGAGAACTTTGAAAAAAAATGAATGGAGCTCTTGACATTAAATGAGACTAAAGACATGAATCTGAAATATGAGTCAGAAATAGTAGCTAGGGAAATTTGCAGTCTTTGTTTGGCATTTTTAAAGTGGATAAAGACAGTAGTAAACTTACAGAATTATAATAGCTTATTAAGGTAGTTTTGAGGTCAAATTTAAAACGTAACATAAAGGATTTGGGAGGTGTCTCATCATTTTTAATTAAACTTTTAAATATTTCCATGATTTTAAGATTGTGACTTCTCAGGTTTGATAAACTAGCAAAGAGATTTTAAACGCTTCAGTTTTAAAGCTGAAAGAAAGCAAATATGAAACAATTGTTTAAATTTACCTGTACCTAACTTTCCATTAACCTAAAACACAATTTCCTATAAAAAAATGGACAGAGTATTACTAGCTTAATTTCCAGCTAGCTATGACTTATTAACTTCACTGATATCTGTTCTTCTTCAATTAAGCCCTTGACTCTCAACCTTTATCTTCTATAAATAAATTATTTTTTAAAATGTCAAATAGTCACAGGTATTCATATAAAATATTGGCATAATACATTAGATAAAGCAATAAATCAGAAGTGCATGCTTAGGTAAATTATACTGAGATTATTTTAATATTTGTCTTCTTTTACATGCCATAACAGAGAAGAAACAAGATTATGCAACTGTAGTTAGTTGAAAGGGCTTCTATAATTGATTATACTTTCTTTAATCAACACAGTCTATGATTAATTAATAAAACATTAATGCTCAGCAGGTGCCACTAAACTTGCCAGTGACAAAGAAAAACTTAATTTTGGCAATCAGCAAAGACCAGTTCAATAAATTATAATATTGAAATCACAGTCATTTAAAAACAAAACAGGGAGGCAAGTAGTAAAAATGCTATTTTAAAAATGTTCATACTGTATCCTATACTAAGATGTCATAAATGGAAGGAAAGGGCTGACATGCACCCACATAAGTAATGGTTTGCATGCATATTTGCTAACAAACACTTTACTCAATAGTCTTACTACATTAAAAGAAAAACTTTGCCTAGATATCAAGTATATATATTTTATTTTACTTCTGTAGAGCAAGATATATGAAAGCAGACTCTTACTGGTTTCTGTAATCAATGATTAGCTATTAAATATAATCAAAATGTGTTAATTAGGCAATTAACTGGTATCAGTGTCCAAATCATTTGAAATGTTTGTTTGGATTTTGGCATCCACAGTACCCAAAGACTCAAACTTTCAATTGTTGCTGTTTAAAAAAAACTATACAATTGGGCTAATATTTTTTAAATATATTACATTTAAATATTTAATTTTTTAGCACGATTTTAAAATATATTGTGCGATGGATCACCTCAGTGTGAGAATTTATTCCTGGATGTTATTGCTAATGTTAGTATTGTGTTAGCAGAACTGGTTCAAAGCTAGGTTTCTGAAAGATGATTTAAAAAAAATATACAAGTCTATGCCTAGGAATAGTCATTCTTTTCATTCCACATTTATTGTGCTTCTGCATTACTGAGTCTGTTTTGCCTCATAGTGGTTTACAAAAAATAATTAAAATAGTCTACATAACTCTGTAAAAATGTTACAGTATAAATACAGCATGAAACAATAAAACAACCAGGGTCAGCAATATAAACACTATAGCATCCACAGCAAACTTCATAACAACAAAACATCCATAATATCTACAGGTAGTCCTCCGGTTATGACCGGAATTGGGACTGGAATTTCTGTCACTAAACAAAGCAGTCATTAAGCAAAGCATCATATGACCCTGTCACTTGGTGGCAGAGTCCAGATTGCAAAGTCCAGGCTAAGATTGTGCTTGGATTGGTGACAGCAATAGAAGAAAATGGCAAAGAAGCAAGGGGCAGCAGCAGGGGTAGACAGTGGAGTGCAGGGCAGCCAAAAAGGCTAAGATGGAGGGGGATGGGCAGGTGGGGGGACTTGAAGCAGAGGCAGTTTGCAAAGGGCAGGAGAATGTAACCATAGGAAACTGTGACCAGTCATAAATGTGGGCTGGTTGCCAAGCACTCAAATTTTGATTGCATGACCTTTGAGGACCAATTGTAATTACTTTTTATTCAGCACCATTGCAATTTTGAACAGTTGCTGAATAGCCCAAGGACTACAAGTAGTACCATAAATTAAACTGATAATAATTAACTATAAACAGTTTCACAATGGACTTAAATTGGTATCAGGGATACACCTCAGTCAGGCATTCAGATGGAAAGGTATGCATTTTAAGAATTAAATTTTGTTCAGCATGTTTGTCTAACTATAACTGTGTATATATTTGTATATGCAAATGATGGGCAGCCTTAGCCAAATTTTAAAATCTCTTGGTAAATTATCAGTAGACTATTGATGATGCTATTTATTCCTTTACTGATAGCCGGCTGTTTAGAATTGAGTGAGAGAGGGAGGCAAGAAAGAGAAAGAACTGTTAACTTTATGGCTCTGATCCACTCACTGCCTACTTAAATTACACTCACTAACGATATGTGCCCCTTGACAGGTTACCTTTAAAGAAATAGGCCTTGGACCAAAAAAAAAAAAATAGTAAAATGCTCGGTTTTATTCTTGTCTAAAATATGTGGTCCTTTTAAAATTGTTGTATCCCAATCTTAGAATGGCACACAGTCAAAAATTGATGGAATATGTACTCCAGGATTATCTGGAAGAAAGTTCTAAAGGATGGGTCCCCAATCCCCAGGCTGCAGCCCATTTGACTTGCCTGCCATTCGCACAGAACCATCCCCTCTCCCCCCCCCCCAGTCTGCAAAACTGGAAAGGTTGAGACCACTGTTCTAAAGCTTAAATATTTAAAAGCAAAGGACATTAGCTTAAATAATGAAATTCAAGTGCATGCCCCTGCAATCTGATTTATGGTTACTATCTCACAATGTATTTGCATATGATGCTGCAACTAAGCAAGTTTACTGAGAATATTACACTTAGAGAAAATTATAGAAGAATTTTTTTGTTGATATATTATTCCAGTGTTTTTTCCCCCAAAATATTTATAAGGACTGCCAGAAATATGACAATTAGGATAGATCAATTTCTCATGCCTGGCTTCAAGGTGACAAACCATAACAATTTTGGAAGTCTAGGATTTCTTTATTAGAAGGATGGCAGATCAAGATTTGGAGGTGTACATCAGTGTCAAAAATAATCTCATATCAAAAAACAAAGCATGATACTGTCCTTAATTTAGAAACTCTGCACATAGCTTTCTGCTAGATCCAAAGTTTGGATCTCTTTCAACATTTAAAACACTAGATTTTTTCCTGATCTACCATAAATTTGAGGATTATTTGAATTAACATTATTTTAGTTGTTAATTCTTATCATTTTGGCTGTTTTTGTCAACCTCTCATCAGATTCTAATATCAGTATTTAAAGTGCTAAGCTGTTATATGTTGTCTTTATAACTGTAGTTTGAATTGCACAAATAATAGTGGAATGTTTTTTCTTTTAATATAGTATAAACTATGTTACTTTTGTTTGGTAAATCTTTAAAATATTCTTCTGTTTCCCTTTTTCTATTCCCCTTTTCTGTTTTTTATTCATCAAAATATCTTCAAAAATTTCAAAAATGAATAAATTCAACCCAATCAGAGAAATGAAATGTTATTTATTTATCAAATTTAGAAATTGCCCATTTCCCTGATTTGATTTCTCATTCTATAATATGCTTAAATCTCTGACAGAGTTAATTTCCATGTCATGAAATTACTATAGAGTATACTTCAAAATCGTTCAAATGTATTAACTCAGAAGGGAAGATTATAACTCTCTCTCTCTCTCTCTCTCTCTCTCTCTCTCTCTCTCTCTCTCTCTCTCTCTCTCTCTCTCTCTCTCTCTCTCTCTCACTCACACACACACACACACACACACACACACACTTATTAAAGATTTTTAAAATATAAAAACAAAGTAATGAAAAGAAAAGAGAAAGAAATCAAAGAATAGTGCAAAAAGAAAGAAAAATGATACAAAGAAGTAGCTTCCTATTTTCTTTATAACAGTTATAAATACAATTACAAGTTTACCACCTACTCTATTATTACAACATAGCTTGCTTTCTATATATATTGTTTAATAATCAAAACCATAAATCATATGTTCATTTTCTCCTGTTTCGTGCAGACGGGGGTTTCCAGTCAGCAATAAAGGTACCTATAGGTAGTCCTTGATTTACAACAGTTCATTTAGTGACCACTCAAAGTTACAACAGAACTGAAAATATGCCTTATGACCATTTTTGGCAGTTAGGTCCTTTGCAACATTCCTATAATCGTATGATCAAAATTCAGATGCTTGGCAACTGGTTCATATTTATGACCATTGCTGTGTCCCAAGGTCATCTGAACATCTTTTGTGACCTTTGGGCAAGCAAAGTTAATGGGGAAACCAGCTTCACCTACGGTAGCAACTGGGTTACTAACTTACCAGCTGCAGTGATTCACTTAACAACTGTGGCAAGAAAGGCCATAACATGAGGCAAAATTCACTTAACAACAGAAATGTTAGACTCATTTGTGGTTGTGTATTGCCTTTTCTCTGAACAAAGAAGTCAACTTAGCCATCTCAGGAAATTCCATTATTTTTAGCTACCATTACTTCATTGTGGGGGTAATATTGAATCTTTCCATCTTGGTGTATACAATAATCTCACTGCAATTATCATGTACGAAAAAAAAGTTCCATAACTTTTTCCAATTGTCCATCAATCCCAAAAGAAAAATCCCTGGTTTCAGTTGTATATTAATATTTAAGTTTCTGTGAACCATAATATGTATTTGAACCCAAAATTTTCTAGCGTTTTTCATGTCCCCAAACATGGTAAAATGTTCCTTCATGTTCACATTTCCAACATAAACTTGAAGTGTTTTTATAGATTCTATACAATTTCTCTGATGGAAAATACCAATGATACATCATCTTACAAAAATGCTTTCAATTTTTATAACAAGGCAAATTTCAATCCTTTCAGCCACACTTTTTCCCATTATTTCATCAAAATTTTAGCTACTTTATCATACAGTCTTTCACTTGTTCTTCTGTTTCGTATTTAATAAATGTTTATACATTTCAGCAACTACATGTTCATTATTTGTACATTCTGTTTCAAACTCAGTCATAGAATGTTCAAAAACAGTCTTTTGTCTACTTTAAATCTTTCTAATAATTTTAAATAAGCAAACCATTAAGATCAGTATCCCTCTGCTCTACCATCAGTTCTTCTCTTGATTTTATTTTACATTCCCCTTGGCAGAAGTTAGTGTTTTGTGTTTGTTTACTATTTCTTGTCTATATAATGCTTCTTGTGCTGAAAGTTAGAGAGGTATGTTTGAGCACATTCTGAGTTTGTATCTATTCCATATTCTCAATATGGCATGTCTAACATAATGGTTTTTAAAATCCTCATTGACTTTTGTCATATCACAAATATCCATGCCACCCAAATCTCAGATCATGTCCTTCTAACTTCAAAAGCCTTCTTTTTCTCACTCTTTCATCCTGTCCAAACAGCAAACTGCCAAATATAGTTACAGATCAGGTAAACCTTGTCCTCCTCTTTCCTCTGCATTTTGTGCTACGGTAGCATATATTTAACATGTTTTTCCCCTGCCAAATTTAGATATATCCTTCTGCCACTCTTTAAATGGTGTATCAGTTGTCAAAACAGGTATTATCTGAAACAAAAACATCATTCTAGGTTCTAGTTTGATCTTCTATTTTCATATTTTTGTTAACATCTTCGTCTTTTTATTCTTAAAATCTGCTAAGAACTAAAATAAACAAGATAGGGAACAGTGGGCATCCTTGTCTTATTTCTTTTTGCATCTTCATAAGATTTTGTTAAATCTTCATTAAGAATTATTATGCTTTCTGCAAAGTGTATGTAGATCTTACCCATTTTACGAAATGCTCTCCAAAGTTTCATTGAAGAAAATTTACTGGGAATAAATGTACATTCTGAGTAGCATGTATGTTATTACACTGCCTATACCATCCAGTTGAACAGAACAGCTAGGGATTGATGAAATTAACAAGATTTGTTCTCTTTGACCATATTTGTTAAGTTTATAACTTAATTTCCCACTACTCATGCTTAAAGCAGTTAAGACTATCATTGCATGAAACTATTTCAATACAGAATTAATTATTTTTAAGGCAATATTGAATTGTACTTTTCCTGTCTGTTTTGGCTTTTAAACAGTACTGTATGAATCCTTAATTCTGCTGTTGGCAGTTTTATTCAAAGGCAGAAATATTTGGTGGCAAATGGGATATTATTTCATCCAGCTATTGTTATAGATATAGATAAAATAGCAAATTCCTTCTTGTTGCCTAAGTGAGATTTGCCTGAAGGACTCTTATATTTTATCATTTGCACTATGCCACTGTTGGGATACAATTAATTATGGTGTTTGGTATTTTATAGCCTATCTCCAGAAGTCCCTATTGCATATGCTTAGGGATCTTTCTCTTTCTCTTTAAAATTCTCATAATTACAAGTTGAGCTCAGTTTGGAAGATGCCCTTATCTTTTAAACAGAATTACATATGACCAGGCAATTAATGTACTTATTTCTAATTTCTTCCTATCAGAATTTTGAAAATGGATCAGTTTAAGTCTCTGGATTTATGCTTTTAAAATGTTTTTGAAACCCAGTTTAATTTACCAATTTTCTTTAAAAAAACAACAGGCTCGGAATGTCAATACAAGTGAACTGGCAGCAATTAAAGTAATAAAATTAGAACCAGGTAAGCATTTTTTAATCTCAAGATTTCTGTTTCCTGTATTTTTTTAACCACTGTCTTATGTTTTCTTTTCTTTCTTTTTAAATAATACAATGACCCAGTAGAATATAAGTAATTTTAGCTGTACATTTTCCTTGATAATCAAAAAATGCATTTCTATCAGAATGTTTAAGTAATATGTAACTAGCCTCCATACCCTGAAGGGGTAACATTTAGGAAAGCAAAATAAGGAAGATTAATAAATGGGCCTTCTTAAAAACTAGAATTAAACTTGTTAATTCCACCTGAATTTGCATATTGTAACAAAGTTGCTATTGAAATGTTAATTTTAGTGTGTGTGTGTATTCCTATTACAGTTTTCCTTTGCGTGTATTATTTACAAAGTTTAATCTGGGATTTAAACAAATTTTATTCTTACTTTTAATACATTTTGTCATATTCTTGGTGAGTGCTGTTTGGTAGCAAAGCAGGCTATCATCTAAATAAAAATGGAAACACTTTGAAGAATTTACTTTTCTATTTATCTAAATACACGCCCTATGAAGAATGTTTGAGAGTATTTACCTTTTAAAAGGCAGCTGGGGAAAGGTGAAATAAAAAATTATGTGGAATTTATATAACGTAAAGAAAGTGAACAGGAATGCTTTACTACATATAAGAATAACTAATAGATAATAAAGTAATCAGTGATTAGTAAACATGGTGGTTAAACTACAATATATTTCTGCAATTATAACCAGAAAGATGTTGCATTCATGGTCAGGACATGGATTAAGAACATTACATAGGCATCCAGTTAGCTAGTGGAAGAGAAATGAGCCTAGTTACTCGTTTGTTTTAATCATCCAAAAGTTTAGAATGTTTTGTTTTGGGTTTTTTAAATTAAGACTAAAAAAAAGAAATGGTAATAAGATTGGCATAATTTAACAATTTGCTGTCAAACCAGGCAATTACAGAGTCACGTCCAACAGCATTTGCTCTGGGTAATATGTGCAAGGCTTAAAATAAGATTGCACTACAGTGTAACTGTGTGTTCATTTCAGAAGATGACCTAAGCAAAGATAGATGTAGGTAATGCTTTCACCGTATTTCAAGGTCCTTTATAAATTAACAGAATATCTAGAGCACGAGATATGAACACAATAGGGACTAATACAATAGGATATTATAGAGCAAAGAACAAAACTGCCTACTCTATAGCAATCTCACTGCCAAGTAAACAGACCTGGAATCTGTAGACTTTTGAACTAAATTAGAAAGTGTATGTTATTGATTACATAAATTATGCACATCTCTTCAACTTTTGTTACACTGTTATACTATATACCACTCTGCAGACTAGGCATTATCAGATGTTATTGGGATCATAGGCTTTTATTTATAATTACAGGTGTTCTTGCTTGTTGCTTTACAGAAAAACTTATATAATGCAATCAGAAATGTTGGTTACAAATAAAAAAACCAAATAATTAAATAACTTTCAGTAATTGCATTTATAATATTTATCAGAGCTACCAGTTCATAGCTTCAGTTCCTGTTGTTTCACTCTTAGTGTACGTGTAAATACATACTACATGCCCCCAGTTGTATATCCTTAAATGCAAGATGAAAGTTGTCATAATCTGTTTTGGATAGCTTTGATGTCAGTTTCCCAATCTATAGCAAAATAGGTATGTATAGTTTTCTGTTGCTGGAAGATTATTCAATGGTTACCTGTGGTATTCTCTAACACTGAGAGTTGTGAAGGACCATATCCCATGTTTTAAATTTTAAAGGATGATGGTAGGAGAATTTAGCATAGATCAGCTATTTCCAACAGCAGCAAATCCTATTTGTAGCACTATATTTAATGGCCTAATATTGTTCTCTTTAACAAGATAATATCAATAGTTAATGTAGGCTTTCCTGGTGAGAGATTGAAATATTGATAACTTGAATACTGGCATATCAGGTGATCATACTTTATTATTGTTTTCTACTAATGTTAACTTTATTGTGTGATATCATGTACTTCAAAAATGGAGTAACATATATATTGTAATAAATATAATGGGGAAATGATTGACTTATTAATTTTAAGGATTATAAATATCATGGAAAAATAATTGATTGTCAACTTTAGGGAATTGAAGTACTTTTTTATGTAAGTTGGTAATGGGGCATTCTTTCTATAAGCATCTTGCTTAAACATGCTTTTTTATAGGTGAAGATTTTGCTGTTGTGCAGCAGGAAATCATTATGATGAAAGATTGTAAACATCCAAACATTGTTGCTTATTTTGGCAGCTATCTCAGGTATAATTTTTATGATATACATATAATAAGAATGTAAAAATTGTTCACTGTTTGCAAAAATGAGACCTAGGGCAGGGGTTCTCAATCTTGGCAACTTTAAGACTTGTGGACTTCAACTCCCAGAATTCCTCAGCCCTGAGGAATTCTGGGAGTTGAAGTCCACAAGTCTTAAAGTTGCCAAGGTTGAGAACCCCTGACCTAGTGTGACCATGGGTTTCTAATTATCAGTGGCATTCTATACTCCCAAGGAAGTTCATATTGTCTACTGCCTAATTTCAGTTAACACATCACTTCTGTATGAGATATTTTAATCTTTCTTTCAGAAAATAGCTGAGTAAGCTCTATTCCCAACTCTGCCTTCTTGACCAACTATCTCGTACTATTTTTGATCACAGATTAAATTGTTTGTTGTGCTGTAGTTCTTGACTTACGATAGCAGTTGGGACTGGAATTTACACTTGTAAAGAGTGACTGTATTGCTTAGCGGCAGCGATTCTTGATTCTTGCAGTCATGGTTTGCCACTGTTAACTGAATCCCATAATCATTAGATGTCGTAACTTCCAGCTTTCCATAGCCAAAATCTATAGAGACGCTGGCAGGAAGTTGCAAGTTCCAGGCCTACAGGCAGGTTAATAGTAGGGCAGTGAATAAGAGGGTGCATGAGAGCCGCTGATTGGAACGTCACTGATCAAATGGTGGCAGGTCGAGAATTGCCTGTAATCAGTTAATAATGAAATTCCTAAATTAAATAAATCTTCTTATTGCTCTGCTTAGTATTCACTTTGCATTCCTGTAAAAATCTGTAGTTATTTCATTTGATCACAAGTTGCTGTATCAGTAAAATGGGCAGCATAGAAATTTAATAAATAAATTAAAATAGAATATAGTTGGTATTTGTTATTTTGATTTTTGTTTGTTTGTTTGTTTTTCCTGGTAAGGCCCTCTTAGCTTGGGAAGCAGAAAGTTACCAGACAGATCTCTTACTACAGTTGTGGAATAATTTCTTCTGTTGAATGCCCTCTGCTATTAGACATACAGGAATATTATATGTATGAAAATGGAAGATGTCTTGTTTAATATAAAATGTAGGTTTTATCACCTAAAATTGTGAGTTTGTTATTACTAAATGATGAATGGAATCACAACTCTTTAGTGTAACAGCTTCCCAGTTACATATTACACTTGCATATATGTTTTCTTTAAATTGAACAAATGAAATATTATTGGCAGTAGATAATCTGCCATTTTTTCCTCCTGGCCACAGGGAAGAAAGAGATGATGATGATGATGATGGTATGTGACACCAAGTCTAGTTTGGGTTTATTTCAGATTGTGTCATGAGTTCCATTTAGTTTCAATTATTAAATTTCTAATTTAAAATATTCCGTTGGAAAAAAATGTTATCTATGTCATCTCACAATCAAACTCAGGAAATATAGGTTTGAAAATATGTTCATATAATGTTAACATTTTAATTCCATACTTGATACTTAACATTGCCAACTTTTAATATAAACTTCTTAATTATGAGGTAAAAAAGATATATATTTTCTGTATATAATCTGAAAGCATTTTCTTAAAATAGAAGAATTCTTGAGTATTTATTTTATCATTTTGAATAAAAAAAGACTAGAATAGTTAGCCAAAACTTTTGGAAAGATTATTAACATTTTTGAGGAGTGATTTGCATCTTTTTATTTATACACATTATTTTAAAAATTACTATGATGGCAACTTTTGCATTTTGGAAGAATATTGGAATCATATAATTTTCCATTTAACATATTTTAAAGCATAAATACTAATGCCAAAACTCTGACAAACTCTTAACATCTAGACATCAAATTAAACAAAGCAAAACAGATTAGATTTTAATTCATTAAAATGAATTATCATACTTTTCAACAAGTCTTCTAAATACAGAATTCAGCAGTGATTTAGAATTTTTGTAAGGGTCTAGTCAGGATTAAGATTTGTTGGTACTGGAATTTCATGAAGAAGTGAGAGGAAAGTGGAATAGCCTTCTGCTTTGAAAAGATGAAAATATTCAAGGCTTAGTTTTCCTCCAAATACTTTGCAAAATCATGAAGTTTCATAGTTAAGATTGCATGAAGTGTTTATAAGTATGCAAAACTGATCAGATCTTGATTTTTAGACGTGATAAATTGTGGATTTGCATGGAGTTCTGTGGAGGTGGTTCATTACAGGACATTTACCATGGTAAGTTGGCAAATGTTATAGGGTTAATTTGGAAATACAGTATATATTTCAAATATAATGGTTCTATTCTTTCATTAATTTGATCCTGAATACATACATAAAAGAATACATTAACTGTTGTCCATGGGTACAACAAAATAATAAGCTAAACATGTGAAATAATGTGAAACTTCATTAGTTTTAATTGTTATTTATTTAATATATTATTTTGTTATTCTCTCTTTGAGAATTTAGAAACTAATTGTATAAAACAGGTTAGCATGTAAGAGAGGCAAATATGGGATACTGCCAGATAGCAATTAGCTGTGTTATGTGTTCAACTCTCTTTTTTCCCTCTTTAATCAGAACCACAGTGTGTATCATCTCAGATCCCCTTTCTGTAATTTTTCAGCAATTTTAGGGGTGAAAAGAGAACTGGAGGAGGGCAAATAGTGTTCCATTCTTCAAACAGGAGAGATCTGGATAGTTACAAACTAATCACCTTGATGTTAATACTAGTCAAACATTTGGAGCAGATTATTAAGTTTGTGGGGATTTAGAAAATGCATTGTTTATCAGAAACCAACCTGCAACAAAGATAAATCATGCCAACCAGTTGTTTTGTTGTTATTTTGATAAAGTAACCAATTTAGTTGATCAAGAGATTGTAGAAGAAATAGCATAGCTCAGCTTCAGCAGAGTGTTCAATTAAGTCTGCCGTGAGGTCTAGTAGAGAAGATATCAACAAGTGAGATGATACGCACTGTGGTTCTGATTAAAGGGGAAAAAGAGAGTGGACTTAATATCATTGAAGATATTAAGCGGGGAGGAAAAGTTGAGTGTATAACACAGATCTATTCTAGACCCCATACTGTTCAACTTATTTATAAAACACTTGGATGAAGGGTTAGAAACTGTAGACAGTGTAAAGGAGGAAAACCAGGCATCTTATAAGACACTGGTAAGATTCATAAGACCTTAAAAACATTGGACAAAAAAATAGCAAGATAAATTTCAACAAAGACAAATGCAAAATTATATATGGATAAAAAAAAAATCAAAGGCCTGAATATAGGACGAGAGACCATAATAGGGAGCAGTACGTGCAAAAAGAGTCTTGGTGAATCATAATTTGAACATGAGCCAATTGTGTGATGCAGCTGCCAAAACAGCATATGCAATCCTTAGATTGCAAAAACAGACATACGCTGTCAATATTAAGGCAAAGCATAGTTTCTATTGTGTTGGTCAGACCACACCCCTAATATTGTATTCAATTCTGATGACTCAAGTTTCTCTCAGAAAGCAGCCTAAAATCAAGCAAACAAGCATTAAAGAATATCTGAAAATGATTTATTGTAGAAAAGCTTACCATTACAGAGGTATAAATATGGTTGAGAGGTGCCCCATCTCAGCCATATGGCTTCCCAGTTTGTTAGTTTATTTCTTTGAAATAATGATCAAGAAATCAAAATGTTAGGGATTAGGAAGAATATTGAGTGGAAAAGAAAAGAAAATAGAATAGAAGCCCTGTTTGGAGAGAATGGCCAGTTAGAGCTATACCAGAATATTCTGCAGGTTCCATTTGAAAAAATACAAATCATTAAATTAAAAGCCCTAAACATTTATTTTATTTATTTACCAAATTTATGTACCACCCACCTCATCAAAGCTGCTCTAGGCAGCTTACAAACATTCAATTAATATGCACAATAAACAATAAAACAATAAATAGGGATCTTAAATTTAAAATTCAGTTAAAAGAAAATTGACCAGGATGGAGTGTGTACAGGGAGAAGGCAGGGTGTTAACACCTTGAATGGACCAGGAGACAAACTGACAGCCATTGCAGCTCACAGAACAGTATTGTAACATGAGCCAACCTTATGCTCCCAAGAACTGCCCCCACAGCTGCGTTCTGTACCCGCTGAAGCTTCCAGATACTCTTCAAGCATAGCCCCACATAGAGTACATTGCAGTAGTCCTGGCATAGAACATAGAAAAAAGATGGCAGTTCAACCATTGCACACGATTTATCCTACAAATATCATTTTTAAAGCTAAACTACCTCTGATAATCAGACATTGTAGCAGGCTTGGGTTAATTTATAATAGCACAAATAGAAGGGGATTTAATCCTTGTGGCATCAATAGGAGTTCCAGCTGAAATTTTTTATTCTCTGTTTTGAGGGGGGGTTCTGGCAAAACTCGAAAATCAAAGTTTGCTTTCTGTGATGTTGATTTCAAGTTTAGAATTTGAACAGTGAATATATGTTCATAAAAGCAAGCAAGAGGTTTGAGTTTTTCAAAGTTAGCAATGAAAATATAGTAGATGTTCTACTTAATTTGAATGGATTCTCTTTTAGTGACTGGACCACTTTCAGAGCAGCAGATTGCTTATGTAAGCAGAGAGACACTGCAGGTAAACAGATTATTTACATTTTTATTACAGCTTTTAGGATAGAAAAAAGATACCAGACATTTCTGTTGAATAATGGAGGGGGGGTGTAGAACTACATAATTGTAAGATGTGCATTTCTCTAAAATAATGTTTCTTAGCTGAGATTTAACCAACAAAATGCAGCCTCTACATTTGCTCTTTCTTAGGCATGTGTTTATGTACCTGTGTTCATTGGCTTACAGTGCTGCAGAGAGCTAAGCCTGTCTTGTGCAAAGAATTTGCCTTTGAAATTTAGATACAAAGTGAGCAGCTGTGATGATTACAAAGATTTTTGTTTGACTTCTCACTCATATGGCAGGTTTCATAAGAAAGAAGAAATGCCTGGCACCCGGCTCCTGAACAGAAGAAGTATAGTTCTTCTATCAGAAGAAGGGACCTGTACAGTAGTGCTTCTTTTTGACACAAATACGTTTCAGATGACAGGCTTCAATGAAGCTGTGTGCTTATTGCTTATGCTTGCCTTTTAGTAATAAAAATATATTAACCATTTGTGAGGGATTATGTTTTTAGATGAAAGTCAGCTGTTTTGTAACAGTTCTCTATCTCTTTCCTTCTGTCATTTCTTCAAGCATGGATTGGTCATGCAGTGAGCTACACTTTTGCAACTTTAAAAATCTAGTTGGTTTTTTTTTACTATATAGAGCAATTACTCAACAGAAAACCTGTCCTTCTCTAAGAACTTTATACCTTTTCTTTTAATTGCAGGGATTGTATTACCTGCACAGTAAAGGAAAAATGCACAGAGATATAAAGGTAGGATCATTGCTGAAATAATTTTTAAAGTGTGCAAAATTCGCATATTGTTATTTCAATAATACTTATCTGAAGGAATATTTTTACAAATAAGAAAGATTTTGTAATAATTATAATAGAGCTTTGATTCCTTTGAACTAAGTTAAAGTTATTTCATATTGATAATTCAACCAAGAGCATTTGTATGTTGCAAAAAACACAAAGTTTGGTTCTGTAACAACCATATTGAAGAACATATACATGGAACAAGTTATGCAAAGAGTATATTCTCCCCCTTCCCAGGTTTTGACAAGTTCTCTTTTTTAATTGGTCCAGTTTGGAAAATATTCTTCCTTTTGTCTGTGTTTGGGATGCTAGGCAAACAAGCACATCCAGATTACATTTTGTCAATTTTACACTTGTCTTTTGAAATTTCTCTATCCTATTTTGATCTCTGTTCTGTCCCTGCTGGCAGAGTTTTTGTTAAGAGTTTACCTTAGTTTTTTGCAGTTTATTTTTGAATAAGTTAATGTACTAAGTTTCATGCAGAAACTGCTTACTCTTCCCATAAATAGTTTCCACGGGTAATATTTAGATTCCAATTGAATTTGCATTTAATATAGTTTAATATTCTTGACTTGAATGAGTTTTCTATTTCATTGTTTTGTTTTTGACTTCGTTAAAACATAAGCTTACATATCTAGTGTTGTTTCATATGTTTGAAAGGACTTTTTATCTTTAAAGATACCCCACATAGAGCACTTCTCAGTTGAACTACATGATAATCAGGTTGTGAGTCAGCATCATCAGAGCTTCCTGGTTTAGATAGAGCTGGAAGTAGTATACCAACTGAAGCTGAACAAAGGCCTAAAGGTCATTCACAGTGACCAATGCTGTTTCCATCACATATTCAGATCTGAAATCTGACTGAAGGGGATTTAGATAATCTGCTTCACCTAGGATCCTCTGCAAATGATTCCTCAGAATCTTCCCCCAAATTGGTATATAGGAGCCTTTGTAAAACGTGATTAATATGGTTGGATTGAAAGAGAAGCTGTTCAAGAAAAGTTGCATCCCCAATTCAAGGCTTTTGTTACATCATCCTACCTCAAAGAGGCATTTATCACCTCTCAAAGCCAGGTGAACATGTATCTATTTCTCAGATGGTAGAACTTATTTTATAGAGGACTCTATCCATTTCCCTGGATTCTGCAATATCAAAATAAAGCCCATGTATAACTCTCCCAAATATCATTCAATCTTAAGTGAAGATGAGTTATTTTATCTGCCGAAAACGTGCAGTATATTGCAAGAATATCAACCTACCTATTTCTTCCCTAACAAGGTTTGGGCAACCTGGACTGAGTTATGGGGTGATACTGTCATGTTTCAATATTTGTTCTTGTTTGTCTGATATATTGATAGGCAGTTTAGTTGTCTTGAGATGTCTTGCCTATTGTCTACATAAGTTTAGTATTGTAATGAAAATCCATTTCTAACATATTTTGCAGATTTATACAGTTTATAGTGTAAATTTGTACCTGATACCTGTACTAATATAAACATTAAAAAAAATCTAAAAAGACGTCTTTTACCATTTTTCCCTAAGGGAGCAAATATTCTTTTAACTGATAATGGCCATGTGAAATTGGGTAAGTGCTTCTATATATGTTCAGTTTTATGCATGCTAACATTTAATATACCTTAAGACTCCTGTCAAGATAGTTTGTTATGAGAACTTCAATTGGCAGTTTTGAGTCACAGTTGTATTTCAGATTGGATTTCGTTATTCAGTTATGCAATTACCTAAAATGACAATAAATTACCTAATATAGTTATTGTAAATAAGATCTAATGAAAGAGGGACTTCTATCATTACAGTATGAGCTGATGTGAGACTGGGATAACCAATCTTTAATAAATAAATACTTGCACGTTGTAAAAGATAATGATGCTGAAACAGAAACATGAAAAGAGTGTTACAAAAGTTTTCAAAGTTGTTTGGCTATTTAAATAAAATCTTAACTGTACAAAGACTTTCAGTTTCTAAATATTCTGTTTATTATAAATATGTGAACTTATTATCTTCCATATTCTTTTATAGCCGATTTTGGAGTAGCAGCACAAATAACAGCTACTATTGCAAAAAGGAAATCTTTCATTGGAACTCCATACTGGTAATTTATTTTTATTCCAGCGATCCCCTGCCATTTTTGAATGAATGATCATTTAATATTTTAAGAGCCTATCAAAGAAAATGACTGCTAAGGGAGGCTTATAATTAGTAAAATGATTGCCAGTTATAAATGCTACATTGGACAGTTGCAAAATACCAATTTGCTAGAGGCAAACATGGAGGGTTACTCCTCGTCACTATCTCTACTGGCCCAGGATATTCATTATCTATCATCCTGTTTTTGTTGGAGTCCAGGTTAGCCAATATATAAAGCACTTAGCTGCAGCCAGTAACTGCATTTTTAATTTACATTTCATTTTCATTCTATATTATATTTTTATTTTATTGTTTTGGAATGCCTATGGGTGTGGGTGTGTGTGTGTAGAGAGAGACAGACAGACAGACAGACAGACAAGGGAATGCCCTAGAACATTATTGGAAAAAAATATAACTCTTGAGACTAATGCTTTTTCTTTGCAACTGACCACCTTTTTATATTTTGTTTACAATTAAAATAATATTTTACAAGTCAAAGTACTAGAAGCATTCTGGGTACAAGAGAAGTTTCCACAGATACCTTGGATCTAATACTAAAATTCAAGTTCATTTTCCATTTGTGTTGCAGAGGTTCAGAATGTCTTTTGCCTGTGTTGTTAACTGACTTGTTTGTGATAATATCCTTGCATGGATGCCTACAGTTATATATATGCCTATAGTATGTTGAGCAAAGCTGAGGATATCTGTTGCTCAGAAGGAAAATAGATTTATACCATAAACAGTAATTGTGAACTGCTGTCACATCATCAATATCATGGGCCGTCTAGTCTGGTCTAGTCTTATACCTTTAACAAGAATTATATAATAAAGGAAAAGCTTTTTTCTAAGATGGAGAGGAGCATGGGCAGCTAGATTTGGGATTCATGGAGGTAGAAGAGCAGTTGAAATATATCTTAGCCTCTTTGTCAGTCGTTACTCTTAACTACCACTCAAATAGATTGAAAACTGTTTGGATGGAATGATGCCTTGAAATCTAGGAATAAGAATGCATTTTGCAAGCCATTTTTCTGTTTTTTAGGATGGCTCCTGAGGTTGCTGCTGTTGAAAGGAAAGGTGGATATAATCAACTTTGTGACCTTTGGGCTGTTGGGATTACTGCTATAGAACTAGCAGAACTTCAGCCTCCAATGTTTGATTTGCATCCCATGAGGTTAGTAGGCAATAATAAGCTCTAATAACTTTGTGAATAGAATGTGTGTTCTAGAGATTGAAAATAGTATTTTTATTGACTATATTTATTCCTCATACAACCAAATTTTGCTTAAGATCTTACAAATAAGAGTACTAGAAAGAAACACCAAATGAATAGGCAGGGATATGAATTCAAATACCTAGAGACAAATTTAAAAGGGTAGTTTATCTTTGACTGTATTGGTTGTAATAAAGTATTTGAATAGATAATACCAGAATATGAAATATATTAAGGACAACCTCCAGCTTTTTAACCTAACATTAACCTAACATTGTCAAAATTTAAAATGAAATCCACAAATTTTAGTTGTATGATTTCTGGCTATTTTTATTCTATTAAAAACTAGAAATGATTATGTATGTATGTATACTGCATCAAAATTAATAGTATGATATTGGGCATTGGGGAGTACAATAAAGCTGGAAATGGATATACTTTCATTGAGGCAAGACATTTGAATTTCTAGCTTGAAAATATCACTACAATTTAGGATTTGCTCTACATTGGGTTGAAATGTTTGGCCTTGCTCATCTGGTACTTGATTATTATATCATTGAATATTCTTGAGATCCCCATACAGAAGGAAAAATGAAGGTCAGACCTTTGACTGAAAAAGGTAACTTACATATTTAGAGTCCATAAAAGCTTGCGGCCCACTAGCAGGCTTCAGCCCATTTAGAATCAGGCTGTATCAGCGGCAGGTGCGCATGCATGCGCGCGCCGCCCCACTCACAGAAGCAGCAGGTCCTGGCCACCCGACTTGTGCAAGCGGCGGGTGAACATACGCGCCACTCACATAAATGAAGCTGTACATGCACACACCTGCCCCTCACACAAAACCATCCCCTCTCCCCCCCCCCATGCCAGGCCACCAAACCACAAAAATTGGGGAATACTGGATTAGATAATCTGTACTAGCCTATGAGTTGCAGTAGTCCTATCAGAGCAGCTGGATAAACACATGAAAATATATTTTTGGATTGGGAAACCCTGCACATGGTCTCTCAGGCTTTAGTCACCTCCTGATTCATTTTCTACAGTGCAGTCTACATAGGATTGCCCTTTAAGAGCATCCAAAAGCTGTAGCTGGTCCAGATTACAGTGGCATTAGTAGCAATTGTTGCGCCTCAATATGCCCATGTAACAGCAAACTATATTGGCTCCTAAAAGTTCTGGGTATAATTCAAATGCTGATAATCACTTATAAAGTAGGTACTTTATAGGTGCTGGTACCAGACCAGATTATTTATGGGACCACTTATGTCCTATTAATTTCTGCCTATCCCACAAGATTGTGCAAGTGAGCTTATTCCAAGTCCTTCCTTTGAAGCATCATCTAATAATAACTCGAATATGAGTTTAGTCTGTTGCTACTCTTTGGAATGAGCTCCCTGCTAAGATTTGAGTGACCCTGCTACCCTTTTGTAGATTTGTAAAGGCCAGAGTTTTCACTTATTTATTAGACCAAGATGGTAGATGGGTCTCTTCTGTTTGAGAAATGAGAGTTTGCTATACCTACCCTCAGCTACATGTTGCTTTTTATAAGATGTTCAGTGTTATACAAGATTTTATTTATACTTACTTACAATTTGATTGCTTTTTTATGTTAATGATATGCTCCATTTAGAGTTGCAAATTGTGATCGCCAATCTTACACATTCATGAAATGAAAAGAAATAATACTGCATGCAAACCCAGTCATAAAGTTTCAAGGAAGCCTAACTATCCTAATTTATCAAAGCTTTTTCAGATTTCTTTCTTAAGAGAAAGATTAACTGCGGGCTTAGTTTTTGCTGAAAGTAATTTTTTCTTCTCTTTTCCACTTCTGAAGATACAGTGATCCATTGAGAATTATCTTTTTCTTGCTAAAGGCAAACATGATGTTACTTCTTTGCATGCAAGTCAGCTAGTGACAGGAATTTTGTAGAAGTAACCACTTTTCTTCTTTTTCAGAGCACTGTTTTTAATGTCAAAAAGCAACTTTCAACCTCCCAAACTAAAGGACAAAATGAAATGGTAAATATTACAGCAATATAATTGCATTGTATTAGTTACTATGAATATTAACTATCTGTCTAAAGACTATAATTTTGTGTTAAAGGTCAAGTAGTTTTCATCATTTTGTCAAAATGGCACTTACAAAGAATCCTAAAAAAAGGCCTACAGCTGAAAAACTATTACAGGTATAAATGACTTTTCTATCCTTTTCCAAATTGTTTTAAAATTATTTCTATCCACTTTTGTTGTGTGAAGAAAGCTTTCAATAGGAGGCGCTGAAAAAATTCAACATCTAATTTAGATATGTTAGTTGGCGCTGCTTATTTTCTTTGTTAGATGGATGGATTTTCCTTGTTAGGTTTTAGGTCAGTTCAGATACTGCTAGGCAGTGCAGTGGATGATATACCAGCAGAATCCCTTTGTCCAAAATCAGCTCTCTGTGATACATGTCAGGTCCTGGATGATACATGTTCAACCAGCAACCAACCAGGCATTAAAAAACAGGATCTGTAGGCTAGCGAGTCATGGTTGCTATCATTTGAACTTGGTTTGACTACAACCACTCCTCGCTTTGGTTAGTGCCATCCCTTTTCTTACAGTATTTGTATAGTCTCCCCTGCCAATAATAATTTTAATAGTTTTAAAATTTGGTCAGGTATTTTAGTCTTATCCTCCCCATGATTTAAAGACATGGAAAAGTGAGGTAGCATTGCTGGCTTATCTTGCAAAGCATGGAAAGTTTTGAAATATCTCTGTTGGCTATTAAGAAATTCATCCAGAATGTTTTGAGAGGTGTATTCATATGTTAAGGTTAGTTTTTGTTTAATGTTTTTATGTTTGTGTGATGTTGTAAGCCACCCAGAGTACTCAACACTGAGAGGGGCAGCATATAAATTTAATAAATAAATAAAATTAAAACATTCAAGTTATCATGCAACTATCTTTCATATACTTACCTATTGCACTTTGTATTTTAAGCACCCTTTTATTACCCAGCCTTTAAGCCGGACTCTTGCTATTGAACTATTGGATAAAATGAATAATCCTGATCATTCCACCTATCATGATTTTGATGATGATGATCCTGAGGTAAGAATATCATTTCAATATAGCTTTGATAGTTAAGCATTTGGATATATAACCAATCTGATATAAGTATTTAAAACATATTATTTTACAGCAGGCACGCAAAGTAGCCTAGTATTCTTCAGTAACTTTAAATTACCTAGCAAATTTAATTATTTAATTTAATTAATTTGGAAAATTTATATTGCTGCCTACTCGCTCACAGTGACTCAAGGCAGCTTACAGGAAATAAAAACACAGTATAAAAGAAATAAAAATAATAAAAATAATAATAACCTGCACCCCATTAGAAAGCACATTTCTAATGCTTTAGGCTATAAACCCGTATGTCTCAACTTGCATTGCCAGTAATGGAGATTATAATATATCTAAGGGACACCTGATTTCCTGTCCTCATACTTACATCCATTTGATATTTAACATAATTTTTTAAGCTAGCACAGTCTATGTAGATTGGACCATAGTCCCATCATCCTTAGTCAAGAAGGCCATTTTAAAAATACGTGCATATTTTTGTTTGATGCTATGCATCCTTCTTTAGTGGAGAATCTGTTCACAAATATAAAATTAATAATGAAACTGAATTCCTGTTAGGAAAAAAGGTTTTATTTGAAAGAATACTATGCTTCTTTAATCTGTGTTTTATAATGCTGAATTCAAGAATAAAATCTTCAAAAACAAACATAATAATTAGGATAGTCTCTTTTGTCCTTATCACAAAGATCCAGTAGGTTCTGTGGAAGTACACAGACATGCAATAGCTATGAGAATATCAGAAGTGTTCTAATCCGGCATAGCAACCACAGTATTTATAGGGGTTTTTTTTTCAGTATTTCAAAAGCTATTGCTTGATGCATGTCCTGTATATGTATACAGTGTGTTTTGCTTGACAAAGTATAGATAATTCTTAAATTATAAATTCTTGTACAGGTTTTTGGCAAGTGTTGACTTAAAACATCCTGGCTAAAATTCCAGATATATGCAGTGTAAATTTAGATTATTTTTAGCTTTTTAAAAAAATAAAAAATAATCTAGGATAAATCTCCACAGGATAACAAAAATTCAGTCAATAGCTTCAATAGCTATGGATGTATTGAGGTGAATTAATACTGCTTATTACCGAATGTAATGCAGGGAGGCATCAATGAAGCATCACTCTTAGAACAGTTAAAACCACTGCCTCTTGTGCAAGATGTATATGCAGGGAGCAAATTTATTTGTATTATTACCTTCAATTTTTAAATTTGGGAAGTATCAATTAAAAATTACTTTTAAAAATTATCTTTGATTCTGTGACTTAATGTCCAAAATAGCATTTACTTGTAATTTTTCACTAATTTAGAATGAACCTATTTAAAGGAACAATAATTAGAAAAGAATGAACAAATAGTTGTGAAGAGAGTTGCTGCCCAACTGCTTGTTTTAATTTTTTTATGCAGTTAATTTAATTAACTTGTCCAGGAAGTTCTGATGGTAGATTAGAAACAACAGTGGAAGAGATGCTTTCCTAATAAAGGTTAGTTCTTTCAAAATCCAAAGATAACATTTTCCCCTTGAAAAGTCTTGCCTAAGGCCTTCTTTGAATTGCAAGTAGGATTTCATCCATGTATAGAGGTGTAAGAATTATGAGTTTGACAAATATATCCCAGTGGATAAATGTTTGTTATATTAGGTAGTAGAATTTTTAAACCAAGTGTGAGTTTCCTCTGGGAATTAATGTAAATTTTGGAGCAGTTGTCTTAATCCGAAAATCAAAATTATTTTTCTTCCTTCCCAGGAAATGTCGTTGTTTGAAACTGATTTTAAATTTGACTTTCAATACATCACAAAAAAAATTTGTACTGTGATTTTTAAAGTGGGGAAAAAATTATTCATTTTTAATGAATATTTAATACAATATTTTTCCCAGCCTCTTGTACCTCATAGAATTCACTCAACAAGTAGAAATGTGAGAGAAGAAAAAACACGCTCTGAAATAAACTGTAAGTAGAGTCACTTACTGTAAACTAGCCTAAATAAACTATTCATATCTAGTTCATGTTAGATATTTGCCATCTCTTTTTGATTAAGCATCCTAGCCCAATTGCTTACTGTGTTTTCCGTTGTTGTTGTTGTTGTTGTTGTTATTATTTTGCCTCCAAAAGAGGCACCAGGTCTTATTTTCAGGGGGTGTCTTTTCCACGGTCTCACCTCGAGGCTGCGGAACCTACAGCCCCACCCAGCCTGCCCACTTCGGCTGAAGGAAATGCCTCTGCAGTTCAGAATGGAGCTCCAGATTGACACACGCGAGCCCCCCCTTGGCCTGCATTTCACTGTCAGATGTCTTCCGGAAAGGCCTCTACAGCCGACAACCAAGCTACAGATTCAGTTTGTAGCTCGGTTCTCGACTGCAGAGGCCTCTGATGGCAAAAAGCAGGCTGGGGGTGCCAGAGAAGAAGTGGGCTGGCGAGGCAGGTGTCGATTCATGGGAAGCCTGGCTGCAACGGTAAGCGGGTGCGGAGCACGAGGGGCAGCTCCACACCCCCACCCTTGCCCTAGCTTGATTTTTAGGCGTGCGTCTCACCCCAAAACTAGGGCTTATTTTGGGAGCAGGTCTTACTTTCGTGGAAACAAGATATTAGTTTAATATTGAAATGCAAACAGTGAGCATGAATTTTATTAAATGAACGTTTATTGAGCGCCAGCCTTGTGAGGTAGTCCAGAAAAGAAGCACACCCAGAAATACTGGTTCTTACTTTATTGTAATACTACAGTAACAGAATCTTCCAAGTCTGAAAGTATATCCCCACTCACCTTTATAGTCCAAGAAACCTTATGGGAGGTTTGCCCTACCTACATTCCTTCTGTAAACTTAGGTGCTACTTGTCTGAATGTTACCTAGTCCGTAGCTCTTCCACTTGTCTCCCAAGGTCATTCCCACATAACATTGCACTGAACAAGAAAGAGGGGGCAGAAAAATAGGTTTGGTGATATTTCAAACATCTACTCAGACTACCTTTACAACATAATCAGATGTATTTTTATTATTCGGAAGTACTGCTGAATTGTGTGGTTTACTCCCTAATAAACTACACAATACTCCTTGCTTCCCTATTGTGAGTTATGGGCATGGGTTCTTTCCACCAATCACCTTCTTAAGTGAAAAGGCAGTAGGTAGTTCCTATTAAGTTTGTGCAGTCAAAAGTGGTAGAGCTAACTAAGGAGATACTTTTATTTGTTTATATGATGAAGAAAGGATGTGAATCTCACTTTTTTCAACCAGCCTTCATTATTTATCGTTATAGCTTTGAGTTGTTTTTGTTGTTATTTATAGCCAAGCTTCTGTTGTTTTTTTCTTGCTTTTTTTCTGTATTTCTTAATGTTTCCAAGAATAATAATGCAATTGTTTGAAAAATCAATGGGAGAATATAATCATTTTTTATCACTTGTTCTTTTTAATAGTTGGTCAAGTAAAATTTGATCCTCCTTTAAGAAAGGAGACAGAGCCACATCATGAGTTCGTAAGTAACGCAACCATATTAGATTTCTTCTCTAAAATATGTGAATGGTGACAGTGCAGATCTATGAACTATGTACTTTGTTCACTATAGGATATATTTATATAAGAACTCAAAATTATTAAGGAATTATCTGAGGAATTTATAGTTTGAGAATTTTAAAATTTAATCAGCAATGGCTATAAATATCGCCACTCGAAAGAGCAATTTCCTCAGCTTTCCCATTCTTGTCTCCACTTCTTTCAATTGCTTTAGCATAGGATACAGTGAAAACAGGAGCTGCCATTATCATAATTATTGTCTTAAATTATTTAACAGCATCTATCAAGACTGCTAGAACACAATATAAATATTTTGTTCACAAATAAGGCTTTGAGTTAGTAGGGAGGGAGGGAGGAGAGGGAGGGAGGAAAGGAAGGAAGGAAGGAAGGAAGGAAGGAAGGAAGGAAGGAAGGAAGGAAGGAAGGAAGGAAGGAAGGAAGGAAGGAAGGAAGGAAATCAGCTATGAGGAGTTGCTACACTAACTTAAATCAGCATCCCATCATATTCTATCTATCTATCTATCTATCTATCTATCTATCTATCTATCTATCTATCTATCTATCTATCTATCTCATTCCTTTTAAAATTACCCTTTGTAATTATCTCTCAGGACAAAATATGTCTTGCATCAGAAGACAGATATCTTTTATTTTAGCTTGTGTCAATTTATTTTTTATTTTCTTTGGAGCACATTTTACCTTGATGCATTGCTAAAATGAGATTGATTCAGGCTAAAACAGCTTTTTGTGAAGCACTGAATTCATCTAGTCCTTCATCTCCACCTGAGTTATCAGGATCTTTGGTTATTATATATACTGTTTACTGTGGTGTATTATGTATTAAAATAAAAGCTAGTAATGTTTAATGTAATAAATTTCCATTTGCTAATTGAATGTTATGCAAGCAGAGAGAAAAAATAAAGCTAGCAATGTTTTCATTCTTTAACAATTAGTATCTAGTTTATTTTTTTTTTTCATTTTTGTTCACAGTCTTATGGTGATAGGATGTTGCCTAAACTGCCAGCTGGTCCACATGATTTAGTACAATGTACATCATATGTGATCAAGCAACACTGTAACCTTTCAAAGGTTTTAGTACATGATTGCAAGGAGTATAATAGCATGTGGAAAGAGAAATCTTAGCAGATTTTCTTTCCCATTTAAATTGCAAAATGCTGCCAGCTGAGGATGGGCAGAATAAGATAATTTTAGGGAGAAATAAGAGGCAAAACTGAGCATCCAGAACCAAAGATTCATCAGCACTACATTTGGCTTTTAAATAGCATGACTGCTTAGGATTTCAGTAAAAAATATTTCCCATTCCCACCCACAGATTCTAAGAATTTAGATATATATTCTCCAATAAATAGTGGATAGATATTGGAGAATAAAGATGGTGGAAAAATTCTTGTTTGAGGCTCCTTATTTGTTAACACTCAGGCCTAGAATTGTGACAAAAAGGGAAATGAGTTTATAAGAAAGAAGGATATTCTAAAATAGGTGACAAACTCCTAATTTACTGACAGTTTTAAGCAGTAATAGCAGTTGGCGTATATTAAGTTAAGCAATTTACTCCATCCAGGTTATTATATCAGTGGATTTTAATTCATGCAAGGTTCTTTTGTTCTTGCCGTGCATAGTTCAGAGCTTTATCTAGTTCAGAGTCCTTCCCATCCCTCCAGGATAGAAGAAGTGAGGATTGAAGAGAATAGCTGGAATTCATCCACCAGTGCTGTCCCTTCTGGACTTGTCTATATTCTTCCTAGATATTTTTTTCATGCAGCTTTACTGATTTTAAATTAAAATTCATTGAGAAATAATTCTCATCTATTTTAGACACATTTCTTCATCTCTCACCTTGCTTCTGCTAATATTTTGTTTAGTCTCTGATAAGCAGTATCTGTCAGGAGTCCTATTTTATAATGCAATGTTCCTGTACAGATAATTATTGCTATGACTATAGGTATACAGTTTTTAAACTGGATTGTACACTTGTTATGTACTCATTATATACCAAAATTTTCTACAGCCTTCATTTGATTGGCATAGATTGGCATCATTTTTACATTTCAGCATTTCATTATTATTTTCCAAGCAATTAATTTCAAATAGTTTTTTTTCTGATTTGGAATCTCCATTAATTTTTATTCTCTTCAGGAATGTGAAAGCTGATACTTTTGGAGCAATCCAAAAAGAGTCAGTTAAAGCAAACATTGAAGTACACTACTTATTGTATTTATCTAAACCAATATATATTTCTTGCTTTTAGTAAGCGTGACAATGATCACAATCTTGGCATAGATTTTGCTATTATTCTGAGAGTGGCATGAAGATATTCTGAGTTATCTACAATTTCACTTTTGTCAATATTTAAGTCAGGACTCTCATAAAACAGCTCTCCTGTGCATCTTTTTAGTATACAGCCCAGTTATAATAATAAACTGATTATAAATAAAATTGAATACCGTCAACAATTTCTGGGTCTGAAGAGTAGCCTGGGACATTCAGAAGTAGTATTGAACCTAAATGGAAACTATTTTACTTTTTATAACTATTTATAGTACTTGATAGTTTCCCTCTATATTAGGGAAAATACCGTTTAAGGAAAATAAGCCATTCTTTTCTGCTCCTATAATTAAAAGTATAGTTCTTTAAAAAAAATAGATACGATTTTTACATGAATGTTCTCCTTTTGAAAGGAAGATTAGATGTTAACAATCTATCAAGTTGTCAACACACTTATGATAACCCTCCAATTTAAATGGAAGTTATTTGGGGAAGGACTTAACTTCAGGCAGAATATATGGAATCAGCTTCCAATAAAGAATACATGTTTATAGTTATAGAATTCAACTAGAGTATTAATTCAGTAATTGGCCATTTGTCAACTTTAATATTTTTATTTTACTTATTTTAAACTCCCAAGAAACTCTAGCTTCAAGCTGGGTCTGAAAGGGTTTTCTTATTCTCATTCAGTAGCTTTTTGAAGTCATACATATTTGGATAATCAAATGTCAGGTTCACATCTGCCTTATTCAGTGAACTTCTATTTTTTAATTTGGGGAAGGAAGGAAGAACAGAGGGAGGGAAGAGATAAAAATGAAATGACATCCTTTTCATCTGCTACGTTTGTTTTAAGCTATGACTACACTTTTGATATTACACTTACCAACTGTTATTTGTGTAGACTTCTAAAAACTCTACTAAATAGTAAGTCGGCTATTATGCAAAATATCCCTTTGTACTTGGATTTCTTTCAGTCTAGAAATAATTAACTTGAGTTTCTGGTCTTTATCTGATAAACAGCCTGACAGTAACGATTTTTTGGACAGTTCAGAAGAAATATACTACACTGCAAGATCTAATCTGGTATTTTCATCTATTGCTTTTCCTTTGTCAGTGTATGTGTGTGTTGTTTTAAAAAATGAAATATTTTGCCCAGTTCTTGTGCTGCTTTCATTATTTGCAGTCAAATTCATTAAACAGTTAGGCAATAAAATTATACTTTTTCAGTCTAACAATATTAATTTTATATAATGGGCTGTACAATCTCACATATTAAGATAAACCAATTTGCAATAATAAGAAATTATGTATTAGCATTTAAGTGACAGTCATTTTGGTGTAGTGATTAAGATATCAGATTGGAAACCAGAAGAAGATGAGTTCTAGTTCTGCCTTAGGCACAAAGCCTGATGTGTGACCTTAGGATAGTCACTTTTTGTCAGCCCTAGGAAGGAGGCAGTGTCAAACCACTTCTAAAAAATCTTGCCAAGAAAACTGCAGGGACTTGTCTAGGCAGTCTCTGAGAATCAGATATGATTAAACAAAAGAAAAAAACATTTAAATAACTAAGTGGTAAATAGTTAGATAAGATCCCATCCACAAAGGAATTTCGGCTGGAAGGATCCAGGAGAAGAGCCTTCTCTGCCGTGGCTCCTGCCCTCTGGAATATCCTACCCTCTGAGGTAAGATTGGCTCCCACTCTCCTGACGTTTCATAAGAGCCTTAAGATCTGGTTCTGACAGATGGTTTGGAGACCCAATGGGGGAGCTTCACACTGGAGATGGTTGACTAATTAAAATCTAATTCCACCTCCCCCCCCCCCCCCGTGTGTCTGGCTCCTTCCTCTCAATTTTTCCAATATCAAAGTTCAAATGCATCAATATTCTATTTTGCTACTTCCAAGTCCAACTTTTGCTTCCATAGAGCATCACAGGAAATACCATTCCTTGCATTATTTTGATCTTTGTCAATATAGAGACCTCATGACATTTTTTTCCTAGGACTTCATGATTGTTCTATCAAGTGTTAAAATTTCTTAGGTTTTCCCTTATTGATGATGGTTGATTCTAAAAGGCAATATTTATATTGTTAGTCCATGTATGATATGCCATACACTAAATAAATAAATATCCACCATTTGGATATCTTCATTGTCAGTTCTAAGGCTTGTTGTCTACCTATTGTCATCAATTTGGTCTTTTTTATATGTAATATTTGACCCATTTTTTCATTATGCTTCTTAGCTTTTATTACTAGAGCTTGCCAGTGCTATTTCAGATATCAGAGTAGTAGTCACCAGCCTAGAACATGTTATTGATGTTTCTTTCTCTAATTTTAAAACTGCTCTCATCTTATTCCAATCCAGTCTTCATTAATACATATTCAGCATATATATTCAGCATATAAATTGAATAAATAAGAGCAGAGTACAAAGCCTTGTCATACTCCTTGCCAATCTGTTTTGCCATGTTCTGTCCATAACGTGGGTTTCTGACTTGTATATAACTTTATCATAAACACAGTGAGATATTCAGAGATTGCCATATTTCTGAGCAAATTCCACAATTTGACATGATCAACCTTGTCAAAGACTATCCTTTCATCAATGAACCACATAGTGACTTCTTCTTAGTATTCTTTGGTTTTCTAAATTATCCAGCATGCATCAACAATAATGTCTTCTGTTCCTCCTCGTTTTCTAAGTTTGACTATCTGGCATTCATTTTTTTATATAGGGCTTAAATCTGTGTTAGATGGTCCTAAGCATTATTTTGCTAGCATGTAACATTCAGAAGATTGTACAATATTTGCACACTTTTTAAAGTTCGGTTATTTTGCTTTTGGAACATAGATTGATCTCTTCCAATCTAATGACCACTGTGCTGTTTTTCACATTTTCTGGCATAGTTCGGTTAGATCCTTTACTGATTTGTCTTCTGTTGTTTGCTATAGTTCTCTGAATATTCCATCAATTCCTGAAGTCTTCCAGCCTAATAATGAGCAGAATGCTGATCTAACTTCATCTTTTAGTGCTAGAATAGAGTTTCCCAACGTTTCCAGCTTTGCGGATCGGCGGGGAGAAGTAGATGGTTTTGCACATGCAGCTGGCAAGTACGTGCACGCAGCTTCATTTGCACGAACAGCATGCATGGGGCCTGCCGTTCATTCAAATGGAGTTCGTCTTATTGCCCACTGCTTACGCAGGTGAGGATGCATGCACCCTCACCAGCCATTTACAAAGCCTGGTTGCAAATCCCTCTTGGCCCACTAGTGGGCTACAGCCCATAGGTGGGGGACCCCTGTGCTGGAAGATCTTCTAAGGCAGGGGTGTCAAATTTGCAATGTCACGTGACATGTGATGTATTGTGACTTTTTTGCCATTGCCGGCAATGGGGCGGGCGGTTTCGCTATGATGCATCTGGCCCGCGGGCCGGCAGTTTCACACCCCTGTTCTAAAGTATTTGGATATTGACATCTTAACTGTACAAGATTTTAGTATTATTCTTCCATCTTTCTATGATCTTCTTGAATCAATTATTGTCTACCACTGACAATAGTGTATTAATTTGAGATTGGAAGCTCCTTCTGATTATAAATAGATTTTTATTATTTATTTTTTATGTATCACCTGAATCCTATTAATTGTTTTTCCATGTCTCTTTCCATCTTCAACATCTTTACAGATATTGTTGTAAATGATGCTGTTTTTTGTTTCTTCTAATCTCTGAAACTTTTTATG
Organism: Bothrops alternatus; assembly: GCA_034064705.1. Lineage (NCBI taxonomy): Eukaryota > Metazoa > Chordata > Lepidosauria > Squamata > Viperidae > Bothrops > Bothrops alternatus. The sequence continues at coordinate 17,420,178 of JARGCV010000104.1, read as the reverse complement.
TTCCTTTCTGTATTTATTTATTTATTTATTTGGTTTTAGCTTGTCTTCTTGGCAATTTCTAAGTTCATACTTTCTGTTCTTGATCTTTAGTAGTCTCATTTCACATTCATACTTAATGACTTTGTTAAGCATTCCACAGTTCTTTTGGTTCTCTATCAATGACATTTAGTACTTCAAAGTAATTCCTGACATTCTAAAGTACAATAGATGTATACTTAAGACCATGTTGTGACTTTCTTCATCATCTTTAATTTAAGAGTAAAAAGTTGAATTAAATTATTTTAAAGTCTTTTCCAACCCTTAATTTTTATGATACAAAATAAAACCTCTAAATTCTTTAGTGTGTGCAAACTTTTATTGTAAATACCTTAAGATAGACATTTGCAACATATTTGGGCGGAGCTATCAGACGATAATATATTATTATTCACTTAGTATTATTCACTTAGATATGCTTAGTTATTGCTTAGTATTATTTGAGAACATCAATAACTTGTTCATTCTGGCTGGGGATACGAGCAATGGCTGCTTGGTGGCAAGTGAATCCAGTGGTTTAATGGGCCTATTCCAACTCTTGATGTTATAAATCTAAGGTTCAAATGCTTTCCTTTAAACTGCAGAGAAGTTAAGATTCATTAAACTGGAACAGACCAAAGAAAATCAATTAAATCTGAGGTAGTAAGATAGGACTGCTTTATTCAGCAGATGTTTTCTGACTAGAGAAACCATGAATCTTTTGATGCAGTCTGTGAGGTATCAGTCTGGATTGGACATATAGTAATAGTATATAACAGGAGTCCCCAACCCCCGAGCCACAGCCCATTTGGAACTGGGCCACAGAAGTGGTGTTTGAGTGTGTGCGCAGCTGCACTTGTGAAAGCAGTCAGATGTGCATGAAATCACCTCCTTCCCCCCGGTATATAAGAGCAGGGGAGGTGCTTATAGGCAAGACAAATATTCTATCTTGATCTTCTGATTCAGCTAATATAACCTATATATCTATCATTTGGTGTTGTCCAAAACTATGATGTGTTCTTTTTTTTTCTTTTACACACAAAAAAATGGGCTTTCAGAGACAGAGAAAGCACTCACCATTTCATGTTTTTGTTAACTGGTGAAATAAAAAAAAGGAACTGAATATGCCACAAATTATATTTGGGCTGAGCATAATAGTAACCATTCAATCAATCAATGTATATTATGGTCTACAACCAATAACATCCAAAAATTGCAAAGAAAAAAGAAAATCAAAACCACTATACTTTGCACCATCTGAGGCATGTGTTTAAATATAAGAAAATACTAGGCCAGGGGAAGGAGAAAAAGAAAAAATCCATACTCAATAATGTACTCAAATATTACAATTTCATATATCCTATTTCTCTGATGGCTAATTGTCTACATTTGCTTGGGAGTACATACCATGCAAAACTATGTGCAACATTATTCATTTTTCAGAAAGAAAATGCAGGAATATGTTAAAGCTATTGCTTTCTATGACAAAGGTGTTCATGGTTCCTATAGAAAAAGATTTGGGTGTTTCAATGGAATTATTCAAAACATAAAAGATATGAGCAGTGTGAGCTGATCATCGTATCTTCATATTTTTAATTAGCTACTTCATGGAGAACATGTAGTTGCTAGAAGTCAATTGATGACATATAATCCTTGCTTTAATTTCTGCACTTCTATAGTTTTTGTTTCTAGTGACTGGAAATCACTCTAAACTGGTGTTTCTCAATCTGAAGTTGAGAAACTCTGCTCTAAGCAATAATGGGGTAGAAAGAAAAAAATCATCAAAAACAAAATAGGGCACCCGGTCACCGTGGAATTGCATGTCTTGTTGCAAACATTTCACATAATAATGCAATTTTCCTGTAGAAAGGGTGAACAGTAATTATTTGAGTTGAATATAAAAAGAAACAGTAGCAAAGCCTATGTTGTAATTCAGAAAAAGGAAAGGCCACAAGATAACATGGCTCAGTTGTTCTTTTTTTGTAATTATTGTTTTCTCTCAATAGGATTTGCACCTAGAATATGGTCATGGTCCTCAAGGCAGTTACTTCTTGGGTGCAAATAAGTGAGTACAATTTAGAAATGATGTTAATGTAGTGATTTATTTTTTATTTAATGTTGTTTGTTTATTCCAACACTGAAGGCAGTTGTAAAAACAAAAATGTCAAATATAAAACAGAATAAATTTTATACCAATAAAATAAAAAATAGAATCAGTCATTTTAAAGAAATAAAGCTAATATTAATTGATTTACTTCTTCAAGAATGTAATATTTATATAATGACACCAATGAAATTTAAGTGAATTCAGTAGATATTTTAAAACTGTTAGCTTTTCTCCCAAACTTCATCCTCCAGAGTGATTGGAACTACAACCACTATTATCTAAAGTTTGCATGTCCAATGGGTCTTCTTGTCTAATACATCTAGAGGGCACTATTTGTTGTGCTTATATACGTGGCTAAGGAATTTTTCCTTTTCCATATAGAAATGTAGCTTCCTTGTACGCATCTGTGTCCTAAAATGTACCTGTCTGTATATACGTGCATACTATATGTTTGTAAAACTATTTTTAATTGAATATTTATTGCTTCCAGAATAAGAAAAAGGAGCCATTGTAGCATAGTTTGTACAAATGTACTTTAATGAACTTAAATTTCTTTCTTGATTATCCAAGATATTGTCAAACTTTTTTCTTATGGCATTGCATTATATTTTTTGAGGATGGCTTTTCCTCTGCTTTTTTTTTAAAAAAATAAAAATAATTAGAACTATATATAAAAATAAGCTATACTCCTCCTGTCCTACATAGAGTTGGTTATCAGGTTCAATAATTAGCTCACAAACATATGATTGAATATACTTTAATAAAAATCTGTAATTAGCTGTAAAATCATTTGCCTCAGATTGCAATTCAGTTTCCATATATTATCTCTTAATACTTGATATACCTTACTGCATGGCTTTAATATATGTCTGATTTTATGTGCTTCGCTAAATGTGTCTAGTCCTTGAATTTTACTTCTATTTTTAAAGGAGCCTTCTAAAATCAGTTGAAGAAGAACTACATCAGCGGTAATTGTTAAATTTCTTTTCTTCTTGATTGCAAAGTCCTTACTCGTATGCAAAGAGGTATGCATGTGTCTCCTACCTCTGTCTAGTGCTTATGAGCTATATTCTTGTCCAATGTTTGTAGAGGTTCTTGTCCGAGTTGCAGCCGTGATTTGTTCTTTCAAACAAATAGGATTACAAAGTACGCATTGATAGTTGACTGTTCTGTTTAGCTGTGCTATCTGTTTAATTCCTCAGGGGACATGTAGCACATCTAGAAGATGAAGATGAAGTGGATAGTGATGATTCCAAACAGTAAGTTAACATTAATTTGAAACATTTATTATTCAGAATTTAGAAAAATACTGCTTTCATTATTTTACTCTGTTTACTCTTCAAAAGTAGAATATTATGTTAGTGGGTCTTTTTCTTCTGGAAGATTCTAGAAAGCAAGCAAAGCTGATCAAGAGGTGCACTGCCTGGTGTCCCTTTACTGATTTCCCAGGATTTAGAAATTGGTACTAAAGGTTAAATTAGCACTTTCAACCTGCTATCTTCCAAATGTGTTTGAGCTACACTTTCTGCCAGCCTTCAAGAGTTCAAGCTGTGAAAGGCTTTCTCAAGCTTTTCTCTAGGAAATGTAGATAAGTCTCCAAAAATAGTTAGAATTGCATATTCCCTGGAGCCACAGTGAAGAAAAATAATATTTCACAGCAGAGGCCATTCTGATACAAATGTGGAATGCTTGCCACCTCATTAAAACAGGATCAGCTGTAAGAAGTCCCTGAATGGTAATGACTTCCATTCCCGTTGTACAAAGTGTGTATGTTTCTCATCACAATTTTCACCAGAATGTGTCAGTTCAATAGAGAATTTTAATTCTGATCGTTTTCTGGTCAAAGATTAGCATAAGGATTCACATAAAAAGCCTGAATATCTTAACAGCTATTTATTAGTTGAGCTTGCGTTTAAGACTGAATCAGACACTGCTGTAAACTGTGTTGCCTTGAGCAGTATGATATCAGTAAAATAAACCTCATTTATGTATTATGATTATGATGATGTCTTGTTCTGTTTTGTTCCCAAATATTTTAAACTACCACTTTAATAGGCAAATTTTTATGAGAATAAAATGTCGAGATTCTCAACCCTATGCAGAAAGTCAAATTTTTACTTTAAATCCAAACCCTTAATAAATAAAGGTGCTTTCTCTTGTTGTCTGATGCTCTAATTCCAGGCTTTCCTTGAATAGAGGCATGAACCTATTTGGAAGTATCCCTCTAGGTATATATTTATATGTATACACCTAAGATAGATAAAATGTTATGTATTTTAGAAGACGAAATAAAAAACTAAGAGTCTTTTCAAAATAACATGCTATGTAATTTGAACATATTATTTAAAAGCCTGATTTTATTTAGCATATAACCATTTGTCCTTTTGAGTTTAGAAGAAATTATATAACTTTAGAAAACCATTTGTTAAATTAATTAGCATAAATGATTACTCTTCTTGAGTTTTCTTATTTATACTTTAATATGACTGTCCTTTGCTGGTTATGGATGGTGAGTTTATAGTCTGCCACATCTGCAGCCCTTATTGCCTTCTGATAATTGATTAGTCATGATTTAATACATGAGATGGTAGCTCCTAAGTTGAAAATATCCAGGAAGTGCACACTTATGGTTACCTGTGGTGTAATTTGAAAGGTACTTTCCTTAATAAAGAGATGCTATACAGGAGAAGCATATTTTCTTTAAAATATTATTCTGAAAAATCTCAATTTAGAGAAAAATCTGGATGTGGCGAACTAGTTCATGCCGGTCAATGTAACCCAAAAATGGGCATTGCTTGAGGAGTTGTGGCTGTAACTCAGCCTGAAAGGATTAGAGCAAAATATCCTCCCTTAATAGTGACAATGGGAGCCAAAGGCCACTGGGAGGTAAACTGTTCCCATTCATGTTGTTACTTTGACCCTCCCACCCACCCCCAAAAACAGCAGCATTTTTCTGATCAATTTAAGGTTGCTTTTGAGATTTGAGAAAAATTTTAAGAATGAAATTGGAGAGTGACACTTGGGGGAAAGCATGAAGAATTCCACCATTGAAATTCTGCTACTTTACTGCCAGGTTTCAATAATATCCTGGTGTCCTGGAGAATCTGTATTTGATTATTAAAGGTCAACATTGACTTGATATCACATAATCAGCTAGTTTCAGGGTTCATGGAAGCTGCATGTAGCATGTGGATTGTCCCATTCAAAGCATTTCTTTTGTTTCTGAACCTTATTTATCATTGTCATTGTGTTTTCAATTGTGGATGGGGATAAGGGGGTTTATTATTTTTATTTATATGTAACATACATGAGTCTGTAGAATTCTGCACAAACAAATGGATGCTAAGTTGTTCTCAAATCTTTGGAGATTTGCAGGCTATAATAAAGTGAACCACAGCTTTTGGAATACGTGACAATGTTTAGATTAGTTTTAAAATATTGAATCCTTACTTTTTATAATTAACACTTAGTTTTCTCCTCACAGTTCAACCATGAAAGCAAAAGTGCCACCTCCTTTGCCACCAAAGGTAAGAAGGGGTCTCACTTCCTACCAGAAGAGAATATTATTCTTATTTATTAAATTTATATGCCACCCATTTCATTGTGGAGTGACTCTGGATGACTTACAACATCACAAAACAACAATATAAAACAATTAGAATGTTAAAACATTTAAAAAGCATTAAAAGTTACCAAAAAAACTAGATAAGAAAGGAACCAATGCATAAATGAGGTAGAGATGAGTTATTATTCTTAATTTACTAACCACCTCCAGAGTGGGATGCCCCCATTGGGGCTTCAAGCCAATTGACAGAGCCAAATTTTTCAGGCCTTTATGGAAGGCCTAGTAGGTGGGGGCAGATCTCACCTTCAGGAGCACAATATTCCAGAGGGGGGGAGCTATAGCAGAAAAGGTTTGTCTCCTGGACTCTTCCAGCCAAATATATTGGCTAAGCCAATTGTAATAAACCTGAAATGTTTTTAAGTAGTGGATTACTGGACCCGGAAGAAATTTGTTGCATCCTTTTCTTTCCTCCCAGAGTATTTATAGGTTTTCCTTGATTTCCAGAGTGGGAGTTTGATTTAAGGAACTAAGATAGCTTCACTGAGGGCAGGAGGGATGTAAATTCCTATAATAAGGAATCTATGGTTTGTCATATTTGAATTCAACGTAGACTAGAATTGGATATAAGGCTAAAACAAAATATTGTTTACTCTAATTATCAACTCAGTAATTGTACTAAATTGTATCATTAACAAAAGAACAAAATTTACTGTTCTCATTACAGTTATAAAGAAAATGCTTTAAAATACTGAGTTCCTTTCTTTCATAACCAGTAAGTGAAGCTGGTCTTTACAGATTTAGGTTTAAAGTTTGAGAGAAAAGTAGTATGATAGATGTTCTGAATAAATAACTGCATAGATATCTTAGAATGATAATTTATTCTTTTTTTTAGCCTAGATCCATCTACGTTCCACACGAAAATCATGCTTCTGAGGATGATAATCAAGGAACTATTAAAAGATGTCCTATTTCAGAGAGTCCTGCAAAATCTAACACTCAAGTCCCTCCTAGACCACCACCTCCTCGGTTACCTCCACAGAAATCAAATGTTTTAGGTAATGGATCATATTGAGAAAAATTGTTTCCATACGAGCTGAGATTGTGTCTCTGTGGACAAGGGGCTATCTAAACTATAGCTTATATGTCCTACATACTGTTCCTCCTCTAAGGACTCACAGATCCCTCATAACACCTCACCTGATAAAATAACTGGGAAACACTAATCTTTTTTATGTACAGTTGTTATTATCAGATCAATCCACTGTAATCTCTTTGAATGTAGCTAAATTTTGTTATACTGGCTGCAAAATTAAGCCATTGTTAATCTACCACTAATTGTAATATATTATCTTGTCTTTTTTGTTTTTTAATGTTTCTTATTTTTCATGCAGGCCTGTGACCATAATAAACATTATTACTAATTGAGAAAAACTGAGATTTCTCAAAAATATTTTTAAGTATTATACTTCAATCTCACCATATTCTAGAGTGAATAAATAGAAGAAAAATAATTAGTATAAGACCTCAGTTTGCTGTCTTCCATCATAACTTTTTTATAGTTCAAACTACAAATAAATTACAGTTGTCAAGACTGGGTTCATACTTCAAGTATGCCAATTTCATAATGTATGTATGCCATTTAATGAATTTTGTTTCAGAAGATTTGCAAATTTGTTCTGGAAGTCTAGTCTGCTTTGAAGGTTCAGGGCAGGACACAAAAACAGCTCTCAATGGTAACCGAGTATTCTTATCAGTTTGTTGGGATGTCTCACTATTTTCAAACTTATCCCTTGGTTTGTAGGTCAGCATAGACAATCATCCCTTATATTGTGTTTCCCTGAAAATAAGACCCACCCAGAAAATAAGCCCTGGCCTGATTTTTGGCCTGCACCTAATATAACCCCATAAATAAGCCCTAGTTAAGAGCCCGCCCACTTCGTCCCACTGTCTGGTTGATCACTGCTGCAATGGGGCAGGAGAGTACATGTCACATCAGTGTTGCCGCCACGAGGTAAGATGCAGGTGGGATGGAGCTGCCCCATGCACCCTGTACTTGCTTACCTCAGGGCCCCGCAGCCAGGCCACTCCCCACTCAGTGATCTCCCCCCACCGGTGCAATGACCTGGCTGCCCGCTTTTTTCCTTTCACTCCCCCCCCCCTCAAGCCGGACTGCCATGGTATGGAGGATGGGTGGGGGAGGCTCGGTCGCCTTACCTGATCCCCTTCGCCATTTCGGACACAGGGGTGAATGATGACAAAAGGCCTCCGCTGCCACTGCACCAGCCAGCGGTAGCTGCCTCCTCCACCTGCCTTGCGCTGCCTGCTCGTGGCGAAAGCCTTTCATCGTCACTTCCCCCTGCCTCCAAAATGGGGAGCAGGCAGCATTAGGCAGGCAGAGGAGGAGGAGATGGCTGCCACTGGGCAGGTCATCTGCAGGGCAGGGTGGGGCAAAGCAGCAGTGGCGGGGACCAAAGAAAGCCCCTCCAGCAGTGGTCACAGCTGTGGGCACAGGCCTTTACTTCCCTGGCTCCAAAACAGCAGAGAGGGACCGGGTAAGGGGACCGAGACTCCCCTGCCTATCCATGGCATGGCAGTCCGGCTCAGGAGGGGAGTGAAAGGGAAGAGGTGGGCAGCCAGCCTGGTGCAGGGTGTGTGGGGCAGCTCCACCCCCCACCTACCTTGCCTCTCCTGCCCCATTGCAACCATGAGCAACCAGACAAGTAAGCCAGTGGCCAAGCAGGATCCTGCTGTATGGGGCTGATGCCGCCACCGCGAGGTGAGGCAGGTGGTGGGGTGTGGGTGGCCTGGCTGCAGGGGCCCTGAGATAAGCGGGTGTGGGGCTCCTGGGGCAGCTCCACCTGCCTCACTTTACCTCACAGTGGCAGCATTGGTGCGATAGCACTCTCCTGCCCTGTTGCAGCCACGAGCAACCAGAAGGTGGGATGGAGTGGGTAAGTGGCCATAAAATAAGACATTCCCCCAAAATAAGCTCTAATGGGTCTTTTTGTCCCAAAAAAAGTCTGGGTCTTATTTTCAGGGAAACACGATAGTGCTTCTGAAATATTCTCCAGCTTGGATTTAATCGAGACTAAAATGTGATTAAATTCTGTAAATGGGAGTTAATCTCAACAATGCTTCTTAGCTTTTCGGAAATCTGAAAATGCTTTCAGTAGACCTTGGAGATTTCAGTGATGCATGTGAATCGAAGTGTTCTTGTGATGCATTATTTAATTGCCTTTAACATTTTCTCTGAAGGTAATGGATTTAATTCTGTGCAACTAAATGGTGACAAAGAGAGTTCTCATCAAGAACCAAGTGAGAATAGGCACACTAATCCTAGGAAAGAAAGAAAGGAAATATTGGTAGGTAATGCTATGTTTCTGCTTTGTTCTTTCAGATTGTTGGAAAAACTCAATGCAAATTCCTTTAGGTTATCGCACTTTATGATTTGCTTGTATTTTTTTGGTATCTGAATTTACAATATTTTTATGCTAGTGAATTTAAGCATTTGTATTGCAAAGAAAAGCTAGATAATAAATCCATTATTAATATTATTGCACATATGTGGAATATACATCTCAGTGAATGTCTGAAATGTATTTTTCCATGTACCAGAAATAAGCTCTTCAGGAGCTATAGGGGTGGAGGGAATTGTAGGCTTGGTAGTCTTAACAGATATAGTGAGTGCCTTTTGTAAGAATGCAAAAAGAAGGCATTCAAAAACGAAAGCAAAATTGCTACCTGCCAGATCATATTCCAAAAGCTGCAAAATAAGACAGTGCCTAAGGGGGAGGAAAATAATTTATGTGCCATGTTGGAACCAATGTGTCTTACTTGAACATATTTTTCTAAACAAAAGCTTTTTGACTTTGGCATAGAATGGAAGTTCATGATTCTCATAATCAATTACCAGTGGTAGAAGGTTCTGTTTACATAAGAATATCATGAATATTTAAGATCACTTTAGACTGCAGTAGGAAGACAAATTATTTATCCTCTAAATCCAATGGCAATGCTTCTAATCATGGTTTAGCTGCAGATATGCAATGAGGATTCTTCCCAAAGGCTACAGATGCAAAATTCCTTCTAATTACTTTCATTTATTGCATAAGCCCAGTATTTTTTATTAAAATAAACCAGAGAGAAAACCTAAGCTTTTAAATCAGTGTTGATACTACTAGGTTAGATAGTAAAAAATACATACCTAACTAAATAACTCTTATCTTTTTTCTACTTCAAACTTATGCGCCTGTCTACTTTGAGAATCACAATCACGGGAAAATAGCCTGTTCAAATAGCACACACAGAATAGCCCAAAGCACGCACTCTGCTAGAGAAAGATTCCCTGAGGATGGACTCAAGCAGAGTCAGAAAGCTTGAAAGACTAAACCTCTGGACCCAGTGACTGACCCAGATTGAATTCTGCAACATTAAATATTCGCCTTCATTTGTGAAACAAGTTGTCCTTCTGGACTATCTTAAGTTTCTTGTTCTTCTCCAACTTGAACCTAGCAAAGAACATTGCCTTCATTGTTTTGTATAGAAATCTAATTAATAGGCCCCTTCAGCAAGTCGTGAGATGAAAGCTAGGTCTCCCCATCATATTAAAAGCATCACTTCAATGCCATGAGCACATACCTTCCCACTTCAATTGATTTTTTTTTTGTCCAGTTATCTTAGCTCAAATTCAGAGCCAGTATTTAAATGTATGTTTTTTTTCTTTCCTAGAAGCCAATTAGTAACGGTCTTCCTCCCACACCAAAAGTACATGTAAGTATTCCATTCTGAACCTGACAAACTCATTTTAATAAAATTGAAATACTAGCCAACAGCATGGTTGAATATAATTTTTATTTAGAAATTACATTTATGTACTGCATTAACAAAATCATGCCTGTTGCAACAAATAATAACAGAGTAGCTGTAACTCTCTTTGAGGATCCAGATATATTGTGTTTGAAATAAAATTAAAAATAAAAAGGTGCAGTCAATGTTTTTCAACAAAATAGTGTAGCTGCCATATCAATGTAGGAAATTAAATCGAACAGAAAGAATGCCATTCTAGGTGGCGTTCAAGGAAAAAAGAAAAGTCATACAAATATTATTAAAGCATACTAAAACAATAAGATGACACCCAGAACTGAAATCTTCTGTAGCTCATCAATTGGAATGAGCTGAGAGAAAGGGAGTAGAAGATAGTTACATGTGAGAGACAAAATTTGTTAGAGTGAAAAAGAGTTTCTAGACTCCTTTAAATTTTGCCACCATAGACTAACCCAGCTCTCCTACAATTTGTAATCACATTAAGGGAAAATCACATTATAGCATTGTATGATATGTCATATTGTTATATGCCGATCTGTCACTTCACTGAAGGTGCTCATTTTTAGTTAAAAATTGAAAGTTCTTAAGCCACTCATAAATTCATTGTTCTAAATTATGTGTCCAAATTGTTTATTTTACAGATGGGTGCTTGCTTTTCAAAGGTTTTCAATGGATGCCCCTTGAAAATTCACTGTGCAACTTCATGGATAAATCCTGATACAAGAGGTAATAGTCTCATCAGACTTTCCTAAAGTTATGTGTTTGCCCTGAACCAGGATGGAATAATATTTTAAAAATAATATTTAATAAAAAGCATTTTATTATGGGATTGAGTTCTGGCTACCACTTGACTGCTCACCCACTGAGGCAGGGAGTTTCCCCTAAAAGATGGATACTTCTCTGATCTCTCTTGAAGCTTTAGCAAGATTCTCTTCTAAGATTTTTATTAGTCAGTATTTTATTTATTCATTCATTCATTCATCACATTTCTATACCCCTATCTCACCCAAGTGACTTTTTTCTAGTTGTTCCAGTAATTATCCGCAGACTTATGAAATCATTCCAATGGAACATGGATTTGATTTATTGAACTAATGTGGATACCTGGAATAACTATAATCCTGTTAAACGTTTTACAGGATGAAAGTCATATACCAAATTATATTTTCTCTATAAACCTAATATCATACTAGAGATTTATTTGAGGCTTTTCATATGATTTGAGATTTTATTGTCTATGCTAATGATCCTCTATGAACCTTTTATCATCTACTTAATCCTGATTAGACAGATAAGACCTAGTTTTACACAGATAATGGAATAAAATAGCTTAATTTGAAGAGCATAAAGTCCTCTGTAGATAAAGGAGGAGATTATGTTTATTTATTTATGCGTCCTTGTATGCATGCCCTCTGGGTCAACCTTATTTATTCAGTCATGTCTTCAAATCTCTGCACAAACGTGCAACTGAATAGACCTTGGACAAAATATAGACTTTTGGCCCTTTGCCAATTAATATTTAAAACTAGAAATAATTTATTTTTACTTATTTATAACATTTTAAAATCATCTCCCTCACATTGGGAGGGTGGGGCAGTTTCAGACTTCTAAATAGTTGGCTCTTATATGCATCCAAAAATGAATAGATAATGATGATTTATGTATAACAGTTCCATTAAGCATTGCAGATCAATGAAAGAAAATGGCTTTCAGGCACTAAACAAATCTGCTTTGTTTCAGCATTGATTTTCCAACCGTGCATGGTTTGATCTGTAATTTCTTACCATTTAACTCAAGATATTTTGAATCGCTTGTTTAAAAAAAGGATTCATTCATATATCTGCCCTATGTTTAAGTAATATATTTTAATCTGTGCTAGTTTAAATTTATGGGTATTGCTTTGAGAGACTTTTGTGTTTGATCAAATGAAAACTTTTGTTAAGTACCTGCATTTCTTTGTAGATCAGTACTTAATATTTGGTGCTGAAGAAGGTATTTATACCTTAAATCTTAATGAGCTTCATGAAACATCAGTGGAACAGGTATGTATTCAGATTTTGGTTTTCAAATGTAGTAGTGAATAATTTTCTCAATACAGCCTAAAACATTTTTCTGTTAATTACCAAGAGATCAAATCTTTATTTTTAAGGCTGAAAATTGTCAAGTTTGGGGATAGATATTTGGCAGCTACAATTATCACTAGATGGAGTGCACTGACCTCCAAAACTTTTTTAAAAAGAATTTAAATTAGATTTTTCAAGATAGCTATATCTCATTATAAATAAATAAATAAATGTCTGTATTTCTGCATGTGATCATATGAAATGTTAGCTATTAATTGATCTAATTAAAATAGTTTTTTTATATCCATAAAAAGAAACGGGTGTCTATGTAAAGCATTGGATTTTACCCAAAATAGATACTGAAACTTCAGACAATTTAATAGTATAGCTATATCAAAATATTATTAGTGCCAAACCAATAAATAGTATATACTCCAGTATACCACTAATTGTTAAATTTACTTTCATTATATTTAATTACTGTATATCCCTTTCAAATTAATGAGAAAATATAAAACAACATGGAAATATGAATACAGGTATCCAGAATGTAGACTACAGTTTTGGATAATGGTTAAGTGAATTGTTTTAAAGCAGTATTTCTCAACCTTGACAATTTTAAGGCATGTGGACTTCAACTCCCAGAATTCCACAGCCAGCATTGCTGGCTGTGGAATTCTGGGAGTTGAAGTCCACATGCCTTAAAATTGTCAAGGTTGAGAAACATTGTTTTAAAGAGAAAGTGCTAAAATGCCACCCATCTCCCTACTCAGAATTTGTGGTCCCATCAGAGACTCTATATCCACTGGTTTACATAATCTCTCAGTCCTGGCCATGGGGCAATGATAGAGCAAGTATTATTGAAGATAAAACATAATGCCTTAGTTCCACCTTAAATGGGTGAGTTGAAGTATAAGACCCACCAGTAGCAGCAAAATTAAGAACTACATCATATTGAGCATGATTGGCTGAACAGCAGATGACTTGACTGCCAGCTGATGGTTCCTGCCTAGAGGATCTTATTTGGTGCAGATTTGTGGGACTCTCCTTGGTCTGGGCTACCCATAGCTTTGTTAAAAAAACAAATAGGATACAATTACATCAAGCTGTGCTTGATTTTAAACGTGGTTTATACCTTATACATGTGGCTTTCCTGCAGCTCCTATAGGCTATCTAGCAACAAATCAACCACAACTACTGTACTTAAATTTACATTTTTTGCATTTATTTTTATTGGAACCATATGTTGAAAGGCGGGTTATAGGTTTAATAAACAACCAAAAAATATGTGTGTTTAGCAAGTATAACACAGGATGACTAACAACAGCTTACTATATCAAGTTTATTATCTATCTCATTCAAAATTATTTCTCTTTTATCAGTTATTTCCCCGACGATGCACATGGCTATATGTAATGAACAATTGCTTGCTATCAATATCTGGTAGGACATTTCATTAAAACAAGCATTGTAAATAGTACATTGGTCTGTAGAATTTTTAAAAATTTTATTTACTCTTTTATTTATAGGTAAAGCTTCTCAGCTTTATTCTCATAATTTGCCAGGATTATTTGACTATGCACGGCAAATGCAGAAGTTACCAGTGGCTATACCAGCACATAAACTACCTGATCGAATACTTCCCAGGTAAATATATTGCTTGTTTTGGATCTTGTTTTTTCTATAAAAAAAAATTGGAGTCATCAAAATGGCTCACAAGTGTCTGTAGACAAGAACAATTTATTGTATTTTTTTTTTAAAAAATCATTCAAACAGCCAGTGAAAGCAGACTGAAAAAAGTTGGAATTTTCTCTTCCACACCCTGTAAAAAGGTTCCAAAGTTTAAGATAGTATACTGTAGTAAACTGTTACAGTTAACTGTTTCTCCCTACCACTCTATTTCCAGCAATTGATTTAGACCAAAATCAAGGCTCTGGTAGTAGGATCATATCTGGAGAAAGATATGGTATTAATTTCCATTGTTCTTCATGCATTCTAGGAAGTTTGCAGTGTCTACAAAAATCCCAGATACCAAATGGTGTCAAAAATGCTGTGTGGGTAAGTAAGGATACTTTTTCATTTCAATGTGTGTCTTTTTTATAATGCACACCTATATAATGATTGGCTTGGAATTTAATATCTATTTTAATGTCTCTGCTATAATTTGATGATGCACCATGCTGTGAAGAAACATTTTGCAGAATAGGGTACAAAATAAAACTTTCTGAGGTTGTAAGAGTTTGTAGGAATGGGATCTTTTGGTGCTGAGTTTCCCTAAGAAATTTAGAATTGTGCAATAGGGCTTATCCCCCTATCCTTAACATATACTGTGTTATAGCACATGTGTACTTCTTCCTATATATTTTTCTATATATGCCATATAGAATATTTTATGATAAGCACACATGAATCTAAGATGTTGGTTGTACGTAGGTAGTTATCTTAGCAGACAAAGAAGGAAAATATTTATTCCTACCTATTTTTTTTCAAAAGTATGATTTTCACAGTAGAAATAGAAAATAAATTGTGATAGTTTATGACCCTTTTACACTACTTTCATGTGCAATAAGGCTACAGCTAGAGAATAACAGAACAGTTTCATGTTAGCTTTTTATGCAGGTATCCAGTTCTGTAGTGTTGCATAATATTAATTTATACATTGTCCATGCTTTACTCTAAGAAGGATTTCCTAAACTAAGTTTACCTCCCTAGAGGTGGTGAAGACAGAGTCCAAGGAAGATGTGAAGATCTTTTTAGTTGTACACTATTACAATGAATCCACCTTCTTCAAAGTTTCATTGTATTGTTTTTCATTGGTCATTTCTGTTCATTTTGATGCTTAGATTTTTAGGAGAGTTGTGTAAATTAAAATTATAGTAAAGGGATAGCAAAAGGTTTAAGAAGCCCTGCTCTAAGGAGAGTGCTCTTTTTTTTTTCCAGTGAGGAATCCTTATACAGGACACAAATACCTTTCTGGGGCACTACAGTCTAGTATTATTCTACTAGAATGGGTTGAACCAATGCAGAAATTCATGTTAATCAAGGTAGGTTCCTTTAAAAGCAACAATTTTAAGAATTAAAGAGAGAGAGAGAGAGATTATTACTAGTAATTGCAGGAGCAATTGTTGCAATGTTATTAACAAATACGAGATTAAAACATCTTCACAGCAACTCAGCTTGAATAAAGATTCTTTATTCATAAAGCTTTATAGCTTTATCAGTGTTGGGGGGAGGGATTTAAAACAGGAAATTGTTTTAAAAAGCAGAGAGGCTTTGTTCATCTTTTGAAAAAAAAAATCTGGATCTAAAATTCTAGCCCATTACTTGCCTTCTGAGAAGCTTTAGAATATTCAGAAAGTAAGCAGGTCAAAACATACTTTCTGCTCTTTGGAGGGCTTCTTGATCCACTGACAGAAATTGATAGATGGCTAGCAAAGTGGAGGGATAATTTTCTGGGGAGTACTCAAAAATTACCTTGGATTTCCCTAACCCAATTGTTCAAAAGAGAAAAATATTCTTCCAATATTGTCACTGGCACAAGACAATTCCCAAAGTGACATGTAAGGAAGACTGTTGCTCTTTCACCTTTTCCCTGGTTGGTAGGAATCTACCACATTTAGGAAGCATGGATTTTTCAGCATGGATTCAATCCTGCTTCCACATTTGCACTGCCCATAGACTTGAGATATACTTAAAGATTCAAAGTTACCATAGATACCTCACAGGATCATAACTGACATTTTATTTTAATAGCAAAACCACAATCTCCTTCAAGATTTTATTTTTAAAATGTTATCTATTGATTTATTTCATAAAGGAGATTGAATTTACTAATAAAAACCTAACATAATGAAAGCCTATTTTATTGTAATGTATTGTTGAAATAATTTAATAATATTCTGTTTTGATAACTGCTTTGTGACTGACATATTTCTTGATTTAGCACATAGATTTTCCTGTACCATGTCCACTGAGGTTGTTTGAAATGCTTGTAGTGCCTGAACAGGAATTCCCTTTGGTTTGTGTTGGTGTAACTAAAGGGAGAGATTTCAGCCAAGTGGTGAAATTTGAAACTATCAATCCAAATTCTACCTCTTCGTGGTTTACAGAAACAGGTTTGTTATTTCCTATGATAATTCCCTAAATTCCATGCTAATGGATTCTATACTATTTCCTGGATTTCTGTATTTTAGTTTTTTTGTTTCTGTACTTTCAGATTCTAGGTTTATAATGCTTCCATTCCAAGATGATTTAATAGTTAAACTACAGGCTTTGATTTCAACTGGGTGTGTCCGGTGGGAGAGACGGAGTCCGGTCTTGAGACTGTTATCTGGGCTGAGTTTGACCCCGTGACTTCCGAGGACGTGGACAGGTTGTTTGGGGGACTTAGGGCGACCACTTGTTCATTGGACCCGTGCCCCTCCTGGCTGGTGCTGGCATCCCGGGAGGTGGTACGAGGCTGGTTCCAGGTAATTATTAATGCTTCTTTAAGTGAGGGTGTCTTCCCTACCGCCTTGAAAGAGGCGGTAGTGAGGCCCCTCCTTAAGAAGCCTACCCTGGATCCAGCTGTTTTATCAAATTATCGTCCTGTCTCCAACCTTCGCTTTCTTGCGAAGGTTGTCGAGAGCGTGGTTGCCAGACAGTTCCCACGACACCTGGAGGAATCGTTATACTTGGATCCACACCAGTCGGGCTTCAGGCCTGGCTATAGCACGGAAACAGCATTGGTCGCGTTGGTGGATGACCTCTGGCAGGCCCGGGACAGAGGTTGTTCCTCTGCTCTGGTGCTATTGGACCTCTCGGCGGCTTTTGATACCATCGATCATGGTATCATGCTGCAACGGTTGGAGGGGTTAGGTATAGGGGGCACTGTTTTGCGGTGGTTCGCCTCCTTCCTCTCCGGCCGGATGCAGTCTGTGTTGACAGGGGGTCAGAGGTCGACCCCGAGACCCCTTGTATGTGGGGTACATCAGGGGTCGGTCCTCTCGCCCCTACTGTTCAACATTTATGTAAAACCGCTGGGTGAGATCATCCGTGGTTTTGGTGTGGAGTACCATCTGTACGCTGATGATACTCAGCTGTACATTTCCACGCCGAACCACCCCAACGATGCTCTTGCCGTGCTGACCCAATGCCTGGAGGCCGTGCGGGTCTGGATGGGGAAGAACGGACTCAAGCTCAACCCTTCCAAGACCGAGTGGCTGTGGCTACCGTCGTCCCGGTTTAGTCAATTGACTCCTTTGTTGTCTGTTGGGGGCGAAACAGTGGCCCCCGCAGAAAGGGTTCGCAATTTGGGAGTCCTCCTGGATTCACGGCTATCTTTAGAGGACCATCTGGCGGCCGTGGCCGGGAGGATGTTCTATCAGGTTCGCCTGGTACGCCAGTTGCGTCCCTTCCTAGACCGGGACTCGCTATGCACAGTTACTCATGCCTTCGTCACTTCCAGGCTGGACTATTGTAATGGTCTCTACATGGGACTCCCCTTGAGGTGCACCCGGAGGCTTCAGCTGGCCCAGAATGCGGCCGCGCGGGTAGTGACAGGAGCATCGTGGCGCTCCCATGTAACACCGCTCCTGCGCGAGCTGCACTGGTTGCCGGTGGTCTTCCGGGTGCGGTTCAAGGTGTTAGTGACCACCTTTAAAGCGCTCCATGGCATCAGACCCGGATACTTACAGGACGCTTACTGCTAGCAAATACCTCCCGCCGTCCGGTACGCTCCCACAGAGAGGGCCTCCTCAGGGTGCCGTCGGCCAGACAATGTCGACTGGCGGCCCCCAGGGGGAGAGCCTTCTCTGTGGGAGCTCCAACGTTTTGGAATGAGCTCCCCCCTGAACTCCGTACGATGACGGACTTATGCACCTTCCGTCGGGAACTGAAAACTTTCCTTTTTCAACAGGCCGGCCTGGCATAGAAGCTCCGGCTCCAACCGGGTGAAAATGTTTTAGGGGGATTGTCTAATTTTTAGGATTTTTGTAATTTTTAGGATTTTAGGATTTGTATATATTGGGTTTTATAGATTTTATGGCCTAATTTGTTTAATTTATTTTTAAATATTTTAATTTTGTACATTTATGTTTTTTAAATTTTAAGGCTGTAAACCGCCCCGAGTCCTTCGGGAGAGGGGCGGTATAGAAATTTAATAAATAATAATAATAATAATAATATTTTGGAGTCACTAATGTTTTTTGGCTTGACCCTCTATCTAGGTCACTCAATGTCTTATCAGTGGACAAATAGTATTTAGCTGGGTTTTTTTTTTTCTCCAGCCACTGAATATTGTGAGAGAATGGTTCTGATCAGAGTTATACCCTGAGAGGGAACTTAAACTTTTTTCTTATCTGTTCTTTGTCTTTGTGGAAGACATTGGGTGCTTAGAAGAGGGATGGACAATTTCTAATCCAAGGGTCAAAGGGAACTTATCAGGCTTCCCCTCTCATTGTCTTTAATTCTGTCCTCTTTGTTCTTTATTAAGGATATCATTTCTTGCTTTCTCCTTCCTTGCTTTCTCCTTCATGCTTGGTGGGAGGGATGAACCATCTTTCTACATGAGCAAAAGAAAATAGGAAATAGAAAATGTTCCATTTTAGCCATCTTGGGGAAAGCATGGGCTTTCTGATTGGAACCGCATCTCCTGTTGTTATTTAGGCTTGCTTGAGGAAAGTACGATTCTTGAACTATTTTGTGTTCTTCCACTTTAAAAGATAACTCCCATCTCATCAACCTCCTTTTTTATTTTTTTAATTTATCATATTTACAAACAAATCAGCAGGTAGCCTGAGTATGGTTTTTTTAAGAAAAATTATCCTGTAAAATGGGGGTCAAACTCAATTTCATTGAGGGCCGCATCAGCATTGTGGTTGTCCTCAGGGGGCCAGGTAGGTGTGGCCATGGTGGGCGCAGCCTACTGGGTGGGCATGGCTGGAGTGGGTGTGGCCAGCTCTACATTGTTCACGTCAAGGGGGCCTGGGCAGGAGTGGGACAGATCTGAGGGTCTCTGGCAGAAGGGGATGGGACCAGGGCAAGTGCCAAGGTATGGTCCACTGGAAGAGCCTGCCGAAACCCCTCCCCCAGAGCCCATCAAGCCGGATATGTGAAGTAGGTGAGGGCCATTTGCTGGCCACTTCCAGGCAATAGTGCATTTCTTCATTCCTCGCAAAGGGTGACACCTCCCCAGCATGCACCCAGAGGACGGGGACGATGCGGCAGGGGCTGGTTCCTCGCTGTTTCCAGACGGCCTTGTGGAGCTAAGACTGAATGCATTTCCTCCCCAGCATGCACCCAGGGGACGGGGCCAAGGCAGCAGGGGCTGTTCCCTCACTGTTTCCAGGATGGCTTCGCGAGCCACATGAAACCATGTCACAGGCGGCATCCGGCCCCCGGGCCTTGTGTTTGGCATGTCTGCTGCTGTAAAACTTAAATTATCCTGTAAATTAAATTATCCTGTAAAACACCCAATTTGGATGTTGATACAGCTTAACTACATAATATCTGTTGTGGGTGTTTCTAGACCAGCTGGGGACATATCAGAGGATGACGAAGCAGAACCAGGCCCCTCTGGGTATTTTCCCCCCCGGCAGCCGAGCTAGACAATGAGGAGCTTTGTATGCATTCTGAGTCAGACTCTCAAAGTGATGAGTCAGATTTGGAACAAGAAGTTAGATGGCTTGATCCGAGATTCAGAAGGTTTGATAAGCGAAGGTGTCAGTTAAGTGGGAAAAGGAAGTAATGGGGGAAATGACGTATCGGAAACTATATTAGAAGGGGAAAGAGAGACCACGCCTTTGTCACGAGCAACGTTAATCAAGGAGTAGACTGATACCTTGAGCAGCGCGTTTAAACTCAGTTTTCTGGTGTTTTTTGGAATCTACGGAAGAATAATGAGGTCTTGGACAATGTGATTGATAAAGAGTGAGTTAATTGGAAGGTGGGAGGAGAGCATGTTTAATCTAAATGTAAATAAATCAGAATTGGCCGTTCAGGCCAGCAAAATGCCAGCAGCTTGCTTTGAAGTGAATCCTTTTGAAATGTGTTAAATAAAACTCTTAAAGACATATTTATGTGGATTTTACTGAGCTGAGAGGGGCTAGATACAACAATATCTTTCTTGATATTTATGTTAGAAAATGTTAACTCGGTTCTTTTGTTATAGATACTACACAGACAAGTGTTGTACATGTAACACAACTGGAGAGAGATACCATTTTAGTCTGCTTGGATTGTAAGTAAAAACTATGATCCATATATAAATATTTGGATAAGGTGCACTCTGAAATGTTGCTGAGTAATAAATATTTTTGCTTTTTCAGGCTGTATAAAAATTGTAAATTTGCAAGGCAGATTAAAATCTAGTCGAAAACTATCATCTGAACTCACTTTTGATTTCCAAATTGAATCAATAGGTGAGTAAAAAATGAATCTTGCATTTCTTCAGCTAACTATTCCAATACTTCACCATATTATATAATGAAAATTTGCATTATATAGATGAAAATTTGAAGATAGAAAGATGCTCAGTATGCACAATTCTAATGTCTCTAATGGCAGGCCAAATCATTTCATATATTGTTAAAACAGATATAAAATTAGGTCAATCACATCCTTCCAAAACATAGTCAAGGGAAAACTAAAAATGTTTTGACTATAAACTCTCATTGGATTATTCTTTATGTGAAGAAAGGTTTTAATATCCTTGGAAGGCAAGATAACTAAAAGATAGGGGAGGCCTTCCATGCTCCTTAAGGCAGGGCTTTTCAACCTTATCACAGATTGTACCACTTTTAGGACATGACAATATTTGAGTACCACCAGTGCTTAGCAAGGGGAGGGATTTTGGGTTTTACTGATTAGATTCATTTGTTATTATAGAAATGGCTAGTTTATAATATTATGGAAAAGTAAAAAGTTGAGGTTTAATGTTAATGCTTCCTTCTACTGCAACAGAGGAAGTCTGTTCTTTTTCTCTTCTCCCCCTTACTTTTCCCCCTTTTCCTCCCCACTGTGTCCTACTATTTGCTTTTGTATTTTTGTATTTTATTCTATAATCTAATAAAATATTACAAACTGTAGGAAAAAAGGAAAAAAATACCAGTTTTAATTTCTTTGGTGGCTGTTCCTTTGCTGAATCACTTTCCCTTTGCACTGACAAATGCATGATGAATTTATCCATGTTTATTGGGGGTGATGGTGCATTCTTACTACACTGTGGAAGGAGAGCTAAGAAGGGCCGACCAGCTAGCTCAGGGGTCTTCAGACTTGGCACTTTTAAGACTTGTGGACTTCAACTCCCAGAATTCCTCAGCCATCATGGCTGGATGAGGAATTCTGGAAGTTGAAGTCCACAGGACTTAAAGTTGCTAAGTTTGTAGACCCCTGAGCTAGCTGGTCGGCCCTTCTTAGCTCTCCTTCCACAGTGTAGTAAGAATGCACCATCACCCCCAATCCCTTCCCTGTACCCTTAAAAACACAAGAATCAAGTGCAAAGCAAGAAAGGCTCACAAAATAAACACATAAACTCCGGGCCTTTTTTTTTTTCTTTAAGCTGCCTCAGGCTTGTTACCTGTCACAATGTTGCAATCCCAGATTGAAAGGCTCCTGCAATTGTGAAAAGCTTTAGCTTTAAAATTAAACCTGTTTACCTTCAAAGAAAACTTTCTAAAAGCCATAGACAGACTCAAGATAAGGGAGTAAAACTAATTACATTTGTTTAAAGGGATTAAACCTACGGAAGTCAACACTTTGGACTCATTGCTAGCCTAAAATACAGACTAAAATATTACACAAAGGAGCCTCTGAATTACAAAACACTGTAAAAACTGTACAAAAATCCTTATGATAACCCAATCAAGTTGCCAGCTGATCCAGAACTAAATAAACCCACCTCCTTTCCGACATGCCGGCTTTTCATTTCATCAGCACTGATTGCATTCTCCTGGCTGGAGAAAACGAACCAGGCGACCTTTTCTTCCAGCAACAGCTGCTGCTTCTTCTCTGTCCATGTTTCCTCCCTACCGGCTGACCTCTCCTTCTCTTTCCGTTGTCTTTTTTTTCCCCCTTTCTTGCCCAAACCACCTCCTTTTATAGCCTCTTCTCTCCCCCCCCCCTTGTCTTCAGTTCACCTCCAGCTCTGCGCTGCTTCTGAAAGTGCCAATCAGCTGGAGCCCTGCCGGCTCCTGGGGCTTATGCCAAGCCCAGACAGTTCTGCAGCTGCCTCTCCCTCAGGCTTGGATCACTTCAGCTCATTACCCTCCTCTGCTACACTTGGCTAGCAGTTGCATACCACCTGCCACGTAGCAAAGCACCACAGGTGGTACACATAGCACCGGTTGAAAAGCTCTGCACGCTTTACAGTGGTTAGAATACAGTATTGCAGGCTCTGTCCACAGTCTGGATTTCGATCCCAATGGGATCAAGATTGACTCAGCCTTTCATCCTTCCAAGGTCAGTAAAATGAGGACCCAGAAAGTTGGGGCAATATGCTGACATTGTAGACTGCTCAGAGAGTGCTGTAAAGCTCTATAGAGCTGTATATAAGTCTAAGTGCTATTGCTAATATCTTGCCTGACTCTTATTTCCCTGTAATTTGAATGAATTTCAAATTCATTCATTGGTTCTGGTCCTTCCCTCCTGGGTGACAGAGAAGAAATCCACTCCCTCCACCATATGATATCTGAAGACTATTGTTCTATCTCCCCTCAATCTTCTCTTTTGCCAGTTAAACTTAATTGGTTCCTTTAAATATTTCTCAGAGAATTCAATTTCCCATCCCCAGACAATCTTGGTAGTTCTCCTCCACACTGGCTACAGGGACACAGCATTTCAAGTGAGGCCTGATCAAGGTAGAATGTAGTGAGACAATTACTGTCCATGATCTGGACTCCCAAAATAGCATTTGCTTTGTAGTATCCTGCCCATCCAACTTCAAATTACAAATGGAAAGTTCAGAATACAGAAAGGAAACAAGTTGGTCATATATAACAAAAAGATGAAAACTTCTTGCACCCTAAACTTCAGTCCTTCATTCATTAAATAATGTATGGAATCAATACAGTTTAATTAGGAAAGTGTTTTTTTAGGACACAGTACAAAAACTCTAATTTGTGTTTTCTTTCCTGCCAGTTTGCTTACAAGATAGTGTTTTGGCTTTTTGGAAGCATGGGATGCAAGGCAGGAGTTTCCGTTCAAATGAGGTAAATATTGAGAAATGAAAAAAAATAAATTTAATTATTAAAAAATAATCTGAAAACAAAAGAGATTTTTAATATTATCAGCTTAAATTTCAGATTATTTTCCAAATTATAGCAGCTATAAATATATTTTCCCTCATAGAAACAGCTGAGAATCATATCAATCCAAGATATTAAATAGAACATCTCAATAGAAATGTTGGCTTTTCTGTGAACTCACTCAATAACCTAAAGTATTCCCTTAACCTTAGTCGCCTCATATGGAAAAGGGGTGAATAATGATAACATATACCGTAAATTTGACTGTACAGCTTGAGTCACTTAGCATTTTATGTATTATTTAAAAGTAGGGCTGCCGGATCTACCAATGTCAAGACAACCAATACAAAGACTTAGTTTTCTATTCTCCTTTGTTTCTATCTAGTAGATGTCCAGAAGTTGCAGCTAGATTTGGTAGCCCTAGTTAGCCACTGTGTGTATGTATGTATATATGTATTTATTCAATGTTAGATATGACCAGTTAACTAATACTGCAAACTAAAATGCTTGCAAAGTTTGATTCATTAAGCATTTGTTACATGCACCTTCACTCTGTTAAATATTTGATTTTTCAAATAGATCACCCAGGAAATTTCTGACAGTACAAGAATATTTAGACTTCTTGGATCTGACAGGTATGATCAGTCACAATCACAACATATAAGGAGGGAGTAGTTTTGGAATAAATTATCTATTAGCCTTGGGAACCATTACATTAGTACCTGCCAAACTCATTCTTTTGCTGAGAAGCAGGAGTCACTAGACCTGCTATGTAGAATTGACTTGCTTGTCTTTTTCTTCTGGACAGCTCAAATCCTTTCACCATTTACAGGGAAGGAACTTGGCCAGTGCGTTATTGCCATTCACTCACCTCACTGGGCAAGTGACCAATTCCTGGCAGTTGCTCTGTCATTTAAGGTGTGGTTGGGTAAAGGAGAACAAGCATACTTGATTAGATCAAGAAAAAAGACTCTCAATTGGCTTATGTTGTGTCACATGCCCCATCTTACCCCAATCTGAAAGCAAGACTCAATTAAGGGCTTTCGTAAAGTTTTTATATATCTGCTAAAATTATTGGTTTTGGGACATTCTTTTTTCCCCCAGAGTTGTGGTACTGGAGAGTAGACCAACAGATAACCCTACTGCCAATAGCAACTTGTACATCTTAGCAGGTCATGAGAACAGTTACTGAGAGGCAACAAGATAAGGAAACACTACTGCTTCAATACATCTGACAGCAATTGCATAAAAGCAAAAGGATCCCAACTACAGTTATTTTGTAATTTATTGTAGTGTATGAGTATGAGTGAGAACAAGAATGCTTGCACGAATGATATGCATATGATTAGCACATTCTACAGAACTCTTGATTCACTATTATGTAATGTTTGTACATATATGCAGTATTTTTTGTTGAAATGTATTATTGGAGGCCTCTCTTGATTTTTCTGTAGATAATGAATAAAATGTTTTACTTGTACAGATATGTAAAGTTTGCTGAGGACAGAAAATTGTGTTTGGGTACTATTTTAAGGACTAATGGGATGCTATTGATAAACACAGTGCATTTAAATAACACTATTGTATTTTAATATGTAATTTACTAATATAAATAAATCTTTTAGACATTGTAATCAAGGCGGTAATTCTATTACAATCTTGTTTTTAGTTCTATGCAAGTACACTGATGTTTTGGTTGCACAAAGTGTTAATATGTAATGTATTCAGTCACAAAAGTACATCTGTGGAAATAATTTAGGCTTTATAATTTTAGCTTATTTAGGTAGTTCTCTTTGTGAAACCAGCCAATTGAACACCTATATTTTTATATTTAAGGAAAATTCTCTTAATTATTTTCTATGCTTGGAGAAAAGAATACCTATTTTGAAATAGGAATACATCCAATAGTGGTACCTTGGTGTAATTATAAGTG
Source organism: Bothrops alternatus (assembly GCA_034064705.1). NCBI lineage: Eukaryota > Metazoa > Chordata > Lepidosauria > Squamata > Viperidae > Bothrops > Bothrops alternatus. Next base: position 17,394,449 of record JARGCV010000104.1, on the reverse strand, counting down.
TGTACAATGATAATATAAGCTTTATTATGAATCTTACTGGCTACTATATCATGCAAAAATTTACAGCACTCCACACTGTGGAAGTGTTTAAATATTTGGAGTTAGATCCAGATAGCCATGTGCAAAAGGCCTTAGTACTATATGCAGTACTTTGCAGATATTCATTAGCACTTGCATTAAAAGAAAGTATACATTTTCCTTCATTATTAAGAGATTGACTATCACTAATTACCATTGTACCCTGTTGGATCTGCAGAGCTCCTCTCTGATTCTTATAGGATGTTAGGGCCATAGGGCTCATGCTGCATTCCATGTGTAGATAGAAGCTTTTCTTTTACCAAGGAATATGAATCAATGGTTTTAAAATTATGTTCAAGGATCTTTGCTCTTCCTCAGACATAGCAACAAAGTTTTCAAACAAAAGATCAATAACAGAGAAAAGCATTTTTTAAAAAAGGAAATTCTTATTGTAACTGGTTTTCCCAATCTCACAAGAAATTTAGACCGGCCTCTCAGTTCAGGCAGGAGGAAAGCCAGCAACCCCTATGCACCCTAGCAACTGGGGTGATGAAATTATGACCTTCCTTGTGATGCTGAGCTACAACTTCTAAAGGCCAGTTGTGTGGGAAACGAGTACTTTAATAATCAGTAGAGGGTAACAGCTTCTTGGCACTAATATATAACATGCAACATGCACATATGTTTTTCTGAAGAGAAGGATGCTTCCAACCCACTGCCATCAAGGACACCATATATTGACTACCTGTTCTGGAGAAAAAGTGATACTAGATGGGGCAACGGTTTTAAGGAATTTTGCTTTTGTTTAAAAAAATGTTTTGCCTTATTACTGTTGTCACATTTGTTCTCTTAATGTCTTAACACCTAGCCAGAATTATTTAGTTACTACCTCACAAAATTAAATGGTTATAATACATCACAGGAATTTTAGTTTTGAGCAAAACTATTCTGATTCTTTTCGGTGCGATATGTAGATGCCATGTTTTAGGGAAAATACATACTTTTTTTGTATATGTTCTTTATACTGTGATATAAAGTAAGAACAAAATACATTAAAACTGATTTATGGTCTGTATTGTTGTTGGTAATGAATATTTCCTAATGTATATAATGTAAAATAAAGTTTTTAACATGTTTGTTGTTCATGTGGATTAGCATCTGCAGTAATTTTCCAATGAAATTAAGCACTTGCTAATTAAGGAAGAATATTTTTACCAAGATCAGCTTTGATTGAAAAAAATAAAATAAAATTCAGACAGCCTAATAACTAAATTAACTTCCTTTAATTTAAATTATACTACATCATACAAAGTAACTATTGCAGCATAAGTATGTCTTATGATATTATTAGCATCTAAAGAAGTCCTCTTATAAATCCTTTGGCTTTTGATTTCCTCCCCTATGACTTGCCTTGGCTAATTGTATTCTGCTGTATTCCAGCGGTGGTGGTGGGAATAGCCCCAAGGCTTGCACTGTGTGCACTCATTCATAGGATCAAAGAATTGTGAGGATGGAAGTGATCAAAAAGATCATGTAGTCCAACCCTTCATGCTTATTTGCTTTCCAGCTACAGAACACATTGCCCTCTATTTGAGGTGAAACCTTCCCCTTTTATTTTTAAATGAACACAAGTTCTTCAGCACAGAGCAACACAGAGAACACCTTGTACACATGGACATCCACCAGGTGACGAGAAGTGATGTAATGTGTGTCATAATTTTACAATACAAACTCCACTTCTTTTATACATGTGTTGTAATGGGATGAGCTATTGTTACAATGAACATTCTGAAGAAAGCTTGCTGCAGACATACCTGTTGAGAAGTCTTAACTGAAAAGCCAAGCTAATCATTATTAAGAACATAAGAACATAAGAAGAGCCATGCTGAATCAGGCCAAAGCCCATCGAGTCCAGCATTCTGTGTCACACAATGGCCCACCAATTGTACATGGGGATCTTGAGCAGAAAGAGAAGGCAAAACCCTCCCTTTCCCTTGACCCCCAACAAATGGTACCCAAGGGAATCCTGCCTGCCTCAACCAACATAGAGGCGGCACATGGACATCCGTTTTAATAACCACCGATACACTTTGCATCCATGAATCTATCTTATTGACCATCTGCATTATGAGAAAGCTTTTATTTCCTATCAAATCTAAGCAGAATAGCAAAACAACCACAATAGACCAATGGCACAGTAAAATAGATAAAAGTAAACTACATAAACTACACATATAACTACCAGTACATTTTTTTTGTTTGTTTGTTCAAGTTTAGTGTTGATTCCTGTTGACCGCCTGGGCAACTGCAGTTTTCTTGGCAAGACTTCAAAAGTGGTTAGCCTTCCTAGGGCTAAGAGAGTGACTGGCCCAAGGTCACCCACTGCCTTTGTGCCTAAGGCAGGACTAGCATTCATGGTCTTCCAGTTTCTAGCCTGGTGCCTTAATTACTACGCCAAATTGGTTCCAACCACAATTAAAATCTACAGTAACAAACTGGTAACATAACTACAGGTAATCCTCGACCTACAACCATTCATTTAATGAGCATTCAAAATTACAACCACACTGAAAAAAGTGACATCACAGGTTTTCACACAACCCCATGGTCACATGTTCAAAATTCGGACACTTGGCAACCAGCATGCATTTCTGACAGGATTATGTGATCACCCTTTGTAACCTTCCCAGCTGGCTTCTGAAAAGCAAAATCAATGGGGGAAGCCAGATTCACTTAACAATCACGTGGTTCACTTAACAATTACAGTGATTCACTTGACAATTGTGACAAAAAGGTTGTAAAATGGAGCACAACTCAACTGTCCTACTTAGCCATGGAAATTTTGGGGTCCATTTTGGTCGTAAGTCAAGGATTACCTGTAACAGTTTTAATACTGTAAATAATACTTTATTAATATTAATAGCAACATTTTGACATCCCCTGTCAAAAGCCCTCTTTTTACCAGGCTTGATTAATTTTGGAAGGTTATCACAGGTTGACTCTGGTGTTCAAGGTGAGACTTATTTCATAATAGTGGAGGCATGATTTTAAAAGCAGGATTCTTATCGTTCCTCCCCACCTCTTCATGAAATATAGTTAATGGTAGAAAAGGATCAAGCCCTTCAATACTTATGAGTGAGCAGCCACCAGGCCAACCTCTCTATCGCCACTGACTAATTGCCCACCAAGAACCAGAATACCTACAAAGCAAGAACGGTTACAAGAACTGGGTATGGCTAAAGTCTAGTGAAGAGGACTAGGAACAACAGCAATGTTGATAGTAATGTTCCAATATTTGAGGGGCTGTCACAGAGAGGGGGACAATATTTTCCAGAGTACCCGAAGGCCAGACAAGGAACAATGCATGGAAACTGATCAAGGAGAAATTCAACCTAGAAATAAGGAGAAATTTTCTGACAGAACAATCAACCTATTGAACAACTTGCCTTCAGAAGTTATGGATGCTTCATCACTGGAGGCTTTCAAGAAAAGACTGGACAGCCACTTGTCAGAAATAATATAGGGCAATGATGGCGAACCTTTTGGAGATCGAGTGCCCAAACTGCAACCCAAACCCCACTTATTTATCGTCGGGTGCTGGGTGGGCGTGGACACTGGGTGGGCATTGCTGCAGTGGTCATGGCAGACTGGGTGGGCGTCACCGGGGTGGGCATGGCCACCTCGATGTTGCTCGTAGGGAGGGATGCCTTTGGGGGCTGGGCATGGTTGGGGGAGATCCAGGGGGTCTCTAGCAGGTGGGACGGTGGGCAGGAGGCTCATCCTGCGGGATGAGGCGAGGTGAGGCAAGGCAGGGGTGCCATTTCCATTCAGCATTTCTTGCAGACATCTCATGACCCAAACTAGGTAACATCAGCAGTACCAGAAGGGAATGGGGTTTGTGGAGTGGAGGAGAAGAAAAAAAGAGGAGGGCGGTTGAGGGTTCCTTGGTCCTCTCTTAGCTTTGTGGGTTTTTTGTAGACGTCTCATGACCCAAACCAGGTAACATCATTAGTTCACTTATTATCCCACTTTGGGTCCTGAAACATCTGCAACAAAACCACCATCGTCAGACACACTCCCCCAAGGACCCTTATTTAAACTCTGAATCAGAAATATTCTCCTTGACTGGCATTCCGGACCATCTCAGGGCAGAAGAACCTGCCTAGCAGGACCTCATTCCTCTTTCCAATGGGGCACATCCCAATGCCCCCATCCTTCCTCCACCATTTCCTGGACCCTAAAGGCCAATGAAGTTTCTCTCAACCACCAGCACCGGCACTCCCGGTTCCTCCGAGCTGGTCAGGGCTTCACCTGGACACAGCATCACCACTCCCGTTCATGGATCAGGATGCACCTCCAAAGGCCGACCATATCCTTCATCCCAGTGGCTCCCCCGACCTTTCATCGCCTCAGCCCCACACAATCCCTTCCAACCCCAAAATAACCTTCCAGGAGCAAATTCTCCTTTTTTCTCATTCACCCCGGCCGCCCCTCACAAATACCTCGCCCTTTGCCCGCTCCCCTCATACCCATAACCGGCGCCACACTCCAGCAGCCCCACTCCAAACGCCTGTGGGACTGGGTCCCTCAGCAATGGTGGGGGTGATGTTGAGGGCCGGCGGCACCAGTTTCCTTTTGGCTAGCATGGCAGCAGCGGTGGAGGCTGGGACTCACGTTCCATAGCGCCTAGCGAGGGACCCGCCTCAGCAGCAGCAGAAGTAGCATCATCACCAGGTTTGGCTGTCCTAAGCGAGGCCAAGGCTGCAAGCAAGGCCTAAGCCTCTCAACCTGGCCCTGAGGTAAAAACGCGAATAGGTGAGAGCAGAGAAAGGGGGAGTGGCCCTTAGGCACACGAGGGAGAAACTGGGGGAAAAAATCTTCTCCCACCAACTCGCCATCCTGCCATTGTCTGGGGCTCTCGCCACCATCCACCCACTCTCCTCGTGATTGGATGGCTTGCCCAGGAGGTTGAGGCAGGCCGGATAAACAGACAGGTCGAGCCGTAGTTTGAGGACCCCCTGAGCTACAGCTTTGGTAGCTCTGTAGGCAGAGATGCAAAGTTCTCTTCTCTGACAGAGAACTTCGCAGCTCTGCCTACAGAGCCACCAAAGCAGCAGGTGGAGCACCAGAGGCTTGGGGAGGGAGGGTGCTGAAGTGGGTGGTCAGGCCATTGGCAAGAGCAATGCATCTGAGCGGAAAGCGGCCTCAGAACAAGTGGGACAGGTAAGGAAAAAAAATCCTTGCTCCCCCAAGAAATTGCCTTTCTTTCCTTACCTGACTCCCAGCCCCGTGCTGCTTCTCCTTCGTGATCCGTCGCCACAGCATGTAAGGAAACAAAGGAAGTTTTTTTGGGGGGGGAAAAAGGTCAGTCAATCAATTCCAACTTCGCAATCTTTCATGAGAAGTTGGAATTGATTGATTGACCTTTCCCCCCCCCAAAAAACCTTCGTTTCCTTGCACGCGGCAGCGGCGGATCACAAAGCAGCAGCATGGGGCAGGCACGGCAACCTTACCCTGCGCAGGTATTGATGCAAGTTGCTCATGGATGGGACTGAAGCCTAGGATTGGGGCGATGGTGCGCGTGCCCACAGAGAGGGCTCTGCGTGACATAGGCTTGCCACCACGGGTATAAGGGTCTCCTTCTTGAGCAGAGGGTTAGATTGGATGACCAACAAAAGTAAAACCCTAACCATCTCCAACCCAGATAATCAAGGATACCAATAGTATTGAATGCTGTTAAAAGTTCCACAAGGGTCTGAGTTGGGGCAGTGGTTTTTAATTTGCTCACAAATTATCTTAATTTAGAAATAAGCAGTAAGTTGGCTAAGTTTGCAGCTCCTCTACTCAGGCTGGTAGAAAGTGGAAATAATGAAAAACTTTAAAAAGATCTCTTTAAACTGGATGGTGTAAAATTTTCCTAATTGAGGTTTTCTGAAGCACTGCAAAAAGGCTGTTTTTGCTGTTCTCCGTAATTCTTTTTCTCTTCTCTCAAAATACTAGGATCAAAGGCATTCCGTTAAACTAACTGGAACTTTAGAACAGCACATAACTGAGCCATGGCATTACCACAAAATATTGTCAAGAACACTACCTCAGAATGAGATAAATTTATGGAGAAAAAGTTGATCAGGGATTGCTAGCCTTGAAAACTCAATGTTACCTCCAAACACTGCTTGCATGGGAAGAAAGAGAGGAGAAAGATTTCTCTTTGTCTCCCATTTGTCAGTCCTGGAAGGCAGCATGACTTTTGTTTCTTATGACATTCTTCTGGAATTGCAAACAGGTGAATTGACACTAATTTTTATGAGACGTCCTTAGGCTCATCCAGGACTTTCCTTCCTGTACACTTTTTATTTTATTTATTTATTATTTATTTTATTTAATTAGATTTCTATGCCGCCCTATTCCAAGAACTCAGGGCGGCTTACAACATGGATACTCACATGAAGAAATCTGGCATTAAAATACGTTGTAAAACCGCTTAATTAAAAACCAATCATCCAAAGACAGACATGCAAAACAAGCATACACTGGCTGGGGCAAGGTGTTAACTGCCCCAGCCATGTCGGCAAAGATGTGTCTTCAGTAATTTGCGAAAGGCGGAGAGGGTGGGGGCAATACGGATCTCCGGGGGGGGGAGTTGATTCAAAATGGTAAAACTATTTTACAGTATTATAGTTCATGGTATCATGGTATTTCCTGACAGTTTAGGAAAGGCAAGATTAAGCACAAACATATTTTAAACTTGATCCCTGAACTACATACATTTCAAAGCTAAGAAAAATGTTTTTTTTCAAGGAAAATGTAAGAGTACAAATTGGGAAACCTGAATTAATTTTCTTAAGAGTAATCAAAGTTATTCCTGTGCCGCCACACATCTTCGTAACTGAACGGAAAAACACGCCTCCGGCTTCCTGTAATTCCACAGAATCCGCAACGTTCGTTTACTGTCAAACCAATTATATGAAGGAATCCAATATTATCCCGCGCTGTCTTGTTTTGAATGTTCAAGTAGAGACCGACGACGGAGTCATGAGTCCTCCGTGCCACAGGCGGCGCTTGGACAGATCTGTCCCTTTTTTCCTCACCGCCCGTTTCCAAAGCCCAAAAGAGCTTCGCTCACACATTCGGTTTTCGATTCTCGATCCTAGACTGAGAAGAGGTCATGATTAGCTCACTGTCTCACTTCCGCACTTCAAAGGAAGAGGAAAAGGGAAAGCAAAGCGAATAACTTCCAAAGAAGACGCTTCGGGGGGGGGGGAAAGAGAGGATTGACTGAACCTGAATTGCGCATGCCCAATCAGCCTTCACACTAACTGCGCATGCGTCGGCGGTTGTAACCATCAGGACAAGGGAAGAATCCCGAGAGTTCAAAGCTGCAGGCGAGACCCTGCCCCTTCTCCAGAGTAACCGTCATTTTCCTTTCGTTGTCGGTTTCCCCTGGGACCTTTTCAGTCTCCGACCTGTCAGGACGAGAGATAAGATGTTCGGTGGTGTCTTGTCCCAGGCTGGTCCCGGCGCTGAGTGAGACAAGGCCAGGCCGGGCGGCGGGTGACCGGGGAAAGGGATGTCGCCTCCGTCCCCGGACGTTGGGTTTTGCCGCTGCCGCCTTTGGCGGCTCCCGCTGCCTCTCTCCTCCTCCGGTTCTGGTTGCTGCCTGCGACCTTCACTCCAAGCCCGGGAGCAACGTCGAGTTCGGCCCCAGCAGTGATTCCCGTCGTTTCCCCCCCCCCGCCCTTAGGGGGCGGGACGGGGTAGGCAAGATGCAAGCGGCTCCGCTGCAGTACGAGTTCTTCAGTGAAGAGAATGCACCCAAGTGGCGGGGTCTGCTTGTGCCCGCCCTAAAAAAGGTGAGAGAGACGGTTTAGCAGCCTCCTTCCTTACGATACCTCGAGAGGCTGTAGACGAGACCATGAAGGTTATAACGCGTGCAGATTAGAGAGAGGTTAGATAGCGCATGAAGATTAGAGACACAGTTACATAGTTGGCGCCTGGGACTGATGACTGTTGGTAATTACCGTAGTTGAGATATTTATTAATTTTTCCAAGAGAGAAAGATACCTATTCCCTGTTACTATTCTTGGATATACACCAGGGAATTATGATAATCAAATCTCAGTGATTTTTGGTACCTGCATAATTTGCCTTGGGAAAATCAGCATGCACATTCTGCAAAATGTATGCTAGACTGCAGTAGAAATCCATGCACTGGGTTGAAAATAGCCCCCAGAAATGGCTGGCCACAAAATAAATTAATCTCTTGTTTCTGCTTAGAGACCAGAAGTGGGGGGAAGGGAGAAAAATAAAAATTGAAGAAACTAAAAGAATATGGAGACACACAACAAGAAGACATTAATATAAAGAGTATTCCCCCCCCAAAAATCAGATTGGTCATAAAAGCATGTACAAATAAGTCAGCATATTAGAGGAGAAAGTATTAGAAAAGTTAAATAGCCTCGAGATATTAAAAGAAATACTACTTCAACTGTTTATGAGAAAGTAGTGTTCTTCTTTGCTTTTCCTAGAGTCATTTCTATATATTCTCTTACTTTAATTTGAAAGCACATAAGACAAGGATTTTGCTGAAAATAAATGATTCAGGATTAATTAAGTGCTTGGATAGGAGACCACTTGAAAATCTTATTTGGTGTTTTAGATGCTATGATGAAAGGCAGTATATAAATCTATCAAATGGATAATAAATGCTGTATAGTGAATATATGAGTATGTTGTTTTAGCCTAGCAATAGATTTTACTCTATAAGTACGTTTTACTTTCAGACCTGCATCATGTTTAATTATAATTATAATTCTCATAACTAGCACATGCTAGCCTGATTTTAAGTCAGGTTACTCTAAATTAAAGTTAGCATTGTACATGACAGTTACATTGCTTTATTGCAGGCATGTCAAACCCGTGACGTCACGTGATGTGTGACATCGCGACTTTTCCTCCATTGCCGGCAATGGGGTGGGTGCGGTTTCGGCGTGATGCATCCGGCCCACGGGCTGGCAGTTTGACATGCCTGCGTTACTGGGAATCACTTTGAATGCTGGTCTATGCAATCCACACATGCTGCTAAACTATCCATAAGTTGAAACTTTGCTGCACCAGCCAAAAGGAAATTGTTATTTATGTTTCCTTTACAAACAACTGTCATAAATTGGAAAAAAAATAATTTCACTATGTCAACTTGGAAATAAATGAAGTTTAAAAGAAGCTAAACAGTAGTTTAGGCAGCACTGTAACTTTTGAATTCCTGATGTTTTATTTAGCATTTTGTTTCAGAAAGCAAAATTAACAAATGTTACACTTAGCAACAGAAATGTTGGGCTCAGTTCTGGTTGTAAGTGAAGGACTATCTGTATTTCTTTTGTGTTAGCTTTACTGCCTTCAAGAATACAGTGTAGGGTACACTGCAGTCTTATTCTTGTGACATAGAATGGGATGAGATAATGATCATCCCAAGTCACCAAATAAAACCTCAATGGCTGAATGTTGAATCCATAATCATTATCTAACATCTTAAATTTACACAGTGGTGGCTATATGGTAGTTACATTGAATGTTGATACTATTGAAATAGCTTTATAATATAATTCTGGAATAGTAGTAATTAGTTGTAATTCAAAAATGTGTATGAATAGAATAGAATAATTAGAATAGAATAGAATAGAGCTGGAAGGGACCTTGGAGGTCTTCTAGTCCAGCCCCCTGCTTGAGCAGAGAACCTATACCATTTCAGACAAGTGACTGTCTAGTCTCCTCTTAAAAACTTCCAGTGATGGAGCGCCCATGATTTCTGAAGGCAAGCTGTTCCACTGGTTAATTGTCCTCACTGTTAGGAAGTTTCTCCTTAATTCCAGGTTGCTTCTCTCTTTGGTCAGTTTTCAACCATTGTTTCTTGTCTTGTCCTAGCCAAACCCAAGTCCTGCAGCTGTTCTTCATATGTTTTAGTCTCCAGGCCTTTGATCGTTTTATTTGCTCTTCTCTGAACTTTTTTCAAGGTCTCAACATGTTTTTTGTAGTATGATGACCAAAATTGGTTGCAGTATTCCATGTGTGGTCTTACTATTTTATAAAGTGGTACTAATACTTTGTGTGATCTTGATTCTATGTCTCTGTTTATACAACCCAGGATTGTATTAGCTTTTTTGGCTGCTGCTACACACTGCTGGCTCATAGTCAAGTGATCGTCAACTAGGACTCCAAGGCTCCTCTCACAGTTACTATTTTTGAGCCAGGTCTCAGCTAATCTGTACTTGTACCTTTGATTTTTCCTGCCTAAATGTAAAACTTTGCTTTTCTCCACGTTAAAATTCATTTTGTTTGGTAGGGCCCATTGTTCAAGTTTGGTAGGGCCCATTGCCAAGATCTTTTTGGATCCTGAGCTTGTCTTCTGGGGTGTTGATTATTCCTGCCAGTTTAGCGTAATCTGCACATTTGATGAGCTCCTCTTCTACTCCCTCATCTAAGTCATTAGTGAAGATATTGAAGAGTACTGAGCCTGAGATGGAGCCTTGTGGTACCCCACTGCTTGCTTCTCTCCATGTGGATGTAGTACCATTGAGGACTACTCGCTGAGTACAGTTTGTCAGCCGGCTACAGATACATCTGATAGTGTTGTTGTCTATCTTACTAGCTTACTAAGCAGCAGGCTTGTATGTATATTTAAACTACTTGCTGTTCTCACAATTAGCTAATATTTCTGCCATTACAAATTTATTCTATTGTCTCTTTTTATTTGCTAGCCAAATTATTCAGTGTAATTACTATGCTTATTTAGAAATCTTAGTGTAAGTCCTACTCACAAACAAATGTGTAATTAATGTTTTTGGATTGGAGAAATTAAGTCTCAGTATTTAATTTGGACAAAAGATCCAAACAGAGATCAACTTTGGCAAGGGAGGACGAAGTGAAACCCCAAGCTGAGGTCTATGTCTGTTTTAATCTCATACAATATTGGAATGATATTTTTATTGATCTCTATGTTGTGTTCTAGTTTTCTAGAAGATGATGTTATTAATAATAATAATAATAATAATAATAATAATAAAAAAGTTGGAAAGGACCTTGGAGGTCATCGAGTCCAACCCCCTGCTCAGGCAGGAAACCCTATACCATTTCAGACAAATGGCTGTCCAGTCTCTTCTTAAAAACCTTCAGTGTTGGAGCATTCACCGCTTCTGGAGGCAGGTTGTTCCACTGGTTAATTATTCTAACTGTCAGGAAGTTTCTCCTTAGTTCCAGGTTGCTTCTCTCCTTGATCAGCTTCCATCCGTTGCTTCCTATCCCGCCTTCAGGCGCCTTGGAGAATAGCCTGACTCCCTCTTCTTTGTGGCAGCTTCTGAGATACTGGTACACTGCTATCATGTCCCCCCTCGTCCTTCTCCTTGTTAAACTAGACATACCCAATTCCAGCAACCGTTCCTCATATGTTTTAGCCTCCAGTCCCCCAATCATCTCTGTTGCTCTTCTCTGTACTCTTTCTAGAGTCTCAACATCTTTTTTTACATCGTGGTGACCAAAACTGGGTGCAATATTCCAAGTGTGGCCTTACCAAGGCATTGTAAAGTGGTAATAATGTTTGTTGAACTGTGTATAGAAAAATAATGTATATAAAACATGAGGGAAGACAAGGTCTTCAAACTTGGCCCTTTTATGACTTGTGGACTTCAGCTCCCAGAATTACTCAGCCAGCGTGCCTGGCTGAGGAATTCTGGGAGTTGAAGTCCACAAGTCATAAAAGGGCCAAGTTTGAAGACCCTAGGGAAGACAATAATGAAAGAAAGGAGACAGAAAGGAAGTAATATCTTTGGAAAGTAAGTCTCCTTTATTCCCAGCTTTGCTGGTATTTGTTGACCTAGGCAGCAAGTGAAGGACAATTTCACCAGACTTTTCAGGCCTGTCTTTGTTGTATTTTAAGCATCGTCACATTGAACACAAGGGATGTAGATTAATTGTGTCATTGACATAAGTGGTGAGTTCAACAGTTTGAATTCAGCTAAGCTGTCCAATTACCAAAGTAACCTTCATCCAGCCATTGCTGACAGAATTTTCCATCTTTCCATAACTCACAAGATCTGCATGTATGTATGTATGTACAGGATACCTAGCCATTAGATACACATATGGGAAACTGATTGTATATTAATTAAATAGGACTTCATATACTGAGGCAATAAAGCTGCGAGAAGCTGTTTGAGGCAAGCAAGCCTATAATCCTGACCTTTATTTCCTGCTTATGAAGTTCTTCAATATCTGAATGGTCTCCCTCTTGCCATCTTCCTACTTACCTCTACCTTCACTCCTCCTTCCTCTTTCCATCCGATGTGGTGCTCAGAGGCCACCCGAGCAACCCCTTAAAACCTATAATTACATATTCTTATATCAACCCCGATTGCAGTTGAGAAAACATAGTATATCAATTATAAACACCCTCCCCCCTCCCCCCCCGACTTCCCAGAGTGAATACAGGGTAGAAACGCAAGAAACCCCACTAAACTACTTATTATATAACTATTTAACTATATACCAAATATAATTTCTTCAATTGATATTTCCTTTGTATATAATCTATCCATTTTTTCCAGTCCATCATAAATTTTTCGTTTGAATAATTCTTCAAATATGCGGATATCTTGGCCATTTCTGCCATATTTATAACTTTTAAAGTCCATTCTTCAATAGATGGTAATTCAGACGTCTTCCAATATTGTCCCACCAATAGTCTTGCTGCAGTAATCAAGTTCAAAATCAACTTAGTCTCTATGGTGGTAGAGTCTTTTATGATGCCAAGCAGAAACAACTGTGGTGAAAATTCAATATGCTTTTTCAAAAAATTCTGAAGAATCCACCATATTTTTATCCAAAAAGCCTTGATTTTTTTACAAGTCCACCAAATATGAAAATAAGTAGCGTCCATCGATTCACATCTCCAACACTTGGGTTGCACATCTGAATACATAAGTGATAATTTTTTCGGGTCTAAATGCCATCTATAAAACATCTTATAAAAATTTTCTCTTAAGTGCTGTGCTTGTGTGAATTTTACATTTTTCACCCATATCCTTTTCCATGTTTCCATCATAATTGGTTGTCCAAAATTATGTTCCCACTTAATCATGCAATCTTTAACTAATTCAGTTCCAGAATCAATTTCGATTAATGCATCATATAAACTTTTAATATGCATAGTTCTTTGATCTCTAACTTGTTTAATTAATTTATCATCCTTTAGGGAAAAACCCATCTTAACATCTTTTTGCCATCTAGTCTGAAGTTGTACATGTGAATACCAATTGTGAGCTATTCCCTTCTTCCCTTAAGAAGAGTGGGATAGAGGTGGGTGGAGTAGAGAAAGGAGAGAGGAAAGTAGGTAGATAGATGGTAAGAGGAGGGGGGAAGGTTAGGGCTAGGGCGATGTGGGGGGGGGTACCGAGCAGTTATATTGATTGTTTGGTCAATGTGCTACATGATTGTTTTCAGTTGAGTTATTATTTCTTTTTTCTTTGTAAAAATTTTAAAAAATCAATAAAAAAAATATCTGAATGGTCACTGCTGAAGGACAGTGTTTAGTGGATCTTTTACTCAAATGTCATACTAAGCTTTGTGTTGATTAATGATGGCTTATTTAATAAGTATCAAAACCACACAAGCCATATTCCGGTTTTAGTATGTTCTACAATTAAACAATAGCCTTTGAATCTCCTTTGTTTATAAAATAAAGAGGGTATTCTACATCAGATATTGTTGTTTGAATTAGGTCAGTGTCTAATTCTATTTCTTAATTGCTTCAGATACTAGTTTTTTTTTTCATCAAAATGAGTGAACATAAAAATTTGTGCTAATATGAGTTGAGTCTTTTTTGTAGTCTGCTTTACAGCTAAAGATACATGATTTTTACATCACTAAATATGAAACTTGATAATTGAAAGCATTGTCATTTTCTGAGTAAGTGAATATGGTGGTATTTTTTAAAAAAATATAGATTTCAATCAAGATGAAAGTTACAGGAAAATGAATTAATGCATTAGTGTTTATCTGGAAAGTATAGATGAATATTCAGATTTACTGCTGTTTCCAAATGCTTTATATTCTTAATTTTGTCACTAAAGTAAGAATTACTTCAGTTTCTTCATATTATAATCATGCTTTCTGCAGATAAATAAAATTAAACTTTATTTACTTATTTTATACATCAAATTTAGAAACAACCCATCTCATTCAACATTAGCATAATACTGATATCCTTTACAACATTTTTGTGCATAGTGGTACTTAAAAGTTGGTCAACCTGTTGAATTTTCAATATTTCTGTGTTACGTTACGGTGAAGTTTAGGATTTCCTTCACTCTTTAAAACATTGTTGCAATATCTTTTCAGATCACATTTTATTGCCCATTCTCCCAGCAAAAATTAAATGCATAGAATGCATAAATGTTTAACCTTACATTTCATAATATATCACCTATGTTTTTATATATAGTTTATTTCATATTTCAAAATAATAAAATATATAGATATGTGTTAATAAGTTAATGAGTTCATAGTGGTTCATAAATCTGAACCAGAAGTTTTCGATGCACAGTTCTTTGTCTTGACTGTAAATGCTACTTTTATTCTTTGTGCTTCTTTTTCCTTTCTACAGTTTACAGTCTGAATCTAAGGTTTTTAATATGCCTTTTGTGGGCCGCCAGGCTTTTAGCTGTCCACATTTTTGTAATGGATTTTGTTATAAGTTCAATTATTTGTTGAATATAGGTCCAGATGCAAGTCCATCCTAAACTATCTTCTACAGAAGATGCTTTGCAGTATGTTGAGGAGCTAATTCTGCAATTACTAAATATGCTGTGCCAAGCTCAGCCAAGAAGTTCCTCAGATGTAGAGGTACCACTTGTAGTTCATTTGCAATTCTGTACATTATTGATGTTCTTCTTGCTGATATACAGGTAGTCCTCAATTTAAAACTGTTTGCTTAATGACAGTTCACAATCACTGCACTTAACAACTGCTATAAAAATTGTCATAAAATCAAGTCTGATTTGATTTATGACTGCTATGACTTCTAATGATAATTCTGGTCTCAATTGTGATCATAAGTTGAGACCTATCTGTATTAAGTAATACCCATAATTTATTTTTAACTTATGGATACTTGAGTATAAAATATATATTGAATTGTTTTGAAATTTTGACATAATTTTGCTATGTTGCATTGTTTGTTTCTACTGTTATATTGAAAACTCCTTTGACACAAGTATGCGGGATATGGGAGGTTTAGAAATATAATAATATAATAATATAATAAGTTAAGAAACATAATAAGTAAATAAAATGTTATGAAGCAGAAAATTAGGTTTGATCCTGTTAGAGTATGTTGGCATCTGCTACTCCAGAATTTTGCAGTTAGAATGTAAGCTGATTTGAATATGTGGAATCATATACTGAATAAAATTTTAGCAGCTGCCCATTCACCTCTGAGCATGACTTTAATTATTCATATCTTTATATTCAAAATATCTTAAATCCTAAAGATCTTAAGAGTATTCCCCCCATTAGATCACCTGTGCATTAAAATAATTGGATGAGGATCTTATCTTAGTATCTTTGTAAGATAAGTGTAGAATGAAGACATTCTTCGACAACATTGCAGTTCTCAAATGTTACCCTGAAGGGATAATTTGTCTAATGCCATTATATCTATTTTTAAACATGTCATATAAAACTGTTATGTGCTTAATTGTTTTAAATGCCTATCAATAGTAATAGATGTATATACTGCTTCATAGTGCTTTACAGGACACTCTGAGCGGTTTACAAATGTCAGCATATTGTCCCCCCCCCCAACAATCTGGGTCCTCATTTTACCAACTTCGGAAGGATGGAAAGCTGAGTCAACCTTGAACTGGTCAGGATTGAACACCTGGCTGTGAGCAGAGTTAGCCTGCAATATTGCACTCTAACCATTGCACCACCACAGGTCTTATCAGTTGTGTATAATTTATTTGAGCCTATTCCATTATATTTTTGGATTAAATAATTTCCTGTACATGTTACTTATACATTGTGCTTTGTAGGTGAAATGAAATGCAGAGTTTAAAAAAAAATCTCCCCCACCTCTAAAAGTAGCTTTAGTTACTTAGGACATGGGAATGCAAAAAGCTATCCACTGTTTATATATTTAACTGTACTTCCTCTGTCTGTTACAAGGATCGTGTCCAAAAAAGTTTTCCTCATCCGATTGATAAATGGGCAATAGCTGATGCACAATCTGCTATTGAAAAGAGGAAGCGAAGAAATCCATTATTTCTTCCAGTAGAAAAAATTCATCCACTCTTAAAGGTAAGTAATATGAACATAATATATAAGCTATTACAAATTCAATAGATTAGTTTGTTTTTCAAATAACCAGTAATATTTTGAAAGAAACCAATTTCTTAAAACTTATAAATAGAATTTATTTTCCAGTCCATCTAGATCTTGTTTAAACAATCTGTCACTCTTAATTAATAAAGATTAATAAAGATATCTACTTATTTTAATTGGCATTAGTAGCCAGTCAGAAAGTTTGACTGTCAGTATGCTGTTTCTCTCATTACTCTGATGAGGATTAGATGATGAAGAACTTGGAGGTGCTTCAGCAAAGCAAAGATCAGGCATTATCCCTGCCCTTCTTTAGGTTGTGAAAAGGGTTTCTTCCTTGTTATATGTGGCACGTGATACTTCGAGACTTGGAACACCTACACTTGCCATAACTCTGGAGAAAGGCTGAGGATTATAGTTTTCATAACCATAGAATTGGAAATGATCTCAGAGATCATGCAGTCTAATCACCTGTTTAGTGGAGGATCTATTAAAACGTTTTGGATAGATGACTATCCATCCTCTGTTTAAATACTTCAGTGAAGGAGAAATGATGCAGCCTTCATGATGCAACCTGTTCTACTGGTTGACAGCTCTGTGATACTTCCTTGAAAGAAGTGAAATTATGAACCTGTCTCTGATCCAGGGCATGGTGTTAATGTAAGAGTGATCTGTTGGTCTGAACCCCATAATATCTTTATTCCATACTGCTGCCATCATTTCTCATTCTAGTTGCCTTAGTCTGGACCGCCTGTTCATGTAGGGGATTTTTAACTGTTTTATTCTGTTCTTTTTATTGAATTTGTAAGCTGCTCAGAATCTTCTGGAGTGGGTGGCAATATTAAATAATTTAAATTATATCCATTTTTATAACCAATATGGATGAAAAGTAATATGTATTCTTAGCCAGTCTAAATGCAACATTTATACTTTGTTTAATAAAACACTAATACCAGACATTTAATTAAATAGTGCAGCATCCAATACTGAACAATCAAATTCTCGGTTATATTTCCGGAAATTATTGAAAACTTATTTATGCCGACAGGCTTAGGGCGTATGAACTATACTCTGCCCCTGGGCCTAGGAAGGTGCCTCCATCAGTAACTGTGGGCCGATTGTGATTGTATGTTGTATGAATGTGTTTTGGATTGATTTGATAGGATGGTTGATTGTTGTTGTAATTTAATTTTATTGTATTATTGCTGTAAGCCGCCCTGGGTCCTAGGAGAAGGGCGGCATAGAAATTTAAGTAAAGTATATTTGGGACTGCCCGCTCCCCAGGGTATCTGCTCACCCCATACGCTGCAAGATAGTTTACTCTGAATATCAGCTTTGTAAGACCAGGTGTGCCTTCTCAGTACTAGTCCCTGCCCTTTGGAATGATTCCCCACTCCTATCTCCATTGACAAATGGTTGGGCCTGACTTTGCAGCAAGTCAGTTAAAATGTGAACTGTCTCTGAGTGTTTGATTCCGGATGGGCAAAACTCCCAGTTGATGAATATTGTGTAGGTCAGTTCTGATCACCATTTTATTGGTTTATTTGGTTTTTAATGGTCTGTGCTGTATTTGATTAGCTCTTATATACCAATCTGAGTCACATTGTCTGAGTTGGGCAGCCAAATAAATGTTTCAAATAGATACTTTGTTATTGCAAAATAACATGTGCAAGCTTTAGAATACTAATTCTTCATAAGTGAAGTAGTGTAGAAACCAAAGATGAAGGAAAATCCCAAAGTTATGACTGATATTATGGCATTTTATGAAAACGTAAAAACAGACATTCGGACCCCCATGGTGTGCTCCCATGATTCTTCTAGTACAGGGGTCCCCAATCCCCGGTCCGCAGCATGCCAGCAAGCGGGCCACACAAATAAGCAAAGCTCCATCCTCGGGATGCAGGTAGTATTCAAAACTACACCCCCTATGGTCCACGGAAAAACCTTTCTCCATGGCACTGGTCCCTGGTGCCCAAATGGTTGAGGACCTCTGCTCTAGTATCTACAGGAAATTAAATACATTTGTGCATCTGTCAATGTTTCTCTTTGCTTTGGTTGAATAATTTTCCATATTTAAATGTATACATTTATTAAGTGTGTCTGGGTATAAATGAAATATTAAAATAAGTTTATCTCTTTCAGGAAGTCCTGGGATATAAAGTTGACCATCAAGTATCTGTTTACATTGTAGCTGTGTTGGAATACATTTCTGCAGATATTTTAAAATTAGTTGGAAACTATGTACGAAATATAAGACATGATGAAATTACTAAACAGGACATCAAAGTGGCAATGTGTGCTGACAAGGTATATACAGTCATATTTATAGTTATGTCATCTTGGTACTAGCTGAATTTAGACATGGGCATGGGTTTCTGAGAAATAAGAAATTGAGTTCTCATTTGTTTCTGTTAGCTTCATCTTTCATGCTAATATCTAGGTCTTCCAACAATTTTTCATAAGGTTTCAGCTTAAAGAGGAAATAATGAACATCTCCTTTGCACTTTCCATTGTTTAGTTGGTGGTTCATGATATTGGTGCACTGATCAGTATTTCTGAATGAAATTCTGTAACAGAATCTTGAGATTCTGACTGTTGCACAATTCTATATAATTAACTGGTTTCTTAAGTGTCAAATGAGATTGTGATGAAATATCCACTTGAGTTGTTAAGCTTACTTAAAGTAAGGAATCATTGTTGATCGTAAGAATTTTCTTTCTGCCAATGATTCTCAGGCAAGTAGTACTTGCTTATATATTGTGTTATTTCCACACTGACAGTTTATTATTCAATTGTACAATACAGTATGTTATCTTTTTGATATATGATATTAAAATCTTCCTCTTTTTCAAACAGGTGTTGATGGATATGTTCCATCAAGATGTAGAGGATATTAGTACCCTGACGTTATCTGATGAGGAACCTTCCACATCAGGAGAACAAACCTATTATGATCTTGTAAAGTCATTCATGGCAGAAGTTCGTCAATACATAAGGGAACTGAATCTCATAATAAAAGTTTTTAGAGAACCTTTTATTACCAACCCAAAATTGTTTTCAGGTCATGTAAGTATCTTGAATTTATTTTTTATATATTGTTAGTATTATTTAGGAAAAGTGTTTTATTAGAGGGCTTGATTAGGAGAAAACATAATGAGCATAATATCTTAAAATCAAGTGCACACTTGCTCTAAATATATATATGCCTTTAAGATTATAATACCGGTATAACCACTCGAGCCCCAAATTCTGTTGGTTATCTACATATATGCAACATACCTTATTCTATATGTATGCCAACTTTCTTCTAGAAGTAAGATATAGTTACCAGTTTAACCTTCTAAAAGTCTAATCAAGCTTCTAGAATTCCTTGAGAGTTTCAACAGAAATAGGGATGAGGTGATCCTACTGACATTATTAAAAACATTTTGAACGTACAAATAGATAAAAACCATCATCAAATATCATAAGAGGATTTGTCTCCTTTGTTAAAAAATAGAAAGACTATAAAGTAAAAACAAAAGCCTCCAAAGAACCCTTAAAAAGACATTTTGATGGTAGAGATAAGGAAGAAGAGTCCTTCAGGGCTCTGTGTTGGAATTTATTTTGTTCATAAATAATCTAGGCTTGGCAGTGAACTAGGCAAATAGTAAATAATATTAAACTATTCAAGATGGTAACTGAAAGTGGTAGACTGGCTACAAACAAAGGCATAGACACATCTATGCCGACAGGCTTGGGGCATATGAGCTGAGCTCTGCCCCTCGGCCCTAAGAGTGTCCCGCCATCAGTGCTTGTGAATTGATTGTGTTTGTGTGGGGTATGAATGTGGTTGATTTTAAATCGTTGTGTTTTTGTTGTGAGCCACCCCGGGTCTTCGGAGAGGGGCGGCATATAAGTGCGAATAAACATAAACATAGCAACAATGGTTTAATAAAATATCTGCAAGAAATACCACTTACCAGCAAGTAACTGGTGGGACCAAAAAATAAACAAAATAATAGAAAATGAAGAAATTAAATTGCTCTGGACTTTTGAATTCAAACAGATAGGTACTTGTCACATTTTACTCCAGACTTAGCAATTGTTAATAAGAAAAACAAACAAGTCTGGCTAGTGGACACTGCAGTACCTGGAGGCAGGAAAATAGAAAAGAAAGAACTAGAAAAAAATCACAGAATTCAAAGACCTGCAAATAAAAGTAGAACAGCTGTAGTGTTCCAGTTGTTTTGGGATTGCCCTCACGGCACATGTAACTGTTGGTACAGGTAGTCCTTGACTTATGACCACAGTTGAACCCAAATTTTCTGTTGGTAAGTGAGACAGTTGTTAAATGACTTTTGCTCCATTTTATGACCTTTCTTGTCACAGTTGTTAAGTGCATCACTGCAGTTAATTAATTTAATTTAATTTAATTTAATTTTTTGGACTTATATGCCGCTCCTCTCCGAAGACTCGGAGCGGCTTACAACATAAATAAAACAATATTTCAAAAACAAGTCCAAAACTAAAAACATTAAAAAATAACACCCCAGACACATTCATCATTCATTCAACAATCCACAGTCAGCCCCAGGCCTGTTGGCAAATATAAGTTTTAAGATTCCTTCGGAAAGCCGGGAGAGTGGGGGAAGCGCGGACTTCAGGAGGCAGTTGGTTCCAGAGGGTGGGCGCCACAACAGAGAAGGCCCTCCCCCTAGGATCCACCAGACGGCATTGTTTCGCTGACGGGACCCGGAGGAGGCCGACCCTGTGCACTCTCACCGGTCGAAGGGAAGTATGTGGCAGAAGACGATCCCGTAAGTATCCCGGTCCAATGCCATGAAGGGCTTTATAGGTAATAACCAACACTTTGAATTGCGCTCGGAGACCGATAGGCAACCAATGCAGCGTGCGGAGAGTTGTCGAAATGTGGGCACAACGTGGAAGGCCCACAATTGCTCACGCAGCTGCATTTTGCACTAATTGTAGTCTCCGAACACTCTTCAAGGGTAGCCCCATGTAGAGAGCATTGCAGTAGTCGATCTTCGAGGTGACAAGGGCATGTGTGACTGTGAGTAGAGACTCCTGATCCAAATAAGGGCGCAACTGGTGTACCAGGTGAACCTGGGCAAATGCCCCCCTCACCACAGCCGACAAATGATGTTCCAATGTCAGCCGTGGATCGAGGAGGACTCCCAAGTTGCGCACCTTCTCCGAGGGGTTTATAACTTTACCCCCCAGGGTAATGGAAGGACAGATTGAAATGTCGGTGGGAGGCATCACCCACAGCCACTCTGTCTTGTCAGGGTTGAGCCTCAATCTGTTAACGCCCATCCAGACCCTCACAGCCTCCAGACACCGGCACATCACCTCAACCGCTTCACTGATTTGGCCAGGAGTGGAAATGTACAGCTGGGTATCATCAGCATACTGATGGTATCTCACTCCATGCCGGTGGATGATCTCACCCAGTGGCTTCATGTAGATGTTAAAAAGTAGGGGGGAGAGAACCGACTCCTGAGGCACCCCACACGGGAGTAACCTAGAGTTAGTAACATGGTTGTTAAGTGAATCTGGCTTCCCCATTGACTTTGCTTGTCATGTCAGAAGATTACAAAAAGTGATCACATGATCTCAAAATACGGCAATTGTCATAAATATGGATCGGTTGCCAAGCATCTGAATTTTGATCATGTAGCCATGGGGATGCTGCAGTGATTATGTGAAAAACGGTCATAAACCTTTTTTCAGTGCCTTTGTAACTTCAAATGGTCCCTAAATGAATGGTTGTAAGTCATTTGGTGACCTTTCCAAGTTACACATCATTATATCATTTTATGAATAGTAATTTAGATTTTTAATACTAGGGGCCAATTGAATCTTGTAAATGGACTAGAATATTATGGTGAACTTCCTTTTGAGGCAATTTCCTGTCCAAAATGGCTATAAATGCAAACAAGAATGCAATTAACATTAAAACATAAAAATGTCCCAACACATTAGGCCATTCAAATCTATTCTATATTATATGTGTGTGCATAATACATACACACTTAATTACCGTAATTTTTATAGATACAGTAAAAAAGCAGTCTAGATGTAATATTAATTTGCTAATATGTAACATAGTAGCAAAGAAATAAAACTGAATCTGTACAAATAACAACAGTCTATGAAATGTTGTAACTTTCACAACCGCCACCCCCCCCCCAGTAAAATAAAGCATTTGGATATTTTGTATTTCTCCTTACAGACAATCCTTGATTTATGACCACAATTGGGATTGCAACTTCCATCACTAAGCAATGTGGTCATGTATCCCAGCTGATTTTTTTTTGCCGGGGGGGGGGCTGTGGTTATGAAGTGAATCCGGTTTCCCCCACTGAAATGCTGCCGTTGCCATAAGTAGAAGTGATTGCAGGGACACTGCGACGGTTCTAAGTGTGAGGACTTGTCATAAATCACTTTCTTCAAATCTAATTAAACAAGAGAATCTGAAGAGCCTTGTGCCTAAGGTGGAAGAGTGTCTGTGCAGTCTAAATACAGAGTAATGAGATAAGTAATGAAAGTTGGCTATGAAGGCCCATGGCGTGGAATACTGTTTCATTATTTTCCATGTAGGATGTCCCATGATCAACATATTTAGTATTTAAATATCTCAATTCCTACTTCTATATATTATTTACCAATATATTTGTTTTGCAGGATGTAGAAAATATATTCAGCCGAGTATCAGACATTCATGAACTTAGTGTGAAGTTGCTAGGCCATATTGAAGATACAGTAGAAATGACTGATGAAGGCAGTCCCCATCCATTAGTAGGAAGCTGTTTTGAAGATTTAGCTGAGGTAGGTAACATTATTTATGAATGGGCTACTAAGCTCTATTTTCCTGTATTTCTGACTTGGGTATATCATACATCTTTTAAAAAAATGTAATGCCATGTTTGTCAGCCATTTCTTTTGGCCTCAGGATTGAAGTATGACATTGCTATGCTTTTTAACTGTATTTAGCAGATTGTGCGGCCTGCAGTTGTATTTTCACAAAAAAATGTTATCAGGGGTTTATGGATTAGTTTTGGTTTTATACAAAACATTGATTTTGTTTAGAGAAAATAATCTTTGGCATGCAAAAGCTATTGAATAGATTTGAAGGTAGCTGATTCAGCTTGATGATTAATCTGATTTAGAAATTAATAAGATTATCTTTAAGTTGAATCTTTAATTAAACTTTTTTCCAACACTATTAACAGACGCTGAAGATGCTTCAGTCAAACAGTGGTTGATTACTTTTAGACACTCTTAAGTTAAACTTTTGTTTTTGATCCAGTGTTTGTTTTAGGTATTCAATCTTGGTTGCCTTCTGGAATAATTTTTGCTATATGAAATACAAAAGAGGTGTGATCATGTTGATTTTCACTTTCTAAAGCCTTCAGTCATTTGATGAAACTAGGTGTTGAGCATAGAGTTCTGCAGTTAAGTCTTAGTGCCATCCTATTTAGTTTACTATGGTGTATAACTAAATTTCAGTTAGTACAAACACATGGCTAAGCTACTGAAGCGAACTGAATAATGTAATCATACAATAATATTGTACAATAATACCATAATATCTCATTACTTTTTAGACCTAAAGCCCTTTCCTGGCATTTGTCCAAATTGATGGAGAGTTCAAGAGTTCAAGAGAAAGGGAACACAGTTGAAGCCCCTACCTTTCTCTGGAATGACCTCTTGAATGTATAGATCCTAAAGAGGAGCTATATTTATGTTGGCTTGAAGATTAGTACAGGTAGTCCTTGAGTTATGATGGTAATTGGGACCAGAATTTCTGTTACTGGGCAATGTAATTATAAAGTGCAATGTCACATAACTGCATCCCTTAGTGAGAGCAATATTGGCAGCCTTTGTTGCCGTCATTCTCATCATTAGGTAAAGACCCATCTTGATCCAAGCCATTCTTGACTTGATCCTTTTCAGCCTGAGCCTCAGTGAAGTAAGGGACCGCCTCTTCTTTCTCTTGTCCCACTTGTCTATCTCCCACCCTCAACTCTGCCCTTTTAGCTTTCCTGCACAATAGAATAGTTTGGTGCTCAGGCCAAAGAAGAGGCCTGGGGTCTTCAGCAGTCTCAGGTAACAATTCCCCCCGCTGGGCCTCTACTTCAGCCCCAGACCTCCAGAACCAACAATGAGTGCCACTTCAAGCCCCATGCCATGCCCAGACATCACAGCAGAAAACAACAGCTGTTCCTACTTCTTTGCATTCTGTAGGCCCTGCCACTCCCACCTTCACTATCTTACTGCTGGTGCTAACAAGTCACACCTGGCCCTATGCAAGGCAGCTGCTGACCATGCTAGGCCTTCTGCCCAAGGCCACTCGCACCATTCTCACAATGCTTTATAAAGCTTTCAGAAAACTTATAAGACCTTCCAGCCATCATGAGAAGATTGTGCCTGCTGTTCTTCAAATCATGTGCAGGCCATAGGGTGGCTGGGTCTTGGCACTGGGATAACTAGCCCAGTAGGGCTTGAAGTGGCCTTGGCTGTGGCAGCACTGGGACTGAAGTAGAGGCTCAAGGGCAAGTAGCAGCTAGGTGAGGAAACTCCTAGGCCTTTACTTCAGAGATGGGAAACGATAGGGAAGGTGAGAGGATTTTTAAAAAGTCTCTGCGGTCATTAGTGTGAGTAAACTGCCAAGTAGTCGAATTTTGATCATATGTCTCAGGGATGCTTCAACGATCGTAACTTCAGGAACCAGGCATTAGTACAATTCATTCAGTGCCGCCGTAACTTTGAGCAGTTGCTGAACAAATAGTTGTTAAGCAAGAACTACCTGTATTTATCTATCAAATTTAGAAACCACCCATTTTCCTCAGAAGACCCATTTCCAGATCCTATAGAGATCTATTTGGCACACATACCACTATTCTGGCAGTAGGAAAAAGACATTTGTAATTTTTCATTCTATTTCTTCTAATTTTAATTTCTGCTGTTTTAACTACTATTGTAATTTATTGCAATTTTCTTTTATTGAAACTTTTAACAACTTCTAAAAACATAAAAACAAATTTCCACCTAATCATAGTAGCTTCTAAAGTAGGAGAGAATGAGAAAAATCATTTTTTTATTTATTTAATCCCAAATTAACTTAATCCCAAATTAACTTTGGGCAGACTATTCGATAAATATATAAACAAGTTATATTTTTCAAAGGAAATTTTTTTTTCTAAAAATTGGTATATAATTCTTTAAACCATTCCAACAAACACTTGGATTTCCTTTATAACCAGAGTTAAGTCAAATGGAGACTTTTGTTGCACCGAGCGGCCGCAGAAGTGGGCCGGCAGCCATGCAACCTCCTGCTGGACAGGACTGTTGGTGCCATTGCTGCGAGGCAAGGCAGGTGTCGGGGGGGGGGAAATAAGACATCCCCCCAAAATAAGACTTACTGCCTCTTTTGGAGGCAAAAAAAATATAAGACTGGGTCTTATTTTCAGGGAAATGCAGTAGATTCATGAATGCTTAAATGTATGTTCACATGAAAATTTGAAGCAATGAGATAGTTGAAATATTCTTCAAACCTTTCTTTAGGAACTAGCATTTGATCCTTATGAATCATACACTCAAGATATTTTACGGACTGGCTTTCATGATCATTTTCTTAGCCAATTATCAAAGCCTGGAGCAGCCTTCTATTTGCAGGTATGTTAAGTAATATATTTATATAATGGATATTGTAGGTATCATAAGACTTGTAATACTGAAATACTTTTTTTTTATTTCCAGTCAATTGGATATGGTTTTAAAGAAGCTGTTCAGTATGTTTTACCTAGGCTACTTCTAGTTCCTGTTTACCATTGTATTCACTATTTTGAACTTTTAAAGGTAAGAAAAAATAATTCCATTTAATATTTATGAGGTTTTCAATAAACTATCAGGGGTATATCCCTAAAGAAGTTCTCCATTTTCAGGAATTTCAATATGTATTTTGAGCTTGATACTGCCAGTTCAGTGGCAGAATTCATAAACTAGGGAATGAGGAAGAAGAATTTAAGTGTTCATGTATAAACAGGCTGTTTCTCATAATGATTTGTATCATGTTAAATAAAATGTAAAGACTTCAACATTTGCTAAGTGTTACTTTATCAGTCTTATAAATTAAGGGTTTGTTTCTTATCTAATTTAATTTAGACTTTCATCCCATCTTTCAGCCAAGAATACATAAGACCCTTTCCCATTTTTACTCAAAAACATCCACTCTGTGAAATAGATTGTGCTGAGAGAAGATGACTGGCCCAAAGTCATTCACAGCACTAAATCTTCCTGCTCTTACTCTAGCAATTTTACACCATTTTCTTTTCCATGTTGAAACTCTAAAAAAAATCCACATGTAACAAAAATAAATAGTATACTATAAATCTAACTATACTTTATTTTAAAATTTGTTTGGTACTTTTGTAGTTTTCTTATTTAGGTACTAGTACATAGTACTTTGTACTGTTGATTAGAGTGTTTATTGCAAAAACAAAGGAATATTTTTTTAAAAAAAATCTCACGTAATTTATTAAGGAGATGTCTGCTAGGCAGACCATGTGTAGGCTTCAAAATTCTTCTGCTTGCCTTTTTTAATTCCTCATAAGCTAAATATCACTGCTCTGAATTTCTTCTGTTGCAGTTAGTAAAAATAATATTTGCAGTAATCCTTTTAAAAACATAAGCATTTGCAGAAAAGCTGCTAGGTTTGTGAAGATTCAAAGTAAGATGGACTTGCAGGGAAGAAATGCAAAAGCGGAACCAAGGATTGGCAGAATGGAAGGCTGGCAAGTAGACTTGGTCTTCATAATTCCTTTCTGGAGAAGGAGAGGACTTGAAATTGCCTGCTTGTGTTCCAGACAATTGCTCCTTGTGATGAGACTGCAAGATAGCTGCCTCCGGTCAGTTTAGAGTAGGGGCCGTGGAATACTAGCAACCTGGTCGCGCAAACAACTGAAGCTCCATCTGCTGGATGCAGGCAGCAGGCGAAACCACACTTCCTTTTCCATGAGGAAAAATCTTTCTCTCCACAGAACCGGTCCCTGGTGCCCAAAAGATTGGGGGCCTCTGGTTTAGAGTTCTGGGAGACAACAAATAGCCGTGTTGTTCAAACCATAATTGGCACCTTCAGAATTTACAAAGTTTTTTTTCTAATCATTTTTGAAAATTGCCTGTGAATTGTTTTTTACCTATTAAGAATCTTTGGATCACAAACTAGGAAAACTGACGAGTTTCCTTCAATTTTCAGCAAAATAAGTTTTTAAGACCTATTTTTTTTAATAAGCAGCAAAAAGGTGATAGCTTTGTTTTGGAAAGTTACAAACAGACTAAGGATCCAGACAATTTTAAATAAGATTTGGAATTAATTATAATAATCTTGTGGGGAAATGCTTTTGTTTTGAATTCTTTTAGGGAAAAAAACATGATAGGGTGGGACTCTGAATGTTGAACACTAGAGGGAACTAGAAGGAAGTAAATATTACAATTAAGGGAGAATAACACTTAAATTTAATTTACTAATACAGAATGGGGCAAAATATTTTAACATTTGAAATATTGAGGGATATTTTTCAACAAAGGATCCAGAAGTTAATTTTAAGAGTTGTCTACCTCTATAGATATACTGTCTCCATAAAAGATATTATGGAAGAGGAACATGTTTTACTGTACAAAACTGAGACTGATCTGAAAGTGGATTTAAAAATGACAAACTACAAAAATAATGTGGAAAAGGATCAACATACAAAATAAACTAGCTGATGTCTTAATAATGAAAAAGGATATATAAATAACAAATCAGGAGACTAACCTGGATAATTTTGCTATATTGGATTTACAGAAGAGTTAAACCTTTGAAGAATTTTGTGAGAAGGGCAAAAAATGAAAAGAAATCAAGTTCTAGGACATGATTTGAAAGGACTAAAGATCAAGATTATTAAAAGTAAAATTAAGGAATATAAAGTTGCTTTTTGGATTAAGATTAAGATTCTTATGTTGCCTCTGATGATTTTTAATGATCGTTTGCTGATCGGAACTGAAATTGCAAGGTTTTAGGGATTTGCTTACAAATAATCTTTTCATGGGAAGAAAAGATTATTTGTTGTATTTTAAGAAAAGGTGATAAGTTAGTAAAGTTATTTATATTTGTTATGAATCTTCTGAATCATGAGTCATTTCTTTATACAGTTTTTTCCTATTTGTTTTTTTCTTTCTGCAACTTCTATTTTTTATTTTTTTTATTTTTCATTGGTATATTTTTTATCAATATAACTGTTACTAAATTATTATTTAAAAAAAAGATCCAAAGCAAAGCGAATTGAGACGATTTCAGTGCTGTTGTCTTCTCCTTCCTACCCCCTTCACACTGCCACTTCCACTTCTTTTCCTAGTCAAAATTATCTTTCACTTCCAGTAAGTCCCACCTCCTCCAACTGATTATTGTTTTGAGCCAGAGAGCCAACAAGGAATTGGCATAGTGAAGGTTTTGCTAATTTTTATCCATTCTTAAGGCAGTATCTCACAGTGCTGTGCGAAAAATATTGATTTTTCCATGTAAACACCAGGAAATTTTATGTAGATAAATTGTCCCTTTCCTCTCTTAGCATTATTATTATTTGTTAGATTATCACAAGTATAACTGCATCAAAAAGAAATGCTTTCCTCTGAAAGATAAAAACTGATCTGTAAGGTTTTATACTCGTACAAATTATTCTCCTCCTGTTCGTAGCAATTAGAAGAGAAGAGTGAAGATGAAGAGGATAAAGAGTGCTTGAAGCAAGCTATTACAGCCCTGCTTAATCTTCAGAGTAGTATGGAAAGAATTTGCTCCAAAAGTCTTGCAAAGAGAAGGCTTAGGTAAACATACTTCTGTTTTCTCCTTACTTTTTAGTCCTGGAGCACTATGCTATAAATCTGGATTTCTCAGTTTCCTTTCTTAGTAAACAACGAACAAAGTAGTTTGCAACAATATGATTTTTCAGAGGAAGTGACATCGAAGTCCGGATAGCTATTGTTTTAAAGGTGTATGTGTGTTTGCCTTCATCCTTCTAGTAAATGCATCTTGAGACTCTACTGGTAAGCAGAAAGAAAAAATGGTTTGTATTAACTATTAGCCAAACAAAAATATCTTGCAGATTAATTTAGAGCATTTAACCATCTTTCGTACTCATTCGGTAATAGTGTAGGGCATGTGGTGATTGTAATACATAAGAATGGAAAGTAATGTTCATATTTTTTTACCTGTCAATAAAGTATTAATTGCTACTTGACGGTTTAAATATGTCTGACTGACTGGAATCTGACTGGATTTGTCAATTACATCTTTAAGTATGACAGCACTTTCAGATCTGAATTTGTTTGCATATAGTTGAAGCTAACTTGCTGATTTCTTTTCTATCATCTTTTAGATCTTATTAAACTCTTCTCCACATTACTTGTCAACAAACATGTTATTTTTCTGCTAAATATGTGATTGTTACTGTATAAATAAATAAATATCTTGCTCCTCTTTCAAAGTGAATCTGCATGCCGATTCTATAGTCAACAAATGAAGGGGAAGCAGCTAGCAATCAAGAAGATGAATGAGATCCAAAAGAATATTGATGGCTGGGAAGGAAAAGATATTGGACAGTGCTGCAATGAGTTTATTATGGAAGGAACTCTTACACGTGTGGGTGCCAAACATGAAAGACATATATTTCTCTTTGATGGTCTCATGATCTGTTGTAAATCAAATCATGGCCAGCCAAGACTGCCTGGTGCTAGCAATGCAGAATATCGTCTGAAAGAGAAATTTCTTATGCGAAAGGTACAGATCAATGATAAAGATAACACTAACGAGTACAAGCATGCTTTTGAAATCATTTTAAAAGATGAGAACAGTGTTATTTTTGCTGCTAAATCAGCTGAAGAGAAGAACAACTGGATGGCAGCCTTGATCTCTTTACAGTACAGAAGTACCCTAGAACGCATGTTAGATGTAACAATGTTGCAAGAAGAGAAAGAGGAGCAGATGAGATTTCCAAGTCCGGAGCTATATAGATTTGCAGAACCTGATTCTACCGAAAATATTGTTTTTGAAGAAAACATGCAGCCCAAATCTGGAATCCCAATTATTAAAGCAGGAACTGTTGTCAAACTGATTGAGAGACTTACATTCCACATGTATGCTGGTAAGGAATCTTTTCAAATCTTTAAAATATCTGAGTTATTTTCTAATTGTCTCTGTATACCAGTAGAACCAGAAAGGTTGGATTTGATTTGATTTTACTAGCTAGATATTCCTAAAGGCTCTAAGGGGCTAGCAAATCAAAACATAAAAAGAATCCCTTCAATAAAAGTAAAGGCAAAACAGGTTGAGGCTATCCCGTAAAGAATAATAATAATAATAAAAAAAAATACCAGCCCGTTCATAAGGTCAAAGGATACAGGTACAAAAAGACATCAAATCTCTTCTTTACCTTGAATAGGTTTTGTATGCTTTGTTGGTCATCTTCTTAATTTTAAGAACATGTTACCAAAGTAAAATTGCTCGGCTTCTATGCCTTAGATGCTGGATCATTTAATTTTGCATTAAAATATAAAGAAGCATTGAGATCAATGAAATAATAATAAAGTACTACCACCATTTGTTAAGTTATAAGACGTGGTTGTAAAACTGTCAAAGATATAAACAGGCATTAAATATTCATTCTGTTTGTAGTCTTCAGGACTGCAGCCCGCAATGTAGCTTAAGCTATTTTCAAAAAAAGGAATCCTATATTCCAGTAAAATGATTTTGTAATAATATGCTACAACCCATAATGTTGTTAAATAATTATTTATATTTAATATTTTGTAAAGATGATACTATAAGACTGCAATAAATGACTGCAGTAAAGCTGTATTTCCTGGGTCACTTGATTCAGATCATTGCTTGTGTCAAAGCTGCCCTGCTCCCATAGCAGAAGGCCAGATATGACCCTAGAGATCTCTTTTCCTTAATTCTGTTGCTCACCAGTAACTTGGTGCCTCTTTGCCTCAACATGTTGTTGCCTCTGGTCCTTCCCATCAGGAACAAACTCCAGTATCATTTATCTTGTTGTTCTCCTTTTTGAATCATTTTTCTGTCTTATCCTGTCACCCTCTCTTGTTTCCAGACCTGGCTGCAACCTCCTGTCTTTCTCCACTAGCCATAAATCCTTATGCTATTGCCTCTCCTTGCCTCTTCTACCATGTTCCCTTTGCACATGTCTGTCCAAATGCTGTTTAAAATTCCCAGGAGTTTTGGCATGGTTATATCTGAATATGGTGAGACATAATAATAAAAAACTGGTAGGGTGGCAGTTCTTAAGGAAATATATCCTCAAACTATAGATAGCATGTTAGGCTAGCCCATCTGTTAACATGTTGGTTTATATTCTGAAAATTGAAGGCTGAAAATATTGGAAGGGACAATTTAAGCTATCAAATATAAAAAGGAATAAGAAATGGTAAGCCAAAGAAATTAAAATATGCAATTAAAAAAGAAAGGAAAAGGAATCATAGTAAAACTAGTTTACACCAATTTTCTTCACCTTTGTGCCTTTTTGTCTTTGTTTTTGATCTGTCTATATGCTGCTTCATACATTGCTTTTCTTTGATTTTTTACTCTTCATTTTTCTGCATTTCAATTGCAATTTCATCACTTCAATTTTTTTGGTCTTCCCTTTCTTCTCAACCTGTTCATTCTTCTGCTGTGTATTTGTTTTGTGATCTGATCTTCATTCATTGCCAACCATTTAATGTATTTTTTTTATAGTGGTCACTCATTTTTGTACCCAATTCTCATTTGATAAATATTTATTTCCTGCAACAGACAATATGCTGCCCATTACAGTATCTTTTTACCAACATTTGCATATCCTAAAATTTCTGTTTTCTTGTTTTCTTATTGTAATAAACAATACTGTACAACAAAGCCCGTTAATTTATTGATTTATTATAGGTTTTTTTTACAGTTAGGTATGACTTGTAATGGTTCATTCCATTTTTTCCTCTTAAACACAACCTTGTTTTTTTTATATGTTAGTTTTCAGAAGGATACTCCTTATGGATCATATACCCTAACATTTGCTATAAAAGAAATCACCTGCATAAAACTTCCCAGCCATCACATCTGTTAACACCAAAAACATTTATTGCACATTTATTTATAAATAAGCAATGACGGGAACATCGTGCATACCAGTATATCTTGTTCCCTGCTCAATGGTATACCTAAGCATTCCATTTATTCATTTGTATGCTTTACTTACCGGTATATTGTCTGTAGCACTCTTGCTACATTCAGCAACCAACTTTAAATTTCACATTCATGTAAACATTTTGTAATTCAATCCTTTTTTATAATTTTGTTTCTCTAATGCTACAATTCAAATGCAACAAGGTATTTTGGAGCAGGTATGGGTGAGCTGTGAGTGCCTTCTTAATTCAAACTTTTTTTTTTTTGAGATTGCTCAAAATGATGTGTCCCACATTCAGAACTTATCACTCCTGTATCTTTCATTAGTTATCATAGTAGTTCATGATAAACCAGTTGTATTTTTACATTTAGGTTCATTCTGTTGGCATACATCTACACATAAATAGACTCACATATTTTAAAGTCATATTTTTCTCAGATAATCACCATGCAGTCACAATATAAGTCTTCAAGTGGACCTTGGAAATCATCTAGTCCAACCTCCTGTTCAGTGCAAAATCTATTATTATAGCATCTTCAAAAGATGATCAAACATGCCTTAGTTGAAATGCCTCCAGCAAAGGTCACAACATCTTCTGGCAGTCTGTGGAACAGTTGTTATATTTTATAATTTTATAATTTTTTCTTGATGTCCAAATAATGTCTGCTTTCTTGTAATTTAAACTGATGACTTCTTATCTTCTGAAACAACTCTGCCCTGTTTTCTGACAATTCTTCAGATATTTAAAAATACCTATCATGTCTTCCTGTAATCTTCTTTGGATAAGCATAGTGCTAGTCATGTGGGCATATTTGGCCCCTCTAGCCCAAAGATGTTCAAAGCCCAGTTTTATCCTAATCATACCCACATTACTCACCTCTAATCTGGGGACTACTTGCAGGCCGAAATACAACTTCCTGCCTCCCATCAAGTAGAAGACAAAGTATTGTTCTGAGAAACCCTCAGAATGCCATCTCCATCCTTGAAATGACAATGGGAGTAGAGGAAAGAAGTATTGCAAAAAGGTCTATTACTAATGAAAAATAAACTCTTATTTTTATTTATTTATGCAAAAACTTTGTGTGAAGTCTTTCAAGGCAGTTTCCCCCCAAATGACCTACATTTTCTTCTTGTTTTTTAACATTTATTTCATCATTGTGTTTGAACAGCACTTGCACATAAATGGGTGGGAGCCGGAAATTACCATTCTCTAGAAGAACTTCCTTTCAAAAGTATTTTTGATTGTTCATTGGCCATCTGGTCTGGCTTGGCATAACAGAAATTATACAAACACTGTTTTGGTCCAAATCATTAGTAGTATAAATGCTGATATTACAATCTTTCAGATACCTAGCTTTATGCATTCCATTGTATTACCTTTCACTTACTAAAATCTGGACTAAGAATCTCAAAATAGATGTTTGGCTAAACCGTAATATATCTCTCTGCTACAGATAAAGTATAACAATTGGATTATTTTTAAGAAATCATGACTCTGTTTCACTCAAGTGTTTACGAAGATGCATGTCCTAGTGCTTACTACTGTCTGAAGCTTATATGATTGTAGAATTGTGCTGTTCCTTGTGTATCTAACTCTTTTGCTACTGTTCTGCTCCTTATCCGATCAGACATTATAACAAGGCTAGTTCCACACTATTTATCTATCTATCTGTCTTTCTGTTTGTCCATCCATCCATTCATTGTATACAGCTGCCCAATTTACACCAAAGTGTCCCTGGATGGATTATGACTTTAAAAATCCACAATATAAAATCCCACAAAACATCACCTCATATTGCATTAAACATGGTCTGTTTGGGATATGCTTAGATTATGTGTGATCCAGCTACTTTAGTTATTTCAGGAATCTATCATTAAAATAAACTATGGTTTAGCACTATACTTCATTATGGTCAGAAACTATGGTTATAAGCTTCCAAGGAAGCCAGAATGAGGAAGCAGTGTCTGGTTTCATGTAAGGATGGCAATATGTGCTACATTTTGGGTTAAACCAGGATTTGATTTCCAGAACTTCATTATCCTGCTTTTGAATGTTAATGGGTCTGACTTTTGCATTTGGTAGGTAGAGGAGAGCCAATAGCTTAGCTCCTTGCAGAACAGATGTGTCATAATTCCTTCTTTCATTCCATTCATGATTTTGTTTGTAACTAATATATGAAAAATGGTGGATTAATGGGACAAAAAGGTCAGGATGATTACTTATGAACTCCACGTAGACAATAATAGAGCTTTTTTATTCATACTCAGAAACTTGTTTCACTTTTCTTCAAATTCTGGCATGTGTAACATAAGCTGCTTCTCTGTTTTTATAAGCTCATCTGTTTTGTGAGTGAATATTTCCAGTTTTTTAAAAAATATTTGCAAGTTTTTTTCTCTGATAAGGTTGTGATATTCTATTTATAAGTTTTGGTACATTGAATGCATGTGCGTCAGCATAGCATCAATTTCCTTTGTTAAGGCATTCAGGAATGATTATTATTTTTAGAAGGTCTTTTATAGCTTTTTAAATGCCTGTATTGAAGAGACATTTCTCACAGATGTGCATCCTGGTTGATTGTGTGTATGTTTGACCCAAATAAATGGCTGTTTCAAGTCTTGTAGCAACACCATCCAGTAGGAAAAATACACTTGCTATGTAGCTACTTTGAAACTAAGATTTTAAAAAGTAAATATTTTTAAAAGTATTATATCTAATTGTAACATTTTGTTATCATTTGTATTGTGTGCAAATGGCCTGTCCTTCTCTTGATTCTACTGCAGAATTAAAACATGTCTGTTAGCCATCCATGAGCAGTAATAGGCCTTTGAATGACTCTTTCTGATCATCCCTTTCCTTCTTATGCTGAAGAAACCTGAGTGAAAGCTAACTGGCTGATTATAATGCAGACATAACAAACTAGTGTTAAGAGATAGTAAGATGAAATTAATTCTTATGTTAGTGGGCAGACCTGGGAAAACAGAATATGCCCTGTTTCCATAGATCAGTGAACTGAGAGAAGTTCTCTTCTTCATGACTGGATTCAATTGACAAAGACTGTTTCTATCTATTTGGGTCATCTTCCTTTCATGGGTGGGAAAAATGTTTTCAGTACTCTCCAAAAAGATGAGAAATATAAGCAACTAAATGAAAAAGGATTGTATGCATAAGCTATAAGGTGAAGGTTTCTTTTTTCTTTGTTCTAATCATTTTCTCTCCATGCTGGTTGGGGAAGCAAAGAAAGACAGCAACAGTAAGTTGATTTCTCCATATGCAGTATATTAAATAGATGAAGTTAAATTCAGTCCTGCAAGAGTTGCCAATCATTGCAAAAGTACCTTCAACCTTTCTACTCCATCTTGAAACGGATTGTTTAATATTTCCTAAAATGATTGTTTATTCTGAAATGATGTTCTCTGTCCTTGCTCCACTTCTGAGATGAAGGCTAAAGACAATTCTTGCTTGTTTTCAGTTGAGCCCCTTTACAGTTCAACTCATATTGGACATATTAAATGGGCTTGATGAAAGTTCAATACATCAGAAGTACTTCTAGTTGTCTATTTTTGCACCAAGAAGTGTGATTTCCTTTTTAAGCATGCTTTTTATTTTTACTATTTTACATTCAGCCTCCTGTATTGAGTTCCTTGGTAATCTAAGGAAAGATCAATCTTCTGAAAATTCCATTACTTGTCATTAGTTTGGCTTAACATGTCCCTTAAGTGAGAATGTCCTCAACTGAGTATCCTTCTGCTTATCTTGGATTGTTTCTTGAAATCTGTCAGGAATTAATATCCTTTTCCTGTTTCCTCAGTCATCATTAAAGCATAGTTGCTATTATATGGTCTGCATTACATTGTGTAACAGTGAATGGTTTTTGCTATCATCACAGGTCTTCATAAGCTGCCTAAGTCATTCTTTTTCTATTTTAGATCCCAATTTTGTTCGAACATTTCTTACCACATACAGATCTTTTTGTAAGCCTCAGGAATTACTAAGTCTCCTGATAGAAAGGTGAGTGACTCTTTCTGAAATACTGCCTTATGATTTTTTTTCCTTCTGGATATTTTTTTAAATGCTTATTCTTGAGAAGAAGTTGTTATTTCCCCAATTTAATGTGACATGTAGCCTCAGAATGAATTATTTCTCCATCAGCCAAGTAAATTGGATATCATTTGAGCAAAGTTTATTTATTTGTTTTAAGCTCACCTAAGTTTAATATCATAAAAAAATTAAGTAAGATAAATCAATAACCCCATAAAGCAATATCTACAGTAAGGGTCACAATTGGCAAGCTTGCAGACAGTATCACAATATAAGTCAAATAAGCTGTCCAATTAGTACATTATGCTAAGTCATGGGTTTTTTTTCATGGTACACTTGAATTTCTCCATACGTTTTAAATAAATCATTAGAATTTTCCCATTTCCTATTTGCATATAAGATTTAATCAGTAAAATAATAACATAATTTTATTAATCAGTAAAATATACATTTATATCTCACTTATTTGCAAAAGTAAACACATGTTTACAATTAATATTAAAATGCCATTTCTTTGCTAAAGAGACATACTTAGTATTATTGCATCTGTGCTAACTCTCAGAATTAAAATTCTATTGGGTTGTTGTCCTGTTTCCTGACTCCCTGTGACTTCCTGAGTTAATGCTTCTCTGTATTGTTTGTTGCAGTTAGTATTTTCCATCTTGCTAAATTAATATGTAAATGCTACACTTAAGTTTCACTTCATCCTCCCATATTAGATTTGAAATTCCAGAACCTGAGCCAACAGAAGCAGATCGTATAGCTATGGAGAATGGAGATCAACCTCTTAGTGCAGAATTAAAAAGATTTAGAAAAGAATATATACAGCCTGTACAGCTACGGTAAGTACTGAAATGTATTTATTTACTACATTTTTATGCAACTTAACTCCCAACTTTTCTGGGTAGTTCAAGGGGTCTTTAGTTGACAATGAAAACTAATTTGGGAGCTGGCAGGGTTTTTTTATGCACAAAAAACTAAACATGAGAGTTCACTGAAGCTCACTAGCTTTTGTCAAGTTTTTTTTTTAAAAATATATATTTTGAAGTGGAGAATGATTGGGGGGGTCAGCTTGCATCCTGCACAGATAAAATCATTTCTAGGAAATAACTTCCAAAAACCATGCCCATAAGGCCTGAAATGGAGCACCCTTTTGTGCATCCATATTAAACATGTAAAATTGTATCCTAATTGTTTCTCATCTTTAAAATATTGATTTGGGTCCAAAAGATTATTGATGTGTGCATTCATGCACAGAGGTTTTCTTTTCAGAATTGCCTTTCTAGACAAAAAAAAGCCTTGTTTGTGTTTTTTGCTCTTTTCTAGTTCAAATATTAAGCAGTAGTATATTATCAACAATTGCTGCAAAGTTGATATCAGTTTCTACTTGGTGTTCAAAACCCACAATTCTTGATGTCTTGATAGATTCCAGAAATATAATAAAGAATATAGACAAATTTTCCACATAGTAATTGATTCAGAATTATTTTAACTGTCCTGTTTATTTTTGCCCAAATTATGACAATAAAAAGAGAACTATATGAATTTATGTCACCTGCTGAATTGCATCTCCAATAAGAACCTTGATCTTTACCAGACATTCATTCTCTGAAGCGTCCAATATACTCAAAGCTTTTTGCTCATTATTTTGAGATCATAGAAAAAACAACGTCCCAATGGTTTACCAGGGCAAGACATCCAACTTTATTATAGTAGAAGTTATTCAAACAACTTCTTATTTTTAAAAGAGCTACTATTTTAGGAATCACAGTATATTCTTTTATACCTTTAATCATTCTGGAGCTTCAGAAGCAGCAACAACAGCTGGATTTTAGGCTGCATAACAGAAGCTTAAGTTGATTAAACTGTCAAGAAGTAGTCTGAGGTAAATTATTTTTATATTTTGCCAGAGTCCTTGGAGCTGACTTGATCCATAGTAACAATATTGTGACAGGCTCAGATTACCAAAAAAGTATATTTGTCTACTAGTTTTATATTGAAAGATATCATAATACATGCTTGTCATGACCCATGGCATGGAATCTGATTTACTGCAATTTGGCAAATGTTTTAACATGACATTAGACCTGTATATTAATGAAATTGATGTAAGCGTGTAAGTGACAATTGCCAGATTTTTCAGCAACAAATAGAATCCTATATTCTGTAATAGAATCCTATATTCTGTGATTTCTGGTATAATTCCATTAATAATTTCAGAATTTGTGACTAAGCAACAGGTTCTTAACACAATTTTAAAAGAAAGGGGAACAAAGGGAATTCTTGAAATATATTTAAACATAATTTTAATCAAGTTTAATTGATTCCGGAAAAACACAAAATAAGTCAAAATGTCCCAAAACCTTCCAAGAAGTCATATCAAAAGCTTTCTCAACAATGAAAGCAGTTATTGCTTCTCTAATTTGTGAACTAATCAATAACACTGATTAAAATTGAAAGGCACCAGAACAGCCTATGAAACCATGGCATCAGATGGGCGTAGTATGGTACGTGCATACCAGCTGTAACTTCAGATGGGCATAGTATGGTATGTGCATACCAGCTGTAACTTCCAAAAGGACATCCCCATGTAGTATATGTAGTAGTCCTTTCAGTAGGTCATTTAAGGCAGTGGTTCTTAATCTGAGCGATATTGCCCCCCAGGGAGTGATTTCATTTTTCAGGGGGCGATGGAATGAAAAGGGGCGACGGGGCGAAGGAACAAAAAGGGGGCAATATGCGGGCGATGGAGTGAGAAGTTTTGGGGACACTTTTGAGACTTTTTCGTACAGTGAATCGCTGTATATCTGTCATACAAAAACATCAGATCGCTCGCTATTAGTGGATTGAATTGTGTTTCAAATGTTCCTCCAGCTAGCTTCAGTACAGAATGCTGTACATATGTGAATATGCATCGCTTATCTTCATGCACGTTGCGCAGCAGCCTCTACCCAACGTACAGCTTCCGTTTTGTCTTCTTTGTGAGAAAACATTTTCAAATGAAGCAATGAAACCTTTCTGACTGAAAGACCATTTGGTAAGAATTCATTCGGATAAAGCCGACAAACCGGCATCGTTTTTCCAATCCTTAAAGGCCAAGTTTGAGGGTCACAGCACTGTTGGGAAGTTATTTGGAAAATTGTCACTCAACGCTGACAAGGGGCTCATTTGTTCCTATGAAGTATCTTTGTTGATAGCAAAATGTGACAAACTTCACACTATCAGAGAAACGCTGATTTTACCAGCAGTAAAACAGATTGTTCCCACCATGTTGGGGCCCAGCACAAGCACTATCGTGCAATCGATTCCTTTGAGCAATGACACCGTATCAAAAAGAATTGATGAAATGGCTGCTGATGTGGAAGAAAGGCTTATTGACACCTTGAAAAATACAGAATTCGTGATGCAGATTGACGAGTCAACGATTCATGAAAATGAAGCCTTGTTTTTGGCTTATGTCCATTTCATCAACGGAAATGAAGAGATCAGGGAAAAACTGTTATTTGTTCGAAATTTAGCCACCAACACAAAAGGTTCTTCAATATTTAAAAAGGTTGAAGAGTTTTTTAATGAGAAAAACATCCTTTGACAAACATCGTGGTATGTGCAACCGACGGAGCTGCATCCATGGTTGGACGATATTGTGGATTTCAAGCTCATCTAAAATCAGTTGTACATGGAGTTATGACTGTCCATTGCGTCATTCATAGACAGCACCTTGTCTCAAAAAATGTGAGTGGCCATTTGCACGAGTCTCTACGTTACCTCAATGCTGTGAATAAAATTAAGTCGAATGCCTTGAACAACTGACTTTTTCATAAGCTTTGTGAAGAAAATGACGAGTTTGAACGTTTCCTTTTGCGCACTGAAGTAAGGTGGCTTTTAAAAGGAAAGTGTTTGCAGCGAACTTTTTGACACAGTTGTCGAATTTCTTGAATCCATTGACTCAAGTCTAAGCAGTTCTCTTAAACTTCGATGTCTGGATGTAGCGTGTCTCGCTGATGTTTTTGACAAGCTGAATGAAGTGAACGTAAAGCTGCAAGGAGATAAAACCAATTTTCTTAAGGCCAAGGGAGTAATCTGCTCATTTATTTCCAAATTGGACCTCCTTGCAAGCAATATGAGTCACCAGGAGCTATATGAGTTCCCAAGCCTTGATAATGAACGTGAACTCCAAGGAGAAGATTTGGACATTTTTTGCTGCCACTTGAAGCAACTAAAAGAAGATATGGAAACCAGATTCTATGATCTGATAAATCTGGAAGTGCCCACTTGGGTGCTAAATCCTTTCACAGCAGACTTTGCACAACTTCATCCCAAACTGCAAGAGCCACTGACAGATCTGAAATATGACTGTGAAGCCCAGTCACATTTTCAGAGTTACGGCTGCGAAGCTTTTTGGGTGAAAATGAGGAACACTTACCCAATATTGTGGGAGGAAGTTAAGTTGCTTCTTTCAGCCTTTCCTTCCACTTGCTTAGTGGAGAGGGGCTTCAGCGCCATTCTAAGTCAAGGAACATGTTGAAGGTCTCTGAGTGTGGTGATTTAAGAATGCGATTAACAAAAATAGTACCAGACATCAAGAAATTGGCATCAGCTCACCAAGCACAGGGCAGCCATTGATGTTCTTTTTTTTTTTTTTGCTTTTTGTGTACGTACATTTTTTTCATTAATAATTGTCTGAGCTTTTATCATTGTGTTTGCTTGCATTGGATTTCACGTTCCAGTTTGAGTTTTCAGCTTTGTTTTCAAATTTTTGTTGTGCTCTGTAAAACATTTTGTGTGTCTTTTTGTATTGTACTTTTTTAGCATGCACTCCAGTTCAATATTATATTTTCTTTGTGTCTTTTAAATCCTTTTTAACAGTGTGCATGACTAAGATATACTTTCCTTGAATCTTAATTTAGTTTCAGAGTTTTCGTCTTGAAATTCTTAGTTGCTGCATTGCGGTTTGTTCTTATGCTCTTTTTATATTTCTTTTTGCGTCTTAAATTTCACTTGTAATTCAATCATTAAATGTTACTGTTTTTCTTTTCGGGCATTTCACTTTCTTGCAATTGAATTTTGTTTTCAGTAGTCATTACATTTAAGTGTCTTGAATAAATAAGATAATAATGAAATACATGTATCACAAAGTTTGGGAATAAAGTGACGGGTGGCACCAAACTTTTTCACACAATTGAGATATGGAAAAAAGACTGGAAATAAATTATTTGCAGCGATATGTCCAGACAATTTTAAAGAAAACAAAAAAAGTGTTTGCATAAATTGAAGAATTATTTCCTATGTTGTGATTGAGAGGTTATGTTCGGGGAGTGGGTGA
Source organism: Bothrops alternatus (assembly GCA_034064705.1). Lineage (NCBI taxonomy): Eukaryota > Metazoa > Chordata > Lepidosauria > Squamata > Viperidae > Bothrops > Bothrops alternatus. The sequence goes on along the minus strand of JARGCV010000104.1, from coordinate 17,352,490 downwards.
TGACAATTTCCTCATTGGCTAAAGGGGGCGATTCGTTCAAAAAGGTTAAGAACCACTGATTTAGGGTATGAGTGTCTGAAGGGCCTCCCAGCCCAGGAATAGATTGTATTGTAAATGAATCTATATGAAAGGAATATATGTGAAAACTGTTTTGGTTACAGCTGACATTTTTTTAAACAGGAGCTAAAAGTCCCCAGGTTGCATGCATGTCTCAAGTAAAAAAGTGCAGTTTCATACAAAACTAAACATGGAAAGTATAGATATCCTAAGCTACTCAGACTTTGTACAATTGAGCCTGAGTCTGTTTCTCTCCTTAAAAATCCACATAATCTGTAGACACTGGGACAGGACCTCAACAGCATTACTTCACTTATGACTGAGATATGCAGTTGGGTATTGTCAAATTACTGGTGATACCAAAATAGACAATCTCATCCAGCATTTTCGTATAGATGTTAAACAAAAGGGACAAGAGGAATAAGCTCTGAGACTATCACAAATGAGTGGTCCTGGGCTCAATCTCCCCTCTCAGTCTCCCCCATCCCCATTAATACCACAAAGAAAGGAGGACGAGCCACAACAGTCTGGTGACCCCGACTCCCAATTTTCCAGCCAGTCTATGATTGACAGTATTGGAAGCTGCTGAGAATGAATGGATGTATCATCTCTTCCCTCTGCCACCAACTGTCATTGACAAGCACAATCAATGCTATCTTTTTACTGTATCCCAGACTAAAATGGATCTGTTTCCTCCAGGATCCTCTGAAGCTGTTGCCCACTTTCTCAACAACTTTCCCCAAAACAGGAAAGTTGGGGACTACACAAATATTATCTGCAATCTTTTGAGTCCAGTGATGAGTTTTAAGTTCATATTTAGCAGAGACCAAATATCTATATTGATTAGGAGACAGATGACATAATGTATAAAAAGTTAATAATTACCACTTTAGGAATTCAATTTACTTAGTAATCTTACAAGATTTGTATGTAATAATTCAGTCTAGAAAAAAAATACATTGGCAGCATCACTTACAAAACAATTAGGTATTTGTTCTGGAGAATCTGTTGTTAAATACAAGACTGCTTGAACTGGATTGCCCAGTCTGACCACTAATATTAAAAATGATATTTTCAATTAATATTTTTCATCAGATTAGAAAATCTCATACAATAATACTTCTTGCAAGTTTAGAATTAAAACCTAGGTAATCCTCCCCTACTCAAGTCAACAATACTTTCATCTGACATAAAATACTATTAGAGTTAGTTGCCATTTCTCCCTCTGCATTTGTGCATAAGAGCACTGTTCATATACACTGGTTTCCTATAACTTTGTTTTACTGATATGCATTCCATGATTTTTTTTAATAACCTAACATAATTTAATAATATGTGTGTTTCTTTTGGACAGAAGAATATTTCTTAGTTTTGCAAAATTATGATTAGTATATGATTCATTGTGACAAGGTGCTAAAGCAATGAGCAAAAGCATAATCACTTTGGGGCATTATGATAATAGATCCTTAATAGTCTTCACAAACTTTAATCTTGCCGCTTTCAGTTTACATATGATTGATATTGTTGAATCTTATAAATATTAAATTTATATTTATGATTTTGTAGTTCCAAAGAAAGTCTTTTCATGAAAGTCCAGAAATTAACTCTTCTTAGTTATAGTTCCATTTCATTTCATTTCATTAGGAAATATTTGTTACATTACAATCTCTAGAAAAGAACTTTTTTGTGGGAGTTCTACCTTTTTTGTGCATAATAGACAGTCGTAGTGTTAGGTAATGATCAGCTTGTTGCACAAACTTGCCTTTTAGCCCAAGTGTTAGAACTTGAACGGGAGATTGCTTATGATAGAAGGACTACTGTTCTCGCTCTTTGCAAAGAATGGCCAGTCAGGCTCAGAGTTGAGTGCTTATAAATCTGTGCTCCTTCCATCTATACTACAGTTTAGCATTGTATCATCTGTTGCAAATGTACAAATTGCAGCCCTACTACCAGTAAGTGTTGTTTAAAATATATTCATAAATATTGATCTCAAATATTTAATCATTTATGTTGCAGAGTATTAAATGTATGTCGACACTGGGTGGAACATCATTTTTATGATTTTGAGAGAGATGTAGATCTTTTGCAACGATTGGAAGAATTTATTGGCACAGTCAGAGGTATTTGATGACCACAAATATCTAATACTTATATTTTCATTGAGTGTAGTTTTCATACCTGTTCCTTATTGATAAAATGGATTCCATTTAATGTTATATGAGAGATAACTGTATGCTAATATTTAACTAGCTATGTTGTTAACTTATTAGAGTAAGCGTTTCTGCCCTGAAGAAGCTAGCAAAATATTAGCATGTATTCACTGTTTGACATAGCATTACAGTGAAGTTAGTATTCCAATACTCCACATTTATTTTTTTAATAAGCTATGCCTGGTTTGTTGGTCATCCATTAAGCAGTTTTATTTGAGAAAAATCAACCTAAAATTATTTTAGATAATGGAATCTTAACGTAAAATATCAGCCCAACCTCAGATAATCCGTCATAATTAGAAAAAATAACCCATAATTCAATATAAGCATATATAATTAAAATAAACCAGGAAAACCCTCTAGAAATTGACTTGGATTTCATTTATTGATACACTGACTGATTGACTGGAGAGGAGGATTGTGTTTTTAAAAGGAATCTCCCTGATCAAAAGAACAAAGATCTAAGATTCGTTATATTTTAATTTATGTAGGAACATGCCAGGAGCAAATACCTGTGCCAATCTTAGGCTGCTCCTTTCTTATGCTGATGCCAGTTTAACTATAAGCTTGTTTATGAAAAGCCTGTGTGTACAAAGCTATTAGTGTTCCATTTGACATTTTCCTTGCTGTTCTGTCTTAGCAACTTTCCGTTCTAGAAAAGCATTATCAGTTGCTTTCCTTTCTGTGGATTGGTCTTACTTGACATACTTACTTCTCTGTGTGTGTATAGATATACAAATAAATATTGTAGAGAAAGAGTTAAATTTATATATACAAAATCAAAACATCAAAATACACATATATGAAAGCAAAACAACCAACTTAAAATATTTTTTCTGCATCTTTCCAGTTTGGTTCAAAAAGGTGCTGCAGCTATAGCTGACAAACAGGAGTTTCAGTAGCATAGTAGAATCACTTGCCTGACATATAGACTATCACTGGTGTGAAATCCAGCTTTTTAAAATTACTATTTATCTTCCCTGAGCTAGCTACTGTACTTTTCTACTATTGCACCATTTTCATCATTTATTGCATCAGTTATTTGAATTAGAAGTATTAACTAACACCCTTTTTATGACCGCTTCCACCCCTGGAAAAATTATTTTAAAAAATAATTTAAAAAGAAATCCAGGGGAAATGTAGAAGGAAAAATAGTAATTAAAAAAGCAGTTAACAAATCATACAAGCACTCTTCTGCTGAGACTCCTGTTTCTCAATATTAGCTGTAGCAGACCTTAGTAAAAAGCTACTCTGCTCAGTAGCCAATCCAAGTACATGGGGCTACCTGAAGAAGTTAAGCACAGCAGGCAAACCAGACAACATTTGAGTTGGCAACAGCTGGAAAACACTCTCAACTTGGAGCAGGAAAACGTGAGCAGAGATCACAGCCATGGAGGAGTGGAATTCAATAGAAGACCTGTCCTCCATAAATAGTTGACAACCTGTTTTGACCACAGGGGAACCTGACAGCATGTATATGTTGTAAGCCTTACATATCTTAATCTCATAGTATAGAGCCTTCTATGTTTTAAGCCTGAAACTGAAGTGTAAAGCTTTCATTCTCTCATTACACTATCTTAATTGGAACTGCTCTGTGACACGGTATTTTTTCTTGTTATGGAGATTTTTTTTGTAACTTAATTCGAAGATTATTAAAATGAAATAGGATACCAACTTTTTTCTTTGTATGGCCAGTTTATGCATGCTTCTGCATGTACATTTTCATATATCAGAAAAGCAGGTTGGAAACTAACACTTCCTTTTTTAAGCAAATAGGAGTTTTAATTTGGGACATTTGTAGTGCTGGGCTAGCTGAAAGTCTTGCATTCTTTTACCAATTGGCCAGTGGGTAAGATAAGCATATAATATTTTTAGAACTTGTTCTATGGTGCTGTAAACCTATTTCTGTACTTATTCTCAGGTAAAGCTATGAAGAAATGGGTTGAATCAATCACAAAGATAATTCATAGGAAAAAGCAAGCACAAGCCATTGGGCCAACTCATAATATTACTTTTGAAAGCTCACCACCTCCAATTGAGTGGCATATAAGCAGGCAAGGACAAACTGAAACATTTGATCTACTCACTTTGCATCCAATAGAAATTGCCCGACAGCTTACTCTACTTGAATCAGTACTTTACAGGTAAGTGCCTTTTTTTCCTTTGAGATGTATGGTTCTTGGTTAAAATATAGGCTTGTCAAATGTTTTCTTTAATATCATGGGTCTTTCTGCCATTTATTTTTACTAGCAGAATTATTAGTATTACATTTTCTGGGGTCTACTTTCTTATTTTTAATGAACACTTTAATATCAGCAGTAAAAGTGAGAATTTCTCTTCATATGTTGGGAATTATTTAGTAAAATTAAAACAACGATTGCAAGGTCAAAATTTCTTTGCATGATATAATATTATACTGTTAGTGGCTATAGAGAAAGCTAGCTATTAAAACTAAATGCTTTTCTTTCCGTGGATAAGAAGCTGTTCAAAAGAAACACAGATCAGTTCATTTATTAGTTTAATTCAAAATTATTGATTTAAGTGGAAATATTTTTGATGAAAAGCCAGCTAATATTGCCTCATTTTGATTTTACGTTTGGCAGGGCTGTGCAGCCATCAGAGCTCGTTGGAAGTGTATGGACAAAGGAAGATAAAGAAATTAATTCTCCTAACCTGCTCAAAATGATAAGACATACCACTAATCTTACCTTATGGTTTGAAAAGTAAGATTAATTTGATTCATTGATCAGTGTTGGTATTTGCATGGTTCCTATGATGTAACTTAGCAGAGATTGAGTTCTAAGCAGGAAATACAATAGTTGATTTAGTGACCAAAGTTACAACAGCACTGAAAAAAGTGACTTATCATTGTTCAATCACACTTATGATCATCCCCATGGTCACATGATCAAAATTCAGATGCTTGGCAATTGACTCATGTTTATGATGATTGCTGGGGTCCTATGATCACCTTTTGCAGACTTCTGATAAGCAAAGTCATTGGGGAACCCAGATTCACTTAACAACTGTATTACTAACTTATGAGCTGCAGTGATTCCGTTCAGGTCATAAAATGGGGCAAAATTCACTTAACTGTCTTGCTTAGCAACAGAAATGTTGGGCTCAACTGTGGTCATAAGTCGAGGATTATTTATAATAACAAAAGTTTGTTATTTATATTTTCTGTGGTCTGTATTCAAACAGCGACAGATAATATTAAGTTATATATTAGTACTAGACCAATTTTGTAGTGGTATAAATCAGCCATCACTACATTGAATATCATTACATTATTCAGTTTCCTGATTCAGACAGCAAACACATCTACCTGTTCTCTCGGTGATTTTAGATGCTTTGTTTTCAGTTGAGAAATGTGTACAGATCAATTGCCTTGGGATAAAACCTTGTGAAACCGGGTGTGTCTAATCCCTCTAGTCTATACTATAAAATGTACATTACATTTGCTGTGTATGATAGTTTCCTTTTAATTTAAAAAAATGGGATTCAAGTTCAGTTAGGTGTTTGGGAAATATTAGGACACACTTCCTTGAAAAAAAACTGTGATAATGCTTTTACATTATTGATAATCCTAAATGAAATTTAAATATGCTTTCTGAATATCTAGATGCATTGTGGAAACAGAAAATCTAGAAGAAAGAGTAATGGTAGTATGCCGGATAATTGAAATCTTGCAAGTTTTTCAAGAGCTAAATAATTTTAATGGCGTTCTTGAAGTCGTCAGTGCTATGAACTCTGCACCTATTTACAGACTGGATCACACCTTTGAAGTAAGTGAAATGCAGATCTAAAATGAAAACTACTTGGACTTGAGATAGCAGATATTTTTCATTAAAGAAACTTTTTAAAAATATATGTTGGGTTTGAACATTAGAAAAATGATTTAAATTTTTTTTCCTCAACGTAAGAAATTATCTCAACCCTATATTTTTTTTAAAAAGTAACACAAATGTTTATTTAATCCCAGGTATACAAACAAAAGCCTCGACTTTGTGTTTTATATCCAATTTTAGCTTTGCATCAAATCTTAATATTTTTGTCTGGATCATGGTTCTCTTCATGATCAAAAAATATTATTTTACTGACCTTCTACTTCCATTCAAACCAAAAGTAGAGAATAAGGACACAAGTAAAACAATATAGGCAGATCTTATTGCTACTTTTAACATTATAGTTTTTTCTATATGGAAAGCATTGTGTGAAAGAAGGGGATGAATCATGTAGATGGATTCACAAATTTTGGCCAGGATGGGCAGCCAAGTGTATTAGTATAATCAGCAAATTTTCTGTGGGCAAACTGTATCCTCATCTTTCTTTATCTTCAGCAAATCCCAAGTCGGCAAAAGAAGATATTTGAGGAAGCACATGAACTAAGTGAAGATCATCATAAGAAATACTTGGCAAAACTCAGGTCCATTAATCCTCCATGTGTGCCTTTCTTTGGTAAGTAGGATTTTATTTGTGATAAAAATAAAATCACAAATATTAATGGATAAAGAATATGAACTGTAGAATGAGTATATGGGAAAGTTTTTTGTTTAAATGTCCTACCTGAATTTGCTGTTAATTAGAATGACTAAATAACAAAAGAATATATTTGAATACATCTCAGTGAAAATAATTGGCGTGATTTTTCAGGTATTTGCAAGTTTTAGTGTCAAAGCAAATTGTTGTCTAAATTGTTTAAAAATGTATATGTGATATCCCAAAGGTGCTTTTCAAAATGCAATTGGACTTTCTTGGAGTTTTTTTTTTCCTTGAAAACATTTCACTTCTCATCCATGAATCTTCTTCAGTTCTTTTGAAAAGCTTTTTGGGGATAATCATGTCCTGGATAATTGAGAATCTTCATAGACATGTGTGTGACAATTGTGCTATGTAACTGAACTGGAAATACTTTGTGGGTAGAGATGAAAATATACCAGATTGTTCTTTTTATTTGGCCCAGTATAATATATTTTACTCTGTATTCTGAAAAAGAACTGTTTAGCTGTAACTGTCATAGTGCCATCTGCCATAGATTTTTTTTATACAGGTAGTTCTCAACTTATAACCATGATTTCTGTTGTTAAGAAAGTTTATAGTTAAGTGAGTCACAACTGATTTTATTACCTTTTTGCCATAGTTAAGTGAATCATTGCAGTTAAGTGAATCTGACTGCCCCCATTGACTTTGCTTATTGAAAGCTGGCTGGGAAGATCACATATGGCAATTATATGACCCTGTTAATGCTGCATCTATCAGAAATACATGTTGGTTGCCAAGTGCCTGAATTTTGATCATGTGGCCAAGGAGATGCTGCACTGGTCTCAAGAGTGAGGATCGGTCATAAGTCACCTTTTTCAGTACTTTTGTTACTTTGAATGGTTGTAAATTGAGAATTATCTGTATTATGAAGAAGCATATCTGCCTATCATTTTTTCTATCTTTGTAATTGTGTGTCAATACTGAAGATTTATATCAAGCCATAGTCTCCTGTTACACTGTAGCTTGAACACTATTTTAATGTCTTGTTACAAACTGAGATGGGCTGAAAAGTTTATTTCCTAGAAAAACATTACATAGTGCATTTTTATATATTTGCTATTATAGGAATTTATTTAACAAACATTTTGAAAACAGAAGAAGGCAATCCTGAATTTCTAAGAAGACATGGAAGAGAGCTCATTAACTTTAGCAAACGGAGGAAAGTAGCTGAGATAACAGGAGAAATACAACAGTACCAAAACCAGCCATATTGCTTAAAGGTGGAACCTGACATTAGAGTAAGTAGAAGGTTTTACTCCGTGGAGTCCTTGGTGTCCTCTGAGCTTGGTTGTTTGCTTATAGAGTGGGATTTGCTCTATGTTTATATACAGTAGTTTGCCCTGACAGGTTGGTGGGGATATTATTTTCTCCTTGGTAGTTCATTGGTTAGGGTGTTGTTTTCTACTTGTTTGTCTGAGTTGATAATTCCTTGATTAGGGTATCATTTACTGTGGAGTCCTTGCTGCTCTCTGAGCTTGGTGGTTTTCTTGCAGACATTTCAATACCAAACGAGGTATCATTATCAATGCTAGGCTAGTTACCTAGTTTGGTAAAGAAGTGTCTGCAGAAAAACCATGAAGCTCAGAGATCACCAATGACCTCACAGTTCAATTCTGAGCTACATATATTCTCTTCTTGGTACCATTTATTGCTTGATTGTCTGAAGTTAATCCTTATTTATCTACTTGTCATCCTTGGTCTTGAAAGAAGTTTTACATCAGGAGCTGTCTTGCAGTTCCCAGTGAACTGCAAACTGAATTTTTCCTTTGCTATACTTTGCAGTCCCCAGATTAAGTAACCCCTAATTTATGTAGTAATCTTAATTTTTTGGAAAGAGGCACAAGAAATGGTGGCTATATACATTTTCAATAAATTAATAAATAAACATTCTATCAATGAAAAAACTTTGATTTTTGCAGAGGTGCAAAACAGCAACTGCTATGTTTGCAAATACATACAAGCATGCATGGAAATTTACTTTCACAAGGATTGTTGGAGCAAAACTCTTCTGTAACTCAGGACTATTACATCTTCCAAGTATTGAAGGAAAAAGATTGCTTAAAATGATACTCAAGTCTGCCCTTACACAATTTATTTCAGAGTTTAAATATTACAAAAATGGTAAAAGTTGTAAAAACATATTGGTCAAACCACAGTGACATTAATCATAACTACTTAATATTTAAATGGATATGCAGCTGGCTGAAATCATATAGAAATTGTGCTGATCAATGTTACCTCATTGAATTTGAATGAGGTACTAAGTGAAGTACTCTTAAGGGCAGTCTTGGACCTCTATTCTTTATTGGTTTTAGTAATGGTCTAGGTAAACAGTAAAGTTTATAATTATATAGATCGGGGTGTCAAACTCAATTTCATTGAGGGCCACATCAGCATTGCAGTTGCTCTCGGGGTCGGGTGGGTGTGACCAGGGTGGGTGCAGCCTACTGGGTAGGCATGGATGGAGTGGATGTGGCCTACTGGGTGGGCATGGCCAGCTCTACGTCATTCGCATCAAGGGGGCCTGTGGGGGCCTGGGCAGGAGTGGGACAGATCTGAGGGTCTCTGGCAGAAAGGGGTGGGACCAGGGCAAGTGCCAAGGCATGGTCCACTGGAGGAGCCTCACTGTCCCTCTCAGGCCATGCAGGGGAGGCTGGATAGTGGTGCGGGCTGCCCAGAGCACTGGGCAGCAGAGGTCAAATGCCCAGCCTGGCCCTCGAGCCTCCACAGCACCAAGCCCAGCCCCACTTGCCCAAGGGGGTGCCCAGCTGCTCTTACCTCCTCCTCAAGGCTGCTGCTGCTATGCTTGCTCTCCTTATCCAGGTTGCTCATAATGGGTACAAGGGCAAAGTCAGAGGGAGACCCATTCCCTCTCCATGGAGGAGTTCCGGCTTTGTATCCAAAGCTTCCTTAGCAATAGGATGAGAGACCCACAGGATAGGCCAGGAGGAGGGAGCAAGGGGATGGTGAAAGAGCAGCAGGGCAGGACTAAGGTAGGACTTCCCTCAGACCCTCCCTCTCCTTCTTTCCTTCTTTCCTTCTTTCCTTCCTTCTTTCCTAAGTACAGAGTGGTGGGAAAATATTTGAGATGAGGGAGGAAGAAAAACAGGCAAGAAACGCAGCTGGGGAGGTGTCACCCTTCATGAGGAATGAAGAAATGCACCATCGCCTGGAAGTGGCCAGCGCGATGGTGCATTTCTTCATTCCTCACAAAGGTGACACCTCCCCAGCATGCACCCAGGGGGCGGGCCGATGTGGCAGGGGCTGGTTCCTCGCTGTTTCCAGACGGCCTTGTGGAGCTAAGACTGAATGCGTTTTAGCATAGATGGCCACCATAAAATTGTACATTGGCTCCCAGCCAGCCAGGGCCAAGGCAACAGGGGCCGTTTCCTCACTGTTTCCAGGATGGCTTTGCGGGCCACATGAAACCACTTTGCGGGCCTCTTCCGGCCCCCGGGCCTTGTGTTTGACATGTCTGATATAGATGATATAAAATTAGTTGAGTCAGTTAATATCCTAATTTGGATTTGTGCACTGATTGGAAACAGTGACTTAAGTGGCTCTTCCCAACTATGATATTGTGCGCTACCCTAGATTGTAAGGTATTATGATAGCCAGTTCTGTCCAGTTCAAGGCCTGTTCTGTGAGAGGGCCTGCCTCCTTGATATCTGTTAATACAAATTAAACATCAGAAGAATTGTTTCAGCTATTTTCATGGGTTCTTCAAGTCTGATTAGTTTGCATAAGTGTTGCTGTAGGAGCAGATAGAAGGAAATGCATTTCTATGAATCCATCTGGTAATAAAAAGCAAGGTAGGATTGTGCCCTGTTAAAGTATTTGCATCCTTTGCCTTAAAATCACAATGTTACATTATACTAATCATCCTGAATGCTTTGGTTTTAGAGATTTTTTGAAAATTTGAATCCAATGGGAAATAGCATGGAAAAAGAATTTGCAGATTCTCTTTACAACAAGTCCCTAGAAATAGAGCCACGTAATGTGAAGCCGCCTCCAAGACTTGTGAGTATGAACGTTTATTATATATTTGCTATAAATCACTTTATCTTTTCTCTTTTAAGAACAGTTTTACAGTAAAGGAACAAGGAATCAAGAAATAAGTTACATGTTAACATTTGGTAGGGTAGCAGTGAAGATCTTGGAAATGATATTCAGATTCCACGACATGTCTATACCTACAAAGATCAGAATTGTGTAAGCAGTAGTTTTCCCTATACAGTTAAACTTTAAGTTACAACCTCAATTGAGTCCAAAATTCTGTTGCTAAGTGAGATAATTTTAAGTGAACTTTGCCCCATTTTACAACCTTTCTTGCTACAGTTGTTAAGTGAATCTGGCTTCCCCATTGACTTTGCTTTTTAGAAGGTTGCAAAAGAGGATCACATGTCATAAATACATGTCAGTTGCCAAAAGTCTGAATTTTGATCACATGACCATGGGGATGCTGCAATGGCCATAAGTGTGAAAACCGGGCGTAAGTCACTTTTCTTAGTACCGTTGTAACTTTGAACAGTCACTAAATGAACGGTTGTATGTCAGGACTACCTGTAGTACAGTTGGACTTTGTAAAAGCAGGATAGAAAGAATATCACTGAGAATATCACTGACAACCAGAAAAGCTCCAAACAAATTGATCATAGAACCAATCAATCCATAGTCTCACTTGAGGCACATGATCAGGCTGAAATTATCATATTTCATTGAGACATATTATGCAAAGACCTCACTTCCTTTAGAAGTTCATAATTCTAGGAATGGTGTAATGAAAGAGAGAGGGATGACCAGCGGCAAGGTGGATTAACTCAATCAATGGTATACCATTGAGACATATGAAAAGCCAGATTTGGGACAGATCTAGCAGTGTCGTCACTAAGAACTGACATCAACTTTATAAGAATTAATTAATTGTAGAATAACACAAATATGATACTTGGAAAAGAACTGGAAATGTTAAAGGTTAATAAAAAAAGGTTCAGATTAACACTGTGTTAATCTGTTTTGGATTCTTTCAGCCTAAAAAATATAGCTATTCTCTCAAATCTCCGGGTATTCGTCCATCAAATCCAAGACCTGGAACAATGAGGCACCCAACACCTCTGCAACAAGAACCAAGAAAAATCAGTTATAGCCGTGTCCCTGAGAGTGAATCAGAGAATGTAGCCTCTGCACCAAACTCTCCAAGAACGCCACTCACCCCACCTTTACCATCCTCCACTTCCAGCACTACAGATGTCTGCAGTGTGTTTGATTCTGATCCCTCTACACCTTTTCATTCAAGTAGGTGCAACTACAGGCAATGATGTTGTCTCTCATTTTAATGTTTTTGGCCCCTTTCATTTCTATTTGTGTTCTGAAAGTATTAGATAGCATAAGAAAAATGAGGTAGTGTTTATACAGAATAGAATCTACTTGGATATTTGATTCAATTGATGCTTTTATAATTTATCATCATAATTTAGAAAATAACAATGAAACTTAATATTCAAGTAAAGCAGTGCTATCTACCAGTTATACTGTAGATATACTGTAATAAGTAACAAGGATAACTGTTTTCTTCATATTTTATTTTCCAAAATGAATTTCACAAGATGCATTGAGCAATAAAAGGATAATATAAATCTAGAAGAACTTCCTTCTTCTATCTGATTAATATCCTACACTTGGATATCTTCTGCAGTTTTTCTTCATGAATTTGAGCAAACTGAAAAGTTTATCAGCTTTCTTTGGTTTAATTTAATTTAGATTTTAATGAAGGATTTTATTGTGGTTGTATGTTTGTTGAGTTTATATTTTTATTCTGTTTTATTGCTTTTTTTAAAAGGTGTGAACCCCTCCCCCCGGTCACATACGTGAGATGCGCAGTTACACAAATCTAATAAATTAGCCTTAAGAATCTGGTTGTTATGAAATAAACATGATGTTACACAAATTCAATACTTAAATGAAAACAGTTAGTTTTTGTAAGCCATATTTTACTCTGTTTACAATAGGCCATTCAAGGTTTTCATATGTCCTCAGGGTCTGCCTCTGTATCCTCCATCAGTTTCCCCAAAAATTTTGATGAAATTACTGTTCCTCCTCCTATTCCACCCCGAAGACGTCCAGAGTCTGCCCCTGCCGAATCTTCTCCATCAAAGGTAATTTTTCTCTATTTCAAATAGCAGAAATAATGGATTTTAGAAGTAAACTAAAATTATTTTTAAAAGATATAAGATGATACTACACGCAAAAGGTTTGGTGCACCCCAGTCAGAAAGTTTGTTTTTGTGAATTCCTAAGTGACCAGAAGCTGACACAACCTATGCATTTATTTATTTATTTATTTATAAAATTTATTGGCATAGGGTAACTCTGGGAAGCTTACAGTCATAAAAATATATCTATACATATATGTTAAAACATAAATAAAACCAAACATTCAAATCTAATGACATGTGGGAAGGGCAAGGGCGGAGTGGATGGATGTGGGATCTGTTGTTAACACGATCAACCACCTCCACTGTGCTGTTCCCCCATTGGGGCCCCAAGCATGGTACAAAGATAACTCTGTCATTTATTTATTTGTTTATTTTGTTTACATATTGCCAGACTTGGGAAAAATTCCCAGAGTTTGCATCATTAAAAAACATAAAAAATGAAAATCTAAAATGCAATAAAAGTATTACCAAAACTACCATTATAAAAGCACAATTGTGACTACTCCATGTAGACTGTCCAAAACAGCCCTCTCGGTAAGGCCAAGAAGGCCAAGAAGGATTGCATATCACTTTCCAAACAGCAGGTTAATTAAGGGTAGATTGGGCAGTAGACTCAGGTAAATAGGATTAAAATCATGTTTAGAGTATGCTCATATATGATTCCTCATCAAATTAATGAGAAATCAAATGGACTTTCAAATGAAAAAATAGAGGGAATGCTTATAAAATTTGCAGAAGATATAAAACAGGTGGAATAACTAATATTCTAAAAATATGAACAGAATTTAAAAAGGCTTATAGAAAAGGGCTGAAAATAACAGAAACACATGAATACATGTGTATGCGTGTGTGATTTGAATGAACAATAGGGGATACCTGACTTGGCAGTTTGATGTGATGTAAAACGGCAAGTTCTGTTTTAAGGTTACATCAGTAAAAGTGGATCATTCTAAATGTTAAGAAGTAATAGTTACTGTAGTATGCATTTGTCACACAGGGATGCGCGATACATTTTGAATTCAAAACATTTTGCTTAACACTTGTCACCTTAAGTACTTTGTCTAATAATGGGCAACCACAGTTTGTGAAAGATTCAAGCAAAGGCATCAAGAATGATTAAAAGGATCAGAAATGATTAAACCTTACAAAAATAGGCGGAATGAACTGGTAAGTTTTAGCCCTGTGAAAATGTGACTAAAGAGGCCATAATAGCACTTTTCAAACACCTGAAAAAGTGCAACTCAGGAGCCATTTTCTGTCATTCTAAAGTGGAAACCTGGAAAAATGAAATTAAGCTAAAGAGAGGTGAATTTGGATTTTGGATTTAGCTTTGGGAAGCTGGCCCTTGCATAAAAAGCAGCTTCAGGACGTGCTTCCCAAAATGTCTCCCTTGCTTAGAAGGGCCTCCCTCCCCCTCTCCCCAGCCACATTTCTTCAATTAAAAAAAACACAAAAGCTGGGAGGGACAGACTTGTGGATCTTCTTCCCCCTGCCCCAGTTAGGTGCTAAAACTAACCCCACTCCCTCTGCTCTCCAATCTGTATCCCTTTTAAAAACCTTACCTTGACTCCAGGCTGAAGAGGAACCAAGAGAGCAAAGAGAGAACATCTTTCCACAGCTTTTTCCCTTCTGAACTGGAGGGGAAAAAACATATTCATCTCCAAAATTTAAGTGGACTAGAAACTACTGCTAAAAAATGGAAGATGCTGGATTTTTGCAAGCTTTAGCTGTCCTTTGATTGCCCGTAGATTCCAGCTAAGACTTAAAGGCTAGACTGTAGACTGCCCCATACAGGCAGTCAATAGACAGCAGAGGCAGAGTTTAGTTTTAGCACCTAATTGGGACGGGCGGGGGGGGGATCAAGCCTGTCCCTCCCAGCTTTTTTTGTTTTGTTTCTTGAAGAAATGTGGCTTTCTGGGGGAGGGAGGGGGTTAAACAAGGGTGAGGTTTGGGGAAACTGTCCAAAGCCTAGAGAGGCAGGAAAGCTTTGCAACCTCCTGCTTACCAGCTGATTGCTGCCAACTTGTAAATGCAGAAAGCTTAGAAAGCCACCATTTTAAGGATAAGGAAAATGGGCACTGCTTCCAAGAGGAATGGGGAGCAGGCCTAAGTGCTGCAGGGGTCCCATCTGGGTGGGATGGGGGGGAGACAGGTGGGGGGATGCTGCAGCATCCTCATGGTCTATCGTAAGTGCAAATGACCTTGGGGGTACTATACTGTCATACCTTTGAAACAGGTTTGTATGTAATTTTTCAGTGTCGGTCATAATTGTGAGCGGTCGTTAAGTCACCTGTTGTTTCTCGAGGACTACCTGTACTGAGCAGTAGATTGGATTTGAAGGCATAAATGAATGCTTCTAACTGTGATTCTTTGATTCAATTAGAGACAAAGTGACTGCTGAAGAAAATGGAGCAAACAAATCATGGCTGATCTGAAAGAGTCAAGCAGAAGACTCTTTCAGAAGACAAGAGTACAGGGCTTTATTGGTTTAAAACAAAACACATTTCCATTTTCTGCACACTCCTAGTTTTCATCACCAGGGTGTGTGGCATGTTTAAAATAAACAAGGATGTAACATAAATATGTTATTTTAACCAGAGAAAGAAAAGGAGAAATTGAAGAATAAATTAGTTTCGTCTATCTTTGGATGAAAGATTTATCAAGACGTAATTTAGCTTTTGTGCAAAAGGTTAATCATTGAGTTCCCTGAATCACTTTATAACAATAATTCTTTGTTTGTTTAGATTTCTTCTGTACATCTGGATAGTCCACCAGCAATTCCCCCTCGGCAGCCAACAACAAAAATCTATTCTCCGAGGTATTCGGTGCCCGACAGGACCTCTGTCTCAGATGCTCCTGAAAGCCCACCTGTATTGCCACCAAGAGAACCTGTGCGAACTCCTGATGTTTTCTCTAGTTCGCCTTTGCATCTCCAGCCACCGCCTTTAGGCAGAAAAAGTGAACTTGGCAACACTTTCTTTCCCAATAGCCCCTCTCCATTTACTCCCCCTCCTCCTCAGACCCCTTCTCCCCACGTTGCACGCAGGCATTTGCCATCACCTCCTTTGATACCCCAAGAAATGGACATCCATCCTATCGCTGGGCCACCTGTTCCTCCACGGCAAAGCACTTCTCAACATATCCCAAAGCTTCCTCCAAAAACTTATAAAAGGGAGCCCACCCATCCATCAGTGCATCGCGACGGACCCCCTTTGCTGGAGAATGCCCACTCAACCTGAATTCTCCTTTGTGCTAGAGCATGCTTTCTCCAGTGCTACATCTATTGCTGGCAATAGAGGCACCATGTCTTTTGGCAACAAGGAGCTGCGTGGTATTGCTCCTAACACTAATGACTCTACATTTGATATATATAATGTGGAAAATAATAAAACTTAATAACAGGCCCCTTTATTGTGGAAAAAAAATACTGTTTATTAGTAAAGTATGCAAGGCACTGTTCTAAACTCACTGGACATCTGAATGTACCAGAAATTAGGTTTGCAGATCTCTTTGGGCCAATAAGCATTTCCTGTGCTTTGTGTATTATCCAGTGAAGGATGTGAAGCATAATCCTATAATCTGTCCATCATGACATAAATTCTTGGAGTAAAATATGCACTTTTTTAAAAAAAAAATTCAAACAGGGAATTTGTTAGCCTTCTTAATGTAATTGTATCATTCCCCGCTTTCAAATCATGTACCGGACTGTGAGGGTGATCTGTAGCATTGAACCAGGATACAGCTAAGGCATTACATTATACTGCAGTCCTGTTTACAAACTGTTACAATTATTAGTAAATACATGGGTACCTAGGCTTCACCAAAGAGGTACTTTCCTTCTCTATAAATGTGTTGAGGCCAGTTCGAAAGAACATGCAGGAAGTAGAATGCCTAATTTGTGCCCCCTTGAAACAAGAGATTTAAGTCTCACATGAATCACAAAACCTGTCTGAGAGACTGCCTGCTCCCAAGACTCCCTGTCCTGTAAGAACGGGCACAGTTGGTGTGCTTTGGGTTGCTTCAGTCAAATAATGCCATTTTTTAGGACCCAGGAAGTCTGCCTTATTTGTCACAGAATCTGCCCTCTAGAATGATATTCCCCAGAGTTCTGTGTAACTCCCACCCTGATGATCTGGAAGTTTTTAAAAACATGGCTGTTCTCCCAGGCCTGGGAGTAGATTGTGGAAATCTGTAGCTATGTTTCCTGTTTAAGGGATTGTGTTGATCCAGACATGTGGGATCTTTTTATAGTTTTTTATTTTTTAACGTAAGCTACCCAGAGTCACTTTGGAAGTGGGCAGGCTCTAAATTTAATATTTAATAAATACTTTGAAATGGCACTACTACTATCAGTTAAATCCATGTCTGCGTGGGTAACTATTGACTAGGTCTTCAGTTAAGATTTAACAATGATCAACTTTCCAGTTAGGGCTGCAGCCTCTTTGATTATGCCATGGAAATGCAAAAAATGATCCGCTGGCCATCTCTCCCACCCAATCCCTAGTTATCACCTTGTTTTAACTAGTGGTAGGTAGATGAATAATCAGTATCAACGTATGCCTTGTAGTTGCATAAATAAATCATATGTATATAGTGAATGTTGCATAAATATAATTGCAAATTGTTTTTAATTTAATTGAAATAAAGACAGATATTTTGTCTGGCTGACATATATTAAATTATTGCATTGCTAAATGTGCATTTCAGTTTTTAGCCCTGAGGAAGTGAAACATGCTGTGGTACACACATCTCTGTTTTTAGATCATTGTTTTAGTTTACAGAGGATAAGCCCAGAAGAAATCCCAAGTTATCAAATAACAAAATCCAGGTGAGTTGGTGTGATTAATGGATTTCATGCATATAACATTGTAAACTCTGTTTAACTTCAAGTTTAAAGTTGGTATTTACTATATCAGGGGAAATCTATGTGTATACGGTATCTAGTTTTTGATTAATCAAACCTGTGAACTTCTGAGCTTCCTATGAACCTATGAGCTTCTGATCCCCATCCTGTGATTATAATACATGCCATTTATTGAAGATTTCAATCTTCTTGCTACTTTAGGAGTTGTGGATGGTGCAGTATATATGCTTAGATGAAATGTTTTCCCCATTCCAGAGTAGTTTTCAACAACCTAGAAAGCCATGCCATTGGAATAATGTTGAAGGTCTGTGTCATTGTGGGAATCTACTGCTACAAGAAATTTCCCCAGTTGCAAATTATGGTGTTTGCATTTCAGTAAATGATAATTGGATTTATCTTAAAAGAATCCTTTTAAACTTTATGCTCATGATATGAGAATAAAAAAAACATTCTGGGAAAAATGTGTAATATTAAGACTATAAGAAGGGTTGAGTGTGGTTCAATTGAAGATGTTTCAGAAATAATTCAGATTCATAATGAAAAAAATCATAAATTGGGCCCCAGTTAAACCTATTTTTCTTTCATTTGTATAATTGCAACAGTGCCATTCCTAAGAACTTTAAATATTGTATGATATTTACTCACTGCAACTTGAGCAAAGCAGAGGATAGATGCAAGTTTTCCTGCTTCTGTCTGCCACAATGAAACACAGTTTCCCTGATCAAGCAGTCTGACATTCAGGAAGAGACTAGAGTACACATTGCTAATTTAAAATTTTCAAATAGTAATTTCGTAAGCAAATCTAACTTTGTCTTGAATGAAAAGACACTCTCCCAGCAAAATTTTATTATGGCTGTCTTTGAGATTACTTTGCTTGATAGTGGTCAGCTAATATTAAATGGATTGATTCAACAAGAGATGCTATTGATATTGTGAGGGTTTTAGATTCTTTACCACAGTAACGGTAAATATTTATATTTATGTACAAAGGTAATCAACATTTTAAAAATGCAAATCTTAATCTAAACAGATTCCCTCAAACCCAATTGTATTGCTTAGTACTATCACTGTAATACGTAGTAAAATGTGCTCCATTTGCAACATGGAAAAAAATTGCCTTATTTCCTCTTATTGTCCCTTGTCAATATATATATAGAATTGCAGAGATTAGGGTTTAATAGTGTAGAAGAGCTTTTTTAAATTTGTGTGTGTGTGTGTGTGAAAGATAGAGAAAAATCTTTTCCATGAAATTGTTAAAGGGTTAGGAAAATGAACATAAGCAAGCACTTGTTATCTATATCAAGTTAAGATGTATTTTTCTGATCACCAACTTTGTTGTCAAAAGGGAAATAGGGGATTTATGTGCCATTACTATGATCAGTGCAAAAAGGAAAGAAATCCTGCAACTCTAAGCAATTTATTGCCATGTTTCCTTGAGCATGCTACAAATGTGTTATTTTTATGCATGGTATTGTTTGCTTTTGTATACTTTTGCCATCTTAGGTCAGGCTGCTATTCCTGGAATTGGATTTTTGATTGAAAACTTCATTTTCATAATTCAGCAACTTCTGTTCTGCTATACATTATCCAGTATCCAGTGCATACACACATGGATTCTGTAGCCTACTTTCCCCGCTAGTCCCTTGAAAACACCATCAGTAGAAGATAGAATTGGTACTGGGAATTCTGCTAAGGGGGGGGGCAGCGAGTGAATTGGCTATTCCTGTTACATTTAGTATGGCTTGGGGAAGTAGTCTATCAATGTTCCCTCATAAATTAAGCACACCACGCTAATGGGGACAGAAATACATGCATGAAATCCTTGTTCTAAAATTTTAATTAGGGAAGACTTAATAAAGAGAAAGGTCAATTAACTGACTCCTGGGATCTTCTCTCAAAACTCTGTAAAATCTAATTCAGATCCTGGTATGTCATAAGAATTAACTTTCGCACAATTGTTATAAATTGCTTTTCAATTCCATTCAATCACTCCCATATTTTTTAAATAAAGCAAATTGTAGGGTCATTATTGATTATAATTAAAAATTAAAAACATAGTAGGGTACTTTTTAAAATAAGTGGTAAGGCTTTAAAGTCAAAGTGCATTCCCTTTGTCTTTGAATACAAAATTAGTTAAGGAATTAGGTGCTGTAAAATTGAACGATCTTTGTAAATTCTATCTTCTAGACAGCTGAAAAAGAAAATGAATCTTGTGCCAGATGTATGCAACTTTTAGTAGCTGCCAAATGTGCCTTTTAAAAAGTTTTTTCTTTCTAAAAGTAGATTCTCTCATTGGACAGGATCTTATTTTTCAGGTTACATTTTTAATTTGGCCAGTTCTTGTTTTCTATACAGGTTTGTTTTTGATTAATTCTGATAACTTACATGTTTGAAAACATACTGCCTTTTTAAATGTTGTGGATGCATTGCTAAATTGTTAAAACACAATGGCAGTCCAATTCAGCTCTGTAAAGTTGAAATGTAATATCTAAACTGGTAAATTTTATGAGTCTGTGTGTACCTTTTCATGTCTATAGGTGCTTTGTATGCTATGTCTGCAATGGTATTCAGATTGCATTTAAACTAAAACTTAATAGTGGCTGTTATTTTTTGGCACTCAAGAGATCTGTTCAGAAATAAAAAGGCCTTACATATCCCATAAGTGCTATATTTCTCTATATATGATAATTTAGATTTGTTGAGCTACCATACAGATAGTCCTCTACTTATGACCACAATTGAGCCCAAGATTTCTGTTGCTATGTGAGATTTTTGTTAACCCCATTTTATGACCTTTCCTGTCACAGTTGTTAAGTGAATCACTGCAGTTTTAAATTAGTAACACAGTTGTTAAGTGAATTTGGCTTCCCCGTTGACTTTGCTTATCAGACGGTCACAAAAGGTGATCACATGGCCCCAGGACACTGCAACCGTTGTAAATATGAGTCAGTTGCCAAATGTCTGAATTTTGATCACATGACCACAGAAATGCTGCAAAGGTCATGTGAAAAATGGTCATAAGTCACTTTTTCAATGCTGTTGTAACTGAATGGTCACTAAATGAACTATTGTAAATCAAGGACTACCTGTATTTTTTTATTCAACTTATAGTGTTGTTTAATAAAGAGTATAATATTAGAATGGGTTTAGAATGTTACAACTTATTAGTACATTCGCATGTCACGATTGGCTAAGCCAAAAGCAAACAATCACTGTGTTTTAGCATCATGTGAGGATACATGCGTTATATAGATGATCTATATCGGGTCCCCAACCCCTGGGCTGCAGCCCACTACCAGGCCTTAAGCCTTTCAAAACCGGCCGCGGAAGGGGCAGCTGAGTGCATGTGCACATGCATCCCAACTTGCGCGAGCGGGGGCAAGCACCTGCATGTGCACTCCATTTGTGCGACCAGCAGGCCTGCGTGCCCGCCACTCCCAAAAATGTAGCTGGGAACAAGTGAGCTTGCCCACCACTCATACAGAATCATCCCCTCTCCTCCACGCCAGTTCGCAAAGCTCGAAAGGTTGGGGAACTCTGATCTATATAATTCAGAATCTGTTAGATGTGAATTCTGCAGTTGAATACAGCCTATTGCCCCAGACCTAATACGTAGTCCAATTCTTCCATTCATTCTTTCCTATTTGGTCTTAATTTGAAGAGAGTTTGTGTTGTGAGTGTCCCTAGACCAGCTTGGGAAGTGTCAGAATATGAGGATGAGCAGCCAGGCTCCTCTGGGTGTTTTCCCCTCCCGGCAGCCGAGGAAGAGCAGCCAGGCCCCTCTGGGTATTTTCCCCTCCCGGCAGCTGAGCCAGACAGGGAGGAGATTTACAGGCAGTCTGGATCAGATTCACAAAGTGAGGGGTCAGATTTGGATCAAGAAGATAGATGGCTTGATCCGAGATTCCGAAGGTTTGATAAGCGACGGTGTCAGTTAAGTGGAAAAAGGAAGTAATGAGGGGAAGTGACGTATCGGACACTATATTAGAAGGGGACAGAGAGACTACGCCTTTGTCACGAGCAACGTTAATCACGGAGTAGCCTGATATCTGGAGCCGTGCGTTTGACTTCAGTCTTCTGATGTTTTGGAAATCTACGGGAGAATAATGAGGCCTTGGACAATGTGATAAAGAAAGAGTGAGTTAATTGGAAGGTGTGGAAGGAGCATGTGTTAATCTAAATGTAAATACATGAGACTTGGCTGTTTCTGCCAGCAAAATGCCAGCAGCGTGCTTTGAAGTGAATTTTTTTGAAATGTGTTAAATAAACCTCTTAAAGACATATTTATGTGGATTTTAATGAGCTGAGAGGGGCCAGACAGAACAGTTTGAGTGTTTAGCTTTTGTTGATGTCAAATCCAATTCAAGCACTGAAACTAAATTGGGCTATAGGAAAATGTGCTACATTTTAGTTATATGAAAACCAAACATCTTAAGTCTGCAGCACCAAAGGCCATTACTCAATGTGAAAATGCAGTTAAATAATTCAAACAAACTGTTGTGTTTTTGTTTGCTTTGCATTTACTATCATAATCCTGGTATTTAAATATTAAATATGTTGTCTCTAGGCAGCACATAAATTCAGTAAGTAAATAAAATATTTTAATCCCTGTAGAGAATTTATCCCATCTATGACTTGGAGTTTTAATATTATATCCTGAAAAGGTAATTCTGATTGTTTATTACCCCAGTTTTCTAGAGCAGGGCTTTTCAACCAGTGGTACGGGTACCACCTGTGGTACATTGGCACCTGGCAGGTGGTACGCGATCATTCTAGAAAAGTAACGGGGGAGGGGAATGAGCTGAACTGGTGGCAGCACCGCACAAGCCTGAGTGAGAGTTGGCTGGAACTGCAGGGCTGCCAGGGCTCAGTGGAAGCGCCAGGATCAGTGCCAGGATCCAACTGTAACTCGGCGCTGATCCTGGCGCTTCTGCTGAGCCAAGAAGCACCAATCAGCTGGAATGTTGCAGCCTCTCCAGGGTCTTGTGATTTACATTCAGTTGCTTGGCAACTGATTCATATTTATGACGGTCACAGTGTCCCAGGGTCATGTGAAGTGACCAAAACCTGTTGCAATCACCCAGCAGATGGGGGGGGATAAAAATCAAACACCCCCCCTGCTCCACCCCCTCTGCCAATCCTCAACAGAAAAGCTCACAACAATGAAAACCTCCAACAGGAGGAAGAGGCTAAGAGGCAGGCGTCTTGCTCGGCTGTGGCTTTGGGGGGCACTTTTTCAGTGCCATTGTAACTTCGAATATCACTAAGCGAACTGTTGTTAAGTTGAGGACTATCTGTACTACTCACTTTTTCGTTTGTTTGTTTTTTGGTCATCATGTTTTTGACACCTTGCTAGACGGCTGGTGGTACTCGGATATTGCCATATCCTAAAAATGGTACAATGGGTGAAAAGGTTGAAAAGCCCTGTTCTAGATGAGCAGCAGATTACCTCTTCCTGATTCAATGTTTCTGGTCAATATACTATTGGTTATTAGTTCCAGAAAGATATTGGACTGTTTTTTTTTTCATATTTCCCACTTTTTTTAACTTCTCCAGCTTTCACTACCCATTGTATAAGTATTCAATCACGATTGGGTGGTATGGATTTTTGTCTCATTATTAGTCTTTTATAACTTAATCACACAAACAATACTCAGTGGAATTTGCTGAGCAAATGAGCCATGTCTTTTGCTTCAATTTCATTTGAACCAAAATGCAAGCAATAAAACATACTTTGAAGTAAAATATAAATTATACCAATTTAAAATGTATATATGAGCCTAGCACCATTTTCCTGTTTATGGGAAAAAAACCTAATCATTTGGTTTAGAACCTTGTGATCTAGATATTTTTTATTTCCGGATCACTTAAATAAATTATAAACATTCCTATTTTACAATATTCTTGATGTAAAATGATTAAATTGTATCTAAAGCTACTCTTAAGAGGTGAACTGCTCTTTTAGAGATAGATCAATCAAGAATTGTGCTACATTTCTCTACACTATTGAAAATAGATAATGCAGATATCCAAAGAGGAGTTGATGAATATTTGGAGACACAAGACATTTTCCTATTGAACCAGTTCATACAGGAGCACTGAATAACCATCTTGAATACTTGATTTAAAGATGATATAGAACCAAATCTATATAACATGCATTGTTACACACTGTAGCTCTTGTATGGCATGCAAGATATTACCAGCCCTGAAAAATCCTGCCTGAAGTTTAGTTGGCAAAAGTTATGACAACCCACACTTCTCTAAGGTTTTACATTAACAACTCAGAACCAATAAACTACAATGGACATTAATACAATGCTTTCCCCATTGCTAGGTAGCCCTTCTGCATAACGGGAGTAAATAAATGTTGGCAAATTTATTTTTCTTTCAACGACTCATTTCTTTTTGAAAAGTTTGCGAAAGGAACTGCGAAAGCTTCTTTTTTGTTCTTGCCGTGATGGATGACTGCTGAAAGATGTTTGCTCATTGTCATCTCTGCAAGAGAATCGGGTATCTTCTAAATACATATCCTGAAAAAGGAAAAAATGGTTGTCTCATTCAGTGGAACAAAAGTGGTTGAGAAAATCAACCTCTGTAGGAAACCTTTAATGTTTGTTTTGAAACGTATGCAGTAGGAGTAGGAAACCTTTTACTTTATAAATCCTGGCAAATCACAGTTCCCTGGAGCCCCCTTGACACAATGAAGACTGCTACATATCACAAGAAACCAATATTTGGGGGCTTCTGAGCATGTGGATAAGATGGACTGAAGAATGTTCTGTTCCTGTTATGGGCTAGTGTAACTGCAGTTCTCAATGTCCCTAAAAGAAGTCATAGGAACCAAACCCATCTTAAAGACCAGGAATTGCTTCTCAAACTCTTGTTTCATCAAAAGCAGGAAAGATTATCCTCTCCCTACAAGATAGCAGGAAGGCAGGCAAGAACCAGGTGTGTCTATCTGCATGAATATTCTCCAAAGGCCTGCAGTACCCAGGAATTATTATTGCTTAATAATAATAGCTCCTGGGTAGTTAATAGTTACTACTAATATTAACTATTCATCTTTATAATCTAATCATGGTTTAGAAAGGCTCACCTTAATATAATAGTAAACACCTGGCTCAGCAGCAAGGAGTATCTAAGCTAAGATGATTTTGTCAAGGCACGGCTGATGTAGCAGACCAAGATTGTAAGATCAATCTTAAAGCAGCAAATCCTTAGAAGAGCCTACCTAAATTTGAACAGTACAACTAATTTGCAGCCCTCTCATGAATTCTTTCTTAATTCCTATTAATGCTAATTCTGGGCTGCCATGGTGTCCCAGTCTGTATTCAAGACACATACAGATATAAATTGTCTAATGATATTTTCTCATCCTACATTATGTGCATTCAATCATGGCTGACTTTGTCATGAAGATACAAACTATTAGATTAAGTAACTGAACCACAGTTTATCATGTATAAGGGAGTTATTTGAAGTACTCTTTCCATTACTGTCTGTCCCATTCAAGGAACTGGAAACATTCTTTGATTTGGCATCATTTTAAAATAAAATTAGAAAAAAAATGGAGCATAATCTTGCAGACATTGGGTGTCAACCTTGGCAACTTTTAAGACTTGTGGGCTTCAACTCCCAGAATTCCCCAACCAGCATGGGAGGGAAATGGGTTGTTTTGGGGGTTGAAGTTCTTAAGTCTTAAAGGTTGAACACTCCTGGTCTAGACAGAGGCAGGAAGATACTCTGGAGACTACTTTCAACTAAAGCTCCAAATGCAGTACATGCACTACTAGCCAAAAAGGACTAACTGAATGATATCCCTGTGGGATGCAGCCCTGACCCTCCCGTCTTTGCCTTTGAGTCAGTAGCCCGCTTACGTGTTTCTCAGACCCTGCTGGGAAGTGGGTTTGCCCTGGCCTTTTGCTCTCCTTACTTCTACAAAGCTTTGCTTTTCACCCACTCCTCGCTGTGGAGGAAAGTAGTTCCACTGGGAGCTCCTGGAGGTGGCAGAGGCCTCATGGGGCTGGAAGCCTCTCTCCTGCAAGTTTGACAGCCGACTCCCACTGCTGCTCCTTGTGCTATATAGTCTTGTGCTGATGCCTTCAGACCCACTCCGGGGAAACTCCTTCAAGGACTGACTCAGTTGTTTGCCCTTGCTCCGAAAAACCTCACGCTTGGAGATGCTGCTACTGATGTGCTCCAGATCACTGCTCTTGGGAAGTGGTTGCAAAGTGCGGTGAGCCTTCTCCGGTTCCTTTGTGTAGTTCACAGGTCGCAAGAAGCAGATGTCAATGCTAGATTCAGAAGAGGCTGGTGAGCTAGTCTGAATGATAGCCAGAGGCTCTTTCTCATAGAGTCCAGGAATGGAATATGTATTCCCTCGGTATTCAAAATCTTCAAAATCAGGAGTAAAGCTTCTGCTGTCTTGCAGAAGCTCCACAGAAGCTTTGTGGGGCTTCTCCAGGTTTTCTTTCATATCTGATGAAGCAGCATTGAACTCCATGTCTGGAAGAGGCTGCAGAGAAGCCGCTAGAGCCTTCAAGTCCTCCTCATTGAACTGAGATGAAGTTAAAGCATTCTCTGGTCTGCCATGCTTTCTTCCATCAGCTTCCCACTCACATGGTTTTCCTGGGATGTTTGCCATTTCTTGTTGTCCCTTTTTTATGTGTGACATCAAATGCCTTAAAAGAGTGGTAAGAGAATAAAGGTAAACAAGCTTAAGCAAACACAGTGTTCCCCCTCTGCCCCAATAGAGGTGAAAGTAGCTCCACATTGGATGGTTGGGTTACCAATTTTGTGGGAGCCCCTTGCCATTCAAGTAAATGAAGAGCTTCCCCCCCCAAGCAAATTGCTAATGTGTATTTTCTGATATGAATAATTCACAAGGATTTGGAGAATACATTTCTTTTTACTATCTTAGGTGAGTTAAGTATGTGAACAAAATCTGAAATATTTGCGAAACATATTGCACCGAAAAAGTTTGCAAAATATAAGAACAGACAAGAATAAGAATAAAGAAGCTGAAGATGAGGCTGTAATGTACATTCCCAAATTAGTATCTTCTGATGCTATCTTTGTACTCACATAGCAGTTATTCCAGAAACAGAGGCTGATGGAAATAGATGCACTGTCTCTTCAGAATGGATTCCACTATTGTGAAAGGAAGTTGCACTTGGGGTTGGAGAGGCTGCTGGTCCAGTGCTGGGACACTGAGAGGCTAGACCTTTATATAACTTTATGAAGGAAGATCTAGTAAAAGAGAAATGTAATATTGTGAGTTCCACAAGAATGCAGCCACACCATTTTTTCTAGTCAGCAGGGAATTAGCCTTGTATTAATTTCAGCAACAGATAATTTTATGTCTGTAGTGCTTGAATACCATTATTACTGATACTAAAGTCCCATAAAAGGATTAGAAGTATGATAAATATCTAGATCACAAGCAATTTTTGAGAACTTCCACTTTCATTAACAGAAATAGGTTTTTAGCCCTTATGTATAAAATTCCCAAACAGCAGTAGGCCAAACAAATAAGGAAAATATGCTGCATATATCATAAAGAGGAAACAGGCTTATAGGATTAATGTTTTAATAGTAGAATATCAAGTTTCATCAACCAGAGCCTGGTGCTGCTTTTTCAAGAAATGTCATTAAAGTATAACTGAGACAATACGATTAATCTCCAAATTTAACATTGTATGAAAAAAAAAGCTGAAAGAGGATTCAGTTCTTGCAAAGTAGTGAGCTGATCCACCTGATTTTTCATTTACATTTTTCGAGCATTTTGGCTGCAAAAATAATTCCAGTAGTATGGAATAATAGTGGCACTTTTAAATTTGCATTACCCATGCAGAACATGTATCAAGCTTTTCTTAGAATAGAACAGTATCAAATTTCTATTATTCCTTCATATATTTTTGTACATACTATAAATAATTCCAAATATTTTACATTATTACTCTTTTTTGCAAAGATTCCAAAGGAATAAAGCAATTAAAAGGGAAAAAACAATGGCTGGGGAAAGCCAATGTAACAAAGAAACTTAAAAGATCACACTGGCACTGAAGAGGAAGTAATTCCACAAATCAGGTGCCATTATAGAGAAATAGCAATAGCACTTAGACTTCTATACTGCTCCACATTGTTTCGCAGCACTTTCTGAATAGTTTACAAATATCAACATATTGCCCCAACAAACTGGATCCTCATTTTACCAACCTCGGAAGGATGGAAGACTGAGTCAACCTTGAGTTGGTCAGGGTCGAACTCCTGTCTGTGAGCAGTTGTTAACCTGCAATATTGCATTCTAACCACTGTGCCACTATGGCTCCTAAAAGATCCACCTCTCTATCACTAGAATGTATAATCTGCAAACCTGACCTTGAAAAGCAGATCCCCCCACCCCAAAGACTGTTGGTGCCTGGGACTATAGGATGACAGAACTGAAAACACCGTTTAAGGGTTAGGGTTAACCCTTGCATGCAACTCCAACTCAACAGTTCATGGTGGTGCTCCATTCTTAAGTAGGACAACTTTCAAAGCAGGAGCAGAAAGAAACAGGAAAAAATCCTTCACGGAAAAGCAAAGCCAGCCAGCACAACCTCATAGAACTCAGTTGCAGCTAACATCTCTCTGAGGTAAGTCTGGGAAATGATGACTTACTATATTTGACCAGCCTCTACCATTCCCTCCAGACAGACAAATAAAGGTAGCAGCAGGAGGCACAGTAATGATGCTAAAAGTGGAACTGCTCCACATGCCTGATACTACAGAAGAGATGGCTAAGAACAGCTGTGTTTTCATTAGTCCCATTATCCTGGGCCTCTACTCCTGATGTATTGGGTCAAGAGCATGGGGAAAAATTGGGAACAACAAAGACAGCAATGGCCAATCTATTCACATGTTTTTACATAGTTAGATTATGAAATATTTTTACATCTTTTTAAAGGGAACTGTGATTACCTACGGGAGTGCTAATGTTTCCCCTACTACTTCGTGTACTCTATTGGGCACAGCCAGCAAAGCATCATACTGTTGTTCTCACATTCTATGGTATAGCAATCAACTAGGAACTGGGAAGATCAGGTTAAAATTCACCCTGAAATTCTCAGGATGATCCTGGTCCAGTCGTTCAGTCAACTTATCTCTCAGACTAGTTGAGAAGCTCAAAGGGGAAGAGAGATGTTATATAAATATATTTTGCTCTTGGAAAGAAAGTTTCATAAACATGCGCAAAAAGGCTACGCTTCGGTATTGGACTCACTTTCTCAGTTTCTTTCGTTTCTGTATTAGCAGATCTTCATTGCACTGGAAGAGAAGACTGTAATGAGAAATAAATACTTGTAGGCGCTGAACACAGACAAGAAGGAGGTAATAATCTGGATGCTCTTGCTCAGTATATTTCAGGATGTTCTAGTACAAAAGGAGAAAATCAGAATTAAACCTCAACATCTTCTCAGTTTATTTGATATTATGACATTCACCTTATATTGAAAACCAGGTCAAAGCCCCCTTTTTTTCCTCCTGAGTTTGGGCTGTAACACACCGGTACAGCACTTGCTTTGAATCGAAAGGTTTTCAGTTTTGAGCTTTTATAGGGTCTCTTCATAGCCTGAGAAAGTGTCCTGAATGAAATCTTGGGCAGGAAATGCCAGTTGCTATACTGTACATCGGAGCTAGCTGGAAGTCACAATTTCTATTCTCTCAACGTCTGGAAGCCATAGGAGAAATGGACACTGATTGTCCAGTGATAGAGTCGTAGGCCAAATAGAGATTATTTGTCCTATTGTTTTGCTCATGCTATGGCCAAGGGAGCAAAATATATACAATTTGCTATTTTGTTTTTACAGAAAGCCCATAAAAAAGTAGCAGTTTTGCTGCTGAAGTTTGGTGCTATAATCTGAAGCCTTATGATGCTAGGAACAAGAATGGGGTTGGGCAGCAGCCTACAGACAGTTCCAAACTAGATGGATCCCTGTTCTGACTCAATATGAGACAGCATTTTACAGTCTTCTGAAAGGGCCAAAGCTGTATGGAGAGCTATATGATGAAGTAGACCCTCTTCCAAAACACTGTAGCAAAACAACACAACATCCTGTAGCCTCCTGTATTCCTAAAACCCACATTATCTATCTGACTCTTCAAATGATGGGACAACTGTCCCATTATTTCTATCCACTGGCCATGATGGGAGCTATAATATAACTGCATCTGGAAGAGCTAAAGCTTTCTCACATTTTAATTAAAGAAAGGTCAGAGAAAGTTATTAGAACTTACTTGCAAATGAAGAAGATATTCTGGAATGCGTTGGACAATATGGAAGAAAAATATGTAGAGATCAGACTTGGTTTCTTCCTCAATCTGTTGATGAGGGAAGATAAAACAAATTTAATTTATAAATTAGAGACGAGTACTCTTAATTGCAGAAATAGGTGCATATTTTTCCAAAACATTTGTTAAATTATTGCATGAAAATATGTGGACTAATGTCTGTAACAATTAGTAGATTAATCACTGTTTAATTATTTCTAAATTTCTATGCTTAAAAGAAATGTTAAAGCAGGAGATTGGTGTACCATAAAGTACTCCTATGTGGATCAGTCTTTAAAGACAGTTCATAAATTGTAAATTAATCAAAAATGAAACTGTAAGGATTTTATTAGAGACTGGACAATACATATGTGATTCCATATTTTCATTCAGATATGGCTGGTTATTCTGAATGTCTGTGAACCTGTAAACTATAACTGTGAATGTGGAAATAGAAAATCAAAAAATATGATATGAATATTGTATTTTATAACCAAACAAAAATAATGTAAAGGTTATAACCCAGTGGTGGCGAATCTATGGCATGCATGCCAGAGGCGGCACCCAGAGCCCTCTCTGTGAGCACACGCGCCATGCCCCGGAGATGGCAACCGTCCCTCTTCAATCAGCCGCCTGCTAACTTGCCGAGGTCCCATGTGGCTGGATGCATCCCAGCACAGCTGGTTTCCCTTTTCCCCATCCCATCCCTCCTGGCCTCGCATGCTGTCCTTTTCCCGGGCACGACCCACTGCATTGCCTTCTCAGTTGTCGGCAGGCGGCCAGTTCAGAGGCATCTTTTCTGAACTGCTGGCGGTGGGCTGCGGAGCCCCAGCGTGCATTGGTCGAGGGGCTGGCAGGTTGTGGCTGCTGATGGACACTGTCGGCCCCCATGCACTCGCTGGCCTCTGAGTGTGGGGGCCAATGGTGTCAGGCAGCAGCCGCCCCGGCCCCTGCCTCACCTTGCCCTGCAACAATGGCATCCCTGCCCTGCCTCTCCTCACCCCACAGGACAAGCCTCCTGTCCACCGCCCCATCTGCCATAGACCCCCTGGATCTCCCCCAACCCTGCCTAACCCCCACAGGTGTCCCTCCCCATGAGCAATATCAATGTGACCATGCCCACCTTGGCCACACCCATCCAGTCTGTCATGACCACCAGAGCCATGCCCACCCAGTGGGCCACACCCACCTGGCACCCGGCGATAAATAAGTGGGTTTTGGGTTGCAGTTTGGGCACTCAGTCTCTAAAAGGTTCGCCATCACTGTTATAACCCTTGTGATCCATCCACAGCCCACTTTCTTAACACTGACACAGGAATGAGATCATTAACAAATTTAAGCTATTTTTCCCAAACCAGTAAAACTCTGATGGACATAAGTTGTTCATCCTCTTGCTAGGATCTCTTTCAATGGCAGAAACATGCCCATATGTTCCTATGTGCCTCTAGGATTACTCTTTCCCTGAAACTGATGCAAAATTTCCACATCATTGATGCAGAAAGGGGTCTGGATCAGAAACAATTACACTGTTTTCTCTTCAAATGATAAAATTGCAGGAAACAAAATATTTAACAAACCAAAACTCACCTTTTTCAAAATCACCACATGGATCAAAGGGATATATTCTGGCAAGTCCCTCAAGTAAGCAATATAATAGTCCAAAAAATTGTTCTGAGAAGAGAAATTAAAAAGGTTCCTCAGAATTCTTAGGCATGTGTCTGATACCAAATTCCTGATTATCCTTAAACCTACAAATACAGGTCAAGGACTAGGATTCTGTTTCTTTGGATTTGAAGTACAGGAAGCAATGCAACGTATGATATTCCACCACACATCAGGGGTCTAGTATTCAAAACCAGCCAAATTGGGTAAGGTTCTTTGGCAAGAGAGCCAGATAATGACACATA
Source organism: Bothrops alternatus (assembly GCA_034064705.1). Lineage (NCBI taxonomy): Eukaryota > Metazoa > Chordata > Lepidosauria > Squamata > Viperidae > Bothrops > Bothrops alternatus. The sequence goes on along the minus strand of JARGCV010000104.1, from coordinate 17,320,381 downwards.
CAGTATAATTTTCCCTGTTCCTGGAGGTAAACATATATAACCCCATGAATCCCAGCGGCCGGTTAGGGTCCACAGAGTCGGCCTTCTCCAGGTCCCGTCAGCCAGACAGTGTCGCCTGGCGGGGCCTAGGGGAAGAGTCTTCTCTGTTGTGGCCCCGGCCCTCTGGAACCAACTCCCCCCGGAGATCCGTATCGCCCCCACCCTCTCCGCCTTTCGTAAACTGCTTAAAACACACCTCTGCCGGCAGGCCTGGGGCAGTTAACATCTTGCCCCTAGCCAGTGTATGTTTGTGTGTATGTTTGTTGAATGATTGGTTTTCTTTTAACTTAGGGGTTTTTATATATGTATTTTAACTGGTGATTTCTATTTATGTTGTGAGCTGCACTGAGTTCTCCGGAATAGGGCGGCATAGAAGTCAAATCAAATAATAAATAAATAAATAAATAAATAAATAAATAAATAAATAAATAAATAAATAAATAAATAAATAAATAACAGGAATATATTAAGTGAGAGCCAATTTGGTGCTGTGGTTAGGGCATATAGCTAAAAACTGGGACACCAGGAGTTCTAGTCCTACCCTAGACACAAAGCCCACTGGGTGACCTTGGGCCAGTCATTTTCTCTTGGCCTTAGGAGAGAGGCAATGGCAAATCATTTCTGAAAAACCTTGCCAAAAAAAATGGCAGGAACGAGTCCAGGCAGTTGCCAGGAGTCAACATTTGATTCGAAGTCTCTGTCTCTCCCTCTCTCGCTGTCTCTCCCTCTCTCTCTCTCTCTCTCTGTCTCTGTCTCTGTCTCTGTCTCTGTCTCTGTCTCTCTCTCTCTCTCTCTCTCTCTCTCTCTCTCTCTCTCTCTCTCTCACTCACACACACACACACACACACACACACACACACACACACACAAAGTGCTTGGGAGTTACCCCAAACCAGCTTCCTGTGGTGGCTGTCTCACTCTAATGCAGGGGTTCTCAATCTTGGCAACTTTAAGACTTGTGGACTTCAACTCCCAGAATTCCTCAGCCAGCAAAGCTGGTTGAGGAATTCTGGGAGTTGAAGTCCACAAGTCTTAAAGTTGCCAAGGTTGAGAACCCCTGCTCTAATGGTAAATTGGCCCAGAGATGAGCTCTCTCAGACTAAAAGTTAATCAGAGAAAGGAGGTGGAACAAGGGGCATTATGTGCACATTCCAAAGATTCATATGATACTGTTCTGTTATCTAAATATAGAAAACTCCCAAAGTGATTTCTGTCCTGTACAAAGACTATTAAAAGCAGCTAGATTTAAAAAAAAATATCCACATACATCTGAATTAAAAGTATCCATTTTTAAGACATATCTAAAATGAAATACAGCTAGTAGTTGACTTGGCTTGACGTACAGTCACAGTTGGGTCCCAAATTTCCATTCCTAAGCAAGAGAGAGGTTAGTGAGTTTTGCCCGATTTTACCCGCTTTTTTGCCGTAGTTCTTAACGGAATCACTGCGCCTGTTCAGTGAATCTTCCCCACTGACTTGCCTGTCAGAAGGTCACAGAAGGTGATGGCATGACCTCAGGATCTGGCAACCGTGATTAATACGTGCCAGTTGCCAAGCATCCAAATTATGATCACGTGACCCTGGGGATGCTGCAACAGTTGTAAGCATGAAAAATGGTCAGGTCGCTTTTTTCAATGCTGTTGTAACTTCAGTCACTAAACGAATGGTTGTAAGTCAAGGGTAAGCTGTATGCTTTTCTGCTACAAGTATGAACTGCATATGCACCGTAACGCTATACAAGCAAGTTTAAAAAAGCAAATTAATTCAATCTCTTAGGACAGCGGTTCTCATCCTGTGGGTCGCGACCCCATTTGGGGTCGAATGACCGTTTCACGGGGGTCACCAACCACCGCAGTCCGCCATTTTTTCCCCATTTCCCCTCGGCCATCGCGCGCGTGCTGCGCACGCGCGATTCAGCCTGTCGCGCCGTGCATGCACGATTCGGCCCGTCGCACGCGTGCCGCACATGCATGGTTCGACCTGTCGCGCTGCGCATGCACGGTTTGGGCCGGCGCGCGCCGCGCATGCGCGGTTTGGGGCAGCGCGCGTGCGCCATGCATGCGCGGTTCGGCCCGTCGCACCACGCATGCACAGTTCGGCCCGTTGCGTGCCACGCATGCGCGGTTCGGCCCGCCCCACCGCGCATACGTGGTTCGGCCTGCCGCGCATGCGCGCCGCAGGTCGGGGTCGCGCCGTGCATGGGTGGCGCAGGTGGGGTCTCGGCCTGAAAAAGGTTGAGAACCTCTGTCTTAGGAAATATAAAATATATGTCAGCGTTTGAGACATACTCAAGTGTATTTCAATAAGAGATTCCAAAAAGGTGTCTATACGCCTATGCCTACACACATGCACATTGATTTGAGCCATTCATAGTGGAATAATTGCTTGAACAGGTATTATTTACTTTCCTTCAAAACATACCTCATCATTGGTCAATCGGAGAAATATGTCTCCTAGGATTCCTTGCTGAGGCCAGCTCAACACTCTTTCCTGCAAGGCATGAAGTAACTCTACATGTTGCTGGACCAAGTACCGCAAAGAATTGGGGAAGAAACTGCAAACAGAAAACAGGAAAAATAGTTTTTTTTCCCCACAGATATACTAACAGAATAACATAGTTAAAATAATATTCAGTAGGAAAGCTTCAAAAGGTATATGAACTAAGGCAGTACAGATAGTCCCTGACTTACAACAGTTCATTTAGTGACTGTTCAAAGTTAAAGTGACTTACGACCGTTTTTCACACATATAACCGTTGAGTATCCTCACGGTCACAGGATCAAAATTCAGATTGGCAACTGACTCATATTTACGATGGTTGCCGTGTCCCTGGGTCATGTGATCACCTTTGGCGACCGTCTGACAAGCAAAGTCAATGGGGAAGCCAGATTCACTTAACTGCAGTGATTCATTTAATAATCGGTGGCAAGAAACGTCGTAAAATGGAGCAAAATCCACTTATCAAATGTCTCACTTATCGATAGAAACGTTGGGCTCAGTTTTGGCCGTAAACCGAGGACTCCTGCACAAAATATTCCAGGAACAATTTGCAATGCAGATTTTTAATTCCAGGATGAAGCAGGCATGAACCTGAAATTGCATGGTAATTTTTTGCTTTTTTTTTTTTTAATCTAAAGCAGTTGAAGGAATTTCCTATTTAATCTGGGGCAATCGCACTAAGTGAGCATGTTTATTTATTTATTATTTATTTATTAAATGTATATGCTGCCCGTCTCGTGCTTTGAGGCAGCTTTGGGAGGCTTACAAAGTAACAATTATTATTATTAAATTTCTATACCGCCCCTCTCCCGAAGGACTCGGGGCGGTGTACAGCCTTAAAATTGAAAAAACATATAAATGTACAAAATTAAAATAATTAAAAATAAATTAAACAAAGATATAAAAACAATTATAAATATAAAATATTAAAAACAGACTAATCCGTTGTTAATCTTTCTCAGTAGTGATTTCCTCAGTAGTGATTTACTATACAGCATTTTATAGCCTCAGCCAACTATAACTGGATGGATTCCCTCATCTTTGTTTTCTGTTATTCTGCCTTCTTCTAGCATGGGCTTGCTGCTCTTTGTAGCTGATAACTGTGCTGCTTTTGAGCCCAGGTTAACAGCTGGCCAATGACAGGAATCTCCCTGCCATTTCACAGTGCAATTTCCCCACGTCATCAGGTCCTTTGAAACACAGATTTAGTACTATTTTGAAACCATTTCTCAACCCCAGCTACCATCAACACCATCAGTCAGTTGCTATTTAGGCTGATCCCTCTTTCAAAGCCCAGTAAGTATCAGCTCAGAGATTTAGTGAAAACAGGAGCATAACCTGGTTTGAAGGAGCAGAACTATCAGGCTGTCCAAAACAGAATAGCCCTAGAGCAGGGGTCCCCAACCTGTCAGTCACAGCCCAATTCTGGGCCGTGGCCTATTCTCAACCGAGCCGTGTGAGTGGCAGGCCAGCATGCATGCATGCATGTGCACACAGCCCCACTCGCATGAGTGACAGGCGCTGGTAGCTCCATTTGCACGAACGATGGGCATCGGCAGCCCCTCGCACGAGCCTGCCCCTTGCTCAAAATCATCCCCCGTCTCCCCCATTCCAGGCCACTAATCTGGAAAGGTTGGAGAACTCTGTCCTAAAAAGTAGATCTTAGAAACTGGAGAAGGAAGAGGACATGCCCACATTAGTCTAGAGTGGCCAATAGGTTCTATCCTGTAGGTTTGATCCTTTAGGTGTCACCTGACTGCATTACAGTTGGAATGCTTGATGAAGTGCTTCAGATCATATTTTTGGCAAAACTGTATCAGGATAAGAAGAGGCAACGCTCGTTTCATAGTAATACAACTAAAGATCGTGTACGGCAGGGGTTCTCAACCTTGGCAACTTTAAGACTTGTGGACTTCAACTCTCAGAATTCCTCAGCCAGCTTTGCTGGCTGAGGAATTCTGGGAGTTGAAGTCCACAAGTCTTAAAGTTGCCAAGGTTGAGAACCCCTGATTACGGCATTGGCAGGTATGCAGTAGGATCCAGATCCCAGAGCTGTTCTGCGTTTTCATTAAAGAAAAATGGGGAAACAGCAGCATTAAATACAGCCATGGAGGAAAGCTATTCTTCATGGAATTTCTTTTTAAATTGTGGTATTGCTGTTGCCAAAAGGAGAATTCTGTCCGCAAGAAACTGTTGGTAATTTATACTTTCCCTGAAGAAATATTGAAAAATCATCCACCTCCATTCTACTGCTCATAAATGTAGTGGAGAACTTTGAAAAGCCATTTGGGCCCATCTCTATAATAAAATTGGCAATAAGATGAGAAAGTACAAGGAGCACTGTACCTTTCCTTTGTATTTCTTTTCACTTCTGTTCCTTGCAATGTGGATTTAACTTTCAGAAGAAGAGAGAGGCTGATAACATACTTTCTTTCCGATTCTAGTAAATCCAAAGCAATATTTTGCCTTTTGGCTATGACAGAACAAAGATAATTTTGGTTTGCTAGATTAAGAAACATTATCACGCCATCTGATTTTAAACCAACTCTCCATATAAGAGAATAGTAGCAAACAGAAAAATCAAAGACTTTAACTAGTTGCCATTGCAACTTCTTTCAGAACACCGAGGTCTGCCCTGCAGGTAGCCCTTGAGTTACAACAGTTCATTTAGTGACTGTTCAAAGTTACAACAGCACTGAAAAAAGTGACTGAGGATCCTTTTTCACACTTACAACCATTGCAGCATCCCCAGGGTCATGTGATCAACATTTGGATGCCTGGCAACTGACATACTTACGACAGTTGCAGTGTCTCAGTGTCATTGTGTAACCTCCTGAGACAAGAAAGGCAGTGGGGAAGTCAGATTCACTTAACAATCTAAACAGCTGTTACTGACTTAACAACTGCAGTGATTCACTTAACAACTGTGGCAGGAAAAGTCATAAAATGGGGCAAAACTCACTTAACAAATGTCTCACTTAGCAACAGAAATGTTGGGCTCACTTGTGGTCATAAGTTGAAGACTACCTGTATTTCTAACAAGGAGGGAAGAAACTACTACCTACACAGACCTGCAGTTCAAACAAAAAGTACATATTTGCTTGCTTCTTGCGCCTATCTCTTGTGTATTACAATAATCTGCATGGACTTCCAATTATTTAAAACAGTAAAACAACAACACATTAAAATGAAGACAAGGATATAATAATATAGTAATACTATGGGACACATTCATCTTCCCCCAAATTCTCAGCTTTAGGGGCTTCCATTCAGGTGAACGCTGATCTTATCTAAGGGAGGAGACTTTTCCACGATGGAGGGGCCACAACAGAAACAAAAATGGTCTTAAAGCCCTTTGTCCTCTATAGCTTCTTGGCAGGGGCAGAGGAGACCCTTCATAGGTTTGTTTGGGAAGAATGTGCCAAATGAGGCAATTCTATACAGAGAAATATGTACCTTTGTATCTGGAACTGAAACTGAACTGTAAATCATGTGCACAATTGACACAAGAGAGAATTCTTCAGTCTCCTGGCCATTTCTATTTTTCTCACCTGCAACAGAAGAATCCCACATCAAATTCTCTACTGAGCTATATCTATTCAGAGCCAAATCCCTCTGCTGATCATTGAAGTTCTTTGAAATATATTCATCATTCCTCTCTTTACTGTCTTTGGGCTGTTTCCATATTGTTGACGATGCCTGTCCCTTTGATGGAGCATCGCTTGAAGAGGAAGCTATGAAATTTTCTTCTCTGTCCAGATTTGTACTGGTTACACCTAAAATTAGGACATGGTGTTAGTAGGAATAATCTTAATGGTCATTGGCCTGTTAAACTAGTCTAAAAGCCAATGTGCAAACACTTGAAGTTATGTCAACCTTTGGAGTGCAAGAACTTTAAATATTTACCTATTTCGTATCTATCAGTCTATCTAAATTTCTCCAGGAAAAGAGAAAGCTGAACAGGTTGCCCATGCCAAAAGCAATTATATCTTTTATTATGAAATTTGGAAGACCATGTGAAAGTTGTGGCATTTTTGTAATATTTCTTGTTTTTTTTAAAAAAAATCTCAAAGGAGTTTATGTAGAACAATTGTAACTTACAATCAAGCTTCAGTTTATGGTTTTCACACAGACTCTCCTATTTTATCTTTGAACAACTCCTGTAATTTTATCAGGATTATCTAAATGCTAATATTTACATAAACAGCTACATCTGCATACAAATTAAAAGAAATCTAAATTTAGAGCAACACAAAATGCACTGCAACAACCCAGAACACCAAAAAAAGGAAACAGACTGCCTATAAAATATTATCCCCAAAATGGATACCAACACAACTTTATCACAAAGTGCCTGACCACTCAATCTACTACAGCACAATCAATATAAGCTATGAAAAGGTAACACTACTGTACATCAAAATTTCTCAGAAACAACAGATTATTGTTTTTGTTAGGTATTATAAAAGACTGCACCACCATAGAGACGAATTTAATTTTGAACTTGATTACAGCAGCAAGACTGTTGGTGGGACAATATTGGAAGAAGCCAGAATTACCATCATCGAAGAATGGACTTTAAAAGTTATAAATTTGGCAGAAATGGCTAAAATATCAGCATATTTGAAGGATCACTCAAATGAAAAATATATGTTGGATTGGAAAAAATGGATAGAGTATATACAAGGGAAATATCAATCTAAGAAATTGTTTTTAGCATATAGTTAAATACTTATATGTTGGACTGAAAAAATATAGTTAAATCTTCAATAGGATTTATATAATATTTTGGTGTAGTCTAGTGGGTTTTCTTGTGTTTTTTACCCTGTATTCACTTTGGGAAGTCGGCAGGGGTGGGGGGTTTATAATTTTCTCAACTGTAATATGGTATTGGTATTATTCAAGAATGGTATATTTTTCTTTTTTGATTAAAGATGGGTTGCTCGGGTGGCACCTCGGCACCACATCTGGAGGGGGTGTAGTCTGAGGAGTGAAGGTTGGAGGGAAGTAGGTGTAGGAGTTGGGAGGAGAGGGAGGTAGAGAGGGTGGGGGGTTAGAAGTTGAGGTAGGGAGGAAGAAAGAGGGGGATGTGGTGGGGTGGGTGCCGCCAAGCAATACCCATAGTTATTTTACCTATTTTAGCTAAGTTTTTATGTTTTGTTTTTGTGATGGAAAAAGTTGTAAATGATTGTATTCAGTTGAGTTGTTTTAATTTGATTTTTTGTTATATTTATAATTATAAAATTAATAATAAAAAAGATTATTGCAACCAGAAGGTATCACCATAGCACACAAACCAATTAAAGCCCTCCGAAACATCTTTAGCAAACCAAAAGACCCAGGAGGCTGAGAAGAAGAAAAAGAGTCAACTACAAAATACAATGTAAAGACCGTAACAGCCACTATGTGAAACAGACGGACTAGCAGAGTACATCCACTAATACTAACTAATAGTCAGAAGATACAATGAAAACTCACTAATTTCACAACACACAGAGAGACTCTATCATAGTTTCAACCTCTTTCTCGTACATTTACCCAATTCTCTTTTAAAAATATCTAAACTGGTGACCATCACCATATCTGATGGCAATTAGTTCCAAACTTAACTATGTGATGTTTAAGGAAATAATATACCTCCCTTAATCTTGAATATTTCTGCATTAAATTCAATGAATGATCCCAAATTTTATACTATGAGATGGAGAAAAACGTATTTACTGTAGATGTTTTTTATATTTTATATACTTTTATCTTGTCCTTTTTTCACTTTAAACTGCAAAGTTTCAACCACTGTAATTTTTCCTTATAAGGAAGCCTTCAAGTCAAAATAGCTAGATGACAGATCTGGCAGCAAGAATCCATCATAAGTCCCTTGAACCCGAACAACTGAAACTCAGACTTGGAGAATCAGGAAGAGTCTTAGAAGCTTCCTAAAGAAAAATAATTTCATATGCAAACCCACTAAGAAATACATAATTATTAATAAGCCAAAGTATACCACTTATCTAGATTATGGTCTTTGGAAATAGTTCTACAGATGCTAAGAAAACATGCTTCTCTATCTCAGCAGGAAAACTTTTAACCCGATTCCTGGGCCTACATCTTATGTAGTTCACGGCCTTTGTTTAACAGGGCAAAACATACAGAATTATACAACACTATTCATCAACAGTGTTGGTGTTTTACCGATTTCTTGAAAATATTTATCAGAGAACATTATTAAAAAATGCATATCCACTCACCTCTCATATTGCTTTCTCCTATTGTTCTAGGTATGCAATCAGAGACTGGGCAAAAACAGGAGATTAGGTTACATGCAAATCCAGATCAATAAAACAAACTTTTTACAAAGGCATAGATTTAAACTGAGAAAAATCTTTCCAAAAGTTTGATTTCTAGAGTTTGTTTCTGTGAATTGCAGTCTCAGTTCTTACTGATTACTTGTGTGAAAAGACCAATTTGGAAATAATGTGGCAAATTAAGACAGTGCAAATGTGGACAAAATTTGGAGAAAAAAAATAAGACAAATGCACTTGAAAATTACCTACCAAACTGATGTTATCTCTAATCATGTCAAATTAGTTGCTGAAGTCCAGAACACATTAATTTGATGAAATTTGTTATAGTGATGTGTTCTAGAAATTATTACTGCAGTACAGTAATACCTAATATGTATTTAGTACAGTGTTTCTCCACTTCAGTGCTGACTGGTGAATTCTGGCAGTTGAAGTCTATACATTGTAAAGTTTCAAAGATTGAGAAACACTGAATGAATGGAAAATTCTACTTCCTAGAATAGTCTTCATAAAAAAGACTTGTATGGCATACGGTTGTATCCAAGCTGCTAATGATATCCTTAAACTCACTTATATGTTCCTTCATTTCAAGGAATGATAGATGGCTGCATTACTGTCACTCTTTTTGCTGGGCAATTCAGATATTGTCTAATGAAAAGATTAATATTGTATAAATCAGCCTGGGAAGATATTAGAAACTTAATTAATAAAGAGCTAAGGGACAAGGTCATGACTTCCTGTTATTCAATAATCTAGGACTTTTTCAAAGCATCAATATCCAAATGACTTGTTTTGTGAATACCGGTAGTAACACTATATTATACATAGATGGTAACTGGCAATGTTGAGTGATTTCCTATAAGAGGACTTTAGACTGTACTTAAATTTCTCCATTTTTACTAAAAAGGAATAAGCTTGGTTATTCCTTCTTAGTAAAGAGAGCTGTGGTGGCGCAGTGGTTAGAATGCAGTATTGCAGGCTAATTCTGCTGACTGCGGATTGCCAGCAGTTTGGCAGTTCGATTCTCACCAGCTCAGGGTCAACTCAGCCTTCCGTGCTCCCGAGGTTGATAAAATGAGGACCCAGATTGTTGGAGGCAATATGCTGACTCTGTAAACCAGTGGTTCTCAACCTTTCTCAGGTTGAGACCCCACTTGCCCCGCCCATGCGTGCCGCGACCCCGACAAAAACAAAATGGCGGCCGCGACGGGCAGATCCACGCATGCGCAGATCGGCCCGTCGCACGCGCCACGCATGCGCGCATCCGCCCGTCGCGGGCCACCATTTTGTTTTTTTTATTTTATTTTTTTTAATTTTTTTTATTTTTTTTAATTTTTTTTTATTTTTTTTTCAGCGCGACGGGCGGATCTGAGTGTGCACGGTGTGCGCGCGCCAAAAAATTTTTAAAAAATTAAAAAAAAATTAAAAATAAATAAAAATAAAAAAACAAAATGGCGGCCGGCGGTGCCCGGCGACCCCCGCGAAATGGTCGTGTGACCCCAAATGGGGTCGCGACCCCAAGGTTGAGAACCACTGCTGTAAACCACTTAGAGAGGACTGTAAAGCACTGTGGGGCGGTATATAAGTCTAAGTGCTATTGCTATTTTCAACATTTTGGCACACTTAGAAATTACCCTTTTAACAACACGACCCCCTTTTGTGAATCTTGGATCATCACAGGTATTCTCAGCACAGAACTAGGAACTACTTTCTTCCTCTTTTGAGGAGTTTTTTTTATTAATTTTGCTCTCTTTATTTTTCTCTCCTATTAGATTTTCTGTTGTTGTTGTTGTAATTCCTCTTTCATATCCATTCTCCAAAAGCCAAGCAGTAATTTCCCAGTTGTACATTTCTTAGTATTCATTCTTCTCTCTTCCCTTGGTAGCCTTCAATGCTAACTACCTAGCCTTTTGTTTTAATTATATTTACCCAGAAAAAGTCTCTATCAGAAAAGTCTATGTTTTTCACAGTTTGTCCCCACCCAGTACATGCAAAGGAACTTCTGTGGTCTGAATTAAATGCTTTTTGTGTGGGAAAGTACACATTGTACCATACTAAGACATGTTTCTGGGTCAGCTCTATCAGTTTGACAACAGCCTGTCCTCTAGCAAATATAAGCCAAAACTGCTAGGGAAAACAGTTCCCACAGTGGAGCAAATGTGTCTGGAAAGAATTATATACCATGAACACAGTCATTTGTAGGTGGATATAGAAACATGCATCCTAAGCAAACATTGCAACATACCTTACTTCATGCTATATACACTGCTTATATATGGAAGAGAAGAGACAGATTGGCATCTTTTTGAAGCAACTTTAATATAAAATATTTTTCTTTATTACACACAGTAAAGCATTAAAATGGTCCTTCGTTTTCCGAAAGGTTAAGCTCCAATAATAAACAAAAATACTGAGCTGTTTGCTGTCTCAGGATTTCCATGCCCAGTGTACAGTTCCTCCGGATAAGCAAAAGCTTAGGAACAGGAGAACAGAAACAAGGGAGAGAGGACCTTTTGTATATTGTTAAGTCACTCTCTAGTACACATAACAGAATAGGATATATAAGCCAATAGAACTACCGGTAGTACCTTTCTCATATGTTGCATTGTGCAAAAGCTTGACAAAATCTTCATTAATTAAAACTGGCTCTGGAAGTTTCAGGGCTCGAAAGGGGCTTCCTTGCAGAGGAGTAGGCACAGTTTGGGAACCGTGCTCCTCTTTTTGAATCCTTCTGAGGAAAAAAAAATATTAAAAAGCAAGACAGCCAAAAGATATCTCTAGGAAGATACAATGGCTGCTTTGGGGCTCAGATCAATGGCACAGTAGTACTCTAAAAGTTGTAGCAATATCAACAAACACACTTTTGGCTCCTTGTATATTAGTGTATTAATAGTAAGGCTCCATATACATCAGCAAAATAATCCATTGATTATGGTTAACTTGGTATTGCACTGCTTTCTTCATGTCGGCACAGCATCTAATAGGGGACCAGAAGCCACAATGATCTCTCAGCCACTCTCTTGAACATGCTGCCAGCCCTCTCACCCATAGCTGAATAAATGTGTTAAATTAAAATGTTCTCTTATATAATATATTGAAATCAGACTTTTTAGGAGCTGGGATTCAGTGGAATAAAAACAAGTAAATATTACATTACTTATACTTTTTCTTATATTCCACCCCTCCTCACAAGCTCCTGATAAGATAAGATAAGATAGAAGAGAAGAGAAGAGAAGAGAAGAGAAGAGAAGAGAAGAGAAGAGAAGAGAAGAGAAGAGAAGAGAAGAGAAGAGAAGAGAAGAGAAGAGAAGAGAAGAGAAGAGAAGAGAAGAGAAGAGAAGAGAAGAGAAGAGAAGAGATGTAAAGGCAAAGCTGTTCTGAAATTATAAAGGGATTTGAAAAATATTGGTCACGTACTTCACTTTGAGCTTGCGAGATTCTTTCCGTTTCTCTTGTTGCAGCTGCTCAATTTTTTGCTGCATCTCTTCTTGTTTGGCACTAATTTCCTCAATCATAGATTTGGCATCATTAAGCTCCTCCTATTAAAAAAAGAGAACCTTTTGATGTGTGACATGAAAAAGTTTATTGCTTTGCATTCAAACTCTTTCTTACAGGAAAAACAACACAGATGTGTAATTACTTACACCAACTCACAAAGAAGTATTTATAAATGTACATCATTTCAGTAGTAGATCTATTGACCGCAATAGAAACATCTATACAACTGGCTTCCCCAATTTCCATTTTGGAACTGTACTGAAAAGCTGTACTGTTGATTTTTAATAATGGTCTGGATTGCACAGTCCTGCTACCTCTGGTATAAATGATAAAGTCATCTATCCCAGCATATCCTAGCAGGATTTAAAAAGTAGGGGTGTCCCAATATTCAGTTTGCTTTGCTTTGCATTTGTCCCATTTGTGAAAGGAAGACGAAGTCAGCACGAGATAGAAGATAGCAGAATTTCACATTGAAACTGAAGGGTTGGAAGGGCAGAGACCACTTTTTTTTCTCTGTGACTAATAGATCAATTTCCTTCCTTCCTTCCTTCCTTCCTTCCTTCCTTCCTTCCTTCCTTCCTCCCTCCCTCCCTCCCTCCCTCTCTCTCTTTCACTTTTGTGCATGTTATGTTATTGAAGCTGAAAATAAAATACAGTAGATGCATCAGTCATGTACCACCTCCTTCCCCACTATTATTTTTGGATTTTTTTATGAAAGAGACAGGAAAAATTTAGTTTCTCTCATCAGCAGCAGGTATTATGCAATCATTGGGAACCTGAATTACCCAAATATTATTAAGTTGTATACTGAAACATTTTCTTTGTTGTAAATAATTGAGTTGATAAAAACTCTTTTAAAAAACACCAAAAAAACTAAGGAAGAGATTGCCTGAGTCAGGGATAATTAAGAAAACTCAGAACTGTGCATCATAGGAGAAAGAAAGAGAAGGAAAACATAGCCCACTTTGCAATAAATCTGTCCACTCCTTTTTTTCCAATGGATCACGTTATGTGTCAAATTGAAGAAAACTGAGAGAGGCTAATTTAAGTGGGCAGGGGTAGGCAACCTTGGCTCTTTTATGACTCGTGGACTTCAACACCCAGAATTCCTGAGCCAGCATTGCTGGCTCAGGAATTCTGGGAGTTGAAGTCCACGAGTCATAAAAGAGCCAAGGTTGCCTACCCCTGACTTAGGGGTAGCATAGAATACTGTTATAATTAAGCACAAAGGTAAATTAGATTATTGTTTGCTACACTAATTGTTAATAATCCTGTGACAAAAAAGATAAGCCTGTTCGACACACACTAGGCCATCTCCTTGTCAGTAAGCAGCCCTTTTGTATTTTAGCTTTTCAACTTTTGGCATCGTCATGCTGTATCATGTAGCAAGTTTTGGCCTTCCAAAACCAGTGCCCCAGAATACTTTCATGCCTACCTTGAAATCATTTAGAGAATTTTTCATCTCGGCCACTTTTTCCTCCATTGCACACCGGCAGCTTTGAACTTTCTCCTCAAGAGCATACTCTCCATGTTGAATTCTTGAAAGTTCTTGCATTGCTTCACTGAAGCTACTTTTAAGTTCAGAAGCCAGAGCCTGCAACTGATAATCCGGAACCCACATAAATTCTTCAGAACATAGACAAGATGGATTCTATTATTTACCCCATACAGTCTTCTCTTAATTATGACATTTCCTCCCTAATCCAGATATATACGACTAGTGACTAGGGGCTTGAAATAATATTTGGGGAGGGTAAAGGCTGCCATAAAAAAGTGTTAAGGTGGCATGGCTTTTATTTTGCTCTTTCTTTTAAAAATATCTAAAACCTATTTTGCGTCTTCCGTTAGAATGTTTATGTTTTATTTTTTATGTTTTCCTACCTCAAAATAACATTTAATGTTCAATTTAATGAATAACAGTAGTAGCTTTTGGGGTTGTAGAAATGCGGGTGGAGAGCTATCATCCAGGAGTTGTTGATTGATACCTTTCATCAAGTCTGTAATTACAGTATTTCTGCCAATCTTCTTCCGCAAGTATTGGCTTAAAATTTTATTAACTCCAGCAAGCACACTAGCAGGCCACCTGTGGTTTATAGATATTGCAATCAAAATCAATTTTCAGGCAGAGTGGAAAAGGCTGAGTGTGATTTTCCAGAATCTCTAAAGAGAAAGATCTTATCCATTATCTTCTACCCAACCTTTCTGTGTGACATATCAGGAAGTGAATCCGATATCTACAGCCTGTTGTCTCACACAGAACTAGATATTTCTTACAAACGGTACTACTCTTACTGAAGTACAAGTAATCTCTATAATATTATACCTGTTTTTCTAGTCAATTACCTGCTAAGACATCTTGGCTTTTCCTTTCCCCGTTGGGGTAGGGGGTCCTCCCTAGCCAATCTTGTCTCTATCGTCTCCTCCAGCAGTATGTGTTTCAGTGTTTAACTTTGGTACACTGACCAGTCATTTAGGTATATTAGAAATAGTTTTCAGTCTGGAGAGGGAGGTTTCCAAAGTCCGATCAAAATGGAGAAATTTCCAGATCTGCCTCTAAACACACTCCTTGCACTCTCATTGTCATCACCTGCAATTCAGTGATGGTACCTCAGTCATAACCAAAAAAGTTACAATTCTTAGCAAATCACAGGAAAAAGGTATCTTCCCATAGCCATCCATCTTCTGTTTTAGGAGAAATGCATATATATGCCTTCCACTCTTTGTTCTTCAGATGAAAAAGTTGATTTTCCACCATGTCTCAAAAACTCCCAACTCATAGATTACATACTGTACCAAATGAAAGCAATATGGGAAAAAAGAGTCATATAGGAGATGGATGGTATAATAATTTAATAAATAATAATACATAATAATGCAAGAGGCTGGGTTTATTGCACTCTAGGATCGCTTGTATACACACTAGGATATGGTATGCACCATCACCATCTCTCAAACTATAAAGTATTCCATAGCTTTTAGGAAGCAGCAATACTATAAACAGATACACTGCAGGAAGCAGAATGCTGTGCAAGATAACCTGTTTGCCTGATCAGCATCTATATTCTTCAGGTGTTCCCTGTAAAAACATCCTAGAGAGATCCTTGAAAAATCATCTTGTGTTTTTATATTTTAATATATATCCCATTTTTTCTTCATAGCTACAAGAACCAGGAAATATCCTGAAAAATAGTGTTTTCTTCTGCTTAAATCTGATATTACTTTAAAACATTATTTGTTAAATTTCTATGTCACCTTTCCTTGAAGAACCTAAGGCAATATACATAGTAGTGCTTCTTCCAATATTTTCCCCATAGCAACCCTGCAAAATAGGTTAGGCTAAGAGTGCATGACTGGCATAAAACCATCAAGTGAGTTTCTGTGGCCAGGGGCAAATTTGAACTTGGGCCTTCCCATTGCTAGTCCAACCTCTTAACCACTGCACTACACTGGCCAGTTTCCTACTAACTAGTCAGCATAATGGATCATCAGCCATGCATAGTGGACTGCTAATCATGTGACAAAAATGGTGTGAATTTTTTTCTTCCATTCAATCATGCCCAATTCTTGGAGACTGCCTGAATGCTGCAGTATTCTTGGTGAGGTTTTTCAGAAATAGTTTGCCATTGCCTTCTTCCTAGGGCTGAGAAAGAGTAACTGGTGTAAGGTCATCCAGCTGGTTTTATGCCCAAGGAAAGTAGAATTTATGGTCTCCCAATTTCTAACTTGATGCTTTAACTACCATACTAAACTGGCTTTCATCATGTCCTTAGTGGGCTGCAGTTAAAACTTCCAGCTGTATTCAATTTACAGGGAATAAACTGTACAGACCAGGTCTACACTCTGTAACAAGTAATGCACAGTCCAGGCTAGTAGATTCAAAACAAAGTGATGGCCTTGAATTACAGACAGGATGACACAACTATCTATTGCAATATGTCCTTTATTCACAATTTTTTTTATCAGCCTATTGGTAGCTATACTGGGAGTAATTCAGTAAAGACTGAATAGGCAACATTTGTTAATTTTCATAAGCCACCTGATGCTTTCCTTTGAACAATTTAAATCTCAAGTGAAATGTGTACATAGCTGCACAGATAGACATATGCATATAGAATTATATGTTTTAATATATCAAAACATAGATTAGCAGTTAGATTTTGAGCAACCAAGAATTAGTATGGCTACAATCAATGCAAAAAATGATTTTACATATTTGATTATCGATTTGTTAGATTTATACCCCAATGACCCTTCCTTATAAAATTAAACACAGTGAAAAAATGAAAAGGATAGGACAGGAAAATCTGGAACATCTACAAGAGGGTGAAAAAAGTCAATACGGCTGTTGAAATCATAAGATTTTTTTTAGGTGTGTTGCATGTATCAAACACACACACACACACAAATAAATAAATAAATGGTGGAGCTTCAATCTTGACTCTTTTACCACCCCACAATGCTCTTAAATGGAAGGGTTAACATCAGTTTTATCTATTCAGTTAAAATTCACACTAGAAACTGCTTCTATTCTAGAAAAAGCAGCCTTTCTTGGGATTGCATTGAAGTGCTCCATTCTCTCTAGAATATTATTCTTTTTCTACTAATTATTGCAATCTCAGCATCACACAGATTTGATGAATCCAAGTTCCAGCAAAATTCCTCACCTTAAATAAATCACTCTTCAGAAATTAGTAAACATCCGTCCTATAGTAAAATCCTCTCTAGAATCCAGAACTCTGTGTGTTAATATAGAAAACAATGCATGGAAACTGCCACACACCCCAGGTGTCATCAGTCATCCAATCAGGAAGCTAAAAGAATTGACCAAGCACGAGCAGAATGAAACAATAGAGATCTACTGTGCCCCTGTATCAAAACGCAAACCTCTCTCCCGTACACTGAAGCTTGCAATTGATCACAAGCCACTACGGTAATACTTCAATAGTACTACAGTACAATTACCAAGTTTCCCTCATCCCTTCCTTTTGGGAGGAAGATTAATTTGGCTTTAGAGTGCTTTGACTTTAACCCTCAGATAGCAGCTTAAAAGACAAGTAGGTGAATAAGCCAACATTTGTTGTTGGTCTTACTGTGTTTTTTAAAATTTAAAACATTGGAAATCTGAAATTTTGAAAAAAACCCCGACAATTTAAACTATTTCCTATTTAAAATCAATTGCTTTTTTTCTGTAATGAGATTCCAAATCCTTAAAAAAAAAAAAAAAACCTTTTCTCTCGGCCACATAAATTCAACTAAAAATGCACCCTCCTAAACAAAATCTCCCTTATTTCTTACAACTTTCTTGAAAAGTGTTTGAAACCATTCCCAGTGCAAGGAATAATCAACATATACTATACTTCACTAATTGTTGCTGAACTCTTTTCAGGACAGCACAATTACAGTAATGGGGAAGTCCAATAATAAGTACAGGTACGTGTGTATTATATGTCATCCAGCGTTTTTCCAGACCAAGCCTATTGTGATTTATCCAAAAAACAAGAATTAAAATATCTTCCTGATTATTCTACTTATTTCTTCATCCATCCCTCTGTTTCTTTTTAACTACAACTGCCTGAAAAATGTGCCAGAGAAACCTAGTATCTTAAACCACCCTGCACAAAGTACTGCAACAACAAACTTGTAATGTGAAGCTTGGCATTCAAGATTATTTATGCCCATCATTTGCATTTACAGAGGTATTGGGTTCTATTTGTCAAATGTGTTCAAGAAGAGGGTGGATAGACATTCTCTGCAGAATGCTGTAGTTTGGGTATCTTCACAAGCATTTAGACCAGCGGTTCTCAACCTGTGGGTCGCGACCCCATTTGGGGTCGAACGGCCATTTCACGGGGGTCACCAAGCACCGCAGTCCGCCATATTTTTTTGGGTCGGCCATTTTTTTTTGGTCGGCCATTTTTTTTCCTATCGCGATGCGGGCCGTCGCGCCACGCATGCGCGATGAGGGCCATCGCGCCACGCATGTGCGATGCGCCCCATCGTGCCATGCATGCGCGGTGCGGGCCCGCCATTTTATTTTTTTTGGGTCGGCCATTTTTTTTCCTATCGCGATGCGGGCCGTCGTGCCGCGCATGCGCAATGCGCCGTCGCGCCGCACATGCGTGGTGCGGGCCCATTTTTTTTTTGTGCGATGCGGGCCAGGGTCGCGCCGTGCTTGTGCGGCGCGGGCCGGGGTCGAGCCCTGGAAAAGGTTGAGAACCGCTGATTTAGACTCTCCTTATTCTATTTCCTTTTACTGCCTCTGCTTCAGAAATCTGATCATGTTGTGGGAAGTCAGCCCCCCCCAGAGAAGGAAATATTAAAGAGGCAGAAAAGCACACCCAGTTTTCTTAATAGCCCCAAGTCTCCCTCCCCCAAGCAGAAACCAGCTCTGTAGAAATGCAGATGTAAATAATCCAGGAAGGTTGGAGGCCCCAGCTAGAAGTTTAGGAAGACAAAGACACCTAAAATCTACATACCCCACCCAAACTCTTAAGATAAGACATAATAGGATTAACCCACAGATCCCAAAGGGCACACTCAGACTCAGGTCAAAGTTCATGCCACAGGAACAACTCCTAACAAAAGACTCAAGAAGGTATAAAAACCCACTCCCTACATGTGCTCTCTTTCTTTTCTTCTAGAGCCATTGTGGACCGCCTTGATCTGGTAGATATCCAGTTGGTAGCTTTGCGTATATGCATCAGAACTCCTTCTTAGCCAGGGCATTATAGGAAAAGGGCAGGGAGGTATATAATCTTCACATGCTCTAAAAAGTGAAGTTATAGTCTAGGTAAGCGCCATAAAACAGAATGAGAAAGGATGTTTTAAATATAAAAATTATTTCTTATTAGTATGATTAACATATCAAATAATTACAATTAATTTGTTTTGTATTGCTTTTTAAAATTTAGTTTGAATTACACTTTGAGATTTCAAAAGCCTCGCTAATTTTTTATATATCTGGGATTCTTTAGAGCATTTTGCTCATTTTTTTACCTGGGCAATCTGTGTTGCAGGGTTAATCACTGGCACACTTTCAGTTTCTCCTGTGGGAATAAAGAGCTTCAGTCAATTAACCTGACTTATTAGACTTACTATATATATATGTATAAATGGGAGCAGAGTAATTTGCAATTTGTTGAAGATGTGAAGTTCTTCCTTTTGTAGAACACACAGTCCTGTTTTGAACCTCTGATACCTTTTTGTACAATCTATCACAATTACAGGATTTTTTTGCAATAGGGATGTGTGTGTGTGTGTACAGTATACATATATAGATGCTATGACATCCACAAAGGGGTCGAAAAATAAACAAGATGGCAACCACATAATCAAAACCCTACACTTTTTCTATGGTGTGTTATAGACACAATACGTGTAAAAAAGCAGCAGGTTTTCAATTGTGAGCTCACTCCCTCCATTTTAAAAATGCTTTTTAAACGTCCTGTGGCTATACCTGCAGCTGTGCAGAAGTGGCCAGTACTGTGATGGAAATGTTATGCTGTGAACATGCAATGGAATACGAAATTGATTCCAGTGCTCATTTATTCCAGTTAATTTTTTGTAAATACATGGAAAAATAATGACAGCGGAGGTGCAAGATCTGCCCCCCTCATGTTAAAGCCAACTGTTTTTTAAAGTTCCATTTCATTTGTGGACTTTTTTCCTTCATTTATTCCAATTTACTTTTCTTATCTCCGTTATATTGTAGGGTTAGCACCAAGTAGTGTCTCTAGGGCAAAAATCAACTCCATGTTTTTGCTACCAAAGGTCAGATATTCAGTTAATGAACCCAGTTTTCTATCTATAAGTAGTAACAGTGCTTTTTTTCTAAAAAAAAAAAAAAAAAAAAGGTGCCGGAACTCACACATGCCTTGCCTACCCTACAAGGTTCCATCCAAAAAAGGTGCTGGAACTCTGGGCGTTCTATGACAAAAAAAACCCTGAGTAGTAATATTCCATGTGAGATGTTTTCATATTAGGATGATCTAGAAATCACCCCAGAAAAGTTAAGACTTAGTAGATTTCCAAATACTTTAAATTTAGTCCTAATTCATTTCTGGGATTATTTATTCTCAGATGCCTAAAACTGCATTTAAATTCCTTTCCCCATATTTTTCACCTTCCAAAACCTTCCTCTTAAGATATGGACTGGCAGACCTACTGGTTTAATATATTTTAAAATACCATTTTTCTATACATGTAGAAGACAACATAATCTAATAATATTTGTGCAATAGTTTTACCACAAACATGCTATATGAAAGAAAACTAAATACTGTACTGCATAATAAACTTTATAAAACTGGAAATGGCTATTTTCTCCCAGTCAGACTCCCCTCCACTCTATTGGGAATGATGAGAATTATAGTTGTGTTAATCGGAAGTGTACAGATTAGATGAAAAAGAAAACCTCTTAATTGTTCACCAAAGAACTCAAAGGCATTTCTCTTAAAATGGATTAGGCTCTCATTAGTGAAAATCAAATCAAATTTCTCAAACAGTAAGGATTGAAAACTTTTCAGCACTTCTCATCTCAAAGATTGTGATGTATGTTTTGGCCTAATTTGGCTGTTGTAAAATAGTTTCTTGCTGCTCCTTCACCTTATGAGAATCTTCCTAAACCTTCCAGTATACTTTTGATACTCTTAGTTTATCATTAGAACAAGTCAATTTGCTGTTTGTAAGCTGTAATTTATAGCTAAGGGCAAAGTATTGACCTAATCAATTTTAAATTATCCAATAAATCATAGCTAAACAAATAGTAGTTTAACGTTGTGAATCTGATCTAAATATTTTTCATTCCCAGATTTACCAGAGGTCAAATGTTAAATGTTTTCTTCTTCGCTAATGTCCTAGTATTTCTATCCATTTGGTCTGCTCTGCTTCTAACAAATATATAGTATCATATTTACAATAAATTAGTAAGGAAATCAATGAATGAGAAAGTCTGCATGTATAGACATTTGAAAAACTGCATCTTTTATTATACAATGGTTAGGCCTGATTCCTGCGGGGATCATGAAATAAACCACCTCTTTATATATATTTTTTTCAAGAATATGACCGGACATTGACCTCAGACTTATTTTTAAAAATCTAAATAAATAAATTTAATGAAGTTGTAACTTTGTTATTACTTGTTATTTTTCAAAAATAAAAATGTGGGTAATAGTAGAATTGCTTTAGAAATATGCCCAACTAACCAGAAAAAAAGAGTTTAAAAGGTTTAACAGGAGTATCTGAAGGCAGGACAGGGCAGGATAGGATAGGAAAGGAGAGCCATAACCACTATGGCACGATTTTATTAATGTGCCAATCTCCCAATTTAGTCATTTTTCACAAAGTGCCCAATTTGGTTACATACATGGTTACAACATCCTAAATATGTGCAACATCCCAGAAAGCCTCTGATTTCAAAAAATCAACACATCTAGATGTACTGAGATGGTTATCATTTTAATCTAAATCCTGTGTGTCTTACTTCCCATGGGGACCTCAGTTAATTGAAAACATCCTAAAATCAATTTCCACTTCAGCCAATACTAGCAAATGGGATTTCTGGGCACAGTTTTTATATAATATCCACCCACCCACTAATGTAAAATATCTTCTGAAATATCCTAATTAGAATAACACATAAAACCTAAAACATGTATTAATACAGTTCAAAGCATAGCCCTAGAACTTAAATAAAAACCTGGCAACCATTAATCTCCAAATTACAGGAGAAAGATGCTCACAACATTCCCATCTCCAAAACCTGTTGAAAAAGCCAAGTTTTGATGGCATCTCTGAAATCTAGGTCAATATAATAAACACAAGGCACTTAACCTGCTTCAGCTCTTCTGGTTGTTTGGGGAGTTACCACAATAGTCAGAAACTACCTAGAGAAAGAGTTTATAAGGAGGAATTGCAACAGCTTTCTCTCACTTAAAATGAAGATTAAAAGCAGATTCAAAATTACTTGGGATAGGTTAGCAGTAAAAATATGTAATACATCCTACCCTTTTTCACAGATATCACACTTTAATCTTATTCATCATGAAATGTTTTTACTTCAATTCTGAATTTTAAATTTCTGGAATGACATAATTGTATATCTTTGATTCTATATCTACCATGCCCTCCAACACTCATGCCTTTATATATTGTATGTTTCTTTATCATAACATTCAGCCCATAACTTTTACTATTTTGTATGTTTCTTGTTGACACTCTTAAAGGTACTATTTGCAACACTTTGGTTGTTTTCTGATGTGCCATTGGAGATGTAAACCTTTTATATACCAATCAATGTTTTTAATTTATTGGGGGAGGATGTTATTTTCGATTGTAACATGCGTAACCTTCACAAGTCAATGACTTGTTTTTGTAATCATTGTCAGTAGACAAAGAAGTTCAGTACTGTTGTAAATGAAGTATTAACACATATAAAACATGAATGCTACCTGAAAAATGGGGTTCCTTCTCTTTCTAGGATCAGTGCTTCTGATTAATGTGATAACTTGTTTCTCCTGTTAATTAGCTGTCTCATCCCATTCCTACTAAAGAGGTCTTGGAACAGGGAAAAAAAGCCTATCCAATAAGGATACACAAAAGTCCTATCTCTAGAAGTAGAGATCTCATTTAACACTTAGAACTGCAACAGAAATTGGATCGCCAATCCATGGTTCATTGTTATTTGTCTATCCAATCTCCCAAGGTTTGGACAAGAGATACAGGAATATAAATGTCTATTACTACTTTCAATTATAATTTGCAATTTAGGCTTATTGTTTCTCCTCTCAATAACAAGGACTACACAGAGCTCTAATAACATTTATCTCAAATTGGATATTGGCCAGAATTTATGGGATTCATGGTAGCAACCTCTTCAAATGAGGTTTTGCTCAGGAACTTATTGGCTTCTACATGCACAGCATTTTGCTTCCATATGCCAAAGCCATGATTTTTTTCAGCATTTTCCATCACAGATTATTCCTTCAGCATTATTTTTTTGTTTTATATTTTGTCTTCTATTTTGAATGTTTTTCTAAAATTTGCTAAATACAGTATTATGTAAGAATAAAAAAGAATTTAAATAGTTTAAATATATTATATACCTTCTTTTCTATTTGAGTCCATGCTTCTTAAATATGTTGGATATTGTTTCAGGTTCAGTCAATGTATTTCCCACTTTGAAATTTTATTGAGGGGGAAAATCCATCCCATTGTTCTGAAGAACTTTTACATATGAATTAGATGAAAGAGTTCCTAATTTTAATGGAAGAAAAAATATAATGAGGTTATTGATTACCAGTGTAGTATATAGTATTTGGCTCTTCTATAAAACAAGTACCATTAAGAGTTTCTATGGAAATTTTTACTGAGAAGAGAAAGCCAAGATACTTCTGTTCTTAATGAAGCTTTTCAAATCAAAAAACAACCTGCTTCCATTCTTAAATCCTCACTGTTTTTAGTTATAGCTGAATAAGACTCTGTACTGGCCATAATTTTTGTGCTGTCTGTTTGATTACTTATTTATTTACATGACTTCTAACCATCTCACAAGAGTAACCGGGTAACATACAAAATTAAAACAACATTTCACCATCTAAACCATGACACCCAAAATTAAAACAATAGACTTAAATCATAAAAGCAGTATTATCAGCAGAGGTTGCTTAACCCCCTAGCCCAAACACCTGGAAGAATAGCCTGGTCCTCAGAGTCTTGTGAAAGGTTAACAAGATTAAGGCCACCTAGATGTCTGGAGGGACATGGTTTTTTGTGTCTATTTATTTTTATATTCTTTACTGTATTCTCTAGGTGCAAGGGTAAGAATCCTATGACCATTACATTACTTCCAGAATCTCTCAGAAATGGTTCATGTTATGGAGAAAATAGGTACATATCAGTAAGTAGGTAGACATGAATATTTTAATCTGATGAATGAAGGCAATACATTGATCTGAGGTTGGAAGCAATTAAGAACCAAGGAAGGTGATATCCGTACAATACATGCATAATACAAAAACTCAGTTTAAATTCTTGTTTTTGTATTCAAACATCCAGATTCTAATAGCAGCTCTCTATATAACACATTACAGTAATCCAAATGGAAGGGTATCATTAAGATTGGAACTTCAATCCCCATTCACAGCAGAAATAGCTAGGATACCATCTGAAGCTAGTACAAACAAACTTTGTCAAAGAAAGATCCTAGATCTCTAGTTATATCAGTGCTAAAAGAGGAAAGACTATATTTGTTTTTTTATGTTTTAATATTTGGCAATTTAGTCCTCAAAGGCATTTTTAGGAGACACGAGAAGAAGCATTAGCTGGCACGCTAAACACTACTGTAGTTCCTAGTTTCAGGTGCCTGTGATTACTAGTTCCCAGCACTTTTCCATATATTAACAAAGATAAACAAAGAAAGCTTGACAATCTGTCAATAGCTCATAGAATTATTTCCAGTCAGTGAAATATATATAGACTTTCAGCTTTAAAATTATGCTGAAAATTTACCTAATGTATCAGAGCAAATCTTTTTACTCTAGGATCTCTTGCTATTTGTGTGTCATATAAGGAACAAATTGATTCTCAATATTACATTTAATTATTAATTATTATAAGTGGAAATACAATCAATTTTCAACTTACCTTTGGCTGTGCTCTCTTTCTGTCTCACAGTATTAGGTCCTTTTTGACTTTGAAACAATGACTGTCTCAAATGAAGGGGAAAATGTAGCTACAGAAGCTGATGATTTCTGAAGTAGGTCTATCACACAGTAATTATTCATTTAAAATCCAGGCATATCTAATCTAAACTTTTCTAATTATGCAATCCTCAGGTCACATCCTCCCTGCTGGTTAAAAACAGCAGCTACATTTCTTAGACAATCATTTTTACTGTTTAACCCTGGAGGAACCTTGAAATAATGTTCAGGTCTCAAGGAATCTCTATAAAAATTGCAAAAAAATGCAAGATCTTTATAATACAATTCACCTTTAATCTACACAGCTTTAAATATTATGACTGTGCAGTGTGCAAATTAAGAAATGAAGTGTGATATTTTTCAGACACAATCTCTTGTAGAACTCCTAGTGGTCTCTCATGAAACCTTAAGGTAATGGAGGACCTCAGTTGATAAAAGCTAGTTCAATTATAAAATTCTACTTCATTTTTTTACTTTTTAGTAGCAACAAAAATTTATGCATTAATTGTAGTTAAAGCAATGCTGCTGGTGTTTCATAAATGGAAAAGTAAAAGATCTAGCTAGAACAAAGCAGAATGTGCATTTCTCCAAAAAAATTTATTCAGCAAATGTGATCATAAATCAATTCAATTTACTAATCTTCCCCCAATCTGCTGGCCCTCTCTCTTTAATGGACTACATCAGCTGTCCATGTTGACTTGACATACTGAAAGTTTTCCTGTAATATATCCAGAAAATACTATTTTCAGAAGTCTGTATGGCTAGGCAAACATACAGGGCCAGGAGGCATTGGACCATCAGATACATCAGACGGTAGTGAAAAGGACACTTAATTTAGAGTTTATTTTTATGCATGATCCTGTAATGTTAAAACAGTCTAAATACTCCACTAAAAATGGAATTTATACATTATGTTTGATGTTTAAATGGAAATTACTTTGTGGAAGTCTCAGTCTTCCTGGATTCTTTTTACAACAGTGCACTGTTGTTCAAGTACAAACAATGAAGTTTTGAGATCCAGCATTATATCAGTAAGTGTGTATCCAGCGTGGAATATACTTGTTCATCCTGGCCCATAATTATCTATTGTTTAAGGATATTTAAAAAATAAAATTGCAATATGAATTACAAATCTGTTCATATCAGTGGTAACACAATTATTCTTTCCATCTTGTCATCAGAATTATTCTAATATATGCATAGAAATGAAAGTGAGAAAGAGATGGTACTAACCTCCATAAGTTCCATAGGCTGCTGAAAGTTAAACTCATTGTGTTCAGAAATTCTGTTGCTAAAATATTGGATTATTTTAACAAACTTATTTGTTAGATATTTGTTAATCCTGAAATAAATGGTATATTAACAAAATCTCAGTATAAATCCATATCTCTACACCAGATTTATGCAAAACTGGAGTTAAGTAATTCACTAGAAGCATTGGTGTAAGTTCAGTTCATGTTTAATGTATTAATTTAAAACAGACTGATGAAATGGCAGACTTTAAACAACTTATTTATTGTATTGATTCAGTTAAATTTTACCTTGTTTTCCACTCTTTCTATTCTCTCCAAATATCTGTGTTAAAACTGATAATATTGAACTGTTCATAATTTTATAAAGATTATTAGAACAAAACATTTTAAACATTAGCATGCTATATGTACAATAAAGAGAAAAAAATGATGTTCTGAAAGCTAAATAAATAAATAGACCTTTATTTTACATTTTTAAACTTTATTTTTTAAAAACAGTAGTTAACTTTCATTAAACTACAAATAAAACTATTTGCTTGAAAACTCTAACAGAAATTGTATTTTACTATACCAGTCCAAACTATTCTACATTTCTAACTTTAACTTCAATCCTGGTGCTGCTGTATAGTGAAAGGTGCCATCCCATTCCAGTCCTTGTGTGTCTGTAAATTCTCCTTTTCCTTCCAGCCTAAGATAAAAACAAAATTAGTATCTTAAACAAAAGTAATAAATTATCCATAATCATGTACAATCTAGTGGTATTTTGAGACATCAGTTTGCTAAAATAGTAATATTGACTTATTTTAATTAGTTTTTTTATACTGTCGTTCTGTATAAAACAGTAAGAAGAGGTGTAACAAATTAAGAGATAACACCATCACTACAAAAGAGCAGTAAAATTATCCAAACAATAGAAGAAATACATAAGGAGTTTCAATAGCAAAATTAAAATCTTGAAATCTTTTCAAATACCAACTATACAGTACATGGTAATATTCCTATCCTGTCAGCATTATTGATCCCAAGTCTTCTCTACAGTTCTTAAAAAGTAAAGACATTCATCTTCCTGGGCTCTAAAATCAACCAAAGTAGTGATAGCAGCCCTGAGATCAGCAGGCATATAGTACTTGGAAGAACTGCAATGTCTGGTATGAATAACATCTGGAAGAGTAAAGAATCTGCTGTAACACAGTTTGAAAAACCCTGGATTAGAGAATCTAGCCTGAAGGTCATTAAGTATATAAACCTTACAAACAACACTGAATTTGGCCATGAGGAAAAAAACCACTAAAATAATACAAGAGCTAAATTTTGGAATTTTGAAATTCCTACTTTTTTTCTGCTACTTTTGTGTTCAGAAATTATACCATCATACTGGATCTACCGATTAATTTGCTACTAATAGAAGAGACTATTTAATTTGATTAATTTGCAAGATTAATTTGCATGATAGATAGACAAATAGATAATTCTGTATTTATGATATTTCTAGGATCACATAACTGTCAAACAGATCAAGGCAGCGCACAAAATAAAGTTTAAGATCACAGTAGAATAGACACTGATATTCTTGCTTATATAATGGAACTTTGAGTGAAGTATGCAGCCTGGTTAATTGTTGCATTACTTGCCTTCAGACTAAAAAGTCTTGGGACCAAGCTCTGGAACCAATATAGGAATTAGCTAATAATTAGTTAACAGATATTTTAGTTTACAGATATTTAGCCCAATCATCTTCAAAAACAGCATGATGTTGAGAGTATGACTAACTCTAGAACAGGAGTCTCCAACACCCAGTCTGTGGACCAGCACTGGGCCACAGCATGCCAGCAACTGGGCCACACAAACAAGCAAAGCCCCATCCATGGGATACAGGCAGCACACAAAACCACGCCCTTTCCACTCCATGGAAAAATCTTTCTCCACAGAACCAGTCCCTGGTGCCCAAAAGGTTGGGGGCCTCTGCTCTAGAAATATTAACTGAAGAGATCATACACCTAGAAAGATAGATTAACACAGAATGCTAGGCCATGGCCTGTAAATTAAGTCAGATTCTTCTAAGTTGACACAACATAGTAAGCCAGAAACAAATCAACTATATTTTGGATTACATACATAAACCAAGTTACATAAACCAAGACTAATTTTCTAATACAAACAAGACATATTACTATAGTAAAGATACTAAGATAATTTTTGAGGTAATTTTTTCAACTTACTTGTTTTCATTGAACTGTCCAGTATACTTGGATCCATTAGGAAATATATAAGTTCCTGTTCCATGTAGCATGTTGTTCTTGAACTCACCTTCATAAACTGCACCTGAAGGATGTTCTAGCCTTCCCAAACCATTCATCTAATTTAACGAAAAGTGGCATTAGCAGCTGTATAAATAACATTACTCCAAATATTATTTTCCTAAATTTAGTAAATTTAAAAGGGTCATCCTATGCATAATTAACTCAGGACAAGTTCAGCTGAATAAAGTTCAACTTATAGTTTACTTTAAGACAGTCATACATATGATTGAGCTGGAAAATTAAACAGCACCAATTTCATTTAAGCCCATTAAAAAGAATGAATTCAGAATCAAGCTGAACATGTTTTAGGACAGATTGATAAAAAAATAATTTTTTGTCTTCTTCTACAACTTAAAAACATTATGGCAGTGCCCTAGAAAGAATAAAAACTTGCTTCCTTATGATCTATTTTAAAGTATATGAAGCCTGATACCATGATCAGGGAAGGTTTCAGGCCGAGGGAGGTCACTGTTCCTCAGACGGCAGGCTGTGAATCCCTTCTGGTGAAGTGGGACCTAGGGGGTCCGAGGGCGGTGTTGATTACGTACCTGGCGCCCTGCCACGTATCAACCTCCCTGCCCGAGCTCCTGAGCGTTGTCGCCGCGGTGGTGGTTGAGGTCCCCAGGCTAATAGTCATGGGAGACTTCAACCTGCCATCCGGGGGCGGGGCGTCCGGGGAGGCTCGGGAGTTCATGGCTTCCATGACAGCCATGGACCTGACCCAGGTAATTCAAGGCCCCACACACACAGGGGAGAACACGCTTGACCTGGTTTTTGTCTCTGGACAGTGGTTGAGTGGTCAGAGTGTAGGGGATATAGTCATTGAACCCCTGTCATGGTCTGATCACTCTCTCCTATGCTTGGACTTTCGGACCGTTGCACCCCACCGCAGGGTGGCGGAACCGGTGAGATGGTACCGCCCCAGGCGGCTGATGGAACCCGAGCGGTTCCAGGCAGAGCTTGGGCCAATTCCTGAGGTTCTGACACACGACTCGGTTGGAGAGCTGGTGGCGGCCTGGGACAGGGCGGCTGCCGGTGCCCTGGATCGAGTTGTGCCTTTGCGGCCTCTGATTCGGCGTGGGTCTCGACCGGCCCCATGGTATAACGAGGGGTTGAAAGAGATGAAACGCCGGAAAAGACGCCTAGAGAGCAGTTGGAGATCGAGCCGTGCCGAATCTGACCGAACATTGGTAAGAGACCATATTAGGTCCTACCTAATGGCGATAAGAGCAGAGAAGTGTTCCTACCTCACTGCTCTTATTGCGTCATCAGATAACCGCCCAGCCTCCCTGTTTAGGGTGACCCGCTCCCTCCTTCATCAGGAGGTGAGGGGAGACCCCTTAGAGGGTAGAGCTGAGGATTTCGGAAAATATCTGTATGATAAAATCGCTCAGATACGGGAAGGCTTCGACTTCAACTGGGTATGTCCAATGGGAGAGGCGGAGGCTGGTCTTGAGACTGTTACCTGGGTTGAGTTTGACCCCGTGACCCCCGAGGACGTGGACAGGTTGCTGGGGGGACTTAGGGCGACCACATGTTTACTGGACCCGTGCCCCTCCTGGTTGGCGCTGGCCTCCCGGGAGGTGGTACGAGGCTGGTTCTGAGCAATTATCAACGCTTCCTTGAGTGAGGGTGTCTTTCCCGCTGCCTTGAAAGAGGCAGTGGTGAGACCCCTCCTCAAGA
The DNA here is from genome assembly GCA_034064705.1 of Bothrops alternatus. Taxonomy (NCBI): domain Eukaryota; kingdom Metazoa; phylum Chordata; class Lepidosauria; order Squamata; family Viperidae; genus Bothrops; species Bothrops alternatus. Next base: position 17,290,109 of record JARGCV010000104.1, on the reverse strand, counting down.
AGCCTGCCCTGGATCCAGCTGTTTTATCAAACTACCGTCCCGTCTCCAACCTTCGCTTTCCTGCGAAGGTTGTTGAGAGTGTGGTTGCCCGACAGTTCCCGCAGCATCTGGAGGAATCGTCATATCTCGATCCGTTCCAGTCGGGCTTCAGGCCTGGCTACAGCACGGAAACAGCATTGGTCGCGTTGGTGGATGATCTCTGGCGGGCCCAAGACAGGGGTTGCTCCTCTGTTCTGGTGCTATTGGACCTCTCGGCGGCTTTTGATACCATCGATCATGGTATCATGCTGCAACGGTTGGAGGGGCTGGGCATAGGAGGCACTGTTTTGCAGTGGTTCTCCTCCTTCCTCTCTGGCCGGATGCAGTCTGTGTTGACAGGGGGCCAGAGGTCGACCCCGAGACCCCTCGTATGTGGGGTACCTCAGGGGTCGGTCCTCTCGCCTCTACTGTTCAACATTTATGTAAAGCCGCTGGGTGAGATCATCTGTGGTTTTGGCGTGGAGTACCACCAGTACGCTGATGATACCCAGCTGTACATTTCCACGCCAAACCACCCCAACGATGCCCTTGCCGTGCTGACCCAGTGCCTGGAGGCCGTGCGGGTATGGATGGGGAGAAACGGACTCAAGCTCAACCCCTCCAAGACCGAGTGGCTGTGGTTACCGTCGTCCCGGTACAGCCAGCTGATTCCATCGCTGTGTATTGGGGGCGAAACAGTGGCTCCCACAGGAAGGGTTCGCAATTTGGGAATCCTCCTGAACTCACGGCTGTCCTTAGAGGACCATCTGACGGCCTTGGCCGGGAGGATGTTCTACCAGGTTCGCCTGGTGCGCCAGTTGCGTCCCTTCCTAGACCGGGACTCGCTACGCACAGTCACTCATGCCCTCGTGACCTCCAGGCTGGACTACTGTAATGCTCTCTACATGGGGCTCCCCTTGAGGTGCATCCGGAAGCTCCAACTTGCCCAGAATGCGGCCGCGCGGGTAGTGATGGGAGCGTCGTGGCGCTCCCACGTAACACCGCTCCTGCGTGAGTTGCACTGGTTGCCGGTGGTCTTTCGGGTGCGGTTCAAGGTGTTAGTGACCACTTTTAAAGCGCTCCATGGCATCGGACCCGGATACTTACAGGACCGTCTACTGCCAGCAAATACCTCCCGCCGTCCGGTACGCTCCCACAGAGAGAGCCTCCTCAGGGAGCCGTCGGCCAGAGAGTGCCGGCTGGCGACCCCCAGGGGGAGAGCCTTCTCTGTGGGAGCTCCCACGTTATGGAACGAGCTCCCCCCCGAACTCCATATAATAACAGATTTACGCACCTTCCGTCGGGAACTAAAAACATTCCTTTTTCGACAGGCCGGCCTGGCATAGAAGCTTCGGTTCCAATAGGGTCAAAATGTTTTAGGGGGACTGAGTATTTTTTAAGATTTTAGCTTTGTATGTTTTGGGTTTTAAATGGGGATTTCGGCCAAATTATTTAATTTATTTTAATTATTTTAAATTTTGTATATTTATATGTTTTTTAAATTTTAGGCTGTACACCGCCCCGAGTCCTTCGGGAGAGGGGCGGTATAGAAATTTGATTAATAAATAAATAAATAAATAAATAAATGTAGATATAAAGTGAAATCCCTGATTATTACAGTCATGTCCCTCAAATCCATGTGGACTCTTAGTGACCATATAGATAGGTTTTCTCTAGGTCTAGGCCAGCGGTTCTCAAACTTTTCCAGGGCTCGACCCCGGCCCGTGCCGCGCAAGTGCGGCGTGACCCCAGGGCGCATCGCGCATGCACGGCGCAACGGGGCGCATCGCGCATGCACGGTGGCCCGCATCGCAAAGGGGGAAAAAATGGCCGACCAAAAAAAAATGCGGAGTGCGGTGTTTGGCGACCCCCGTGAAATGGTCGTTCGACCCCAAATGGGGTCGCGACCCACAGGTTGAGAACCACTGGTCTAGGCTGATCTGTCCTCAAATTGGTCCTTCAGATCTTCTTATACTGTATCTACACCCTTTTGTAGAATTTCAGAGCACGAAAACTAACACATCAGATAACTAGTTCTTGCCTTACTTTGCAGTTTTAGTCTTGGGAAGGAAACAATTAGGAAAATTGTGATGCATTATGAACTCTCACCTATCATTCTGCTTAAGGTAGAAAAGCCAATTAAATGTTCTAACATTATACTTGCTCTGCTTGTACTAAAACAAGACAATGGCTGAGATATCACTAGGTTTATTCAGGATATATATATCAAAAAAGTATATTTGTGTATATTCACATTTTCATAAATGTGGACATCTGGTTTTCACTGATTCTCCACCCCTACTTACTTAAATCCCCATAAGAAATTGCTATGGAAGGTTGAGAGGAAATCAGTGAGATCAAATAAGATGCACCACTGAAGGTTCCAAAATGTTCAAATGGAAGTACTTTTCGGTAAAATGAAGCTTTGGATATAATCCAAGTTTTATTTATTCACAAACATTTCTTAAATCAATTATTCCATCAGCTCTAAATTCTGATCACTGAATGTTCTCTCTATATATTTTTTCCAGTACCACAGCACTTTCAGGGAATCTGATAGATATTCCTGACCTTTTCTATCCCGTTTACTGTTTATCTTTTCCTTCCATTTCCCTCAACCCTGATATAAGCAAACATTTTCCCTAATTTACTATTTGTATCACATAAAGTATGTGAGTTTCTGCTAGCTAATCACTTTGGAACTTCATGGCTTCATGGAACAGACAGTTTTTATTTTTCCCCTGAACTGACTTAATATTACTATAATAGGAGAAATCTTTAATTATTTGCATGTTTTTAGATATTTTAAAAAATAAATATACCTTATCATTCTTCCATGTTCCCCGATAAATAATTCCACCTGCAGTTGTATGAACCCCATATCCATTTCTCTCAAGAATTCCATCAGGTGTTCTTGTACATTCACCATCTAGTGAAGCAAAAGGCAATGCAGGATGGAAAAACCCAATAAAATAAAAATTAAACAAGTCACTCAATAGTGTTGGTGATGTGTTTTTACTATGCTATAAAGATTTTTATTTATTATTATTTTATTATTTATTTATTAATTAATTTAATTTCTATGCCGCCCTATTCCGGAGAACTCAGGGCGGCTGAGTTGGCCACATGGTATCATGTGTCTTGAAAGTTTTGAGCTAAATTTGAACTGACAACCTAAACAAGCCATGCTGAGCTAAGTTTCTGGAAATTTCTACTGAAGTCTTCACAGAAGGTTTTACCGTTTGATTGCCCTCTCCATAATTCCTCCACTACAGAAGGAGAGCCATAGCATATAACTTGGAATCAGAACAATGGTCATTGAATCATTTGAGAACTCACTGATTATAAATAGTTCATTCTTGGTTACAGTATCAGAATTAGGTGATTACTCAGATGAATCAGTTAACTCAGACTATGAACCAATCAGTCCAACAGATGGGACAAACTTTAATTTTAGGTAATCCTTGACAAGATTTTACCATTGAATTTGTCAGCTCAGCATTATGATTAATGCTGAGCTAAACTCAGCATGTCATGAAGACATGGCTTATGATAATGCTATATTTTATTTTCAATACTGCTCCCAATAACTAATATTCACAGTGCAACATGCTTTGATATCATACAAGAAATCTAGGGTATACAATTAAATGCAGCTAAACGTTCACTGGTTGAAAATTTATTCAAAGCCACTTTCCTATCTTCCCCAAACAATTATAATTTAGAGAAAACTGAGGAAATCCAACTCTAAAACATTGATATTCAAAAACAAACTAACCTTAGCCTATCCTACTAGTACAAGCAGGCATAGCAGATTATTTTTTAAAATAATTCATTTGCACTGTAATGCTCAGGCTATTGTCTCATTTTACAGCATAATCCTATTTCTTCAAAAATAAGAACTGTTGAATTATTTTTATTGCAAATAAGTGCTAAAGCTCTACAGCCTGAATTGGAAAGAAATTGTATACATTTTAATAATCTGTCACCAACACATCATGGTATAGTATCTGTAAATATTTACCATACTTATCTTGATTTGGAAATATAAATGATATTTTATAAACTTCAGAACCTGTTGAAAAAGAATATACTTTTACTGATCTTTAAAAGTATTCTTCTCCCTAAATGTAAAATATAAATAGAACGAGTTTAAAGTAGTGGTTAAGATACAGAAACCAGGAAATTCTGAGATGTAGGCTTTCCTTAAGCATGAAAACCGGCTAGACTAGAGGACTTTGGGCTTGTTGCTTTCATTCTAGTCGCCTCTCATCTAGTCGCTTCTCATCAGCCCAGCCCACCTCACATACATACATACATTTACATACATGCATGCATGCACACACACTCACACACACACACAGAATAACCATCATCATCTGATCTGCTCAAGCTTAGTTCATTCCATCTGTCACCCATAAAGTATTCTACACTTAACTGAACTTTGAGTGCAAATCCATTTCACTGAAGAAGTGCAAATTCTTCCTGTACTGAAACCGACATAACTTTTTGATTTCGATCAAGAAATATCTTCCTTTTTTTTTTGTTTTTCTTTTTTAACCAACCATTCCATCAAGGAGGTTGGAATCGCTACTCACCGGACATACTTTGGAAGGCGCACACGCGGTTGCTATGACGACAAGATTTACAGGAAGCGAAAGATTTTACTTCCAGGTGATTGTCGAATGTTGGTTTCAGCTGAGATTCCAGGCGGGAGCGGATGTATCTTTTAAGAATTGTTAGCGGTAAGAGAAAGAGGTTTGTAATTATGGGGAGGGAGGGGTGATATAGGGCGATCTTTTCTAACGCGGTAAACCTTCCGTTGGCTTACAAGTTCCTTAACAACAGGGCAAATGTACGGAGAGTAGAAGGATGGAGAGCCATGGGATCGAGGAACATACAAGGAGGCTGTGAGCTTTCTTTAAAAAAGTCTCTGGAAACGCTGAACACGAGATGCCTGTCAGTATTGGGGGAGACGAGGAATTTCAGTCCAGTGTATAGTATTTAGTGATGCAATATGGCTTTTTAGAATAATTGTAGTGGAGTGTTCTTTGCAAAAGGAGATCTCAGGCTTGGCCCTGACATATCCTTAAGGAGGGTTCTAAATTAGTGGCACTGATGAATAACTTATGCTACATTGGATAATTAGTTGAATGGACTGTGTACAGGTCACCAACTACAATTCTCTATGGTTTTTTCCTATTTTCACTATGAATACTGAGGTTCTCCCCTCCCCCAATAGTGAGCGTCAATATGTTCAGTTAGATTTAAAGAATACATAATTTATTCTGATTTATTATAGTTTATACTATGATGATGTATACATAATTTATTCTGATTTATTATAGTTTATACTATGATGTATACAGTATATAATTTATATTATAATTTATAATTACACTTGTACAAAATTTATTATGATTTATTTAAAGCTTTTTTACCTTGCTTTTCATCCCACCAATCCCAGAGTTCCTTGCAATGTTAATAAGAAAATAACTTAAAGTTAACCCAAAGAACCGTTGCTGCTCTTCTGGTGACTTTGTTAATTGTAATAGGAAAGTAATTAAACCATTACTGAAAGTAACTCATAGCATGCAATGTATATACATCTCTACAGATATAATTTAATCAATTTTATTGATTTAAACTTGATGGAGTATGATATACTGTTGCCCATGATACAAGTGAATCCTTATTGATAAATATACTCTTATAGATAATATACAAATACTGGGGCCAAAGAAAATTTACTAGGAAATAAATCTCACTGTTTAAAGTAGAATAGAGCTGGAAGGGATCTTGGAGAGCTTCTAGTCTAGCCCCTTGCTCATGCAGGAGAACCTATACCATTTCAAACAAGTGGCTGTCTAGTCTCTTCTTAAAAACCTCCAGTAATGGAGCACCCACAATTTTTGAAGGCAAGCTGTTCCACTGGTTAATTGTTCTCACTGTTAGGAAGTTTCTCCTAAGTTGCTTCTCTCTTTGGTCAGTTTCCAATAATTGTTTCTTGTCCTGTCCTCTAGTGCTTTGGAGAATAATTTAACACCCTTTTCTCTGTGGCAGCCCCTCAATACTGCTGGAATACTGCTACCATGTCACCTTTAGACTAGGGCTAGGCAAACCCAGGTCCTGCAGCCTTTCTTCATATGTTTTAGTCTCCAGGACTGTGATCATTTTAGTTGCTCTTCTCTGAATTTTTTCCAAAGTCAACATGTTTTTTGTAGTATGGTGAACAAAATTGGTTGCAGTATTCCAGGTGTGGTCTCACTAGGGGTTTTATAAAGCAGTACTAATACTTTGTGGATCTTGATTCTATGCCTCTGTTTATACAACCCAGGATTGTATTAGCTTTTTTGGCGGCGGCTGCATACTGCTGTATTTTTTTGAATTGTGGGAGAGAGCTGATCAATTAATGATGTCAACTGATACCTTTACTGTGTGTTTACATACTAGTGCAACACTTCACTCGTGATCATTTTGTTTCATGGTTTTTTCCCCCTTAGCTAAAAAATGAGTTCAGTAAAGAGAAGAGGGAGACCCCACAGTAGAGGAGGAAAAGGAGGAGGTAGTGGCAGCAAACATCAAGCTAGTAGCAACAAAAAAGGCTTGGACGAAATGTGGGATGATGATTTCTGCGTTTTCAGTGGAACAAAAGATACACACAGGTTAGCAAAATGAATTATTCTTCAGAATATTAACTGAATCAGAATTAGGAATGAGTATTTAGCTGGAGGCCAGAGAAATGAAGGGGATCCCAGCTTCATTTTGGGTTTATGAGATTATGGGATCCATACTTTATTTCTCAGGTCCAGCACAATAAATTTCTTTCTGTGTATGAAGGAGAACTGCTTGCCTCTTTCAACAGGCAGCTCTTTTGCTCTGTCTGCTTAATGACCAACAGTCTCTTGGTGACCGCACCTGGGAGGGTGGGGATAAAGGTTGTTGAGTAGGGTATTACATGTGGGCACCTTGCTTAACAACCTCAACAATTTATGATCAAAATTTGGGACCAATTGTGGTTGTAAGCCAAGAACTACTTGTAAATGTTTTTCTCTTCATTGCTTTGGCAAGAGATCTTCACAATCTTTCTTACTTTCTTCACCCTGTCCAAGCATTTGCTAATAGCTGAAGATGGAAGTGATCCCGTACAATTGTCATTTTAATCATAATTTTAACCAATGAATGTTACATATTTTGATATGCATTTTACACTACTTGACTGTATTTGTAAATAATATACTTTTTCTTTTCTGTACATCAAGTTCTGTTAATAAAGGAAATGGACAGACCAAGCATGCATCCAAGATCAAAACACCTCTGCAGACTCTTCATATGACTTCAGAAAATCAGAAGAGAGTAAAAGAACTTCTTTGTGAGCTCCAGGAGCAGGAATTGGCTTCTGGTTCAAAGTGAGTTCTTTTTTAAAACATTTTTTAAAATATGACATGCCAACAAATTGTATATGAACCCCCTTTATTGTTGTGACTGAATAGGCCTTTCATAGTGTGTAATTATGGTATATAATTTAGCATATCTAGACTGTTGATTGATTTAACAAACAAGATTTTGTACCCATTCTAGAAGAAGAAGCAAAATGTTTATTTAACTCAGAGTGGCTACATGTTTTATATAACAAAAGCAATTTCTACATTTGAACAATTAAATAAAATCACTTCTGGGCTGAGAGAGAAAAGTGTAAAATCATTTTGTATAATCCTAATCCTCCAGATTAATTTATTGGTTGTAGTCCTAGAAATATCTTATACTTTCAGGACACTGTCAGGCATTGGTGATTGCAATGAGTCGGATCACCTGGATGATGAGCAGTCCTGGTCAGATGACAATGCGTTCTCTAAAACCAATTCAAGAACTGCTTCTCAAGCATCAGTGAACCATGTACTAGACATGGAAGTGTCATCTTTTGCTGTGCATAAGCTTTCCAGGTAATTATTTCTGCATCTATAACATCCAAGCCAATATATAATTTAGGAATCATGATTGGAATGGATAATTATACCGTAGTTATCTGAAGGAATAACACACTTCAGAATCTAGTGACTCAATAATATGACAGTTTTGGCTTTGATTTAAAAAAACAAATTTCAGGCTGTTACAATTATCAAATTATTGTCAACAGGTTCCTTTTTTCTACAAATTCAAATTCTTTGTGTTATTATTGGGGGGGGCGACAAGGGGAAAAGAAACAAGTTCTTCAAGTCAATTTTTTACCAACCCAAATACTGCTGATCCCTTTCTGGTTCTTTTATTCTGTCCCAGGAAATTTTTAGGAGTTCAACTCTGCCTCATCAATCATCCAAGCCATCAGTGTATTTTCATAGAATGCAAATTTTCATATTCTAAAAACAACCCCTGATTGGGATAACAATGTATATTGTAGTTGCAGAATCAAAGTGTATTATGCAATCTAGAGTAGCTTCCTCTCATAGGATAATATAGGGCACCATTTTTAGAAGTAGTAAAGCTACTTGCTCTTGCCCAGATGGGACTTGTTACCACTGTTTTCTTCCTCCTAGGTATGGCTTTGATTTTGAGCATTGCCGAGCAGTGCTGAAGTCTTACAACGGTAACATTGGAGCATCCTTGGAACATTTACTTTTGCAGTGCTTCACAGAAAAGTTTGGAAAGAGAATGCAGTTCACAGAAGCTTCTGTTCCAGCAAATATTAAAGATTGTTTGGAACAAAGGCAAGAAGAAGCTTTAGTCCTCCGTTCAATCTGTGGAGACAAATTTGTTGAACGAATTCAAAATCGAGTTTGGACTATTACATTAGAGTTGGCATATCTAACAGATATTCTCAGCAAGACAAAACAAGACAGTAGCATCACCAGTAACATAGTTAATACAAATTCCCAGGGTATCTGTAAATATTTCCTCCGAGGAGATTGCAAATTTGGTTCAAGATGCAAATTCAAGCATGAAACTCCACATAGTCAAAAATCACTTCCCCCCATTCGAGAGGATGCTCATCTTAGACTTAGAAGTGATAATGCTCCCGTGTATGAACTTGAAGTAAGATTTCCAGAAGATAATAAATACCCATATCAACCACCTCTTGTGGCCTTCTATTCTACTAATGAGAATTTGCCTTTGTCTTGTCGATTGCACTTCGTGGAATTCCTTTATGAAAAGGCCTTAATATCATCTGAGTCTAATAAACCTGTAGTATATGATTTTGTAGCATGCTTAGAGGATGAAGCTCAAGTCCTGAAATTGCTTAATAAGACATCCCACAAATACAGTGTTCCTCCACTGCCTATGAAACAAAAGTTTCCGAGTGGCCCTAATAATCCACATCAGACTTCAGAAGGTATGTTCATTTTCATAACTCTTTATTGGGATCTTGAAAAATTAATGTTGAATGCCTTCATTTTGCTTCAAATTGCTATGACAACATTATTTAGGTATTATTCCTACTGTGGTGGGCTTGGAAAATCTTGCATTATGAATCAATTTCAAGAAGAAATTTTGTAACTGATTGGATCTTTGTGTTTTTTTTTGTTTTTGTTTTTTTAGTAATTTGCTAACATGGATAGAACTAGGCAATTTTCAGTTAGAGAGTATTGTGCTTCAAGGAATGAATTGTAAGTACAGAAATGTCAGTGTTTGTACTTTAGCAGATAATACCTAATGACAAAAAGATATAATTTTTTAAAGTCATATTATATCACTTTGAGTCTTTCTAATGTATTGAGTTCCCAGTATGCAGATTGTATAATTGAAAAAGACTGTCCAAAGATGGCAGATTTTCCCATTAAAACTTGCATTGGAGAATGAGCCTTTAATATAATCCTTCATTGATCATTTGATTGGATTAGCACTTTAGACTTTATTGTTCAGTAATCCAAATCTCATTTAGAGTATTTATTGGAAGGTGTATTATACCCTTTAATTGATGCCTTCAAGTACCTACAACAGTGGTCCCCAATCTTTCCAGCTCTGCGGACCGATGGCCCGGGGGGGGGGAATAGGAGATGGTTTCATGCACACATGCACACTACTAGCACAAATTCAGCTTTGCACGCTCACACACTTGCCTCCACTTGTGCAGGCCAGATCCCAACAGGCTGGGCTGTGGACCAGGGGTTGGGGACTCCTGCTCTACAACATGTATCTTGAACAAACATAAGAAAATTGTATCTAATAAAATCACCGTTATAAATCTGAAAAAGCATAACTTTAAGAAAATCAGCAAAAAGCTTGTTTTCATCACAAAGAGAGCATTGAAATACAATGGATGCTAGAATGATAATATCTACTATAACAATAACTTTTGCCTGACTTTATTTAAGAAAAGCATGATACCTCTAATTACAATGTGATATTCTAATGAATTGGACTTCATTTTTCATCGCTAGCCAGCAACGAGACAGGAAAATCCATATTACAATAGCGTTGTTTTAATCTGTATAAGCCTCTTTCAAGAGAGAAATCAATACTAGGATGGGCAAACATTCTGATCACAGGGAAACTGAGAAGTGTTTGGTAGGGAAAGTCTTCTAAAACATAAGATAGAATCTATTTTGATTGTACAAGACCCTATGTTCATTTCCTAGCATCACCAGGCAGAACTAGGAAAAATGCTCTTTAAGATCTAGAGAAGCAATGGCCGTTTTCAATCAATAATAAGCTTGTTGAAACAGGCCTAACTATCTTTTAGGTTCAATCAGATCTTATGCTTTCCTCTATAGCAGAGGTCCCCAACCCCCTATCCGTGGCCAGTACCGGCCGTGGCATGCCAGCAACCGGTCCGCACAAACAAAGCCCTATCCACAGGATGCAGGCAGCACACAAAACCACACACCTTCCGGTCCGCAGAAAACCTCTCTCCATGGAACTGGACCCTGGTGCCCAAAAAGTTGGGGACTTCTGCTGTAGAGTGCCCAGTGTATGGCTATATAATTTAATGGAACTCCTAATCTGAATTTATTTAGTGTATGATATATTTCTACCATCTGTATTAGGGATGACTATCAGTGGAGGCCTGAATTCAAGGTATGGTGGGCAGGATTCCTGAGAGGAAATTTGTTAAATAAATTAGCCATTGGTGTACTGATCCCTGTGTCAACAATATTCATACCTTCCCCCTCCACCCCAAGTTAAACCAGTTTTGTAGAAGGCACTTACTAATTAAGATTTTTTTTAAAGCATCAACAGAGGTGGAAGCTGAGGAGGATGAGAATGACCAAGAGGGCCTACAAACAGTTCATTTAGAGAACGAGAGTTACGTGAATCTCAAAAAGAAACTTTTATTGAAAAGCAACACTCCATCAGAGCCCATTACCAAAGAAAATATTAAAATTTGCAAGCAATTCAGCATAAAAAAGGTATAGTTAGCTTTTAAATTGTTTTAACTATGAAGATGTGTGGGAAAGTAGTTTGGTACATTGTAACTTTCTTTTTTAAACAATATCAGGCATATTTATATTCATGTAATGAGCCTGAGTTGTGATTTTAAAAATCCGCTATTGGCCAAAATTATTTTAATAACAGATTAAATGTTGCAGCCCAAACTTGTGGTAATTAGCAGTTGGATGCTAATTAGAGTTTGTTCTACTTTCTTGAGTTCCTTAAAAAGCATGTTTTTGTTTATAAAAATGCTTCACATATTTTTATTTATTTTGATTAGCTGCTTTAATGAACAGTAAATATATTGTTAAATCATTGTTACTCACATATTGGAGGTTAATCATGGATGCTAATAACCTTGTGCGCATTTTTGTCAGTCTTCTAGGCGTTACCAGACAATGTTACAAGAACGACTAAAACTTCCAGCGTGGGAAAAGAAAGAAAACATTCTCAGCTTGCTGAGCAAATATCAGGTCCTAGTTGTAAGTGGGATGACTGGGTAAGTGTAAAATCTATACACAAACTTGAATAGAGGCTACATTCCACGTCATGTCTACTGTATCAACAGCCAGTACTGCTGTTTCATTATTCATCATAAATGAGGGAGAGAAGTCCAAAATCATATTCACAACAAAGGAGGGATACTTTTACTTAGATTAAGATTCTCACTTAGACTGTTCAGTTCTCCATCTCTTCCTGATTTAGCTTAGTTGAAAAATAAATGTGAAGAAAGAAAAAAGCCAGGCCAGTGTCTCTTTGTCTGTGTTTATGATATACCAAGCCTACCATTTCTGGTTAAGACTAAACAGACCAAGAGACCAAGCTAAAAAATAAAAAGAAGAATATGACACCTATCTAGTTGCTAAGAGGTAAACTGCCAGCAATACAACTACTGTAGGATTAAATGAAAGATTAATTATACAATCTCTACGTATTTCTGCTAATCATTCAAATTAGAATATAACTTTAGTAGTAATTACAGTTTAAAACTTCAATTACAAACACAATTAAATATAAAAAAATTTAGAACATCCTAAAATACGAAAGTCTGGTTCTGTGTTTTGTAGCTATATCAGGATCGTGTAAATCAGAATTCCCCTATCTTTCTGCCTTTATAGATTGGGGGGGGGATGGTTCCGCGTGAGTGGCCGGCAAACATGCGCACACAGCTCCATTTGCTTGCAGAAGTAGGGATGTGCGCTCGCCCACCACTTCTGTGGCCCAGTAATATGCTGCAACCTGGTTTTTTTTTTAAATGTCTGAATCAATATTAGTGAATAGGAAAAAATTAAATGTATTTTTATTTCAATGAAAATATATAACGATAAAGGAGAGATTTGAAGTCAAAAACCTATTTTATCTATATTATCCATAAAATGCTGGTTGGAACACAGTGGTTTGTTATGTGCTGTTTGAGGCATGGGTGATTTTCTCAAAACACATTTTTTTTTCTTGCAGATGTGGAAAGACCACGCAGATACCTCAGTTTATCTTGGATTCCTCCCTCGAAGGTCCTTCTAATAAAGTAGCCAACATCCTTTGTACCCAACCTCGTAGGATTGCTGCCATTTCTGTTGCTGAACGTGTAGCCAAGGAAAGAACAGAAAAAGTTGGAATTACTGTTGGATACCAAATCCGGCTAGAAAGTGTCATGGTTTGTTTTTTTTCCTTTACATTTGAAGAATTGGTAATTCTTAGTTATATTAGTATGAGTCCAAAGCATGGGAAGTAAATGTTCCACTCAACTATGTTCTGGCCCATCATTTGGTTTATAGCAGTGGTTCTCAACCTTTCTCAGGTTGAGACCCCACTTGCCCCGCCCATGCGCGCCGCAACCCCGACCCGGGTGCGCATGCGCGCCAAAAAAAAAAATTTAAAAAAAAATTTAAAAAAAAATTAAAAAAATAATAAAAAAATGGCGGTCGTGACAGGCGGATCCGCGCATGCGCAGATCAACCCATCGCATGCGCCACGCATGCGCGCATCCGCCTGTCGTGGGCCGCCATTTTGTTTTTTTATTTTTTTAAAAAAAAATTTTAAAAAATAAAAAAAAATGGCGGCCGCAATGGACGGATCTGCGCATGTGCGGATCGGCCCGTCGCACGTGCCACGCATGCGCGCATCCGCCCGTCGCGGGCCGCCATTTTGTTTTTTTTTTTAAAAAAAAAAATTTAAAAAAAACAAAAAAAACACAAAATGGCGGCCGCGACGGGCGGATCTGCGCCTGTGTGGATCGGCCCGTCGCACACGCTGCGCATGCGCGGATCCACCCACCGCGGTCCGCCATTTTGGTTTTTTTTTATTTTATTTTTTTAATTTTTTTAAATTTTTTTTAAATTTTTTTTAATTTTTTTTTTCTGGCGCGACAGGCGGATGTGAGTGTGCGCGGTGCGCGCATGCCCAAAAAAATTTTTAAAAAATTACAAATAAATAAAAATAAATAAAAATAAAAAAACAAAATGGCGGCCGGCGGTGCCCGGCGACCCCCGCAAAATGGTCGCGTGACCCCAAATGGGGTCGCGACCCCAAGGTTGAGAACCACTGGTTTATAGGTATCACAGTTCAAAAATGGCATGACAAAATTGAGCAATTTCATGCAGGGCTACAAAGATGGTAAAGGGTCTGGAAACCAAGCTTTATGATTTAGGTTCTAGAAAAGATAACTGAGGGGAGATACAATAGCAGTCATTAAATATTTGAAGGGATGTCTCACAGAAAAGCAAATAAACTAATTCTCTGTTGCCCCAGGGGGCAGAGTCAGAGCTGTTGGGTTAAACAGGAAGGGAAGCGAACCTTCCTGACTGCCCATGATGTCAGCCGGTAGACACCCTGCCACACAAAGTGGTGAGTTCTCCTTTGCTAGAGGTCATCAAACAGATCCAATAATCAGTCAGTTGTGTTTTGGTGGTTCTTGAATTGAGCAGAGGATTGGAGTAGATAACCTCCAAGGTATATCCCAACTCTATAATTCTAAACAGACTTCCACTTTATGATCCATGGAAAACAAACAGAACAACGATTTTCTTGGCCATTTTAACATTTTGCCTTTTTTATTCAAGTCTTCATCTACACGGCTATTGTACTGTACTACTGGAGTGCTTCTGAGAAGACTAGAAGGGGATAAGAATTTACAGGGAATAACTCATGTTATTATTGATGAAATACATGAGAGAACAGAAGAAAGGTAAGCAAGCCTTTAAAACTAGGCAATTTTTCATTATTGTATTTTATATCCTTTCTCTAAATTGATTCTGTTTGTATCCAAATGCTTCTGTTGAATTACCTTTCCATTTTTTATTTTAATGTTCCATTTTTGCTTTGCTAATCTGGCCAATCCAGAGATGTAACTGAATTCCTGGAACAATAGATTTTGGGGTTTGGAGAACTGATTCATTCAACAGTTCCACTTTTGCTGTGGTTATCAGCTTTGTTAAAAGTGAAGTCATCTTCAGTCCCAGAAGTCCAAAGGTTGTAAATTTGTATGTTTCCTTTTCCCCTATCTTTGTGGTATGCAGAAGGAAGAATTCATTCATTCATTCATTTGATTCATTTGCTGCCCATCTCACTTCAACAACATGCATAGTCTCTTCTAAACTGCACTGTTGACCAAGTTAGCCAAACAATTTAAGGATTATTCCTAGCTTCTTTAACAGTTAATCAGGATTCAAATAATGATTCCTAGCATTTATACCAGGCACTGGAGAAAATGAATAAAATAAACCACTAATCAGTCTTCCAGCTGCATAGAAAACTGAGAAAAAGTGAGTGTATGGCAAAAGTAGCATTTAAAATTGGGGTTTTGCACCATGATCATTTAGCTCTGAGTTCACATGAGCTCACTACTATATACTAATAATGTACTGTTTATGAATACTGGATTACTACCTTATGCTAATCAACTTCTAGATTGGAATTACTAAAAATTGGTTCAAAGATGTGAGGCTATTCTTTGAAAAATAAAACAAAACCCTGGCCTGCTATCTTTCTCCTATGCTCTTAATTGACTGCTGTAAGAAGCTACTTTCCAAAAAGCAGTGCAGTAGAAAAACAAAAATAGAAAGACTAAATCATATTTGGATGCTTCACATAAATAGTATTTTTTGCAAACTTTATTCCTAAACATTTTACTTGTTTGGTAACTGTGACTTCTTGTTTCAAGTGTGGCATAATTTTGTTTGCTTTTTCATACAGTTAAAATTTAATTTTCAGTGATGAGGACAAATTATTCTCTTCCTCCTCCAGAATAACTGAAGAGGTATATTGTTTGTATTTCAGTTTCTGCCCTTATATGTAACATATTTACAGCTTTGGAGCTAGAACATTCAAAACTAAATAGTGAGTGGACATCCAAGAATCACTTCCAATACTGAAAGAGGTTGAAAAAAGACGCAAATGTTGGAAGAATTTTAATTTTCCCTTGTTTTTTTTTCCAGTGACTTCTTGTTATTGATTATGAAGGATTTAATGTTACAAAGACCAGAGCTACGTGTTATACTAATGAGTGCTACTCTGAATACAGATGTCTTTTCTCAGTATTTTAATTCCTGCCCTATTGTCAATATACCAGGTGAAAACAGCTTCTTTTACTATTAATTCCTTCACTGTTTTAACCTTCTGATGATTTTACAGCAAATGTCTCCATTATAAGTTTCTATATATTTACCTCACACTGTTTTGATAGTAAAATATTTGAACTGAGGAAACTAAACAAGTCTTAAGAATCTAAAAGGCATAGTAACCATGCTGCTAAACCAGTCTGTATTGTTTCGAGCATTATCCAATTTTTATTTGATTCCCATATTGCAGTGAAGTTCAGGCTATAACTACACAACAGTGCTCCAAATTTCTTAGAATAAAACTTCCAATTCTTTGCTCTGTTTTGCACATATTTTGGGTCTATTTCGCTAAAACTATTTCTGCTAAAACTATTTATAATTGTTCACATCTCTAGGAAGGACATTCCCTGTTGAGCAGTTTTTTCTAGAAGATGCAATTGCAATGACTGGGTAAGAAGTTTCAAAAACAAGTCTAGTACCAGCAATTCTTTTTACGTAATATAAATTTATTTTCAGACTGAAAATTCAGACTGTTTGTTGGATCATCCTTGTAGAATAACACAGTTAAACTCAGCTAATAATGTAGACAACACTACTGCACTATATCAAATAGGATTTTAAATTAGACTTGTAACAAAAAAAAATAATGCCAAGTATTACTAAAACCTTAGTATATTGCAAGAATCAGACTCATATACTTTATATCATTAAGACTATAAAGACTAGGGAAACATAGTACAGTATGTTTATGTTGAGGTGCTTTCATTTGTTTTGTAACATGAGCTTTAGTATGGATTAGATGAGCATTAATGTGCATGACAGCAAGACGTTTAAGAGAAAACTAGGAAGCATGAAATGGAGTGCAATCTCAGATCAATCACTGGATTAAAAAGGGCTGTAACTTTCTGCCAACCACATAGGAAGTCTACAAGTAATCCTCGACTTACAACCATTCATTTAGTGAGTGTTCAAAGTTGCAACAGCACTGAAAAAAGTGACTTATGACCAGTTTTCACATTTACAACCCTTGCAGTATCCCCATGGTCACATGATCAAAATTCAGGCACGTGGTAACTATGTATGCATTTACGACACTTGCAGTGTGAAAGAGGAAAGCTATATTTGCTTAACAACCACATGATTCACTTAACAATTTCAGTGATTCGCCTAACAACTGTGGCAAAAAAATGTCATAAAATGGGGCAAAACTCACTTAACAATTGCATTACTTAGCAATGGAAATTTTGGGCTCATTTGTGGTCATAAGTCGAGGACTGCTTATATTTGTCTAGTCCATTTTCCCAAAATCCAAGAAAAAAAATCTAGTCATTGCAGAATTGGAAAATATGATAAAATGTATATATTATATCTTTTTATGTCGTGAAAATGATAAATAAATCAGAACACCAGGATAAAATATAAACAAAAACTGTTTAATCTACAAAAATGCTGAGCTTTCGTCGGCCAAACTGCCGACATCATCAGAGCGTAAAACACCGGATCTGGGAATTTGTTTATGTAACTGGCTGCCTCTGCGCTCTAGCCCTTGATTGGGTCATTGGTCCACCCATTCACACCGGACGTTCTATTCTTAAAGGGGCAATACTCATCAGTGTATTGTCAGTTTTTGAAGTTGGTCTCCCCCCCCCCAGTCGTCGTTATTCTCCTGGCCTGTGTGCAAGCACTCAGGGAGCAGCTATTGGTTTCCAAGCGCCCCATTTGCAGGCAGATGAAGCTTCCAGTCTCCGTCATTTTTCCATCTGGGCAAAAAGTGGTCGGGCGCTCCATAGGAAACCAAACACTTTTCACCCAGACAGAGAAATGATGGAGATTGGAAGCTTTGTCTGCTTACAAAAGGAAAGAGTGTGGCAGGTGGAGGGAGGCGGCATGGGAGGCTTGCGCTGCCTGGTCCTTCGGTTTCCCCCACCTGTCCGCACTGCTGTCCTCCTCGCCTGAAGGTGCGTTTTGCCAGCACTGCCCTTACCTCCTGAGCCTCTGTCCTGGGAAGCTCTGTAAGCCATTGCAGTCGGCATGCAGACAGTGGAAGGGAATAGGCGGGCGACCACAACAGTCAGACATCCCCCGAAAATAAGCCCTTTTGGTAAATATATATATATAAGACCTGGTCTTATTTTCGGGGAGACACGGGTAATTACACAGCACCATTCATAAAGTAAAAAAACTGTTAACTGTTTGAAAAGCAAGGATAACTGCTTGCTTTTTTTCCCCGTGATCTCTCTCGGCATGCATTCAGGTATGTTTTGGAGCACTGCAGTCCATATATGTGCAGAGCAAAACAAACTGTACACAAGACAGGAAGACACACACGGACTGCTGCAGAAGAAGTGGAAGAGGATCTAAAACACTCTGGCTTGGTGAAAACTACCGTCCATAATTCAGTCCCAGACCAAATGCTGACTTTCCAACAATTGCTGATACGTTACAAAGGTATCTCTTTGATGAACATGGTATACCCATTGGTTTCCAGACATCCTTTGCATATAAAAAATATTTGGTTTATTACCTGAAAGTTGTATTCAAAAACAGTTAAGTAAAAATTGTAAGACTAAAGCCTCTTGCGTGTCTATCTGTACTAGGTCTTATTTGTGCCAAACTTTTAAAATTCTTTTTGGAATTTTTAACAGAGAGATTCCAAATTTTGGACATTATCTTTCGTAAAATAAGAATTGACATGTGAATTTCAACTATGCAAGTAGAAATACTGAATAATAGTTAAAAAATAATTTCCCTTGGTATATGGTTGATGGTGAGGCACTGGGAAATGTGTCCATCTTAACTTATTTTTTCAATACTTTCTGGGCAGGAAGCAAAATTCAGACTTTTAAATTCATGCTCACACAATGGATAGAGAGGACATGGTACTGAGTGAAATTTGTACTAGGGATAATAGGTGAGTGAAGAAGTAATCTGCTATAAGGGATACTAGAACTCTGTATATGTAGCTCAACAGAGTGATTCAAGTTAACCGTTAGTAATAAAGGTACTGTATGTATAAATGGAAATTCAAGATTTTATTTATTTTACTTGCCATGATTTGTACTCTAATACCCTAACTGAAATAGCTGTCATGTAAGATTTCAAGACAATACAAAAGTTCTGTGAAGGAGAAATGTTTATTTTTGAAAGATTGAAAAGGTATGTAACATTTTAAAAGTGTCGACTTCCAGTTTCGTCATGCAGCCGCCATGGACGGCTGGGAGATTTGCTCTGCCTCATTCAGTTTTGCATCGCTGGGGGCGGCCTGAAAAGGGCCAAAAATCGCCCCAAAGAGGCGACCAGCAAGGAGGGGCTTTTGCTGGATCGCAGGAGAGCAACAACTCTCCTGTTAGAGCTGGCAATTCCTCCAAAATGGCGGACGAAAGGACTGGCCATAGAAATATGGCTCGTACCTTGGCTGCTAACAGCCGAAGTCACATTAACATCTGGCAACTTCAAAGCAGCGTGGAAAGGATTGGGTGAGGCCTGCCTCTCTTACATCCTAATTACTTAATTACCTGCATAAGCTGTTAAAGTACTTTCCCCCCTGTGGTGAGGGAAGGGGGATTTTAGCCCTCCCTCCAGAAACAGCAGCTATCAACCACTTGGGAGTTTAAAATGGAAAAATACTGGGATCCTAATTGGAATTCTATTTTCTAAAACTGGTGGATTATAAGACTTGTAACTTTCTACTTTCAATTTTTCTTTTTTCTTTTTCTTCCCTGATTTTTACTCTAACTACTATTGAAGATTTGGGTTCTTTCCCCCCCCCTTAAAATAGAGGGGGGAAAGAAAACTGAAAAGAATTAACTAACTCTGAGATGACACTTGCTGGCTAAATTTGAGACTGTAACCTGCTATTCTTTAAGACAGACTTGTTGACAGCCTTGAAAATAGATAAGATATAAAGCAACCTTGAAGCTCCATCTGCAAGAAACTCAGCTCCTTAGGTGGTGGACTTTCTGATTGTAAGTTGTTTTTTTTTAAGTTTAATACACTACAATGGAAGAAGAACAGGAATGGATTTTTTCTACAGAGGAAGTACAGGAACAAATTCTTTATATGTTAAAAGCAATTATCCAAACTCTTCAAACTCAAACTATGACTTCAACTAAAGAATCATTCTAGGCTTCCGGTGGCTCCGCCGGCGCCGTAGGGTCTCCTTTGTGAGACTCCGTCATCTGGATGTGTAAAGCCGCGAAAAACAGCGCACATCAGCTGTTTTTTCGCGGTGAAAAATCCCCTCTCCGGGTAAAGGAGAGGTGAAGAGCATCGGGAGTAAGGTTGAGCCTTCTTAAATCCCTGGAAAACAAGTTTTCAGGGATTAAGAGTGAGCTCCCTATCGCTCCGGAGGACGCTCCTATCCAGAGACGCTTCTGTCTTCAGGCAGAGAAAGACGCCGCGACCACCTCTGCTTTCTTAAAATTTAACACTGAAGAGACTGTAAGCAGGCTGAATGACTACAGGAGTTCCAAATGGTTTGCAAGTATTTTTATTGTTTTATTTTTGGTTATACATTTCTAACGTCTTCAATCAACAATGTTTCAAAATGGCGTTTAGCTTTCACTGTTTTTACTGTTAGGGAAAGTGCTGGAAGTGAAAGTGGAATCTGTTACTTTTCTCTCTCTTCTTGTTTTCTTAAGCGCAGCTAGAGAGACGGCTGTGATTTGAAATTTAAAATGGAGTGGAATATACAGCCAAATGCTAAATCTAAGCTGGATTTTACTGATGAATTTTATGAAAAAAGGTCTGATACACAGAAGACTTTTGCGCAAGAGATTAAAGAGTTTAAAGCATTTTTCAAAGAGGCTCTTACAGAAGTATTTTTTAAATTAGCTAAATTCCTTCCTCCAAATGAAGCTGATGTACAACCGATTGCTGAACAATTTATTTCACAATCTGAACATGGAGAAGAGTTAAATCAACTAACTGAAACCTTTTCCTCAAATGAAACTGATTTACAATTGTCTGCTGATTACTACATAACACAAGAGAAGTTAGAAGTTCAACAGGGAAGAGAAGAGGAGGGTTTTGAGAATGAAGATGATAACTGGATTTTGCTAGATGAAAAATTTGTTTATGGAGAGCAAGAAGTTTTGTTTCAAGAAGGGGAATTTTGTCTAGTTGGGCAGCAAGAAGAGGATTTAATTGACAAAAGGGAGGCATTGTTTTACTTTATGAAGCAATCAGACTATAAAACGAAATGGATGTTGCTTGATGAACAGTTTATTTATGTAAAGCAAGAGGATATGATTCAAGAAAGGAAGACTCAATTCAAGAAGCAACTTAGTTGCGGGGCTGAAGAAATACAGAAGAGAGACTTATTATCTGGAAGGGCGGCCTTCTTATGGCCTTTTATTTGGTTGAAAAAAAAACCTAGAATTCGCTTGAAGTAATGAAATTTAAAATTTTATGTAAGGATTTATGGGTAATTTTTAAACATTATGGATTGAATTAAGGACTAAGATTATGAGTAAGATGACTAAAGGTTGATATAATTAAATTGATGAAGGATGTATTTGTTTTGGTGTTCTAGGTTTGACATTAGATTGGAATGTAAGTTAGAAATGCTATAAATATTTTGTTTTTATTATGGAGGTTTATTTGTTAGGTGAGAGAGTCCAGAAGTTGATTGATTAAAAGAAATTTATAATTAAATAAGAGAATTAAGGTTAATCTAAGATAATGGGTTGATTTAAAGATTAAGATTATAAGTAAGCTGTATGACAGGATGTTTAAATGATATTTTAAGATATATTACTACAAATTAAATTTAGTAGATCTGACTTAGATTGACGGCTTAGATGTTAATGATAAATATTATTATTAACAAGATGAGTTGATTGTTTATATTATAAGTAAGGTTTAGAAGAGGATGTTTATATGAAGATACATATTAAGATATATTATGATAAACTAAATTGAATAAGAATATAATTATTATTATTAATATTATTATTATTATTATTTTGAATTGAGGGATTTATTGATATTGTTATTGTTAATATTATTTGTTTAATTTTAATAAGATGAGTTTTTCCTTTTTTCTCGTTTTCTTTTCTTGTGTTTTGTGTAAGAGATTGATTTGATTTAGAGAAGGTATATATTATATAGTTTAAAATTCTTGTTAAGATCATATAATAATTTTGTTTGAAGTAGTGGGGCTTTCTTCTGTTATACCCTGTAATCATTCTGGGAAGCCGTATAATTTTAGGTATGATGTTTTCATAACTGTATTTGGGGTTGGTGGAAGAATAATTAATTATTGTTACTAATGGGTTGTTTGGGTGGCCTTTGGTGGATTGAAGGATGAGTTAAGTGGAAGTTGATATGAAGGGGGAAGAATGATGGTTAATTGTTTGAGATGTTTATTTTTAGTTGAGTTATTATTATTAGAAGCATTGGAAATTGCATTTATGTTTTGTTGTTGATTGTTTATTTGTATATTAAGAGTTGATATGAGTAGCTTTTTTTTCTGTTAAAATTAGGAAAAAAAATTAATAAAAAAATATTAAAAAAAAAAGAATCATTCTATACAGAATTCTATAGAGAAAATGAAACAACAAACAAATGCTATGACAGAAGACTTAGATACTCAACAAATACAGACAGTGGAAAACACAAAAAAGAAACTGATAATAGAGAACAAGGAAAGGACTTTTCTATAAACCAGAAGGAATTTGAAGATAAAAAAGAAAAACAGATGAAACAGAAGATAAATACTTTGGGACAACTGCATCGAATTGGAAAAACAAAGAGATGACCTGCTAAATCAGCTAGCCTTCTTAAGAAAACAGCAACTGAACGCCTTATAAATATCAAACAATAGCCACAACAATACAAGGAGATCTTTTTGATGATTTAAAAGCGAAGATACGAAAGATGATTTGGCAGAGGAAAAAAGCTAGAATAAGACGGAAAGGGATTGGGGTTTTGATTTATACATGAGATCCAAAATAGAATATATCTAAATGGATAGAATATGTATTCTGAATATAAGATATTGTAACGATTTGAGATAAAAAATGGTTTTATAAAATCTAGAAATATAAATATTGAAATAAGAATATTATATTGTTTTATTAGTTGGTTAAGATATATGGTAGAATTTATATATAAGGTCTATATTTTAAATATTAGATTGTATGAGGAATTGTGATAAAGAAATTGTGCTTAATTAAAATTTGAAAAGAATAAATAAATATTAAACGTTAAATTAAAATATTAAGGGAAAATTAACCACCAGGTCACTGATATGCTAAAAGTTTGAATGTTTACAGATAACTAAGATTTGAGTTTAAGATATTGTTATGAGTTGAGACACAGATTAAGTAAAACTTAGAAGTATAAATGCTAATAATTAAATTTGTATATTGGTTTGTGGTACAAATGCTGATGGTTTAATGTATTTTTTTTTATTTTTATTTTTCTCTTTTTCTGGAAAGGAAGAAAGGAAAGAAGTAGAAGTAAGAAAAGAAAAAAATTATTAGCCCTAAATATGAGATAGGAGACTGAGAATTTGGGATCATTTAAAATCTGGAAATGATAAAGATTAAATGTTAAATTTAAATATCAATGGGAAATTAAAGTTGAGAAAAACTTATTAGGTTATTGTCTAAAAGATGGAATGTCAAATTAATTAAGATATGTATAGACTGAAGATTACTGTTGAATACTAGAAAGGTATTTTTTGTTTAATTGATAGAATAAGAACTGTATTGATCTGAATATGACAGTGGATTTTATGGGGGAAAGAGGGAATTAGTTGTTGTAATACTTTGAGATTTGTACTGATGATATTTAAATGTAATGGAATTACTGCGCTCAACCGCCACACTACTTTTCAAATATGTAAATGTAATATTGTAAAATTAATAAAAAAACTTGGGAAAAAACATTTTTAAAGTGTCAAAGTTTTGCTACATAGGAAACATACATTTATTTCTCTTGTCAATTTTGATATATCTTGATAGTTTGCATTTTTACTAACTAAATTAACTTTACTACATTTTACTGCTGAGATTATTTCTCTGCTTATGCATATTTCTTTTTTTTGTAGGTGTTAGTAAATCAGTAATAAAAACCATGGCAAATATGGATTTAGACAAAGTAAATCTTGAATTAATTGAAGCCTTGCTTGAATGGATTGTCAGTGGCAAACATTTATATCCACCAGGTAACTTAAAAATAGTTTAACAGCTGTGATCTGTTTTACAAATTGATTAAACTGAATAATTCCAACATGTACAATTTCATAAAAATAAGACATTCTTACTATTGTGATGAGGAATTACATTTTTAAAGAGGCAATGCATTCAGACAACAATTTAAAGAAACAAGACTATTTTTACTTGTTCCTTCCTTTTCCCCTTCTTTCTCAAATACAACTTAATTGTCTTTTTGTTTCCCAGGTTCCTTCTTCAAAAGTACTAATAAAATGTTTAAATAATTGTGGTTTGTTTTAAATAAATTATTAAAGGTTGTACACAAGAAAATCAGGGAGTGAAAGAGAGTAATTGTAAAAGCAAAATATATTTTCAATAAACTAAAATATTAGCTGGAGGATCATCTGAATTTAAATAAGTCACATGAACAAAATTCAGGCACTTGGCAAAAAGTATATTTTTACAACAGTTCCAGTATCCTGGGGTCATGTGATCATCATTGTGATCTTCCCAAAGGGCTACCAACAAGCAAAATCAGTGGGGGAAGCTGGATTCATTTAATGACCATATGGTTTACTTAAGTACTTCACACCCAATTAAGAACTGTGGCCAAAAAAAACTTGTAAAATTGGGCACAATTCACTGCTCACTTTATGACCGAACTTTTGGTCCCAATTGTGATCATAAATCAGGGACTACCTTTATAGGATGACTTGAGCACTAAGTGACAAGGGGCACTTATTAGAGTAGCTTGGAGGTCATGACAGTGCAATACATGAATAACTGTAGCATCACCCAAGCATGAAAATAAATGCTCTGAAAAAGGAATATTAATGTACCTTCCTTCTAACACACTAGACCAGGGGTTCTCAACCTTGGCAACTTTAAGACTTGTGGACTTCAAGTCCCAGAATTCCTCAGCCAGCTTTGCTGGCTGAGGAATTCTGGGAGTTGAAGTCCACAAGTCTTAAAGTTGCCAAGGTTGAGAACCCCTGCACTAGACCATAAGTCTTTAAACCTTACTAAGTTAAAAACTCTCATGCAAATAACGCAAGGAGGACAAAAAAGGTGTTTAGGTGTAAAGAACCAATGGAACTGCCTCCATTATATGTAATAAATTGAGGCCTTAAATGCTCCCTGCAGACCCAAATCAAGGACTTATTGATCATGCTAACTGCTTTTTCAGGGTAACTCTTCCATGTTTAGTTATTTATCACCAACTACAATTGATTTTTAATATATCTATAAAGAATATAATAGAATGTCCCTGGTATAATGAATAAAAATGTTGATACAAATAACATTTTAAAGCACCCATGTACAGTATTACACAGATAAAACAAAATGAAGGTAGGTAGGTAGCACTTAATGTATAAACAAGTACAGAACTCATAGATTGCAGAACTCCAGAATTATTTTGTTTTTAATAGACACTTTAAAATTATTTTCCATCACTTTTAAAAGATTCAGAGACAATATTTCACATAGGAAAACATTTATGGGGAAATAGTCATTGATGTGCATGAAGCAACATACATTATGGACATCTGCAAAGGCAGTAAATGACACATGTCCAAAAGGTGCAGAACTTTGATCTTTCCAACATCCCTCCATTTGGACATCATTGTCTACCCTGCCCATTACCCACAATTATATAAAAGGCATTTGTTGTCATTTTGTTTTCCAAATGGAAGTACTTTCTGCATTGGAAAATGTAATATATGAAGCAGCAGAAGGGAACTGAGAAAAACAAAGATAAATATGGCAGTGAAGGAAACAGAATAGCTTCTACTCATTATTTTAATTCATGTTTAGGTGCAGTACTGATATTTTTGCCAGGCTTAGCAGAAATCCAAGCATTATATAAACGGTTGCAGTCTAATGCCATGTTCAACAACCGGCACAGCAAACGGTATGTCTTAATCTACTTTTAAAAGAAAAAAAATAGAAACCGATATTTTAATCTTGTCAATGAATTTAGGCATTTATTCAAAAGTTATATAACATTTATTCCCTGGACCACATGACTTTTCTGCCCTGGAATATAGCCACAGTGAATGCTTGTATATTAATATTCTATATTTCTAAGTCAAATAGGAACTTCCTAACCATTGTAATCTGGTTATTGTACCAATAACTTGATAAATGTATATTAGCTAATCTTTTAGTATAGTGGTTCTCAACTTTTTCCGGGGCTTGACCCCGGCCCACATCGCTCATGCGCGGCACGACGGGCGCATCGCAAAGGGGAAAAAATGGCCGACCCAAAAAAATAGCCGACCAAAAAAAAATGGCGGACTGCCGTGTTTGGCGACCCCCGTGAAATGGTCGTTCGACCCCAAACGGGGTCGCGACCCACAGGTTGAGAACCGCTGTTTTAGTACTTCAACCATGTTAAATTCATTCCTGAGCAGGTATTGCAACTGAGAAGGCAGATCTCCTGGATCCCAGTAAATAATATTGCTTAAAGGAGGGACCTGGAATAAGCCCACCCTGTCAATTCTGGTGAGATGAGTAGAAACAGTTAAAAACAGGTGTCTCACAAATAACCTGCCTCTATGCCATGTAGAACTTTATAGGTGACAGTCAGAATTATTTAGAATTAGGAGCCAGTGCAGCTCATGGCACAAAACTGTTACTTGGGTGAAGAGTCCAAAACACCTGCATTACTGCAACCTGCAGCTTCTGGATACACTTTAGGGGCAACTGTATGTAGCGTGCATTACAATAATCCAAACAGGAAGTAACAAAGGTATGAGTGACTGTGAGTAGGGCCTCCTAATCCAAGAGTATGCACAGTGGATACACAAGATGGTTTTGGGCAAAGGTCCTATGAATCCAAGAGTACCCTCAACTCTGATCCAGGCAGAAATGTACAACTGAGTATCACTTGTACATCTCTGCCTGGAGAGATATCACTAGCATACCAGTGATACTTATCCATTTATTACTGGCTGATTTCAGCCAGCAGTTTCTTATTGAAAAGAAGTGAGGAGAGACAGAGCCCTGTAGTATTCTGTAAAGCAGGAGCAAGGAGTAGAGCTCTCCCTCCATCAACTGCCAACTGTACCTTAGCATAAACTGGAAAGAAAGAAGACAACCACAAAAAGTGATCTCTCATCGAACAGACCCATAATTCTTATTAGTGATAATCCCTTTGAGGCTGTTAATTGAGATGGAGATTAAAAGATGATAGTTGTTCTCTGATCTCTGGTTTCCAAAGAGCCTGAAGGCAGGACAAGAAGCAACGGATGGAAACTAATCAAGGAGAGAAGCAATCTAGAACTAAGGAGAAACTTCCTGACAGTTAGAACAATTAACCAGTGGGACAACCTGCCTCCAGAAGTGGTGAATGCTCCAACGTTGGAAGTTTTTAAGAAGAGACTGGACAGCCATTTGTCTGAAATGGTATAGGGCAGTGGTGGCGAACCTATGGCACAGGTGCCAGAGGTGGCACTTGGAGCCCTCTCTGTGGGCACACATGCCATTGCCCCAGCCTTGCCTCCCCCTGCGACCCCCTCCTCACCAGCAGCCCCCCGGAGAATTGCCCCCGAGCGTGGCCCACATGGAGCAGTGCAGCCAAGGACATGGCAGCCAGACAGCGTAGACAAGACTCTGCCCTCACGCCCCATTGCGCACAGTTGATGCTGCGGGGTGTGGGCAGAGGGCGTGGCTGCCATGGCGCTGCTGGGCGATCTGCGGCGGGCCCTGGAGGCAGTGAGTGGCCTTGCAGGCAGGCGGGGTGGAGGCGAAGTCAGTTTTTGGGCACTCGGTCTCTAAAAGGTTCGCCATCACTGGAATAGGGTTTCCTGCCTGAGCCAGGGGGTTGGACTAGATGACATCCAAGGTCCCTTCCAACTTTATTATTATTATTATTTATTATTATTATTATTATCTAGACATCAATTTTCACCAGCCCCAGCCATCATAGTCAGTGATTAAGGTGGTGGCAACTTAGCTGAAAACAGGAAAATTGAAATATTTTGTATATATACAGTGCTACTTTTCATGTTTCTTTGACTAAATCCAGCAGGCTCAACCTTTCTATTCACGTACCTATATAACATTACTTTGTTGTATACTGCCCAGAGTCCCTTCACATTTTTCAGAAATATGAAAAATAAATAAATAAAATTTGTTTTCCCATTTTATTTCTGAATGAGAACATTGAACTTTTCCCAAGACTACATATTGTTGCTGGAGGTGCAATTTCCAAAGTATTGTATCCTTGATTACAGTATACACTACATATATAATAAAGGCATTTTAGTAGTATATGGGCAATTGTACTGATGTGGCTTATTTAGTGTCAAAAAATGAGGTGTGTACTCCAAAGAAAAATTGAAATTGCCCAATTCTGATTATGTGAAAAAAGTAATATGGAGATGGAACAAATGCTCACAAAAAATATTTCAAACCTCTTCTTTAACCTTTTAGCTGTGTTGTGTATCGTCTCCATTCAACTCTTTCCAGTGAAGATCAGCAGTCCGTATTCTTCCAGCCTCCTCTTGGCATCACCAAGATCATCATATCTACAAACATTGCAGAAACTTCCATAACCATCAATGATGTGGTCTATGTGATTGATTCAGGAAAAATGAAAGAAAAAAGGTATTTAAAGAATCTGAGGGAAGTAGTAAATAAGAACTCAGAACAATAAACCATGTAGAAATGACCTGTTTGTAGTCCTCGCTTAGGGTTGTTTTTTTTCAAATCATTTTTATTACAAATTATATGTGGAAAGGATAAAAGTCAGTGCAAACTACATAAGGGGGGATGAAAAGGAACAGAAAGAAAAAAGAAAAAAAAGTAACTTCCCCCTTCACCCCAACAGGTAAAAACAATTTTAATAGTTTATCACTATCTCTAAAGAAAAGATAACCTCTCTTCTCCCCATAGCTCACCTCTTTAAGAAAAACAAAATCAAAATGCTACATCAATCAATTTTTGTCAGCAAAAGTCCAGTAAGGGCAACCAAATATAATTATTTTCTTCTACTCACCCTGACCAAATAAGCCAATCTTATAAACCTTTTTTTAAAGTTATTATTTGACCTCATCAAAAAAGTGCTGCTCACCTTTATTATAAACGAAAATCCTTTAGAACTTTAGCAGATTTCTTTTGTATCCATAAGTAAAATTTAAGCTGGGCAGGATGTATGTAAATTGTGATTACGGGTATAAATTTGAGGAGTGGTTGCAAAGCCTTCTTTACATTGTAGCTTCGAAGAATCTCTAAACAAGGCAATAAGGACTACCTGTATTCACATTCTAGTTTTGAGAAACAGGATTTTGATTACAAAACTCAAGGTAATTCTGAAGTATCTGTTACATTCTGTATCAAGGGAAGGATAGAGACAGGAAGCAAACAAGCTTGACCACAAGGAGAGATTCTAGAGCTACATAATGTCCATAATAGGTTTGCAGTCTGGTCCTCAGTTTTGGCTCGTCTGCAAAAGTTACTATTATGGTTTAGTGCTTATATCTATTTATCAGTGGATCTGTCAAATTCAATAAGGCTTTGTTTTCCTGCTTTCCTGTCTCCTTTTTTATTTGTTTTCTCTTTTACCATATTTTTAATGTCCTGTTCCTATTTAGGTAAGATTTATTACCTAACCATTCTAACCACTGAGCTGTGGTAGCACAGTGGTTAGAATGCAGTACTGCAGGCTACTTCTGCTGACTACTGGCTGCCTGCAGTTTGGCAGTTCGAGTCTCAGCGGTTCAAGATTGACTCAGCCTTCCATAATTCTGAGGTTGGTAAAATGAGAACCCAGATTGTTGGGGGCAATATGCTGAGTCTGTAAGCCACTTAGAGAGGGCTGTGAAGCACTGTGAAGTGGTATATAAGTCTAAATGCTATTGCTATTTAACATTTTTACTTGAGTTTCTTTGACATACATTTTTCCTGTTTTTCTTTTGCACATTTTAAAAGAGAAACTGGTAATATGTGAATTGATTGCCTACAATGTTTTATAAGGGTGGTGTTTTTTTTAGCACTTATCAACTTTAGACTGTAAATCTTCAAGCAGTGATTTGTTGTTGTTTTAAATGTATTTGGGAACAAGGATAAAGACTGTAAACTAGTGGCCACATATCACAGTGAACTATCATATAATTTAACTTTGGCTTATTGTGTTATGGGGAACCTTTATGATTTATTTCATAAACTATGACTAAACCCATAGTTTAGCAAGAGATTTAAACAGTTACCTAGAAGAATGATACTTTCTCAGTGTTATACTTCCTAGTTCATGTATTTTAACACTACAAACACAGTTCTGTATTTTTCCGCTGGTAGGTATGATCCAAGCAAGGGCATGGAAAGCCTGGAGGATTCATACGTGTCCAAAGCCAATGCCTTGCAAAGAAAAGGACGAGCAGGTCGTGTAGCTTCTGGGGTTTGTTTTCATCTTTTCAGTAGCCATCATTATAATTATCATCTTTTAAAGCACCAGTTGCCTGAGATACAACGAGTGCCTTTGGAACAGCTTTGTCTCAGGTATTCTTTTGCCAAATATTGCATTTTTTCCAATTAAGCCTCAACACATTATGTGGTTCATCTTGTAAATACAAATCTCCTTCAGTCCTCACTTCCTTTTTCTCCTGTTTTCTTACTTTTGTCCCTTAACGGCCTGCTTCTTGGCAAATGTGCAAACTAATTGCCTGATTTTTCCTGATTAGCTTACTCTAAGTAGCAGTATAAAAATATTTCCAACTCTAAGCTGGCAGAAGCATCTCCTCTTTAGATAGCACTTATTTGTGTGCAAGTGCCACACGTTCAGTGCCTGGGATTTCCAATTAAATAGATTGAGTAGTAATGTTAGAAGCAACCTCTATCTAGAGATGTGCAGTATTTAGATCCAAAGCAGGCAAATACGCTTCATATCTGCCAAGGGTGCTCCCAGTGTACTCAGCAGCAATCCCTTAAAGGATCAGTACAGTACTTTTTCTGGGCTCTCATAATACTTCTATATTAGAAATTATAGTCTCTGCAGTCCCAAATTTTGTCATTTTGTCAAATAAGTCATTAAATAGGTTTATTCATTTCCGTGTACCTTAGTGGCCATTCAAAGTTACAACAGACTCACATACACACACACCCAAAAGCCAAAAGCTATTTACAACCTGGTTCTGCAATTCCAACGCTCCACACAATCCTGTCCTTACCTGACTGCATTTCAGGCCCTTTATGACCTTTATGGCTGGTTGTAGTATTCCATTGTCATATGACTGTGATTTACAATGGGGTATTTTTTGGCCAGTTTCCATCTTTTTCATCTGATGGTTTTTTTGTGTTTTATTTTGCAGTTTCCATCCTTTTCATCTGTCTCTGGAAAAAAATGTTTGGAAAGGGCAATTGCTCTATAGAAGAAGTTATTAAAGGCAACCCTCTTTTCTTCGACCTAAAGTCTTTTCCCCAAATACTGTAGCTATGTTTGCCAGATACTTTTAGTGCTTTAACTGCATCAGTTTTACCTGAAAAGGGAACTGTTCCTGGAAATCACTATTTTTCTTTTTTTGGCTAATACTAGGTCTGCAGAAACCTGGAGTTAAATTGAGGATACAGTTTGGAGGACAGGAGCAAATTAGGTAGTAAGTTACTTAAAAAGATAGTAAAAGCATCTCCACCCATCCTGTGCTGTGGCCAGGATCTTGTTTTCTGTGAGAGCTATGTTTCAACATATAACCATGGATAATAATCAAATCATAGGTAATAGGGTATTTAGCCTATGGAGGTAGGTTTAGATTCTGGAGCATTGGAAAATGGAAAAATATCTCAAATACAAGAAGTGATCAGAAATAAGTATTTTATACTGCATGTTTTGAACCTTTAACAAAGTAAGAACATTGAAAATCACTGGATAAATTGTACACTGGATTCTTGTCAGCCTCACTAGGTAGACTAGACCAGGGGTTCTCAACCTTGGCAACTTTAAGACTTGTGGACTTCAACTCCCAGCTTTGCTGGCTGAGGAATTCTGGGAATTGAAGTCCACAAGTCTTAAAGTTGCCAAGGTTGAGAACCCCTGGACTAGACTAAGAAATCAACTCCACAGGAAGGCTAAAAGTATTTTTATTCAGATTGGCTATAATAACAGAAACTTGCAAGTCTGATTGTGTTATAGTATACCTTCGCTCCTTATAATTCAGTGAATTAAGGATGTATCTGAGCCACTTCCAAATATTTCCTGTCCCTTTTGGGTATAAAAGATGTTGCACAAGATCTTGTGTATGGATATTGCATATCTGCATCAACGGCATTTTTGTACTCTCCACAGTTCTGTACTTCCTTGTACCAAATAGCAGAGGGCTTGTAATTTTCTTTGACTGAACAATATTTTTTTTTCAGAATAAAGATTTTGGAAATGTTTGCCACACATAGACTTCACTCAGTGTTATCACAACTTATTGAGCCGCCAACGGGTGAATCCATAAATGCATCAAAGAAGCGGTTGCAGGATGTAGGGGCCTTAACATCAGAGGAAAAGCTTACTCCCTTGGGGCATCATTTGGCTTCCTTGCCTGTTGATGTGAGAATTGGGAAATTAATGCTTCTTGGCACCATCTTTCGCTGTCTGGATCCTGCACTAACAATAGCAGCAAGCAGGGCTCACAAATCACCTTTTGTAAGTATTATTAAGATAATCTAGGATTCCCAGATTATGGATTGTTACAGTTTCAAGAAATGACCATTCTTGGTTCCCCTTTACCAGGACATGGGCAGCTACTGAGCCACTGGTACTGGATGTAAGTGTTGGCATTGTCCTTCAATAGTGTTTGCACTCACAGCAGCAGTTCCTGCAATAGATCCACCTGCTCCTAAGCACCGACTCAATTAAGATTAAGGTGTTTGTGCCTAGTTTCACTTTCTCCCTCTTTCAAGAGTGGCTCTTTCTGGGTGTGTTCCTGGGAGGCATCATACTAGGTCCTGGCACTGAGCCTGTGCACCTGTCTGGACAGCCCATGCTTTCTTTTTGTCATGATGGATTGTGTTCTCCTATAAGAAGTAGAAGAGATGCTGTGCTTGGGTTGCCTATTTATTCGGAAAGCCCTGGCAAAATGCAGCACGGCAAGAACAACGAATCTTTATTACCACATTTAGGACAGAACACACTGGTACCTAGATATACAGTTTATACACCTAAATTTATTGATAAGACTAAAAAGTGAGTATAAAATATTAAAATTACCTAACAGTTAAATCAGCGGTTCTCAACCTTTTCCGGGGCTCAGCCCCAGCCCGCATCGCACATGTGCGACGCGACGGGGCGCATCACGCATGCGCAGCACGACGGCCCGCATCGCAATAGGGAAAAAAATGGCCGACCAAAAATATATATATATATGGCCGACCCAAAAAAATGGCGGGCCCGCACCCCACATGCGCGGCATGATGGGGCTCATCGCGCATGTGTGGCACGACGGCCCGCATTGCAATAGGGCAAAAAAATGTCCGACCCAAAAAAAATGTCCAACCCAAAAAAAAAATGGTGGGCTGCGGTGCTTGGCGACCCCCGTGAAATGGTCGTTCGACCCCAAATGGGGTCGCAACCCACAGGTTGAGAACCGCTGAGTTAAATGAATATAACAATAATGCAAATATTAGTGATGATCACCAGTATTAACGCTAAGCTTTAGTCATAGGTGGGATAAATACAGCAAATAGAGGTCAAAGTAGGGCAATCTGAAAAGATATATGAAAGTCCTGCTCAAATAAAAACATTGACAGATAAGTATAATTCTCACTGCCAGTAGAGTTATTTCAAATTTCATCTTTAACATAGGTACTCCTTGCTTAACAGCAGTAATTGGGACCAGAATTTCTGTTGCTAGGTGAAACAATGTGACACAATCAATGTGATGGGACATCACTTGGTCATGGGACGCTCCAACTTGTGTGAGCCAGTTGCCAAGCACCCAAATCGTGACCTCATGACCACAGAGGTTGGCGAGATAGCTGGAATTCTGAGTACTGGTTATATGAAGTATTACTCATTCAGCACTGTTGCAACTTTGAATAATAGCTGAACAAGTGGTCATTAAGTGAGTACTACCTGCAGATGAATATGTTCTGAGAGTCACTGTAAAGAAACCAACTCTACAGAACCATCCCCACATGGATCTGTAGGCTGCTGAAGAGAGGTTTTTTTAAAAAAAAAATCTGCATAGGACTATGCTACTTGGCCTTTGGCTGAGATCAAGTATAGACTGACAATTTTATTACTGAGGGAGGAAATCAATTAACCTATTATTTTACAGGTTTATAAGGGAGGAAGTCAGTTAACCTATTATTTTACAGGTTTGTAACACCACCAATTTTGAGAAGTTCTACTGTAATTCATTCCTATTTATACATAGAATTTAGATAAATTCTGTACAGCTCAGACTGAATTTTAATTTTAAATATATTAGCTATGTAATGGAGCATTTTTATCAATTATAAAGATTTCTCCATGGGACAAAAGAGAGGAGGCATTCAAGAAAAAGCTTGAGTTTTCCACAGGAAACAGTGATTATCTGTCTCTCATCCAAGCATATAAGGTAAGAAATAAAAAGTTACTCTTTTTACTTTAAAGATCATGTTAAGATTCTTTCCAACTTTTGGGATTAAATAGTAAGTTTAAATATTTTAAATTTCTACTCTTTAGGGGTGGCGCCAGTCTTCAAAAGAGAGCTTTCAAGCAAGTTCCACATTTTGTAGACAAAATTTTTTATCAGAAAATGTTCTTCAGGTAACATAATATTTTTATTTTGCATCTTTACCTTTTGGTGACCTTATAAAATAATTTGTTCCAATACCTACTTCTTCTTGTGCCTTATCTTTTCCCCTTATATATAACCTGTACAATTTTAGACCAGGTTTGTTTATGCTATTATTCTATTTCATTTCATGATGCCTCTGCTCTGGATGGTGAATCTCATGGTTCCAGGAGGAAAAAAGGTAGATAATTTGCACTTATGCAGAAGACATATTCAGTTCATTCGGTTGATCCTCCTCCTTTGTACCACATTGTTGCCCCATTTGAGACTATATTCTCAAAAAGTACCCAATGTGGTGCATGTTGTAAAGGAAGGTGTTGGGAAGAGGCAAGATGAAATACAGGTAGTCCTTGACTTATAACTGTCAGTGAGCCAGATTGTAATTTGTGATGGTCATAACATGGGTCAGTCATGTGACTGACCTGATTTTAT
Organism: Bothrops alternatus; assembly: GCA_034064705.1. Classification (NCBI taxonomy): domain Eukaryota; kingdom Metazoa; phylum Chordata; class Lepidosauria; order Squamata; family Viperidae; genus Bothrops; species Bothrops alternatus. The sequence continues at coordinate 17,254,811 of JARGCV010000104.1, read as the reverse complement.
AACCCTTTTTGCCGAGGTTGTTAAATAAATCACCACACAAGTTAAGCAAATCTGCGCTCGTTAAGCAAACTCCATAGTCATTTAATGAACCACTGGTTCACTATTTGTGCAGTTTTGCCAAAAACCAGAGGTAGGTGCCAGTTTTCAGCAAAACTGTCCTAAAATGCAATCATGTGACACAGAACCCTGCAAATAGTCATAAATGCAGCTGTGTTGCCAAGTGCCCGAAGTTCATTCACATGACCACATGGGGGGGCTGACTATTAAACTTCAAGTCCAGGGGTTCAAGTCCAGGTAGGTTTGTCATAACTTCAAATGGTTGCTAAGTAATCACTGATAAGTTAAGGACTACCTGTAATACAAGTAGTAATTTTTGGTTGCTATTACTAATCTTCACATTGAAGAACCTTTAGGAAACCGTTGAAGATCACTAAGGTTTACTAGAAATAATTCAGAAATCACCATCTTTAGCCACATATGGTTGTAGTTGGGAATTAATATACTGAGAACCCAATAACTGTGTATATATTTTCACTATATATTTATGTATCTTTATACCAGATATGAAGGCATGCACAGGCCAGACATATTCTATCAGTCTTCTGGGGCTGGTCTACTGCTGTACATCACCAGTTCATATCTTGGTATATGCTAAATGGGAATAAAAGAGTAACATTAATAAACTATTAGTTGCTGTTTAGAATGCTGTTTTTAAATCCTATTCGTAATTCAAAGATGTCTTTCCCATTTTTTTTAGGAAATGGCACGTTTAAAAAGGCAGTTTACTGAACTACTATCTGATATTGGATTTGTGAAAGAGGGACTCCGAGCCAGAGACATAGAACAGAGATTTTCTCAAGGAGGGGATGGTGTTCTTGAAGCTACAGGAGAAGAGGTAAGAGATTTTTTAACCTATTAATAATTGTACCTACCTTTCCATGTTTCCTTTCTTCCTCAGCTATGTTCTTAAGTAAAGGTTATATTTTACCTAATTTCTCATGTAACTATACTGATTATTTCTGGAATACTTTTTTTCTTGTCAAGATCTAGTAGAGTGAAGATGCTTTTCCAATTGCTTTGAGTATTATGAAAAGTCATTTTTTACTTTCTTACATACAGGGAAGTTCTCTCAGTCAGGTGCGAACATTGTGTTTGGTCCAACTGGTGGGTTGATGAAGCAGAGTAATTGAAGAGGAAACCTGTGATTTACATATATCACATAGTTAAACATAAGTGATGTATTAATATAAATAATATTTTGATTATAATTCTAACTTTATTGTAATTCTAACTTTGTTAAAGCTGCTTAGTACTTTAAAAATGCCTGGTGACATATGTTATTTGATAGCACAAAAAAACCCTCCAGAAAATTCAAAAACAAAAATTAGAATTTTAGAATTCATCTAATAATAACTCATCCCAAGATCTACCTAACAGTAAAACAGATCATTTAAAAATAGTTTGTATGAAAATCTACCGATATATTTATACATTTCAGGGGAATGGAGATTAATATTTTGATCCTTCCACTTAGGATATTTTTAAAATTTGACATTTTAAATATTTGTTCTTTGGGGGTTTTGGTGTGTGTAAAAGTTCTAACATGGAAATAGCATGTATTTATATATATCCTAAAACTTCTGAAGATATGCATTACCTTATTTTCAAACATTTCTCTGTAATCCTAAGATTAAGAAATCTCTTTTAAAAGATACGTACCTGATGCCTGAAATATTCAGGATTCCTTGCCGATTGCTCCATGCTACATTGTTCTTTGCCAATGTCTACCTAAGGAACAGTCATCATATTCTTTAACTTTTAGTATGTCATTATGTCACAGGCAAATGCAAATGCAGAGAATGTCAAGTTGATATCAGCCATATTATGCGCCGCTATGTACCCAAATGTGGTTCAGGTAAGTATAAATGTCAGCCGTCCCATTGGCATATGCAGCAAAAGAAATCCCTGGGACATTATTTTACCAAGAATATAACTTTACTGATAGATCCATATAGACACAGTAGAAGCAAAGCCAGTTTAAGTTTTCACATGAAAAACTGCATGTTAAAATTGGCCTTTTCTCCCGGGTCACCCTCTGTCCATTGCCCACCAATCCAGTGCAATTATCTGCTAGTATTAATATATATTTCCCTGCCTCCGGTCTCTGAAATAGGATTGATTTTAATACTGTGATATTTTAAGGGGGAATTTATACCTGAACTTCCTTAAGCATTACAATCATTTTGGTCTCTTAGTTTTCAGGATAATTCATTATTTTATTTCATATATATCTTCTATTCATGTTTATATATGTTATCAGTAAAGAAAATAAAGCTGAATGGCAATTTTTCTTCTTCATGTCAGATTGGCTTCTAAGTCTCCAATGTATGTAGCTTATTACTTGGCAACTCGCTCTTCTTCAGACATTTTCATGACTCCTTTCTGTCTGGAACCTAGTGCTCCAATCTGCTACTGTAGGCATAATGTTACTGATCTCTTAACTATGCTTTTAATACTCAACAGGGCTCTTTTTCCCCACCCCACCCCAAAGTTCAAAACTAGGACTTAAAACATTTGTAAAAACTAGCACTGCAAAGTTTCCTGGAGTTTTATTGTATTGGGTTGAGATGGGGACATTAGTTGGTTAATGATACTGCATTACAAGACCAGTCTGTGTTTATAATTGCTTGGTTCTAGGCAAGTTTGGGATAAGAGGACTTGGCTGAGGGTCAGAGAAGAGAAAGTACTGTAGTAACAAGAGAAGTGCTTACTTGACACAATAAGGCAGGGGTGTCAAACTGCCAGCCCACAGGCTGGTTTCATCATACCGGAGCCGTGCCCACCCCATTGCCGGCAATGGCGAAAAAGCTCCGATACGTCACACGACATCACGTGATGTCGTGAGTTTGACATGCCTGCAATAAGGATTCCTTGGGGAGAAGGAAAAAATGGTAACTCCTGGAAGTACATAGTGTTACAAATGAAAGCTGGTACTTAAAACAATTTGCTTTCCAAACACCAGCTAGTGACTTCAGGGTTGGGTTGGATTTGCACTGGTTTTACATACATTGATCATGCTCACAATCATGATGCTCCAATTATCTTGTCAAACAAAAGCATTCAGGCTATGGCTTTGTAATATGTCCTACTACTAAGTTTGGAATAGGTTTGGGGAATGAGGTAGTACATCTGTGTGTGTGTTGTTGTTTTTTTGTAATTTTAAGTTCCACAATATTACCATGTTGATTTGTTAGAGGAAAGCAGTTTAGTAGAAATGTCTCTTTCTATACATCTGTTGAAATAAATGGGGATTGTTTGTGGATATTCAGTTTGCAATTTTTATTTACCATTTTAGATAAAAGAACAAGAAAAGAAGTATCAGAAGGCTAATAGAGGAGCTGCTAAAATTAATCCAAAACCTGAAGCACTGATGTTTGCTACAAAAAACCAAGGTTACATTCACATTCATCCATCTTCTGTAAATTATCAGGTAATTGCTAACCTCCAGTCAGTAAAGTATTCGACTCAAGACTTATTTTAGCATACATGAGCTTATTTGTGGAAGAAATAGCATGCACAACATTAGGCAATAGTTGCCTGCTATAAGCCTCACTGAAACTTATTGAATATTTCTGTAGACACCAACACAAGCAGATGTCTTTCTCTCTTTTCTTCTGCAGGCTTCATATGAAGCCTGCCTAGAGGTTTCAGATATCACCTCCATGTCCTCTTCAGGTCTGGCCACTTTATGCTGGCACCGAACAAATTTTTGTTAGCAAAATCTAAGTGACAGGTATATAGTATAATATAGACGATATTTACAGAACCAGAGTTGTTCTTGTTTTAAATGTCCCATAAGTATTCTTTGGAATTCTGTATTTCAGACAAAGCACTTTGATAGCCCCTATTTGGTATACCATGAAATGGTAAAAACCAGCCGGATTTTTGTTCGCGACTGCAGCATGGTATCGGTATATCCACTGATCTTGTTCGGGGGAGGCCGTGTGAACATGCAGCTCCAGAATGGGGCATATGTTGTTTCCTTGGATGATGGGTGGATTAACTTCGTTGCAGCTTCACGTCAGGTAAAGAATTAAGTAATTCAGCAGATCCATTACGTTTCTTCAAGCTGTTCTCCAAATATGTTAGATTATAAATGTTGTAACCCCAATACACTTAAAGGACAACATCTTAAGAATGTTTGATATAACATTACAAAGATGACATCTTTGATATAAACAATGACAGATAGTCGTTGATTCACGACAATTGAACCCCACATTTCCATTGCTAAGCAGGAGAATTGTTAAGTGATATTTGCCCCATTTTACAACCTTTTTGCCAGTTTCTAAACAAATCATTGCAGTTGTTAAGTGAATCATGCAGTCATTCATTAAGTGAATTTGGCTTCTCCTATTGACTTTGCTTGTCGGAAGCTGGTTGGGAAGGTTACAAATGGTAATCACATGATCCCAGGACAGTGCAACTGTAATACATGCCAGTTGTCAAGCACCTGAATTTTGATCATGTGACCATGGGGATGATGCAACAATCGTAAATGTGAGAACTGCTCATAAGTCATTTTTTTCAGCTCTGTTGCAACTTCGAACAGTCACTAAATCTATGGTTGTAAGTCAAGGACTGCATGTACTTTATCATTTGCAGTAGTGGATAGTGGTGCCTTGTACAACTTTCTATATCAATATAGGGAACAGGTTCTGTTCCTTAAAGAATACCCCCTTCTGGACTGGCCCTTAAGTCTGACGTGGAAAAATGTATCTGTTCTAGAAGGCACTTATAATATAATGAGCAGCATTTTATCTAATTTTTAAAATTTCCTACATTGAAAAGGACCAGTTTCTTTCTTATGACTCTATGGCCTCAAAGTAGATAGGTGATTTAAGAACAATGCCTTCTTCATGGATATAGATGCCTTCATTGCTTGAGAACCACTGTTTTTGCAATTCACTGGCATAATACAGACCAATATGGTACTGTGTATATGTCTCATGCAGTAATGTTGCAATTACAATATTGTATAGTAAGATAAATTATAATCACCATCAATGAAATAGGCCTATCATGCTAATATATGCCTATCATCATGATAGCATTATCAACTCACAGCTTCCATAGTCATTTCTGCTGCCAGAGAAAACCAAGCCTTGCCCAGCATTCAGAGACATTTGAGGGAAGGGGGGTCTGATGGGACCAGTGACATTGAGGAATGGATTCCACCTGAAGGTTATGCCTCTTGATAAACTCTGCTCTTATTATGATGAATCCCTATCTTTCCCTCCAGCCTATTGCGCCTGGCCTCTCTGCCTGTGTCAGCAGCAGCCACTCCTGTTGTAGATGGCCAGCATGCCTGCCTCCTTCAGCCATGTTGCTATTATTGCTTCACAAATTTCAGTTATTTCCACATAGATATAGGTAATCTTCAGTGAGGGCCAGAAGAGTGGTAGGTAGAATCTCTTTTCCACTGTTTTTGCCCCTCACTCCCAGAACTGCTGTCCTGTACCTCATATGCGGGCAACAGCTTTGTCGCCTCATTCCTGAGGTGTGGCAAAAAGAAGTCTGTACGGTCAGCCATTTACCAAGTGACATACTTTCCTCCCATTTAAAGATAGAAGGAAAGCATGTAATTGTGGGAAACAGCTTTTTTCACCTTCTTAAAAACGCATTAACACATTTCTGGTGGTCTTAAACATTTTGATTGTATGATGCAATCAACTTGTGTGGGTAGATAAACTAACCTTGTAAACAACATAAAGAAAGGTACTCAAGACTAATCAGTATGTTTAACATTTCTGTGCAGAGCATAAAAAAAATCCAAGTTAACACATAGAAAACACTGCAAGTTTGATATGCATAGCCTTCCATGTATCTATTTTGCATTTCATTCTTTCTGTCCTAATTTAGAACATTGGGATACATGCAAGGACAATGTAATTATAGTTTCAAGCAATACTTTACTCAGTGGGACTTGTACAAGGACCTACAGTTGCAAGCACACTAAGAATCAAACAAGGTGTCGTTCTTGAACCACTATCCTCCTGCCACATCAGAAATTTGGAAAGGGGGGTATTCAATATTTGGTGATGCAATGTATAGCAAATACTGCACAATGTACTGCTATTCAGAAAGAGAAAATAGTGAATAGAGCTTCCAGAGTCAGAGGCTATGTCCTTCATACTGTGCTTATGAAGTGTTTTGAGTAGCTGCTATTAGAAACCTCATCCAGAACTTTATTTTGGGTGCATATTTGTGATTTCAGGTAGCAGAACTAGTGAAAGAACTTCGCAATGAACTTGACCAGCTACTCCAGGAAAAAATTAAAAACCCCAGCATGGATCTGTGTACTTGCCCTCGAGGATCTCGGATTATCAGCTTGATTGTAAAACTCGTGACGACACAATAGCATTAGCTACTGAGGATGCCTTTCTTCTAATGTTAATGACAGAAAAATGAAATGTAGCACTTGCCCTTGTACAGCTATTTGGAAGCCTAAATATCCAATTTAAAAGCCTATTTGTTAAGTAGCTCTAAACAGTTTTAGAATCATGATGGAAACTGATACACATTTACGCAAGGAGCTTGCATATTTAAAATAAAACTTAAAAGTTTTTTTTTCCTTTTGCAAAGCAAGGAATAAGCATTCAGAAAATAATTCATGAACAGATCACACATTTAATGTTTAATGATTCCCCGTTCCCTTTTTCTGTTCAATAAAGGATTGACTCTATGATAGTCTGGCAGGATGTTAATTTGTCTTTCCCCTTCCCCAAAAGGCAGTGCATGAAATATACCATAGCCATGGTTTCTATATTGCTCTGCGTCCAAAAATGAATCCTGTCCAATTTCAGTAAATTTGCATCTTCTTTCATTTAGTCAATCAGTGTTGGCTGCTAGAATTCAAATATAGTGATACCAATTATGGAATAATGTAAGCATAAAATTGGCCTAAGCTTGCAAGAACCCACTACTTATTCTCAAATAATACAGTATCGGAGCCTGATGATGTAAACTATATACAATTATATAAATATTGTAATAAATAAAGGAATTCTCAAAAGCAATAGTTGTCATTCATTCTTTTCAGGAAAATTATATTCTATTTGAAACTGCTCAAAGCATTGTGGTTTGATTTGTGGATATAGTGGGGGAGGGAAGGAAGTTTTGCAAAAATGATGATGAAAGGATTTATATTACACCTACATTGGGAAACAGCTACCTCCTAAATTTTTGAGCACAATTCTATCCAGGACAGAAAGGTGATTGAGAAATTTAATTATAACAAAACTTATTTTATGATCAACTTAGGGATTTCATCTGGGAGTTTATTATTAACAGAGCCCAAAGTTTTTGCAAACTTCTACCAAAATAAGGAAAATCTTGTGAATTCCAGTCAAACATTTTGGAAATATGTCAATAAAGTTCCTTATGAATTTCTTAGAGTTTAAAAATAAATTAGTATTTAGGACACCTATTATACTGAATTTATATTTTTAAACAGTGTTTCACCTCAACTACTTATTACTTGAAAATGTAGTGACCAATAAGTTTCATGAATATTGAAGTGAACTATCAAGGACTATGTAGATAGCAAACATTGGGTCTTCAAGTGCACTATCATTCCCACAAGTCATATTTGGAAACACAATTGTCTGCTCAGCCTTTTTCAACATGATGTCCTGCAGCTATGTTGAACTACAAACCCCACAGATACAACCAAAGCATGTTTTAATTTTCTATCGATGGTCTGACCATTCAAAGGAACCTATATGTGCACATAAGTGGCTTTATGGTAGTAGATAATATTAAAGTCAAGCAAAATATTGTCATATTGCATCTGAAAATGTCTTACGTAGAAAAATGTCCTTTTTCAATATCTTCAAAGGACTTGGTTATGTGCAGAAAATGAACTTACAGAATTTACTATGCAGTACTTTCAATTGTGAAATTGGCTGCATATTCATAGGAAAAAAAACCGTCCAAAATATTTTATTACTTTTACTACTGTCCCATGTTCTTCAGAAACATTAATACTTTGGTTTCAACTTAAGAGACTGAATAGAATAAGAATGTGACTTATTTTTAACTTTATTTTATATATACAAATCAACTTTGCAGAAACTTCAGGGGGAAAAGTCAAAATATTTTTATATAAAAATATATAAAAAACTAGCACAACCGCTACAATTGCTATTTGTATACAAAACAAAATTTGGAAACACTGGCTGACCATTAACCATTAAGCATTCCTACTTTTAATTAAACTGCTAAGTGTTTTAAGTATAATGAAATCTATATGCCTCACTGCTGAAGTGCAAGATAGTTTTGAATCAATCCTTGAACTCTACACAAAATTATTTCATTAGAGCTATTGCAATCTTCTGGTCCATATGGTGGGTCAATAGTTAATACACCTGCCACACACAGTGTTGGTTGTGATTCTCCTTGTTCTATTACAGGGATGTGGTTTTTCTCCAGCCAATTCTTCAAGGAGTTTTTCTTTCTGTCCAGCTCTTCTTGATTATAAGTTTGACTTTTTGCAGCCATGAAGAGATATGCAAGTTTTTCTTTGATTTCATCATCTCTTTCGGTCACTATTTCAATATTTTGCACAGCATGTCCTAAAACAACTAAAACAGATACTTTTCCATTCTCGAGGGGATTTGCCAGAAGAATGCTGTCAAGAATAAAAGGTTCATATGAGGATATATTAAGTCAGGGGTGTCAAAACTGGCGGCCTGCAGGCTGGATGTGTCATACGCAGGCCACACCCATCCTGGCTCCGCAAAGGCAAATGTCACGATACGTCACGATGTCACGTGACGCGATCTAGTTTGACAACAGTGTGTTAAGTGATCACTTTGCTAGTTGGCTTTTCATACATACCGGTACTAGGCCTTTCTATCAGTCTTTTGACAATGATGTTGCATCAAAAAAGTTTAAATCAGAATGAAACAGTTGCATTCCCAATGAAAGAAAGTGAAATTGCTATGGCATTACAAGCCATTCTACAAGTTGCCCAATAAACCTGGGGCTTGAGTTGCATTAGCAATCCTTGAAGTGTGTAACAATTAGATCAAGATCAAAAGCCAGAATAAATGAGGGCTCTCCAGTTAGACTCATAAAATATTTCAATCACATCATATGAATAATGTATGTTGCATGTTTGGTACTATTATTTTTCATCAGACTTATCACATTTTCAATTGACATCATGCTAAGATGTAAGGTGATTTTACATATGCTTTAAATATTCTTATATCAAATGCTAATATTGTGCAAATCATTTGATGAAGCATTTTGGTCCTGAGCAAAGTATCCCCCAGCTTTGGTCCTTAAAGTCATGAAGAAGTTGTTTCAAATTGCCTCCATTGTGTGTGCCATGAAGTGATTACTTCATCACCTATCCCAAAGGATGTCTTTTAGTGGATGCACACATATTTGCCAGATGACAGGAGGGTCCTTGAATCAGCTACTTTGCAGCTTTGAGGAACTAATCTCTCATTGTGTGTGTGCGTGCGCGCATGCGCACACACACATATATATGTGTCCTTCTATAATGCATACATAATAGAAAGTGTTCTTTTCAAAGGGGAAGATTATTTGGGATTTGAATCTGATGAGTCACCGGAATTCTTTATGGCACAGAATTCTTTTAAATTCTGTTTTAGCAACTCAATAGGAATTGATCACAAAAATCAATAGATGGCTTACAGTAAAAGTATTAATATAAATTTAAAAAAATTCCATGGTGTTAATGTACAATTATCCTTCTTATCTAAACATTTTAAAAGACATGGGTAATTATTTTTACAATAAACATAACTGTTGATTTACTATCATATTGCCTATGTCTTGATATACAAATCAACAAAAAATGATTTTTCCCCATTGTTAACTGCTAGGTTCATCACTGCAAAAACTGAAAAACTGGCATATATATTTCACTAGATCAACAAGTATGGAAATGGCTGAATAACTGACAAATTTTTTTTTTAAACCTGATAATGTAGAACAAGTTTACTAATAAATCTTGTCACCATTTATTAGTTGTAACGACTTTTTCCTGAAATTACCTATATATTTTGAAATGTCTATCCAGACAGAAATATTTAATATGATTGCATTAAAATTTCATTTGCATTCTGTTTAGGCATACAATCTCCCATTTTAATTTGCTTTTCATTTTATACATTATAATCATTCATCCCCTTCATTCTCCCTTAACACACATCCTTTCTCTGAAAAAGTATTTCTATATAGAATTCAATGATACATACTTGGCAGAAACTGGGTCAACTGTTAAAACCCATCCTTTATATTGGTGTTTCTCAGCAGCCAGTACTTTGACTTCTTTATCCACAAAAGCTAGCCATTCCAAAGGAGTTTTCCTCTGCCATTCAGTCATATTTCCTTTTTACTGAACCTAACGAGAAAACAAAGCATCATTGCCAGCAATATCCTTTGCCTCTGTATTAGGAAAACTTACCTATTTCCATGATTAAGAATAACATGGCTCTGCTGGATCAAGTCAAGGTTCATATTAGTCCAGGATATTTATTAAGAGTGGCTAATCGCTGCCTATGAAATGCTCACAAGCAGCAGTTATATCCCTCCCTGGCTATTATTCCCCTGACATTGATAGTTGGAATGCATACTACCCTGAATCTCAAGATTAATAGCTCTTGATAGACCAGCACTTCAAAAACGTACCCAGTTCTTTCTTAAACACAAATCTTATAAGTCTACAGATTTATTATGTCAAAGACTTTTTGAAAATCCAGGTGTGCAAGGTTACAAAGTCACCTCCATCTATCTGCCTGTGCACTAAAAAAAAAATAGACTATGAAGCAGGATTTACTTTTGCAGAATCAATGCTAATTTTTTTAAAGAGGCTTATTCCTTTACTGCTTAGTTATTTTTCTTTTGATTACACTTTCCACTAATTTATCTTCACCAGCCTATTATTTCTAGGATCTCCCAGAGCCCTTTTTAAGAATTACTGTTACGCTGCCTACCTTTCAGCAGAGGACTGGACAAGTTACATATTTTTGCTATGATATCAACAATTTTACATTTGGGGAATGTCTACTTGTTTGATTTCTTACTATACAATCTTTCCAAATGTTTTAGAATGCTGTTAACTTATCTTAGGCTACTAGTAGGTTACTTTGCTTTAGCAATTCCAGTTCAGTCACTTTTCTGGCTGGTTTGTTGCTGTTTTTTTTTTTCCAAATATGTTTAAGTAAATTCTTATTGGTTCTCTTCAGTTTAATTGACTGGTCTGATTTGGTTCCACCAAATTCTAAACAATTCTTGGCACTTTTAAAATTTGCTAGTTTAACATTTAATTATTGCTTATTTGTTATTTGACATATCCTGCCTTTCCTCAGGGTTCAAGTTGTACACATACCTAGCACTCTCTCCTCCCATATTTTCCACAACCCTGTGAATTGGAAGAGCTTAACCAAGAGTGGAGCAAACAAGTCTTCATCCTGGTTCATCCAAGCTGGGAATAAACATGACAACTGCTTTGGGAAGAAGGTTGTAGTTTATTGGAGAGGAGAGCCAGACAGGAAGATTGTTCTGGCAGCAAAGAGGACTGAGCACATATAGGAAGTATGTTTTTTATATCCTCTGGAGCCTTTTGTTTCGAGTTATTTCCTATTCCTGTTTTGAGGCTATTTCCTGTGTCATGTATTCTGACCTGAGTTTGGGTGTGCCCTTTGGCCTTTGTGAGTTAACCCTACCATGTCCTGTCCCAGGTGGGGTATGCAGATTTTAGGTCTTTGTCTTCCTAATCTCCTAGCTCCGGCTTTCCTACCGGTTTACATCTGCATTTGTACAGAGCTGGTTTCTGCTTGGGGGAGGCAGACTTGGGGCTATTAAGAAAACTGGGCATGCTTTCCTGCTTCAAGATCCTTGGAGGAAATATATTTTTCTGCACTTTTTAATATTTCCTTCTCTAGGGGGCTGACTTCCCACACTTGGTTATAGCCCAACACATTGGCAATATGTTTATTTTTTTTGCCATAAGCTCTATTTTTCCTTTTTTTTACATTCCTTATTAACAAATCCTTTTTTTTTTTGTTCCAAAATGTGGGTTCTTTTTAGTAGGGTAGGTAGGCTTTTCATTTCTTGACAGACACCTTCAGCTGCTAACCCCAAATTTTGATCGCAAAAATACATATTTTTCATTAATCAGAAATATAAGCACATTACTATAAAGTAAAAGTACAACCTAACCATATCTATTTATAAGTAGGGCCACAGAGTTCAGCACAACATATTCCCAGGCAAATGAGTATTGGATTGTAACCTTCATCCAACCTGCTGCCTCAGATTAAACTAATTTATAAACTAATATAAAACTGGATTGCAGTCTTGGTCACAGGAACAGCAACAAGATGTGCCCATAATGCTATAAACTTCAGAAACTGAAATAAGGATACTGATATCAGCTGAGGTTGCGTTTTACCATAAATCAAAGCAACTAGAGTGTAAAAATTTAAAACTCCTTTATTAAATTATGAACTGCTGTACATAGCCACAATCTAATGTCAATATTCTTGAATTAGATTATGTTTTGAATTAGGTATAGTGATCAAGATTCACAGTTAATATTGCATCGGTCGCTATTTCTCAGCAATTCACTTAACAGATTTCCTTTTAGAGAATATGACGAGAATGCTCCACATACTTTGCTCCAAGGAAATTCAGGGCATAACCATAATAAAGTCATAACAATAATTATGACTTTAGCCATCCGTATCATCGAAATCTTTCTTGCTAATCGATCTTCCGCATCGAAGATGAGGTTGCAATATCACTCCATCGAATAATCTTTCCACAAGATTACTGTTCGATAGTATTGAACTAACCAATGTTTCTGAATGTATGAACCCCAACACATACATTAATTTCAGGTTCGGTAAACCTGCAGTTACGAACGCAACGTTTCCCCTCGCGGTTCTTACTGCATAGTCAAATCTATAAATCTACAGGGCGTTTATTTTAAAAAAAAGCTGGACTGCAAGATTGCAGTTACTCTTGTTATTTAAATAGAGGTACCACTCACACACATCCTTGAAAATAAATTACAATCCAGACATCCAGCTTCAGCAGCCACCATTCAGAGAAGCCTTTAAAGACAGCGCGACGCCGCCATGCTCCGGCCGGGCCCTCCTTTCTGACACCCAGAATGCACTACGTTCCCGGAGCCTCTTTATTCCCCTTCCGTAGCCGGTTGTTTTCTGAGGAGCCTTTCAAGACGAGACGGAACTGAATGGAAGAAGTCCTTTTTAGAATATTAGAATCGTAGAATCGCTACGATAAAAAAAAAAGCTTGGAAAAACTGATTCACGGCGGAATTCACGTTTCTTTGGTTATCTGATTAGGAATTTACTAAGAGGCGATTCCATTTCCACGGTTACTTTATAGTTCCTCTTTCTGCTTCCGGATATTTAGGATTCAGCTTTTAAAAGACTTATCTTCTGGCCCTCGTTATACATTGGTGATCTTATTTTGGATGAATGTGAAAGTTTTGTTAGTTATGTAAGCTGCTTCGAAAAGACAATTACTTTAAAGGTAAAAATGTTTCCCGTAGCCGGACCTCGAATTTCGGCGGTTTTATGGATATTGTTTTGACAAGAGCAGGAAGTAGCTTTGATTGGCTTGCTTCTGCAACTCTTCCGGATCGAGCCCAGAGTTTTACAATTTTTAGTGATCGCCCACCCAGGTACTAACCATGTTCGGCGTTGTGTTATTTTTAAGGTCAACTAAGATGGCACTGATAACAAATAATTAAATATAGGCAAGGGTTCTGATAAATATTAGAGAAGTGAAGTAAAAATTAGGAAAAAAAACCCAGTAAGTTTGTTTCCCTAGCGCTCTACAGTCTGGGAGAATCTCGATCCTCAAACGATTTTTAAAATACATATTAACTACGGATAATAGCAGCCGTTGTTAATACGGCTTTAAAGCTAAAACGAGCGCTATTTTAAACACGCCTTTTTAAGGGACACTTAACGTCGCTCAAAATGGCGTCACAACCTATTTCCCATCTCCTCCCCTTTTTTAGCCTAACGTTACTATGGAAACAAAAACTCTTTTTCCCGCCTCGCCAGTCCGCTACGGTCTCACAATTATACTGCGCGTGCGCAATAACGGCGCAATCTATATAAGGACCTACAACCCGCATGCGCTCAGCGACAGTTGTTTTTTCGTTGGTGAAGGGATGTCGCGCTATAGCCGTTATGGTGGAGGTAAGTGATGAGAATTCAAGTGTGGTGCGAGGAAGGTGTCATCTGTATGTGTGTGTGTGTGTCTGTTCTCCGTATCAGGTGGCGTAATTTCACTTTTCGATGATACCAAGCTGTAGCTACGGTATAAGGTTAAGCCCTGCTAGGAAATTATCCGGCGCCATTTTGCACATGTTATGCTGGATGTACCGAGGCGAACTTCTTTCGAGTTGGAATTACTAAGCCTAAATGCGCAAATACGCTGCTGGCTTGCTTGAGGAACATGTTAGTGGAGGTAGGCAGGCATTTAATGATTTAATTGATTTTTTTTTCTCCCTTCCTGTTAATGCTACTACCGGTGTACGGGTAAAATGGAGGCGGTACTAAAGATGGCGGCGCCCGTGATCGGCGGGGCAGGAAGACGGTGGGGGAAACGGCGGCATCGGGCGGGCTTGCACCGGAGTAGCCGCGTGTGTCTACCGCCCGGAAGCGGTGGTGGCCTAGTGCGCACGCGCGCGATGGAGCATGAGTGCTGCTCTGCCTTCTTGGCTTTGTGATTTAGCGGCTTGCTGGGTCCGAGTGGGTGGAGTAGTTGGCTGGAGCTCCGTGTGAGAGCGGAGGACGGCTACTTTTGTCCTTTTGTGAAAACAGCCAGTGTAAGGCGAATAAAAATTAATTGTAAAATAGACAGTAGCGTTGATAGCACAGCGGTGATCACAAAACCTAAAAAAACACTACTATATCCAGTATGCTAAGAAACGCTTTTTATAGGAAGTAAATAACCTGGTTAAATTCATCTGGAAGACTTATTGTATTGTAAAATAAGGTTCCTCAACTATAGTGAAACTTATGCTCCATTAAGTATGTTTTTCTATTTGAACTAATCTTAAGATGACAACGTTTTGGAAATCACTGTTTTCTATTTTTGCAGAAACAAAAGTGTACGTTGGTAATTTAGGAACAGGCGCTGGTAAAGGAGAACTTGAACGGGCTTTTAGCTACTATGGACCATTACGTACTGTGTGGATTGCACGAAACCCTCCCGGGTTTGCATTTGTTGAATTTGAAGACCCAAGGGATGCTGAAGATGCTGTTCGTGGTCTAGATGGAAAGTAAGTAGGAATAAAAAATTATTTGTGAAATAACTTCCATTTTTATGTTAGGTAGGTTGACTGAAATGTTTTGCTCTTGTAGGGTGATCTGTGGTTCTAGGGTTAGAGTGGAATTATCAACTGGTATGCCTCGTAGGTCTCGCTATGATAGACCTCCAGCTCGACGACCATTTGATCCTAATGATAGATGTTATGAGTGTGGCGAGAAAGGTCATTATGCTTATGATTGTCATCGCTATAGTCGTCGGAGAAGAAGCAGGTATGTGTAGATACAAATATCTTGTGTTTTAAGTTATGTGTAATTTTGATTAGCAAAATATTAATAAAGCATTTTAAAAATAGTATAATTATATGGGTATGTTACATTTGTTTATATTTTGTGTTAAAATGTTAATATGTTAATAATCAACCTGATCAAAACCTTTCAGGTTTCTTCGTTTGAGTCAGTCGCCTTGATTCAGAATGTCACGAGCCTTAAGATTTCATGCTGAGGCGCCTTGCAAATCCGACAATTAAGATCCTCCTAGACCTTGAGGTGATCAGCATAAGAGGCCAGATCCCCTCGAGCCATCTACACGTAGCTTCACCTTATTCTTTAAAGGGCAGAAAAATTGAGACGGTGATCGCCGTAACAGTAAATTTGGCTTTCAATTGGGCCCCCCTCCGGTTTAAAAAGAGGAACACCAGATTGACCACATTCCCACCTAGAAAAATCTTCTTGCGTCAATCAAGCCTCACCTGGCTCATTTGGCTGTCAGTTTGATCGTCGTTAGATTGAAGAGAACACCTAGATGCAGCGATCGGCTATAGATACTTCTAGATCGTCTAGATCTGCTAGACCTTGGGCCAAAGACGGTCGGCCTGCAAACTTGCAAGGTTTATTTTAAATACACATTACAGTGTTTTATATTATTATGTAATTCTAAATGTTATACATTTTATCTTTTATTAGGTAGTAAAAATACTCGAGACAATTAGGCCCTGATTTTTTTCGCTGATGGACACTAATTTTTAGATAGCTGATTTGGCTTCAGCGAGGGCTCCCATGCTAATTGTTGAATGTGTAATTTAATTTTTTCCCTCTAACTGAAACTAGGTCACGGTCTCGGTCTCATTCAAGGTCCAGAGGAAGGAGATACTCTCGCTCACGCAGCCGAAGTCGTGGCAGGAGGTAAGCATTTACATATGTGGAGCATTCTAGCTTTAGCAGGCAAAGAATAGTATAACTGTAAATCTGTTTCCATTTAGATCCAGGTCTGTCTCAGCTCGCAGATCTAGATCTCTGTCTCCTCGTAGATCCAGATCTGTATCGCCACGTAGATCCCGTTCAGGTTCTTTAAAAAGATCAAGGTAATTTGGTTAATATTTTTGATTGTAAAATAGGTAGTTCTTAGTTTTTGAATGCTGCAATGTTCCTGTGTATACAAATCAGCTTAACAACTGTCAGTGTTCTGAATTTATGTGTACAGTATAGGTAGTACTCAACTTATAACCATTAATTTAGTGATTGAAGTTACAATAGCACTGAAAAAAGTGAATTATGACCATTTTTCACACTTAATGACCATTGCAGCACACCCATGGCCACATGATCAAATTTTGGATGCTTGGTAACTGACTTGTGATGCAGTATGTGCTGGGGTCATGTGATCAGGTTTGGGCTCAGTTGTCATAGGTTGAGGACTATCTGTAGTGGATGATCTTTTTGCATGTGTTAAGGATTAAGTCGTTTGTGTAGTGTTATGAATCTGGCTCAGGCAAGTGATAGCTTGCTTTTGGAGTAGTTTGGCTGGTGATTGAGAGCATTCACTGTATGTAGCTAATGCTGGCTTTCCTGCTTTGAGTGCTCTTAGTTTACTGAACTATACTATTTTTTAGATTGCTTATTATGAGAGTGAGTTGCAGGTACTCTGGTGATCAGTGGCATCCATTGACACATTGAGAAATCACTTACCATCAGATGCTGGCAGCACTAGCATCCAATTGGTGTGCGTGAAAAGCCTCTCCACTGATATAATGAAAGATAGAGCATAAAAATAAACAGTGAAAAAATTCCATTACCAGTTGAACCTGTCACTTTTAAGAAAGCAAGCTACGTGAAGCCTTGCAACTAGACTCATCCAGTGAGATCTGTTGTGACAGTGAGGAGAATCAAATACTTTTTTTTGTTGCCAAATGACTGCTGAGGGAAGAAATGCTTGTGGCGGGGGAAACACCATATAGAATTTTATAGATTTGGAGTCTTAAAATTTGCAGTTTTCTGCTGTTTTAAACTGAAAAGGAACCCCTGGTAAATGATTGTATATTATAGCTGCCTCTCTAGAATCTTAACTTTAATAGCATATTGATATTTCTATTTACCCAAGTAATCTGGAATAATCACATTGAGTTTTTTGACTTATATGAAAAATTCAGGAACTGGGGACACCAGTATTGAATTCCTTTTTTTTTTTTAAACCCAGGTCTCGATCAAGATCCAGGTCGAGGTCAAGGTCCATTTCACGTCCCAGAAGCAGGTAAACTTCCATTTGTGGACCTTTAAAATAACAAAAATAACAAATGTGAAATTTGCCACTGTTAGAAACTTTTGCTTAATTTGAAAATAACTAATTTTTTTTGTTTATTTAGCCTTTGCTATATTTGAAGAAAAATGGCCTTAGTCTTTTTTTATATGTGCACACGCACACAATTTATACTATGAAGACATCTATATTATGAACTTTGTATTTGTGGAGTGCCCTTTTGGTTCCAAATATTTGGTAAAGAAATAGTTGCAAAATGTTTCTTACCGTCAGATTAAACCTGCATTTTGTAAAATAAGAATCAGGACTGTAAAGTAAATTAGTGAGTATGTTAATGTTAATCAAGATTAATTGATATTTCAACAGCCGCTCTAAATCACGATCACCATCTTTAAAGAGAAGGTAAGTTAAATCTGTAGGTTGAATTACTTATATTGTTACAGTTAACTAAGAAAAAGTAATTTATAGTAATGGTCTCTGCATAGATCTGTGGAGAATACAGAAATATTGTATTGTGAGGTTCTTCATCTAACTAAAAAAATGTTATAGATACATAACAGTAAAATTTTGCAACTTTTACTAGTGTGAATTAGTATTCAGAGCCTCACTCCAAAATAGGAAGTTTTTACTTATATTAAATTATTGAGCACATTATCTTGATTGTTTTAATGGACAATAAAATTAAATGGCTCATAGTCAGACTGAGAAGGTATAGAGTTATAACTGGCCCTGAATAAACTTTGGGAGTAACTCTGCTATAGTGCAGAATAATCTATATTTTGAATGACAGTTAGTTATCCAAGAAAAGTAAATCTAGATGTTTAATCCAAATTAGAAATGTATTTAAAAGCATTTTACTTGATTTAATCTTCAGTCTTGCTTTTTCAGTTTTGATATGAGCCATTTATATCCATTCTCCATTAATTCGCGGTAAGTATGCTGCTTCTTGAATGCTTTGAAAACTTGGCTATACTTTCTTGTGGGAAAGGGGGTGCATGAATTGTGGAAATTTTGCTTTGGTATTTCACATTAAAAATTTACATGGTTTCCACTTGATTTCTAACATGTTCTTTTACAAGAATAACCCAAATAACTTAAGCATTAGGATTAAATTTATTATTGCCCTAGAAGTAATAATGGGCTTGATATTATAACACTAATCCATTAATCTAGTCAAACTTTTTATTAACTTCTTGTGACTTGGTTTCTCTTTGCCCCTTTTTTTATTTCTAGCCGTTCACCATCAGGAAGCCCTCAAAGAAGTATCAGTCCTGAAAGACTGGATTAGAATGGCAAAGAACGTGTTAGGAAAAGTATTGTTTACGTAATTTTAAGGGATTTCTTTATTGAGAAATGTAAGGATTTAGTTCGCTGAAGAAAATCTTTTCTAGGATTAATGCAGCAAGGATCTGGATCTTTTAGTAAAATCTGTAAAAGCTGCTACAGTAGATTATAGTGCACAATTTCTTGTATGTAACAACATCCTATGATCTCAAAAATGTCTTTTTATGGGCACATGAAATAAAATGTGTTTCTAACTTTGCTATAATGTTATTTGCTTCTGTTAATATTTCAAGTGCATGTTAAAAAGCAAACTCCAAACAAATGCCTTAGTGTTGTATCAAAATGCTGTGCAAGGATATATTAACTTGTTACTACTAGACTGCCCGCAGTAGACTTATGTGATTTAGGCACAATCTTAATGACTTGAAATGGTGTATCAAAGAAGCTGCTTGTCTGGTTTTGTACTATATATTGATATGATCTGTTAATTCATACTGCAGGGTGCTATTGTGTCTTAATCCAGGCACAGTTAACTATTTAAAAATAAGCCCAAGACAAATTCAGGTGGCCACTTGGCTCCAGTCTGGAATTATTTAACAAAGCGATTAGGTACTTCCTCTCTGTCAGATAAAGCATCATTTGGGCAAGAGCAGTATTATTGCTCTCCAAAACAAAATTTTAAGACAAAATTGCATTAGGTCTGGTCCCTTGTACAGAATTCACTGAGAACAATTTTTGTTATCTGTCAAAGTTGCAAGGGATTATTAAAAATTATTAAATTATTATTTATTAAATAATTTGTTAAAAATTATTTAAATTAAAGCAGTTAACCATTTTACAGAACATAGGTTTATTCCACATTTTATTTCTTTATCTCCTTTTTCTCATGAAATTCAATATGAAGTTGGTGCCTCATCCCTAAATTAACCTTATAAAATAGATGGAATAGGAAAGTGACTGATCCAAAATCACTTAGATTATATAGCTAAGGGAAAACTTAAATCTGTGTCTGATCCTAGTCCAATAACTTACACACTGCACCACATGCTTAGCTTCTTATATGAGGAATAAAACCACTTCAAGACTATAAAAAATCATTTTCTATTACTAGACTTAGTGTTATAGCAAACATCTTAGGAAGAAATTCAAAAGCAATTCAAGTAACAGTATGCAATATCTTAGTACAGCTATACTGTTTCCCAAGATTGCTTGTGTCTGCTTTAAGAAACAACATGTCTCAAAGTATCTTTTGGAGTTTAAAAGCAAAATGCTGCATGTCCCTAGTTGTCAACACTTCAAGTATTTCTACAAAGAGACACATGGCTTCAGCTACATTTCATATATCTTTAGGATTGCAGGCATTCTGCAATAAAAGGAAGGCATTTGCAAGGGCATTAAATAAGTTGGCAATGCTTTTCAAGGGATGCTGTATAATTTAATGCTTAGCATGGCTACAGTATCTCCCCAATGCTTAGCATGGCTACAGTATCTCCCCAGTTATCTGATTGCATTTCCTTGCCACTTTTTATAGTCCTTCCTATTGGCCACTGTACTATAAACTAAATAAATTATAAAAGGTGAAGTACCTTTCTGTGTTGAGAACAAACTTTTTTGTTGAAATAAAGCTTCAGTAGCTACTTTGACAAATTCATTTGCATGCCATAGACTAGCTTCCTTTCAAAAAACTGCCATTAATTGCAGACTTAATCTACCATCTTGTACTGCGTTCATATAGTGATAGAATGTACACTGCCTTATTTATCAACTATATTTTTAATGTGAAATTTTTAAACCTCAAGCTTGAAAAATGAGTTGGTTACCTGAAGTGGGAGAGGTCTGACTCACACTTTCTGATACAAAATCCATGGGGGGTTTCACTGTTGATAAATCTGGACCTCAAGAGTATTATATACCAAAAAAGTGAACAAATACAATTTAAAGTGGCACCAATTTACTGTATGTGGGAAAGGTGAATTGGCTTCAGTCAATCTTCAAAATAGGCATTGAGACGGAATGCTTAGTCTTTTTAAGAAGCAAATCCTTTCCCCTCAGCCCTTATATTGAGTCCTTATTGCTGGGGGTATAATATCACCTAAAAGATTGGAGATTATTGTGGAAGTGGTCTGGCCTAATAAATCATACATTAATGGCTGAATTTGATGTGCTTTATAATAGAATTCATTTACTGCAAATCTCATTTCAATGAGAAATCAGTCTCAAGTCCCTTTAAGCATGCTAGGTAATATTACAGCACAGTTCTAGTTATCTATTCACCATACCAACTGTATTTCGTTCACAAGAAGAAAATTAAGCCACGTTCTGAGAATTATTTTTTTAACTTATCTTGAAAAATAAAAATGAATGAATTGGTGAGATAGATATACTATTACAGTATTACTGTTCTTAATTATCCCACAGTAGATTGGAAACCGACTATAGTTCTAAGCTGTTAATGACAAATTGTGTACACTATAGTGCAGAGCTGATTTGAGCAGACTTACATACACCTAACCATGAGATCTAGCAGTTCATTAAGGATATATGCAATCATTAAGAACTGACATCAGTATATTCACGTTACATCTTTGGCTCAGCCTCTTCCTAAGTCTGTACGGAACCCTTGTCCCAGAAAAATTATGGTTGAATTAAAGAGGTTATACAATGTTAACCATTCAAACTATCCTAAGTGCTCAACAGTAATTTGGAATGTTAACTTCTGAAATAAGTGGAAACTACCCTGCCAAATATCTATGATCACATTATTATGTCTCAGTAATACCTGCATTGTCAAGGAACACGGCCAACAGACCAGCTTAATGAAAGTCTTCGTGATTTTAAATTAGGACTTCATTTCCTATTTGTATTTAGAGCAGATGTAATATAAAATCTTTGTCAAAAGGTGATAAACAGATGATAACATTCAATTTGTTGAGTGAACTTAAATTTTACTACTTTTCTATTATGAAGAGGGGACTTAACCAAATACTACCTTTTAATGGTTTTCTTTGATAAAATGTGTGCTATAATCAGGATATTCAGAATCTGATTTAATCACTTAAAATATTTTTGTAAAATTAATTTTTACCAAGATTTCATTTAAGATACAGAGAACTTGAAACATGTTGTGGTATTATATTCATCTCCTGGGTACAGCAGGACGTCTGGGAAATTAGACTATAAAGAAAAAAAAACACTTTAGGTAGAACCATACTTGTACTCAATTGTTTGCATTTAAAAACAGCTTCAAAATACTCTGATCAGTGTTCAGCGGTTTTTCCAAACTTTATATTCTTGTCTGGAATGGAAAACATTTCCCAAATGATTGGAATATTTGTAATCTTTTTCAAAACCTATTTTTTTATATTCTAACAAATATGAATTGTATGGAAAGATTGGCTAAAATGGACACATTTAATAGATAAGTGCTTGACAGCTATCTGGTTTATGACCTGGTAGTCGAATTTGTTGGCATTAAGAGCTAGGCAAGATACAGAGAAATCACATTCTTTGAAGGTTGTATTTAGATTTCAACTGACGGGATCGCTTTTTGAATGCAATTTAAAATCGGGGGGGAGGAAGGAGCAGCATATAAATATAATTCTATTATATGGCAATGCAAGATTTCTCTTCAGCTCCAACACAGAACAATATTTCATTTAATCTATAGCTCAATCCATAATATCCCAATGGCAATGGCTTCAATATATTGTGATCCAAGACTATTATGTGGTGTCTTCTAGCATCTAAGAAAATGTACCTGATTCACGGCATTTGGCCAGTTTTGTGTTTCAAGGCAGAAACCAGAATGCTTGAGGTACACTTGGCCCTCTTTACCCTTTAGAGTCCCATCCAAGAAATTTCCTGTATAAAATTGAACACCAGGTTGAGTTGTATAAACTTCTATCATTCGGCCACTAGGAGGATGATAAGCTCTGAAAAAAGACAATAGATGGTTAATAAATTAGCCTTTCTGTGTACTCCTACTTTCAGAAATTCCATTTTTGTCTTGATAAACTGTTAAACTTCTTAAATTTAAATGTTAAACAACTGCCTTGGTTTAACCTACAACATAGGGGTTTTTTTGAGGGGGTAAAATGAGGTCACTGCCCCATACATGCCATTTGAGCTTTAGCGAAAGATGTGTTGATTTAAATAAAAAATCCTTTAAAATGTAATCTATGAACCTTATTTTCAGACGAGGATATAAGATTGCAGCCTTAGATTTGTTGCCACAAACACATTACCATTTCACATAATTTTAACATCAAAGTTTTTAAGAATTAAATTATTTTCTTTAAAAAGACAACTGTACCTCTAGTCATCATTTTAAGTAAATGATTTGATAGTACCACTTTATACCACACTGGTGAGACCATACTTGGAATATGGTGTGTAGTTCTGGTCATCACAATACAAAAAAGTGCTGAGACCCTGGAAAGTGCAGAGAAGAGCAACGAAGATGATAGAGGGCCTCTTGAGGCTAAATCATATGATGAACGGTTGAGGGAGCTAGGTATGGCTAGCCCAGGGGTAGGCAACCTTGGCTCTTTTATGACTAGTGGACTTCAACTCCCAGAATTCCTGAGCCAGCACGAGTCATAAAAGAGCCAAGGTTGCCTGGTCTAGACCCCTGGTCTAGACTATCAAAGAAGGATTAGGGGGGACATGACTATCTTCCAGTACTTCAGAAGCTACCAATGAAGGAGAATATTTGTAGCTCGGTTGAAATGAGGGGTCCTTAGTGCTCTCTTGAGCTTGTTTTCTTGCAGAACTTGCACTGATGTTACCTAGTTAGGGTAATGAAACATCTGCAAGAAAACAAGCAAACTGGAGAGCACCAAAGACCCCTCACTTCAGAAGCTGTCACAGAGAAAAGGGGATTGACTTATTCTTCAAAACACCAGAGGGCAGACAAGAATTAATGGGTGGAAGCTTGTTAAAGAGAGAGAGTAGAATAAATTTTCTGACAGTCCGAACAAATAATCATAGAATAGCTTGCCTCTTGGAGGTTTTCAAAAACAGACTGAACAAACATTTGATTGTGATGAAAAAAAGGCTCCTGCCTTGAGCAGGGAGCTGGACTAGACCCCTGAGGACCCTTCCAGCCTATGATTCTTATGTTCTATTTAAATAACACAGAAAGGCCAAAGTTGTCATTATAAAGTGGATATCAATCTCTTCATACACAAACAGAATCAAATGAGTGTTAACCTCCCAAGATCACTTGAGAGCGAGTAAAAATAAGAATAAATACACAATACCGGTTTCCTTCTAATCCTTGATAAAAAAAAAATCCACATTCTAAAGGGAAATAAAGCAGATTCCTCAGTAGAACTGTGCTGTGTTTTGTATGTAATGGGGGGAGGGGAAAGTCCCTCAAAGTACAAAAGCCTCACATAGCACTTCTTGGCACCCTGCTTAAAGCAATGGCATCTTTCCCTGAGGTTGATGAGGTGGCTGCTGTACAATAGCAGGAAAAATGCACTCGGTTTAAGAAATTCAGGCAGGATCCACTTGCAACCTCCAAGATATCTTTTCCCCTTGAAATCCAAAGCCGTACAGTTCTCTATTGCTTAGGTAGCTATGTTACCACCACCACCGCAACAACAATAATAGGTTGGAAGGGACCTTGGAGGTCATCTAGTCCAACCCCCTGCTCAGGCAGGAAACCCTATATCATTTCAGACAAATGGCTGTCCAGTCTCTTCTTAAAAATTTCCAGGGTTGCAGCACTCACAGCTTCTGGAGGGAGGTTGTTCCATTGATTAATTGTTCTAACTGTCAGAAAATTTCTCCTTAGTTCTAGGTTGCTTCTTTGGTTAGTTTCCGTCCATTGCTTCTTGTCCTGCCTTCAGATGCTTTGGAGAATAGCTTGACTCCCTTTTCTTTGTGGCAGCCCCTGAGATATTGGAACACTGCTATCATGTCCCCCCTCGTCCTTCTCTTCATTAAACTAGACATACCCAATTCCAGCAACCCTTCCTTATATGTTTTAGCCTCCAGACCCTAATCATCTTTGTTGCTCTTCTCTCTACTCTTTCTAGAGTCTCAGCATCTTTTTTACATTGTGGTGACCAAAACTGGATGCAGTATTCTAGGTGTGGCCTTCCCAAGGCATTGTAAAGTGGTATTAACACTTCACATGATCTTGTGTCTATTCTTCTTGTTAATGTAGCCTAGCACTGTTTTGGCTTTTTTGGCAGCTGCAGCACAGTGCTGGCTCATATTTAAATGATTGACAACTAGACTCTGAGATCCCTCTCGCAGTTACTACTAGTGAACAAGGTACCACCTATATTGTACCTGTGCATATGGTTTTTCTTGCCTAAATGTAGAACCTTACTTTTTTCACCATTGAATTTCATTTTGTTAGATAGCGCCCAATGTTCAAGTCTGTCAAGATCCTTCTGTATCATAAGCCTATCTTCTATAGTTTTGGCTATTCCTGCCAGCTTGTGTCATCTGCAAATTTGATGAGTTCCCCATCTATACCCTCATCCAAACAGTTGATGAAGATGTTGAAGAGCACTGGGCCCAGAACAGAGCCCTGGGGCACCCCACTACACACTTCCCTCCATGTAACTGCAGTTCCATTGAGGACCACATGCTGAGTACAGCCGGTCAGCCAGCTACGAATCCATCTGGTGGTGATGCTGTCTAACCCACATTTTTCTATCTTATCAAGTAGTAAGTTGTGGTCTACTTTATCAAATGCCTTCCAAGTAAATTATATTCACAGCATTCCTCTGGTCCACTATTTTTGTCACCTGGTCAAAGAATGCAATAAGATTTGTCTGGCATGATCTGTTTTTGACAAACCTATGTTGGCTTTTGGTAATGACTTTGTTTGCCTCTAAATGTTCACTGATTCGTTGCTTATCTTTTCCAGAATCTTCCCAGGTATTGAGGTCACACTAGTAGGTCTATAGTTTTCTGGATCCATTTTTTCCCCTTTTTTGAAGAAGGGAACTACATCAGCTCTTTTCCAATCTTTTCCCTTTTTGTAAATACAGATGCAAAAAACGAGTTGAGTAGTTCTGCTTTCTCCCTTGTCACCTTCTTGCCACTTTCTCCCGCTAATGGACCAATAATTCCCTTAACTTTTTTCTTGTTTTTTACATGTAGAAAGCAGCTTTTTTTGTTATTTTTGACTTTTGTCGCAAGCCTTAGTTCATTTTGAGCCTTAGCTTTCCTCACTTCATCTTTGCAGGCTGAGCTATTTGCTGATATTCTGCCTTAGTTATGTGCTCCTCTTTCCACTTTTTATACTTGTCTTTCAATATATCAGAAAGTTCTTATGTAGCCATACTGGTTTCTTTTGAGAGTTGTTATTTTTCTTCTTTGTTGGTATTGTGCTAGACTGGGCTTTTATAATCTCACTTTTCAAAATTTCCCAAGCTTCTTGAGTTGTTTTCCCCTTGAGGATTCTCATTCATGGAATCCTTCCCAAGCTCTCTCTAAGTTTATTGAAATTAGCTCTCTCTCTCTAGTTTGACTGTGTTCTATTGCTTGTGCTTGCAGTACATTTACAGCATTCTCTGTTCAACCAACAGAAGCAAATTATGTTGTAACATGACAGAGATAACACTGTGATTATAATTTCAACGTGGACCAGAATAATTTCAGACTCAAACAGATAAAAATAATAAAATATAAAAATGTGGAAAATCTAAAGTTATGATTTCCAATGGTAGTTTAAAGCATGGTAATTTAAATTCCAAAGAAAGGTGTAGATCTCAATAAAGCTCAAAGAATATGAAAATACGTTTTGTTACAGATTCTATTCCAAAACTGACTTTCATCAGATAACACTTTTTTCTTCTAACTTCTCTGATAACCTCCTTTCTACATAGACAGTAAAATTTATCCTCTTGACTATTTTGCTATATCACCATTGTCTTTCCTTTTTTCCTTTGGAGGCAGGGGCTCTAATTTTAACAAATTTAAATTGGCATTTAGTGGTATATTTTTTTACAAAAAACAGAATATTAATATTTGATTGAATCAATCAAAAGAGAAAAGCGTAAAGCAAAGTTAGAGTGAAACATTTACAACCATCACATATAGAGAATAAATGAATTAAACCAAATGTTTACCTGGCACAGAAATGTTCTTTTCTCTGGACCAAACAAAAGTTGTGATCAAATCCATTCAGCTGAAACTTCTGCAAATGACTCCCAAGTTCTTTAGGCTTTCGAAGGTCAAATGGAGTATTCTGCACTGGTGTGATCTTTCCTGATTAGCGAGAGGAAAACAAGTCAAAATAGGAGTGAGGATATAAAGGAACTGAGGTAGCATGAAATATTCAGGTGTTTTATTTGGTTGGTTGTTTATTTATAAAATGTTTTGGCCACCCATCTTACCATAGGGTAACTCTGGGTGGCTTACAGTTACATATAAGCTAAAACATAAAAAGTTAAAAACAAACATTAAAACCAAAGACATGATTATAAAAACATAAAGGACATGAAACATAAAAAATACAGTGACTGTTGGCTTTTCACAGTTGCCATTAATGTATACTAAATACATTAGTATGCACTGTAATTTTAAAAGGGGCGTTGTCTTACCTGAACGCCTTTTCTCAGCATGAAGACGTATAATCCACCGGTGGGTTTACCTTAGCCAATTAGCTTGAGACTAGGTCATCCAAAACTTTAGCCCCGCCTCTTCCGGTGTTACCTTCCTGTTCCCAGTTTTGACCTAGTCTCCAGCTTGAGAACATCTCCTTTGGGTAGCTCCGTAACTGAAGCTATCTTTGGGCGAAGATTTCGCCAGAAAACTTAGATTTTAACTCAATTGGATACTCGAAATTGTTTGTTTTTTCCTTTTCATTTTTCTGAAGTAATTTTTTGAAATCATCGATAGAGTAGGCTGCAGGGAGAAGGCTTGATTCAAGCCTCGTGGCTGGGGCCGCTGGAGCTTCAAGGGGCGATTCCCCTGGCTTCCAGTCGCGACCAGGCCAGTCTCCCTTCTATTCCAGCTCTAATCCCCAAACCTCTCCCAAAATAGTTTAAAGTCAGTCTTTAGTTCTTTTTATTTCTGCCAGCCGCAGAAAGCCAGTTTGGTCTAGTGCAGGGGTAGGCAACCTTGGCTCTTTTATGATTCGTGGACTTCAACTCCCAGAATTCCTGAGCCAGCATGGCTCAGCTTGGAAACTTCTCCCTTTCCCCTCAGCACGGCTGGCTCAGGAATTCTGGGAGTTGAAGTCCACGAGTCATAAAAGAGCCAAGGTTGCCTACCCCTGTGTGGTTAAGGCACTAGGCTAGAAACCAGGAGACTGTGAATTCTACTCTGCCTTAGACATTGAAGTCCGTTGGTTACTTTGGGCCAGTCACTCTTTGTCAGCCCAACCTACCTCACAGGGTTGTTCTGGAGAAAATAGGATAAGGGAGTAGTATTACGTATGATCATCACCTTGAGTTATTTATAAAAGTAATAAAGGTAGCATATAAATAAACATCATTGAGAACAGGCAGGAAATACTTTGAGCCAATTAGTTTTTCTTATAGCTGACTGATAAGGTTAAAAAAAAACTTGGTACAAAGTGCCCTACCCTCCTTATCTGTCACAATTCTTAAAATAATAATAGCCAGTCATCCCTACTTCAACCTAGAAAAAAAAATGCTGGCAGACAGAAGCTTCTACACTTTCGGGACCTGTGTGCATTTGTCACGTCAGTTATGAGAGAAAGTAACCATTCCTTCTATTTCTCTCTTTAAAAAGCCTTTGCTGCTAGATGTGCTTCTGGAAAATTAGCACAAGTGGTATACAAATCGAAAACCAGTAATGCCATCATTTCCTATTAAAAGATTTTAAATAGGTCTGTGATCACAGAGATCCATTGCAAATCATATTCACTGGAATAGATGTACCATAATCTGTACTGACATAAGACAAGTGCCTATGTTCAGAATGATTCTAAGAGCAATTGTCAATTATATTGTCCTTTGTGGCCTTCTCTCAAAACAGCACTGCACTTGTTGTCAGGTTTACTTTTATAATGAACTAAACTTCTAGCATAGTATTCCCAACCTGATACTCTCCATGCTAGACTACCATCCCCATTGGGCTTCAAAGGAGTTAACAGTTCCCCTATGTACAGTATGTGGGGAAACAGAGACAACCAGCACAATCATTCTGAGTATTAAGGTATAGAAATGGCCAGTTGAGAAACTGGAAGGGGTGAGAACAATTTATGGTATTTGTTTTGAAAAGGAAAACTGCTTAATATCTGCCCATCTTGGAACCAAAGACTGCATTCCTAGTTCTGCAGATCCACAGCAAATATATATATTTAAAAAATCGCATCTAGATGTAAATTACAAAGCATGGGCTCAGGCTATGCGTTCTAATTTCTGTAATGTTACAATACATTTGATAGTCATTATCTCAACAATTCCTCTATAATTCCAGTTTGGGATATACAACCTGTTAAATGGTAATTTGAAAGCAGGATCTTAAATTGATAACAAACCCAGTTTTTTTTTTCCTTAGAATGCAGCTTCATCTTCAAAGACACTCAGATTAACCAACCTGTTGGAATCAGAGTTTCATCCAGTGGCAAGTAACAATCTGCCTCTATGGTAAACTCATGGTCA
The DNA here is from genome assembly GCA_034064705.1 of Bothrops alternatus. Lineage (NCBI taxonomy): Eukaryota > Metazoa > Chordata > Lepidosauria > Squamata > Viperidae > Bothrops > Bothrops alternatus. The sequence goes on along the minus strand of JARGCV010000104.1, from coordinate 17,225,037 downwards.
TAGATATTGGATGAGCCCTGAGTTATGAAAACAAAAAATACTATAATACTAGATACAAAAAGATAATAATATGTTGATTTTGTTCTGACACAGATCTCATTTTTAAATATATTTTTATTATGAAATGGGTAAAATCTAATACAAACTAAATTTGAATAGAAACAAGGGAAAAAGAATAAAATAAAGAAAAATAAATATATGTTACTTCCAACCTTCATCACTGAAGTATAGACAGATTAGTAACTCTTCACCCCCTATAACAGTGCTTCCCAAGCCATTTCTTTCACTACCCAAAACCACTTATAAGAAAGTGTTATCAAACTTGGGGGAGCGGCCATAAGTCCCTCCCTTCAGCACCAGAATAACTTCAAGTGGTTGCTAAATGGCCACAATTAGGGACCATCTGTATTACGAAAATAATGTAATAGATATTTAGAATAAATAAATAAATAAATAAATAAATTATGTCATTTCAACAAATTAGCATTGGTAATTTCATCTTTTTTTTATCTTAACAGGAATATGTTGGGAGAGTTTTGAATATATTTTTGTACACATGGCAATATTTAAATCAATTTACATGTATAGCTTTCCAATTTTCTTCAGAGCCAAATTCAAAAGGTTCCAAAATGTAAAAATTGGATTTTGTCCAATTTAGGATCTAGGCTTTATGATCAATAGATGCTACAATTTCCTTGATTACTGTAGTAGATTTTAGCAGAGACATGAAAAATAACTCCATGTAGACAAGGGCTTCAGCACTTAAAAGAAATGTGGGATCTGTCTCTTTTGTTAAAATTTCTTGCAACATTAGCAATGGTTATGAAACTCACTTACCTGACCTCCAAGATTAAAGTAAACGTGATTTGTTAGATTGACTGGTGTAGTCTTACTAGTTTGAGCCCTGTAATTAATTATTAACTCCCCATCCTTGAGTGTATATGATATCCACACTTTCAGCTCCCCAGGATATCCCTCTTCACCATCTGGACTTATTCTGAAAAAGCGGACACCATCTGGCAGGATTTCAGGGAACCAGATAGCCTAAAATACAATTTGATGAGCTTAAAGAATAAATCAATCAACTGGACCAATCTTCAAATACTGCTCAAATGAGTTCAGACTTCTAGAATTTCTAGTCAGCAAGAAACTATAGTCTAACATAACTGAAGACATAACTTTGGGAAAAGCTATGGTATCTGTATAGACATCTGTATGAATATCTTGAAAGGGACTACTTATTCTAAATATAGGTCTTGAGATTTATACTCAATTGTTTTCTAAGACAATGAAATAGCCTTTAATAGAGGAAGTCTTCTCCCATCAGAGGGAAGTTTCCGAGCCAGTGGACAAATCCATTTGGTGAAGAGGGCAATTTTCTAAGCATAAACTTTTAAAGCAAGGTAGAATGTAAAGAAGTTTCCAAACATATTGAGAAATTAATATTGTTTAAACATACAAAATTATAAAAGATAATTTAATGTATTTTAATTAACAGTTGTTTTTAATATAAAACATTAGTGGCCTCCTTATATTACTAGATATAAAGCATACTGTGATTAGAATATATAGAAAAAAATATATATGCTGGAGCAGTTGGTCATGCAACCAATGAGGAAGGGAGGCAACATTAGACCTACTTTTAAGTAGTGCTCAAGATTTGGTGACAGAAATATATGTACTCAAACATATTGGGAATAGTGTCCATAATGAAATAAATTTCACTTTCAGAGAAGCAATAATCAAAAGAACACATCATACACAATCATATTTGAGTTTAAAATTTAGAAGGCTGTTGAAAAGGAAACCCAAAGAGCAAGCATAATATATTCATAAATTTAGGAAAATGGCCCCCAAATGAGACTGTGTGGTTGATTAGCACTATTAAGAAAGCTATGAAGCCCAAGAAAAAATTATTTAAGATTCATTTTTTCTTGGGCCTCATAGCTTTATTTACTTTTCTTCATAGAATTGGTCTTTCACTTTAGGAAATGAAAGACCAGTCCTAATGAAGAAAACAAGAATGAGTATAAACTCTGGCAAAAGAAATACAAAGGGACAGAAGTGGTAAGTCTTACTAACAAATTGAACATCAACAACTCACAAAGCCATGATGTCATCCATCCAAGGATTATTAAGGTGCTTAAAACTGAGACTATGGATCTCCTAAGTAATATAGTCAACCTGTTCTATATATTTGGACTCTGCAGTTGAAACTGAAAAGTGTCTAACTCCATCTTTTTAAAAGGATGATCTAGAGAATTATCGGCAGGTCAGTTTAAGATCTATTCTGGGGAAAATAGTGGACACTGTTCCTAAAGATAAAATTACCAAACATTTGAAGACACAGACCTTGCTCAAGGATACACACCATGACTTCACTAAGGGAAGGCCCTGTCTAATTAATCTACTAGAGTTCTTTTGAGGATGTTAATAAACACGTATAAAAAGAAAGCCAACTGACATCATTTCCTAAGGATTTCCAAAAAAGAAAATTCCTTAGATTTACAACCACCCAGTCATTTAAAGTGATGTGAGTGGTGTGTTCCAGTATTTGGGAGCTGCCACAAAGAAGAGGGGGGTCAACTTATTTTCCAAAGCACCAGAAGGCAAGACAAAAAACAATGGATGGAAACTAATCAAGGAGAGAACCAACTTGAAATTATGAAGAAATTTCCCAACAGTGAGAACAATTAACCTTCAGAAGTTGTGGGTGCTTCATCACTGGAGGTTTTTAAGAGATTGGACAGCCACTTGTCTGAAATGATATAGGGTCTCCTGCTTGAGCAGGGTTTAGACTAGAAGATCTCCAAGATCCTTTCCAACTCTGTTCTAACTGAATTGAATTGAAATAAATAAATGAAATAAACAAGCCTTTCATAAAGTCCATTATCAAGGACTTCTCAATAAACATAAGAACTATGGAATAAAAAGGCAGGCATAAGCAACTGGCCAAAGAATAGAAGAGTAGAATAAGAGTAAATGTGGATACTGCGATTCCCTACACACACCCAAACGCCACCCCACAAATAGCTGCTGCTCTTGGCAAGATTCTAAGAACAAAAGCTTCCCTTGCTATTCAAATATAAGGGGAGAGAAGTTGCGTTTGCTCAGATCTTTAACACACTAGCCATCATAGACTTCCTTACTAGACATGGAAGGGTTTAGACTGCATGTCTATTTTGTGTATATTTTGAAGTAAAGAATTTGTAGGAACTTGCATTGCTAGAGTTGCCTGTATACACTGGTATCTAGCACCAGTATATATTGAAAGTCTGGCATCATTACCTAGCAAAGTAAGATCCAGCTTGATTATTCCATAAGAAAAAAGCAAAATGACTTCCGGTTCCGGTCACGAGGACCGGAGCCATCCGAAGAAAGCTCCGAGACGGGGCTTACCTTTTACCCTAAAATATCGGACCACCGGGAGAGGGAAGCGCGGGAGAAGAAGGTACACCCGAAGAGGACCCTCGGCCCGCTCCGACAAAGCGGAAATCGCCACCGAGGGACCCGTGAAGGCAGCAGACGGGGCTGAGGAAGCCGGCGGTGGCCGGCCGGCCGGCAGGCCCGAAGAGGCCGCGAGGCCGCGCAGTCGGAGGGAGCCGGCGGGAGTGGAGAGAAGAAGGCGAAAGACGTCTTTGAGAGTAGCAGAGGCCGCCAGGAGGGTCTGCCGAACTGGAGACGACCCCCGGACGAGCCGAAGGAGGAGAGGAAAGCCGGGAGAGCAGAGGAGAGATCCGGGCGCGGAGAACAGGAGGAGACGACCGGAGCTGACGGACAGCAGGAAACAGCCATTGGCGGCAGAGAGCTGGTGAGAGTGAAGCGACGGAAGAGAGGGACGCCGGCAAGAGCAGCGAGGGCCGCTGGGGGGGTCTGCTGACCTGAAGAAGATCCCCAGATGAGCCGAAGAAAGTGAAAAACACCGGGAGAGCAGCGGAGAGGTCCGGAGCGGAAAACAGAGGCGGAGACAAACGGAGTTGAAAGTAAGCAGGCTGGAACAATAGAGGGGAGGAGAGAAGACTAAAGAAGGAAGAGGCAAGGAAGCAGACGGCGGGGGAAGACAGAGGAAAAGAGTACCCTGGACGGCAGAGGGACTGGTGAGTGATACCCCACGCGCTGTGCCCCAGACCCTCCAGAACGGGAGCCCCAGGGGTACTGAAGAGGGCAGAATCTACCAGGGAGGAAGGTGGGAGTAAGAGGAAGACTGGAAGGCAACCTGGGACGCTGTAAAGGGAAGGCAGAAGGGACCTGGCAACACAAGCAGGCAGAAGACAGCAGAAAGTGATCTGGGAAAGAAAGCAAAGAAAGAGGGGCAAGAGGGAACCAGAAAAGTGCAAAGAGAAGAGACAGGTTGGCAGAGGAGAGAGAGGAGGAAGTCAAGGCAGAGGCACTGAACAGGCTCCCTGAACACAGAACTGCCTGAATATAGGCTCTTAGCCCTGCACTGCCTGAACCCTGAGCCCCCCCCCCTGAAAGGTTAGAGTACTGGATCATCATCAGAACACAGACTAGTGACCAATCTGGTCTAAGCTGAAAATCAACACAGTGCCAGGCCAACAGGAGGATAAGCTCAAGATGGCCTCCAAACAGACCAAACTGACACACACAAAGGGAGCTGCATCCTCCCCAGCTCAGCTTTCTAATCTGCCAGGAAACACCCTACCCATCCCCACACACCCCCATCCAACTACAGGCCCTCAGACCCATCTGCTAACCCATGCCTGCCCAACAGCACACATGATGCAAGAATTAAAAGAGATGATAGAGATGCTGGTAATAAGGATGGATGGAATGGATAGAAAATTGGAGGAAATGGGCACAAGGATGGAGAAAAGGTGCATAGAGGCAGAACAGAAGATGGAGGAAAGATGCAAAGACATAAAACAGATGCTGGTGGACCAAGGTAGAGAGCTAGAGAGAAAGTGGGAAGAACAATGCAGAGCGATGGCCACAGACCTGGACCGAATGAAGGAGGCAATGCAAGCACACTACAAGAGAATAGGGGATGAAATGGGGAAGAACCTCCAGGAGATCAGGGAGAATACGGAAAAGAGGATGGAAGAAGTGGAGAACCGCATAGAGGGACAGATAGCAGAGATGAAAGGGGTGGCTCAAGACCAGTCCACCATAATGCAATACTGGCAAATGGCGTCTGCAATCAGGTTTAGAGGGTGGAAAGAGACAACAAACGAAACCCAAGGGGGCCTGCTCAGAACCTTTGTAGGGGCCCTGGCAACATTTCTGGGAAAGAAAACCGAAGAGATCGCGTGGCAATTCGATAGAATCTACAGAGTTGGCTCATGGAAGTCAGCAAACAGGCATCAACCAAGGGACGTGGTCATCCATTTCGCAACACAGGGGTTCCGGAACCTCATCTCCGTCACATCCTACAACAAGAGATTATACATAGAGGAGCAGGAGGTGAAGGTACTGAAAGAGATCCCCCCGGCGATGCTGTGAGACAGAAAGGACTACAAATTCCTGGTCAACGAACTGAGACCACGCGCTCTGCAATATCGATGGGAAACCCCAACAGGGATGTCACTTCTCTATAGAAATAAAAGGTACTACCTGAACTCAGTCCAGAAAGCCAAAGACTTCCTTGAAAAGGAACTGAAGTCGGACGGTCCTCAATCCACTACGAGGGATGACACAGAAGGGCCATTGGAACGCGGAAGGGATCGAGAACAACGAGCAAACCACTCAGAAGCACAGACCGGCGCAGTAGTAGGAGAAAGGAATGGACCACCTCGAGATACGACGGCACAGAGAACAGAGGGCAACAAAAACAAGGAAACAGGGCAGTCTGCGGAGGGCAGGCTACTAAGATCCACTACCAAACGCACAGACCAGCAAGACAAGACCCTACTACACAACATGAGCACCAACCCGGATATCATGGGAACGAGACCAAAGAAGAAACCAGGAGAAAGAACAGAAGCGGTCTTGCAAGAGTATCCTGAAACCGATAATGACAACTAAATATTTGACTTGGAATGTTAACGGATTAAACTCCCCTCAGAAAAGGAGAAAAATATTCCACTACCTGAAACAAGGTAAAAGCGATATAATCTGCCTACAAGAAACACACATCAGAGCGGCAGACCAGAAATATTTAATCAACTACAAACTAGGCGCACACTTCGTTGCAGCGGCACAGGAAAAAAGAATGGGATTGTTATATATGTAAAGAAACATGTAATAGCTAAGCTAATAGAGTCAGACCCCCAAGGTAGATACCTGGCAATCGAAATAACACAAGAAGACTAGAAGATTCTGGTGATGGGCATATATGCACCAAATCATCAACAAGGCAAATTCTACAAAAGGATACACAAGAAGTTAACACAACTCAACTACAGATCTTGCATTATACTGGGCGACTGGAACGGGGTCATAGAGACTGCCCTGGACAAAAAAAGGACTGCACCTAACACGCAAAAGCACTCCAAGTTGCCTAAATCCTTCTTTGTCATGAAGGAGGACCTTGAACTGACAGACGGATGGAGGGAAAGGCACGGCAAAGAACAAGAATTCACTTTTTTCTCTGACAGACATCAATCATTCTCCAGAATTGACTTTATATTAACATCTAGCGACTTGCTGGTTTGTCTAAACGCGGTGAAAATCCTACCCAAAGTACTAACAGATCACAACCCTGTGAGGATGGAATTAAGACATGGCCTGAAACAGAGGAGATCCTGGAGAATTAATGAAAACCTGTTTAGACACGAAGAAAAGGTGGCTGAATGCAAAAATGCTATGAAGGATTTCTTCAACATAAATATGAACAATGAAACACCTATAGAAATGATTTGGGATGCCAGCAAGGCGTATATGCGCGGGATTCTTATGGACATGAATAACAGGCACCATCGCAAACAAGAACAAAAAAGAAAGGAGTTAGAAGACGAGATAAGTAAGAAGGAGCGGCTATTAATAAAAAGACCGGAGGACAAATTCACCAAAGAAGGAATCAAGATTCTAAGAAAGCAATTTGACATGTTGATGGCAGACTAAGTTGCAAGGAATATACACTATGCAAAACATAAGACATTCTGCAATGCCAACAAACCGGGCCGATGGCTGGCTTATATCGTAAGAAAGAAACAGAAATCCCGCATAATTGAAAAGATAGAGTACAAAGGCAAGGAAGAATTTCGACAGGAAACCATCAAGAAAGCCTTTACCGAGTTCTACTCAAAGCTATACGCCGAGGAGAAGACACAAGACAAAGAGATAGATGAGTTTCTACAAAACGAAAAGATACTGGCAATCACCGATGCACAAAGAGATTCCCTGAATGCCTTAATTACAAAGGAGGAAATACATTCAGTGATCAAACAACTGAAAAAAGGAAAATCGCCCGGGACGGATGGGATAACAGCAACCTACTACAAGCATCTCCAGGAGGAGATGTTAGAACCCCTCAGAAAGCTATTTATCAACATACAAGAAGGAGGCCAAGTCCCACCGTCCTGGAAAACAGCCTACATTTCGTTAATCCCCAAGGAGGGGAAAGATAACACACAACCTGCAAACTACAGACCCATCTCACTACTAAACACAGACTACAAAATCTTCGTGAAAATTTTGGCCAATAGATTAATGACTGTACTACAAAAAACAATACACCCGGACCAAAGGGGATTTATACAAGGGCGCCAGATGAAAACTAATGTGAAACAGCTACTGAACATAATAGAGTACTTGGAAAGGCACAACCAGGTACCCGCCACTCTTATGTTTGTGGATGCAGAAAAAGCCTTCGACAGATTGAATTGGCCGTTTCTGACAAACTTGGTCCGGAAGATGAAAATGGGAGCACAGTTTCTCAATTCCATACTGGCAATTTACCAGAAACAAACAGGCCAGATCATTGTTAATGGAGACCTAACGGACTCATTCAACATAGAAAGAGGCACGAGACAGGGCTGCCCGCTGTCACCCCTGCTATTTGTCCTAACGCTGGAGATTCTACTGAACAAGATAAGAGCGGCAGAGGACATAAAGGGCATACAGATTAGACAACAAGACTACAGACTATGTGCCTTTGCAGACGACCTGCTGGTGACAGTGTCGCAACCAGTACAGTCAGCAAGGAGATTGATGGAGATAATGGAAGACTATGGTAGGGTGTCAGGCTTCAAAGAAAATATATCAAAAACGAAGATGCTAGTTAAAAATCTAGACAACAAAGCAAAACAGGACTTGGAAAGAATAACGGATTGTGAAATAGTCAAGAAAGTTAAATACTTAGGAGTGGAGATAGAAACAACGAACGCGAAATTATACAAGAATAACTACGAGGTGCTGTGGAACAAGATACAAGTAGATCTGGAAAGGTGGAAAACACTACGACTGTCCCTGCTGGGCAGGATAGCAGCAGTAAAAATGAACATCTTGCCAAAATTTTTATTTCTCTTTCAAATGCTACCCATACTCAAAAAGGATGTGGACTTGGACAACTGGCAGAAGGGCATCAACAGATTTATTTGGGATGGCAAAAAACCGAGGGTAAAACTAAAAATCATCCAGGACACGAGGAAGAGAGGGGGACTGAAAATGCCCAATCTAAAGCTATACTACTTCGCAGCGACATTGGTGGCGTTGAGTGACTGGATCAATATGACGAACGAAAGAATACTGAATGTGGAAGGGCATGGTCTACTATTCGGCTGGCACGCATACTTGGTGTATGACAAAAAGGCGGACAAGAACTTCAAGGAGAACCCACTACGAACCCCGTTGTTGTGGGTTTGGAGGAAATATAAGTACCTTCTACATGACAAGATCCCCATCTGGACGATCCCCGGACACGCAATAGGGGACGTAAACATATCCCAAGGGCAGGGAGTGGTGCCCTACAGTAAACTGGTACTGGAAGAAGAAAATGGGTTCTCCTTAAAGCCCCAAACAACGCTTGCAGATGAAGGAATAGGAGGTACCTGGCTATCATACCTACAACTGCAGTCAAGGTGGCATAAAGACAAGAAGAAGGGCTTATCCCGGACTGATGAGAACTTAATTGAACAGATTAGAGAGCAGGGGATCATGCATATCAAACGGTGTACAGTGTACTAATAGAAATTGACTCTGAAACGGTGCTAGTCAAGAACTGTATGGTAAAGTGGGAACAAGACTTTGGACATCCGATCGCGATGGAAACGTGGGAGGAAATCTGGGTGAGAAATGTAGTATTTACAAAAGCGCAACAGCTAAGGGAAAACTTCTACAAGATGTTCTATAGGTGGCATCTAGACCCAAAAAGACTATCATACATCTATCCAGACACCCAGCCCAAATGCTGGAGGTGTGGTGATGGGGAGGCTACATATTTTCATGTATGGTGGACATGCAGAAAAATCAAAGCCTTCTGGAGGAAGATATGGTGGACACTCCAAACTATTTTCAAAAAGCGTATTGAATTTCTACCTCAGGTTTTTTTGTTAGGGATCATAAAAGATTGCACTACCTCAGAGACGAACTTATTTCTGAACTTGATCACAGCAGCCAGATTGTTGGTGGGACAATACTGGAAGAATCCAGAAATACCACCTATGGAAGAATGGACTTTGAAAGTAACAAATTTGGCGGAAATGGCGAAAATATCGGCATATTTGAAAGATCGCTCAAATGAACAATATTACTGAGACAAATTTAATTCTGAAGCGCGAATGAACAATATGTGATAGACTAGAAACAGTAGATAGACCATATATAAGAGAAACACCAATCAAATAGAATATATCAGGTGTATAGTTGAGGCTTGACGTGAAGAGTGAAGAATGTTTACCAAGCCAGACGTTAACAAAGACTAATACCTCATGCTGTATTTTTATGTTTTATGAGGATTGCTTCTTAATATGATCCTATGCTTAATGTTGATTGCTTTAATATTGGAAAAGCGTACTGAATTTCTACCTCAGGTTATTGAATTTCTACCTCAGGATCTGTTGCTAGGGATCATAAAAGATTGCACTACTACTGAGACGAATTTACTTCTGAAGCTCGAATGAACAATATGTGACAGACTGGAAACAGTAGATAGAACATATATAAGAGAAACACCAATCAAATAAAATGTACCAGGCGTATAGTTGAGGCTTGACGTGAGGAGTGAGGAATGTTTCCTAAACCAGACGTTTACAAAGACTAATCCTTAGTGTTGTACTGCAGGTTATATGATGATTGCTTTTTAATACGATCTTATGTTTGATGTTGATTGTTTTAATAAAAGAAATTTTTTTTACAAAAAAAAAAAAAGCAAAATAATATTATCTGATAATTTATTATTAACTGTTCACTAGCAGATCTACCTTGTCAAACCCTTTGATTCCTCCATGCAAACTGTTGGATCCGTCATTGAGGGCCAGCTGGTATTCATGTCCTTCCACTGTAAATTTCCCTTTGGCAATTCTGTTAGCCACCCGTCCAATGGTAGCTCCAAAATAGGGGTGCTTACAGATGTATCCTAAGAAAGAGAATAAAAGAGAGCAGCAGGATAATATAATATACATTTTAGAATTTAATGTAAAGCTAGTCAGATTTAAATGCCTACTGAGAGCACTCTTTCCTATGTATATCACCCAATAAATCTTAATTGAACAATATCTTATGAAAGAAGGGACTCCTTTTTTAAGATTTCTCTGTTTATTTCAATGGAGGTGGCAATGTCATGTCTGCAAAGAGCTGTGTGCACAGAACTTCTATACTGAAGTTAATATCTATTGGATTGTATACTCTGTGGCAATGTTTTTCAACCATGGCAATTTTAAGCCATGTGGACTTCAATTCCCAGAATTCTTCAGCCAGTATTCTGCCTGGGGTATTCGGGGAATTAAATTCCACCCAGTTTATGGCTTTCAAGGTTGAGAAACCTGCTGTCTGATTATGTAGTGTATTTTAGTATTGAGTTCAGATCCACATATTTGGGCCAGTAACTTTTTTCTAGCTTAATTTAGCACCTCTGTGTAAAAAAAAAAATAGGGCAAGCATAGAAGTTTTGAGTCAAACAAATGATAAGAAAAAAAATATTCAAAAAGCACTTATTTTCATTTACACAAGTTAAAGAAATTTTTTTAGTTGACTCTCTTCCTTTCTCCAGGGCTAGTTCCAGTGGTGTTGGTGGAAGGGGAGAGATTGCTCCATATCCCTTTCTTTGTGGGATACTACAAGGTTGTATTCTCTCATCTCACTTTTTCAACAGATTCATGAAACTGCTAGATGAGGTCATTTGCTGGTTTCGGGTTTGCTATCATGTCTGCTGATGATGGCCAATTACACAAGTCCGAGAGAGAGAGGGGGGGGGAGGGAGGGAGGGAGAGAGAGTAAAAAAATCCTTTTTTACCTTTATGACGTATCTATATCTATCTATCTATCTATCTCTATCTCTCTATCTCTCTATCTCTCTATCTATCTATATCTATATCTATATATCTATATATCTATATCTATATCTATATCTATATCTATATCTATATCTATATCTATATCTATATCTATATCTATATCTATCTATCTATCTATCTATCTATCTATCTATCTATCTATCTATCTATCTATCTATCTATCTATCTATATCTATCTATATATATATATATATATATATATATATATATATATATATATATATATATATATATATATATATATATATATATATATATATATATATATATATATGTTTTTAAAATTGTTGACAAAGAAATAAGGGATTTCTGAGATAGCTATTTCGAGTTATTTAACTCTCTTCAGTCAGAACTCACCCTTCCGGGATTCGAACCTGGGCAGTCTGCACACTAGGCAGATGCTTAAACCTCTAAGCCACAGGCTCTCTCCCGCTTTGTCAGTAATCAGGGAGGGAAGATGTGTATATAGTGTTTCTTTTTTAGATAGCACCCTGTAAACCCAAATACGGGAGGAAGAAATCATTCTTTCCTTTTGCCTGTTTCAGCTCAACCCAGAGCCATCTGCAAGCACAAATATATATATATATATATATGTTTTTAAAATTGTTGACAAGGAAATAAGGGATTTCTGAGATAGCTATTTCGAGTTATTTAACTCTCTTCAGTCAGAACTCACCCTTCCGGGATTCGAACCTGGGCAGTCTGCACGCTAGGCAGATGCTTAAACCTCTAAGCCACAGGCTCTCTCCCGCTTTGTCAGTAATCAGGGAGGGAAGATGTGTATATAGTGTTTCTTTTTTAGATAGCACCCTGTAAACCAGTGGTTCTCAACCTTGGGGTCGCGAGACCATTTTGCGGGGGTCGCCGGGCACCGCCGGCCGCCATTTTGTTTTTTTTTTTTATTTTTTTATTTTTTTTAAATTTTTTTTAATTTTTTTTTAATTTTTTTAATTTTTTTGGCTCGCGCGCACTGCGCACACTCAGATCCGCCCGTCGCGCCGGAAAATTTTTTTAAAAAAAATGTAAAAAAATTAAAAAAAATTAAAATAAATAAAATAAAATCAAAATGGCGGACCGCAACGGGCGGATCCGCGCATGCGCGGCGCGTGCGATGGGCCGATCCGCACAGGCGCAGATCCGCCAGTCGCAGCCGCCATTTTGTTTTTTTGTTTTTTATTTTTTTTAAAAAAAATTTAAATAAAAAATAAAATAAAACAAAATGGCGGCCCGCGACGGGCGGATGTGCGCATGCGTGGCGTGTGCGATGGGCCGATCTGCACACGCGCAGATCCGCCCGTCGCGGCTGCCATTTTGGGTTTTTTTTTTAATTTTTTTTAATTTTTTTTTTTTAAATAAAAAAACAACAAAATGGCGGCCCGCGACGGGCGGATGCGCGCATGCGTGGCGCGTGCGATGGGCCGATCCACGCATGCGCAGATCGGCCCGTCGCGGCCGCCATATTTTTTGTTTTTTTTTTTATTTTTTAAAAAAAATTAAAAAAAATTTTTGCGCGCGCGCACACACGCGCGCCCCTGGATCAGGGTCGCGGCGCGCATGGGCGGGGCAAGTGGGGTCTCAACCTCAGAAAGGTTGAGAACCACTGCTGTAAACCCAAATATGGGAGGAAGAAATCATTCTTTCCTTTTGCCTGTTTCAGCTCAACCCAGAGCCATCTGCAAGCACAAATATATATATATATATATATATGTTTTTAAAATTGTTGACAAAGAAATAAGGGATTTCTGAGATAGCTATTTCGAGTTATTTAACTCTCTTCAGTCAGAACTCACCCTTCCGGGATTCGAACCTGGGCAGTCTGCACACTAGGCAGATGCTTAAACCACTAAGCCATATATATAATATATATAATAATAATAATAATAAAGGTAAAAAAGGATATATACAGTGTTATCTTCATTTTAGATGTCAAAAGGGTTTTGCGGCTCCCAGTGTTTTGTTTTCAGTTGGAAACGGGTCCAAGTGCCTCTTCGAGTGTTTTGGGTTGCCTATCCCTGTCCAATTATATATTACAACCTCACTTGCCCAAGTTAATTCTTCAGGTTTTGTACTAATGCCTGGAGGAGACTGTGTGTGTGTTTGGAATGTAGCAGTATGGGAGTGTGGGAGTGAAGGACATGCCTAGGTATGCCCATGTAACACCTCTGCTTCATGAACTGTAATAGTTGTCAATTTGCTTCCAAATATGATGCAAGGTGATGGCATGGGGCCTGATTACTTGAGGGGCTATCCCATCTCCCATAGTGTCTCTACAGCCATTTTAATCTAGCGGGGTTGGCACACTTTGGGTTCTATTGATTAAAAAAAATACCATCTATCACCTTCTCTGTAATATTACCTGGCCTCAACCCAAATTTGCTGAGAATCAAGAGAGACATCAATTTTAATAATAATACCATTTTTGTGATAAGATATTTTATGAAACCATATAAAAACAAAACTAAACACGATAAAAATAGATAAATGCTCTCTACAAGGTCAACATTATCTTTAAGCATTTTAAATCTTCTCTTTGAAAATGTTCTTTTATGTACTAATTATAAATAATGCTAGGATAATTTTAAGAACAGTAGAGCACTTTTTTTGCATTAAACTCACTTTGGAGTGGAAAAAGCAGTGAAATTTCTTCTTTTTACATTATAGGGAACAAAAGTATATTTGTTAATCATTGTGAAAGAATCAAACTGCCTCTCTTTAAATGGAAAACCACAATTGCTACCAAACAGTCATTGCAAAAGAAAGATTATCAAATACAATTACGTTTCTAGTAGTGTAGCTATGTTAATCTGGTTCAAGAAAAACAATCTAATTGAGTCTTAAAGGTTAGCTACATGATTCTGGCATATGGTTTTATAGACTACTTCCATCAGATATGATTAATGAAGCTTATTATCATAAATGTTTCATTTCTTATGCTCTACAAAAAATATTTACCTTGGTATTTAGCTTCTTATGGACTTAGTCACTAAAGCCCCCAACAGCAGTTAGCCCCAATATATGTTTCAACCTTTACTAGGCTCTGAAATATTCCCATCTCTAACATGCAATATGGGAACTGCTGATTGATAACCACATACTTCCAGGGTCGGCAGAATTACTACAGCTCTCCAAGTGTATTGGGCTATAATTTCCATGATACCCAGTGTGAATGTGATTGACTGGTGGATAGGATCAATGGGGGTTGTAGCTCAATACAATTGTAGATAATTGGTTTGGGGAAGACAAGTCATATTTCTGCAACCTTTGAATTGATTTCCTTCTCTCTTTCCAAGCTTAGAAGGATAATTAGAATGCAAAGGGAAACAGCATTCTATCTGCTAAAGATATCAGGGAAGCATTTTTACCTTCCTGTAAAAAGTTTAGTTAATTAAAAGAGCTGGGCTGTACCAATTTGTGAACTGAACTTTTCATCCATAGGGAATTTGTTGACTCAGAACTTAGTTCTTATGGGGATTGTTCACCCCATATACTTCAAGTCTTGGTAGTAAATTAATGTGATGATATATGTTGTGGTTTTACCACCTGTTGCAGATGGGACTTCAACCAAACTTTGAGGTTTACCTATCACTACTCTTTGAAATTGGGGCAGCTGCCATTGTAAGCTTGCAGAAACCAAAATGTAAAACTAATGGCTGGCTTTGGTTTCACATATCTATTTCTTCAAATCACATATTGAACTGAATACTTTATTTGGCCAAGTGTGATTAGATACACTAGGACAGAGGTCCCCAACCTATGGGCTGCGGCCCACTGGCAGGCCATGGTCTGTTAGCCATTGGCCTGCATAAGTGGCTGGCCAGTGTGTGCGTGCGTGTGTGCCCACTCCCTCTCCCGCCTGCACTAGTCTCGGTGTGTCCCTTGGAGTGATTCTTGCGCTGGCGCTAGCCTCGGCACGACCCTTACTCCTGCGCTAGCCTTGGTGCGACCCTTGGCATGATTCTTGTGCCGGCGCTAGCCTTAGTGTGATCCTTGCACCGGTGCTAGCCTTGGCACAACCCTCGCACCTGTGCTAGCCTCGGCACGACCCTCACGCCTGCGCTAGCCTCAGTGTGACCTTCGCACTGGCGCTAGCCTCAGATGGCCCTAGCATCTCCATTTGTGGAGCATGCGTGTTCCTGGCCCCATTAACGCGTATGCATGCACAGCTACATTTGGGTGTGTGCACATGTGTGCGTAAAGATGTCTGCCCCTCCCTTTCCCACGGGCCCACTAACCCAAAAAGATTGGTGACCTCTGCACTAGAAATTTGTCTTCGGTGCAGAAGCTCTCAGTGTATATGCAAAGGATTAGAATAATTATAATAATAATAATAATATCAATAAGGGGGAGTAAGAAGGATAATAAAAACAATAAATAATAATGCTACAGCCATGTTACTTTGGTAAATACACAAATGCCTTGTAATGCCATCTCAAAAGGAGGAGTTGAAACAGTTTATGTAAAGGATGTGAGAGGTCTGCAGGTATCTTCTCAGCCCTCCTTCTGACCTGTGTAATATACAGGTTTTCTATGGAAGGCAGGCTGGTTGCAGTTATTCTTTCTGCAGTCTTGATTATCTGTTGGACTCTGTGCCATACGGCAGTTATGGCAGCTACTCTAAATTTACATGGCATATAAAAGCCTACAAAAATTGATAAAGAGCGATGCATACTAGAGAGGCAACCATAAGTGATACACTTCTGCTAATCTACTATCAAGACTTAGTCAGTTGTCTGAATGTGGCTTAATAGAGAAGTTTAATAGAGAAGAGGTAGCTATATAAGGGGAAGCATCCTACTCTCAATTATGTTACTACAAGCTTACGAAACTAAGCACAAAGAAACCACAGCAATATGTTCCTTAAATATGTGAAGTCAAACATTTCAAAACAAGAACTTTACATCTCTAATATAAGAACAGAACAGTTTGGGGGCTGGGTTCCTTCCATAAATGAAAACAAATTTCCTTCCCCATCATCATAAAAATATATTTGATCGCATCTACTGCAATATCTATCTAGTAACCCAAGGCTGCAAATTCTACCTATGCCTCTGCAGATATGGTAGGTGGGCCTTTCTCTTGGAGATCAGGTGTCAGGTCACTGCTTCTACAGAAATCGCTAAAATTTGTGTGCTAGACCGCTTGGTTTTGGGCAGGGTTTTTCAAACTCGGCCCTTTTATGACTCATGGACTTCAACTCCCAGAATTCCTCAGCCAGCGTGCCTGGCTGAGGAATTCTGGTAGTTGAAGTCCATGAGTCATAAAAGGGCCGAGTTTGAAAAACCGTACCGTAGTTTAGGGCAGGGGTAGGCAACTTCGGCCCTTTCATGACTCATGGACTTCAACTCCCAGAATTCCTGAGTCAGCTATGCTCTGGGAATTGAAGTCCATGAGTCATAAAAGAGCCGAGGTTGCCTACCCCTGGTTTAGGGGAACCTCAAAAAAATCATATTAATGATGTAACTAAAAGCAAATTAGAAATCCCCTTTGTAATAATCTTATAAAACTCAACCAAACCCACCTTCCAAATGATCAAAGCCTAAAACAACGTCTGAAAACTTTCCGTTTCTGTCTTTAGTCTTCAAGGAGGTGATTATGCAGCCTAAGGTTATTATTTCCACTTCGACTGTGTCGGATGTGAGCAGGAATTTTTCCACGGTTCCTCCGCCAAGAGGCAATTCACCAAAGGCTTCTTTCTTCACCTCAAGCATTGTTTCTTCCTCTTTGCGCTAAGCGTAGGTCAGCAGCCAGCACCGGGGAGGGGAAATGAGGCGGACGTGTGGCAAACGGGTTCCGTCCGCAATGAACTGTCCATCAGCTGATGTGGCGGGAGGCAAGAAAACTCTGTTAGATTGGCAGCTGACTGTGATGCATACAGAAGTTAAGTTTTCTGAAGGCTGATAAACTATTCTCCAAGGACGTTTCTACAGAATTCCACAACCTACGCTCGGTTATTTAGCGCAAACTCACTTATTCCCCGAGACTTCCCCCAGAGTAAACAGGAAGAGAACAATCCAACCACCACGTTTCTTCGGTCCCTTTGTTTCCAGCAAAACGTTCACGCCCCTCTCCTACACGTCTGCGGGGCAAAATATATAATTCGAAAACTAAATAGCGTCCCGTACGCATTCGCAGAGTTGAGAATTTAACTACAAGGTGGAGAGCGGGAAAACCGAGAGAATGTCGCGATAAAAAAACTGAAGAATTGCAAGATGAAACTCGTAGTTTCTTAGGATTGCTACGTAGAAGCCTGGTCTATTCAGATGAAAAAGTGGTATTTTGAAAGTAGAATAAAATAGTTTGGCGCGTTTAGAACGAGAAAGAAGGATATCGATCACTTAGCACAGTTATCAAGTGAGAAATTAAATAATTTTCATCGTTTACTATAGGGTATGTTTGGGACTGCATTTATCAGGAGTGAAAGGGCTATTTTAAATTTCTGAATTCCAAAAAAGTCAAACAGCTCTTTTGTCTGGTGTCTGGACATTCCGGATCTTCGGCCGATATTTGCACTCATTCAGTCACATGATCATGGAGGAGAAAACTAAGAAAAAATAAGTGTGATGATGACGATGATGAAGAGGATATGTTATCAAGTCTGTATCAACTCTTAACTATATAGTTGGATATAAATAAATAAAATGAGTATACTTTATGATAAAATGACTGTCTGGCCCAAACAATAGTCAAAGATCACAAGTCTGTTTTAAATACAGTATGTAGAAATTTGGATTTAACTCACTAAATTCACATGTCATTTTTGTTTATTGCTTCTCTAGATGATTCCATGACTAGCCATATGAGCAAGGTACAAATCCACTAAAAATATAAAACAATCAAGCAAAACTAAAACAACAAAAACAAAATAAAGATAGCAATTACTGTTTTTTTAATCTCTTATGTTCCAGAAATGAAAAGGTTAAATTCACAGTCACAACAGATATAGCACTGTCAGAGCTGACAAGCCAGGCTGCACAGTTAAAGATGGAAATTGGTTTTGTACAAAGCTTCAGAGACAGATTAAAACAATTCTCTCTAAAATAATTAGCAACTATTTTAAAATACTGTAGCAAGTGAAAATGTATGTTGTTTTTCTGCTAGATTCTTTAAGAAATATATTGAATTGGAAAATAGAGTTGATGTACTCTTTTGGCTGAACCTGAGCCACAATATTGGATATTTCTGTTTATCTGCTTTTTTAATATTTTTCTTTTCTTTTTTTCTTTTGGTGCTTTTGAGTCAGTGTAGACTCTTGATGATTGCTTGGACAAGTCCTACAGTTTTCTTGACAAGATTTTGGAAGTAATTTGCCATTGTTCCTTCTTAGGACTGAGAGATCATGATTGGCCCATGGTCACCCAGCTGGCTTGATGCCTAAATCAGGACTAGAATCAGAGTCTCCCAGTTCTAGCTTTATGCTTTGACAACTATACCAAACCAGGTGTCCTATCTGCTTATTACAGAAAGGAAATTTCTGGGAATGAAGCCTGGCCTTTTATAGAGATGCAACCATTAGGCTTAGTTCTTCCTATCTACAAACTGAAATGTTTGTATACTGTTTATAAATCACATAAGATTCTTGAAGATTTGCTCATTTTGTCACATATTTACTTTTACTATAAAATCAAGTATAGCAGGAAGATGTCTGTCTATATGACATTTGTTATACAAATGGGAATGCAGAAGATAACAATCTTTTTAAAATTCTCATTGCTGCATAGTAACAGAGATAATGACCCTTCGCATAAATTAATGTACCTTGAAGAACTGCATTTGCTTTTTCAAGAACTTGTTGAACATGTAGAAAATTGCTTGTGTTAAGCACTCAGCAAATAATTTAAAAAGCAATTCAGTGCTATATTGGCTTGTGGTCTATTACTTATGAGCAGCTGAAACTAAAAATAGTTTTGTTAACCAGCATCTTTATTGTGTCATTTTAGATTTTAAAATGTGATACGGAATTTGTGCATTCTCATCTAGTTCATTCCAAAAGGAGTCTCCCCAGATTGTTCTTGATCTAAGGAGATCATACATGTACTTATTCATGCTGATTTTTTTCCATATATGGATATCTTTCAGAGCTCAAAAATGAAACACCTGCAGTAAAATTAAATGGGGCAATCTGCATATTCAGCAAAAAGTCTGTATTGTTGCAAATCCAGTATCCAGAAGTTTCAATTGGTTCAAAATGTGGCAGCCCACATGTTTTGTGCAAACCTAGATTTGCACAGGTAGCAGTTCTCTTCCAGAAGCTTTATTGGCTGCCAATGTACTTTTGGTTCCAATTCAAAGTGATGATTGTCATCTTCAAAGCCCTACCTGGCGTGGGACCAGGTTATTTTCTGAGACATATTTTCTGATGCACCAGAGCAGGGATGCAGGGAATGTTATGAGTCCCCTCTCTTAAGGAGGTTCATCTAGTGCAGACATGTTAAACTCGTGATGTCACATGACGTCGCGCAATGTATCAGGACAGTTTTGCCATTGCCGGCAATGGGGTGGGCGCGGCTTCTGATCTAGTGAGACCAAGAAGAAGGGCCTTCTCTGTCGTGGCTCCTTCCTGCAGAAACAATACTGGCCTCCTCTTTGACATTCTTTTGAAAGGCCCTGAAGACATGTTCTAATAATGGGCCTGGAGTGTTCTGAGTAATATGGAGTCCATCAAGTAGCTGGTCTGATTGCTGGTGGGGGGTGGGGAGGTTTCCGCATTGGAATTTTATCTTTGTAAGCCTCCCAAAGTCACCATGAGCGAGTTGGGTAGCTACATAAATTTTCTTAATAAAAAAATGTGCTATAGTATCATGCAGATTAATATACAGGATACAGAATTGTCTGTCCCCTTAAGGAACTTACAGACTTAAGAGGATGCAAGTTAATCACATGTATGATGGAACTACTGAAAAAACTAGAGCAATAGAGCTCTTCTGGAAATAAAGAACATGTTGAAGGCATTAGCATGCCATGTTTGTCTTGGTGCCAAGAAAATTGCACAATTGTATTTATGTAGCTACCAAAAATAGAGGACTTCTTTACCATCACCTTGACCAGGGGTAGGCAACCTTGGCTCTTGTATGATTCGTGGACATCAACTCCCAGAATTCCTGAGCCAGCCAGCTGGGAGTTGGAGTCCATGAGTCAAAATAGCCAAGGTTGTCTATCCCTGACCTTAACTTATTTATTAATACCGGTAGCATTTCTCACCTGCCCAAGCCAAAGAACTCTGGATAGCAGTATAGTTTGGACAAATTCAAGTTTGTCAGATTCTTAGATTTTGTTGTAGGAAACATTACTTGAGCAAGTGTGGTTATGCTTGAGTGCAGACATTTCCTTTAAACTAGCATGTAATGAGGTGAAACCATATGTGAAACCCCAAACCACTTGAATAATGCAATTCAGGAAAATACCTTTATAATGGAAACAACACCTCTTAAATACAAGATAAGATATTTCTATTACTTATTGATTCAGAATTAATTTTTATCCTGAAAGATGCCTAAGTTTATATTTAAGTATATAGCATAAACTTTCATTCTTTTCCTCCCTAAGAACAGTGGATGTTAAGAACCTGCCACAGTAAAACTCTTAGGGATTAGAAATATATTCATTCACCTTGTCCGGTAATGAATTATAACTGAACTTTTAAACATCTTATATCTACAAGGGCCATAGTGGCAAATCTATGGCACGCGTGCCACAGGTGGCACGCGGAGCCGTCTCTGGTGACACGTGAGCCATTGCTGGGCCGAGCTGCTCCCTCGTCTCTGCGCATGCGCAGCTTTCCACAGAGCTGCACATGCACAGCTCTCCACACATGCGCAATCTGGGAATAGGCAAGAGGCTATAAAGGGAGCAACTTTCGGCAGAAGCAGACATAGAAAATGAGGCATCAGCCCTATGCGCGTCCCCATTCGCGAGCATGCCCCTGCCCTGCCAGGCAAGCGGAGCCGCGGCATCTTTGGCAGAAGAGCGCAGGCGGGCAGTGGAAGGCATGAGGAGCCCCAACCCCAGCACAGTCCCTCCTCCCCCACTCGGAAGAGCTGCGAGGCTCAGGAGTCTCCCCCCATGTCCCACCTGCTGAGCAAGATGCCCTCCTGCCCACTGCCCCACCCGCCAGACCAACATTGAGTTGGCCACACGCACAATGGC
Source organism: Bothrops alternatus (assembly GCA_034064705.1). Taxonomy (NCBI): domain Eukaryota; kingdom Metazoa; phylum Chordata; class Lepidosauria; order Squamata; family Viperidae; genus Bothrops; species Bothrops alternatus. Next base: position 17,203,483 of record JARGCV010000104.1, on the reverse strand, counting down.
CACGCCCACCCAGTCTACCATTTCCACCATAGCCATGCCCACCCGGCACCCGGTGATACATAAGTGGGATTTGGGTTGCAGTTTGGGCACTCGGTCTCTAAAAGGTTCACCACCACTGTACAAGAGGGTACAGTAATAATTATTAAAAACCATGTTGCAGCAAAATAGAACCCTAAAACCTATGTAGAGATATTAAACTTTAAGCAAAAGTAGGAAGTAGGATCTTATATTTTGGACTATTCTAGATATTTTGGTCCTAATGTGTGTTCAGTCAAGTGGGACAAAATATCCTACAATTGAACTAAAGCCAGTTGCTGTTTGTACACCAGTGCTGCCTCTTGAAGGAATGGTATTATCTCTGTGGGAGCAGGTTTATAATTTTGGTCATTTGACTCACAGGTGAAAGTCATGGCAGGGAGGCTTAGGCCCAGTTTCAACTGATGCATCAATTGTTGGACTAGGTAGGAAGACTACTACTACTACTACTACTACTACTACTACTACTACTACTACTACTACTACTACTACTACTATTACTACTACTACTACTACTACTACTACTACTAATAATAATAATAATAATAATAATAATAATAATAATAATAAAGTTGGAAGGGACCTTGGATGTCATCTAGTCCAACACCCTGCTCAGGCAGGAAACCCTATACCGTTTTGGACAAATGGCTGTCCAGTCTCTTATTAAAAACTTCTAGTGTTGGCGCATTCACCGCTTCTGGAGGCAGGTTGTTCCACTGGTTAATTGTTCTAACTGTCAAGAAGTTTCTCCTTAGTTCTAGGTTGCTTCTCTCCTTAATTAGTTTCCGCCCGTTGCTTCTTGTCCTGCCTTCAGGCGCTTTGGAAAATAGCTTGACTCCCTCTTCTCTGTGGCAGCCCCTGAGATATTGGAACACTGCTATCATGTCCCCCCTCGTCCTTCTCTTCATTAAACTAGACATACCCAATTCCAGCAGTTATTCATGTTTTATAATCATTTGATTTGCAATGAGCTCTGCTTAGGACTGCTTTTGATAATCACCTAGAAACGGAAGTTGGTTCAAATTGTTAACTGGCATTTGTTGTTGATCATTTTATACTTCTTTTGCATGCCTTGTGCAGGTTAGCAATAGGTTTCATGGCGCAATTCTACGTGCTGGTTTGTACTAATAAAATTGAATGCGAGTTTGGCATAAGGATTCCTGCAGGACTTCTTGAGTTCATATGTCCAAGGAGCTCCTCCTTGGAGAAGCTATTCTTGGTCTCCCAATTTTATGAAGGAAAGCTAGAAAGGGTTGCTTTTTCATCATGGTGTTAATTAGATTAGCTCCTGCAGTGACAGCCTTTCAGTGAAAATCTACTGTTCCAGCATGCATTCGGGGACTGTTCAGCATCAGTGATTTTTTTATCTACTGCAATAGGTATATTGCTAATAGTCAGAAAACTTGATGAAAACTCTGTAATTTCAAAATACGTGGGCAGATTTAACCATAGTTTCAACTGGGAAATTGTAAGCATCCTAGACCAAGCCAAGTACAAAAAACCACTAGAGAATTCTTGGAAGCCTGGCACTCAGACAAATCAGCCACAACAGATACATATAGATAAACATCTACATATTATTCCAAAGAGATAATCAAAAAGCCAAAAAGCAAACCAAAAAACCAAAACACCTCCTTCATCAGCAATCAATAGACAAGTAGAGATTAATACCAAGAATAATACTAGCTCAACAATGAAAAAATAAAAAAAAAACCTCAATCAACCAACTCAGGCAAACAAGTTAACAGCAAATAACAGCCCAATCAAGAAACCACCAGGAACAGTCCCACCAACACTGACAACACAAGTCACTAGTATATACAAAGAGAGCAAATCCCACTCCTTTTGGGTAATGAAACATCTGCAAGAAAACAACCAAGTTCAGAAACCTCCAAGGATCCCACAGTTCAATCCTGAGCTACAAATATTCTGCTCTGTCAGTAATTAATGTTTATAAGATGTGGTTTTTATTATTAAAAAATTGTAATACTTTGCTTGAGTGGGATACAAACAGACATTTTAGCATAAATCTTTTGTTACTTTGTCATTTTCAGCAGAATACCCATTACAGGTAGTCCTCGACTTATGAATCTGACAACTACAGTTGTAAGTCATGATGGCCATAAAGCAGGTCACCCATACAACTGACCCAGTGTTACAACCTTTTTTGTAGCAGTTGTTAAGTGAATGCAATGGTCGTTAAGTGGACCCATTGTTTGCTATGGGGCATTTTTGCCGGAAACTAGAAGAAAATACTAATTTTTGGCAAAATTATTGTGCTCAAAATATGGTCATGTAACTGGGGAAATAGCCGTCGAAACTTTAAAACCCGGTCATAAGTACCTTTTGCGGAGGGGTCCATTGTAACTTCAGTTGCTAATCGACTAGTCATAAGTCAAACACTACCTGTATAATAATATGGAATGAAAACTTTGAAAATGTCATATCGTATAAAATAATATAAATATTTCCTTTTCTAATACTAAACAAATACAATACAGGGAGCTCTCCCCACTAAACCACGATTTTCCTATCTCCAGAACAGTTTGAAAAATGCAAACAATGCAAACCCGTAGTAAAATAATAATGTATGATTTTTAATACGTCAATTTAAATGGCAACAAAAATCTTCAATCTGAAGATGCCACTTAATCTTGCTTAATTATATCCTCATCTTCATTACTTACTAAAAAATTAAATAAAGGTAGCTCTGTTGACCCAGCAGAAAATTTTACAATACCTTTTTAAAATGCAATTAAAAGATGAAAGTAAAGTTTTAAAATTTAAAGGTTTAATTAGACTAAAATATTAATAAAGTAAAAAACAAGATATTGGTGAGAAAATAGAAGATCTAACCATACATTAATCTTAATACTGGAGAAAGGAAGATTTTTAGGTTATAATCAGTTGTTTTTACTGATTGAACAGCATCTGCCAATAGAACAATCATCAGCTGCCACAGGGGTTATCACAAGGAAGAGGGAGTCAAACTATTCTCCAAAGCACCTGAAGGTAAGACAAGAAGCAGTGGATGGAAACTAACCAAAGAGAAAAGCCACCTAGAACTAAGGAGAAACTTCCTGACAATTAGAACAATTAACCAGTGGAACAACCTGCCTCCAGAAGCTGTGAATGCTCCAAAACTGGAAGTTTTTAAGAAGAGACTGGACAGCCATTTGTCTGAAATGGTATATGGTTTCCTGCCTGGGCAGGGGGTTGGACTAGATGACCTCCAAGATCCTATCCAACTTTATTATTATAGTAACCAATATTTGCAAAATTAATGAGGAATTCCTTAGGGCTGTTCTATATAACCTGAAAATGAAAATCAGGGGCATCCATAGAAAGGAAGTGGTCAAAGAAGTAAAGATGGAGACTGTAGTCACACAATTGAAGTTCCTTTCCTTTTATGTTGGTGTGATGTGTGCAATAAACGTTAAAAATGGATGTGGCTTTAATTGCATTCAGTTGTACTCATCATATTGATTGTTTTGACACACAAACACCTAACTGAAAATGAAGCTTGCTTAAGAAAAGTGCTATCCAGACTTCAGTAATTCTTCAGTTCTGGCAATGATGCTGGGCAGTTGTCCTGAAAACAGTTACCATGATCTCCGATTGATGGAATCCTCTGTCTCTTACTTTCCCACTCATACAGGAAAATAAACACCAGTGATGTTTCTTTCTGGGGGGGGGGATCTTTGAAGACATATGATTTTATTGATGGAGCTTTTGTAAGAGTCCCCATCCACTTGAAGCATCTTCTGATAGACAAGAAAGGGAAGGGTGATTTACTTTGTTATCTATTATTTAGTCTAGGAGGAGATATTGGCTGACGTTTGTCAATTTCACTTGGATAAACCTGTTAAAAGGAAAAAAGATCCAGTGTTTCATTGGTCTGCTGGGAAGATCAAGCCTGCCTAAAAAGGAACAGGCAGCCCAGTACCAAGATGAAATGGTCATGGAGGGCAGAAATCAGTGAGTGGAGGGGAAAGATAGTCCTGCCTTATTCCCTTGTATTCAGTTGAAATAGAAACCTTTGCTTTAAAGAAATGAAGAACACCGGCAGACTATAGAGAACTGGGAAAGCACCATTCTTAAGCTAGAATAAGACACAACAGACAGTTCCCTTTGCCTTTGGCTGGAGACAAGCTGAGGATAATATGCAGTTAGCTGACTATAACTGGAACTGAGATGAAATAGGACATATGGATCAGTACTTAGAATGATCTTGAAGTGGAAATAATACAGGGAGGAAAAGAACAAGATATCAAATCCTTTCACTGGTCAGAATTGAAGTACTTATTTGATTACTGTACACAGAGATTTGCAGCCTTATGATCAGTGCTCAAAACCCTGTTGGCACATCAGGCTGCTACAGGGGAAACTGTGGCTTGCCCATTTTTAAAATTGCTTGTCCCTGAAATCAATGATGAACTAGAAGCCTTTTTTCCACCTAGCTTGTTACCCTTTCAGCTTTATTTGAAATTGTAAGCCTACATACAGTACTTAGGTTTATCTGGATATAACCACATTCGACATGACTGATATTCCCGAATTTTGGCCAGCAACATTTTCTGGGCCTCTCACTTAAAAAAAAAAGTGCAAAACAACAACGCTGCCTGTTGAAGGCATTGTAAAATATATATAAAAATCCTTGACTTCCAAGTCACCTTTCTGAAAAACAAATCTTATTGCTCCAGCTCCGCCTATTTGGCAAACCACATTACGTGTCCACACACACCCACACAAAAAGGGGGGGACGATAACAAAAGCACGCCTGGTCGCGCTTCCCTTGAACGGATCGCGATAGCCGGATCGGAAACGCAGAACAGAACCTACATAGTAGGGAAAAAAAGGGAGGTCTTTATAGTCTGGGCGTGATAAGCGTTCCAGATCTCCACTCGCATATTAAGGCCCTTCTGAGAAGCTTCCCCTCCAGCCAATCACGATCTGCAATCTAAGAATCGGCCCTATCTTGAGGAGGGGCCTTTACCGGTCGTCCTCCGCGTTGCTTCGATTTGTGGGGGTAAACGTTGAGTCGCTGCGGTGTGGTCTTGTCTTTTATCGTGCCGGGGCATCTCTCTCTGGCAGGCCTTAACCGATCTTTTCGCTTTTTTTTTTCCCTTTCGCGCGCCAATTGTGTGCCCTGCACACGCATCCCTTCGCCAAAGCCGCCGCCATGTCTTCCCCGTCCTCTGGGGAACAGTATGAGGAGGAGGAGGACGGCGCATACGAGAGCCAGGCCAAGCGGCTGAAACCCAGCGCCGCCGCCGAAGAGGGGGAGATCGAGTATGGGGCAGAGGAGGGCGAGAGCCGTCGGGAAAAGGCCGCCCCTCGCACAGGGGGCTTCTCCGGAGGGGTAAGGAAAGCGGGCGCGGCGCACCGTCTTTTTTGTTCCCGTCGCTCGCGGGCTGGGCAGGGGAATAGAGGCAGCTGTCCAGCGACGGGTTTACTCGGGTGCCGCCTCGGGGTCTCCCTGCCCCAATTAGGGGGAGAGCGGGGTGATGTTGGGGAGCCTGTGGCTGTCCTGGCCCGGGATCTTTAAAGGGCTAGTTTGTGTTTTTTTTCAAGACCCTGATCATTCGTGCATTGTCGGTGGCAGTCTTAAGTACGGTATGTTCCATCTTGATTTTGGAGAACCCGGAGAGGCTTTCTTTCCGAATTATCCTTGCATATCCTAAGCATATTCACAAGCTGAACATATTTAAATCCTTTTCGGTCTCTTGGCATCCCACAAATTGGGAACTTGCATCATACATAAACGTTCACTATGGCTTTCAAATTTTAGGGAGATGAAAGCTGTGATTTTTCTTTGTTCTGACAAGTAATCCTGGACTCGGTATACCGTATTCTGCCATGTTTATTTTCCTTCCCTCATTCATCTCAAGAAGGGAAGAGAGTTGTGAATTGGAAGCTGATAACTGTTACAGTCCTTTCCCCTTTGTTATTAGAGTTATATTTTCAGTCTTCTAAGTAAGCTTTGTCCTAGGGTTATGGGAACTCTACTCTTGTGGGATGGAAGGATAATAGATTAGGACAATATAAAGTACTGGAAGTGGTCTGAACCCAGAAACAGACAGCTTGGCATATTTGACCTTGGAAATACCTGAAGTAATTGGGATCATGTTAGAATTCTCCTGAATTCTGGCTGTTTCAGATTTCAAATTAGACATTTCAACTGCAAAATATTTTTCAATCAGTTTTATTTAAGCCTTGGTCTACAGTAGGTTTGTTCTGTTCATCATTCTGCCGTATGGCTTGTTTATTCATGGGTTACTGATTGAACTACAATTAGCTAGAATTCTCACAACCTGGTCATCATTATCTTGTTGAGACTACAGAATTTATCGCTTTTCATTCTTACAGTTTTTAACTCAGCAGAAAGGGGCTTGAAATTTTGGTCATCAACTGGAGTTAACTACTCAAAAACAAAATAAAACAGGTCATAATTGGTATTTGGAGGGGAGTCAGCAAGAGAAAGATCTAATTTGAAAATGATCCAGATCCATCCTAGAAGATTCTGAAAAAATCCTTCCAATGCATTGCTATGGGAAAAGCAGATGAACAGTTTCTTAAACTGTTCCTCCCTCCACTTGTCCTGGGATCCAGAGCTGAACATTCAGCTTCTCATACTCCCAGTACTCACATTTATAGGTGCAACACAAGGAAAGAGGGGACATGCATATGCAACATGTTACATTATAATTCAGAAGGAAATACAGGATTGCCACTGCTAGTACAGGTTCTGGAAAGAATTTAGGAACTGCTTTATCTGTTGTCAGTTTGTTTATGGAAAACATTAGCAAGAAGAATAAGTCATTCTAAGGAGAGATATTTTTAGAAACTGAGGATAGATAGGGAATAAATTTTAATGCCTCACTGTCAGAAATGGCCCTCTTATTGGGATATGTACATTAGCCTGAATCATAGAATCCCAGGATACAGTATTTGTATATTCTCAAGCAATAACTGAATAGGACAAATCACTAGGTAAGTTTCAAACATGTACAATATTGTTATAGTGAAGAAACTGCAGGAAAGGAGTGCAAGTATATGTTAGCTGCATAATTCCACACATAAGCTGTCTTGCCCATCTTGCAGATACAGTATAATTAGACAAGCATTTATAATAAGAACAATGCCTGAATGCATAAGTCTGTTGATGTAAATTTATTTCTTACATATATAAAATTGTCTCACTGTGTAGTTTAGTTGATAGTAATGAAATATATAAATAATTCAAATGATTTTAATTCAAAATTATTTGAAAATTAATTAAAATTAACATGGCTTATCTACAAATAAGCATTATTTCCATTCACTTGTTTTGTTGAGCAAATGCAGCTAATAAAATAGCTCTATCCATAGTTTAATTAGTACATTATCTGAACTAACATTTCTAGTTTCAGAGAAAAAATCTCAAACTAATTCAATATTATTTCTTGGCTTGAAATGTATATATTTTAAACAAATATAATTTCCCTCACATTTAGATTTTAAAGAATAAAAATGTACTGAAAACTATTTTCTTAAGCATTGGGTCCATAAATAGTTCTATTCTAAAGACAATTATCTGCTAATTCATTTTTTCATTTAATATATATATAAATACCTTGATTAAACTTCTGATAACATCTTAATTATTAATTTTATAAATGCATTTTTTCGTAAAAGTGGAAAACGTTCTATGACAATCAAATCACCCATTTTATTTTTGGTGATGGACCTTCAGGCAGTAATAATTTAAGTTAAGATGATACTATTGTAAACATTATTTTACAGATTATCTCTTTGAATAAGAAATGCAGAGAATTGTTTGTCTTTGAATGGCACCAGTTATCTGCTTAGAGTCTGGCTGTATTCTGGCAATTAGAATGTATTAATTTCCTGTGTCTTTCACAACTTTGTTGTTCTTCTCTCCAAGTAATATTAAAATAATTATAATTAATTGTAATCACTAAACTGGAAAAATTATATAACCTAAAGTTTGTTGGAATGTAAAATTGTGGTTTAAAAATGGTTTTCATATCATAGTTCCTTTCCTTTCCTTTCCTCTCCTCTCCTTTCCTCTCCTCTCCTTTCCTCTCCTCTCCTTTCCTCTCCTCTCCTCTCCTCTCCTCTCCTCTCCTCTCCTCTCCTCTCCTCTCCTCTCCTCTCCTCTCCTCTCCTCTCCTTTCCTTTCCTTTCCCTTCTTTCTTTTTAATGTTCATAAAGACATTTAGAATTGCCATTACTTATGAAAAAGCCAAGTCTTAAAGTATCCAATGTGCAAGCTAGAGCTAGAGAAAAAATAACAAGTAAATTTAAACAAAATGTTTTCTATTTAGGTTATAAGTAGATGAGGTTAGACATGAAAGTAGTTTTAACTTCATAGTTCACAATATTACATTTGTTATAGTAAGATTTAAAAAGAAACTTAAAATGCTTTTATTAGGATGCAGGAGGCAGTCATCACAAAGTTTCCGTTTCTCCTGTGGTCCATGTTCGTGGTCTTTGTGAGTCAGTTGTGGAAGCAGACCTTGTGGAAGCTCTTGAAAAATTTGGGACTATATGGTAGGTTTAATGATTTTTTAAAAAGTTATAAAGGGGAAATGCATTTTGCTGTGGCTGAATTTATATAAAAGGCTAAGACAATTTTTATGGCTTGTTGAAATGATCTAATTTCATAGTTCAAGCTGTTAACAATAGTTCATCACATTATGGCATAATATTATGCACAAACCAGCCAATAGAATTTCATTACATTGGAATGAAGAAGCTATGATCAATGATTTCTAAACAATCTCTAAAATCAAGGCATGTTTGGATATAATGTAAAACTGTAGAACTTGCAACCTTAATGAATTATTTTTCTAAATTGAATAAAGAATAACATGTTTAAGAGGATTCTTCATAATCTGAGTATTGAGCCAGTGTGATTCATATCTGCTGATCCTGGCCCCCAGACATATGCAGATTTTGTCAGATTAGTGAAAAATATTCCATGACAAACTGTGTGAAATAATTTAGACCTGTTTTATATGTATTGTTTTTTATAAATATGTTTCATAGCAACTAATTTGAAATAATAACATATGAAATTGTTCATGATCAAAATTTTAATAGGCTATTTATAGTTATTTAAAAGATATAATTTAATTTGATAGTTTGCGTTATACTTGACTTTTAAGAAATTAAATTGCCTTTCTTGTGCATTTGGCAGTAAGAATTGTATATTAAGTTATATAAATTTTGCTTTAGCTTAATTGCTAAATTAAATTATAATTAATTAGTTGTTTTGCTGCTTTTTTCTTGTAGTTATGTGATGATGATGCCATTTAAACGTCAAGCTTTGGTAGAATTTGAGGATATTGAAAGTGCCAAAAAGTGTGTTACTTTTGCAGCAGATGAGCCAGTATACATAGCAGGACAGCAAGCATTTTTCAATTACTCTACAAGCAAAAGAATAACTCGTCCAGGAAATACTGATGACCCATCTGGTGGGAACAAAGTTCTGCTGTTATCAATTCAGAATCCTTTATATCCAATTACTGTGGTATGTCTGCTTTACAGCGTAAATCACAATTACCTTGGTGCTTTGTATTGCCCTATACTATGCTTGCTTGTGGCAAGCTTGCGCCTCCCTGCCTACTTTTTACATTGGCAGGATCTCAGAGTGTTCCTTCTGGTTTATAATGAATGTGAAAGCATCCTCATGTATATGCATGTGTTCTTTTTAGTATATTTTGTTCTGTAAAACTGGGAAAGTATGGTCTCATTTATGCCGCAGCAGTATTACTTTGGTTGTAGAAAATAATTTGGCTGAACTATAAAATTAGCGATTAATCCTTTTTTTGCCTGTGTTACAGTTTTTGCAAGCCACTTAAGCAACCCATAGCTTATGAGAAAAGAGATAATGATGAAATAGTTTCCTGTTTAACAGTGTCTTGTAATATATTATTTATTAGAGTTCTCAGTATTTTATGGTTTTTTTATTCAGATTTCATTTCCTGTTTTTGTTAGTTACTTTTGACATTCTGTCCTCTAATTTTAGTAGTCTTAATGAATCTCATTGGTTTTTAAGTTTTATAAGTAAACATATTATTTTCTACCAAAGTCAAAGCTAAATGATTTCAAAGTAAATATTTAATATATATTTAGAATGGAAAGCTGTTTTTTATTTTGTCTTCCTTCTCATGAAAGTGAACATACGTGACTCAGAATTGAACTGTGGAATCTTTGATGTTTTCTGAACCTGGTTGTTTACTGGCAGACATTTCATTACCCAACTAGATAACATCATCAATGCGTTGATGTTACCTAGTCAGGTAATGAAATGTCTGCAGGCAAACAACCAAGCTCAGAGTGCACTGAAGAGTCCTTCTCATTACTGGATTCATTATTATGATTGAAACAGTATATACGTTCCATACATTAATAAATAACTGCATTTCTATATAGGAAGAATGTGGATGAAAAACCACCTATATTTATTATGTAATCCCATTTTAACATTATTTAAAATGAATAACACTGAACCATAGATTTCTTGTGTAAAGTGAAGGACACAGTTCCATTATGTGAAGTGAAGACAGTTGTGGAGAAATTTCAGGAGAGCCAGAACACTTTGCTTGGAAGCAGAGTTCTGTTGAATTTGAGTTGAATTCAGTTCTCATGACATTATATATAAATATATATACTTTTAACTTATTGCCATTTAGATCTTGTAATTTTTCCAAGGACGGTCCTGTAATCTCTTTGTTCCCATAATCCCAGCCAAAACAAGGTCCCAATGGTGTGTATCATACTGGAGGTGATTAATGGACTGGGATAAGACCCCACCTCCTCCCCATATGCATCTTGTTCCCTTCTTTGCCATCTTCGTTATTTTTTAAGTCAGTTTTAATGTTAATATTATTTTAATGTTTTAAAATTTTATCTTGTGGTTTTATTTGGTTATAAGCTGTCGCCTCTAGGTGAGATTGGCAGCATATAAAATAAATAAGTAAATAAATAGTGAAAAAGCTATAATAGATTAGTTCAACATTTTTTAGCATTATTTGGATGGGAAATAATTATTTTTCCTTCATTTTGTTCTGTTCTATTTTATAAATGGTACAAATATTGGGCATACTAATTAACTTTGCAAAGCTACCAGTGCAGCATGCAAAATATTTGAAATATGTATAGTGAAACTGAATTTAAACTTTCTTTTCTGAATTGCTTTACAGTATTTTGACTTTTATTGTCAGAATGGATTTTTAATAGTTGTGTATATTTTTATTTGTTAACATTTTGAATAATCTTGTAAGATAAAACAGCTGCTCTGTTTTGTAGGATGTCTTGTACACAGTATGCAATCCTGTTGGGAAAGTACAACGTATTGTCATATTCAAGAGAAATGGGATACAAGCCATGGTTGAATATCCTTTTATTACTCTTCTAATAGAAGAAAATATACGTAACTCAGGGTTGAACTGTGGAGTCCTTAGTGCTCTCTGAGCATGGCAGTTCTATTGCAGATGTTTTTGTTATCCAATTTTATTACTGCATTGTTATGCTATAGCACAGGAACTTACCAGAAAGCTTATTTACTTGTTTGTTTATTCTGCATTTATATTTATGTAACCACTGAATTAGAACAACTTGCAGTAGTTTACAGACAAGTAAAACCAAAACGTAAAATCCAAAGATTAAACAAAATAAAACAGCAATAAAACAGTGCTAGCCCCAATGTAAATAACAGCCCAAAGGTGTTTTTTCAAAAGACAACTGAACTTTCTTGGTATTTTCTCTGAATTGAACTGAAGCTTCTTCTTTAAAAAGTAAAATGTTTTCAAAGAAAAACAACCAAGGAAAATATAGTTGCCTTTTGGAAAAGCACCTTTGGGACAACCTGGATGAATGAGAATCTCTGTAGACATAAATAACAACCATAAATTATTCCTTAAATGCTCCATAGAACAGTTTTATTCTGACATCTGTTGGCAGTGAGATCCAGATGGATGCAAACTGAACCTTTGTAGGCCTGAATAAGTAGAGATAGCCTTGCAGCTTATGAAAAAATAATGCATAAAATTACACTTAGAAGAATGACTATGACTTTCCTCACTTGTCTCCAAGAATTGTACTTAAATAAATCAGAAACAAATGTTACCTTATGTATAAAATAAGAAAGAGAGGACTTCAGGAATACAGGGCTTGATTAGATTTTTTTTTTTTGGCAATCTTCTAATCAAAGTTAAATACAAAAGACATACATTTAAAGAGTTATGAATTCTGAAATGCGAAGCACTGAATATAGCTCTTAGTTTGTTCACAAAGAAACAAAAGAAAACCACCCCAGACTGTCTCCTTTAGCAATATACCGGTAATGTAGGCTGAATGTCATTTCCTTCTTGGTATTGATAACAACTGAGACTATTTAACCCTGGCAATCAACAAGAAATCTACCAGCAAATCTAGATTTACTGTTGTCAGTACCTCAGTTAAATGGGTTCTGAGTGACTTCTAGCACAGCTACAGAGTTCTTTCCTAAAATATTTTGTCTTGTAATTGCTTTATTTTAAAGACTGCCTAAAGATCCTTAACATTTCTTATGTTTGAATCAGTTCTTTGTGCTCAGAAAGCAAAAGCTGCACTCAATGGAGCGGATATATATGCAGGATGCTGTACATTAAAAATTGAATATGCAAGGGTAAAGTTTTTATCTTCTTAAGCCTCTCTATTTTGTAGGAGAAAAAGCAATTATTAAAATTCACTGTTTTGCTTGTATCTTAACAGCCAACTCGACTTAATGTTATTCGAAATGACAATGATAGTTGGGATTATACTAAGCCATATCTGGGCAGACGAGGTAAGTGTTTGGGTAATTGTATCTACCATATACATATATATACATATGCAGACAGTTTCTTTAATGCAGTAGTCATTTCAAGCCAAATATTGCTGGTGGAACTTTTGTTAAAGCTTTGTAATCCTGGAAAAGAATAACTTTCAACCTTAGTGGCCCCTGGTGGTATACTGAATTGTTTAGGCCAAGAAGGAACCCATACATGCAAGCATGTTTGCAGTACAAGGATTTGCATTTCTCCAAGCAGCTCTCACTCTTTGGAGGAGAGGACACTGATGCAGACTTTTCCTTACAAACTACAAACTTGCACGCTGCTTCTCCATGGAAAGGAATTTTCCCATATGGTGGACAAGGCATTAAGAAGGATAGAGGACTCCAGCAGGCTGACTCTACACTTCATCATGCACCACATCGGCATCATCAAATGGCCCTCTGAAAAATCTCAGACTTGCAATTCACCTTGACTGCATACTGCATGCATCATCACCACAAGCATGTCAAGAAGGATACTTACAATACTTCCGATTTCATGCCATGAATACCATGGTAGACTGTACCCATTATAATCAGCTTGCATATGGTTCCAGTCTTATATCCCTAGTACAAAGCAATACAATATGGAAGATTCCAAGTCTTGTTTATCTCCTGTACATTGTGGTAATTGTTTTGGTTGTATGTAAGATAGGTTTTCCAATGTAAATGTTGTCTAAACGATCATAACTACTTAAAAATAAATTGAAATTTTGTAGCAACCTGTCAGGCAAGTTCCTCAGGTTTTGCTACATTACCCTAAGTATATTTCATTCTTTTTTTTTAACAGCAAAGCAGCAGGGACATTGTTTACATCAGTAAAAAAAAAACCTGCATGAAAGTGTAAAAAAAAAAAATCTTATTCTGTACTTCTCTGTAATTTCTAATGATATGTATAATTTGCTGTATATACTTCTTGAAAATTTAGGCATTAATAGCAGGAAGTTGGGAAACTTATCAAGGTAGAGTATTTAGCAAATTTTGAACATGAAATAAGATTTGACTTTAATAATTATCACAGGATTGGATTTTTTCAGTATTTTGACTGTGAAAATGTACTATTAATATTAGGTCTTGGCTTGCTTTAACTTTTATCTAAAAGTTGCATTTTATAGATAGTACTTTGATTGTGAAATGTGCTACAGTATTAAAATGTAGGCTTTGGAATGAAGAATTAAGTATTTGTAAAAGGTTAATAAGGGGGCTATGCTATTGGTTAGCAGATTATTCAACCACAATGCTATGGTAAAACTTAAACTCTGTTTCAAATTGCCACATAACATAACTATTTAATATACTAAGTTCACACATTCAATTCAGATTTTGTTTAGGGACTGTGGCCTGTCCTGGTAAATGAAACTGTGAGAAATAAGAAATCTTTCCTTGAAGGAAAATAACATAGATGTATCAAATAATTTGATGGTTAGTGTGGCATTTGACTTTTTTTTTAATAGTAAGGCCTGCTTCTTATTTTTAACTGTTTTTGAATATCATTTCAGTTCTCAAATGTGAATTTGCTTATGTAGCACTGAGATATCTTTGAATATGTGCAGCTTGTTGTTTAAATACACCCACATAATTGCTTTTCCTTAAATTAATTCAGGTGATTCCTAGTCCTATTCCCAGACAGGAAGAAGTACTGTTTATACTACCATAGCTAATTCTCAGTAGTTTTTTGTTCAATGACCGTTTAGAATTAAGATGGTACTGGAAAAAATGGATGCCCATGCTCAAAATTATGGTTGTTGCAGCATCCCCATAGTCATGTGACCAAAATTAGGGTGCTTGGCAGCCCACCCACACTTATGACTATAGCCCTGTTGCAACTCCCCTACCCATTTATGCTCTTTTGGCTGTTCTATGCAGTGATACTTCTCATCAAAGGTGATACTGGGGCAAGAATGGGGTTTCTGCCATTCTCCAAATAATGTATTCATTCTTGCAAGACCTAGGGTAGATTTCCAAAGGATTGTGAGAATGGAGTGTATGGCCTTGGGGAGAAGGCCCTAGCATCAGCTTGCATACAGTACAGTTAGGGCATGCCTCGTTAGCAGAAGTAAAATGGCGAAGATTGGGCTGGCTAGCCACGGAGTAGGGCTTGAGGCAACATTTCTTGGTTGCAGCTGTGGTGCTGGGTTGAAGTAGAGGCCTGGAGTCGATGGTATCTGGCTGAGGCCTCCGCTTCAGTTTCATCCCTGTTGCTGATGCTGCCAAGTAGCACTGTCCAGTATAGCTCAAAGAGTATAGATGGGGGGGGAGTGGCCGAGAGAAATTGCAATGCCCCTATTGTCATAAGTGCTGCTGGGCCAGGTGGAGCACCTAAGGCTTCCTGGGGCACAGTAGCTTTGTCTCATGCTGCCAGGACAGGCTGAGACTCCTAGGAACAACTGCAGTTTTGCACCACATTGCAGTACCCCCTCCAACATTTGTGTGGCTTGTGCCAGGCTCCCCCACCCCACTCCTTACCTGGGACTCCCTCTGCTTAACCTGTGTTTCTCAGTTAACAACAGCAGTTGGGAATGTGGGGGTTGCAGTTGCTAACAGATGCAGTTACATGATATCTTGCTTTATGGGTGCATTGCTTAGTAATGAATTTCATTACTAAGTTCCAATTGTAGTCACAGGTTGAAAACTATCTGTTTGTAGCATTACTTTCAAATTGTAATGGGAAAACCTGCACTGTATTTTTTTTTAGTTTCAAGTTTTTTATTAATTTTACAATATTACATTTACATATTTGTAAAGTAGCATGGCGGTTGAGCACAGTAATTCCATTACATCTGAATATCATCAGTACAAATCTCAAATTATTACAACAAACTAATTCCCTCTCTTTCCCCCATGATATCTATTGTCATGTTCAAACCAATACAGTTCTTATTCTATTAATCAAACAAAAAATACCTTTCTAACATTCATCAATAATCTTTGATCTATACATATCTTAATTATTTTAGACAATAGCCTAGTAAGTTTTTCTTAACTTTAATTTGCCATTGATATTTAAGTTTAACGTTTAATCTTTATCATTTCCAGGTTTTAAATGATCCCAATTTCGAAGTCTCCTATCTCACATTTGGAGCTAATAATTTTTTTTCTTTTCTTCCTTTCACTTCCTTTCTTCCTTTCCAGAAAGAGAAAAAAAAATTAAAAATAAACCACCAACATTTATACCACAAACCCATATACAAATTTAATTATTAGTACTTATACTTTTAAGTTTTACTTAACCTTTGTCTCAACTCATAACAATATCTTAAATTCAAATCTTAATTATTTGTAGACATTCAGATTACATTTAATATTTGATTTTTCCAAATTTTTAATTAAACACAATTCCTTTATCCCAATTGCTCATACATTCTAATATTTAAAATACACACCTTATATATAACTTCTACCATCTATCTTACCCATCTAATGACAATATAATATTCTTATTTCAACATATTTCTAGATTTTATATAACCAAAATTTTCTTTATCTCAAATCGTTACAATGTCTTGTGTTCAGAATACATATTCTATCTATTTAGATATATTCTATTTTAGATCTCATATATAGATCAGAACCCCAATCTTTTTCAATCTTATTCTAGCTTTTTTCCTCTGCCAGGTCATTTTTCGTATTTTTGCCTTTAAATCATCAAAAAAATCTCCTTGTATTGTTGTGGCTATTGTTTGATGTTGATAAGAACGTCCAGTTGATGTTTTTTTAAGAGGACTCGTTGATTTAGCCGATAGTCTCTATTTTTCCAGTTCGATGCAGTTGTCTCGAAGTATTTATCTTCTCTTTCATCTGTTTTTCTTGTTTATCTTCAAATTTCTTCTGATTTATAAGAAACGCCCTTTCCTTGTTCTCTATTATCAATTTCTTTTTTGTGTTTTCTATTGTCTGTATTTGTTGAGTATCTAAGTCTTCTGTCATAACATTTGGTTGTTTCCCTTTCTCTATAGAATTCTGTATAGATAATTCTTTGATTGAAGTCACAGTTTGAGTTTGTATATCCAGAGCTTGCATACGTAGAGTTTGGATCATCGCTTTTAACTTACAAAGAATTTGTTCCTGTACTTCCTCTGTAGAAGAAATCTTTTCCTGTTCTCCTTCCATTGTAATATATTAAACTCAAGAGAAAGAAACTGACAGTCAGAAAGTCCACCAAATGTGGAGCTGAGCTGAATTTTGCAGATGGTGTTTCAAGGTTATTTTTTATCTTGTCTATTTTCAAAGCTGTCAACAAGTCTCTTAGAGAATAGCAGGTTACGTCTTAGAGTTAGTTGGATCTTTTTAGGGGTTTTTTTTTCCACTCTATTTTAAGGGGGGGAAACCCCAAATCTTCAATAGTAATTAGAATAAAAACCAAGGAAGAAATATATACATAGAGAGAGCAGAAAATTGCAAATCTTATAATCCACCAATTTTAGGAAATAGGATTCTAATTAAGATCTCAGTATTTTTCCAACATTTTAAACGCCCAAGTGGTTGATAGCTGCTGTTTCTGGAGGGAGGGCTAAAATCCTCCTTCCCTCACCACAGGGGGGAAAGTATTTTAGCAGCTTATGCAGGTAATTAAGTAGTTAGGATGTAAGATAGGCAAATCTCACCTCACCCAGTCCTGTCCACGCTGCTTTGAAGTTGCCAGATGGTAGTGTGACTTTGGCTGTTTGCAGCCTAGGAACAAACCATATTTCTATGGCTGGTCCTTTCGTTCGCTGGTTTGGAGGAATCGCCTGGTCTGACGGAAGAGTTGCTGCTCTCCCGGGATCCAGCGAAAGCCCCTCCTTGCTGGTCGCCTCTTCGGGGCAACTTTCGGCCCTTTTCAGGGCCCCCCAGCAATGTGAAACTGAACGGGGGAGAGAGAGCAAGTCTCCCAACCGTCCATGGCGGCTGTGTGACGAATCAGAAGCCGTATTTTCTGTAGATAGACAATTATAGCTTTTTATTTTTATAATTAACAATTAATAAAAGCTACTGTCTATATCAATTTTAATGAATCATCAGAGAACATAATGCAGGGGTGTCAAACTCGCAACGTCACATGATGTGTTGTGACATATCGTGACTTTTTTTTTCTATTGCAGGCAATGGGGTGAGTGCGGTTTTGGCATGACGCATCCGGTCCGTGGGCCGGCAGTTTAACACCCCTGACATAATGTGAGCAATAAACCAATTGCCAATGAGTGGGCAACTTCCTCAGTATGGAAAATCATTTATTTTGGACAGTACTCATCAGTGCAATGAGGCAGTACTCCTATTATCTTAGGAGAAGAGTGATGAAAGTGTCTCAGGAACAGGTTACTTTTCTGTGCCTCTCCTCAGCCAGTGCTTTTGGCTATATTAATTACTGTATGTTTTGTTACATTGCTATCTTGACCTTATTTCAGAAATACTTAAGATTTTTTTTTTTAGCCTTATAATTCTCTGGCATAGTTGACTAATCTTGTCTAGGCTTTTAAGCTAAGCAACTTGGTGGGTTTAGTACTGTGATAGGTATCTGTCAGTTTAGACCGGGCTGCAAATTTGAACAACCCCCCCCCAAAAAAAAACCGTTAACAAGAAAGCTACATGTTCTTGGGCATGAAATCATCAGAAATCAAGCACAACTTGGAGTTTTTTATTTTTTACATTAGGCAGATAATTTTGAATATTTGAACTGGTTTGGCTTTCCTTTTTTCATGAAGGGTATTGTGTTACAGCATTACATTAACGAACCTAATATAAACGTGCTAGCTGAAATCTTGTCAGTTGTATTGCATATAGATCCTGTTGTTTATATTGGTACAACTGCTCTGTTTTCCGTAGAGCAGCTGTACCAATGCATACTTTATAGTTACATAGAAATATGTACCAGACAAATAAAACGTACCTGTGGATGGCATTTTCCTCTCTATTGTTTTTAGTTAAAGCCTATATGGTTATCAAGAGTCATACCGGTAGCATCTTTATTTTTTTTTAACTGAGAATTTTTTCATATTTCATTTTCAGTTCTTGGTTAGAAATTATTTTTAATTCTCTAAATGATTTTTTGTATAGTTGTAGCATGAACATAAAATCTAGTGGATGTTTTATAGGAAGGATACTGTGATTTTTATTGCTATGTTTTATGATTCATAGAGCTGGAAAGGATCTTAGAAGTGCTCGGTACAGAATCCATTGCAGCATCTCTGATGGATTATCATTTTTAAAAATTATATATACAAGAAGAGATTATTGGTGGTGAATGCAATTACATCTAAGCCAAATAATAATATATCTAAAATAAGGGGGAAAGTAATTGCCATGCTCTATATCAATGATGGCGAACCTTTTAGAGACCGAGTGCCCAAACTGCAACCCAAAACCCACTTGTGCATCGTTGGGTGCTGGGTGGGCGTGGTCCATTGGCTGGGTGTGGCCAATTGGGTGTGGCCCATTGGGTAGGCGTGGCTGCGGTGGTAACAGCAGACTGGGTGGGACTAAAAAGTTCAATCAATGAATTCCAACTTTGCAAGATCTTTTTTTTCCCCGCAAGAAGTTGAAATTGACTGATTGATTGAACCTCTTTTTTTTTTTTTGTACACGGTGGCGGAGGCCTAAAGCAAAAAGGTTTTATAAAACCCAGCTGAAGGCCTAGGACTGGGGTGGTGGCGCACGTGCCCACAGAGAGGGCTCTAAGTGCCGCCTCTGGCACCTGTGCCATAGGTTCACCACCACTGCTCTATATAATGATAACATTATTTATAATCTTTTTAAAAACCTGTTTACCAATATATTCTGTAGCCAGTTTAGCCCATTCTTTTCAGTTAAGGACTTTATGTTTTGATGTACCTTCTTTAATTGAATCTTTCCATTTGCCCTATATGATATCCCTGAGAACAATTAATTGTATTATATGCAACATTCAAGTTTCTTGATTCTTTACTAGATTTCTTACAGTGGTCATGAACAATTTTATTTGTGCCTTCAAGTCATTGTTAACTCCTGGCAATTTCCTAGTTCCTTCAATTTTCTTGAGAAGGTTTTTTTGGAAGTGGTTTGCCATTAGCTTCTTTCTAAGGCTGAGAGAGTGACTGGCGCAAGATCATCCATCTGGCTTTGTATCTTAAGGTGGGACTAGAACTTATGGTTCTCATGGTTTGTGGCCTAATGCCTTAACCACTGGCTCATATCAGTATCTCAATATCAGTTAAATATTAAACTGGATATTATTAGGCATTTTTCCTTATTCCATACTTATTCATCTTTTACCAAAATAAGTGAAAGTAACATCCATATAAAAGGTTGATATACAAAAATATTCTTCCTCACTTTTGTTTTGAGGACTTAAATTTTTTATCTAATGTTTTCATTTTCAACAAGTTGCCCTAACAAAATTGTGGACCTTGGAAACAAACTTTTAATTTTTTATTATCAAGGCTGTGTTTTCAACCCCTGCTGAGTTTAGTAGGATAAGTATCAACCCATAGATATTTTTCCCTTGAAATAAACCCTATCTTTGCCGGATGTTTCTTATTTCTCACAGCTTAGCAATCAATTAAAATATTGACACGTCAAATTATGTAATAAAACAATCAGCAAATGTTAATGATAAATGCCATTGCAGTAGATGTTTACCGGTTGCTGCTTTCATCCAGTAGTGTTGACCCCTTGGTTAACTTTATATTCTTGTATAAATAAAATTTGCTGAAAACGTCATTGTTAAAAGTTCCATTCTTATTGGCATTATAATATAGATTGTATAATAATAGTGTAGCGATGTATAGTTTCTCAGCGCTTTCCCATTAATAGCTGTTGATGTATGTTAAAAAATTATGATCCTCTCTGTTAACTGATTATGAAACCATGTAATACAGGTTGTTGTTGGATTATGCTGAAACTTCTTGAAAAGAAGCCCTCTTTGAAAATATGTTGCTGTTGAAGCTAATAGTGTGATTCAGGTACTGTCCTTCGAAAGTACTGCATTTACAGCTTGATTTTTACGAGAGTAATTGTAGTGTTAAGACACCTGTACAGTTTTCTTAGGTTTAAAATGTCAAATCTTTCTGGATGTGATTTTAATAACAACTATATTTCTGGTGTCCTAACAATAATTATGGTGTATTTTTGTATTAGAACAAGTCAGTCTAAATGACTATCTGACCAAAATACCCAAATGTAGAACCTTAAAAATATCTGGTTAACCATACTGTTGGAAATATAATATTTGACCGGTGGACATGTGATCAGACCTAGCAGAGTTGCTGTTAAGTTTTAATCAACAAATATATTGTTTTAATTGATAAAATCCCAATATTTTGAGAGGGTTTTTTATTTTAAAAAACCAATGCTCTCTTATTCTTTAGATAGAGGGAAAGGCCGACAGAGGCAAGCTATTTTGGGAGAACATCCCTCATCATTTAGACATGATGGCTATGGTAAGTTCCTTTTTTATAAATTTCATAAAAATTATTCATAAATCACTAGGGATTTATATTGAAAGCACACCTGTTTCCAGTATCTGTGTCTTCTACATAAAAGAAATTGTTCTCACTGCTCCATAGAAGGGATAATCTTTATTTTTAGGTTAAAGCAGCTGTTCAGTTTGTTACAATTCCCTGCCTTATGTTTTTAATCTATAAATTACAGGTAATCCCTGAATTACAAGTGTTCATTTAACACTCATTTGAAGTTACACGATAAGCGCCCCCTAGTACTTACGAGCAAGTCCCGAAATTACGAATATTGCAGCACCATGGCAATCGTTCTCTCTTACGAGTGACTGCAGTGGCATTGCAATATTCACCCTGGTTATTCCCTCCCTCCCCACTCCAACCCGGGCCTTCAATACTCACCTTGCGAAAATCGAGATCCTTTGCTTTGCTTTCTTGGCTGCTCCAGGCCTTCAGAGAATGGAGGCCTAAAGTAATGCAAGATCATGCGAGATCAGTGAGGCGAGATCTCACGCTACTGATCTCGCGTAATCTCTTGGTACTTTAGGCCTCTGTTCTCTGCAACAGAGAATGGAACTGAAGCCAGGGAACACTTCCGCAGCCTGACTCAGGCACCAGAGGCCTTTTCCAGGCTGCTGCCACCCGGATCTGAGGCCAGGGGATGTTTCTGTGGTCTTCCGATGTCCCATTTCTGGACGGAAGCAGCCTGGAGAAGGCTGTCAGAAAGCCGTGGAAGCATCCCCCAGCCTCAGATCCAGGAGGCAGCAGGAACTGAGGCATAGAGGAAACAGATTTTTTCAAGGTGAGTCCGGTGCAGCAGGAAGGAAGAGGGAAGCAGGAAGTATCTTAGTGGGTCGGGAAGACCTTGGGGGCATCACTAGGCCCTCCATGGCCTTCCCCACCCTGAGATACCTCATATTCACTTAATGAGCCGCATCTTTTTTTTTTTTTTTTTTAAAGTTGAGGGCATTTTTAATAAATGTGATTGTCATACATAACAATACATGGTTTTAAAATGTACAAATATGACAGGTAATAGCAATTTGGTTAATGTCTTGTCTGGTATTAACGAGCAAGGGAGTGATCTCGTTCGAGGTACGAGATTCACTCCCACAAGTTAGAATAGAATATAATAGAGCTGGAAGGGACCTTGGAGGTCTTCTAGTCCAGCCTCCTGCTCAAGCAGGAAGAACCTATACCATTTCAGACAAGTGATTGTCCAGTCTCTTCTTAAAAATCTCCAGTGATTTCTGACGGCAAGCTGTTCCACTGATTAATTGTCCTCACTGTTAGGAAGTTTCTCTTTAATTCCAGGTTGTTTCTCTCTTTGGTCAGTTTCCAATCATTGTTTCTTGTCTTGCCCTCTGGTACTTTTGAGAATAGTTTGACCCCCTCTTTTTTGTGGCAGCCCCTCAAATACTGGAATACTGCTATCATGTCATCCCTATTCCTTCTTTTCTTTAGACTAGCCAAATTCAAGTCCTGCAGCCGTTCTTCATATGTTTTAGTCTCCACGCCTTTGATCGTTTTAGTTGCTCTTCTCTGAACTTTTTCCAAGATCTCAACATCTTTTTTATAGTATGGTGACCAAAATTGATTGCAGTATTCCAGGTGTAGTCTTACTAGGTCTTATTAGCGGTACTAATACTTTGCGTGATCTTGATTCTATGCCTCTGTTTATATAACCCAGGGTTAGGTAAGTTCTGCCATTCCATTGGAAGTGATACTGCCAATTCTAACTCTGTTAGAAACATATCTTGAACTTAACAAGATTATTCAGTAGTATTGTTTCATATTAAAAAGGTTCTGGGAATCAAAGCCATAAGTTTTATTTTATACTATTTAAAAGTAAAGTTTTTTTTTAAATTTAGTGGAACATTGTTCATTTAGTATTCACCCTTGAGTATTTAAAAAGTTCTAGGAATAAAATCAAAGCTGCAAGTTTTGCTTTACAAATAGTCCTTGACTCCAACAGTGGTCTGGTACTTTCATTGTTAAGCAATTCAACTGTTAAAGTGAGTTATACAGTTGTTAAGCAAATTTGGCTTCCTGCATTGACTTTATTTATTTATTTATTTGTAAATTTTATTAGCCGCCCATCTTGCCACATGGTAACTCTTTTAGTTACTTGTCTGATGTCAGCTGAGAAGGTTGCAAATGATGTGATTTCCTGATAATGCAACTGTTGTAAATGCATGCCGATTGCCAAGCACCCAGATTGGACATTGGGACAGTTGTAAATGTGATGACAGCTTCCCAGGTAAACCAGACAGGAAATATGACTAGAGGGTCTAGTTCAGTGGTTCTCAACCTTTTTCAGGTTGAGACCCCACTTGCGCCGCCCATGCGCGGCGTGACCCTGACCTGCGCCGCGCGCGCGCGACGGGCCAATCCGCGCACGCGACGGGCCAATCCGCGCATGCGCACGTGATGGGCCGATCCGCACATGCGCGGCGCGCGTGCGATGGGCCGATCCGCACATGCGTGCGCAACGGGCCGATCCGCGCATGCGCGGTGCGCGTGTGACAGGCCGATTTGCGCATGCGTGCGCGTGGCGCCCCAAACCGCACATGTGCGGCGCCCTGAACCGCGCATGCGCGGCGCGACGGGCTGATCCACGCATGTGCAGCGTGCGCGCGCGACGGACAAAAAAAACAAAATGGCGGACCGCGGTGTCCGGCGACCCCCGCAAAACGGTCGTTCGACTCCAAATGGGGTCGCGACCCATAGGTTGAGAACCGCTGGTCTAGTTCTATTTTATTGTAAGGCCACATTAACAGAACCTTGCAAATCTGAAGATACAGACTTCCTATCATCCACTTTTAAATGCTGGATCATTAGGGCAGAGAAAATTTCTTTCTCCGGCCATTAAGCTGGTAGTGGCTCTTGCTTCTCTTGTCTGACTGTTTCCTAGATAGCATCTTTTCCCTTTGTTCCCCAAGGTCATCCACATATTCCATTAGGGACTGGCTGTAAGTCACTTTTTTCAATGCCATTGTATCTTCAAATATTACTAAATGAATGGTTGTAAATCACAGACTACCTTTATACAGGTAATCCTCAACTTACAGCCATTCGTTTAGTGAATTTTTGAAGTTACAGTAGCACTGAAAAAAGTGACATGATTGGTTTTCACACTTACAACTATTGCAGCATTCCCATGATTAAAATTTGGACCTGGCATTTATGACAGTTGCACTGTCCTGGGGTCATGTGATCACCATTTGTAACCTTCCCACATGGCTTCCAACAAGCAGAATCTATGGGGAAGCTTTATTCGCTTAACAACCTCATGATTCACTTAACAACTGTAGTGATTTGTTTAACCACTGGCAAAAAAGTAAAAGGGAGCACAACTCAATAACTGTTTTGTTTAGTAACAGATTTTGGGTCAATTGTGGTCATAAGTTAAGGATTACTTGTACTATTAAAAACTGAGTTTTACTATTTAATGAAACATCACTAAATAAGACATGTTGCTGTGATTTTGTAATAGTATATTTAATTCATCCATTGTATATTTAAATATTCTAAACTTATTAACTAGGGAGTATTTTTTTCTTTAGGATCACATGGTCCTCTATTACCTTTACCAAGTCGGTATAGAATGGCATCTCGGGATACTCCAGAGCTTGTTGCTTATCCACTTCCCCAAGCCTCCTCATCTTACATGCATGGAGGAAACCCCTCAGGATCTGTTGTCATGGTCAGTGGTTTGCACCAGCAAAAGATGAATTGCTCAAGAGTCTTCAACTTGTTCTGTTTATATGGAAATATTGAAAAGGTAAATTAAAACGTCTAGCAATGTGACTGTAAAGCAGAAATGCATTACAATTACCCCACCAAAGCCAGAAGTGTGGCCTCTGAATACTGTTCATTGAATTGCAATTTTATTATAATATAATGGAATAATTGCATTAACACTAAAGTTGAAACTTTTGTTTTAATTGATCTCACCCAGTTTTTTAGTGTAGCCTTCAGTTGACTACCAAAAGTTCAAATGCAGCCATTTGCCGGAAAAGGCTTGTATATGACTTTTTAAAAGGACAGTACATTTCTTTGAACACAAGTCATTGTTATGTATCTTCCAGCTGAAACTGAAAAATGTCCTATCTTTTAAATTGATTTTTTTATAATTTTAAATATTACAGGTGAAATTTATGAAGACTATTCCAGGCACTGCATTAGTGGAAATGGGTGACGAATATGCTGTTGAAAGAGCAGTCACACATCTCAATAATGTCAAATTATTTGGGAAGAGATTAAATGTTTGGTAGGTGTGCATCACAATTTTTATTTTAATATCAATACCAATTTAAGATAAATTGTGTCAAGTCAATTAGATGTAGAAAATTGAATTTAGTTTGGAGAAAATCCCTTTTTGTGCATTTACAAAATGTCATTTGACTCTTCATTAATTTGCAACGCCAGAGGATCCTGGAGGAATGGATTTTCTGGATCCTTTTTAGTCAGGTTTCAGGCTCAGATATGGCACCGAAACTGTATAGGTTGCACTCATTGATGATCTCTGGTGGGAACGTGATGGAGGTGGTGCCTCCATCCTTGCTTTTCTTGACCTCTATGTGGCTATTAATACCATTGTCCATGGTATCCTGGGGTAATTTAAGAAATTGGGAGTGGATGGCAGTTTTGTGCTGATTCACCTCCTTCCTCCAAAGCTGGTCCCAATCAATGTTAATAAGGAGTGAGAGGTCTAGCTCACTGCCCTCCTTTGTGGGGTGCCACAGAGGTCAGTGCTCCTTCCATAAAAACGCTGGGCGATATCATCCATCACCAGATGAGGTTATCATCACTATACTATGATATGCAGCTATATGCCTTCATCCTGAGTGGAGTGATGCAGTGGACGTCCTGTCACAGTGGAATGCTTCACCTTTTGATATTTTATACTGTTATTTTTATAATTTTAAAACTTTTTAATCTTAAATTATTCTGATCTTAATGTTAATTTTATTCATTGTATTGTACACTGTCCAGAGTCCCTCTCTGAGGGGCGGTTAAAAATATGATAGAGTAGAGTAGAGTAGAGTAGAGTAGAGTAGAGTAGAGTAGAGTAGAATAATGGAATGGAATGAATTGAATGAACTGGATTAGACTAGAATAGGAATAGAAATACTTTATTTGGCCAAGTGTTATTAGACACACAAGGAATTTGTCTCTGGTGCAGAAGCTCTCAGTGTATGTGCAAAACAACAGAGTAATAATAATCACAATTTCATTGACCTTCCCCTGTAATTTGATAAAAGTATGTTTTACTACAACAATTATCTATCTATTAAATTATATTAGACTGTAATTAAACTTTACAGGCTAATCAAATAAAATTTTCTTATTTGAATGTGAAGGGAGTTTTCTTAAGTCTGCATTTTTATTGCAGTGTATCCAAGCAGCATTCAGTTGTCCCTAGTCAAATATTTGAGCTGGAAGATGGGACAAGCAGTTATAAAGACTTTGCAATGAGCAAGAACAATCGTTTTACAAGTGCTGGCCAAGCATCCAAGAACATCATCCAGCCACCTTCTTGTGTATTGCATTACTATAATGTGCCCCTATGTGTGACTGAAGAGACCTTTGTAAAGGTAAGAACAGACCATGGTTTTAAAGAATAATCCAGCTACAAAATCTAATTCTTCATTAATTTATAAACAAGCAACACCAATCATTGCCATGGTACTATGAAGCCTATATATGTCGTCATAGTGATTGCTGAATTATGCTTTAAATTATCAGCATAGAAATAGTCAAGCTCAGCTGATATTAAAATTCTACAACTTTTCTCTTAAGTGAAATACATTTTTTTCTCAAAAAAAACCCAAACTGTAAGGCAAAATAAACTTTTTACTCATTGATTTATGTGTAAACATAAATGTAAAATAGGTCTACAACAGTTTGTAGCTGAAGGCAAACTTACCCTGATCTGTAGTGATGAAGAACTTGTCCTTCCTAGTAGTAGTAGTAGTAGTAGTACCGTAGTAGTAGTAGTAGTAGTAGTAGTAGTAGCAGCAGTAATAATAATAATAATAATAATAATAATAATAATAATAATAATAATAATAAAGTTGGAAGGGACCTTGGAGGTCATCAAGTCCAACCCCCTGCTCAGGCAGGTAACCCTATACCATTTTGGACAAAATGGCTGTCCAGTTGCTTCTTAAAAACATCCAGTATTGGAGCATTCACCGCTTCTGGAGGCAGATTGTTCCACTGGTTAATTGTTCTAACTGTCAGGAAGTTCTAGATTGCTTCTCTCCTTGATTAGTTTCCATTCGTTGCTTCTTGTCCTGCCTTCAGGTGCTTTGGAAAATAGCTTGACTCCCTCTTCTTTGTGGCAGCCCCTGAGATATTGGAACACTGGTATCATGTTCCCCCTCATCCTTCTCTTCATTAAACTAGACATACCCAATTCCATCAACCTTTCCTTATATGTTTTAGCCTCCAGTCCCCTAATCATCTTTGTTGCTCTTCTCTGTACTCTTTCTAGAGTCTCAACATCTTTTTTACATCGTGGTGACCAAAACTGGATGCAGTATTCCAAGTGTGGCCTTACCAAGGCATTGTAGAGTGGTATTAATACTTCGCATGATCTTGATTCTATCCCTCTGTTAATGCAGCCTAGCACTGTGTTGGCTTTTTTGGCAGCTGCAGCACACTGCTGGCTCATATTTAAGTGATTGTCCACTAGGACTCTGAGATCCCTCTCACAGTTACTACTATTGAGCAAGGTACCCCCTATATTATACCTGTACATTTGGTTTTTCTTGCCTAAATGTAGAACCTTACTTTTTTCACCATTGAATTTCATTTTGTTAGATAGCGCCCAGCATTCAAGTCTGTCCAGATCCTCCTGTATCCTAAGCCTGTCTTCTGGAGTGTTGGCTATTCCTGCCAACTTGGTGTCGTCTGCAAATTTGATGAGTTCCTCATCTATCCCCTCGTCCAAATTGTTGATGAAGATGTTGAAGAGCACTGGGCCCAGAACAGAGTCCTGGGGTACCCCACTACACACTTCCATCCTTGTAGATGTGGTTCTATTGAGGACCACTCACTGAGTACGGCCCGTCAGCCAGATAAGGATCCATCTGGTGGTGATGCTGTCTAACCTGCATTTTTTTGCTCAATCATTACAGATCATTCTCAGGGTATTATAGTAATTGGGATAGGAATTCCATTGCTAATTAAGGCAGTTGTAAAGTGCAATGTCAGGTGACCACACTGCTTAATAACCAATCCCAGCAGTGCCCATTGACATTGTGAAGTGAATCCCAGATGTTATTAGGCAAGGGCTCACCCTGATCCAAGTCATTCTCGGCTTAGTCCCTCTCAGCCCTGAACCTTGGTAAAGTAAAAGAATGCACATTCTTTTTATATAATATTTTTAATGGAAAATTTCAATTACATTAGTAAAAGCAAATATAAACTAAATTCAGAGAAAATTAGAGAAAATAAGGAACAAATAAAAAGTGCAAAGAAAGGAAATGTTTTCTCACTTGACTATACTAATAGTATAAATATTTTTAATAACTTATTACCTTCTGTTAAAATACAACAAATGATCTCTTCTTTCCCTATCTCATCTCTTATCTATAGACAAATGTCTAAAGGTGCTTAAAGGTTCATCATTCAGTTCTGATCAGCAAAAGCCTATTAAGGGTTACCAGAGATAACAACACAACTATTTTAATCTTGATCAGATAAACTAATTTTATATTCCTTTATTTTCCGTATAATAATCTTGCTCTTTAATTCCTTTAAATATTATCCTCAATTTCTTTTCATTTTTTCTTTGTCTTTTCTCACAAAATCCTTCAAACTTTTAACAGGTCTCTTTTGTAAATCCAAAATAGGAAAATTATCCAAGTCATTCTTTTAGTTTGCTATTTGTATAACCCTTTTAATTATTAAGACATCAGCTGGTTTCATTTTTATATCCAGTATAACATCTTTTTACATATCTTTCTGTAGTCTGTCAATTTTAAATCCACTTTCCTATCAGTCTCAGTTTTGTCTGGTAAAACATGTTCTTCCATAACATCTTTTAAGGAGAGTCTATAATGGCAGATATTCTTAAAATTAATTTCTGAGTCCATTGTTTACAAATATTGTTCAATATGCCTTTATACTTTAAAATATACAATTAAAGTATTTTGCTGCATTCCGTATTAGTAATCAAATTTAAATCGTCTCCTTTGATTATAAGCTTTAGTTTCTTTTTGTTCTATCCAGCATTCAACCTTCAAAGTCTGATTTTTTGGGGGGGATGGGAATTCAAAGCAATGACATTTTCCCATGGGAAGGATTATTATAATTATTGTCAAAATCATATTTCTTATCCATCTGCATTCTTAATTCATTTACCACTTTCCAAAATGAACATTCTATTCACCATTTTGCTGTTTGTTCCAAAACATTTTTTTTAAGTTCTTAATCTTGTATTTAAAACTTCTTTTGCTAAGCTCACTTGGTGAGTGCTGTAAAATTTGCCTCTCTGAAGGTTTCTAATAATTGAAGAGCAATTCGATAGTTGTAGAAATGATAAAGAAATGAAGCTTGACAAACTTTGTGTTACTAGCTACATTAGGGGTTGTGAGCTTGATTGAAATCCCTCAACTTTCAGTCACTCAACTCACAAGCTGACTGCAAAAAATGTGGTTTCTGCTGTCTACTCTCAAGGAGCGGCTGTCTGGATTGCAAATGGGTGATACCACGATCTCTCCTTTTTTTTGGGAATGGTTTTGTCATCTGGAATCCACCCTCTTGCTACCAATCTGACTGCAGTACTATTCCCCAGTCCTTCAGGGATGTCTACTTTGTCATAAATCCCCACTTGAAGTTTAGGGACTGTACCCTCTTGAACACCCCCAGCTATCTCCCTTCATCTCTGCCCTTTTGGCTACCCAGTATAGCAGCACTCCACAGTGCTGGTGGCACAGGAATTGAAATAGAAAGCACTACTACTATGCTTCAGTACTTTCAGCCAGCTGCTGCTGCTTCTGCTGCAACTACCAGATCTCTATTTCAGACCCAATGCTTCTGTAACTTTGAGTGGTTATTAAGCAAGGATTACCTGAAGTTATTTATTTTTCATGTATTAGATTTCTACCCTGCCACATTGTAATCATTCAATATTTGTTATCTTAATCTAGGGCAGCCAGGATATTTAACAGAAGTACTTCATAACGATGTATCTGTGAATTATTCTAGCATTCAGTCTTGCTGCTTAGCAAATATATTTTTGTTTTCTTGTGTTTTGTTTTATTATAGTTGTGTGATGATCATGAAGTCCTATCTTTTATCAAATATAAAGTATTTGATCCAAAACGTAAGTAAATATTACTTGAAGGAGAACAGTGTCAGTGGATATTAGCCATGATTGGGTGTGCTTATGGTGTTCTCATGGGCAGTTTTTTGGGGGTATTGTTGGATTAAATATGCCTTTAATGTAATAGAAAACAATTTAACTTATTTGCATTTTTTTAAAAAAATCTTTTTTAAAAAAAACTAGGCAAATGATTCCAGGCAGAGAAAAATAAAGCAAAACAAAACATTTTAAATCTTGTTTTTCCAGCATCAGCTAAAACACTTTCTGGTCTCTTGGAATGGGAATGCAAGACAGATGCAGTGGAAGCTCTTACAATACTCAATCACTATCAGATAAGAGTGCCTAGTAAGTATCACTGTGAAATAATCTTCACATCATGTTTGCTGAGAATGTTATTGTTTTTTATTAATGTTGGGCTGGGAAGTATAATTTGCAGAAATTACATTCATAATGCCTTTGGGCCTACTGCATTTTAATCTATTTGGTTGATTAATTGAGTGATTAATTCATTGATGACAATTTATATGGTCACCCAACTAATTCCAAGTGACTCCCAGCATCTTACAAAGATAAAACCCCAGTACAAAAACAATATAGAAACAACAACAATCAAGCCTGCCACTTGACGTGCTCCATATTACTCTTTGGCCCCCCAGGCCTCTTGGCAGAACCACGTCTTCAGGGCCTTTTAAAAGAGTGTCAAAGTGGTGACCAATTGTATCTCCCCAAGGATGATGTTACAGAGCCACCACAGAGAAGGCCATTTTTGGTCCTGCTAGATGGACCTTCTTGGGAGAGGACAGTAATTTTGTTTCATTATGGTCAGAGGTTTTCTCTATGTGTTTATATTTGAAAAACAGTGCTACAAATCCTTATCATACCTGAAAAGCTGTCTTTTAAAATAGTTAAGAAAGCATGTTAAATATCCAGTAGCTAGAGAAGTTTGCTTTAGCAATTATGATAATGATACTATTTGTTTTAGCAATTATGATTAAACAATGTTGTGAATTATTTTAATAATTATATAAGTGCGTTAGAAATAAATACACACACACATACTTGCATAGTGTTTGTGTTAGATAAATATATAGAGAATCGTAACTGTTAAGATAGTATTATCAACAGTGATAAAGATGCTTATATCTACAGTAGTGGCCAAAATTGTGGAAACCTTTTTGGAAAAATGTACAGTAGAAATGCCACCTTTGATTAAGTTTCCACCAATTTTTCTTTTAATTTCTTTATAACTGTAGTCTTGTTCACTTAATAATACTATTTTACCAGTCAACTCTTTGCACCATTACTTTAATTTTATTACATTTTACAAGCTCACTAAATGAAAGAACACAAAAAAAACCCAACCAACTTGATAGCGATCACATAACACACTGACAAATGTCCTCCTCTCAGCTTCAATACATGACATCAATAACTGAATCCTACTGTGATCTGATTGGCTCATTGCCAAAACAAGATGACACCTGATTGGCTCTCTAAACACTCATGCTCATTGGCTACAGTCAGATGAAGGAAAGCTACCTGATACCAACCTAAGCAAGTTGTGCTTCCTTTTTCCGGTTATTTGGCTATAACTTTTCATAGAATACAGTACAGCTAATTGAACAAACTTTGTTGCATTACATTCTTGATTAAATTATCTTTCCATTGATATATAATTTTATGGTACTACTAAAAAAAAAAGTGGTGTTATTAGCCATCAAACCTCAAAAATACACTTTTTCCAAATGTTTCCACAATTTTGGCCACTACTATACATCCAAGTTTAAAGCAGAGGCAAACAACAAAGTTTGCTCCTATGTAGTAAAGGATTAGGTTGACTGAGAAACAATAATCTCCTAGTTCTGTGATATAGTCCAGTAATTTTCAAACTGGTGATGTAAATGGCAAATTAATTTCTGTTCCCCCACCCCAGAAAAAAAATTAATTGGATTAGTGTTCAGCAGAAAGTAGGTATACTATTTATTTTTACTAATTCCATGTTGATCTATATATCAAACAAAACAGTATTAGAATCTTGCAATTTATAAAATACAATCTTTTAATTAGAAATAAACAATTCAGTTTTCTTGAAAGAGCTGTCTATTAGCTGTCCAGGCAGAGCAGGAACAAGTACTGCCAATGATTCTCTTTGCCTGTGTAAGGTATCGGACTGCCCGCTGCGCTTGCTCTCAGTTGTGTTTGGGAGAGCCAGCATGTCTAGTCAGTGATTTAGCTTTGATATACCGCTCCCACAGTTGTGACTTCCTTCTGATTTTCTCACAGACCACTAAGGAATTGTGACCCACTGTTTAAACCTATGACATTGCCTATTTCAAAGACTTAAAACTTAGAAAAAAACTGATCTACCCCATGCAACTGTCCTAACAGCAGTTGTTGGTTTTATTTGCAAACTAAAATACTGTATTTTCCCAGCAAGAAGATACTGCATTTTGAATGTTGTATTCATGTGATATTTCTGTGAGAGAAATGTAGTTGTCAGGAAATACAGGTATATTGCTCTCTATAGAGTAAAAAAAAAGCCATATTTCTATAAAACTGTTTATAGAAAATTAGCTCACAGTAGTTTGCTATTTTCCATCTCAATTTATATCACTTTAGTTAAAAATATATAATCTTAATCAGGCATGCTGTTTTAAAGAGTAAAACTTTTTTTTCTAACTCTTGAGTTTCCTTTTGCATTTTACAGATGGCTCTAACCCATATACCTTGAAGCTTTGCTTCTCTACTTCTTCCCATCTGTAGACAAAAGACGGCATGCTACGGACTCCTTTTGCCTTTGTTACAAACCTGAGATGATACGTAGTTCATTGATTCTAAAATATTTGCCCAGTTTCCTTGTTTCAGTTTAACTGGTTTATTTGTTTTGTAATACATGAATTTGTTTAAATGCCAAATGTTTCCTTTTTTCCTCCAAAAAATAGATATATATCTGTGTATAATATAGTGCATATTAACCCATTTAACTGTTAACTACCAGGTTTGACTGCCTTGGTAGTAGTGTGTGCATATCAATTGGATACGGATCTAGATTTTAAACCAGTTTTCCATATCACAGGAACATTACCATTTCATTTACAGTGGTTATTTTTCATTTTGGTATAAATGCAAAAAGGATAATTATTTTAGGATATTAGTTGTAAAATTCATGGTTACTATTAGTAATTATAAATTGTATATGTTACAACAATTCTAAGGCAAAATTACATGTACAAATTCTTTCCAAATTACACATACTGATTTTTAGTAATGTAATATATGATTTTTAAAAAGGAATTTCACGAGAAAAAAATAATACCTTTTTGCAGAATGGAAGGAAACTTATTTTTGAAAATTGCCTTTTCAGAATTATTTTCATTTATATTAGCATGATGTCCTTTATTGCTAATCCTGGCCTGGAAACTATTGCAAAATAAAAATAAAAATAAACACTCAAGTCGCAATAATAGGTTTTCTGTTTTCTTCACTTTAACCATCTTGTTATAAAATGAAACCAGTAATGATTAGAGGTGATTTTAGGGAAATGGGTGAATAGGACTTTTCAACTTGCTTCCATAGTCCAATCTAATATTCCATTATTGTTTTGGCTAAACAGCTGATTTGCATCCTGTTGATATCGTACTGCATGCCTTCCAAAACAGCCAATAAGAGGATAGTATATTATTTTAGGGATATCAAACATTCTTCATATGAGAACCTGTTTAGACATCCCCTGGTCAAAAAGGAACAAAAGTCTACAACATATATAAGTTTGCGCAAATTATTTGTCTGCGTTTTTATTCGTTGAAGGTGGTTTGAAATGACAGTTGTGCTCAGAGAAAGAAAGGAAAGGAAATCAGTAGATTTTTCTTACATTTGTAATCATAATTAAATGGACTGTTGCAGTTTAACAACATTAAGGGGTCACATGTGCCCCTTTATGAGTGGTTCTGACTCACCTGATTAATGAAAATAAGTATGAAACTTGCATTCTACGAAATAAAGCAGGAGCTTCTACCTTAAACTGCTTCTGAGCGTTGAAGAAAGAAAAGTAGCTGTTTATTACAGTCTCATTCTTAAGAATTGGGCCCATCTATCCAGGAAAGAAGACAAAAGTAAGCTGATATACAAAGCATTAGGGCAAATGCTTACCTGCAATACCTGTATCTGCTGTATCTTTTTCTGCTTTCAGGTTTTACTGTTAGATGTTAAGTTTGTGCTCCTGCACAAAGCATAGCCTCCATCTCTACTTGGGGAATTTCTGTGCTCCCAAAATGATAGTAAAAATAATAAGACCAATATGCCATACACAGCTTGAGTATTAAAGGCAGAAATTGGTAAGTAACCTGATAGTTTTGTGGAGGTGAATCAAATAACACTGATGAGAGCAAACTGAAGGCTATTTGTAGCCAAAATCAACTACAGTAGTTACTTTAAAAAAATGGCATATTTGGTAGACTGCTTTACTGTTCAGTGTGTGTGTGTGGGAGAGGGAGAGTGATGCACATATACACATACTATTTGTTTTTTGGGTCAAAGGTGGGTACAGGTTATATCTTGCTTCAAATATTTACACCTTTTGTGGTCTTGTGATAGCTAGGTTAGATAAGGGAATAAAATCCATATAATTCTTCTAACACTTGATTATAAAATGCAATTTAATTGTGGCTTTCAAAGGTCAATAAAGCTGCAGTTATATACATGTTTACATGGAAATGAGGCCAACTCAGTAATAGGGGTGTGTGCTCTTCCATGTTGCTTCTTTAAACCATTGACCAAGTCACTTTTAAAGTAGTTGGGTTCATATTAATGCAAAGTCTGAAGTACAGCTTACTAATCATTTTCAATGTACAACATACTGACTAAATGTGCACAGAACTTAATTACTTTGCCTTGGACAATTATATGCAGTATCACTTCATGCAGAAGACACATTGAAATTAGTGGACTGGCTCCCAAACAAATTTGTACTAGTACATTATCAGTCTTAATGCCAGGTGTATAAACGAAGCAGTGTATGTTTAACTTTAGGGCAGTGACGGCGAACCTTTTAGAGACCAAGTGCCCAAACTGCAACCCAAAACCCAGTTATGCATCATTGGGTGCCGGGTGGGTGTGGCCCATTGGGTGGGCGTGGCTGCGGTGGTAACAGCAGACTGGGTGGGACTAAAAAGTTCAATCAATTCCAACTTTGCAAGATTTTTTTTCCCGCAAGAAGTTGAAATTGACTGATTGAACCTTTTTTGTGTGTACATGGCGGCGGAGGCCTAAAGTGAAAAGGTTTTATAAAACCCAGCTGAAGATCTAGGACTGGGGTGACAGCGCGCATGCCCACAGAGAGGGCTCTGAGTGCTGCCTCTGGCACCCGTGCCCTAGGTTCGCCACCATTGACTTAGGGTCATTTATTTAAAAATATTATATAGCCACTCGCTCACTCTCATTCACTCTAGGAAACTTCAAAAATAGAAACCCAATATACAAACAATAAAATCAATAACCCCCACCTCCCTATTAAGCAACCTTTTTTTTATACAGGGGCCATCTTTCTTTGACAGAAATGTTTTTTATGCTGTAAACATAACTAGTTCAGCTAAAGATCTAATAACTGAATTGTTAGTTGCAACTTGATTGGTATTTTTGTCGTTCATACTTTTTAAAGACCAGTCTTATATTGTTAAAATAGGTTGATTCAGGAATCAAATGAGATAACTCTGCATTAGTGCTGTCACTCAAGCAAATGCTTACATACAGGACCATTTCCCAATTTTAATTCCAGCAGATGCCAAAGAGAGGGATTTGAAGAGATGTGTAGAAAAAGCTGGCGCTCTAGTCCAAGGAGATCCTGTAACCATCAGAGGGAACATTTTGAAATAAATACTTATTGCCTGCAGATATTTTGTACAATATAAATTACAGGGAATCATCTTACTGTGAATGTTCACTCTATGAATACTTAACCCGAACAGTAATCTGAAGGGTGCCTGTATACAACTTTGTAAAAGTTATGTGATAAAAGTGAATTTGATTATTCTTTTTAAATGTTTCAAATCACTTTTTCTGGGGGTTTTGTGCTTGTCTTTATATTACTTTTTTTGGTTTTAACTCTGTAAGCCACCCAGAATTGTAGCAATGAGATGGGCAGTTATATAAATTTTGTAAATAAGTGGCATCACTTTATCAAATGTTTTGTGGGCACTACTTTACCATATGAAAATTAAGGATTTTGTCAAATCTACCCATCCAAGGAAAACATTGGAATAGTTGTTCATTTGATGTATAGTATTTTTGGCTCAACTTTATAGGAACATTGATACAAGCCAATAATCAAAACATTTTAAACCGTTTTTTATTTTGATGCAGATATATCCTATTCAATACTTAATTTTCTTACATGTCTGCTATTATAATTATTTCTATCATTGCAGAACAATATCTTTTAAATGCATTGGTTTGAAAGAAGGAAAAGCAACTTTGCTTTTTAAAACCTTCACAATGAAAATGGATAATGCATATATAGCTCACCAAAACATGTCCATGTTATAAAATTATTGTGAAATGACATCCCTGTTACCTGGTTAAGTTCCATTAATATCAGTGCT
This sequence comes from Bothrops alternatus, assembly GCA_034064705.1. Taxonomy (NCBI): domain Eukaryota; kingdom Metazoa; phylum Chordata; class Lepidosauria; order Squamata; family Viperidae; genus Bothrops; species Bothrops alternatus. Next base: position 17,166,238 of record JARGCV010000104.1, on the reverse strand, counting down.
GTTCTTTGAAAAGCTGTGACATGCAATCCATCTATTCCCTGAAGATGGTATTTGTGCTACTGGGAAGAAGGTATTGTAATTTTTAATGTATTCACTGCAAGGTAAAAATCCAAACATATCTTCTCAGTTTAAATAGCTTGGGATCTGAGGTGTCTGTTGGGTTGCATGCAATTTACCATGCATAGACAAAAATAGTGTGTGTGTATGCATGCACATGCAATTTAGGATTATTTACATCAATTACAGGTTAAGTTCTGGAACATTTAGTGTGCATCTCCATGATTGTTTCCCCACTATTGGTAACATTCAGCAAGGGGACCCTGGTTGAAGTTCCTTAATTGGATGTATATAGTTACCACTAGTAAAACATTTAGGTAACTCTGCTTCTAACTTTCATGCACCTGTTGCCAAGTTGAACCTTGAAAACATCTAATCTCCATCCTCTGCAAGAGGCCTTATTTTTGCCCTGAATTCCAAAATAAGGAATGGTTTCTATTTGGACAGTGTAACTCTAGTATTTCTCTCCTCATATTTTGCAATACAGTACAATATGTTATACATCACCTGTTAAATACCCCTGTTGTTTTTAATGTAAATTCATGCAAAAACAAGATAGTCCCATTTGAAAGAAATGTTAATAGTCCTAATTCTGGTTTCATGGTAATAAGCAGTGATTTTCTTCAATGATTCTCATTCATTCTGTAATTTATCATTTTGGACTTTCATAGTTGTAAGTTGTCCATAAATCCCAAATATGCCATTTTCCTGGTCTGTATTTCTTTATACAATGATTTTTAATTACTTTGATAAAACTTACTATTCTCCTTGAGATAGTGCAGCAGAAGTTGGGAGAACTAGCTGCAGCTACCTTCTCTCTGGTCAGAAATCCCAATAGAATGTGAAATGTTCATCCAAGCCTCCAAGGCTGTCTCCATTATTACCAGTAGAGTTTCACATTTGGGATGACTGAGGAGGAACTCTTCATTTTACAAAGCTTATTTGGCCTTACTGGTTGAAATAATGTTATTTTTAGCCTGTCAAAGCAAATTGCAAAAGCTGGGCTGTCATTTACTCATTATTCAGCTGCAAGATAAAAGTGAAGTGAAATGCTTGGTTGGCTCTGTTCGCTTTGTTTTTCCTTTGTATTTTTTAAAACATCTGGTATGGCCTTTTGTGTATTGTCTAAAAGTAGGCACTAAGTTTTTTTTCATCCCTCCTGACTGGTTTTAACATTGTATACCATTTTGGAGCACTTACATTTTACAGGATAACCATGAACATGATACTTTCTCCATCTGGGATGTTAGGGCAAATCAAAATAAATATTTGAATTTTGGGGGGGGAAAAAGTGAAGTGAAAAAAGTACAGGTGGTCCTTGACTTACAAGCACAATTGAGCCCAAAATTTATATTGCTAAGCAAAACGTTTGTTAAGTGAGTTTTGCCCCATTATGAGCTTTCTGGCCGCAATTGCTAAATTAATAACACGTTTGTTAAGTGAATCTAGCTTTCCCCATTGACTTTGCTTGTCAGAAGGTGGCAAAATGTGATCACATGACCCCGGGACATGCAACTGTCATATATACCAGTTGCCAAATATCTCTATTTTGATCATGTGACCAGGAGGATGCTGTAACAGTTATAAGTATGAAAAACAATCATAAGTCACTTTTTAGTGACTTCGGACAGTCACTAAAATGGTTGTAAGTTGACTACCTGTATCTATCTAGGCAACCACTAAAACTAAAGGTATATGGAATTTTAATTGTGAATAATCTCTTAGTTTCCAAAAACAGAATTATTTATAGTCTTCTTTAAAACACAGGCTTTTCATTCTTAGATTCTTCTTTTATAATAGTAATATTCCAGAAATCGTAGTCATGAAAAAATGATTAATATATGTTTTCTTTGGCCATGAGTTTGTATTTGTATTAACCATTTGTCTAGCGAAAACCATGTAAGAATCAGTTCTCATGTTGTTTTAGTCTTGTATAAGTTCTACTTAACCGTATTTATTTTTCTTCGTACTACTTCCCCGGGCAGCTAGGTTCTCATCTCTTGAATCATAAATTCCACCCCAAATAGTCTGTGTGATGATAATGCAATCAGATATATTCTGTTTTTATTTGCTTTGAAAATTAAGAGTATTTTGCTTTCAATATACAAAATTCACCACTTCATGCTGCCAAGATTGTTCAAACATACTTGGATAAAAATATTTTGTTTGCATCATACATCCTTGAATCCAGTGCTGAGGGCATTGTTTTTCTAGCTTGCTCTGATGTTTGTGTAACTTAGTTTTCTGCCTGTAAAAAGTGACCAAGTGGGACAGTTTGGAGATATCTATTAGTTTATATTCTGGTAGACAAAGGGATGTTGGAGGCAACATGAAAGCGATCATGATTCTGTACTATTGGTGGAAAACTTGCAGTTTTCTTAAAAAAAAATATTTTGTTCAAAGCATGGCACACTAGATATTCTTGTAGAATTTTTCTTTATTTGTAATATTTTAAAGAAGAAAAGCTTTAGTTTTTCTTCCACCCATACAGATTTAGCTATGCATGTAATATTCACCTAAAGCACGGGTGTCAAACTCGCAACGTCACGTGATGTGTCACGACGTATCGCAACTTTTTCCCCATTGCTGGGAATGGGGTGGGCACGGTTTTGATGTGACACATCCGGCCTGTGGGCCGGCAGTTTGACACCCCTGACCTAAAGCTTCCAAGCTTATTCCCTCTGTCCAGTCATGTCCGACTCTAGGGGGCAGTGCTCATCTCCATATCTTAACCGAGGAAGACACTTCTGTGGTCATGTGGCTGGCATGAGTGTACACTGAGGTGCAGGAACACTGTTATTTTCCCACTGAAGTGATACCTATTTATCTACTTGCATTTGCATGCTTTCGAACTGCTAGGTGGACAAGCTGGGACAAGTAACAGGAGCTCACCCTGTCATACAGTGCTCAGGTCTTGAACTGACACGCTCGGTGTCTTTAACCGTTGATCCATACCCCCCCCCCCTCTAAGATAGAAGAATGCAGAAAATTGATTTACATCCTAATTGCCTTAGTATTCAAAACTTAACTATCTCTCTGCCTGCAATAATAACACATGCTCTCTTACAGTGTGTCTTTATATTAAGGTGTAGGTGTGTCTATAGGCATTATTAAATTCCCCATAGAGGTAATCAAGAGCTTCAATTAAAACGTAGCTGGCAATTCACACAGTTAGTCAAGTTTTGATCTTGTTGAGTTTTCAGATCTTATTCTGCCTCTCTGGACTTCTGAACCTGATAGACTGATCAATCTCACTCTGTGTTGCTTACTCTTTGCATAATAATCTCTACCCCATCCCATTTTTGATGAACTTTCCCTCAGGAACATACAGGTCTACAGCTGTAGTCTGTGATAATTGGACAGTGGTGAGAGGTGCTCAGCTGGCAATACTGTAAATGTTTAACTTTTATGGCTAAATTAATGAAATGGTGGGTGATGGGGACAACAACCCTTACTGCCTCATTAATAGAGCACAAAAGAATACGAAAGTTATCCTTTCAAGGAAAGATGTGATTCAGCTTCTTTTCTGCCTCAAGCAGTACATCACCAAACAAACTGATATTTAAAAGCTTATGCTATACAAGAGGAATGCAACACTTATCACCCCCTGGATGTTGCAGAACTACAGTTCTAGCATACCTCACCATCAATCATGTCAGCTATTAATTTTATTTAAAAGCTCGGCTGTATCTCAGAGGAAGCCAAATTCCTCATTTCTGCTATGAAAGAAATATAAAAGGTTTTTTCCCCTGTGGATAATTGCTTGAACTAAAGTTCTTGGAATTCCCTTCCCATTTATCTCAGCATTTAACTTTTATATTTAGTCTTCTCTGCTTGTTTATGACATCCTAGCAATTGCCCATAGCTGTCAAGGAAAGATCTCTAATCTACTAAGACATGGTTTTCCTATTGGTATAGAAATAATATATCAAATATCTGTTACTTGTGTTTCTATATGCAAGCATAACTAGATAGAAGAGCCACTCTCATTTACAGTATTTAGATGTACTGCCCTGTGTAATATGTGGATTTTGTTATTCCTTTTCAAAATGTGAAAAACTAAAGAAAAAAGTACTGGCAGATTTTGCAAAATTGAATGGACTAAAATTCTAACCATCCCAGTTATCACCTCTCAATCTCAAACATGCTTTCAATGTGTCCTTTTGCTGCAGTAGTTTCAGATCCTGCTATGCTGATGCCTGAGAAATGAATCATGCAATTTGCAGCCTTTTGTCTCTCACGTTAGTGAAAAAGCTATCCAAGCAGGCCTGTCTGCTTAAAATGTAGGCTTAATTACATTCTTCCTACATTTCATTAGTCACTATTAACCAAAAGCAGAGGCTGAAATATACAGCAGTTGGAAAATCTATTACTAGATCTCATTTAATTTTTTTAGAAAGTGGCAAAGATGTATGCTTAGGGAAATAACCTGTATGTCAAAAAGAGGAAATGTATCATAAAAAGAGGAAGAAAAGCAACCACAAAATGACATTTATATGTCCCAAGACACATTTATTTATTACAATGCTTATTTCTTAAATTTTCTATGCTGAGATTTGGGTAGTATCCAACAATATGAAACTGCATTAAAGAAACATCCCAACTGTCTCAGTTAAAATGACTAAAAATACTATAGAAATACTAACTTTTTTTAATGCCAGTCTGCAAAAAAGAAAGGTTTTCAAAACATCCTTGAATGCCAAAAGAGAAAAGGCCAAGACCACCTTTAAGGAAAATGTATTTCATTATCTGAGGCTGTCAAAGATGAAACCTGCTTTCTGGCCCATGTTCCTCTCACTTGATGCCAAGGCAGTATCTTAAGCAGGCCCTCTCTATATAAAGGCTCTTGATCCTTTATATATCCTGGCTTTATGTCATAGATAATAGTATCAATCTTGTCAACTCTCAAGTTTCCTCTTTCCACTATGTATTCAAAATGGACAGTGATTTATATATACTGCTCACAGTAAAAAAAAATGACAATAAAGGTTATCTATCTTATAATAGTAGATAAGACATAATAAACAATAACAAGCACACTGAATTGTGTCCAGAAGCTTATTAGTAAACCAGTGCAACAACTGCAGAGTAGCTGCAAACTTGCCATTGTATGTGTCCTTTGCTATCAGCCTGACTGTTGTTATTAGGTACGAGTTGCAGCATCTGATTTACTTCCAAAGGCATCTTTGTAGAATGCATTGCCAAAATCCAGTTGTGGGGTGATGATGGCATAAGTTATCATTGCCATCTTCAACCAAAGGTCTCCCTGGCTACAGCTTCTGCTTGCTGCACCAAATCCCACATCAGCCCCTTCCAGGAGAGTGTAACCCCGTCAAAAGCAACTATTGGGGTCTTTGTTTCAGAATGTCATAGATATATGCTTATAGCCAGCAACTCTTTTCCTAAGGTTTAGACTGAGCTTGTGTATCCCTACTGAATCCATGAGAGCCTGCAGGCATTGGTTCAAGACTTGTAATGAACATAGAGGATGGCCTTGAAGGACAGAGAAAAAAATACGTTGTCAAGGAAACAATAAAAAGGTGGGAGCCCAGATTAAGAAAGTGGTTTATGGGGAGGAGGCCTGGGCTGGGCGCCGGCCGGCCGGCCTGAGGGGACGGCTTCGGGAGAGAGACAGCGACGGGAGCGCCCTGGCCGCGGTCACGCCCGAGCTCTTTGAGGAGCCCTTTGTAGCAGATGAGTACATTGAACGCTTGGCATGGAGGACTCCCGGTGGAGGCTCTCGAGGTGGCATGGAAGTTTTTGATCCCAAAAGATTGCAAGAAGAATTTGTGAATCATATCAATGAGTTGAAGTTGTTGGATGAACGAATCCAAAGGATGGTGGAAAAATTGGAGCAACAAGTCCAAAGGGAAGCTAAGGAGTTTGCCAAGAAAGTTCAAGAACTGCAGAAAAGCAATCAGGTTGCCTTCCAGCATTTCCAAGAACTAGATGAGCATGTCAGCTATGTGGCAACTAAAGTCTGTCACCTAGGTGACCTGCTGGAGGGGGTAAATACACCAAGGAAACAGCTACCGGTAGTAGAGGCTCACAAACTGATGAAATACTTTAATGAGTTTCTAGATGGAGAGCTGAAGTCTGACGTTTTCACCAATCCTGAAAAGATTGAAGAGGCAGCTGATATTATCCAAAAGCTGCATCTGATAGCACAGGAATTACCTTTTGAAAGGTTTTCTGAAGTAAAATCTAAAATAGCAAGTAAGTACCATGACTTAGAGTGCCAACTACGGTAATCCAAGAGTTTACCAATGCACAAAGAAGGGGGCAGATCTACGTATGAGAGAAGTAACTGCAGTTTTGCTACATTTTAAGGGCTATTCCCACTGTGTTGGTGTGTATATAAAACAGTGCCAAGAGGGTGCCTATTTGAGAATTGATATTTTTGAAGATACAGCCATTCTGTGCCAGAATGTGAACAAACAAGTTGGAGATATATTCAGTAGTCCAGAGACTGTAATGGCCAAACTTATTCAGAATATCTTTGAAATTAGACTTCAGGGTTATATAAAAGAACAGTTAGAAGAACATAAGAAATCAGATGCAGAGCAATATCTCCAGACTCTTTATGACCTGTACACAAGGACTACTAATCTTTCAAGCAAATTGATGGAGTTTAACTTGGGCACTGATAAGCAGACTTTCCTGTCTAAGCTTATCAAATCCATCTTTGTTTCTTACTTGGAGAATTACATTGAGGTGGAAATTGGTTATTTGAGAAGCAGGAGCTCCATGATTCTGCAGCGCTATTATGATTCCAAAAACCACCAGAAGAGAGCTATTGGAAGTGGAGGCATTCAAGACCTCAAAGAGAGAATACGACAGCAAACCAACCTGCCTTTAGGCCCAAGCATTGATACCCATGGTGAAACTTTCTTGTCCCAGGATGTTGTGGTTAATTTATTACAAGAAACTAAGCAAGCTTTTGAAAGATGTCATAGGCTTTCAGATCCTTCTGATTTGCCAAAGAATGCTTTCAGGATTTTCTCTTTGCTTGTGGATTTCTTGTGTATTGAGCATAGTGATTATGCTGTGGAAACTGGGCTGGCTGGTATTCCTTCTCCAGATGCCAAGAATGCAAATCTTTATTTCCTGGATGTTGTAAATCAGGCTAATACCATTTTTCATCTTTTTGATAAGCAGTTCAATGACCATCTAATGCCATTGGTGAGCTCTTCTCCTAAGCTATCTGAATGTCTTCAGAAGAAAAAGGATATTACAGAACAAATGGAGGTGAAATTGGATATGGGCATAGATAGGACACTGAATTGCATGATTGGACAGATGAAGCACATCTTAGCAGCTGAACAAAAGAAGACCGATTTCAAACCAGAAGATGAGAACAATGTTCTGATTCAGTACACTAATGCCTGTGCCAAAGTCTGTGCCTATGTTAGAAAGCAACTGGAAAAGATCAGGAATTCTATGGATGGCAAGAATGTGGAAAGTGTTTTGATGGAGTTTGGTGTTAGTTTCCATCGCCTTATTTATGAGCATCTACAGCAATATTCATACAGCTGCATGGGTGGCATGTTGGCAATCTGTGATGTGGCTGAATACAGAAAGTGTGCCAAAGAGTCAAAGGTTGCGTTGGTATTGCAGCTTTTTGACACACTCCATTCCCTTTGCAACCTCCTTGTTGTAGCTCCAGATAACTTGAAGCAGGTCTGCTCAGGAGAGCAGCTGGCTATTCTAGAGAAGAATATTCTCCATTCCCTTGTACAGCTACGCTTTGACTACAGATCTGCTCGTCTTGGTCGCCACTTCAGCTGAGCATGCAGAAGAAGGAAACCAAGCATTCACAAGGACTTGGTTTATCAGCAGCAAACGAAAGTGGCTTTTGAGTGAAAAATAGAGTGTGGAGGTTGCTTGGATGAACAAACTGTCATAACTAAATTGGTCTTTACCACTGTCCTGTTTTCATCTTGCTTCTGGAATAAATAATCTTATCAGGTTCCTTTTAAAAAAAAAAGAAAAGAAAGTGGTTTATGAAAACAACTTAGTTCCCCACCCCAATTCACAAGAAGATAAAAGGCAAATAGGCTCTTTTAAGATTATTGTCAGCCCTATAAAATAGGCCAGACTATGAAAAAAGACTGTAGATCTAAAGCTGCTTTTATTAGAACAAATAAAGTAACAGAAACTTTCAAGTTTGAATATATATTTCATATTTAAATCAGACTTGGATTTAAATATCCTGGATATTCTGAAAAGAGGCTGCAGGGTATCTTACAATAGGGCAAGCCTCTATAAAAGTAGGACATATGACCAAACTACTGGTATATGAGGTGGATAATAGAATCAGGTCTACAAATTTTAAATGAAAATATATACTAATTCTTTTCCCGAAGCTTTCAAAAGTAAGCAAACAGAGCAAAGAAGGGAGGAAATCTATATATATGAAACAATGAATTTATAGAGGATTTTTGTTGACTGTATCATGTCAGGATAAATAAGTGATAAACAGATGTGGGTAGCTGAATGCAAATATTCTCCAGAGGCTAAAATGGCTCGCTTACAACAACCAGACTTGCCAGAAAGCAAAATAGAAGACACGGTAGGAACTGTTTGCTGCCTTCCTCTATACCAGAGGTGTCAAACTGCCGGCTTGCGGGCCACATGCCAGATGCATTATAATAGCGAAACCACGCCCACCCCATTGCCGGCAATGGCAAAAAGTCGCGATATGTTGAGACATGTCACGTGACATTGCAAGTTTGACATCCCTGCTCTATACTACCCTAATTCTGCTGCTATTGCTCATCTGTTCTTTGTAAAAGAAGCAAGGAGTTATAGGAACTGTCAAAGGATGTCCCCAGACAATCTAATATTTTTTCTTTATAATATTAATAATAATAAAGTTGGAAGGGATCTTGGAGGTCATCTAGTCCAACCCCCTGCTCAGGCAGGAAACCCTATACCATTTCAGACAAATAGATGCCTAGTCTCTTCTTAAAAACTTCCAGTGTTGGAGCATTCACAGCTTCTGGAAGCAGGTTGTTCCACTGATTAATTGTTCTGTTAGAAAATTTCTCCTTAGTTCTAGGTTGCTTCTCTCTTTGATTAGTTTCCATCCATTGTTTCTTGTCCTGCCTTCAGGCGCTTTGGAAAATAGCTTGACTCCCTCTTCTTTGTGGCAGCCCTTGAGATATTGGAACACTGCTATCATGTCATCCCTCGTCCTTCTCTTCATTAAACTAGACATACCCAATTCCATCAACCTTTCCTTATATGTTTTAGACTCCAGTCCCCTGATCATCTTTGTTGCTCTTCTCTGTACTCTTTCTAGAGTCTCAACATCTTTTTTACATCGTGGTGACCAAAACTGGATGCAGTATTCCAAGTGTGGCCTTAGCAAGGCATTGTAAAATGGCATTAACACTTCATGTGATCTTATTCTATCCCTCTGTTAATGCAGCCTAGCACTGTGTTGGCTGTTTTGGCAGCTGCAGCACACTTCTGGCTCATATTTAAATGATTGACAACTAGACTCTGAGATCCCTCTCACAGTTGCTACTATTGAGCAAGGTACCACCTATACTATACCTGTGCATTTGATTTTTCTTGCCTAAATGTAGAACCTTACTTTTTTCACCACTGAATTTCATTTTGTTAGATAGCACCCAATGTTCAAGTCTGTCCAGATCCTTCTATATCTTAAGCCTGTCTTCTGGAGTGTTGGCTATTCCTGCCAGCTTGGTGTCATCTGCAAATTTGATGAGTTTCCAATCTATTCCCTCATCCAAATCGTTGATGAAGATGTTGAAGAGCACTGGGCCCAGAACAGAGCCCTGGGGCACCCCACTACACACTTCCCTCCATGTAGATGCAGTTCCTTTGAGGACCATACACTGAGTATGGCCAGTCAGCCAGCTACGAATCCATCTGGTGGTGATGTTGTCTAAGCCACATTTTTTCTATCTTATCAAGTAGTAGGTTGTGGTTTACTTTATCAAATGCCTTACTGAAGTCCAAGCAAATTATATCCACAGCATTCCTCTGGTCCACTATTTTTGTCACCTGGTCAAAGAATGCAATAAGATTTGTCTGGCATGATCTGTTTTTGACAAACCATGTTGGCTTTTGGTAATGACTTTGTTTGCCTCTAGTTCACTGATTCGTTGCTTGATTATCTTTTCCAAAATCTTCCCAGGTATATTCCCGAACCGCGCGTGCGCGGCGCACACGCGATGAAAAAAAAACAAACAAAAAATAAAAATAAAAAAACAAAATGGCGGACCACAACGGGCCGATCCGTGCATGCGTGGCACGCGCGCCGACGGCCTGAAGCGCACATGCGCGGCACGCGCGCGACAAAAAAACAAAAACAAAATGGCAGACCGCGGTGTCCGGCGACCCCCGCGAAACGGTCGTTCGACCCCAACTGGGGTCACGACCCATAGGTTGAGAACCGCTGGTCTAGATTCTAATAATTAATGGAAACCTCATTCTCTTTTGGTTGCTTCACATCAACAGTGTCTTTAGAAGGATCCCAGGAAAATAAAATAATCTCAGGTGAACAAAATCATCCCTGGAGAAACAGATAAAATCATGATGACATCTTGAGTTTTGCATTAGTTCTGCAAATTAAACATCCATCTGCTTTGTGTACTTCAGTCTACTTATTTTGGTTGTGAGGGGCATAGAAGAGAATTTGCCAATCTGAAATGAAAGTGACAATTAGGTTAGACTGGTTGGACATGCAAATATGTGAAGCTACCACTTACTGAGATAGGTTGAAGGATGCTCTAGCCTACTACATATTGATTTGATTGCCAGTGACTTTCTAAAATATCCAAAATAGAAATCTTGCCTAATCTTATAGAAATCAGGATCACTTCAGGATCTGGATCATTTCAAGATCAGTCCTATCATCAAAGCAAAGTAAGGTGATTACCCCAGACCACAGAGATTTGAAGAAGTGACAGTGACAAGGGGGTTATCCTGTATTTTCCATTTTCTGGCTAGCATAGCCAGTGCTTTTTTTGTTAAAAAAAAAAAAAGGTGCTTGGACTCACACACGTCATACAACCTGCCTTGCCTACCCTACAAGGTTCCATCCAAAAAAGGTGCCGGAACTCCGTTCTGGGCGTTCTATGACAAAAAAAAGCCCTGAGCATAGCTATATAGTGGGAACTGCTAATCTGTTACTAGGGTTGTCTCTTACTAGTGCTTGTAATTATGGTGAAACTGCAAACTGAGCTGACTTCTGTAAAAGGAAGTGGAGAAAGCCAAATGCTACAACATTATGAGGCATTCCAGAAAAAATGCACTAGTTCCTATATTAACCTCCCTTGAGTTCAGGGCAGGGGGAATTCTGAAGAACCTTGTAGTTACATTGTTACAATAAATTCACCTTTCCCAAAGTTTCATTGTGTTGTTATTATTATTTTATGTTCATTTTTAGTTTTTGGATTTTTAAGGGAAATGTGTCCATTAAGATTAGATTAAAGGGAGTGATTAAAGTGAGTATCATGGTAAAAGTTTAGGAACCTCTGATATACTGGATTTCCTAATATGTATTTGTCAACTTAGAATCCAAGCTTTACTCCTTACACTTCAAATGGATTAATGCCAAGGAGGAAGGTTTCTTAAACATGTTAACTTTTTGTAGAGCCTGTCACAACATTCCTGTCCATTAAACAGCTTGTGCTTTGGTCCTTTCCTGTGCTATTTAGACCTTGGCTCCCAATTCACAAAGCAACTTTATTTCTAAACTGCACTTTTCCTTATTCCTTGGAGGACAAGTGCTATTTAAATGACAGTGTGAGTTGACCGCAGATAACTCTCTCAAAGTCTAACAGATTACCCGGAAAGCTCCTGTGAAGGAAGGGTGTCATGTAGCTGAAGTCAGGATCCTAAATGTAGCTTCTTCTCTGTTCTGTCATATAATCTGTACGCTGGCCTTTCTCAGTGTGCTAAAGTTAAGAGGTTGGTTGCTTTGAGGACAGAGAAGCATCCTAAATACTGAGGCCTAGTTCACAGTCCAGAGTGTCTTCATCTGATTCTATTCTTACATGCAAGATCTTAAATGCAGAAATGTATTGTGGTTCACCACTAATATGCTATAATTGTTCCTACAACATGGTAGATCCATGAAATACAATTCAGTTATGGAATTTATCATGACAATATAAGATCAAAGAGAATAGGATCCGGGCATTCTTTATGATCAGCCTTTCTTCTGCTGAAACCTGACAGAACCGCTGCTGCCAAGAAAAGGAGAATAGAGCCAGGTGTAGTTGTGGGCTTGTGGTTCTACTCAGTGCCTTTCATTCTCATTGTTACAACCTGCATAGGATTGATTTGTAGTGTCATAGTTACCTTATTTTTTGGTATTCCTGGAAAATTAGGTTCACAGGCTCACTAGGAATAACCAACAGATACCATCAGCATCTTTATTGATAAAGCTTTAAACATCAAGGTTCTTAGGCTTCTGTCACAACATTATTTTATTTTCAAAATGAATTAACTGCTCCATTCAGAGGCTTTGTTTATTCAAATCTATTTCATTTTTAAAATCTTACTCTTTCACTGTCCAAACAGAAGGCCAAGAAGCAAATAAACTGCAAATAGTTCCTCATATTTTGCATAGGACAGCAGATTTATACAATTACATTTCCAAAATAAAATGTGACTGGTAAAAGTAATCACATATGATCAGTTAGATTGCTGGCTTTAAAACCAATGTGCTCTTTTGGTAAAACTTGGTAGAGAATTTACACATGACTCTTCCTATACATTATTACCATAAGTGCAATTTGCAAAACAGAATGAATTGTTTGAAATTCCATTATGAGGAGATCAATAATCTTATATAAATCCCATTGGGGAAATGAATATAGTTATTTCTGCACTTTTTATAGAGATGAAAGATTAGAGGCTCTGACATGGTTAAAGCTACAAATGAAGTGATTTAATTCAGTTTCATCCAGCTCAAGCACTCTTCTATAATTTTAATAGAGAGGAGCCCCTAAAAGCAGGAGGGTAGTGGGTGGTTTGGAAAGAAGGTCTTGGTGAGGTCATTGGACCAAGTAAGAACTTTTGGAGAGCAAAGCAGAGCAGGGAACGTCAGATGAGAAGGATATAAGGAACTGTAGATCCTTCAAGCTTAGAACAGATATTGAAAGTGAGGAGAGAACACAGCCAATGACGGAGCACATACTCTGCATGCAGCAAATCCCAAATCCAATCTCTGTTACCTCTAGTCTAGTGAAAGGTCAAATAGCAAACAAAAGGAAATATTTAAATTAGACAACTGCCAGAGTTACTATCAATCAGGATAGACAATACTGGGAAAGATAGATAGTCTGTTTTGGGTAAATCTGCTTCCTATCTTACCCATATACACAGGTACCTTGATTGCCTTCTGCATGACAAATCCATCCTGGCAGCCACTACTATGAACTCTGGTAACCTTGCAACCAGATAGGATCTACAAAGCTTCTGACCTGAGTGGTATATCAGAACATTAGTATGTGAACAACTAATGTGAAATTATTCTGCAGTTTATTACAATTATATTTCAAAAGAGTTCAAAGTTGTATCATCCCCTTAGCTATGGGAACAGCAGCAGAAAGCTTTGTAACTTTTTGTCTATTTACAAATGAGAAATAGATATACTAGCTGATAATTTGGAAGGAATCCAAATAACAGACGTTGCTGGAAAAAGTCTTGGTATTCACTGATCCTACTCAGCCTACTCAGTTGAGACAGGCTCTCTCACATGTTCTGAATCTAATTTCCCACCTTCATTCTTTTAATATCTGTAAGTGACAAAATTATATTTGTAACCTTTGGCTTCTGTTTAAGTAATCAAAGTATACGACCTGGCATAATATGCTAAGTGTTCCAATTCTTAATTTAGCATTTTTTTTTCAAATCTCTTTTCCTCATTCCCTGTTTTATAACATTGTTGTTCAATATCCCAGTTTTTGTTATCAGATGCAAAAAAAGTCTAATCACCCTCCATCTAATCAACTCCAGATGTACTCAACGGTACATCTAATCAACTCCAGATGTATTGGCCTAATATTTCTTCATCTCTGCCAGTGTTGCTGAGTGAGTATCTGGGATATGCCATGTTAGGGAGGTATAATTTAAGATTCAGTTCCTAATATGTTTTGCTGCTTCTTATGTGTTTTTCCTTTCTTCTTTTTGTTTGATGAATTGATAATGTGCCAGCAAATTGTTTTCAGCTCTTAGCACGCACATAGATAGATTTTCTCCATGACAATCTGTCCCTAACCTGATTCTTTGACTCTTTCAGAGTAAATAAGACCATCCATTTTACTGCTGGTCATCCTCTTCTCTTTCCTTCCACCTTTCCCAACGTTAGAATCTTTTTCAGAGAGTTAGGTCTTTGCACAATGTGTCCAAAGTTGGATACGTTGAGCCTGGTCGTTCATGCCTCAGGTGACAACTATGAGTTGATTTGTTTGCCAAATGTACCACAGGTGGTAACGGTACCACTGGTTGAAAAGCCCTGCTATAGTAGGTCAGTTGAGAAGCAAATGTGATTTATTTTGGCAAACTTGAATGCAGAAACTTTGACAAAGCCATGTTTGGCATTACTGCATGCAAATATTGTGCAACAGGAGAGATAGTTATAAGCCATCAAGTGAAATAACAAGATATAGCAATATGTTAATGCCATTACAAGAATGTATCCCTGACATTTTTCCCTGTGGGAATTTAACATAAGTACCTGTTGCAAACAATTAAGTGTTACTGTACAACCAGCCTGAACATGTATATGAACAGAAATTAAACTCATGCCCCACCTTTCTATAGCAGGTTAATCTAGTTCCATGGAAGATTAGCTTCCCGCAGTTATACAGAATTCCCAGAATTGCAAGAGTTCACTAACATATAAGTATACTCTTGCTTATATTATAATTCTAAAACAGCTCACAATTGTAATGCTGTTAAAAACATGGATAGTAGGAAATGAAAATTGACTTGATTTTGTTAGGGAAATGGGCAGCCAATCCTATACAACAATTACTGTATAAATTGCACTAAATCTACTAGAATAAATCTCCCAGAACTTTCTAATATACTTATGAATTTATGCATCAAATGTAGTCAAAATGACTGTGCTGAACATAAAAACCCCCACAAATAACACACTTACGTCTCTTTGAAATCAATAGATGAATTTAATGATCTGTGAATTGTACCAACCCAAATTTTCTGCTTTTTATATTTATTGATAGAGAAAATTGTATCCTGTTAATCGAAAATACAGCTTTGTCTATTCTTCAGGCTGATATCATCCCTCCTCACTGTGGTTCTTATGCTTGTTCCAGTGTTCTGACTGCAGATGAGATTCAATATAAAGTTGAGTAAGAACATCTGTAAAAGAAAGGCTAAAATTTTGGTCTTTTTTGGCAAAGGAAAGCAGGTAAGTATAATTGGCAGACTATGGAAAACAGATGTTCTTTCGCTTTTGGATTATTCAGATCCATGATCAAGGGTCTCCATATCTCACATCAGGGTTGCAGAAATTCTTGTAACAACTAGATAAAGAGTGAGCATTTGAAGTTAAAGAAATGGCATGAGGGACCTGTGCAAAGAATCAGGAGTCATCCAATGAAGCAAGGAGATTTAGAAAAAAATTACCAAATAAAGTACTTTTTCATACAGAAAACAAAGTTTTTGGCTTGATTCAGCAGGTCTGTTCCTATATTTATTTTATCTACTTATTCCATGGAAGTTCCTGCTTCTTTCTGTGCATGTGTGTGTGTGTGTTGATGTCATTATTTCTTTAGGGGAATTTTATCATAAATGTTGCTCCTAACATCCTGGTTTTTTCTGTAATTTTATAATTACTTTTCTCTTAGACTGATGCCTGGAAAATTGCAGCAGACTTGCTTCTTGATTGTTTACCCTATTAGCAGCATTCTTAGGTTTAGCAACTTTTGAAATAAAACCATTCTAGCAACTGAACTGGATGGGAGGTTAGAGGTTAGAGACTGGAATGGAGTTAAGGGTAGAGATCAGGAACTTCTTACTAGGATGCACTGAAATTTCCTGTTGCCTTACATAGCTCTACTTGAGCCACAGGGAAATATTATTTTTGTCCCCATTTAGCCAAACTTACTGCTGTATTACTAAGGGACATATGGGGAATTTAAAGAAAATTACTTAGTTTTGGTAGTTTCTTACTCTGCAAATTTGACCCCTTCTGTTTTATATATGCACACATACTTTGGATTCCATTAAATTAGTTCCAGCAAATGGTGCGTGCTGAGGCAGGACCTCTCTGATTTGGATCTGGATTTTCGCTCAGGAGATTTGACTGCCTCTCCATAAATTCAGTGTTATTCTTGAAGGAAAAACTACATATTAAAATGATAATACATTGATGTATGCTGATCCATTGGCGGATAAATAAGACCAGACAATAGAAGGATGGCAAGGATGGCAAGTGCAGAACTGCTGCACTTGTGCCACCAGAGGATTGCAAGCGTGAAGATGTTTGACAGCTGCAAAAATCTGCAGGATCAAAAGTACAGGAATCTCCTGGTCATGGTTTATTTAAAAATAAATAAATAATTTAAAAGTATATCAGTAACGCCTACTTTCAGTGTAGCAAAATAATACATGGAGTCCATACCAGTTGAGCATCAGCCAGCAGAGAAAATGGGAACACATAGCAGCAAGGAAAGGTAACCTTCTTGGCTATGTTTATGTTTATGTTTATTCGCACTTATATGCCGCCCCTCTCCGAAGACCCGGGGCGGCTCACAACAAAAAACACAATTTAAAATCAACCACATTCATACCCCACACAAACACAATCAATTCACAAGCACTGATGGCGGGACACTCTTAGGGCCGAGGGGCAGAGCTCAGCTCATATGCCCCAAGCCTGTCGGCATAGATATGTCTTCAGCCCTTTCCGGAAAGCTAGGAGGAGAAAGCAGTACGAACCTCCGAGGGAAGCTGGTTCCAGAGGGCAGGGGCAGCAACGGAGAAGGCCCTTGCCCTAGGTCCCGCCAGATGGCATTGTTTAGCAGACGGGACTCATAGGAGGCCAACTCTATGCGCCCTAACCGGTCTCTGGGATTCATGTGTTTTGATGCACTTGGGCTTGCATAATGGATGCAATGGAGCAATACAGGCATGGTATTTTCTGGATAGTTATGAGCCAACTTTCCCTTTGTCGTGGTAGGAGAGACAAAGGAGGCAGTAAATATGGTCACTAATTGCAGTAGATTGTCACAGAGAGCCTTACCACATGATTTGTAGGAGGGTGCAAGAACAAATCATGTTAGTAGACTGTATCAGAGTCATCAAATACGTGACATTGAATTGGTGAAGGTTGATAATGACACTTATCTTTTCTTCGCTGAAAGAAGTGATAAAGAAGATTGTTACTTTCACTTCTTTTTTTTTATAATGTAGGGTTTTCTTGTGTTGTTTATTTTGCTTTTCTCCATAGATTGTTTTTACCAGAATTTTCCCTTATAGTTCTAAATCAATATGACACAAGCCAGACATACAGGTCTCATTGCCAAGGTTATAATATGACTTTTGTAAAATCAAGAAATGGTGGGATTTGGTGAGGTTTTAATTTATATCACATCCCGGGCATATTCAGTACAATGTACCAGAGCTTTTTTTTTTTTGGAAGTCAATATATATTTTATAAAACCGTCAGTACATCACAAAGCCCATGCAAGAGGCACAGAACGTTATGCTGACTTTTGCTTCCTTGAATGCCCTGCTTTTCGGAAAGTGCTTTTTCCCTGGAAGGCCTGCTTCTGCCCCAGTCTAGATTTTCCCTGCCATTGTGATCCCAGAGGCCTACTGCCAGTCTGTCTTTTGCCTCTTGGCTGTCTTGCAGCCTGGGGTTGCTTCTGCTTTACATTCTGTGGCCTCCTGTGCTGCCTTCTTTTCCTTTGCTGTTGGCTCAACTTCTTCCCCTGTCGGTGTTGAGGAGTGTCTCTCTGTGGCTGCCTCTGCTGACCAGGCCGTGAAGCCTTCTTGCGTTTCATTGTTGTTTTGGCCCCCATACGCTCTTGACTCTGACCTTGCACTGAATGCATGTATTTGCATTTTTTCTTGGGTGTGGTAGATTGGCTGAGCCTTCGTTTCCTCTTTGTGCTTTGTGGGAACATATCTTCATCTGGCTCCTCCCCAACTTCCTGGCGGTAATATTCCACATCGTCATCAGAGGGCTCGTCTACATTTTGCTGCTCCTGCATTCCAGGGTCCTCAGCGTCACTGTCTCCCCCGACCGCTTGCTCCGTCTTCCTCTTCATCCCTGCCAGACTCTTCTTCCGATGAGCTTGCTTTAGTGTTTTTTTGTGGGCCACATCTGCCTCTTGCTTCTGGCGCCGTTGAGCCTTGAGCTGCAGTTTTTCTTCTTTTCTGGCCAGGGCTTCTTGGATCTCTTCTTCAGTCTTGTGAATGAAGCTATGGTAGAGTACATTGCCTTGACCTAGTCCTTTTTCCACCTTGATGAGCTGCAAGGTCATCCGAGGGCCAATCTCAGTGAGTCGGACTGCACTCTGCTGGGCCTTCATGTTCCCACGACCGGCGCAGGCCTGAGGCAGCTCCGTGATATTGTGACTCCCATCTTGCTCAGCTTCGCTCTCAGAGAGATTGATGTCTCTGACCAACAATTCACTGATGTCATCCAGGCGGTTCATGTTAGGAAATCTCTCTTGCAGGAGCTTCTTCAGCCCTTTGCTCATGCCCACCGGCACTACTTTCAGGCTGTAGTGATGGAATTCCATTATCTGGGTGTCAGGATTGTAGTTGACCAGGACACAGCGTTTGATGGTATTTAAACTGACTTTGTGAACATTGATGGAGGGAAACATGTTCTGGAACATAGTGGCCATGACCTTGATGTGCATGCCCTCAGTGCCAAAGTTGTTCAGCACTAGGAGAGGAGGATGAGTAAACTGTTGTTCATGCATCCGATGCCGCTTCAGAGATGACACAACATCTTTGATGAGTGAATACTGAATGACTCTGAAGGTCAGTGTTGGTCCACCAGGGAGGCGCAGGAGTCTAAAGTTGATACTGGTGGGGTTTTTTGTGAAGACCAAGAAATGAGTCACACCCAGAGGTCCAGCTATTGTCACAAAATCTTTCAAAGAATTCTTCTTCTGCGCCTTGAGGCTGGTAGCAGTATAGGGCTCCATCACTCGCCGAACATCCTGGATGAGTTGCTGTATATTCTTGCCAATACGACCACGATGAAAGACAAAGGAATGAGGCACATTGCCATATTCTTCTTGAGATCGATGCTGGGCAGCTGCTCGCTCCTTCTTTTGAATCTTGGTTTTGCTGGGCCTCCCCATAATACCCGCGCCCTTCTCGGGTTCCTCTCACCGCGACCACACCTGTACCAGAGCTTTTTAAAACATTTCCTCCTCCTGTTAAATTCACTAAGTGAAGATGATTGTAGCAGGAGAATTTAATTATATTAGCCCTTGATAAGGAACAAAAATTCCCAAATGTCTCTTTTGAGAGGACCACTGGAACATTATTAAAAGCTTTTGTGAAATAATGTGTAAACAAACTTTTTTAAATGTTTAAACTCAGCCCAAGATATAAAAAAATATTTATTCATTAAATTTATATGCCGCCAATCTCACTAACCAAAGTGACTCTGGGGGGATTATAAATTTAATAAATAAATAAATGTTTAATATCTTCTTTAAAAGCTTAATAATAACTTAAATTTGGCTTCTAGCAGCCTTAAGCAAACATGCTGCAAGTTCTGATAATGAATTATGTTCATTCTTATATGTACTACAATAATAACTGTGCCTTTACCAATATTATTTTGTCTACATTCTTCTCCAAGTGATCACCTACATAACCTTTTGAACCACCATAGATCACAAATCAGGAACTATTGGTTAAGGGCTATTCATGGGAGTTTGAAATGGAAAGGCAAGGTTTTAATGCAATCTGTGGCTTTTCCCCATGACCTACCTATTCCCTGCCTCCCTTTCTATATCTCTATTAAACAATCTTCCCACTCAAATGGATTTCTTGAATGAACTCTGAATTAATAGAGACCTGTGGAGAGAGAATTAACTCTATGAGAGGATTCTTTCTGCTACTGGAGGATGGGCGGAAGAGATCTTCATCCTGCATTGGATAGAAAATGGCTAAAATTATGATGATTGTATAAAATATACTTCTAAAACATGAAGGAGTTTTGCACATTTTTACAAAATCTTTGCAAAGGTTTGAAGTTTCAGGCAAAGCCTTTTAGAGCTTTGAAAAGATAGCACAGCTATAAATCATATTTCTCAGCTATATTGAATTACATTTCCCATCATCTATTTTCATAAATTCCAATTAAACTCCTGTGCAAGGATGACACGCAAATTCGTGAAGCGTTCCATATTTTAAATAAATAAATAAATAAATAAACTCCAATTAAAGTCTCTGAAGGCCTAAAGTCAGCACAAAGGGACAAAGGTTACAATCCAATGTACATTTACATGTTCCTCCTCACATTACTGCTTAGGAAGAAATTCAAAATGTTGCAATAGAGCAAATTATTAACTCTGTTTCCTGAAAATTATTAAACAACTTTTGTGACCTAATAAATAGTAACCTTACTAAATCAAGAGAGAGAGTGCATTCATCTAAGAACGATGGTGGAAGCTTGCTGGCCTGAAGTACTGTGTTAATGTCTGAAGATGGTGCAGAGGAGAGGGAATCCAATTCTTAACATTTCTAGTGTTTCATGGAAAAATAGATTGTGATGAGATCTAGCCTCAGTGATATGTCTAGCACACACATTCAGCTACCTCTTGGCTTGTTCCTTACATTTCTATAGATCTTCCTTTCCATGAGTGAATACATTAAATCAGGCTGACACCATGTTCAACCTCTACATATACTTTAGCAAAAAAAAAAAAAATAGTAAATGCATAGCAAGACGCAGATACACTGAAGATTTTATGAGAACAATATTCCACTGATAAGCTTTTGTTATACATTTAACTGACAACATGTTAGGATTAAGCATAATGGTTACAAAAGCTTTATACATTAGTCCTTATTATGGATGTGCCATGGCAGAACACAGCATACATACTTGTTGTCCATCATAGGGAGTATTTGTGCATACTTCCATGGTACAGAGGCAAATGCTTATTTTAATATAGTTTGTACTGATCACACTGGCTTTCAGGTCCTCCTTAGTATATATTCTCTTCATTTTACCCAGAGATGCTCCTTTGGAAGCTTTGAGAGAAAACACAAATGGGAAAAAATGGGAAGGAAGTCAGACATCTTTCTGAATAGACTCTGCCTATTTCTTTATTCTTTAAAAAGCAAAGGATGGAGGACCATCAAGTAATTTTCAAAACTGAAAAAGAAATTTTCAGCTGCCAGCTTTACTGATAGAGAATACATTTTCAGAGAACTTAGAGAAAATTTAGAAAAACAGTTGGAAAAAGACCTCAAAAAACCTCCCAATTAAAGATCTCTCCTCCAAATATACAATATTTTAAAAACCAGGAAGAATTATTTACTTAATATTTAAAACTACCATGGTAGACCTTAACAACACAAAGTAGCTAGCTCAGCCTAGCTGCCATGAATTGCAGGATTTTTTACTCAAATTGGTCAATAATAAAACTGCTTGGCTTTATGCTACTAATTTTAGATTAAGGAATATCAAAATCCACAATTTATTTTTGTAATAGCTTAGGCCGTGCCTGTATCTTAGGGTTATTCCCATATACTGTTACAGTTTTGGGGGTTCAACTGTCAGAATACTGAATTAAATGTCCAAATTTGAATCTAACTTCAAATTTACTGCATATTATAATGAAACAAAATGTAATTCAGTTGTGAAAAAAGTAAGGCAAGAAAAACTAAATGCAAAAACTAAATTTAGGCAAGAAAAACTAAATGCACAGGTATACTATAGGGTGGTGCCTGGCTCAATAGTACGGTAGTAACTGTGAGAGAGATCTTGGTGTCCTAGTGGACAATCACTTAAATATGAGCCAGCAGTGTGCTGCAGCTGCCCAAAAAAACCCCAACACAGTTCTAGGCTGAAGTAACAGAGAGATAGAATCAACATCACATGAAGTGTTAATACCACTTTATAATGTCTTTGTAAGACCACACTTGGAGTACTGCATCCAGTTTTGGTTGCCCCAATGTAAAAAAAGATGTCTAGAAAGAGTACAGAGAAGAGCAACAAAAATGATTAGGGGACTAAAACATATAAGGAACATTTGCTGGAATTGGGTATGTCTAGTTTAATGAAGAGAAGGACGAGGGGTGACATGATTGCAGTGTTGCAATATCTCAAGGGTTGTCACAAAGAAGAGGGAGTCAAGCTATTCTCCAAAGCACCTGAAGGCAGGACAAGAAGCAATGGATGGAAACTAATTAAGGAGAGAAGCAACTTAGAACGAAGGAGAAATTTCTTGACAGAACAATTGGTTAGTGGAACAACTTGCTTCCAGAAGCTGTGAATGCTCCAACACTGTAAGTTTTTAAGAAGAGATTAACAACCATTTGTTTGAAATGGTATAGGATTTCCTGCCTGAGCAGCGGGTTGGACTAGATGACCTCCAAGGTCCTTCCAACTTTGTTATTCTGTAATATTCTGGAAAGTCTTCATTATTTTGATTTCAGATACTGGTGCAGTGGGAACAAGCTTTTCCTAATTCTTTATTTTGTTCTTGAGGTTCTGTCAGCTCTAATTTTAAATCCTTTCCAGAGTAATCTGAAATTTGAAAACAAACCCATTGAACTTCATGTTTGATAATTAATATCACAAAAACCAGAATTATACTGATACTTCCTTCTATCACCTCTATGTTGTTATGATGCCATTTATATTTTAAACCATAATTAATCTGTGCTATATTAATTAAAAGTCACTAATGTGGTGTTTAAAATGTGACAAAACTTTAGAAACATATCAAAGTCTTGGCTCCATTATTATTATTATTATTATTTAAATTTCTATGCCATTATTATTATTATTATTTATTAAATTTCTATACCGCCCTATTCTGGGAACTCAGGGCGGCTCACAGCATAAATAGAAATTCAATATAAAAAAACTACATAATACATATATAAAAATACATATATAAAAAAGAGAACCCCTAAATTAAGAAACCATTCATTCAGCAAACGTACACACAAAAAAATAAAGCAATGGTGAAAACCAAAAAGGGCTTTTGTTTTGCTTCAATGAACCTTTTTAAGAAGATTGGTAAAACTGATGCCTAGGAAAGGATTATTTTTTGTCTCTACTTAGGACTTGAAAAACCGTAAAAAAATAATATTTAAACTTGGGAAGTTTGATAGCAAAATAAGAAAAATCAAAGTATATTTGATAACATGTGACCTAATCAGTAATTGTTTTAGAGATACTATTATTTCTTTAACTAAACAGACAAATGGAATGACCATAGGCAGGCAAATAGGCAGTGGGAGTGGGAGTGGGCGCACCTTCTGACTTCCTGCCGGCATCCCCATTGACTTTCTTTGTAGGAAGCTGGTAGGAAGCATTGAAAATGATGATTACATGACTATGGCTGAGTGCAACAACTTTGCCAAATTTCAGTCCCATAGGAGTCATGGGTCCTGTACGTTGGATGCATTCTGCCCATTTAAGATATGCTGATTCAAAAATTATTGCCCTATAATACAGGTAGTCGGCTTACAACTATTCTTTTAGTGACCATTCGAAGTTACAATGGCATTGAAAAAAGTGACTTATGACCATTTTTCACACTTACAACCATTGCAGCATCCCCATGGTCATGTGATCAAACTTTGGGGGATGGGCAATTAGCATGTAATTATGACAGTTACAGTGTCCCAGGACCATGTGATCTACTTTTGCGAACTTCTGACAAGCAAAGTCAATGGGAAAGCCAAATTCACTTAACAACCATGTTACTAATTTAAGAGATACAGTCATTCCTTTAACAACTGTGGAAAAGAAGGTCATAAAATTGGACAAAATTCAGTTAACTGTCTCGCTTAGTGACAGAAATTTTTGGTTCAATTGTAGTTGTAAGTCGAGGACTACCTGCACATTGTTTCTTCCAATTGAAGGTTACAATCAAACAACAGACACAAAAGTTTTAGTAGCATATAGATTTGGGATGGGAGGAAAGAAACCTTTTCCTGAATTCCTCGCTTGATTTCAGGCTGTATTCACCAGGTTACAAAATATACAGATTTTAAAAGGATGAGAAGGTTTCAGGATTAAAGGAAATAAAAATGATCTCCTAAAGGGCAGCCATACAGACAACAAGTGTTGAGCTTCAGATTTCCTGGTAATATAGGGAAATGTTCTCATCTTTTTATTCAACATCATTAATTGTTCTTCAGGAATGCAACTGCCAATTGCATCCTATTATTATTATTGTTATTATCTGAAATAATATGATTTAAAATAAAATGGTAAGTTTTGTTCTTTGCAGCTGCAATCCAGTGAATGCTTTTTTATTCAAAACTGAAATATTTCCACTAGTTTCAATTGATATTTTTAATGTCAACAGTTTTCGTGTGGGCAGGAGTGAAGCAAATTCTATTCTTGTTATTTCCTAGTGTGAACAACAGCATATTCTCTCAACTTTCAGCTGTAGCCCAGCCAAGCACGTCTACCCTTGTCATTTAGCCAGACAGCATGGTGAACAGACCTTGTGACAAGTGGAGCCCTAGATATCTGGAAGGATTAAATGGGAAAAGTTGTAATGTATAGTCTAAACCTCTCTGGGGATGGAGTAAAAGTGGTAAAGATGGCAGTTCTAACCCATACTAAAAGTTCCTCCTTTTTTAGTATTTGTGATCCTGATGCACATACAGGTAGTGCATCTTGGTGTACAACCATTATTGAATTATGATTGTTAAATCACTGCAATCATAACTGAGGCATCATGGGAATGGATTATGACATTTTTTGTAGTGGTTATTAAGAGAACACCATGGTTATTAAATGAATGTTATGGTCATTAAGCAAATATGATGGTAGTTAAATGAATCCATTTTCCCTCCTGGCATTTTTGCCAGAAACCAGAAGTAAATATTGGAAACTGGCAAAAAGGTCATAAATCATGGTTATGCTGCAAATGGCCATAAAAGGGGGCCAATTGCTAAATACCAAAAATATGACCGTGGATGTTTGTTTGTGGCTGTCGTAATTCTAAAACTGAGGCATAAGTTGCTCTGGGGAGATCTATTGTAACTTTGAATGATCATTAAGCAACTGGCTGTAAATCAAGGACTGCCTGAATAAAAGTAGCAGGGCTTTGACTGAGCAGTTGCAACTATCAACTTTTCACACACACCCCTGTACTACTGATACCAGGAGGAAATCTCATGCTGATTTTGAATGACTGATCCTGACAAAATCTTACTTGTCTCAGAAAAATATTGATCTCTGGATCTCCATAATGTCTAGTAGATAAAGAGGCTGATATGACCATGCAGGCATGTCAAACTCGCGACGTAACGTGACGTCGCATGACGTATCAGAGCTTTTTTGCCATTGCCGGCAAAGGGGTGGGCACGACTCCGGTATGATGAAACTGGCTGGCGGGCCGGCAGTTTGACACCCCTGGACCATAGTTCCAACTAAATTATTAAATTGATGTTTCCCAATATTGGCCCATCACAAGTTGGTGACTGGTATTTTTCCCTGCTGTTGAGTGTGAGAGGAAATACTGTCTGGGAAACAACTGCTACCCTCAGCAATGCAATGAACCTAATCAGACAGCAAGGTGCCTAGTACCATTTCTGAGGTTCAATAAATTATCCTGTGGCAGCAGCACAGTCTGTGTCAATTTATTTTTCCTCCAATTTCATGATAGGAAGCAAACATGAAAGCGCTTGTCTACTACAGGGCTTTTCGACCTTTTCACCCATTGTACCACTTTTAGGATATGACAATATTTGAGTACCACCAGTTGCCTAGCAAGGTGTCAAAAACTTGATGACCAAAAAAAAAAGGAAAAAAGTGATAAAGTACAGGTAGTCCTCGACTTACAACAGTTCGCTTAGTGATTGTTCAAAGTTACAATGGCAGTGAAAAAGTGCCCCCCAAGGCACAGCAGAGCGAGACACCTGCCTGCCCGCCTGGGCTCTTCCTCCTGTCCGAGGTTTCCATGGTTGCATTTCTGTTGAGGATTGGCAGCGGGGGTGGGGTGGGGGAGTGTTTGGTTTTTATCCCCCCCCCGTCTGCTGGGTGGTTGCAGCAGGTTTTGGTCACTTCATATGACCCTGGGACACTGTGACCGTCATAAATATGAATCAGTTGTCAAGCATCTGAATGTAAATCTCAAGACCCTGGAGATGCTGCAACATTCCAGCTGATTGGCGCTTCTTCAGGGCTCAGCAGAAGCACCAGGATCAGCAAGGAGCTCCAGCTGGAACCTGGCGCTGATCCTAGAGCTTCCACTGAGCCCTGACAGTCCCGAAGAAGAGCTGATCCTGGCGCTTCTGCTGAGCCCTGACAGCCCTGCAGCTACAGCCATCTCTCACTCAGGCTTGTGCGGTGCTGCCCCCCCTTCAGCTCATTCCCCTCCCCTGCTACCACTTTTCTAGGATGGTCGTGTACCACCTGCCAGGTGCCAATGTACCACAGGTGGTACCCGTACCACTGGTTGAAAAGCCCTGGTCTACTAGACCACAGCTTTTCAAACTGGGAAACTGCAACATTCCAATTCCAGGAGAACCTGATCGATTCTAAAAGGGAAAACAAGTTCACATGTACAGTGCCAAGGGTGAAAATGACGGCCTCCATCTTTACTAGGAAAGGTGCCTTGGCCATGGAGCACTCAAGAAACAAACACATTTTGTATAGCTTGTCCTGCCTTCTTGCAAACTAATTCTGCTCCAGCCCTCCCTTCCCTTTTCTCTGAGCAAAGTCAAATGGGGGTGGGGGTGGGGAGGCCGGAAGCACAGGAACAGTTTCCTAATCTGCCCCCCCCCCGTGCAATGGACCAATACGTTTTATTTAAATTTCTACTGGAATTTGGGACTTTATCTTTTGATCAGTTGTCCGCCTGGTCTAGGTGAGCCCGTTGTAAGGTAGAAATGGAGTAGATTCAGTTACCAGCAGCTTTCCCGTACACGCCGCATGCAAAATTTCCTCCTCTTGATAGCATCAGGAAGACCTGAAGGATTGCAACTAAATCCTACCCGTCTAACATTTATGTGGGAGTTAGCCCCGCTGTACAAAACTTATACAGGCTTTTTCAATTCCGGGAAGGCTTGACCCATTCATTTGTTAGGTTTACATCCCCTTTTTTCTCCGAGAAAGTTTATGACTTCAATGCGATATCCATAAATATGATACTTTCCACGTGGCTGATTTGTGGAAAATAAACTGGTAAACTGAGCCAAACTCGGAGATTTCGCGCGCTCGAAAACTAGTATTTGGCGACGAAGAAGAAGGCGGCGGCGCTAGGACCCTCTCGGTTTCTAAGCTGCGTCGCGGCCGCGCTCTGCCTGTTGATAAAAAGCTAGCGGCGGCGTTTTGACGTCACGGGGAGTTAATTTTAAACCTGGACAAAATGGCGGAAGGAGACGCGGCTCGGTACGGGCAGCGAGAGGAACAGCCTCGGTTTCAACCGGACTTGACAGGTAACTAACCGCCTGCTTCAGCAAAGGAGCGCCGGCATCCCTGTTGAAGGCAGACGACGGATCTAGAGCCCGGCGTTTCTTCTCTCCGGCTTCTTTTTCCCGTTAACGGCTGAGGGCAGCAATAGCTTCTCTCGGGGGTCTCCGCGTGCGGGCGACGGGTGTCGCGCCAATTGCTGTGGGCAGAGTCTGGGCGAGCGAGAAGACAGCGATTCGGTCTTCCCTCCTTCCTTCGGAGCGACCCTTTCTCACGCAGCAGTGGACTAGGTAGAGGGAGGTTGCCAGAAGGCCTCGTCCCACTCACTCCCTGTGGGGAGGTGGGTGGGTAGGTGTCTTCTCTGAGAGGGGCGTTGGTCCGTGAGTGTGCCGGTGGGCAGCAAGAGACGGGGAAGCTGAGAGAGGAAAAAAGCCAGCAGGCAGAATGACCCAGTGTGGCAAACGGCCGCCGTGACTGCAGCTGCAATGAGGAAAAAAGACCTGGACTGTCTGTTAGCCTATTTAGTGGTAAAGGGGAGCGCCGTGGTATATATTTTGCCACTGGGCTTCACCACTGTTAAGGAGGAAGAAGTAACGTATGGATAGGCAAGCGTGGGCGCTTGTGAACTTGACAGAAAGGAGGCGGGGGAGTCTCTTCGATCAGTGATCCACAGACATGGGATCTCAGTACCCACGAGGGTAGATTAGGAATGGCTAAAATAGGCCTGACTCTTTCCACGCCTGTATCCACTTGAAGTCGGAGCGGGCGTCCTTTGCAGTGTCTCGGAGCTATATTGTGTGGCAAGCATCAACCAGCGTGTCAAAGGAGTGAAAGAAGGCAGTGACCCACGTAGTAGGGCCGGGCTGGTCCATGATGCCTGCCTGGTTATAGCTTTCATGAAGAGTACTTCTGGAGTAAATGTAAATCGTTTCAGAGGCTACTCAGTGTCACTGCTGTTTTGCATTAGACTAGGAGCACTAGTGTTTCAAGGCTTTCAAGTCTTACGTAGAGTGGGTGATCAAACTTGGGATTTTTGTTTTTTGCATGCAGAACATATGCTCTTTGCGTGTAATTAGAATGGATTTGGTTGGGTAGCTGAGTTATTTACACAGGCTTTATGCTGTTATTTAATAGTACTGAAAATAGTATAAATGGCATAGTGGACATAGTGGGTTCTAGTGCATTATATCATGTAATATAGCAGTGTAAAGTATTACAAGTAAATTATGGTGCTGGACTATACATTGGTAAAATGTTGTAGCAAAGTCTAACTGATGAAAGGAACAAACTATTTAAAGCAAATATCTTCTGGTTGGCAACTCTGATAATGGTAGTTGCAGTATTTTATGAAAGGATTTTTTGAATGTATGGTTTACAGCTGGAATACGTGACCTAGTTTTAAATACTTCCAAGAATGTTTCTCCTTTAAATACTGTTTGTGTGTTTTGTTGCCCTCTGTCTAGTTTTTGCAATTTGTTTGTGGCAATCTTTGCATGAAATAGAAGACAGAGGAATATGAACTTTAATTAAAAACTGGTGGCTTTATTTTCCCAACCAAAATGGTCTAAATTGAGAAGTAGTCAAGAAGTTTTTGCTTTTATATTTGCCATGTGATAAATGTGTATGCATATTTGTTGTCAAGCCACTAGGGGAATATGCTTGTATAATGCTTGTTGCACATCTCTCCATAAATAAACATGACAATTGATACTGAGTTGACACTGGGATTTGTAAGTTAGAGAACATTTCAATATAAATTTTGTCCTACAGTAAATTAATTGAAGTGATTTTTTTAAAAACATAAAACTCCTGGCCAATACCATTTTTATAAATATTTTCCCTTAGAAAATTTGTAGTGGTATATTTAGCTTCCTCAAAATGTATCTTTGTAATGTACACTATGAAGGTATGCTTTGTATCGCTTAATTGAGAGTTGATGAATTTGCATTTATGGTTTTATTTAGAAAACAGTATTTGTAAGCCTATGCTCAGCTCACATGGATAGGCTGTCTTGAGCACAGGGGACTGACTTTTCAGTAAACAAAGTGTAACAATTATGTTCCCAGATATAGTTAGAGGCTACTCTCCTAAATTACTTACCGGTACTGCACAGAATGTATAACAGCGGATAACAAGGTTATTCATCCCATCAAAACATATAATTATATGATTTTTGTTTATAAAATAAGTATTTGAAAATTAAATTGTACAATTCTGTCATTGTTTTATTTAACATATACTACAACATGAAATTTAATTACTAAAAGTATTTCTTGCCCAACTCTCATGCCAATAAAACCATTAATTTATTTATAAAGTGGGTTGCATGAATACATTTATCTTTTTAGGAATCACAGTTTTGTTTCAGAATTTGAGAACCTCTATAGTTAATTTCATTAATTATAGGTAAAATGAGTAGTGTTGCCTAGGTTTAAGAACATAATTTGTTGACTTGAAATTTTATATTATGCCACTTTTTACTATTAATATTTTGAA
Organism: Bothrops alternatus; assembly: GCA_034064705.1. Classification (NCBI taxonomy): domain Eukaryota; kingdom Metazoa; phylum Chordata; class Lepidosauria; order Squamata; family Viperidae; genus Bothrops; species Bothrops alternatus. Next base: position 17,136,081 of record JARGCV010000104.1, on the reverse strand, counting down.
TTGCACTAAAATTTAAAAATACCTAAAGATCGTAGAACCAATTTTTTAATGAAAGTATGAACAATTTTTTAAAGTACAGATAGTCCTCTACTTACGACTACAATGGAGCCCAAAATTTCTGTTAAGAGATAGATGCTAAATGAATATTGTCCCATTTTATGACCTGTCTTGCCATAGTTAAGTGAATCACAGTAGTCGTTAAGTTAGTAACACGGGAATTAAGTGAATCTGGCTCTCCCATTGACTTTGCTTGTCAGAAGTTCGCAAAAGAGGATTATATGGCCCTGGGACACTGCAGTCATCATAAATATGAACCAGTTACCAAGCATCCAAATTTTGATCATGTGACTATGGGGATGCTACAAAGGTCATGTGTGAAAAATGGTCATAAGTGAACTGTTAAGTAGAAGCCTACTTATAGTTTTAGTTTATATACAATATAAACTAATTAATTAATGTATGTCAAAATAGATTTTATATATATTTGTAAAATAGATGGTAAGCAAATTATTTTTTTAAAAAAGACACTGAAATGGTGAACAAATGATACTGTGCAAAAGCATTCCTGATCTCCAGTTATTACTTGACTCATCTGAGAATAAGAACTTAATCAGCTATAGGTTCTCAGTTATAGTTTTGAGCCTTTAAAAAAAATAGGATAATACCATATCCAAAAAGTTATATAATAAATGAGTTATGTTTGCTGTTGGTCAAATTCATTTATATTTTATCAGGATTATCAGTTTGCTATCTTTCATTTATCAATTATTGTCCTAAGATATGAAGCCAGATGACCCTCTCTAAGAGATCTGTATTGATTCCTAATTAAGATCAACACAGATTTATGCAGCAGGCCCTGTACTGATCAGGCAGTTAAAAATAAACAGTTGATGATGAAAACTAACAGGTCCAGCAGAGCTAACTAATAATCCATCCTTTCAGGTTCTTTTAGTAAATCATCCTCCTAGTGAGCAGAGAATAGTCTATATATTTACCACTTGTTTACTGCATTCACTTACATACTTTACCCAAAAACAGGAGTGAGCCCTTTTTCTTAATACTATCTTTTGGGAATTAATGTCCTTTTTTTTTCTCTGCCAGAAGCCAGACTATGAAGAAAAGACAGATACATTTTACTGGAAGTCTCATCTGCTCCCTTCTATAAAGGTTTTGAAATTAGTCCAAAGATCACATGAAAGTAGCTCAAGGGCTGCATGCAGCTTAAGATTGCAAGTCATCCATCCCTGTGCTATGTAAAAAGAAACAATTGTTTCTTAGCCTGTCACATATTGCAAACAGCTATAGAAAAACTGCTTGTTAATACATTATTATTGTGCTTCAGAGCCTAGGAACTTGCATCTTTTTTAAAAGAATAAGCTAGGATGGTATTAGTTTAGAAATCACTACTAGAGGAAATTAGGGCATATGTAAGGCATGGAAAGGAAAGAAACAATATCCAGGGGAAAGAGAACAGGAATAAAGTTGGCTGGAAAGGAGGAGTAGGGCTTGTCATACATCTAGAAGCTCCTAGGCTCTGAAGCACAATAATTTTTTGTGTCAATGTTTATAATACAGTGGTATGGAAGAATTGTGCAGGATTACATTTTAATTTTCAAAGGTACATGAATTTACTTCATGTAAGGCAAGCACATAAAAACTTTAGTGGTGGTGAACCTTTTAGAGACCGAGTGCCCAAACTACAACCCAAAACCCACTTATGCATTGCCGGGTGCTGGGTGGGCGTGGCCACTGAGCTGTTGGGTCTTGCTCGCTGTCCGCTCCGACTTGTGCTTGCTGTCTGCAGCAAATTCTGCTTCTGCCGAAAGTTGCTCCTTTTATAGCCTCTGGTCTATTCCCAGACTGCGCATGCACGGAGAGTTGCACATGCGCGGAGAGGAGGAGGGAACAGCTCGGCCTAGCAATGGCTCGCGTGCCACCAGAGATGGCTCCGTGTGCTGCCTGTGGCACACATGCCATAGGTTCGCCACCACAGGTTTAGTCAATCCTTCACTGTTATTTCTAAAACCTTTGTCTAAATAGAGTTAATATGTGGGATCTGCTATTCTACATTAAGTCAGCTGGTAGGAAAGGCTAACTAGTCTATGACTGCCAATTGAACTTTGCACATAAATTGGGCACTTTAGAGATCTGTTCCTCTTGGGTGGTCAATAGAGAGCCTGAAACTTGTTTCTAGCTCCTAGGTTTTGTTTTGTTTTTTTGCTCAGAAGATGTGTCTAAATAACATTTTCATTTAAAATGAAAGAGCAAATGAAATGAAAAGTATTTTGTTTAGGATGTAGTTTTTTCTTCTGAATAAATATATGTTAAGTGACTCACTGCAGTTGTTAAGTTAGTAACAAGTGAATCTGCCTTCCCTGTTGACTTTGCTTGTTAGGAGATCATAAAAGGGGATTACATGACCCTGGGACATCGCAACCATCATAAATACATGCCAGTTGCTGAGTGCCCAAATTTTGATCATGTGACCATGGGTATGCTACAGTGGTCATAATTGTGAAAAACAGTCATGAGTCATTTTTTTTAGTGCAGTTGTAACTTCAAATGGTCATTAAATGAACTTTTCTAAGTTGAGGATTACCTGTACTTGCAACTAAACAATTTCATCACCAAGAAGTATAATCCATATAAGCCTTAAAATTGTATATCAAAGAATTCAGATCCTTATGTAAGAGATGGGCAAAACCTAATTAATTTTTTAAATTACAGCCAAATCACTTACTTAGATACAACTGATGCAATTTTAACATGTACATAATTTGGGAGTGAATCTTGCTGGTTTATAACTTCCCTCTGAGCGGGAAGTGATATGACTTGTAGTTTTAAATGCTGTGACATCCAGATACAGATAGTCCTAGACTTATAACCATAATGGAGCCTGCCTATCATGGTCGTAAGTCATAAAATGACTGACTCAATTTTATGACCTTTTGGTGGTAGTCATTAAGTGAAGTCATCACATTCACAAGTGAATCTGCAATCATTAAGCAAACCAATGGTTTGCTATGGATGTGGTTTTGCTGAAAACCGGAAGTCCTGATTTTTGGCAACACTGCCATAAAATGCGTTCACGTGACCGCAGGTTGCTGCAAATGCCATAGATGTGGCCTTTTTGCTGAGCACCCAATATTTGATCACATGACCACCAGAGGAGTGACCATCAGCTCTTTGAATCACATAAGTAGCCCCAAGATAGGTCCATCATAACTTTGAACAGTTGCTAAATGTCCGGTCATAAGTCAAGGTTTACATATAGATACAGTAGATCAGGCATGTCAAACTGCTGGCCCACGGGCTGGATGCGTCACGCCAAAACCGAGCCCACCCCTTTGCCGGTAATGGGAAAAAAATTGCGGTACGTCGCGCGACATCACATGATGCCGCGAGTTTGACATCCCTGCAGTAGATGAAGAGCATAAAGACAATCCTTGGGTTTGTGATATTCTGTTATTTACCTTTTGTTAAGGTTAAATTCAAGTTAAGTACTTTAAGCATCCGATTTTAATTTGGTTTGTTCAAGTCTCATAGAGTCAGGAGGTTTCAGTTACAGGTTTCAAAAACTGATAATAGACTACTTGCAGATTATCTTTATACTTTGAAAAATCTGGAGTATTTCTAGTCAATAGAAAGGATCTTGATATAGGGATATAGCCTGTATTGGATAAGATAATGCTCCCCTTGAAAATATATATCCGTTGTCTGTAGTATACATTTTAATTAACAAGAAATTTGATTAAACTAGGCTTACCACAGATAATGATAAAAATAGAATTGAAATAATAATTTCATAAATAATGGTGTAAATGTAATATCTAAATGAAGCTTTTATAGCCAAGTAGCATATATTTATGTTTTTTACCTTTTTTCTTATGCTTTTGTTACACAGTACCGATCTGTATGCTTTTGGCTCCCATATCTGAAGTGAATGTCTTTAAAATATTCTGATATAACATTTTTATTGTGAGTAAAGTCATGAAAATTAGTGTGGTAAAGAATAAGATTGTAGGACTCTGTCCACTGGATAAGCTTGCCTTCTTTATGTTGTTTATTATCCCATTTTTATCCTCATAAAAATACATGTAAGCAAAATTAAATGTCCATGACTAATCATTTAACTTCTCCTGGAATATATATATACATATATAATTTATTTTGTAGAAATAATTTTTTCTAACAGTGTATGTGATTAAAGGCATTGATTTCATTTAAGCAGCAAATGGTAGAATTAATATGCTTATGTTCAGATAATTGTATATTAGCTTAATTCTTTGAAACAAGCTTATGGCACTTTTAAAAGGATTTGTATCTATTCTACTGTCCTTGATCTGTCTGAATCTAATCCTGGATTCTTAAGTAACAGCTATAGCCAGGTGTGTCTTGGCTTCATTTAGACTGACGTGCCAGTTGTTTCAGAGACTAAAGATTAGTTTGTGAATGCATATATCACATTTTTTTGTTATACATGTGTTAGTTGTATTTTGAGAGAAGCTATGTGATCTTCAAAAAACTTCAGTTGGTTGGATTGAATTTCAATTTGTTTCTGGTTCCAGTTCAAAATGATGGCAATGATTTTAAAAATATTTTCTATTTAGGTCTGAAAAAACTCAGCATTTGTTAATTAAAAGAATATCCTTAGTTTCAAAGTAACTTGAACTGGATCTTTAGGAAACTTGACAAGAATTTGCTTGAAGGAACAATTTAACTTGCTCACTTAATGGCTTTATACTGCATGGTATCCTTTATAAAAAAGGTAAAATCTCTTGGATCAGGTAGGTTTCAACTTTGTGGAAAATACAGGTAGTCGTCGAATTACAGTTAATTTAGTGACCACTCGAAGTTACAACGGCACCGGAAAAAGTTACTTATGACACTTTTTCACATTACAACTGTTGCAAGATATCCCCATGGTCATGTGATCAACTGACTCATGGTCATGTGGCAACTGACTTATATTTATGATGGTTGCAATGTTCCAAGGTCATGTGATCACCTTTTGCGGCCTTCTGACAAGCAAAGTCAATGGGGAAGTCAGATTCACTTAACAGCTGTGTTACTAACTTAACTACTGTAGTAATTCACTTAACTGTGGCAAGAAAATTTGTAAAATGGAGCAAAATTCACTTAACAAATGTCTCACTTAGCAACAGAAATTTTGGGCTCAGTTGTGGTCATAAGTATATATCTGTACTATTGCTCTAAGTATTTTCATTATTTAATTCTGTTCTATTTTGTTAGATTTTTTTTTAAAAAAATCTGTTTCCAACTTTTGTATTGATTCAGTTCCACTTTTGGAGTACTTGTTCCAATTTTGGATGCCTCACTGGAAAAGCTGGAGTATCTCTGAAAGGATTACCAAGATCATAAGGGATCTGAAAAACTAAGCTTGTGAGAAACTATTATAGAAATTGGCAACTTCTAGCCTACAAAGGAGAACATTGAGAGAAATATGATAGCAGTTTTCAAATACCTAAAAGGCTCTGACATACAAGAAGGGGCAAGCTTCTTCTGTAGACTAAAGAATGGAAATGAAAAGAAGGGGCTTCCTGGGTGCAGCAGCTTTATGCTATGCTGCTGGAACATTCCTGAGCTCTTGTCACTTTGCAGTAGCTTCCCAGCTTGTCCATGACCTGCACAGGGTTTCTCCCACCCCTTGTTACACTCTCATGCTCCTTACTTGGGATTCCTTCCACTTTCCACTTAACTTACACATCTGGAGTTTGCAACCAGGACTGCCAAGACTGCTGTCACTCAGGGATATGATTGTGTGACATTGCGCTTTATGACCGCATTGCTTAGTGATGGAAATTCTGGTCTCAGTTGCGGTCATAAGTCAAGGACTAACTTTGGAACAATAGAGTAAAACAATTTCTTTTGTGCTGCTTAGCTGCCTTGGGTGAGATGGGTGGCTATATAAATTTGAATATAAATAGTCTTCGAAAGACCACAATTGGGACTGGAATTTTGGTCATGTTGAGGCATTCACATGATGGACCTAATTTTATAACTATTTTACGGTAGTCAATAAGTGAATCACATGGTATACGTCTGATTGTTAAGCAAATCATGTGGTAGTTAAGTGAATCCATTCCCCAAATGGGCGGTTTTTGCCAGAAACTGACCAAAAATGTTGCAAATTACAGTTTGCAGCCAGTGCTACCAATCCTATCTGTAAGCTGGCTGCCAGATGCCCAATATGCAGTTATGTGACTGTGGGAGGGGCAGTGCAACATTTAAAGATGTCTAGAAGTGCTTTAGGCTGTAAAGTACCCTTTATGAGGCTGTTGTAACTCTGAACAGTCATTAAGCAATCAGTTGAAATCGAGGGCTACCTATAAAACCAACTAATTTTGTAAAAGCATACTGCACTCTATGTGGGGCTACCCTTGAAAAGTTTCCAGAAGCTTCAACTGGTTCAAAATGGGGCCTCACAATTCAAGGTGTTGGTTATTAGCTATAAAGCCTACATGGCATAGGGCCAGGTTAACCATGAAACTGGCTTCAGCCCTTCACATCAGCCTGTCCCACTCAATCAGGCAGGGAAAGCATGCTACAGATCCCATCACTCAAAGAATTTTGACTGTCAGGGTCTAGGAGGAGGGCCTTTTCTGCCGCTATCCATTCATTTTGGAGCATCTTGCCCTCAGAGATAAGGAAAGCCCCTAGGCCTAGGCTTTTGGCCTTGCACAAAGAGGTCAAAACTTTTTAGGATTATCTGTGACTGGAATTTTTTTTATGAGATCAACCAGATTCCATCTTAGATTTGGAATTAGTTGAAGGAGCTGCTACCACTGAAGCCATATTATGACTTTTCATACTGTTTAAGTGATTTTGGTTTAATTACTACCCCATCTAGAATACATATTCAGTATGCTGAGAATTATAAACTAACATACTTGAAAGATGCCAGTATTTCATTTAGCTTGCTGCTGTTAGAGCAGGGGTGTCAAATTGCTGGCCCATGGGCCAGACGCATTATGCAGAAGCCATGCCCACCCCATTGCCGGCAATGGCAAAACTGTCCCGATATGTTGTGCGATGTCACATGATGTCGTGAGTTTGACATGTCTGTGTTAGGAAACCCATGCTTTCTTTCTTCACACTTAGGTAATGTACCCAGCTGCCTTGAAGCCTTTCTTTGATCTCAATGCTCTCTACTCAGGGTAGGAGCTAGCTGGTAATTGAGCCAGTTGTCAGTTTAAAATCACTTTTTCTTCTAGTCTGTTCTGATTTTGCTTCTTCTGGAGGAGGTTGTTGGCTGAACTTTGAACTAGAACATTCCTGTTAGAGATGGTGAATCCTCAACAGTTGTTGTGAAAGTCTTGATAAAATTCCACTGAGCTATAAAAGCAGAGGTGCTGAGTAGCTTTAGAGATTATCTTTTAATATTTTATTAAATAATAGTAATAATATATTACATTTATATGCTATCTGACTCCCAATGAGTTTATATTATTATAAAATGTATATCTTTTATTATAAAATGTATATCTTTTTTATAAAATTATATTTAAAACATTGCTTACCAAATTTAATGCACCTATCTAATTTAGTAACAAGTCAGTTTAAATGTAAAATAACAAAGATGGTCAATTTACATGCAAAATATTAAAAGAAAGCATTTCTTATAATTTTGACAAGGAAATAGAGATAATCCATCCTTCCATCCATATGGCAAGGAATATAAGCTTGTGAGCCGCAACCAGTAAAAACATAGAACCTGGAATAGCAGAGTTGGAAGGGGCCTTGGAACTCTTGTAGTCCAAGGCCCTGCTCGAGCAGGAGACCCTATCTATGTAGATGTAGTTCCATTAAGAACTACACGTTCAGTGTGGTTGATCAGCCAATTGCTAATCCAACTGGTGATGATACTGTCTATCATTTTTCTATCTTACCAAGAAGCAGACTGTGGTCTTCTTTGTCAAATGCTTATTGAAGTCTAAGTAAACCACTTCCTCAGTATTTCCCTGATTTAATCATTTTGTCAAAAAAAGCAATAAGGTTTGCCTGGCATGATCAGTTTTTAACAAATCCATGTTGACTTCTAGTAATAGCTTTGTTTGTTTCTAGATGCTTGCAAGTCTGTTGCTTGATAATCTTTTCCAGATTTTCCAGATGTTGATGTCAGGTCAATTGGTCTGTACTTTTCCGGATCCATTTTTTCCCCTTTTTGAAGATTGGAACTACATCAGCTTTTTTCAAGCCTCTGGAATTTTCCTAGTGCCCCAACAGCTTTGAAAGATTTTGTTCAGTGGTCCCATGATCACGTCTGCCAGCTCTTTCAGAATTCTGGGATGTGATCCATCTAGTCATGGCAATTTGAACTTGCCTAGAGTGGATAGATGTTCTCTCACCACTTTCTTGCCTATTTTGATTTGTATTCCTGTTCTGTCTTCTATGGTACTGTTTTTGATAGTTTGGACTCTTTTTCCCTTTTGTGTAAAGACGGATGCAAATAATGAATTAAACAGTTCCACTTTCTCCCTGTTACTCATCACCCCCTTTCCATCTTCTCCCATTAATGGCTGATAGTTTCTTTGACATTTTTCTTGTTTTTCACATGTTGAAAGAAACTTTTAAAATTATTTTTGGCATTTCTTCAAATGCCAATTGTGTTTGGTTTAAAGATGATTTCTAGACCTGAAAAGATTGTAGAGTCTTGCCTATTTCATTTGGCAACATCCTAATTATAGAGCTCTGAATTTTGAAAACTATAGAACAGTTAGTTTTGAATAATATTGTCATTCAAAGTATAGGAGGGGGTACCAAATAATTTTTTATATTTTAGGCTTAATGTAGAATTAAGGTACTGTTAGATTCAGTTGCTAAGTAGAAATGATTTTTTCCCAGGGTTCAGAAACAGAGCTCTTGATGATAGGAAGAGGGAATCCAATTGAAATGGTAAAATGTGTGGCTTAGGCAGATATTCTAACTATATCAAAATAATATTACAAAGTAGTAATAAGAAGCCTGTATTTTATTTTTTATATATTTACAGAAGATATCAAACGGAATGGTGTATATAATATTATCCAATTATTTCCTAGGAGAGAGCTATGAGGATGCAGAAGAGAATGCCTCTTTGGATGCTGATGAAGTGACTACTGAAGAGCCATGCCCAGTACAGATAGTTCTTGCTCACGAAGATGACCATAACTTTGAACTGGATGAATCAGCATTGGAGAGAATCTTGCTTCAGGAGCATATAAGAGACCTCAATATAGTAGTAGTTTCTGTTGCTGGTGCATTCCGTAAAGGCAAATCATTTCTCTTGGATTTCATGCTTAGATATATGTATAACAAGGTGGGTAACTGAACTACTTTGAGAATAATTAACAAAAGTGTATTCCTCTTAAGATTTGTTTTATTGTGTTCCAATTGTGTAAGGATTTCATATTTTTAAACATTATTGAGGGAATTTGAGGTATATATAATTAAAATAGCTAATTAATATTAATATTAATTAACATTATATTTGGTAACCATATAGTAGAACTAAAAAGCGAAACAGTATACATATGCCAGGAACTATTTGTAACTACCGTGTTTTCAGGAAAATAAGACCCACCCTGAAAATAAGCCCTACTTAAGAGCCTATGCAGCCATCCAGCCGCCCATTCCGTCTGGTTGCTGCACATGAGGTGAGGTGGGGAGGGGAGCTGCCCCACGTGCCCCGCACCTGTTTAATTTGACGCAGGGCACCTGCAACCAGGCTTCCCATGCCCCGATACCTGTTGTATCTTGCAACGGTTGCACCAACAGCCCCGTCAAGGAGCCTGGCTGTCGCTCCACTTCTTCTGCGGCCGCTTGCTGCTGCTTGCGTCCATCATCCCTGGCCTCCGTTTCACTGGCAGATGCTTTCAGGAAAGGCCTCTGGAGCCCAGAATGGAGCTCCGGGAGGATGTGCTCATCACCCCCACCATCTCTGTTTCACCAGCAGAGGTGATTATTTGAACTTACAACAGTTCTGAATGAGAGGCTTGAGTTGTGCTTGTGTTTATGTTAATTGTAGTGACCTTGTGGTCATATGATCTCCATTCACTAGCTTTTTTGTTGGTTTCCTATCAGCAAAGTCAATGGGAAAGCAGGCAGGATGTTGTAAATGCAAAGATGCAACTATGTGAATCCTTAATGATCTGCTATGATTTGCTTAACAGTGGCAACTGGGAGGGCTAGAATTTCTGTTGTTAAGCTATAGGGCCACATGACATCGTGTTTTACAGCCACATTACTTAAGGCAGAAACTCAATCCCAATTACCATTATTAAGTGAGGATTATCTGTAACCTAAATTGTTACTCCCATTAAGACATTTCAGATAGACTACACTTCCTTTGACTTACCCTATCTCTTCTGAGTGTCATAAAGACTGTGAAGAATATGTTCTCCAGCATGGGTGGATTCCGAATCCACTGCTGGGTACTCAATGTCTACCGCCCAATCAGAGACTAGGTCCGAAATTTAGCTCCGCCTCCTGGCTTCCTTCCTTCCCTAGTTTTTTCCTAGTCTGAAGCCCAAGAACAGCTCTTCTCGGTAACTCCGTAGAAAGAAAGTTTTTTGGCTTAAGTAGGACTGGTAAAGTATATTTTCTGAAGTTTTTTTGTTAGAGATAAATTGGACAAACGAAATTTAGGAAGATTGGAATTTTAAGTTACCACTTTTTTGGTGACTCGGGCGTTTTTGGCCCCATCCTCCCTCCTCCCCGGCGGGAGCGCGAGGGCGACCGCCCAAGGCCCGGGGCCTTGGGAGAAGGACGGGGAGTCGCAGAGGAACATCCCTGGACCCCCGACGGAGCCCAGGAAGCGGACAGGAACCCCACCGGACTGCAGGCATCGAGGAAGAGGACGTCGCCGGAGGTCGTCGACGGACCGCCGCAGATTAGCTGAGGACCGTTACGACTAACCGCAAGTGGGGTTGCTTGAAGGCGGGGAGGAGGCCGCTGATTCACCGGGGTCGGTGAAAGGAGGCGGGAGTCGTTTATAGCTAAGCGGGTAGACCGGGACCGGTAGAAGGCATCCACCGCGTGGTCGGGAGCGCAGAGCTCCGACCAAAAAATTGGCGCGGCGGCCATTTTGGAAAAGGGGAGGTCCCGGCTACTGGCGCGAATCGCCATTTTGCAAAGGGGGCGTCGCCGGACAGTCCCTGCTGTCTGATTGGTTTTCGTCGCTAGGGCGCGAAAATTCCTTGCTAAGAAAGAGGGCGGGGAAGCCTCTTTGTTTACTCCCGTTGGGCCTGGGCCTAGGGAGACAGGAAAACACCGGCCGGCAGAGGTGAAAGGATTCACCGGTTTTAAGGAAATAAGCGACTGATTGAGGCCGGCGGTCGTAGAGAGTGTGTGATCGAGGGCGTGTGTGGGCACTGCGAGCTTACCAGCACTCCAGAAGGGACGGCCAAGCCAGAAGGCTCCGTGGGAGAAACTACGGGCCGCGCCCACACCCCGGTCGAGCAAGAGTAGGGACACAGTCCCTCTAGCACTGCCGACCCCTGCCGGGCCTGCCTACTACCGGGACAAGGCTCTAGTCTCAGCATGGCCATGGCAGATGGCACCTCGGCCCAAGGCTCAGCGCCTCCCCCGTCGCCGCCCCGCAGACCGGAGGAACCGGGGGGGGGCAAGAAGAAGGCCAAGACGAAGCATCTAACCGAGCCTTCAAAGGCTGCTGAGCGGCAGGCCATGAGGAGGCACCAGGCCTTGGAGAAAGAGTTTGCCAAGGCCCAGAGGAGCAGAGCCAGCGGAACAGAGAGAACAGATCTGGCTCTCATGGAAACTCCAAGTGGCTTTGGCTCCTCGGAATCCACCCCCAGGGAATGGCTTCCAAGGGGGGAGACGGAGGGGGAGTTGTCCCCCATCTCGGTGCCGTCATCTCCAGCACACTCAGAACCCACCACCAGCCAGGAGACTGGAAGCAGAGGTAGGAAACGAACGAGGTCTGGTAAGTGGTCATCCCAGCTTCATTCCATTTTACAGGAGGCACTGGAACACCTCCAGCCCTCGAGGAGGGAGTCACCTCCTCGGAGGGCCCCCTCATCACGGAGGCATGCACACCGGGGGGGGGACAAGGTACTGTTCCATGACTCTGACGCTTCTGAAGCCTCTTCACAGGTAGCAGACGAGGAGCTGGAGGAATTCTCTGTCAGAGAATGAGGAGACAGAGCAACAAACTACGCAGGTTTCGGGTCTATTTGACCACACCTTTTTCACCTCCCTCTTGATAAAAATATGCTCCGCACTCGATCTGCCAGCAAAGACGAGAGAGACCAGACCACCGTCCTCAGAGGAGGAGGACGCTAAGGACCCCCTGATGTCCTCACCTGTGTCGGAGGTCATACAGGTTCCTTGCACAAAGGTGTTTAGGTCATCGGTAAGGTCCCAGTGGACAAACCTGGGTGCTATTCCTGCATCAAATGGTATAGAGAAAAAGATGTTTAATGTATGCAGTCCTCTGGCTTCTCTTATAGAGGTACCACAGGTGGACGCACCACTAATTTCTCTTTTTTCCTCCTCAGCCATCCCAGGGGACATGTCAGAGGCAATGAGGGCGGAGGAGAAGAAGGTAGAACTCTCTCTCCGCAGAGTACACCACTCCGTGGCCTGGGCCATTAGGGCCTCGTCCACGGCATCTGTGTTCTCCAGGGCAGCAATTAGGTGGCTGCGGGAGCTCCAGGCAAGCGTTCCAGCAGAACAGGTGCGCATACAGCAGACGCTGACCAAGCTGCACATGACAGCGGAGTTCACGGCGGACGCCACAATGTTCGCTTCACGATACGCGGCCAGAGCCATCGCAGGTACAGTAGCTGTGAGGAGACTCACATGGCTTAAAAATTGGAAGACAGACCTAAAGTCAAAATGGCGCCTGGCCACATCTAAGTATTCGGGATCGAAGCTATTTGGGGCGATCCTGGATCCTTACGTGATTGAGGACAAGACCAAGAGAAAGGTGTTAGCACACCCCTCCAAAAAGACAGACAGGGCAGGCCAGGACTTCCGTAGGCAGGTTCCCCGACAGAGCGGGAGCGGGGAATGGAGACAGCCCTTTCAAGGGGGACGGTCCTGGGAGGGGCCCAGAACTCCGCGCACCTTCTCATACAAACAAGAGCGCGGCCAGGACCGTCCAGCCTCTGGCAGGGGCCAACCTTCCAAACGTCCCTTTAAAGGGGGGGGAGGCCGGCCCTACAGACGCTTCAAGTGACGCCTGGGGCAGTCCCATCGGGGGCCGTCTGGCGTTGTTCAGCGAAGCATGGCAGACGACCATGACGGACGCCTGGGTCAGGGAGACAGTGGCCCAGGGTCTAGCGATAGAATTTTACTCCACTCCACCAGATCACTTCATAAGGTGCCCGTTGTCACGCAACAAGGCCAAGGCGGGCCTTCTAGATCAGGCCATAAAGCACCTGGAGGAAATAAGGGCAATAGAGTCGGTGCCTCCAGGGCAGGAAGGACGGGGATTTTACTCCATCCTCTTCCTGGTTCCAAAGTCATCCGGGGATTGGAGGGCCATTCTGGATCTCAAATGTCTCAATCACCATGTAGTGTACAGGAAGTTCAAGATGCAGTCCCTCAGGTCCATCCTGGCCAGCATTCGAAGAGGGGATCTGCTCTCATCCATAGACCTCACAGAGGCCTACCTTCACATTCCGATAAGGTTGGAACACAGAAGGTTCCTCAGGTTCTGTTACAGGGACCGACACTACCAGTACAGGGCCCTACCATTCGGCCTGTCCTCGGCACCCAGAGTGTTCACAAAGATTCTGGCAGCATTGGGAGCGCATCTACGCATGATACCGGTAAGAGTCCAATGCTATTTGGACGACATCCTGATCCTGTCGGGCTCTCACCAGGCAGCCCTGACAGACATCCGGATCACCATAGACACCCTCCAGACTCATGGCTTCTCAGTAAACCACATGAAAAGCCAGCTCACGCCATCAAGGAGGCTCCTACATCTGGGGGCCATCATAGACTCAGAACAGGGCATGGTTTATCTTTCACAGGAGCGGCGGGAGAGCCTGAGGAAGCTAGCGCTTCTGGTAACACAGAGAAGGACGGTCTCCATAGTACAGCTCTCTCAACTCCTGGGAAAGATGATCTCATGCCTGGGAATTGTCCCGTGGGCAAGGCTCCACTCCAGAAGTCTCCAATGGCTTCTGCTCCCTTACCAAAGGCAGAACCAGAGCGCTTCGCTCAAGAGGGTCAGGGTTCCACCCCAGGTCATAGCATCCCTCAGATGGTGGAGGTCAGGCGCCCTAAGAAGGGGCACCCCGCTCAGGGAACCAGACAGGATCACAGTCATGACCGATGCAAGCCTGTTCGGGTGGGGGGCCCACTCCACGGACAAAATAGCCCAAGGGAGGTGGAGCACGGAGGACCTACGTCACAGGATCAATTGGCTCGAACTGAGGGCCATACACCTGGCCCTGCGAAATTTCTCAGCCCACTTGTCAGGGAATCATGTGCTAGTCCTGACGGACAATGTAACAGCAAAAGCACACGTAAACAAGCAGGGCGGGACCAGGTCAGCGGCTCTCATGTGGGAGGCCAGGGAGCTGGGCCTTTGGGCAGAACAGCATCTGGCCTCGCTTAGGGCAGAACACATATCGGGGGAGGCAAACCAACAGGCGGACTCCCTCAGCAGAACCACGGTAGACCACGCGGAGTGGAGGCTGGCCCCGGAACTGGCCCAGGGGCTACTGTACGCCTTCCCTCCTCCGCCCCTAATACAAACAACAATCCGCAAACTGATTCTGGAACAGGCGGAGGTGATACTAATTGCTCCATACTGGCCGAGACGTCCATGGTTCGCAGACCTGGTAGATCTATCACTCTCGCCAGTGTGGAGACTACCTCCGAGCCAGGTATCTCTGAGCCAAGGGAAACTACAACATCCAGATCCACAATGGCTCCAACTAGCCGCCTGGCACTTGAGCGGGAGGGTCTGAGCAGGCAGGCCTTCTCAGAGGAGGTCATCTCGGTCATCCAGGATGCCCGTCGGCCCTCCACCAATAGGATATATGACGCCACCTGGAGGAATTTCTCCTCCTGGTGTAGCAGGCGGGGGTTAACCCCCCTGTCAGTCACCATTCCTGACATCCTCCAGTATCTGTGGGAGGGCATGAACAGGGGTCTAGCGACCAACACCATCCGTAGACAGGTAGCAGCCCTACAGACGGTCCTGGTCTGTGAAGATCGGGGAACCCTGTCACAACACCCAGCGGTGAGCGCGTTCCTAAAAGGGGCCGCCACGAGACGGCCTCCCGCAGTTCACCGTTTCCCATCCTGGGATTTACACAAGGTGCTACAGGCCCTAACTGAGGCTCCGTTTGAACCACTGGGAACCAGCTCACTCCGTTTTCTGACGCTGAAGGTGGCCTTCCTTGTGGCGATCACCTCGGCAAGACGGATCTCCGAGTTGGGGGCCCTGTCGGTCCGTCCGGACCTGATCACATTCGCAGAGGGCAGGGTGACCTTGCGGCTGGACCCAACGTTCATTCCCAAGGTCAACACATGGTTCCACAGGTCTCAGGAACTGGTCCTCCTGGACTTCTGTCCAAATCCCACGCACCGTCTGGAGAGACAGTGGCACACATTGGACGTGCGCAGGGCTCTGCGTCACTACGTTAATAGAACAGCAACTTTCAGGAGATCTGAGGCCCTATCATCCCTCTTCCAGGGGCCTGAAGGTATCTTCTTCGACCATTGGGAGATGGATCAGGGCATGCATAGCCAAGGCCTATGAATCTTTGGACCTGCAGGTACCAAACAACATCACGGCTCACTCCACAAGGAGCGCGGCCACATTGGCAGCCTGGCGCACGCAGGCTCCACTGGAGGAAATCTGCAGAGCGGCCACGTGGGCCTCTCCGTCCTCCTTTGTTAGGAACTACAAGATTGATCAATTTGTTGCAGCTGAGGGTTCGTTTGGCAGGAGAGCCCTGCAGCAGATAGTTGAGTCCTAGTAAGAGATAGCCTAGACTCCCACCCAAGGGGACTTATGAGGGCTTGGGTACGTCCCAGCAGTGGATTCGGAATCCACCCATGCTGGAGAAGAAGCGTTGACTTACCTGAACGCCTTTTCTCAGCAGGGGAGATGGAGAATCCACACCTTCCTCCAGCTAGTCTAGGCAGGAATTCTCTTACAGGACACTGAAAGGGAGCTACACGGTCCGACCTGATGAAGAGCTTCGCCTGTCAAAAACTGGGGAAGGAAGGAAGCCAGGAGGCGGAGCTAAATTTCGGACCTAGTCTCTGATTGGGCGTTAGACATTGAGTACCCAGCAGTGGATTCTCCATCCCCCCATGCTGAGAAAAGGCGTTCAGGTAAGTCAACGCTTCTTTTTCAGTTTTTTTGCCAATATTATCAGGAAAGAATTAAATTAAAGCAAAGGGGGAATGATGTCAAAAGTCCAAAACTAAATGTACTGTGAAGGACTGAGGTCAATAATGCAGGAGATAGAGGGAGAAGTATGAAGGTGGAAAGATTCACAAATAGAGCAAAATTCATTAAAAATTGCATGCATTGCTCAATTTTTAGGCTTTATAAAGCATGTACCCTTTGTATAATAATATTAAAAATGGTTGTCATAATTTTTTTTCATAAACAGGACTAAAAATAGAATTAGAATAGTTTGTGAGTTAAGTGTGATAATTTTTAGTCCTCAGAATTATGACCACTTGTAACTAAAATCATGAGTGTGCTTAACGAGGGGGACTTTAAATCAGTCCCTGAAGCTGCAACCACTGCAGTATCACCATAGTTATATGACTGCAATCTGTGCATTCAGGTGCCCAGTTTGTGATTATGGCATAGCAGCTATACTGGACTTAATTCTTACAAATAGAGAAGAAGTGATAGAGAGAATTGAAATTGCTGGAACCTTGGGTGAAAGTCACCACATCATACTGGAATTTAATATACTGCAAACACTAACAATAGAAACAATCTTAAACTTCAAAAGAGCTGACTTTAATAAACTCAGAGAGAACCTAGGAAAGATCCCATGGATGAAAATCCTAAAGGGGAAAACAACCCAAGAAGCGTGGGAAACCCTGAAAAATGTGATCATAAAAACCCAGACCAGCACAATACCATTGAGAAAGAAAAACAAGAAATCCTAGAAGAAATCAGCATGACTGCAGAAAGATCTCTCTGACAAACTGAAAGACAAAAAGGAAAATAACAAAAAATGGAAAGAGGGGCACATAACTAAGGCCGATTATCAGCAGACAGCCAGAATATGCAAAGATGAAGTCAGGAAAGCAAAGGCTCAGAACGAACAAAGATTTGCAACAGAAATCAAGGATAATAAAAAAAAGTTTCTTTCAACATATTAACAACAAGAAAAAAGTCAAGGAAACTATAGGTCCACTAAAGAGAGAAGATGGCAAGGAAATAACAGGCAACAGGGAGAAAACAGAGCTGCTTAACTCATATTTTTCATCAGTCTTCACACAAAAAGAAACTAGCCCAACATACAAAAAAACCACTGCAAAAGACATACTAGAAACAAAAATTAAAATAAGCAAGAAAATGGTAAGAGAACACCTATCTGACCTTGACAAATATAAATCACTGGGATCCGACAGATTACATTGCAGAGTTCTGAAAGAGCTGGCAGATGTTATCTCAGAACCATTGCACCACATCTTTCATAAATCCTGGAGCACTGGGGGAAGTATCTGAGGATTGGAAAAAGCTTGATGTGGTTCCCATCTTCAAGAAAGGGAAAAAAACGGACCTAGGAAACTACAGACCAATCAGTTTAACATCAATACCTGGGAAGATCCTAGAAAAGACAATCAAAAAACAGATCTGCAAACAATTAGAAGCAAACAAAGTCATAACCAGTAGCCAGCACGGGTTTGTTAAAAACAGATTGTGCCAAACCAATCTTATTTCATTCTTTGATAAAGTGACTAAACTAGTAGACCAGTAAAATATTGTGAACATAGTATATTTAGATTTCAGTAAGGCATTTGATAAAGTAGACCACAACCTACTCCTTGGTAAGCTAGAAAAAGATGGAATAGACAACATCACCACCAGATGGATCTGTAGCTGGCTGGCAAACCGTACTCAACGAGTAATCCTCAATGGCACTACATCCACATGGAGAGAAGTAAGCAGTGGGGTACCACAAGGCTCCGTCTTAGGCCCAGTACTCTTCAATATCTTCCTCAATGACTTAGATGAGGGAATTGAAGGGGAACTTGTCAAATTTGCAGATGACACCAAACTGACAGGAATAGCCAAGACAAACTCAGGATCCAAAAAGATTTAGACAAACTTGAACAATGGGCCCTATCCAAGAAAATGAGTTTCAATGTGGACAAAATCAAAGTTTTACATTTAGAAAAATCAAAGGTAAAGTACAGATTGGGCGAGACCTGGTTTAAAAACAGTAACTGTGAGAGGGACCTTGAAGTCCTAGTGGATGATCACTTGACTATGAGCCAGCAATGTGTAGCAGCAACCAAGAAGGCTAATACTATCCTGGGTTGTATAAACAGAGGCATAGAATCAAGATCACGTGAAGTAGTAGTACCATTTTATAAAACCCCAGTAAGACCATACCTAGAATACTGCAACCAATTTTGTTCACCATATCACAAAAAAGATGTTGAGAGTTTGGAAAAAGTTCAGAGAAGAGCAACTAAGATGATCAAAGGCCTGGAGACTAAAACATACGAAGAACGGCTGCAGGATTTAGGTTTAGCTAGTTTAAAGAAAATAAGAAATAGGGGAGATATGATAGCAGTAGTCCAGTATTTGAGGGACTGCCACCAAGAAGAGGGGTCACGTTATTCACCAAAGCATCAGAGGGCAGGACAAGAAACTGATCAAAGAGAGAAGCAACCTGGAATTAAGGAGAAACTTCCTGACAGTGAGGACAATCAACCAATGGAACAGCTTGCCTCCAGAAATCGTGGGTGCTCCATCACTGGAGATTTTTAAGAAGAGACTAGACAATCACCTGTCTGAGATGGTATAGGTTCTCCTGCTTGAGCTTCCCACAAGCAAAGTCAACAGGGAAGTTGGCAGGCAAGGTTGCAGTTATACCTATAAATTGCTGTCACCATGTTTTCTCTCAAGGAGCTCCACTATGGAGTACAAGATCCCATGGATCTCATTCTCTTTAACAATTGGCAATAGCTACCGGTAGCAACAGCTGCTGACCCAGCCATACTTGGAAGTGCTGTCCATGGCCTCCACTGGCACATAGCCTCAGAAGCTGGCCCTCACGCAGTCCATACTGATGTTCATGAGCCATAGAACCTGCCCTTGGCACCCACATGCATTCTGTACTGCCAAACTATACACCCACACTTAATGACAGCAAAGTTCTGGGTTTGCGACACTGCCATTGCTAAGTGATGCAGCGTGACATTGCGCTTTAATTTGCACCAATTAACAACAGAATTTAGATCCCCATTGCCATTGTAACGCAAGGACTACTTGTTAGTAATGATTCAGGTTTTTCATATTAGTCAAAATTAAGCCTCCCACATTATTAAATATATACGTTTATGCGTGTGTTCTGTTATAGGAGTTATCTTCTTGGATAGGTGGAAGTAGTGAACCTTTGACTGGCTTTACATGGAGAGGAGGGTGTGAGAGAGAAACAACTGGCATTCAGATTTGGAGTGAAGTATTCATAATTCCCAAACCTGATGGGACAAAGGTAATCCATTAAGTATCTGACATAATGCTTATTGACTTACTGAACAGAGCAAGCAAAAAGTGAATGCAAAATATTTTGATCCCTCTTCCTGATATGAGTTGATGTGATGTTTTAGATACCTCTGAAGTAGATTGTCAGGATTCTCCAGGCATGGAATTTCATGGACTCAGCATGGCTAGATTGCAGCCAGAAATAAGTTTTCCATACATGTACAGTCTACCTCCTGCTGTTTGAACTTGGCTGTTCTTTTCCTAGCTATAGCAACAGCAATACTTTTTACATAATGGCCTGAGAAGCATTGACTCATCAGTTTCAGCCTTGCTGTATACTTGTTTAGTGTTGTAACTAATTGTAATGTTAAGAATGTCTAATATTATATGCAGTATAATAGATGGAATTGAACTTTTGAAAATACCCAGTAACATTTACTCTCAGAATGATTTGTTTTTAACTCACTTTTATTATTTGTGTACATAACCTTCTATTTTCCTTACAACAACCCTGTGAGGTAGGTTTGGTTAAGAGAGAGTGACTGACCCAGTTGGCTTTCATGCCTAAAGTGAAACTAGAGCTCACATTCTTCTGGTTCTGTCCTGCCGTAGTCATTAGATAAAGCTGTGTGGTCCATCTTCCCTTCAGAGAAATATATACAGATATACATACGTTAAATTATGCCATACTTCTGTATACAAGGTTTGACATTATTTCCATCTATCCATAGGAGGAATTTTTTTCTCTTTTTATATAATGTATATCCTATGTGGTATTTTCAGTTACATTGACCACCTAGAGGTAATCAAACCACCTTTGATTAGTTTCCTAGTGAGATGTTATTCTGTGGTGCTCAGAGTCTCAACCAGGAACTGATAATACCTAATAAGGATCAAAGCAATCTAGTACTGTCTCTTGGTGGTCTATATAGCTAGTAATATTTACTAGCATAAACATACTTCTTATACCCAACCACACCATATAGCATTATGCACATTTTCACTTGTGAGGTTTTTTGCTTCATATTCAAAAAAATGAATACTGAGCTATTTGGTCACTTTTTAAACTTTTGACTATTAATTAAAGTGGTTGTGAAAGTAAATGTACATTTTCTGGTGATTGAATGGAAGGAATCAAAATATAGTCAAACACTGCTGATATCACATCTGCATTGAACTCAAGCTTTCAAATTTAAAGTGAAAGAATTGTTAATTCATTCTTTTTTTCTTAAAAAAAAAACCCCTCTGTAGGTTGCTGTATTACTAATGGATACCCAAGGTGCTTTTGATAGTCAATCAACTATCAAAGACTGTGCAACAGTATTTGCTTTAAGCACCATGACAAGTTCAGTCCAGGTAAATCTATAGTCATATCAGATGATGGTAGACTTTAAATATTTTCCTTATTTCAAAATACACATTTCACCTGAAAACATAATAATAAAACCATTTATTGCTTTCTTGTTTTATGTTATTTTGATTATGACAGCATAGAAATATGTTTAATTATAAATCATGTATTATAGAAAGAACCATTATGCTTAATCTTTCGGTTGCATTATAGTTTTCAGACACTTAGAACATTAAGCTTCAAATATAATAAACTGAAGTATGATACAGATTTTAAAAATTCTTTGTTTAGCTTTAAAAAGCCAATGCAGTGTAGAAGTGGATGATCTTGATTAAAATGTGGAAAACCAAACATCCATTCAGTCCATACTTTTAATTTCAGTCTAATATAATTTATATATTTAAAAGGATAAAATAGGGTCTGAAGTTCAAATAGTTAATGAATGAGTGGTTAGTAAATGATAAATACCTGTACAGGTTTTTCTGGAATGGAATCTATTAGCAAATGCATGGGCATTTGCTATTTTGGAATTTAATATGTCTCTCTGCACAGGTGCATAGGCAGATGGTCCTCACTTAAATGACCACTCATTCAACAACCATATGGACTTACAACAACAATGAATGAGTGGTACTTAAGTCTGGTCCCTTAAGTTGCATCTGTTGCCGTGTCCTACAGTCACATTTGCAATCTTCTTGTCAGCTTCCCGCAAGAAAGTCAGTGGGCAAGCTGGCAGGAAGTTCTCACTTAATGACCTTTGGTAATTCACTTAGTGATGATAGCCAAAGACTGGCAGAATTGCCATCACTAAGTGGCACATTCACATGACATTGCACTTTAGGTTCACATCACTTTAGTGACAGAAATGCTGGTCTCAAATATCATTATTAACAAGGACTATACTCCAGCTTGGAATCAATTTCTCTCTAATAATATATTGATTATTTTAATTTATTTATCAATAAATTATCAATACATTAATAATATATTGATTATTTATTAATAATATATTGATTATTTATTGATTATTATTAATGTATTGATTAATTTCTCAATAATTTATTGATTATTTGAGCGAAGCCTGACTCCTAGTGATTGTATGTACAGATGCCCTTCATCTTTAACATCCCTAGTGACAGTTCACAACTATTTCAGGGACTTTGGAAGCACAGTCATTTTTCTACTACAGTGGATTAATACTCAGTTGTAGGCTCTTCATAATAACTACACTGTGTGCTTTCTCCAGATTTCAAGACCTTGGGCTGTATGTGAAAGTTATTAGTTCACTCCAATCTGAAATGTTCACTATTGTCAATAAAATCCATATATATATTTATTGCTGCTGATAGGATATTAAAATGTTCAAGAAGAAAAATGATGTTCTTTACCGGGTTCTCTGGTAATAAAATGAGATACAGTTAGCAAACTAATTTAAAATAAAACCCTGGCTTGCTACTTCTGGGTATTTAAACGTTTTTAAATTGAGCATCTTTACTAGTGACATCCAATGTTTAATTACAAGTTCTAGTCTAAATGTCTTCTTCTGTTTTATTTTGCTGGGATTTTCTGATTGCTACGGTTGACCAGAAAATTCTGTCGTCATAAGCATTCAGCTTTAATTATGTCTATGGTAGTTCTCACTTAACACCCCTAATTGGGACTAGCAATTCCACTGCTAAGTTAAATAGTGGCTAACAAGGGAAATCCTGTGACTGTTTTCCCATTGGAAAAAGACAAAACTAGGCATTTCACTCCTTCAGTTTTTGTCTGTCTCCTAACCACTCTCCTGCTCTTTAGAATGCTGGAGTGCCTGCTTAGTGTCTATTGCACATTAAAAGCAATGTGATTATGACAGTAGACTGGGACTGGGAGTTACGAGCATGCTATGACAAGCAAGTTACAGCAATCTTGTGAAATCTCTTCTCCAGTCTCCCCATTCCACTCTACCAGGGAGAGGAGGGGAGGGACCCTTCCCTCCTCTCACAGAGAGATTGAAGAGAGAACACTTTATTTAAGAAAAGTGTTATTAACTTTCAGTTCCAATTAGAGATTGAGGGAACTCTCCACCTAAGATGCTGTTTTGTTTGGTTGGCAAACTATTAACTATTAAATTTTTAAACAAGGCTGTTCGGGTTTTAGAATTAGGTTTTTAACAGGTTTTAGTAACAGCCTTGTAGTAATTTAATTTAATTTATTTTTAAATATTTATCGTTATAGGTTTTTATTGGGTTGTAAACCGCCCCGAGTCCTACGGGAGAGGGGCGGTATAGAAATTTATAAAATAAATAAAAATAATAAAATAAATTAAAAATCTAAAAGCAAATCACCTAATAAGTTTAATTAGGGTTTGGGTCGTATGGTTGTTGCCACTGGGGAATGGAGTGGCTATTTATGGGCTTTTACATTGTGAATTTTTAATATCGTAGCTACCCAGATTCAGTATATGTGAATTGGACAACCATATAAATTTGTTTCATAAATAAATAAATTAATAAATGTGAAAACTATTATATTTTATAGGTATACAATCTATCACAGAACATCCAAGAAGATGATCTTCAGCATTTGCAAGTAAATATATTCTGATTCTATAGTAACTCCCATTACTAATATTTTAATAAGCTCTTTGCACATGAAATGTGTCAAGGGTCAAAAACATACTTTGACAACATTTGTGCCTTCATGGGGTCAATTTTGAAAGGTTCCCTATTAAGGGGACTCTTTAGGGAATACAGGAAGTTGATAGAAGTAAGATGATGGGGCTAAATCCTCTTTAAAAACTTCATGTACATGATTTTTAATTACTGTTACTTGAAATGCACTTACAACCCTTTTTCATCTATGATTATACATTTATATATATTAAGATTTGTAGTCTGTATTTGCTAAATTGTTTTCCTAATTTTATCCTATAAAATTAGGAAAACAATTTTATAGATATAGAATTTATAATTACTATGCCACTGAAACTTAACTATATTTGAGAACCATTTGCTCCTTATTTTCATGAGGTCATTAATACTCTTTCAACACTTATTGATTATTATCAATATTATTCTGCTGTTGAGATTCTTGAATTCAGAATGTAAGAAAGTATTTGGTTTTTAATTGTTTAGATTAATAATCAATTAATAACCAAATTGGTTTATTTAGATTTCTAAAATTGTTTTGTGCAGGTATCTAACTTGATAAGTACACCACTTATTCATGAGTAAATGTTTATTACTGTGTTGTATATATCTTTGTCTTTTATGTATACATTCTTAATTTTGTTTAATAGCTTTTTACAGAGTATGGAAGGCTAGCAATGGAAGAAATTTACCAAAAGCCATTTCAGGTAATAGTATGATTATGATTGCTGTTTCCATGTTCGTTTATCTCAGGGAAGTTTCATATACTATAATAGTAGTTGTAAAACGTAATTGCATCATCTGCCCTGTATGTGGCATATATAAATAATTTTTAACCACTACCAATTTTTAAGAGTCCATTTTTTCATATTCATGTAATAATAGGTTTTCAAGTGTTGTAAATGTTAGTTCATTTCAACTGCAGTAGAAGTGCTACAATACAGTGGTATGCTTTATGAAATGGCAGGTTTTTCTAGGTGAACAGGAAGTCCATGTATGCTTAAGCAAACTGGTGATGATGGGAGGTTTAGTGTACATAATTTGCTGTTCTGACCAAGAGAGGGAGGGATGGAGGGACAGAAAGAGAGAAAGAGATCTTTGCCAGTTTGCTGCTTTGTAGAAGTCATCTTTCCACTTCAGCAGATTGGCTAATAGTTTACACTTCTATTTTGTTTGAGGAGAAAGAGGTGGTTGTATTTTAATTCTTATACTTAACTGCAGGCTAATAATTTTTATGCAGGTTTTTTTCACGATTTAGCTTGCTACAAAACCCTTTTTGTGACTATTGTAAAATAATATTTTAGGAATGTGCATGAAATGGCTGGTTTCAGATAGCCTATATCTGAACTGAAACATTACGTTTTAAGTCTTAACATTTATGAAAGAGATTATTTTGGTTCAGGGTTGGATGATCCTTAGAAAAAAACCAAGGACATTAATAGTTGAGGAAAGATAGAAAATTGGACAAGGAGGGAGTGTAGTGGGATATATTAGGCTAGGACACGGGTGTCAAACTTGATCGCGTCATGTGATGTATAGTGATGTATCGTGACTTTTTTGCCTTTGTGGATCCGGGGTGGATGTGGCCTGCACGTGATGCATCAGGTCTGCGGGCAGTCTGTTTGACATCAGCAATGGTGATAGAGGAAGGGAGGAGGAAAGATCAGGTGGTCTGGTAGGGTATGATGGCCCCATCGGCCTCAGCAGAAGCGGGAGAGGGAAGGAAAAAGGTTGGAAAGATGAGAGCTAGGAAGCTGGTGGGATATGCTTTACTTGCCTCATCTGGATTCTGTTTGTTTGAAACCCAGAATAACCAAAATATTCTAGAATTTGGTTCTGGTAAGTTATGTCGGATCAGAAATAGTTCAGCATAACTTTTAGAATGTGACGGTTTTCTTCCAGGGTAATGATTTTATTCACATTCTACAGGATAGATATTTTCAGAAGAAGCTGAGGTAGCTTGAGTTTAGAGTATTCCTTGTTGATTCTGGTTTTATATTAATAATATGTAGAGGTTAAAAACATGCTTGTTGAATTATGGATAGTAAAGTTTTTATAATGAGGTTTTCAGTGGTGTGGTGTTCTGTTTGCCAATAAATAAGGTTAACTCATATTTTTGCATTTCTATATAGACTCTTATGTTCCTAATTAGAGACTGGAGCTATCCATACGAACATGCATATGGTTTAAAAGGAGGAAAACAATTTCTAGAAAAGCGATTGCAGGTAATTCATTATCAGTAATAGTTGATTTTTGTTTAAGGGGAGCTGAGCTAACTGGAACATGCTAATACTTATTTTTGTATTAGATTAGTTCTGATTTGCTGCAGAAGAATTTCATGTTCTAAAAATGTATGTTGCTTCTAGGTAAAATTGCACCAGCACGAAGAGCTTCAGAATGTAAGGAAGCACATTCACTCATGTTTTAGTAACCTAGGCTGTTTCCTGTTGCCGCACCCTGGTCTTAAAGTTGCGACTAACCCAAGTTTTGATGGGAGACTAAATGGTAGGAGATTTTCTGTTTTATATAGCTAACTAGGAGGTGTTACTGACTCAAATGTTCTTTAAATGATTGCATTAAAAGCAATCTATATAGCATATAGATTTATACTACTACTTTTTAACATTTACATGAAGCCACTGGGTGAGATCATCCACTGCCACGGAGTGAGATACCATCAGTACGCTGATGATACTCAGCTGTACATTTCCACTCCTGGCCATATCAGTGAAGCGGTTGAGGTGATGTGCCGGTGTCTGGAGGCTTTGAGGGTTTGGATGGGTGTTAACAGATTAAGGCTCAACCCCGATAAGACAGAGTGGCTGTGGGTGATGCCTCCCAAGGACACTTCTATCTGTCCTTCGATTACCCTGGGGGGTGAATCTATAAACCCCTCAGAGAAGGTTCGCAACTTGGGAGTCCTCCTTGATCCACAGCTGACATTGGATCATCATTTGTCGGCAGTGGCGAGGGGGGCATTTGCCCAGGTTCGCCTGGTGCACCAGTTGCGTCCTTACTTGGATCGGGAGTCACTCCTCACAGTCACACATGCCCTTGTCACCTCGAGGATCGACTACTGCAATGCTCTCTACATGGGGCTACCCTTGAAGAGTGTTCGGAGACTACAATTAGTGCAAAATGCAGCTGCGCGAGCAGTTGTGGGTCTTCCTCGTTGTGCCCACATTTCATCAACTCTCCGCACGCTGCATTGGTTGCCCATTGGTCTCCGAGCCCAATTCAAGGTGTTGGTTATTACCTATAAAGCCCTTCATGGCTTGGGACCAGGATACTTACGGGACCGCCTTCTGCCACATACTTCTCTACGACCGGTGAGAGCGCACAGGGTCGGCCTCCTCCAGGTCCCGTCAACGAAACAATGTCGTTTGGCGGGCCCTAGGGGGAGGGCTTTCTCTGTTGCGGCACCCACCCTCTGGAACCAACTACCTCCTGAAGTCCGCGTTTCTCCGACCCTCCTGGCCTTCCGAAAGAATTTAAAAACCTACCTCTGCCGGCAGGCCTGGGGATGATTGTTGATTGTGGTGTGATTGATGAGTATGTATGGGGTTTGTATTTTTAATGTTGTTCGGATTTGTTCAATTGTTTTTATATATATGTTGTAAGCCGCTCCGAGTCTTCGGAGAGGAGCGGCATACAAATCCGAATAAATAAATAAATATTGATGGGATAATTTAGATGGTTGTTGGAGGAGTATCAGCAGCATATTAGTTTTGTTTAAATTCTTTGATTAAGAACTGTACACAGTTTTCAGAAGAAATGCTATACCACATGGAGGAGTAAAATATCTCTTGTCAACCCTCTAAAGCAGTCATATATTTTGCAAGACTTACAATAGCCACTTTGGAAGTTGCTCCTAGGCTGCTTCTGCAAGCTGCTTTGCTTTATTGGGAAGAAAGTGAAACAAAGTGGTTATGCATTTACAAGCAGGAGTAATAGATGTGCCAATACTGCAAGCTTGGTTCCTCTAATAATGAAAAGATAAATCCTTTGTTTGGCTTGTACATATTGCAAAGTTCTTTCAATTAGCTTTGAACAGCTCTATTAAGAATACAGTTATATAATAAAAATGCATATGATACAAATTAATATGACAGTTTTGATATTGATTGATTAATGTTTCTGATTGAATACTGAAATTGATGTTGCCTACCAAGTTATAGAGTAGGCATCCTATCACATTTCAATGTTATTTTAAAATAATTATAACTTAGCTGAGATTGGATAATAATCACAATTTCCTGCTGTGAAAATGAATTTTGATTTCAAATTGTCTCTTCTCCCCTTCAACCTGTTTGAACAATTCACTACACTGTCTACTTGCAAAATAAGTTGGAATCTGAAGCCTGTTTAGATTCAGTATGTTTAAACAAAAAGAAGCAAAAGTTTCCCATATCTTTTTTATGGCACCAAAAGATAGTTGTGAGAGGCCAAAAAATATGAAAGCCAGTTTTCCATTTCATCTGAATTAGGCTTTGGATTTGAGACAGTGACTAAATTAGAAGTGTATAAACCAGTCCTAAGCCTTCAGCTGGGTTTTATAAAACTTTTTCGCTTTAGGCCTCCGCCACTGTGTACAAAAAAAAAAGGTTCAATCAATCAGTCAATTTCAACTTCTCGCAGGAAAAAAAAAGATCTTGCAAAGTTGGAATTGATTGATTGAACTTTTTAGTCCCACCCAGTCTGTTGTTACCACCGCAGCCACACCCACCCAATGGGCCACATCTACCCGGCACCCAACGATGCATAAGTTGGTTTTGGGTTGCAGTTTGAGCATTCGGTCTCTAAAAGGTTCGCCATCACTGGTATAAACACTGTCTACAGTCACAAAATGGCCTCTTAATAAAAGAAAATTTCAGTAAAATGATGAC
The DNA here is from genome assembly GCA_034064705.1 of Bothrops alternatus. NCBI lineage: Eukaryota > Metazoa > Chordata > Lepidosauria > Squamata > Viperidae > Bothrops > Bothrops alternatus. Next base: position 17,107,536 of record JARGCV010000104.1, on the reverse strand, counting down.
CATCTTTCCTTATTGCATAATTTTTAGGTTTACATTTTTATAATAATTTTATGAATTAATACAATCTCAACTTACATACATTTTAAACAAAATGTATACAAAGACACACATTGCTCTGTTCTCTTTTGTGTTAAGTCATGTGATACAAAGTACAAAAATGGAGTAAGAAATACTAAGCCAGATAAATTAGAATTTTGAGATAAAATATCTAAATGTAGATTATAATACTATTCATGATATCTTTTCATACCTTCCTACCGTAGCTTTCACCATGATTTATACCCCTTTATATCTTTATATAAAGTTCTTTAAATTTTACATCTTTCTTTTTGAATATCTCATCATCTCATCAAAATCTCATGATTCCAATCCTTCTCTCAGTTTTCCTTTTCCTATTGATGCATTCAATGTTCTTTCATAGAATTGGATCCTGATTTAGTTTCTATAATACAACGATCTATATTTAATATTTTCATCCTGGATGTTCAGTATTCAGTCCTAATTCATTCATTTGCCATTCATCCTTGAACCTTTCTCTTTTCGTTTTATCACATACATTTCTGAAGGGTATTATTCCTACTGCATTTAACTTCTGTGTTTTTCCTGACATGCCCAACATTCACTTCCATAAAACAAGGTAGACAGAAATATGTTCTTATACATAATTGTTGAATTCATTAATTTTTTTATAATTTTTGCTTTTTTGGCTAACGTTCATTGCCTTTTTGCCAATATTTACACATCTTACATATCATTTTCTATATATTTTCTCATTATTGATAAGCATCCTATGAAGATATGCAGATATATCTATTTAATGAACTTTATGCATAACTTGCATTCACTCATTCCATTATTTCTCTCAAACACAGCCACCCTAGTTTGTGATCTATTTATTTTCAGATTCATATGCTTCATTTACTCCATTTGCTGCAGATTATTTGGGTTATCAGCAAACAACATGGCATCTTTTGCAGACCAAAGTGCATTCATTGTCTTATTCTCTGTAAAAGACTTCTAGCCACTACAAACATTGCATAAACATTTATCCATAGATATGTTAAAAAATCCAGGTGATTTCATACATCCTTATTTCATGCTACATAGGTTCATTAGCTAGTTAAGCATTCAGTGCATTCTCAGGCATGTTTCCAGCACATTCCACTAATCACATTTAGCAACCAACATCCAACGCTATAAAAATACAAAGCGTTTTGTAGTACGAGACTACGGTATTTGCTTTATTGTACAATCTTTCTAAATCAACGAATAAATAAAATACCTGGAGTGCACTTCCCAATTTCTGTTCGGCTTACTTTTTTACACATGATTTGTACTTTCTTTTTCTTCAGGCATTCTACTTTTTGTGTTACTTTCTGAATATAAAAGATACTACATACCATAAATATTCATGGATAAGCCAAGAAGTTTAGGTATGAAAACACATCCCAAAAATTGGATTCAGCTTATCCATGAATGAGCTTAGCTGCGAATATGTACAGTACCACTTTTTAAAGTACCCATGTATCCCATATATACTTTTGTATAAGCCATCCATGGATTAGCCAGCCCTATAATTTTTAACCAAAACAATATGAAAAATGTTTCATCCTTGGGTAAGCCAATTGTGAAAATTGAAACATGAACTTTGTGCTCTCTTGAGCTTGGTTATTTTCTTGTAAACATTTCATTATCCAAACTAGGTAAGGAGCTTACTTTGCAAGAAAACAACCAAGAACTTCTCATGTCAATCTTGAGCCACAAATATTCTTCTTTACTGAAACATGAACATTATGACGCTCAGTTTATCTGTGAGTGGCACATTTTTCTTGGTATTTTGGTTAAAAATTCAAGAATTGGCTTATCCACAGATCGGCTTACCTTGAGTTTATAGAATATTTACAGAATGTCTTCTGATGATATTTTTTTTAAATGAAGAGTACATTGTTACTTCTTTATGAAGAGTTAATGTTTCATAAATTAGCAATCCACATTTGACTAAGATTTTATGCTTTGGGGATGTTTTTAACAAAGTTAGGATAGTTCCATTAATATTATTTCTTGATGATTTTGAAAAGAAAAGATTTTGCATTAATTGAATAAAATTTCTTACACCATTTTTATTAATTCCACCAGATATTGATGAAGAGTTTAAGAAAGAGTTGCGGAGTCTGATTCCTTTGCTGCTTGCTCCTGAAAATCTGGTAGAAAAAGAAATTAGTGGCTCAAAAGTGACTTGTAAAGATCTTGTGCAATATTTTAAGGTACAATCATTATTCCATGCTTTAAATAAATTTATTTTCTTGTAAATTTTTAATCATGAAAGGATTAGATATGCTGTAGTATTCCATTATTCACATACTATGGTTAATATATTCAAAGCCAAGCCTTTCTAAATGCACTGTATATTCAAAAAGGTACACTCTACTAGAGCAAAGAATCAAAGAAATGGGTCAACAAAAAACAATAGACAACTATCCATATATAGTGCATTGAGAAAGTATTCAAACCCCCTTCACTTTTGTCAATTTTGTTATGCTACAGCCTGATTCTACAGTTGTTGAAATTCATTTTTTCTCATTAATCTACATTCAGTACCCCATAATGACAAAGTGAAAACAGAATTGTAGAAATGTCTGTAAATTTATTAAAAAGGAAAAAAGTGAAATATCACATTGGCATAAGTATTCAGCCCCTTTGCAACACTTGAAATTTAGCTCAGATGCCTCCCATTTCTCTTAATTATTGTTGACATGTTTCTATACCTTGGTTGGAGTTTACCTATGGTAAATGGTAAATTAATTAGACATGATTTGGAAAGGCACACACTTCTCTCTCTATAGCTGACCTCACAGCTGACAATGCATACTGTAGCAGCAAAACACATCAGGTCAAAGGAACTGCATGCAAAGCTCAGAGACAGGATTATTGCAAGGCATAGATCTGGAGAAGGCTATAATATAACAAGATTCTCTGGTATGATGAAACCAAGATTGAATGGTCTGGCCTCAATTCTAAACGTTATGTCTGGAGGAAATCAGGCATAGCTCATCACCATCCCAGTATCATCCCAACAGTGAAGTATGGTGGTGGCAGCATTATGCTGTGGGGTGATTTTCAGCAGCAAGAATTGGGAAACTGGTCAGAGTTGAGGGAAAGCTGAATGGAGCAACGTACAGGGATATCCTCAATGAAAACCTGTTCCATAGCGCTTAGAACCTCAGACTGGGCCGAAGATTCACTTTGCAACATGACAATGATCCTAAGCACACAACCAAGACAACACAGGAGTGGCTTAGGGACAATTCTGTGAATGTCCTAGAGTGGCCCAGCCACAGACTTGTCCTGAACTCTATTGAACATCTCTGAAGGGACCTCACAATGGCTGTCAATCAACGGTCGCCACCCAACCTTATTAAACTTGAAAGGCTTTGCAAGGAAGAATGGCAGAAAAAAACCCAATCCAGGGGTGCAAAGCTTGTGTCATATCCAAGAAGACTCAAGGCTATAATTGCTGCCAAAGGTGCTTCAACAAAGTACTGAGTGAAGGATCTTAATACATATGCCAATATGATATTTCAGTTTTTTCTTTTTAATAAATTTACAGACATTTCTAAAATTCTGTTTTCACTTCATCATTATGGGGTACTTAGTATAAATTAATGAGAAAAAATGAATTTCAACAATTGTAGAATCAGTCTGCAGCATAGCAAAATTAACAAAAGTGAAGGGGATCTGAATGCTTTCTGAATGCATTGTATACTGTTCTAGGATAGTCTATAATGTACTTCAAATATTATCAATACTGTCTTTGTTGCAGCATTTGTCCCAAGGTTAGGCAATAATAACAATTATCAATCAATTTTTATTACAGTCACAGACCAACATTACTAATAACAATTATATGCAGTCATCCAAAAGAGGCAAATTTGGGGTGTTAACTGCCTTGGGTTTGTGTATGAGAAACTTTACTATTTAATAGAAACTCTTTCAAGCAGCATACTAAGTACAGTAACATTATGAGAAGCAACTTTAATAAATCATAATTTTCTTTATTCCTGCTATATTGTATATGTTCAGTTTATGTTGACCATTATTAACAACACATTAAATTCTTGATTTGTTTAAAATAACATTGGTGGACTACTTCATCCAGTCACTTTCATTTAATTACATTTGAATTTAAATGTAAATGTAAATTTAATAGATTTACTTTTTGTTTGTAAAAATACTATTTTTAAGTCAAAATTAGATTGTAAAATAGTTATTTTATTTTCAGGCTTATATTAAAATCTATCAAGGAGAGGAATTACCTCATCCTAAATCAATGCTGCAGGTAAAGTTTTATATATAACTATTTATGGAAGCATGTAATGTGAAACAATTTGTTCATGGCATATCAAGGCAAGCTAGAGACATTTGAAATCTTATTCAAGAACAAGGGATCAGTAGGCTTCAATTCGATATTTCAGAGTTGACTATAGAATTTATTATGCCTTTCACATGGCACTAATCCACATTTGATTACAATTTTTACTCTAAGCTTCAAATTGTAGGATCATTTAGTTGTATGTCATTGAATTCTAGCTTCTTCTGGCATACTTGCAAATTTAAAGGAATGGCTGGATTTTTCACTAATTAATCTAGGCTCTTGACAGAAATCTTTTCCAGTCTGCATTCATGCATTTTTAACTGAGATACAAAATATTGAAGAAAGAGTAAATAGATGCAAATATTGAGTTTTGACTACCAGGACAAACATTGAAAATGTAGTTTACAAGATGGTTTTCTTTGTGAAATACCATCAAGTACATTGAGATTAGAGATAGACAAAAGATAGATAAAGATCTTTACTTTGATAGCTAGTAGTAGTAGAATTTGGTCACCAAATTCTATAATATCAACATATCTCTCATTAACAGCAATGCAAATAACTCTTAGGTGTAAATGGTTCCATGAATAATTTTGAATCTGTCCCTAGTCTTCAGTAGTTTAGTAAAAAGGAATGGAGATCTTGCAAGCTTGAAGTCTATCTTTCTCTTCCTTTCAAGCAGTCTTCCTGTAAGGACCCACCTCAGCTAAGCCACCCAAGAAAACAGAACTTGAAACAGGCATTGTCTCAAAAGGAACTTTTATTAGGGGCTAGTGACAGCAGGGAATCAAGGCGAGGTCTGAGAAAAAAAACCCACGAAGCAGTATATTAAAAGCAACATTCAATACTCCTCCCGCCCAGTGTCCCAGTGTTCAGTTGAATCCCAGCCAATTCACAGGTAGCATAGTGTTTTGGTAACTGGTCTTTTCGGCAGGTTCCTCAAGGTCTTTCTCACTTTTGATTTCTTCTGGCTTCAAGGGCAAACTGACACTCATAAGGGAGAGACGTTCCATCCCCTGGGGGAAGGGCATCATAGCAGAGAGTGCAAAGCAATTCCAAAGCTCCCCCCTCCCAACAGAATGGCAGGTCACAAAGAAAGGCTACCGAAGTAGAAAATAGGCATAGGGGTAAAATACATTTCTTTGGAGACCTGACATTTCCCCATTTGTGGGGTAGGAGTTGTAGTTTAATATATCTAGAACCAAAGTTTGATAAAAGCTCCTTTTTAATTGAAAAAATATTGGCATTCTAACTTACAAAATTACTTATAAACTTATTAAGTGATTATTTATAAATCTGAGATTGCAAAGTGGCTACCAGAATTCAGTGTAAAACTATACATTTTTAAATATGTTTGCATTTTGAAAGGATGTATGAAAACTGTTACAGAAACACATTCAAACTGTCAAAAGTGGGGGTTTTTTGTTAATATTATTAGCATTATTATTACCTTTTGTATTATTATTACTATCACTACTTTTATTACTACTGCTATTATTACTATAGGCAACAGCAGAAGCCAACAACCTTGCTGCAGTAGCTGGTGCAAAAGATACTTACAACAAAGAAATGGAACAGGTAGAGTATTTATATGAATTTATTTGAAGTTATAAGCGTAGCCTAATCTAGTCTTTCTCTGCTGGAGTTCTGCAAAAACCCAGAGTTCTGTGAGAGATTGCTAGTTCAACAAGAGATTGTGATTAATTTTTTTGTATTACTTCATGTATTGTGCAGTACTAGCCCTCTTGGTAAGAATTTTAACATGCTGTGACCCAGCTACTTGGCTGCTGCTTTACTGTTGTAAATGTTGTAAAATGTTTTAGGTTAAAAGAGAATTACGTTGAGAAGTTTTCACATTTTTTTCCTATTTTTATGCAGGGATTCCCTGAAGCCTGAAAATTACTTCAAGGGTTCCTTCAGATTATAAAGGTTGAGAAAGGCTGGTCTAATTTAGGATATGGTAGAGAAATAGGACTGTTCTGGAAAATATTATGAAATCAGTACTATAAGCTGGATTATTAACTATTTTGTAAAGAACGCAGAGCAGTATAGTTTGGGTTCACAAATTGATTTAAGCCATAAAACAATGTGTTTTGTTTTGGCTTAAATGTTTTGTGTGTTACCAGTCATATTCTCATTGAGGTCACAAGTGTATTTTTGGCATTTTAGGGTCAGATCTTGATTTGTTTTGATTTGTATAAAGAAGCAAGCATATATTTTTTTAAAAAAAAATTTGAATTTGTTATAACCACCCATTCTGATATACTCAGGATGACTTACGGAATCCCAAAACAATAAAAACAGTTACAAGCATACAACGTAGACACCTAGACTCAAACAGCTATTATAATAACAGAGAATAAAACAGGGCCCCAAAAACACATTAAGCCCAGGCTTGAGACTTCAGGTTTTTTTGGAAATCCAGGAGAGAAGGCACTGTCTGTATCTCTGGGGAGGGGAATGCTGTTCCAGAAGGTGGTGCCATGACAGAGAAGGAAACTTCCTCTGTCCCATAAAATTAAATGGAAGGCATCTACAGTGTACACTCTATGCTACAATGTATAGGCCAAGCCGAAATAATTGGAGATATATGGTCTCTCAGGTATCTAAATCTTATGACCAGAAAGAGCTTTAAAGATAGCTGCAGCATTTTGAATGGCACCAGGAATCTAACTGGCAACCAGTGCAGCTGTTGGTCAGCTCCTGGGATGCCTTAAACCAGTAGGCCGGATCTAACAAACAAGTGCCCCAACTAACAGACAGGAGGATCGTACCCATTTCCTCAGGGGTACAAATTGAACTCAGATAACATTAGAAGATTGCCTAGGAAACTAATTTACTTGTCCAGTTGGAGTCCAACTCTGAATTTGATTGACTTTATCTACCAGATAACATGACTGTTGTTCATTGTGGCCCTGCAGATGATCCTGCAGCTCAGCCCCTTCCCCATCATTCCAAACAGGGTCATTGGGTCACTATTAGCAGACCCAGTAAGGGCAGAGGATAACATTTTGCCATCCTTATTACCACAGTGTAGGCCCAAATCTGGGCTCTTGCTGATGTTCAAATTCAGTTTTTAAACCAAAAAAATTTGTTATAACCAGGCCATGACTGGAGTTAAAGAAAATGAAAAATGCCTCCTAACAGTGTTATTAGAGAAAAGTGCAACCCTATGTTTTATCTATAGTTAATGACTATAACTGTATCAACCCCTCAGATAACTTCCTCAGTTCATGCAGTTCTGATGGGTCTGGATTGGCTATTTTGGTGATATTACAGATCTATGAAATAAAATGTGCCTTTATTTTACAATGCATCCAATTGATTTAACCACCAACAGCTGTTTTTTAAAGTGCTGTCTTGAATTTTCAAGCAATTATACTACAAGGGCAGTAAAGGAAAGCTTCGCTCCTTTATTATTATTTTTATTTATTATATTTCTATCTTTTTAAGAACCTCATGATGGCTCACCTGGCTTTTCACCTGCAGTTTATCTGGACTATGAAAATGGCTGCAGATAGCCCTTAACTTATAAACATTCGTTTAGTGCAGCGGTTCTCAACCTGTGGGTCGCGACCCCATTTGGGGTCGAACGACCATTTCACGGGGGTCGCCAAACAACGCAGTCCGCCATTTTTTTCCCCTTTTCCCCTCAGCCAGCGCAGGGGGCAGCACCGCGCACGCACGATGTGGGCCGCCGCGCATGCGCAATGCGGGCCATCGCGCCACGCATGCACGGCGCAGGTCGGGGTCGCAGCCTGAAAAAGGTTGAGAATCGCTGGTTTAGTGACTGTTCAAAGTTATAACAGCACTGGAAAAAGTGACTTATGACTGTTTTTCACACTTACAACCGGTGCAGCATTCCCATGGTCACATGATCAAAATTCTGATGCTTGGCAACTGATGCATATTTATGACTGTTGCAGTGTCCTGGGATCATATGATCACCCTTTGTGACCTTCTGACAAGCAAAGTGAATGGGGAAGTCAGATTCACTTAACCACCATGTTACTAACTTTACAACTGCAGTGATTTATTTAACAATTACGGCAAGAAAGGTTGTACAATGAGGCAAAACTCATTTAACAAATGTCTCACTTAGAAACAGAAATTTTGGCTTATTTGTGGTGGTATTTCGAAGAATGCCTGTACGTTGAGAGACACTGATTGGCCCGTGATTCTGTACATGATTAAGGATTTGACCTTGGATCGCCACAGTCTTAGTCCAACATACTAACTTTTAGTGGTAGTTAATATTTTTAGCAGGACTGTAATTGTAGAACTGTTCTAGATTCTGTAAGCTAATAGGTCAATTCATCCCAACAGGTTTGTGGTGGAGATAAGCCTTACATAGCACCTGCAGACTTAGAACAAAAACACCAAGGTCTGAAAGGATTGGCAATCAAACATTTCCGTTCTGTGAAAAAGATGGGAGGTGAGGAGTTCTGTCGTCGTTACCAGGACCAGCTTGAAGAGGAGCTTGATGAAATCTATGCAAACTTTGTGAAGCACAATGATGGCAAAAACCTCTTCTATGCTGCTCGTACACCAGCGACTCTATTTGTTGTCATGTTTGCTATGTATATAATCTCAGGATTGACTGGATTCCTTGGCATGAACTCCATAGCAACCCTGTGTAACCTTGTGATGGTCATAACACTTGTCTCCCTTTGTACATGGGCATATGTTAAATACTCTGGGGAATGCAGAGAAATTGGAACACTCATTGACCAGATGGCGGAAGTACTATGGGAACAGGTTGGTATCCATGTATCTACTCACCTGAAAAAACAGAGTTTAATTGTCAGTAGGCAAGCATTGGTATAAAATGAATGTATGCCAAAGATATAATGCAAACCAAGAGAAAAAAAATCTTATAAAAGTAACAGTTGAAATCAATTTAGAATATCATTCTTGGTGCCTAATCATGTTCCAAGACTAAGAAAACCTGAAGAAAAGAGATTCATGTATGTTAGTATAAAGAATGGAATTTCTGGAAGTGGACATTTGAAAGTCCATAATTGTGAATCCTTATCTAGTTCTAGATCACGGTGTACAATGCCCTCCCTATCTAGTTGGCAAGACTAGATATTGCAAGTCTTAAGATTTGAGAAAGTCATCAAAAGTCATCTGCTGCTCAGTAGGTCTGAGAAGTGAGGGAGGGCAGATCTATCACAAAACAGCTGAGAGAGAAGGAAAAATGGTTAGATGCAGTAGCTGTTTTTTGCCTTTATAAAAGCTTTTTGCATCTGCAGTAAAGGTAGAGTCCTTTCTTGAATTATCCATTATTATGCTAATAGATGCATGTTTGTCTTTCTCCAGTACAGGATATGGAGAATCCACCAGTGGGTTTTCTCTGTCTGCTTGCTCTTGAGACCAAGTAGCCAAACTTGACATGCCCCCTCTTGCTAGGAGATCCAGTCTTGACTTGGTCTCAAGCTCTTGAAGACGTATCAGGTTTGGCTCTCTCAACAGATAGCAGGTTAGAAATCCATTGATGAATTCTCCTTTCCCTATAGTATCTACAAAAATTAACTAAATAATAAATTTGGAATCCTCCCTTAATTTTTCCCCACAGCGCTGGGCTCAGTGCTAACTCAAATCGCACGATTTGAGGAGTGAGGGGTGGGGGGAGATCTCTGCAGCTTTCCTTTCTTTCCCTTTCCCCAGGGCTCTGGGGAAAACTTCTGAGCAGGGGCTGCTTGGAATATATCCCTCATTCTCCCCCCCCTTTCCTTTGAGCTACTGGGCGGAATTTCAGATTGCAGGTCTGAGATTCAACTTTGAATTCAGGGCCTCTGGAGTCATCTCCGGCAGCCGGGGACAGTCACGGACGCCATTTTGATTGCCGTCAAAGGCAACGAATTTAAACTCAGCCTCATCTTTGCTTGCCGTTCGGAAGCAGTCTTGCTGAGCGCTTTTTCGGCGCAGCGTTTAGCACTGCCATCGCGATCGCCCCCAGCACCAGAACTTTTGCCTTTGAGGCCTGCGGAGGCCGTTCTCAGCGGAGAACAAGTTGCGGCCGCCATTTTGGGGCCACCGCCAAAGGCAAAAAGTTGCGAACGGCCTTCTTCAGCATCCTAACTGTTCTGTCCTCCATCGGTGGATCAGTTTGCTCAGCCCTTTAGGAATTTGATTCCCCGCTTAGGCTGCACACCTCTGGGCACAAATAAACTACGGCAACTCCCGGTGGCCGCTATCTTGAACGCCATGTGGGAGCTTTTTTAGGCCCCACGAGGCCTACTCACAGTAGTTGGCCTGACCCAGGCCACATTTATTTTATTATTATTTATTATTTTATTATTTTTGTGATTTCTATACCGCCCCCCTCCCGAAGGACTCGGGGCAGTGTACAGCCCAATTAAAAAACATCAACATACAAAAAGTAAAATTATTAAAAATAGAGTAAATAATTTGGCCCAATCATTTAAAAACCCAATACATAATCTTAAAAACTCAATCCCCTAAAAACAATTATGGCCTTGTTGGTACCGGAGCTACTATCCCAGGCCGGCTTGTCGAAAAAGATGTGTTTTTAATTCTCGACGGAAGGAGTGCAATTCTGTCATCGTGCGGAGTTCGGGGGGGGAGCTCGTTCCAAAGCGTTGGAGCTCCCACAGAGAAGGCTCTCCCCCTGGGGGTCGCCAGCCGACATTGTCACCCTGAGGAGACCCACTCTGTGGGAGCGTACTGGACGGCGGGAGGTATTTGCTGGCAGAAGGCGGTCCTGTAGATATCCGGGTCCGATGCCATGGTGTGTGTTTCCTTTATCGCAAATCACTTACTACAATACAATCACAAATTGTTTAGCCGCCATTTTGAGCCTGATCCTTCCTTGCCAGGCCTTTTTCTCAGGCCCTCTGCGCCCTTCATTGGGGCTTTTTCTGGTGCACCTTGACTGGCCACCTAAGGCCTCCGGGCCTTCGGCATCTGACTCAATTGCCATGACCAAAGCCCAGATAGATTGTTTTCTGGTCAGGTGGTCAGGGGAGCAGTCTTGTTACCTGTTCCAATTTCACTTTTGCCAACTGCTTGCCTGCCAGAGCTTCGCCTCAGTTTACCTGAGACTGCTCAACCAGGATGGAGGACTCCACGATGCCTCAACCCATGAGCACTGCCTCCCCATCCTCCAGTTACAGCCGGCACAAATCCTCTGAACAGGAGGCAGCAGGCAAGCCCAAATCCAAGGCTAAGGCCACTCTCAAGAAGCCTTCCAAGTTGGCGAAAAAGCAAGCCAGCCGTAGGCACCAGGCTCTGGAGAAGGAGTTCTCCAGAGCGCAGAGGCAGGCTGGATTAGAGACGGATCAAATGGCAATCCCTGAATTTGACCTTCCTTTAGGCCCTTCAACCTCGGCTCAAGGCATGTGGTCTCTCACAGGGACTCCTGCCACACTCAGCTCCCCTTCTGCATTGGTTCAACACGCAACAACCGTCTCAGGTTCAGCCCCAGAGGCCACCTTCACTCCTATGGCCGCAGGGCTCAGGGGATCAGACATCAGAGACATTTTCTCTGACAGCCGCCTTGAGGCCTTGCTATCCAAGATTGTGGACCGCGCTCTAGCAGAACGGTCCTTCCATTCACCTGGACAGGGGGCTTCCACATAGGCCATGCCACCTTATGTTCTTCCTACGGGGTTCTCTATACTTCAGGAACCCACATCTCCTGCACACTCCTCCATGAGCGGATACTCATCTCCGCAAGGTGAGGAGCAGCCGGAATTTAATCTATTAGAGGAGGAGGAACTTCCCCCTGAACCCTCCCCATCGGGAGGCCAGTCCAATCCAGCCCTGTTTCTTCCCCTGCTTCGAAAGGCCACATCAACAGCGAACATAGGGTCCGATCAGTTCCCTCAGCCGCAGGCAACATCGGATTCCAGTCCAAATCCGATATTTTTTCAAACAGTGGCAACTCAACATCGTGTTCCGTGGCCCTCTATTTTTCTTAAAGGGATCAAAAAACAATGGGCCTCCCCTTCCTCCTTCCCTTCCGTAAGCGGGACTGACAAAAAGATTTTTAGCACCTCCACAGACCTCACTGATGCCCTGGAGGTCCCCAAGGTAGCCGAAGCCTGGACCCCTCTGGTATCACAGACTACGGTCGCTGGGGACATGTCGGAAGCGCTTAAAGTGGACGACAGAAAATGGGACCAAACTTTCCGGAAGACCCATCAATCAGCAGCATGGGCAATTAAAACGGCCACTTGTGCATCCTTCTTTGTCCAGACCACCCTTTTATGGCTTCGTCGCTTCAGGCCAGAGTCCCTGCTGAGGACATTCGGACCCACCAGGACCTAAGCAAAATGGTGGCGGCCAATGAGTATGCTGCGGATGCAACGCTTCAGTCGGCCAACTTTGCTTCTAGGTCTCTAGCATCCAACATTACAGCCAGAAGGATGCTATGGCTTAAACACTGGCAGGCCGATGGCAAAGCCAAATGGCGTCTTGCGACTGCTCCCTATCTGGGCAATAATCTTTTTGGGGAGGCCCTGTCCCCGTACCTTGTGGAAAACAAGGACAAGCGGAAGGTCATGGCTCACTTGAATAAACGGTCTGACAAACATCCCGCTCCCTATTTCCGTAGGCAGTCCTTTCGGCCGGCAGCAGGTCCAGCAGTTACTCAGCCCTCCTGCTCATACACACCCAGACAGGACAGGCTGTATGACCATCCATATGACAGGCCGGGTTTTCGGCCCAGGCAGCAGAGCCAATCTAAGCGGCCATTTCGAGGGACAGGACGCCCCTACAGGAGGTCCAAGTGACTCTTACACTGCACTTCCCATTGAGGGAAGGCTGGCCCACTTCTTCCATCAGTGGGAACTCACTTCCACGGGCACCTGGGTCTTACAAACCATCCAGTTTGGTCTGTCCCTGGAGTTTCTAGCCAGTTCCCCGGACCGCTTCATTACCTGTCCCATCTCCCGGGATCCACTCAAACAGGGACTTATGCAGGAGGCCATTCAACATCTTCTGGAGATTCAGGCCATAGAACCGGTACCACCGGACCACAGGGGAGGGGGATTCTACTCCATCCTTTTCGTGGTCCCCAAGACCTCGGGGGGATGGAGAGCGATTCTAGACCTCAAGGGTCTGAACTATTACATCACTTACAAGAAGTTCAAGATGCAATCACTCCAGTCCATCCTGTGAGGCATCAGACAAGGAGACTTCCTGGCGTCAATAAGTGTATCTCCACATTATTATTATTATTATTATTATTATTATTATTAATATTAATTTAATTTCTATGCCGCCCTATTCCGGAGAACTCAGGGCGGCTCACAGCATAATAGAAATTACATCCCCATCCATCCAGCTCACCGGCAGTTCCTCAGGTTCTGTTACAGGGGCAGTCATTTCCAATACAAGACCCTTCCCTTTGGCATCTCATCACCCAGGGTGTTCACCAAGATCCTGGCTGTACTAGCTGCCCACTTGAGGAAGGTACCGGTACGCATCCAGTGTTACCTGGATGACAACTTGATCCAAGTGTCCTCCTTCTGGGCAGCCTAGTCGGACCTGGAACTCACTATTCAGGTCCTCCGACAGCATGGGTTTTCGGTCAACTTCCAAAAAAGCCAGACGGTTCCCTCATCCAGGCTTCTACACCTGGGAGACATCATAGACACCACGAGCTGCATGGTCTATCTCTCCCAGGAGAGGTTGGTCAGCATCAGAGACCTGGCTCGTCGTGTGTACAGGGACCGCACCATTCCACTGGTCTTACTCTCCCAGCTTCTGGGAAAGATGGTCTCCTGCATAGCCATAGTCCCCTAGGCCAGACTCCACTTGCGGGACCTTCAATGGTTCCTCCTACCATTCCAGCGAGTGAATGCCAGTGCATCCAACCGTCAGGTCAGGCTCCCAGTCCACAGCCTCAGGTCTCTACGCTGGTGGTTCTCACAAGCGATGACCAAGGGGTCGCCTTTCAAGGAGCCAGACCGCATCACCATTACGACGGACGCCAATCTATTCGGTTGGGGAGCCCATCTACAGTTTGCGCAGGACTGTTGGTCCTGCACAGACTTGAGACACAACATCAATTGGCTGGAGCTCAGAGCCATCCATTTAGCTCTTCGCCAATTCAGACACTGGATCAGGGGCCGTCACATATTGATCCTCACGGACAACGTGGCGTCCAAGGCACACGTCAACCAACGGGGGCACGAAGTCCAGGTCCCTCATGTCCGAGGCACGGCTACTGGGTTCCTGGGCAGAATCCAGCCTGACCTCTCTCAGGGCCAAACACATCTCGGGGCTCAAGAACCAGCAGGCAGACTTTCTGAGTTGCTCTACGGTGGACCCCTCGGAATGAGGGTTACATCTGGATCTGTTTTCCGAGATCTCCCACAGGTTCGGCCGTCCAATCCTTGACCTTTTGCGTCATCAAACAATACCCAACTCCCCAGGTACTTCTCCCGCTATTATCTTCCAGGGGCGGAAGGGACGGACGCCCTGCAGACTCTGTGGCCACAAGGTCTCCTTTATGTCTTCCCTCCCCTCTCACTCATCCTGGCGACCATCTGCAAAATACTCCAAGAGCAGGTGGAAGTGATCCTCGTGGCCCCGTACTGGCCACAGAGGTCCTGGTTTGCCAACCTGATGAATCTCTCCCGGTCTCCGTGGAAGATTCCTCCTCATCGCATGTCCTTGTACCAAGGGATCCTCCAACACCCGGACCCTCAGTGGTTACAGTTGACCGTTTGGTGCTTAAGCACAGCATCATGACGCAAGAGCTATTTTCACCACGTGCAATTACCATGATTCAGGCCTCATCGCCCGGCGACCAATCGCATTTATGATTCTACTTGGAAAAAATTTTGCCATTGGTGTAAAAGGTGAAAATTGACCATCCCTCAGATCGTAGATAACCTTCTGGACAGCCTGGACAGAGGCCTGGCCCCTGCAACTATTCGTAGGCAGGTGGCGGCCCTGTCAATGTTGCTCACTTGTGCGGATTCAGTTCCTTTAGCTCATCATCCTAGAATACACGCCTTCATCAAGGGTGCGTGCAACACCAGGCCTCCCGAGGTACAAAGGCACCCCTCTTGGGAGCTGCCTCATGTGCTTTGTGCTCTAACAAAACTGCCCTTTGAGCCCATTGCTACTATTCCATTGCGGGCCTTGTCTCTTAAGGTTGCATTCTTAATCGCCATCACGTCAGCCAGACATATTTCCGAGCTGGCTACTCTCTCGGTCAGGAATGACCTTCGCATCTTCCACCGAGACCGGGTGGTCCTTCAGTTGGATCCCGCTTTCGTGCCCAAGGTCAACTCGCTGTTACATAGGGCACAGGAAGTCATTTTACCAAATGTTTGTCCCAATCGTTCCTATGACTTGGAGCAGCAGTGGCACACACTGGACGTCCGCAGGGCCCTGCGGCATTACATCAAGCGCACGGAGCCTTTTCGCAGATCTGAGGCCCTCTTTATTTCCTTCCGTCCAGCTTCTCTGGGACAGGTGTCCGCTGGCACTATAGGCAGGTGGATCAGGGCCTGTATCGCGGAGGCGTACCAGTCTTCTTCCCTGCCGGCTCCAAGTCATCTTACAGCCCATTCCACTCGCAGCACTGCGACATCTGCGGCATGGGCCACTCAGGCGTCCATCGAGGAGATTTGCAGGGCTGCGACATGGTCCTCGCCCTCCCCATTCATACGCCATTACAGGATTGACCGCTTCGCTTCCACGGACGCCTCCTTTGGTCGGAGGGTCCTTCAGCAGGTGGTCTCCGGGGACATTGTTCCGGCCTTATCTGTTTCCCACCCATCGGGACAGTGAGGCTTTGGTATGTCCTGTTGGTGGATTCTCCATCTCCTGTACTGGAGAAGGGGCGTTGTTTTACCTGGACGCCTTTTCTCAGTACGGAGATGGAGAATCCACACCCACCCTTTAGGTCAGTTAGGGGATTGAGAGCCTTGTCCACCTTCAGCCACTTTCGTCCTCGTCAAGACTGGATCTCCTAGCAAGAGGGGGCGTGTCAAGTTTGGCGACTTGGTCTCAAGAGCAGGCAGACAAAGAAAACCCATTGGTGGATTCTCCATTTCCGTACTGAAAAAAGCCGTTCAGGTAAGACAACGCCCCTTTTAGAGAAAAAAATTTATTGCTATGGTCAGCTTGACCAGTGAAATGGAAGGAAAATTAATGTAGATATAGAAGGATCAGGCATCAGGGTAGAAATGAAAGATTCAATTCCAGTCCAATTCTAACTTCTTTACAAATTTTGAAATTATTGATTAACTTTTCTGCTTCTGTTCAAGAAATAATGTATTCATTATAGTCCATTCAAACAGTACCTATATATTTGTGTCATGGATAAAGAATATTCAGAAGAACACACGAAGTCCATGAAGTCATGATAAATTGAGCAGAATTCTGATCTTATCTTTTATAGTGAAACCAGGGAATTGATTGTGGCATTGCAGAGACAGAATTATATTCTAAATCAGCCCTGGAATAGTTATTCCATTAATTTTGCATTATTTTTAGAAATTTGTTAACCTGTTTAAGAACCAGCCTGCAGAATTGTTGTATTAAGTTTCAAAAAGGAAATTTATTCTTCTATAGTGTCAAACACACATATACACTAGAGCCTGGGCTATTAACTCTAAATCATCTTGTGTATTTTTTTTCTTTCTTTTTTGCTTCAGAGGAGTCCCAAGAAGGTGAGAAAAATCAATGGAGGCTGCTCACATGTATCTTTTCTGGTTTCTGCCAATTGCCTTTCTAATAACCTGCTTCATATTTTAGGTGTGTTCCAAACTCTTTGAAGTTGTTAGACGTCGAATGCTTCGCCATGCTCTTGCCTCAGCACAACGGCAGCGACTCTCATCCAACAATAACAGGAAGAAAAATTAGCCAGTATTTTTACCTTTTTCTTTATCTAAAGCATTCACAATTCGTAAGCAGGACTGTGCTGGGGCAATTTACATAAATGCTATAAGCATACCAGGCTGATGCTGCATTATAGGGTATGAAACTGCACCTGCTACTCTAGGAGCTATAAAGTTACATGGATTGTCAACTACCCAACGGAAGAAACCATTTATTGCTCTGTAAATTATTAACTGTAAGCTGGTAGCAAAACTCATTTTTTCTCTTGCTTTGGTACTTTTGCACTTTGGATACATTTCATGCTCCATGATTTTCATTTGTGGTTGTTTTGCATCTGAGATGCTTTTAGTTAATTTATTTTTGCACATTTCTTGTACTGCAGGTTATAAAACCTCTTGGGGACAATTTGATTGAGGATACCATGAGACAATCCGTTACAAACTCTATCAAAGCAGGCCTGACTGAACAGATGTCTCAGCATGCCAGATTAAAAACAAACTGAGAGCTCACCTCATCTCATCTGCCTGTCCATCCTAGACTTGCTTGCTGTACAACAAGAACTCAATAAACCAAAGTTTACATTTGACTATAAAGCAGTAGTTTAGTCTGCTTGGACTCCTAATTTACTGCCATCATATTGTGGGAAGATAATGGTGGGGGTACAAGAAAAGAAACTGAACTGTTTTAAAGAGTTTATCTTTGATTAACTCCCACAATGTCATGGAAAGGGACGATCTTAACCATGGTTCTTTGTACCAGGGTCTGATTTATGGCATTGTTTCCACTGTAAAAGGTTTTTCAGGGAAGTATCAAAACTATACAGAAATCTTTTAATAGAATGTATAATCACACTCAGTCCCATTAAACGTTTTAATTTTCAGCATTTATAACATGAATCCAGTTGATATATCAGCAGTAGCAGTCAACTGAGAACTCATGTTTGAGCCACTTCATTTATCTGCTCTTGCATTAGCACCTTCTCTACCAGTATTACCCAGATGCATGTATATTGTTCTCCACCGCGGCTTCATTTAGAGATAACTATGACATTGTCCTGTTTTTTTCAGTTTAGAGACCTTGTCTTACAGGGTATGCATATTATGAAAAAAAGCTGTTTTTCTCTGCAGTTTTAGCCTACATGTATATACAATATGCCATTATTATTGAGGGGGAAAAAATCCATCCAAAAATAACAAAATCCGTTTCCTACAGCTACAAAGCAATGAGTTCAGATTGTCTGTACAGTGTGTCTAGTTATTTTTTTAATCACAGGGCATGTATAAAATATAAATATATAAATACAATTTTGTATCAAAAGTTTTGTAGTTTATGGCAAAACCTGGTTCTGTGATAAGCTAAGTGCAGTCCCTGTAAAGGAATGTTTGTGGCTCATGTAAATGTGTGGATGCATAAAAATAATTTAGTTTTTTTGATATATTTGTGATATTTACCTGCCTTGAACACTGCAATCTCATCCCATGGGAAATCAGTGGGAATGTTTGTTGTGATTGTCTTCAGTTACATTTTAAAGTTATTTCTTGTAATTTATTTTCTGGTACATTAAAATCAAATGTGTATATATGAAATTAAACTCATGATTTTATTTAAACACGTTAATGTAATTCACTGCATTACCTACTGTTGTTTAGAATGTTAAGCAAACTTATAATTTTCTTATAAGTTCTTGTCATTAAGACAAGAGTACATCCTCACAGCTACCAGCAAGAATTAAGTGAGGTTAGGTTGCTCCTTCATTTCTTCTGTTTTGTTTTGCTTTCCATTCACTCACTGTAAGAAACTAATAGTCAAGGGTAGTGGTTCTCAACCTTTTCTTCACCACAGACCCCCTTTAAATACCTTTTGTGACCATGGACCATGGCTACAGACAACCAAGACTTAATTCAAGATTTAAATCATTTCTTCAAGCCTTTGTGGATCCCGTGATGACATCACAGGCCCTCCGGAGGTCTGCGGGGCAAGGTTGAGAACCACTGTCTGGGAGATTAGTAAGGGAAAGCTTTAGTCTTTATACATTAGATGCCCCCTTTGAAGACTGTTTCCTGCTTCCAAATCTCTGAAGTTTAAATTTGAGTATGTCATTTTCCTTGTGTTTTAATTCAATCTAATTAGGTACTTTCTATCCAGCTTTAAACCATCAGATTCTAGATGGTGCACAAAAAAACAAGTGATAACTACAATCCTCCAAAAAGCCACAGTACCCATGTAGATAAAACTACAAATACAGATAAAATGACTGAAGACACTCATGCCTGGAAGTGGAGTCTCAGCAACTGGTCTTTTCTTGTTTGGTTTGAAACATTTCGCTGCTTATCTAAGTAGCTTTAGTTTGATCCAACTTCCAGACAAGTCTACCTGGATGACTGAGAACCTTCAACATGATGGCGCACATGCACTCCATGTGGAAGCTAAAACATATGAACGGTTGCAAGAGATGGATATGCAGGACTAGGGGTGACATGATAGCAGTGTTACAGTATTTGAGAGGCTGCTATAAAGAAGAACTCAACCTATCTCCCAAAGCATGTGAAGGCAGGACAAGAAGCAATGAATGGAAACTAATCAAGGAAAGAACTAACCTAGCACTAAGGAGAAATTTCCTGATAAGAAGAATCAATCAGTGGAATGACTCGTCTTCAGAAGTTGTTTGTGCTCTATCACTGGAGGCTTTTAAAAAAAGACTGGACAGCCACTTGTCTGGAGTGGTATAGGATCTCCTTGAGCAGGAGGTTGGACTAGGACTCCAAGGTCTCTTCCAACTGTTATTCAATACAAATACAGACCATCATATCCAACCACGTACACAGCAAGGTTTCTAGTTAGTATGCTTTCCCCAGCCTTGAAGTCACAACTGCTGAAACATTTGATAATCTGGTGGTCAAGTCTCCAAAATGGCATGCACACATCCATTTCTGATCAGGTTTTGATTACATGTTAGTTGCACATGTTCCTCAATGACTTGACCCATATATACCTTTCAGTCCTTGTAATGGTTATTTCTTGTGCCCCCAAAAATATGATTTCCCCTTTCCCCCAAGTGTAAGTGTCTTGAAAAACCTCAGTTCAGTATAATGCAAAGTTCACATACTGTACCACAAATCAAGGGGGAAATGTAATAAAAACTTTATTACAATACAGGTAGCTGAATTCAATTGGCAAAGTTGAATAAATGGATGTGCTGCCTTAAAAAGTTGCTAGGGAGCTAAATTAGGTATGTTTGTTTATTCCGTTTGCTATCAACATCGCTGAATATTATCTGGTGTCCTATTACCTATCCCAAAGGTAGGACACTTGTGCTTTGTCAGTGTGTTCTGTCCAAACATTAGGGGTGGGAGTGGGAAATATTTTTAGATGACTCCTGATTTCATATAACTGCAGACCCAAATGGTTCATTGCTAGAGAACAAAAGATCACTTATTGAGAGAAATGTGAGGAAGATTCCTGCTTGCTTCTAGAATAGGGGGCTGAATATAACCACTTTTGTTGCCACTAGCAAAAATAATTCCATTTTATTTTTCTATTGTAATATATGTTGCTTTTCTGTAAGAAGGGTAATAATGACTGGCCATGTAAGAGCGGCATGTATAGGTGCAATCCTCAGGACTCAAAATTGCCCACCATGTATTAAAAATTCAGAGTAAGGAGATGCATTATGCTATAAATGCATTTCCCTACTCAGGACTAACTTGAAAAGTTCCATCAGAAATTTTGATAATTTGGCAGCTATTGGTTATGTGTTATCAAGCTATTTACTGATTCTATGGGTCATATAAAAATGTTTTTATTGTCTTTTAACTAGATAAAACAATTTAAAGTTAAGGCTGTTTTGGGGTCAAATTGGATTGGAAATCCTTAGTCCTACATTGGTAGGAGTAACCAATAATTTTAAAATTACTACAAAATCAAAATTTTGCATTATAGTGTGCAAAAATAAGTATGCTGATTAGAGTTCAAGAGATACTAACAGTATTTTTTTTAAAAAAATAGCTTGAATTTAAAGTTTCTGGATGATCTGTATTATTATGATCATCTGTACTATTCAAATGCACATTGGTATACTTGCATATTTAAAAGATAGAGAAGCAGGGTAATATTCTCCTGAATCTTGACTGGCAGTCTAGAAAACCAAATTACCAAGTAATATGTAAATAAACATTTGTTAAATAGTTGTCCATCTTTAGTAATCTGCTTTAAGTTTGTTTTCTATATTTAAAATGAAAAATCTGAAAATTGAAAACTTTTAAAACATTTACAGTGGTTTATTTTGTATTAAACCCTTTTCAATCAAACTGCTGCTATAATATTTTTGATGTTACACTCTAATTCATACGGTAAAGAACTTATATATAAACTTTAATTAGCACTTCATTTTGACTGTTTAAGAATTTGAAAGACAATATTTTAAAAAACAAATCCCTTGACTTTGCTAATTAAAGGAATAGAGGAAGAAAAGAAAGCAATTAGCTTTAACTATCAAAAGTTAATGAATGGACAATTTATACAAAAACATAATTATTTAATCAGGAAAAAAGCAGAAAACAGGATGACAATGAACTTATTTACAGAAATGCTTCTTTACAATCTCCATCAGGAAAAATCCAATTCCTAGGTTTCTGCAATTACACAATGAAAGTAAATAAAAACCACTAAGCGCTTTGCACTGCTTCCAATATTACTTTTCACCAATCCTGATTAGCAGATAACCATTTTAAAGTTACACTATTATGGTTTTCAAATAGGATCTGTAACAAGAAGAGTTCCAAGCAGCTCTTGTGCGCTGTTAAAATAATGTATCACAGGTAAGAGGACCTTCTCTCTTCTGTCTAGTTTCTTCAAATAAGATCAGCAACTAGATTAAAGAAACAGAACAGTGGTGTGAAAATAATGAAAAGATGGCAGGTCTTATGCAAATTCTTACTCCAATGCAGAGAAAGCTACTAAATAAATCAACCAATCGATCACATGGCAGGCAGCATTTGAGAAACAGCTCACAAATTCTACAAATTTAAGACTTTACATTGGCTAACTGAAAAGACCAAAGTTGACTCATAAACTGTGGATCTATTTAGTTTGTTGGGTTCAAATTAAGCAAGCTCTGCCAGCCAGCATTAATATTGTTAACTTGCATGGTTTAAAAGTGTAACATGCTTTGTGAACAAGCCAACTGTTGTTTGCTAAGTTATAAAAGCATGAGAGTGCAATATGTGCAGCCAGTCATATTTCATACTTAAGTGAAATATAACTACAAAAAATCTTATTAAAGAAACTGGCTATTCTTTTTATGGATTTAAATAAATTCAGAGTCAAAAGGAAGAATTCCTTTCAGTAGAAGAAATTTGGCCTTGCTTTATTCTCCTGAGTAAGCAGGATAATCAGTTGTTTTTGTTAGGGTTGTTTATGTTTATTCCTAATTTGGTGCCTAACATTGCTGATGCACTAAAGGCATAGCTGCTGTGGTTCACAGGCAGAAACATCTAAAAAATGGGTAAAAAAGCCAAAAAGGCAGCATTTAATCCTTTTAAATGTATCTTGTTCTGCATGTACCATTTTTCCTCACCAATGAACTGATCATTATAATGTCTATAATATCTTGTTCCAATTTTTGGCAACACTGTGACGTAAAAGGATTAATTATATAATTTTTGTGCTTTTTACATGTTCATTGTTTTGTTAATTTTTCCAATACTTTTGAAAAACAAAAGAAAAAATGGGGGGAAGCAAAAAAAGAATCCCAATTTTTCTAATATGCTGTGATTAACCATCTTTTATAAGAAATTAGGACACTTACCGTTCATTGGCATTTCATCAATCTGGGTAGAATAGTATTGCTCAATGTCTCGCAGGATACGAATATCATCATTCTTTACAAAGTTGATTGCAACACCTTTGCGACCATAGCGGCCTGATCTACCAATCCTGGTGGGAAATTCAAAACCAATTAACATATGAGAAGCCACAGTGCAGCAACTCACATTCAGTGCAGAATTCGTCTGTGCAATAAGCCCATGGCAGAACCAACTACAGCAAAGATTTTTTTATGTCAAGAGCCTGGGCAACTGCTTACCTTATATAATTAAAGGCAGAAGCATCTTTTGTTTTAACTGAGAGGACTGCTAGAAAAAGCATTTCCCCCCATCAACTGTTCTTCAGATAATTTTATTACTCAAACATTTAATGTTTTATGAATACATTTTAGAAAAATGATTTTAAAAAACTTTTTTGAAATATACATGTATGCCTACCTGTGTATATACAACTCTCTGTTGTTGGGCAAATCATAATTAATGATCAGGGACACTTGAGGAACATCCAGACCTCTAGCCCAAACATCTGTAGAAATTAGAACTCGGCTGTAAAAAGAAAAGGCAAGTATTGAACTAACGCAAGAATTCTTCAGAATTTGAGAAGTAGTTAAACCCTTTTATTTTTATCTGTGTTAGCACAACTTAAAACACAAAGACAAATTTACCTACTCACAAAAGTGATACAGTGGATTGTACAATATCTACTAATACCAGAAATGGCACTTGAATAAAATCCTAGATACTAGGCTCATCTCAAACACAAAAAATAATAAACTGTGATAAAAGCTGACCCAGAACATTAGCTGTCTTTGTAAGATACTCTGATGAGCTAGAGAAATTCAAAAAGAGATGTACTTAACAATCTCATGTCACTCTAAGCAACCATCGAGCAAAATCTAGAGCCAGGGTCCCCAAACCCTTGTTCGTGGACCAGTACCGGGCCGCGCGCGGCATGTCAGCAACCAGTCTGCACTAACAAGCAAAGCCCCATCCGCGAGATGCAGGCAGCACACAAAACCACGCACCCTCCGGTCTGCGGAAAAACCTCTCTCCACGGAACCAGTCCCTGGTGCCCAAAAGGTTGGGGACCTCTGATCTAGAGGATGGTTTTGAATTGTATTTTGGGAGAGTATCAGGAAACAAAAGTGCTGTCTTACCTTGCCCCAGATCTGAACTCTTTCATGATGGACTCCCTTTCCTTCTGAGGCATGTCACCATGCATTGATGAAACAGTGAAGTTGGCTTCTCTCATTTTCTCAGTCAGCCAATCAACCTGATCCAGGGATTAGACACAATTAGTTATATACTGACATGGTGTAACCTAGAAAAAATGAACTTTCTCTATAATGCAACATGCATCTAATTCCACCCATTTGTTAACTTGAACAGAAATCGTGCAATATTCTCTTGGAACTTATACTAATACTTGACTGACATACCTTCCTCTTGGTATTACAGAAGATGACTGCTTGTGTAATAGTGAGAGTATCATACAAGTCACATAATGTATCAAACTTCCATTCTTCTCTTTCTACTGCCACAAAGAACTGTTTGATCCCTTCAAGAGTCAACTCATCACTAAGAAAATGGAAAATATATCCAAATTAACCTTGTTTATTATATAATTAAAGTATTTTTATTTTACTCTTCAGTCAAAATGACTTCCAGAATTGTTTAAAAGAACAAATAACAAGATACATTCTAAATGAAAATATTGGGGAAAAGGAGGAAAAAGCATATTCAGGAAATTATCCTTAAGTAACAAACAGCTGAAAATCAGCAGGCTACTGGCTGAACAAACAGTAGTTCTTATTTCCATCCCATGCCATTCCTCTCTCTCTCTTTTACTGGAATGTGAGATAGTTGTAAAATAGTTGTAAGAAATACTTTAATGGATCTATCAGACATTAAATTTAGGAAACAAAAACTTTCATAACTGAGTAATTGTTTTTACAATGTTTTAAATCTGAGGAAAGAATTAGAGAAGGCAGGCAGTGCAGTATTAAGCATTGAATTGTTGTTCTGGAAATAAAAAATTAAGAGCTCTGATACACTATGGCGAAGATATGCTACAAAATTTCTATTTTAGTCATGAACTTATTGATTGCATGAGGACATAACACTAAATATAGTTTGTGTGCTCTTTCCTCTTCTCCACCACATTTATAAAGAAGCAGAAAGCTTCTGCAGTTATGCATGTCCTTCAAACACTACAATGGAAATAATTACACTCATAGGTGACAAAAGCAATGTTCAAAATTTATCAATTTCAACTGGTCATAATTAGATTTAACCAGTTGTGTAAGTTTGGACAACATAGCAAACATTAATTATAATGTTCTAGTTTAGATCTGAAGTATTATCAAATTCAAAACTTGACATAAAAGGAAGCTCAACATAAGCTGGAACATAATGTTAAAATTACTAACCGTTTCACCAGAATACGAATAGGGTCAGTCATAAATTTGTTGGTCATTTCCAAGATCTCGTGTGGCAAAGTGGCACTGATCAGAACTACCTGAGTGGCTGGAGGAAGGTATCTATACACATCATAAATCTGTTCTTTAAAACCTGTATAACCCAAATAATATACCGGTAATAAATGATATAATAAAATATGGAAGCCTTTTTAGATTTTGCTTCTATGAAAATATGCATTTCAAAAATTGCTCTAAGTAGTCTATGCCCAAGAATTATGCTTGTAGTTTAACGCAGGCTGGTACTCATTAGACCAGGGGGTTCTTAACCTGTGATCTGCAGACTCCTGGGAGAGAGCGGTATCGTCACAGGGGGTCTGCGAAGGCTTGAAGAAATGTTCTGATTTAAATCCGGGGTAGTCAATCTTGGCTCTTTTATGACTCGTGGACTTCAACTCCCAGAATTCCTGAGCCAGCTGTGCTGGCTCAGGAATTCTGGGAGTTGAAGTCCACGAGTCATAAAAGAGCCAAGATTGACTACACCGGATTTAAATCTTGTCTTGAGGGTCCATGGCCATAAAAGGTATTTAAAGGGCATCCATGGGGAAGAAAAGATTGGGAACCACTGAACTAGAGGCACCTGACACTCAACTCTGGTGTTAGCATCTGGCAACTGATAGGATGTTATTTACTTGTCATAAAAAGCTACCCAAAACTGGTGCAGATTTAATTTTGTCTACAACAAAAACTCAATAACTAGACTCTGTATCCTTTAAGGTTTTGTTTTCATGTTTTATTTTTTAAAAGAGAGCTAGAAACATTTTGGATTTATATATTCTTTACCTTTGTTGAGCATTTCATCAGCTTCATCCAAAACCAACATTTTGATAGCACGAGTCCTTAGACTTCTACGACGAATCATATCTGAAAGATTTCAAATGTCCATCAACAGTCACCAAAGATATTAAAACAACTCCTTGTCCCACAGATTGAATACTCATCAATCTAAATGATATCATTTCGGAATATGTCCTGAAAAGCTTCTGCGGCATATTCTCAAACAAATGTTTATGTGTTTCTGAAGTAAAGCTGGAAGAATCAGCAGCAGGAAGCTGGGAGCTTAGCTGGGAGCAAACGGGAAGAAAATTCAAAAACTGCAACAAAGGAAAAGACAATGCCTGCCTCCTATGTGAACTGGGAGTTAAAGCCAGATATGGCCTTCAGGCTATTTACTAACCACAACTGCTCTAAAATAATTAGCAGCTATCTTTCCAGATAGTTTCCAAATATAAAGGTCAAGAAAACTAAATAACAAAACAATTTTGGTTCAAATTTAGAGTATAAGATAGCTGAAAACTATCATAGTCCAAACAGAATTTTAACCAAAGCATTAACTGTGGACATGGTATTGTACATAATAATTATATATTCACCAAATACACGACCAGGTGTGCCAGCAACAACATGTTGTCCATAATCCAACTTCCTGATATCTTCGCCAACATTGGTCCCACCAATACATGCATGACATTGGACATTCATGTAATCACCAAGAGCAAGCAGCCCCTGTACAAATGAGTCCATACATTACTTAGGAGTTAAGAATTCTAACACCTCCTGAATTGTAATTGAGGCAGTAGTCCTAATAAGAACCATGACATCTGTAACAGTATACAAACAAAATGAATAGGCAAATCATCATAAATGTGAATCCATTCTCCCTGGTGCCGAAATTAAGCATATTGTGCAAGAATACCCACAACATGCATTCTCTCGTTCCCTAGAAGACCTGCACAAATCCAGTGCCAGAGGAGATAGGCTGGATAACTGAACTGACATCGAGGCACTGCTGTACCCCTGTAGAAGTTTTGTATAGAATTATGTGGATTGTGTGTATAGGTTTACTTCTCTTCTATCATGTTCTCATGTTAAATAAATAATAATTCTCCCCTTCTAACTTGGTGCTTGATTCATGTCTTTCTATTATTATAATTGTGTCTGGGTTCTTTTTTAATAAGATAAATTGCCATATGACATTAATTTATTGTATTTATATCTTATGTTTCTTTCACCATGGAACTCAAGATAAATTCTGCTAGGTACTGCTGAGAGCAAGCTATACATGTGTCCTGAGAGTTACCAATGCTCTTAGCAGAGGCAGCTCAAGGCTACAGGAATCTGGGCAGATTCCTGTTGATGGAATGTTAGGTGTTTATCTGGCTTTAAATTAGATCCAATACATAATGCTGCTCACCACAATGCCAGCCTGGCCATTGTATATCTGGCAGTGACCTCAAGGAACAGCAAATATTAATTTTATAAGCATGAATATATTATATCACTTGTTAGAGAGATTGTGCCAACACAGACTTCCCAACCTAACCACAAATCACTAAGACTTCAATCTAATAGTACATCCTGATTCTAAATAGGCATTATTGAATTCAGGCTTTGAGTTGCAACTTGGAACAAAGAGGGAATTGGCCAGGGATTTAAGTGACATAATATTCTTTTGCAAATATTATAATCTAACATTCATTTACCTTCTGAATTTGTACTGCCAACTCTCTGGTAGGTGCCAAAATTAACGCCTGGGTTTCACGAACCTAATTGAAAGAATGAGATTAGTTATATAATATTCAATACAGTGATCTGCTCCAAATATGTATTTTAAATCTCAACTGCTCCTTTTCAAAGGAATATAAGTATGGTCCTAGAATATAATCCAAAGGGTAGAAGTCATTGCTCCATAAAATAATTTAACGTTTTCACTAAAAATAATATATGCATCTTCATAAAACAAAGATATTCCAAAAATTACCTGGATATCCAGACATTGTAGTACAGATATGGAAAATGTTGCTGTTTTGCCTGTTCCAGACTGTGATCTAGAAAGAAACAACTGAATAGCTAAATCTGATTAAATACAAAAAAAAAAAAAGATTTACCACATAAGATTAGCTTCGTATGGGTCTATTTAAGGGGCTTTATATTTGTAGTGAAGCCCATGTTTGCTAATGCTGATTAGAAGTTAACCATCTGATACACTGGTATTTGTAGATATTTTCAAATAAAATCTAGCTGATTTAGGTTTACCCAATTTATTAACAAGAACCAAGCTTGCTATGACTTATATTATATATAAATGCATAAGAAAATTTTTTTCTCATAAATGTATACCAATGAAAATTAAAATTCTGTTGTCTATGACATAATGGAATCTATGTGATCTGGTCAATTTTCATATATATAACTATTCAGTAAATCTCACTCAGCTCAATTAAATTTATTCCCATACATGTATTAGAATTGCAACCAAATTTACTACACTAGAAAAAAAAATCATTTTCTAATGCAGTTAAGGTTCAAAAAATTAAAATTAAAGTTTGATATACATAATAAAGTAGTCCAGTAACAGATATACAAGGACACAGCCAAATTTACTGTATATTTCTATATCATTTATAGAATGATATTACATATATCTAGCGTTGCACAGAACCCAAAATTAAAATACCACGAAGCAAAATGTTCTTCCTATAAAAACACGTAAAGATTAATTAGAGAATATCTTGCAGACAATATTAGATAGAAAAAAATTAAACATATTAACACTATACTGAAATATATTTCTGAAGATAAACATGTAAAAAAAAACAAAAGTTCTCTGACAAGCGGCAAATACACCAAATGAGCAAATTAATTATTCACAATGAATGACGAAAACTTAATTGCTCAACACAATGAGTATTCTCATTTTTAGCTCCCTTAACACAACTGAGAAATTGTTCTCTACTTTTTAATTGGAGAAAAATATAATTAAAACAAAATGAAGATCATTTGATCATTGTTAAGGGATCACTGACTACTACTTAGAATGTTGTATATGATCAATCATATTAATGGATGTTATATATTACCATTTAAAAATCTAAATGACTGTGAAATTGCAGTATATATATACTTCTGAAAAGTCAAGTTCCATGAAATTTAGGACTATTTTTGATTAGAATTATACCATTAAATGTATGTTAGATCTCTGCTTCCAAAGAACTCATTGCTTAATATTTATAAGAAACATCAAGAACAATTTATTTTTAACTATGGAGATAATATCACAAAGCATACTCTTCAAACTTTCCTTTTAGAATATAATTCCACTTACTGAGCAATCACATCTCTTCCTTTAATTATCTGTTTAATTGCTCTCTGCTGGATAGCTGAAGGTTTCTCAAAACCTAGAAAAACAATTGTTTTTAGATTACAATTTAGATTTTTCCTCTACAAACTAAACTATCAAAACTGACTTAAGTATTATAGTAAACAAACCATGAAGAAATGCAATGAAAACTAGAATTAACATACATTATTCAAAATAAGCAAATAAACAGGCTTCCTAACTCTTATTTTAAATAATTTTTAGTAACATTAGGGCCTGAATCTAATGGGGGGGGACTTTATTTTAGGATATCATTAGGTAGCTACGGCCAGGATCAAAAGTAATACAGTTCTTAAGGCTGCATTCATATAATCTACCGGTATCTAAATAAATTTGTTACTGCTCTTGAATAAATAACTTATCTAGTGATCCTACAGAAATGACCAAAGGACCTATTCCAATTATAGCAGCAGGAACCATCTCTGCTGGTTTTCCTGTCTTTTTTGCAGTTGACATTTATTACCCATGTTGAGTGTGTGTGTCAGAATTTCTTTTTTTTTTTTAAAAGCAAAGTATACTGCCTAGAAGAGAGCCATTCCTGAACAGCTGCCTTAGGCTCTAATGCAGGGGTTCTCAACCTTGGCAACTTTAAGACTTGTGGACTTCAACACGTTGCACTTTCAATTGCTTTCAATACTGTAGACCAGGAGTCTTCAAACTTGGCTCTTTTATGACTTGTGGACTTCGACTCCCCGAATTCCTCAGCAGGACACGCTGGCTGAGGAATTCTGGGAGTTGAAGTCCACACGTCTTAAAGTTACCAAGGTTGAGAACCCCTGCTCTAATGCTATATCTAATGCTATATATAAGGCCTGGAGGAAGATGACTTTCTCTTTTTGGGTTCATATATCAGTGCTTGACAAAGTAACATTTACCCTATGTATTACAGGTTTATTTGGGTAATAATATGGAAATTAACTGATCTCTAGATCAGGGGTTCTCAACCTTGGCAACGTTAAGACTTGTGGACTTCAACTCCCAGAATGCCTCAGCCAGCAAAGCTGGCTGAGGCATTCTGGGAGTTGAAGTCCACAAGTCTTAACGTTGCCAAGGTTGAGAACCCCTGCTCTAGATTCATGTAACATGACAAAACTTCCACCCACCTAGGAATTTACCAAGAAGGTTAATGTGTTCCCAAAAGTTAAAACTACAAATCTCATTACCTCTCACTTCAACGAACACCCTTCTTTAAAACAGAAGGGCAGAATCGGAAGCGAGAATTGCAAGCAGAGCTTCAAAACATCTGCAGATTGCTCGGGGATTATTTAGAAATGCCATCAACAGAGGTTTCCATAAAAAGGATCAACAAATACCAGAGGGAAGCCCACAAGCCAAGTCCGACACTGACCCTTCTTTTCCTTGCTCCATTTCACAGCGACTACATTTAAGGCCCAGCTATCCTGGAAGGAGGGACGAGTGAACAGGGCTAGAGAAGGCGGGGGGGGGGGACCGGAAAAGCAGCTGGAAAGCGCTCCTGTTCTTTGTCGCTCTTGATCCTCCTTCGCTTCATTACCGCTTTCTGAAGTTGTGCGGCCACACAACTAACTCCGTTTCCCCTTTCTCAGCCCATCCTTCCAGGCCCCCCCCCCGCCCTCACCGTAGGCGTAGATGCCGCGCAGCAGGTCCTCCCGTAGGCCCATGGTATCGAAAGTGGGGGTGACGTCCACCTCTTCGCTGGTCTCGAATTCCACCTTTGTCATGTCCTCCTCCTTCAACAGCCGCTTCCGAGCGGAGCCCGTCACGCCTCCCGTAGCCCCCGACATCGCTTCACTTCTAGGCCCTGGCCGCCACACAACACCGCCGCCGGACGCCTGCCTCTACCAAGAACGTTCAACGCGCCGAAAGGCCCGCTCGACGTAGTTCCTGCGAGACAACCACGAAGAGGCGCATGCGCTCTTGCTTCTCTTCCGACGCGCCCTCATGACGCACAGACGGACGCTGAAGGAAGCCCTATGCCAGGGGTTCTCCACCTTGGCAACTTTAAGACGTGTGGACTTCAACTCCCAGAATTCCTCAGCCAGCGTGTCCTGCTGAGGAATTCGGGGAGTCGAAGTCCACAAGTCATAAAAGAGCCAAGTTTGAAGACTCCTGGTCTACAGTATTGAAAGCAATTGAAAGTGCAACGTGGGTTTAGTGAGCATATAGTTAAAGAGCAGCGGCTCCAATTACTATTTTTAAAGTTTGTGCCCTAATGAATCTGATATATTTTAAACTCCAGAAGAGTATTGTTTCTTGCTCAAAGAGAGTTTGTCTTTTTTAATGAAAGCCTTACTTTATGTTAGGTACTGAGAAAAGTGGACATAGAAATATATATATAACCATATCCGAAACTTCTTAAAAGAAGAAAAATAGTACACAAGGAATTAATGAAAAAGGCACTTTAAAACCATAGTTTTGAATCTACTAATCTCACTATTGCACATTGGTAAACTATATGAAAACATTTGCCTATTGCATGACAAACGTGATTGTAATATTGCTAATCAGAAATTGACTTTCCTTAAGAGTCTGAGTTTCCCTCACATTTTTCTGGATAAACATGCATACTGCCTTATCTATCTAGCAATAGATCTATGCAGGCATCAATTTTTAAAATTGCATTTATTAAAATGCAAATAAAATTGAGTACCTATGGATCTGAATGGTTTTAAATTAAAATAATTAAAATAATCTTTTCTAAAACTGAATTAAAAATAAGCATCAGAAATATAAAAAATAGAAACATATTTGAATAAAATAATCTACACATAAAAAATTCTCCCCAATTCATTTACATACAAGATGTGCTGAGAAATGATAACTAGGAACTGGGATCACTTAGATTTATGGCTATCTGAACCATTTTTTTCCTTTTTTTAGATTTTAAAATCCCACCATTATTATTTTTATGAATAGCTCAAGGTAGCAAGCATACCCTTATTCTCCTATTTTCCTCACAATAATAACTTTATGAGGTGAGGTGAGTTGAGAGAGAGAATGATTGGCCCAAAGTTACCCAGCCACTTTTCATGCCTAAAACAGAACTAAAACTCAGCATCCTGGTTTCTCAATTTGTATCATACACAGAATCAGAAACTGACCATTGATAGCAACTGAACCACAAACTAGACAACCTCTTCTTAGCATAACCTAGGTGCAAATCCAATTACTCTTAGATCACAATGTCTCATCTAATATGATACCCATGTAAATGCTATGGGGGGGGAATGACAAAAGCAGCAGAAATAATAAGTTCCACCCCTTTTTGACAAGTGTTATGAAATATGATAGGAGCAGAGCTCACTGTTTGATTCTGCTGTCCTTTATATACTATCGGATATGTGTTTGTTGTAGCCTAGCCCAATACAGTATTGGACCTCAACTTTCATTATTTTCCCCCCAGCTTGTGCCATATTCTCATCAAATTCTCATCAAGTGCCAGTTTGGTTTAGTGGTTAAGGCAGCCGGCTAGAAACTGGGAGACTGTGAGTTCAAGTCTCATCTTAGTCATGAAAACCTGCTGGATTACTTTGGGCCAGTCACTCTCAGCTCAACCCACCTCATAGGGCTGTTGTTGTGGGGAAAATACGAGGAGGAAGGTATGTTGGATATGTTCACTACCTTGAGTTATTTGTAAAAATAATAAGAGCAGGATAAAAATAAATAAAATTGGAATGAAATATCAGATGAAATTCCGCATGAGTAATCCCTGTACCATCAGATTTTTATGTCTAAGAAAGAAAAGGTTATCATTTGCAAATGACACCAAAACTTATGAAGAGTTAATGCTTCAGAAGAAAGGGAAAAGCACAAAATTGTCTTCATAGGTTAGATAAAATAGGATGAAAACAAATATGTACACTTAGGAATGAGAATTTAAAAGCACTGGGAGTCCCTGGCCTGGAATCAATACTTATGAAAAAGATCTTGGAACAGTAGCTGACATATACCAGTAAATACAAATATGAATTTAAATTAGCTTTGTGATATGGCTGCAAAACAAAGCAAACCAATTTTAAGCTGTATGAACAGAGACAATGTAAATGAAGGGGGGGAGTAACGTTTGACTTTATTCTGCATTGATCAGAGCCCCTCACTGCATTCAGTTCTGGCACTATACCTTAATATGCTTTCCCCAAAAATGGAACAAACAAGTTCAGAAAAGGGCAATGAGGATGAACAGAGGACTAGAATCTGCAATGGCGCGTGAAGGAACTCCATGTATTGGCCTTCTGATGAGGAAGCTGAGAAGGGTCTTTTCACATGCATAGGAGGTGACAAAGAAGATAAGGACCTATCATTCCAGTTGGCTTTAACTTACAAGTATTTCCATTTTACATTAACATGTTAAAGACAAGTTACAGCCTCCTTTCCCATCCCGTTGCCCTCCAAATGAGTTGGGCTATTTACAACTGCTCCTATTATTCTCCACAACCATGGTAGTTGGAATCCAAAACGGCTGAAGAACACTAGCTGGGGAAAAACTGACTTGCCAGATCGAAAGAAGTGTCAAGGCAACACTCGCACAAATCCAGTATGGAATAAGTCATATCGAATAGGGAATCTTTTCCTTCTATGTAAATCAGGGGTTCTCAACCTTGGCAACTTTAAGACTTGTGGACTTCAACTCCCAGAATTCCTCAGCCAGCTTTGCTGGCTGAGGAATTCTGGGAATTGAAGTCCACAAGTCTTAAAGTTGCCAAGGTTGAGAACCCCTGATGTAAATGGTATATCGGCCTTTCCTTCCGCCACAGAAAATATTAATTGCGTGTATGTTACCGGGCAGCACCCTCATTTCTGCAGCCAAAGCCATCTCGGGGAATTTTCCTACGGTAGCCCGGCTGCGCTCAGTTTTCGCTATTTGAAACAGCAGAAACCGAAGACCCGTTTGGAGCCCAGTTCGCCGCCTCCTGGTAACGTGCAGCAGTTGCCAAGAGGTACCCGCTTGAGAGGAGAGGAGGGCGAGAAAGCTGTAGCTGGGCTAGGCGTTGGAAGGAGGCTGGGAAAACTGGCAGCGAGGCCCAAGCGCCTGCGAGCCGGTGGCTGGTTCCTTTACCGCCGCCAGGGGAGGGGCGCCTGAGGAGAGAAACCGAGTGCAACGCTGGTAGTATTCAGACTCCCGGCAGACAAAGAGGCTGGGAGCGCAACGGGTGAGTTTTCTTCAGAGGTGCCTGCGCGGCGGCGATGCTGCTTGGCTAGTAAAGGACCCTGAAGAAAGTAGGTGTGTTGCGCGGTGCCGGGCTTCGGTGGATCGGAATATTTCTCCTGAATTGGAGAATGAAAGTGAAGTGAAGTATGAAAAACACTGGCCTCAGAGGAAATATTTTAATTCCCCATTGCGGGCAGTTTGGTTTGGCTGTGTGTATGTCTGTGCCGCTTGTTTTCGTCTCGATAGGAAAACACCGCTTTTGCTTTACTTATGGTTTCACGTCTTCAAACTTTTTATTTTACGATAAAAACCTGGCTTATTCATTGTTTTAAAACGAGACTTTCCAGATCGGACATGGAGACTGCTTTCTGTTTTTCTTTTTTCAGTGACTTGCTTTTAGCATGTTTTGACATGAATCTAACTTAAGTCTGAATTACCTTCCTTTAACGTACCGGGGGCTGCTTCCCTTTATCTGTTATCAAATGGTTAATGTGCAGCCGTGTATGCTGCATAAACTGCAGAAAAACATTCAGCAGAGACATTTGCTTTATGAAGATTCCTGAAATTTTTGGTTGCCCCGAAAGTTTTAAAGTAAGGGAATAATATTGCAGCTATGAAATGCTCGTTAGGCTTTCCTTTGTTTGGAGAAACCAAATAAAAGGAAATCATTGCTACCTCTTCCATCAGACATTAGTCCATAATAATCATTAAAAGAGAGAGAAGCTATTACCCACAAAACATTTGTGCTGAAGAACTTAAGATTTAAACCAAATTAAAGTTTTACAAACACACTTAGACAACTGCCCTAAACTATTGATACTTAATTCTCAAAGAGTAAACATCAGTTTTGCAACAAACTATATTTTTACCTATTTGCACTGATATATACTTAATCTCCTGCACAGTTTTCAACATACATAACTTTGTTATAAATTATATAAACAAAGTTATAACTAGTAGCACGAGTTTGTTAAAAGCAGATGATGCCAAACCAATCTTATTTCATTTTTTGATAAAGTGATTAAACTAGTAGACCAGTGAATTGCTGTGGACGTAATATATTTAGATTTCAGTAAGGCATTTGATAAAGTAGACCACAACCTACTACTTGGTAAGCTACGGTAGAAAAAGATGGAATAGACAACATCACCATCAGATGGATCTGTAGCTGGCTGGCAAACTGTACTCAACAAGTAGTCCTCAAGGGCACTACATCTTCATGGAAAGAAGTAAGCAGTGGGGTACCACAAGGTTCTGTCTTAGGCCTAGTACTCTTCAATATCTTCCTCAATGACTTAGATGAGGGAATTGAAGAGGAACTCATCAAAGTTGCAGATGACACCAAACTGGCAGGTGTAGCCAACACCCTAGAAGACAAACTCAGGATCCAAAAAGATCTTGACAAACTTGAAGAATGGGTCCTATCCAACAAAATGAATTTCAATGTGGAGAAAAGCAAAGTTTTACATTTAGGCAGGAAAAATCAAAGGTACAAGTACAGATTGGGCGAGACCTGGCTTAAAAACAGTAACTATGAGAGGGACCTTGGAGTCCTAGTGGATGATCACTTGACTATGAGCCAGCAGTGTGCAGCAGCAGCCAAAAAAGCTAATATAATCCTGTGTTGTATAAACAGAGGTATAGAATCAAGATCACACAAACTATTAGTACCGTTTTATAAAACCCTAGTAAGATCACACATGGAATACTGCAACCAATTTTGGTCTCCATACTACAAAAAAGATGTTGAGACCTTGGAAAAAGTTCAGAGAAGAGCAACTAAAACGATCAAAGGCCTGGAGACTAAAACATACAAAGAACGGCTGCAGGATTTAGGTTTAGCTAGTTTAAAGAAAAGAAGAAATAGGGGAGATATGATAGCAGTATTCCAGTATTTGAGGGACTGCCACGAAGAAGAGGGGGTCACGTTATTCACCAAAGCATCAGAGGGCAGGACAAGAAACTGATCAAAGAAAGAAGCAACCTGGAATTAAGGAGAAACTTCCTGACAGTGAGGACAATTAACCAGTGGAACAGCTTGCTGGAGATTTTTAAGATGAGGCTAGACAGTCACTTGTCTGAGATGGTATAGGTCCTCCTGCTTGAGCAGGGGGCTGGACTAGAAGATCTCCAAGGGCCCTTCCAGCTCTATTCTATTCTAAGAATATTGTCCCATGAAGTCCCATAACAGACTCTGAAGAGATGTTTGGAAGCTTCCAGAACTAGAAATGTCTCCCTACATCAGGGGTTCTCAACCTTGGTAACTTTAAGACTTGTGGACTTCAATTCCCAGAATTCCTCAGCCAGCAAAGCTGGCTGAGGAATTCTGGGAGTTGAAGTCCACAAGTCTTAAAGTTGCCAAGGTTGAGAACCCCTGCCCTACATCTTTGCTTGGAAAATAGATTGATTTACAAAAAAGGTATTTAGCACTTAATATTACTATGTCAATGTATGGACTTCAACTATCAAAATTCAACTGGGATTTGAAGTCTACATATCTTAAAGCTGCTGAGGTTCAGAAACATTATACTAAATAATGGACAATATAACACACGTCTTGCCAGAAGATTTGTAATGTATGAAAAGGTACATTGTTTGGCAAAGGGGAAAACATCTTTAAGAGCCAGGTATTAACTAAATTAAATAAAGGTTTTGGTGGACAGCTCGATGAAGATGTCAACCCAATGCACAGCAGCAGTAAAAAAAGCAAATTCCATGCTTGGCATGATTAGGAAGGGAATCGAAAATAAGTCAGCAAGTGTTGTATTGCCTCTGTACAAATCGATGGTGAGACCACACTTGGAGTACTGTGTACAGTTCTGGTCACCGCACCTCAAGAAGGATATAATGGAACTGGAAAAGGTGCAAAAAAGGGCAACAAGAATGATCAAGGAAATGGAGCGCCTCCCTTATGAAACCAGATTGCAACGCCTTGATCTCTTCAGCCTTGAAAGACGGCGTTTAAGGGGTGACTTGATCGAAGTGTATAAAATCATGCATGGGATAGAAAAGGTGGATAGAGAAAAATTCTTTTCTCTATCACACAATACCAGGACAAGGGGGCACTCCCTAAAGCTCATAGCTAAGAAAGTGAGGACAAATAAAGGGAAATATTTCTTCACCCAGAGGGTGGTTGATTTATGGAATTCACTTCCAGAAGGGGTCGTGACAGCTGTCAGCCTTGACAGCTTCAAGGCAGGGCTAGATAGATTCATGGATGCAAAGTGTATCGGTGGTTATTAAAACGGATGTCCATGTGCCGCCTCTATGTTGGTTGAGGCAGGCAGGATTCCCTTGAGTACCATTTGTTGGGGGTCAAGGGAAAGGGAGGGTTTTGCCTTCTCTTTCTGCTCAAGATCCCCATGTACAATTGGTGGGCCACTGTGTGACACAGAATGCTGGACTCGATGGGCTTTGGCCTGATTCAGCATGGCTCTTCTTATGTTCTTATGTTCTTAAATAAAAATTCCAATAGACATGAAATGCAATATAAGTTTACTTTTTTATTAGTCCTTTGTTTTGAACTTTTTACAATATTGCATTTCATGTCTATTGGAATTTTTATTTAAGAACATACACACATATATACTGTATATTGCTAAAAATCACATAATAATGTTAAAAGTTTACGATCTTGTGTGGCCACATTACTAGCTATCCAGGGCTGCATGAGGGCC
Source organism: Bothrops alternatus (assembly GCA_034064705.1). Classification (NCBI taxonomy): domain Eukaryota; kingdom Metazoa; phylum Chordata; class Lepidosauria; order Squamata; family Viperidae; genus Bothrops; species Bothrops alternatus. The sequence continues at coordinate 17,069,073 of JARGCV010000104.1, read as the reverse complement.
ACAGTTTGCACATGCCTGTTTTAGAACCTGACTTGGTTCTGCATGACTCTTACTTTGCTTTTCTTAGATCTTTGGGAGAGAAAAAAAAAGCAGCCAGCAGCTGGAAACTGGGCCCAAATGAAATAAGAGATAAATGATAGCCTGTGGTTTGGCCTTAAAACATTGAAATAAGTGTGTCATAAGCATTTCTGTGGTAGAAATACTTATTCAGGCATTTTTAATATGCCTTCTAGCATTAGTACAACTGTTGTACTGCCAAGAATACTTTTGAGTCAACCTTTTTTCTCTATCAGATGAAAATCTGCTTGGATGAGCTTTGAGGATTTTGGGGGTTATGGACTGATACAGTTTTCCATTTTTTCATTCCTGTTTCTCTTGGTTATATTTCTGGAAAGAAATAGTTACATTACAAATTAAAAGAAATTGATACTTTAATCCTAAAAGGCTTTGGAGTAGAAGACACCTCAGGTTTTTTTAAAAAAAGAATTGATCTACTAATGATCTCTTTTATTACAATGTAATTTATGCACTGCTATATTTGGACTGAACCAGACAGTTGCCCCAAACATCTAAAATAACATAAAATCTCAAAGATCAGCAAACTGATCATATGTGGGAGTTACTCATGACAGCATATAAGAGACCAGCTTTCATTATTTCAGTTAGAATAATGTTAAATTCTTTTGTATTGATTCTCCTATATTTGCTTCCCCATCCAATCTCTTATTTTCCTTTGGTATATCAAAAGATTGTAAGACTGAGTTTTCTTTTAATAAGTGAACCTTGTCTGAGTTTTGACACAGTTGGATTTTGTAATTCACATTAGTTCAGCCATTTATTTATTTATTTATTGAGGGAGGCAGCCTTGTACATTTATATATTCCTCCATTAAGTACAATGCCTAACTAAATAATCCTTAATAAAGGATTACTCAGGAGAGAGGGGCTTCTGGGAAGGGGCCACTGGATCAATGTCCCTTGTTGCGGGGAGAGTTTCAACATTGATAAACTTTAAGCAATTGTTAAAATCTTCTCTCTTCACTGTTTCTGTCTGGTTAGTGTTCAAATTGAATATTGTGAATATATTTTCTGGGTTTTATTTATATATCCCACTATAATCTGAATTAATTCTCAGCTGTGAACTGGTGAATATTTTTATCTGTTGTGTCATTTATATTTCACTATTTACATTAATTTTAATCTTCAAAAGATTTTAAGGTATGGTGACAGAGAAAGTGAAGGGGGACCCCAGTGACTGAATTTGCACATTATCTTTCCCGCAAACTCACCTTTATAGATTAATTTGATGTATTAGCCCATCCACTAGATACCCTAAATCAGTGGTGGCAAACCTATGGCACACATGCCAGGGGCGGCACTCAAAGCTCTCTCTGTGGGCATGCGCACCATGCCCCAGAGATGGCAACCATCCCTCTTCAACCAGCCGCCCACTAACTCACCGAGGTCCCACATGGCTGGATGCATCCCAGCACAACTAGTTTCTCTCCCCCCATCCCATCCCTCCTGGCCTTGAATGCTCTCTTTTTCCCAGGCACAACCCACTGCATCGCCTCTTCAGCTGTTGGCCGTCTGTCCAGTTCAGAGGCAGCTTCTCTGAACTGCTGGCAGCAGGCTGCGGAGCTCCAGAGTGTGTCGTTCGAGGTGCTGGCAGGCTGTGGCTGCTGACAGACACTGTCGACCTCCATGCGCTCGCTGGCCTCTATGTGCGGGGGCCGATGGTGTCAGGCAGCAGCTTCCCTGGTCCCTGCCTCACCTTGCCCTGTGACAATGGCACCCCCGCCCTGCCTCGCCTCACCCTGCAGGACAAGTCTCTTGCCCACCGCCCCACCTGCCAGAGACCTCCTGGATCTTCCCCATCCTTGCCTGGTCCCCACAGGCATCCCTCCCCACGAGCAACATCGAAGTGACCACGCTCACCTTGGCCACACCTACCCAGTCTGCCATGACCACCACAGCCACACCCACCAGTGGGCCATGCCCATCTGGCACCCAGCGATAAATAAGTGGGTTTTGGGTTGCAGTTTGGGCACTCGGTCTCTAAAAGGTTCGCCATCACTGCCCTAAATGATTTCTGTAACATGCAGCAGTGGAAGTCAATAAAGTTGTAATAATGCTGGAAGATTGCTAGAGGCGGATCAGGAGAAGGAAAATAGCTGAGTGGCAAAGTGCAAGTTTATGTGCAAAAGCTTCCATGCTAGCACCCAGGATTTGTATGAAGCCATAATAAAGTGCTGTCAGTACTTGTAGACACCAATGATCTTGGTGTAAGATAATTCCTTATGTTTATATTAACTTCATTAGTATTTGAGAACATTCATGGAGTTTATTCAGGTCCAGGTCAACTTGCTGAAAATGTTTGGTCTACTTAATTTGTTTTTTAAATCATTTGTTGAGAAATTGCAAGAGGCTGAGTAGTGAGTAGATATCAAACAGAGAGTGATGAATGGTCTGTCTTAGGTTGAGTGAGTTCATGAGGCTGAACTCAGTTCTGAGCAAGCAATTTTCCAGGCTAAGGTCATAACAATTATGCAACACTTGTTAGGGATTGATCTCTGCTTCAGGGGAATACCGCTATCCGTAACTGAAGACAGAAACTCAGTGAAATGTCTAATTTTGCAAGAGAAATGAAAAACAGAATTCTGTTTGAGTTCTTAATGTCTCTAGGAGGTTTGATCCATCATATTTGTAGATCATAAGGTTTGGAAAGTTGTTCTAAAGAATAACAAAAAAGCATGAGAAACCTCTTTAAGTTGTTAGTTTTAAAATATTTAATTGGAGTTTCATAATATTACATGAGGTGCATATTGACTGATTTTATTTGTAGACTGTTACATTGTACATATATTTCAATTATAATGCTTAAGATCAAGAAATAACCCATCCTAAAATGCTGGTTCATTCCTCCTAGATTGTGTGCTGCATACTATGGGATGGGTGAGGAAGAGAACAGATATACCTCTCAGCTTAAGGATGTGTATGACAGCTGTGATGCTACAGGCACTGGGTATTTGGATAAGGAGGAGCTGACTGAGCTGTGCCACAAACTACATCTGGAAGGAGAGCTCCCCTTACTTCTGGAAACACTTTTGGGGAATAACCAGCTTACCCGAGTAAGTAACTGCAAGGCTTCTGCACCTGAATATTACATTCTTGAGTTCCCAACACAGCATCTTTTTGGCATTTAGGTTAAAGCTGTATCTCTTTTCTCTCTTCTCCTTCCCATTCACCTTTTAAAATCTAGTTCTTGGTATTTTGTATCCCATCAGATCATCCCAAACACAAGCACTCAGGCATGCTGGCGGTATTACTGGAGCTTCAGAACTGTATGAAAAGCTGCAGGGTTGGAATCTGGCTAATCTCCAGGGGGATGATATTCCAAAGAATGGGCACCACAATAGAAAAGGCTTTCTTTCTGCAAGTGACTAAAATATGAGTCACTTGCAGCAGAGTGTCTTGGTTCAAGAATGGGCACAATTGGTACACAATATGAAACTCTGCAGAAGCCCTCCTGGCTATGGCTATCATCTGTTTTTCAAATATAAATTCAGAAGGACTGCCAGATTGTGCACAGGTTCTGTTCAGAGAAGTATAATCCTGTTCAGAACCAACAGTGGAAAATCCCTTGAACTTGGACGATCTAAAATCCAGAGCCACTGAGTCCCCATCTAGACTCCCATAGTCTCCAGACACCAGGACACAGCTTAGTTTGAGCAGAGTGGAGATATAAAACTGGGTAATATGTGCATACTGGTGTTACCTCACTTGGTGCCATCAATGATCTTGCCCCATGACTACATATAAATATTAAAGTAACAAGAGAGAGTAACAAGCCTTGCAGAATCCCAGAAAATAGGATTATGGGGTTATGGTTCTAGATTTCTCCCCCATCGACACAACTGTAGCTAGTCCCAGAAGCTGAGCATGTTGGGTTAACCCAATTGCAGTCTAAGTGGTAATAAAAATAGTTTTATTACCAAGTGGTAATAAAAATGGTATGTTTATTGTATTGGCTGAGCCAATTCCAGTGTACTGTATAATTTTTACAGGTGGTGTTTCCTTTGAGACAGTACTCAAAGATAAGGTTTGGAGTTCTGGGATTAAATATTATTTTCTCACCTTCTGGAATCAAGGAGAAGAGCACAGATGTTTCTAATTCAACTTAATGGCATGTTATGTTATGACGTTAAGTTATTCAAGTTAAATAGCCACCCAGCTGCCTGTCACTTATATAGTAATGACAGTGCAATGCTATCTAGAATTAGAAGCTGCTAGTTCCTTTCTCTTCATCACAAGAAGTGAGGAAAGTAAGTACTTGATCTTGAAAGTTGCCATAGTTTGCACTGTGAACCATAATTCAGATGGGAGGATTGTCTGCAGGCAGTAGATACGGTATATTCTATTTTTTTCACTTTGGAAACGGTAATGTCAGCCAATTTCTTTTGATGCAGAACATAGGTTCTATTCTTTAGGACTTTAGGTAGGCTTGTACTATCCAGACTAATATATTGTGTATAGTAATGTATAATATTCCTCATTGTTTCCCACCATTGAGCTATAAATAATTACCTTTTTTCTGTCCTTCTAATTTGTAGTCTGGCCAGTTGTTCTCTTGAATTGACTGAGATAATTATCCCCATACATAGGTGTTATTGAAAGACTGCTGCAAGTAGAAGTAAACTTAATATTTCTAGTATGGAAATGGTGCTCCCCAAAGTCTGACTTTACCTTCTTCTTTTTCTTGCTACAAAGAATAAGCGAAATAGTTCTGATAGATCAGCGGTTCTCCAGCATGGGTGGATTCCGAATCCACCTATGGGTTGTCTCAGTCTACCGCCCAATCAGAAGACTAGGTCCGAAATTTAGCTCCGCCTCCTGGCTTCCTTCCCCAGTTTTTTCCTAGTCTGAAGCCCAAAAACAGCTCTTCTCGGTAGCTCCGTAGAAAGAAGGTTTTTTCGCTTAAATAAGGACTGGTAACGTATATTTTTTAAAGGAATTTTTTAGTTAATCAATTGGACAGACGAAATTTAGGGAAGTTTTTACCTTTTTTGGTTTTGGACGATTCGTCGGTCCACTTCTTCCTCCTCCCCGTCGGGAACGCGAGGGCGACCGCCCAGGGCCCTGAGCCTTGGGAGAGAAACAGGGAGCTGCAAGGGAAACAGTCCTGGTCTCCCGTCTGAGCCCAGAAAGCGGACAGGAACCCCACCGGATCGACAGGCCTCGAGGAAGAGGACGTCGCTGGAGATCGTCGACCGAATCGTCGCAGAAATAGCGGTGGACCTCTACAACAAACCGCAAGTGGGGTTTATTGGAAGCGGGGAGGAGGCCGCCGGGCCACCGGGCTGGTGGCGAGAGGCGGGAGGCGTCTTTAGCCCAGCGGGTAGACCAGGGCCGGTAGGAAGCAGCCACCGCGTGGTCGGGAGCACAGAGCTCCGACCAAAAAATTGGCGCGGTGGCCATTTTGGAAAAGGGGAGGTCCCGGCTACTGGTGCGAATCGCCATCTTGCAAGGGGGCGTCGCCGGACAGTCCCAGCCGCCTGATTGGTTTTCAGCGCTAGGGCGCGAAAACTCTTGCAAGAAAAGAGGGCGGGCAAGCCTCTTTGTTTTCCTCCTGTCGGGCCTGGGCCTAGGGAGACAGGCAGCCACCGGCTGGCAGAAGTGAAGGAATTCACCGGCCTAGGTAATAATCGAGTGATCGAGAGCCGGTGGTTGGAGAGAGTGTGTGTACGGAGGAGTGTGTGGGCACCGGAACTTTTTTAACAGTTCCATAGGAGGACGGCCAAGCCAGAGGGACTCGTGGGAGGACCTACGGACCACGTCCACACCAAGGTCGTGCAAGAGTAGGGACTCAGTCCCTCTAGCGTTGCCGACCTCTGCCAGGCCAGCCAGCTACCGGGACAAGGCCCTAGTCAGAGCATGGCCATGGCAGATGGCACCTCGGCTCAAGGCTCAGCGCCTCCAACGTCACCTCCTCGCAGACCGGAGGAACCGGGGGGAGGCAAGAAGAAGGCCAAGACGAAGCATCTAACTGAGCCTTCAAAGGCAGCTGAGCGTCAGGCCATGAGGAGGCACCAGGCCTTGGAGAAGGAGTTTGCCAAGGCCCAGAGGAGCAGAGCCAGCGGAACAGAGAGATCAGATCTGGCTCTCATGGAGACTCCAAGCGCCTTTGGTCCCTCGGGAGCCACCGGACAGGGATCCAGGGAATGGTTTCCCAGGGGGGAGACGGAAGGCGAGTTGTCCCCCATATCGGTGCCATCATCACCAGCACACTCGGAACCCACAACCAGCCAGGAGACTGGACGTAGAGGTAGGAAACAAACAAGGTCTGGTAAGTGGTCTTCCCAGCTTCACTCCATTTTACAGGAGGTCCTGGAACATATCCGGCCCTCGAGGAGTGAGTCGCCTCCTCAAAGGGCTCACACACCTCGGAGACAGGCCCCCCGGGGGGGGACAAGGTAGTGTTCCATGACTCTGACATATCTGAAGCTTCTTCACAGGTGGCAGACGAGGAGCTGGAGGAGTGGGATGAAGAGGGTGCCCCTCTGTCAGAAAATGAGGAAACTGAGCAGCAAGCGTCTCAGGTTTCAGGTCTTTTTGACCACTCCAATTTTACCCCCCTCTTACTAAAAATATGCTCCGCACTCGATATGCCAGCTAAGACAAGAGAGACCAGACCACTGTCCTCAGAGGAGGAGGACGCTAAGGATCCCCTGATGTCCTCACCGGTGTCGGAGGTCATACAGGTTCCTTGCACAAAGGTCTTTAGGTCATCGGTAAGGTCCCAGTGGACAAACCTGGGCGCTATCCCTTCACCAAATGGCATTGAGAAGAAGATGTTTAATGTATGCAGCCCTCTGGCTTCGCTTATAGAGGTGCCACAGGTGGACGCACCACTAATTTCTCTTTTTTCTTCCTCAGCCATTCCAGGTGACATGTCAGAGGCAATGAGGGCGGAGGAGAAGAAGGTAGAACTCTCCCTCCGCAGAGTACACCACTCATCGGCCTGGGCCATTAGGGCCTCGTCCACGGCATCTGTTTTTTCCAGGGCCGCAATTAGGTGGCTGAGGGAACTACAGGCAAGCGTTCCGGCAGACCAGGTACGCATACAGCAGACGTTGACCAAGCTGCGCATGACAGCGGAGTTCACGGTGGACGCCACAATGTTTGCTTCACGATACGCGGCCAGGGCCATAGCAGGTACAGTAGCAGTCAGGAGACTCACATGGCTTAAAAATTGGAAGACAGACCTGAAGTCAAAGTGGCGCCTGGCCACATCTAAGTATTCAGGATCGAAGCTATTTGGAGCAATCCTGGATCCTTACGTGATTGAGGACAAGACCAAAAGAAAGGTGTTAGCACACCCCTCAAAAAAGACAGATAGGGCAGGCCAGGAGTTCCGTAGACAGGCTCCCCGCCAGAACGGGAGCGGGGAATGGAGACAGCCCTTTCAAGGGGGACGGTCCTGGGAGGGGCCCAGAACTCCGCGCACCCTCCCATACAGACAGGAACGCGGCCAGGACCGTCCAGCCTCTGGCAGGGGCCAACCTTCCAAACGCCCCTTTAAAGGGGGAGGAGGCCGGCCCTACAGACGCTTCAAGTGACGCCTGGGGCAGTCCCATCGGGGGCCGTCTGGCGTTGTTCAGCGAAGCATGGCAGACGACCACGACGGATGCCTGGGTCAGGGAGACAGTAGCCCAGGGCCTAGCGATAGAATTCTACTCCGCTCCTCCGGATCACTTCATAGGGTGCCCGGTGTCACGCAACAAGGCCAAGGTGGGCCTTCTGGATCAGGCCATAAGGCATCTGGAGGAAATAAAGGCGATAGAGCCGGTTCCTCCAGGGCAGGAGGGACGGGGGTTTTACTCCATCCTCTTCCTGGTACCAAAGTCATCCGGGGATTGGCGGGCCATTCTAGATCTCAAACGTCTCAATCACTATGTAGTGTACAGGAAGTTCAAGATGCAATCCCTCAGGTCCATCCTGGCCAGCATTCGAAGAGGGGATCTGCTATCATCCATAGACCTCACAGAGGCCTACCTACACATCCCGATAAGGTTGGAACACAGAAGGTTCCTCAGGTTTTGTTACAGGGAACGACACTACCAGTACAGGGCCCTGCCGTTCGGCCTGTCCTTGGCACCTCGGGTGTTCACGAAGATCCTGGCAGCCTTGGGAGCGCATCTACGCATGATACCGGTAAGAGTCCAATGCTATTTGGACGACATCCTGATCCTGTCGGGCTCTCACCAGGCAGCCCTGACAGACATCCGGCTCATCATAGACACCCTCCAGACCCATGGCTTCTCAGTAAACCACAAGAAAAGCCAGCTCACACCATCAAGGAGGCTCCTACACCTGGGGGCCATCATAGACTCAGAACAGGGAATGGTTTACCTTTCACAGGAGCGACAGGAGAGCCTGAGGAAGCTAGCGCTTCAGATAACACAGAGAAGGATGGTCTCCATAGTACAGCTCTCCCAGCTCCTGGGAAAGATGATTTCATGCCTCGGAATTGTTCCGTGGGCAAGGCTTCACTCCAGAAGTCTCCAATGGCTTCTGCTCCCCTACCAAAGGCAGAACCAGAGCGCTTCGCTCAAGAGAGTCAGGGTCCCACCCCAGGTCATAGCATCCCTCAGATGGTGGAGGTCAGGCGCCCTAAGAAGGGGCACCCCGCTCAGGGAACCCGACAGGATCACAGTCACGACCGACGCAAGCCTGTTCGGGTGGGGGGCCCACTCCAGGGACAAGATAGCCCAGGGGAGGTGGAGCACAGAGGACCTACGTCACAGGATAAATTGGCTCGAGCTGAGGGCCATACACCTGGCCCTGCGCAAATTCTCATCCCACTTGTCAGGGAGTCACGTGCTAGTCCTGACGGACAATGTAACAGCAAAGGCACACGTAAACAAGCAGGGCGGGACCAGGTCAGCAGCTCTCATGCGGGAGGCCAGGGAGCTGGGCCTTTGGGCAGAACAGCACCTGGCCTCGCTCAGGGCAGAACACATATCGGGGGAGGCAAACCAGCAGGCGGACTCCCTCAGCAGAACCACGGTAGACCACGCGGAGTGGAGGCTAGCCCCAAAACTGTTCGAGGCAATCTCGGACAGGTTCGGCCGGCCTTGCCTGGACCTCTTCGCGTCTCCAACAAACACTCAAACTCAGCGTTTCTTTTCCAGGTTCCAGATGCAGGGAGCGGAGGGGACGGACGCGCTCAGATGCAGGTGGCCCCAGGGGCTCCTGTACGCCTTCCCTCCTCCACCCCTAATACAGGCGACAATCCGCAAACTGATTCTGGAACAGGCGGAGGTGATACTAATTGCTCCTTACTGGCCGAGACGTCCATGGTTCGCAGACCTAGTAGACCTATCACTCTCGCCAGTGTGGAAACTCCCTCCGAACCAGGTTTCTCTGAGCCAAGGGAAACTCCAACACCCAGATCCACAATGGCTCCAACTAGCCGCCTGGCACTTGAGCGGGAGGGTCTGAGTAGGCAGGCTTTCTCAGAGGAGGTCATTTCGGTCATCCAGGATGCCCGCCGACCCTCCACCAATAGGATCTATGACGCCACCTGGAGGAATTTTTCCTCCTGGTGCAGCAGGAGGGGGTTAAACCCCTTGTCCGTCACTATCCCTGACATCCTCCAGTACCTGTGGGAGGGCATGAACAGGGGTCTAGCCACCAATACCATCCGTAGACAGGTAGCAGCTCTACAGACGGTTCTGGTCTGTGAAGACCGGGGAACCCTGTCACAACACCCAGCGGTGAGTGCCTTCCTAAAAGGGGCCGCTACGAGACGGCCTCCTGTGGTCCACCGTTTTCCGTCCTGGGATTTACACAAGGTGTTACAGGCGCTAACCGAGGCTCCTTTCGAACCAATGGGAACCAGTTCACTCCGTTTCCTGACGCTGAAGGTGGCCTTCCTCGTGGCGATCACCTCGGCACGACGGATCTCGGAGTTGGGGGCTCTTTCAGTTCGCCCGGACCTGCTCACGTTCGCAGAGGGCAGGGTAACACTGCGGCTGGACCCAACCTTTATTCCCAAGATCAACACATGGTTCCACAGGTCCCAGGAACTGATTCTTCCAGACTTCTGTCCGAATCCCACGCACCGTCTGGAGAGACAGTGGCACACATCAGACGTACGCAGGGCTCTGCGTCACTATGTCACTAGAACAGCAACCTTCAGGAGATCGGAGGCGCTGTTCGTTTCCTATCATCGTTCTTCCAAGGGTCTGAAGGTATCTTCCTCGACCATTGGGAGGTGGATCAAGGCATGCATAGCAAAGGCCTATGAATCATTGGACCTGCAGGTACCATCCAACATCACAGCTCACTCCACAAGGAGCGCGGCCACATCGGCAGCTTGGCGCACCCAGGCGCCACTGGAGGAAATTTTCAGAGCGGCCACGTGGGCCTCTCCGTCCTCTTTTGTTAGAAATTACAAGATTGATCAATTTGCTGCAGCTGAGGGTTCGTTTGGCAGAAGGGCCCTGCAGCAGATAGTCGAGTCCTAGCAAGAGATAGCCTAGACCCCCACCCAAAGGGACTCATGAGGGCTTGGGTACGTCCCATAGGTGGATTCGGAATCCACCCATGCTGGAGAAGAAGCGTTGGTCTTACCTGAACGTCTTTTCTCAGCATGGGGGGATGGAGAATCCACACCCTCCTCTAACTAGTCTAGGCAGGAGTTTTCTCTTACAGGACACTGAAATGGAGCTACACGGTCCGACCTGATGAGGAGCTTCGCCTGTCAAAAACTGGGGAAGGAAGCCAGGAGGCGGAGCTAAATTTTGGACCTAGTCTTCTGATTGGGCGGTAGACTGAGACAACCCATAGATGGATTCTCCATCCCCCCATGCTGAGAAAAGACGTTCAGGTAAGACCAACGCTTCTTCTCAACCTTTTTCAGGCCGTGACCCTGACATGTCAAGCGCTACCCCCTGTGCCACGCATGCGTGGTGCTACCCCCTGCGCCGTGTATGCATGGTGCTGCCCCCTGCGCCGGCCGAGGCGTAGGCCGCCATCTGTTCGGGGCAGCGGCAGGCAGGCCCAGGCACTCCTGGGCGGCCGCGGCAGCGACGGCGCAGGGCGACCACGGGCTGGGCCACCAGCTGGCCCAGCCCAAGGGAGGTAAAAAACCCGCCGGGCCCCACACGGGCCAAAAACCCTCCCTGTGCCCGCCGGCCTCCCACCTCCCACCCCTGGCCCTCTTTTACTTACATTTTTAGTAGTTGCTCAGCAGGGAGGGGTGGAAACTTCCAGACAGCTGGCCTTCGCTGCAGACAACTTGCAGCACCGTTTGCAGACTGGGACTTTTGGCGGGCTCAGCAGGGCAGAGACAGCCTGGACAATTCCTATTGGCTTTTGAAAGCCAATAGAATTAGACTCTATTCAAGAGAGTCTATTTTATTGGCTTTCAAAAGCCAATAGAATAAGAGGGAGTAGCACAACTAAGGAAAAGGGGGAAAAATCGCGGACTGTGTTGTTTGGCGACCCCCATGAAATGGTCGTTCGACCCCAAATGGGGTCGCGACCCACAGGTTGAGAACCGCTGTGATAGATGATGGTGCCCTGGTTTCCCATTACCCAATGGAATGAAAAATATATTAATAGATAGTAATGTATTTTCAAGCAACCTTCAAAACAATGGATTATTTTAATAAAAATATTACTAATTGTGTAGCAATAAATATGCAGTGTAGCTGTACTGTTTCCATGGGAAGTCTCGGCATTTGCATATGATGCGATATGATCCCTTAAACTATATAGTACAACTAAACTGATTTATGAGAAACAACTCTTCTTGAAATATTGGTAACTGAAAGAGAAGCGAGCTAAGCTTAATTGATGGATTTTCCAGCTTTGAAAACTTCTGATAACCAAAGTACAGAACATTAATGGAAGAAGCATTAGAGCACAGCAACCAGCATTCCCTTTCTAGTCATCCAATTTGTTCGCTAACAAATAAATATGGAATCTATAGCTAGTTTGCATAATATAATAAATCAGATGTGATGTTAATCTTGAGAAAGTTACTTACCCAGTGTTGGTATACTAGATGATGCAGCAAATCCTGCATATGGCAGAATTAGAAGAGCAGAGATGTCACTTCTGGTTCCGGTTCGCGGCATCTCTAGTCGCACGAGGAGACTCATCTCCTCATCGGCTAGCTTTCCCTCCGCCGGCAGACCCTTATGCGTGTCAAAAGTCGCCCTGGAGGGTGTGACTTCTGTCGAGGAGGCTCTGCTTGGCTGCTGAGGAGCGGCGGCTCCTTTAGCTGTCTGAGCTATCTCTGAGGGCCGATGGAGAAGAAGATCGGCCAGTAAAATGGCCGATCACCCTGCTGCTTCAAACCGCAAGTCAAAGAACATCTAAGCTGTAAGAACCTCCGTGGTGAATCCAGGTGAGATTTTTCTTTGCTACTCTCTCTATTCTATTTTGTTTTTGGTACCTGAAAGAGCCTTGTTGGAATTATTTCCCTGGCTTGAAAAGGCAGCTTCTACATTCTTTGGGAAGAAAGGCGTTCTATAAAAATAAAACAAAATTCTAAAAACTATACTTACTTTTATATTTTTGGGGGTACAGAAGAAAAAAGTTTTTTTCTTCTCTTTTTAAGAACTGTACTATCATCCTATTCTGGAAGATTATTTCTTTTTCACATTATACTTTAAAAGATAGAAAAAGGGAAATGGTGTTTGGAAAAGACCTTTTTTAATTTACTGAGGACATCTAGTGGCAAAAATTTAATACTGCAACTTTGGCTACTTGGCTTGAAAATGGCTGACCTTCAAAATAAGCTGGGTAGGTATGGGAATTGTGGTGGTGGATATTGCCTAAATTATATCAAATATAGCCTCCACAAAGAAGAAAAAAGAGACTCTTTTTGATCACTATCAAAATGGAGAAACCTCAATCACAATTAAACTGTACACTTATATTGGAAAAGATCTATGAGGCTACTGCAGAAATATGTGCTACAATGAAAAAGTTTACTACAGAACTAAGATCCAGAAATTTTACTTCAAACGTTCAAATGGATGTTCAGGCTACATCTGACTATGGTATAAATAAAAACATACTAGAAGAGGAATCAACAGAGATAAAAGAGGAACTTATAAATCTTCCATCTGCAAATTAGAGGAACAGAAGAAGCAAAGACAGATTTCAAAGTACAAAGCAACGATGCTTCAAGGAGGAGAGAAATAGATGTCTAATGAAGAGGATGGGATTTCTATCATTTCAAAGGTTACTGCAAGCAACAAAAATAGATCTACTGGCTGAAAGGGAAGCATCCTTATGGAAACCTGTTTGACACAGAAAAAAACCCAGAATTAGACTGAAAAGAGAAATTTAAAATTGTGAAGTGGATTAAAAGGCAACGTTGGACTTATGGATTGTTTTAAGGATTATGATTTAGAGTTAAAAGCAAGAAAATATATATATATATATATACGAGGGTGATTTTTAGAATAGATATTTTAAATATATTAATAATACTTTTGGAATAGTAGATTTATTTTGATGAAAATTATGTATTGGAATTGAAAAAATCTTGATTTTTTTAGATTGGGATGGTTTTAATAATTAATGGAGTGTTTTAGATTAGTTAGATGATCTTTTTGTACAATAACATAGATGTGATATGGTATGATAATCAATTGGATGAAATTTGAAGTTTGTGTAATGAATTGAAGTGAATTAAGGTTGAACATTATTTTTTAATTAAGATAGCTATTGTGTAGTGGAATAAGAAATAAATGAGATTGGTGATAAAAGGAGAGATGAGAGAAATTAAGAACTAGAATACATCTGGAAGGGATACCTGAATTGATAACTGTTGATTTAAAGTTAAATTTGATTTTGGTAATTGTAAACTGATAAAGTTTTAAAACAGGTTTAATAGTAATAGAAATTTAATTTAGAAATGGAATATTTTAAATGTATTATGTTATTTGAGGGAAATAGAGAGGAGACAATGAATGTATTAAGTTGAGTTGTTTATTTATGTTTTTACTTTTGAATGTCTGATTACCCAAACACCACGGTGTGTCCTGAGTACTTTTTCTTAAAAATTAAAAAACCAATAAAATATTTTTTTAAAAAAAGAGCAGAGATGTTACAGCCATCATTCCTCTATATCAGAAAGCTGAAAGAAAATTTAAGACAACTACCCCTACTCAAGCAGGGTCTAACTATATCACTGCCTAGTATGTTTGTATCAGTCAGTTCTTATGAGGTCTCATGAAGCTGCAGGAAACTATGCTCAGCTTTTCTCTTTCTCTTTGATCTCTGTAATGTGGTTACATACATTGGATTTCATGCAAAATCAGCAATATTTGAATTCCTGGGATTACTGCAAGCTACACTTGTGTTCCTCTTGTAAAAGCTGGTGTAAGTAGTAAATATTGACACCCCTGCTCTATTGGATTAAAAAAAATGACCTAAGGAGTAGACAGGCTTCAAGATGCCTTATATCCCTAAAGGGATTGGTATTTTTTTCCCACATGCTCTGGCCCAGCTTCCTTTGTCTGGTTCAGATGACATTTTTCCTTTTGTTTCCTTAACTTGTTTTTTTCTCATCTTCCTCCCTGAAGAGATGTTCTAGACAGGATTCCTGGCTTTTTGACCTCTCTGCTTAAGTGCCTCCTTCATCTTTAGGTTACGGCAACTTCAACCTAGTCTCACAGCAGTGAGAACAATTTTTTTTTTAAATTCTGCTCAAGACAATTGAACAATGTTTTTCTTCCTATGTCTTACTAGGTTAATTTTGAAGAGTTTAAGGAAGGTTTTGTGACCATATTGTCTTCAACTATCAATCTTGGCCTTTTAGATGATGAGAGCAGCTATCTGGAACCAGGTGAATGAATAATGAAATGCATGAAAAGAGGCTGGTTTTGAATTATAGGGTTCTTGGTGCTCTCTAAGCTTGCTGGTTTTCTTGCAGACTTGTCATTACCAAACTAGGTAATTTCATCACTGCTAGGCTAGTTACCTAATTTGGTAACGAAACATCTGCAAGAAAACCACCAAGCTCAGAGAGCACCAAGCACCCCACAGTTTAACCCCGAGCTACAAATATTCTCTTCTATCTTGTTTTGGATTTTCTGCTTTAAGTTTGACTGTGATATAGCTTAGCCACCAACTGAAGTATCTTATTATGATTTGCTGCCTGATGGATTACTAATGAAACAGTTACCATAGATTGCTTATTGAGGTTGTCTGTATTAATTGATTTCTGAAAATGATAAAAAGTAAGCTTCTGTGCACTTAAATCAATTGTCTTTCTATAATGAAATTCCCAGAGATAAAAACAGAATAGTTATTTTGGAGATATATATTTCTCAAGTTCATGAACAAAAAGTTTAAATGGTTTCCTCTATGTCCTTTCATATCTGTCAGTTAATATAAAGTTTATGTGTGTAAATGGGATACTATCAAGAGGATTGTCTAATTAATTTTATATTCTACCTTTTCTTTGGGATGTCAGGGCAACTTACCTGGGTCTCCCCTTGTTTTATCTCACAATATTCCTGTCAGGTAGATCACACTGAGAATGAAAGATTCGTACATAATGATCACATAATGAGATCCATGGTTGAATAGAGATCTGAACCTGGGTCTCTGCAGTCCTATTTCAATAGTTTTATTTACTGATTTCAACATTTACTTATTTTCTATGTCTTCTACTGTTTTAGTATAACAGATAAAAAAGTAAACTTACAAGTTGCACCTGAAAGAAAAAGGAAGTATAATTTGAGACGGCAATTGGGTGCTGCTGTAAAGCATGAAATCCTTGGAACAGCAGCTGGGAATGAGTTATACTAATAGTGGAAAAAGTGAAGGATTATTGGGGCAATGGTGTTAGAATTGACAAAAAGAAAGAAAAAGTGTTGGATCAGATCCAAATGCCTACTTACCCATCATTCTGTTCTACCTTGGTGAATTAGATGGCTTTAGAAAGTTTCCTGAGAGAATAAGCTTTAGGTTCTTATATGTGTCGTGTGACATCCTCTCAATTGTGCTCACCAACTCTGGGCATAGTTCCATGATGAATGTTTTGAGTGAAAACTTTTATTACTATTCAACAGCACATAGGACTCACGTATAAGTAGCTTACAATCAGTATAATGGCCCTCAATAGCTCAAGATTTTGAACTCATAGTTTGTTGGTTATGTTTTTAAGAGCTTTATTTGGGATCAAAAAGAAGGTGGAGAAAAGGGGACCTATCCCTATTACTGTTTGTATTAGAACTGAAAGTATTTCCAATTCAGTTATTCCAGATGGAACTGAGCCCAAGTATATTACTGAGGCCAAAGGGTATGGCTGCCGGACAAGGCCAGAACTTGAAAGTGCCATATTGGAAACCCCCAAATATTTACAAGAGGAGCAGAGAAATACAAATGTAAAAAGTCAGCTGAGACGTTCAACTTCTTTGGAGAGTGTGGAGGTATTTAAAGAGCTATTTGAAATAGATGTGTTACATTTTACTACCTCTCATGTGTTGTGTTGTGTTGTAATTGTTTCTTTTGTTACATTTGTGATGCCTTGGACTTGATAAGTCTCTGGAATTCTTCAGTATTCTGATTTCTTCCGGATGCTCAGGAAATGCCCCAAGCCTGGCTGGTATTCAACAAAGGTATTGATGTTTCCTAATTTGACAGCCTCCGCAAAAATGAGTTATACAGATCTTGTTTAATGATTGCTCTGTTAGCAACCATTTGGTGGTATATAATAGTGCTGAAAAAGAAAATTTACAATTAGTCCTTGCATTTAATGACCATCACAGGATCTCACACCGTCTCAAGGAAGGTCACATCTCCAACACATTGTCATTTGCCCTATATTGTATATCATGTTAGGCCACTGGAAGAAGTCAGATGCCAATGGGAAGCAGAGTTAATTTGAAGTTGTATTGTATTCACCCTTGCTTTTTCTTTTATTGTTTTTCTATCATTCATTGTGGCTATTAGACTGAATCTATAGAACATTAAATTCTGTTCTCTTTTTTTAGAGTCTCAAATCAGATGAAGAGGCTGAAAACTCAAAAGAAGAACAGCAGCAGATCTTTGAAGGCCAAGGTGGGGCTCAGCAAAAGAATATGTAGTAAACACTGAAACCTGTTTTTTATTGTTTATTTTCTGGAATTTCCACTTTTGCCATCTGATTCAGTAGATGAGCTCAAGATAAAGTTCTAATTAAAAGGCAGAGTATACTCCTTGCAGACAAAGTTTCTCTGATTCAAATTCTGCTCTCCAACTCTAGCCAGAGTGAATAGGAATGGATAAGGTAAACTTATAGACTGAATCCATGGAAGGCAATCCAAGCATAGCAATAGATCTATTTAATTAGCTTAGTTATGTGGGAATCTCTGTCATCCATCATGGCCATGTGGAAGCCTTCTTTCTTATCTTAGAGCCTCTGATCTTTCCATTTTCTGCCTATCTGAATTCATATTCTTAGAGAGAAACAAATTTCAGACAGAAATTAGCTCCTCTTTTCTGAACCATTTTCTTAAGTATTGCCACGGGTGCTATAGCAAGGGTTTAAAATTGCTTCCCTTATGAGTGGGGACCATTTTAAAGTCTCACTGTGTAGAATGTGTGTAGGAAGATCCAAAATCTCACATCTGCAGGGATGTTATCTCACTCACTTTGGACGCTGGTCCCACCCACTGTAGGCTGGTCCTCAGGCTGAAGTAGATTCCCTATTGCCAAGCTTGACACTCATTAGTCCATTTTCCTCTGGGCTCTGTGAAAAGATAATAGGATCTGTGTTTTACATGTAGCTTGGAAAGCTGGGTTATTAAAGCTAGTAATGGACAAATAAGTATAAATTTGAATTGCAGTTGTAGTATTCTGAACTGTTGGGTTTTCTAATGAATTAGCATATAAAAAGGATATCTACAATCACTATCTTCCACATTTTTCTGTAATACAATAGTTTTGAGTGTGGTTTTATTTAGCATACATAATTATTTCACATAAAATCCCTGAGAAAGTCTATTCTTTCTTTGCATTTTTTGATGTTCACTTTCATAGCTGCTTTAATGTCCTCTATTTTTCTGATGCAGTTTTATGTAATACAAAATATGGTGCTGAACTGCTCCTGAAAAGGCAAAATACTGGGCAGCCAGCTTCCATTCACCTTCATCCACCTGCATCTCTACAAGGATGGGCAAAGCCAACCGCTTAACAGCCATCCAGCATTCATTTAACATTTTTAAAAAAGCATTAGGGAAATGTTTGTAATAAAGAAAGCTTACCATAGATTCTAGTTTACCATGTCTTGCAGATCTTGGTGGATTTCTTTTACATCCATATTTAGAATTAAATAAAGGCAGGAAAAGAGTGGAGATAAAATAATGTGTTTCTGATATTTTTGAGTATTACTGAAAAAACAAAGTATTACAACTGAAATATGTATAATTAATAATTATATATTTAACTAATATCTTTGTTGCATAATATAAAAAGATAAAATATTTTCCATGGATAATAGAAATGCCAAATTAAGGGTTTAGAGGAAAAATCAGGATGGAATATAAATTTAATTTGATTTTCAGTTGAGGACTTATATAATCTTTGATAAGAACAAGAGAGTAATTAGAAGCACAGCTCTTGCTAATGTAAAAGTAATCTTTTGTAGGTCAGCTGTGTACCTGGGATGATAACCTTATTGACAATCCTAGAGAAGTGTCCACCTTGTGTTTGAACACAACTGAGAATCAGATTAGGGTTACTTGTGAAGATCTTGGCATTGGAAATAATGGATATCTCAACAAACAAGAGCTTTATGCTGTTTGTAAGAACATTGGACTCGAGATGGAAAAAGAGGTGGGCTAAACTTTTGGAGATTCTCATGTTGATGACTGAATGTGAAAATGGTGGCTACATATGGAATATACAGGTAGTCCTCGATTTACAACAGTTCGTTCAGTGACCATTCAAAATTACGATGACACTGAAAAAAGTGACTTATGACCATTTTCATACTTATGACCGTTGCAGCATCCGCATGGTCATATAATCAAAATTCAGATGCTTAGCAACCGGTTCATATTTATGACAGTTGCTGTGTTCTGGTGTCATGTGATCAACTTTTGTAACCTTCTGACAAGCAAGATCAATGGGGAAGGCAGATTCACTTAACAACCATGTTAGTAATTTAACAACTGCAATTATTCACTTAACAACTGGGGCAAGAAAAGTCATTAAAATGTGGTAAAACTCGCTTAACAAATGTCTCACTTAGCAAAATAAATTTCAATTGTGCTTGTAAGTTGAGGACTACCTGTTACAGCATTTTGGCAGTGCCTCAAGTGTACGAAGTATTCCCTGTGCACTGCTTTAGCAATTGTAATTGTTGCCTCCAAATAGCATATGAGTATTTTAAATAAATCTGAAGAAGCTTTATACATGCTATATGCTACATTTATATCTTGCCTGTTGCAAGCTGCTATTTCCTTCCTGTATTTTATTCTCACAGTTCTCTTCAACAGTAGGAAAGGCTAAAAAGGAGAGTTTATGATCATTCAGTAAATTTCATGATATGGGGATTGGAATCTAGATTGACTCGGAATGGGAAAACTGATTCAGGCCCTTGGTCTGGATTGTCCCTATTTCAGAAAGCTAGTCGAGATCAGGGAATGTGGCTTTGGAGAAAGATGGCCTTTCCCTCTGAAGGTCTTACCCCCTAGTCTTTCTGGCATGCAGGAAAGAATACATGACCTCTTTCTTGAGTTGAGGGAAGACAATGTCTTTCTCTGTGAATGAAGAAAACAAGAACTTTCCTCATTTTTATTCTATACAGAGAAAGGTGAGATTTTCAATCTAGTACACCAATCCTGGAAATCTTTTGTGATAAGAGCCCACTGCTAAACTGCTACAGCATGTGATGGTTAAATGTTTAACTTTGATTGAAGACTTTGTTAGATTTTATCCTGATTATGAGAACCAGAGCCTGCTTGTCGAATTAACTAAGCCTTTTAGAATTCTAATTTATGTTCTGTGAAAATCTGCTCTATTTCACAATTAATTCATTTAACTTAAATGAATGCTTGTGATAACAATACATTAAAAACCCTATGTTTTCTATAGGAACTTGAAGAATTATTTTACAAGTTGGATAGTGATGGAGATGGCAGAGTAAGCTTAAAGGAATTCCAGCATGGCTTATTCAGCCATATCTGCATTCCTTGTCCTTTTTCTTCCACACCACTTAAATCAAAAAGGCAAAGATCACACACTAATCAGGTAATTCTTCTGAATAATATTTTCTTTATAAAATTTTTGGTTACAAAGGGAAAATGTTTGAATGTTCAAATGGCTTCCAGTTACTGCATTTTTATACAGACTGGTGTTAATGATTTTTATGATGGGCTGATATCTAGCAGAAAATCTATTTTTCCCATTGGTTGGATTCATAAACAGTGCTATTAAAGTGTTTTAAATAGAGCTCTATGTAATAAGCTGTAGTAGCATGGTTCATGTGTAGCAGTAGATTATAATGGGTGAATTTGCATATCTTGCTAAGCTAAAATCAAGACAGATAATGATCTAGAACTGTCTTTCACAATGTTGACATATTTTTTTCATAGTTTCAGAAGTGTATACCTAGAGTAGGACAGGGCTTGAAATGTTATTGCTAATAGAAGCATACAGAAATAAGGATCAACCTGGAGAAAGGAAAAGTGGTATAAATTATACAGCATGACAGAATCATAGAAGATTTTGTGTTGGGTGCGATCCAATGTTTGGCTTGGGCCCAACAGCCTGCAGGGGAAGTTTTGGCCAATATGATGAAATTATTGGACTTTCTCTTAACTTATTTTATCTATTAGATGCAGTGGATGCTCTGTGTGTCATTAAATGTATTATGGCTTATTAATTGATCTTCTCTACTTTGTCAGTCTCATTAGCCCTTTGCCCAAGTGTGTGGTTGAATATATTCCACTGGTGCAGGAAATCTTAAACACCTAAATCTATACATCCAGATTATGTGTTCTGCTTAAGAAAAACCAGATTTCCAAAGCTGATTTAAAAGAAAAAAAATTCCAAACCACACCCACACAGGATAACAGTATTTACTGCATCTGAGTGGGTTCCTACAAATTAAATTTTGTAATAAAAGTTCTCTCAAATTAGGCTTGGCTCCTAGTGATATTTCTGCAACTTTCTTGGCAGTAATACAGAATTGCCATTAGTTTCCTTTAATGTGTTTTCCTCCCAAGTTCCTAATCTAGCCAATGAACCTGGAATTCACTGGTTATCTCTCATAAAGCACATAACAGGCACAGCCTTGCTAAGTTCCCCATTCTGGACAAATTCAGCCAGATGTTGTAGCTAAATAACGAGTTTAGGATTTTCTGATGTACCTACAAGTTGTTTTTAAATTCTTTCCTAAATGTTTATTCCCCATTCACCTAAACTGATTCATTTGCTTTTTCCTCTCTCCACTGCTGTTTTATTCCTCCATCGTGCAGATTTTGAAAGACAGTGGGCAACAAACGGCAACTCCATCTTTTTTATCTAACCCAGCGGCTTTGAATCTTTTCTCCAGCATTAACGATGGCAGTGGTTTTGCAAGTGTGGAGCAAGTTGTCTCCATCTGGGCCTGGGAAGGGGTTGAAAACTGCAAAGAGATTTTTAAGGTACCTGTGTACCTGTCCTTTGGTGATTTTCCTGGGAATTCTTAGCATGATGTTTTTCATAATAAGGGATTTAAAATATTGATAAGAAAAATGGGTGGAAATATGATTGGGACTGAGTGTATCTGCCACTGACCGGACAGACTGGAAAGAAAGGAAGGCTAAGCCACTCAGTCTGATTGATGAATTTGCGAAGGTCCCTTGACTTTCCTTGTAGGGAGCAGGCAGGAAAGATCACAAACAATGTTCTCATGACTGCAGGACACTGCAACCATTATTTATTTATTTATTTATTTAGATTTTTATGCCGCTCCTCTCCAAAGGACTCGAAGCGGCTAACAACATAAGCAAAACAAACATTTCAGCATTTAAAAAAAACAAACAACCTAAAACCAAATCTACAAAACATTTAAAAAGACCCCCCCAAACACATTCATCATTCACACACAATCACAGTCATCCCCAGGCCTGCCGGCATAGATAAGTTTTTAGATTCTTCCGGAAGGCCGGGAGAGTGGGGGAAGCGCGGACTTCAGGGAGCAGTTGGTTCCAGAGGGTGGGCGCCACAACAGAGAAGGCCCTCCCCCTAGGACCCGCCAGACGGCATTGTTTCACTGACGGGACCCGGAGACGACGACCCTGTGCGCTCTCACCGGTCGAAGGGAAGTATGTGGCAGAAGACGGTCCCGTAAGTATCCTGGTCCCGTGCCATAAAGGGCTTTATAGGTAATAAATTATACATTCAAGCCAGTTCCCAGATCACAATCATGTGACCACAGTAGTGCTAGGATAACCAAAACTTTGAGAACTGGTCATAAATATCACTTGTTCAGCAATGTTGTAATTTGGAGCGGTCATTGAACTAATGGTAATTAACTGAGGACTACCTGAATATGAATTAAGATAGAATTTTATGCAAGGTTAAACTAGTATTTAGTTTAATTTTGGTACCTCCAGAAATTCGCGGAATACAGGTAGTCCTCGACTTACAACCACAATTGAGCTCAAAGTTTCTGTTGCTAAGTGAGAGTTGTTAAGTGAATTTTGTCCCATTTTACAACCTTTCTGGCCACAGTTGTTAAATGAATAACTGTTAGTAACATGGTGGTTAAGTGAATCTGGCTTCCCCATTGACTTTGCTTGACAGAATGTTGCAAAAGGGGATCACATGATCCCAGGACACCAGGTGCTTGGCAACCATCATAAAAATGTGTCAGTTGCCAAGCACCTGAGTTTTAATCATGTGACCATCAGGATGCTACAGCGGTTGAGAGTGAAAAATGGTCATAAGCACTTTTTTGCAGAGCCGTTGTAACTTCAGATGGTCACTAAATGAACTGTTGTAAGTTGAGGACTACCTCTAATCCCTTTCTTACTTTCTCTGCTCATGTTCATACAAGCTCATTTGTTTAACTCAGTTGCCATCAATTTCCTATCATAATCATTATGTCTTTAATAATTTTACCTCAAACATAATAGTTTTATATCAAATCTGCAAATCTACAAAGTTTTTTTTGCTGACAACAGAGCTTTAACAATTTGCACTTCTTACTGTCCTTTAATCTTGTTTAATATCTTTCCTGGTCTTAATTAGTTCATCCATTCTTCCTTGAATCTTTAATCCAATCCCTTAACTAAACAGTCCAATGACTATTACCCGTTAATATTTATTTAATGCCAACATTCTAATGTTATATTACTAATAATTTAAGGGATTGCTGAGTCTTAGGATTTAGTTTCTCTTGATTTTTCAGACTTTGTCTTTTTATAGAGTCTTGATTTTAATGTGGAGGAAAGAGTGAACCTTCTAGAGCTCTCTCTGATCCTTGATGATGAATTAATTGCTTCCAAGAATGGACTTCAGCAGGCAGCTGTTGCCTCTTATAAGCATGAACTTCATCATCTACAGTAAGTAGTTTTTGTTTTGGCTTTTGAGAATAATGGTGTTAGTATGTGTGTAGAAATTTCAGAATCATCATTGTAGACTGCCTATTTTTTTAATTGTTTGCATCAAGACCACATCTGTATGTATAAATGCACAGTGCTGTTACATGAGATAGCTGTTCAGCTAAATAGTTTCACATGTCACCAGTTGCAGATAGAGATTATACTGTATATATTCGATTTATACTTATACTTATGTCTGCAGAGTTATGGTATCTTAACAGAATCAGCACAAATGGAATTTGGAGAAGTTGTAAATAGCACATTCTCTTTCTTTTTAGAACACAAGTGGAACGGATTTTCAGTGAGAGAAATAAAGCAAGAGCTGATCTGGAAAAGACTAAAAAGAGGAATTGGCAGCTTTTTAAGGAAGTAGATGATAATCATAGTGCTCTGGAGCATCACAATGAGAGTAAACTCAGGTGATTATTGTCAAAGGAAAAATAGTTATTATACTATATAAAGTTATACAAATAAAAATACTAAGGGTTCTTATTATAGACAGTCATGATAAAAATGATGATTCTATGATTCTCCAAAGAAGAGTTGGTTTGCTATATTTCTATCAAGGCAGTCTTTCTTCCATACCTATCCCCTTTCTAAGTAGTATTTATGGTGTCTTAATTATTTTCTCCAAATTCTAATATTCATTATCATTGTTATTTAATTTGAATTATATTTTATTCCTGTTTAAATTATTTCATAAGGTATTATTTGTACAATATGACAAAGTATAAATATATATGCATAAATATTTTATAAGATATCTAATTCTTATGGGAAAAGAAACGACAAAATGGCAAAATAAATCAATTATCAACAGAATTTGATCTAATCATCCTAAAATCCAAGTTCTTGTTTGAATAATTTTAAAAAGTATTATCATTTTTTAAAAAAAGCCTTGATCTGATTTCTATAGACATTTCTTCACTTGAACTGTTTCTAACCTATGGTGGCAAATGGAGGATAGGTTATGACTGATAAATAAAAATATTAAAATTTCTTTTATTTCACAGTGTTTTTAAAATTGTTAACAAAGAAATAAGGGATTTCTGAGATAGCTATTTCGAGTTATTTAACTCTCTTCAGTCAGAACTCACCCTTTCTGGGATTCGAACCTGGGCAGTCTGCATGCTAGGCAGAAGCTTTAGTCTCAAGCCACAGGCTCTCTCCCGCTTTGTTAATATTCAGGGAGTGTGCTTGTATATTTGTGCTTGCAGATGGCTCTGGGTTGAGCTGAAACAAGCAAAGGAAAGAATGATTTCTTCCTCCCATATTTGGGTTTACAGGGTGCAATCTAAAAAATAACCACTTCACACACACACACACACACACACACACACACACACACACACACACACACACATATATTGCAAAATGTGTTTC
Source organism: Bothrops alternatus (assembly GCA_034064705.1). Taxonomy (NCBI): domain Eukaryota; kingdom Metazoa; phylum Chordata; class Lepidosauria; order Squamata; family Viperidae; genus Bothrops; species Bothrops alternatus. The sequence continues at coordinate 17,044,079 of JARGCV010000104.1, read as the reverse complement.
AGTTTAATACTTAAATCTGAGATCATAAGTGGGCTTGCTATTCTCAGCTGTGATGTTCCTGTATTACAGAGCTCTTGAGCGAGATTTCAAAGGAAAGCTAATGGCGATAAAATCTGAAGTCAAGATGGAACAGGAATTGCTCATGCAACAAATGCACCATCAGAGAACCAGGTTAGAAGCAGATTTCAGGTACCTTCAAGAGGAGGACTGTATCCTAAGAAAGAAGCTGACTTTGATGATCAAGGTAAGGGGTTGGGCTGTTGTCTTATGCTCAGAACAGCTAAGCCATAGTACTAAGATTGAAGATTCTTGACCACAAGTAAAATATCACATCTAAGAAGGTTGAATTCCAAGGCTCAGAAATTAAACAGCTTGAGTCTATGTCCATTTTCTTTCAAGATGTATAATTAGGCCCACTGTTAATGGTAAGGGAAAAAAAGATATAAGAGTAAACTATACTTCTTTCTCTATTACCAGCTTCAACTTCTGAAGTTTCACCAGCAAGTTATAGGTTCACAGACATGAGACAAATGTTGATCTGTTTTTTTGATTGACTGAAAGCTGGGCTTGTTCAGGAATGGAATTCTACATCCATTAAGGCTGTAGAATTGCAGCATATGCACAGTCTAGATGTGATGGGGGAAAAAACCAACCCCCCCCCCAACTCATTTACTCAGTTCTTCATTGTACAGGCTCTCTAATTGTGCAAAAGTACATATAGTCTGCACTTAACCATTCAAAGTTACAACAGACTAAAAAAATGTTACTTACGACCTATCCTCAAAGTTAAGGCTGCCATACCACCCTCAAGTCACCTGATTGCATTTTGGATGCTTGGCAGTTGTCTCACATTTATTGCCAATTAGTGTCCATGGTCATGTGACTACGATTTCTAGCAGAAAACATAAAAAACATTGAATATGCTGGATTTACTTAACAAACGTGGTTCAACAACAAAGCAGTGACTTGTTTTACAATTGTAAAAATGGTCATAAAATCAAGTCAGGTTATATGGTGACCCATGGAACAACCACAACAACTTAATGATTCTGGGCCAAATTGTGATTGTTAAGCAAGGACTACCTGTAGCAGGTCAAATATGGAGATGTTAGCTTGTTTTTCCTTCGTTCCAGTTCAGGTATGGTAGATCATTGTTGCACAGAAGAGCATTCAAACATGCAACACTTTTTCTGCTTTGTAAACTGGTATGATGAGTAGCCCACCCAGCACTAATCAAAGTTCAGTTTTTGACAATATTGGCTTGGAACATAGATTTTCCTATATTTAGTGTGCTGCTGCTTTCTTGCTGGAGAGTTGCAAAATTTACCGTGACATCATGGATTTTATCTTTCTATCGTTTTCTTTCATGTGAATGTATTTTTAAAGGAAAATAGTCGCTTACAGAATGAAGTTGCTGAAGTGGTTCAAAAACTGAGTGAATCTGAAAATCAAGTTTTGAAACTTCAAAGAGATCTTAATTTTATTTTGAAAGACAAGGTAATTCCACATTGATGAAAAGGGTTCTTTTTTGCTTTTTCTAATCTAAGCCCATTTGACTCATGTGAAAAATCAAGTGAATTGGAGTCTTGTATGTATAGCCTTGTAGCTATAGTATCTCCTATATAAACATTCACTTTTTTGTTTGTCATCATGAAGAATTTTAATTTTTTTCAGTCTTTTGGCTGAAAAATGCTGCCTTAAAAAGGTTTAGGCCTTCTTAAAATGTTTTTTAATAATTTCTTTTAAATAGTTATTCTGAATATGGTTACATATGTATTTATATAAAGCAATCTCTTACTTTTCAGGTAAGCATTGGTAAAATGTCTGTAAGGACAATAAAAAGACAAAAATATTTAAAAAGCCCCTCTGGTATAATGATTTGTGTACATGTTTGCCCTGCTTCTCAACAAAAACTCTGCTGTAACTTTGGTACATTAGATCTGATTTTACTCTACGCTGCCCAGAGTTATTTTGTAGATTTGGATAGTATTATAAATGAAATAAATTAAAAATAAAATGTAACTCAAGGTGTTTTTAGAGCTAACTTCAAAGGTTTTCTTTCCATTTTTGGAACAATCTACTTTAAAAAAAAATCTTATTTGCTTCAGCTGGGATTACTGGATCCATACAGTACAGAGCTATTTGATCAAGAAGCACGCTTTGCTGAAATCATTCAGGAGTATGAACTGCAATGTCGGGTAAGTGGTTTATTTTTAACCTTATAAATATGCATTGTGGAAGGCCAGAAATAAGGTGAGCAGGAAGGAAATTGTCCATATTTCACAACTTTGTCCCTCTTCCCTTTACTAACGACTGAATGGAACCTTTTTGCGAATCATTTACTATTGAATTTTAATAAATCTATTGTACAATAATATAAAACTAATGTTCCTGCCTATTGAGATAGTCCACCTGAATCATGATAAGATTAAGAGATTAAGATAACCTTTATTGCCATTTTTTTTACTGTGTGCACAAAGGCGCACATCAAAAATGAAACTTAGTTTAGATCCTAATAGTTTGTTCTCAGATTTTTAGGCACCAAAAGAACCATAGGATTCTTGACTTTCAGAAAGGAAAGCTGTGTTTTCTCCCAATGATTTGTGCTCTTAGATTGCCCACAGAATCTTAAAAGTGGACCGTCTTAATCTAGATATAAAACCGCTTAATGCCAAGAAGATTGTTCCATGCAGTCTGCTAGGTAAATTGTTTTTTTTTTCAGCCTAAGTCTCTTACCATGTGTACTTTTGCAGTCACTGAAAGGATCCACGCTTAGAGTGCAATTAGTACTTGGTACCTGGGAGACAGTTATCTGACCCAGAACTTTCTTGGTTGTAGAACCCATTTTATGGAATTCTTACTGATGACTGGTTATCATCAGTCACATTTAATGCTGTAGCTGCTAGGATACACCTTTTATTCAGCCCTTGGATTCTGCTGATATTTTTTATTATTGTTATTGTATAATATGTTTGTGTTGGATCTCATATTTTCTTTATTAACATCTATTTTAAGTATATAAACAGCAGTGTAATTTTTTTCAATGAAGAACAATATATACAGTTAACTGCAAAAACTCAGTTTTGAAATAGGAACAAAGAAAGTTGTCTTATATCAGGTGATACTGTTTGTTCAGCTAGCCATCCTGAAAAAAATATTTACCCATTGAGCACTCAAATAATTTTTTTGGTATGTAAAAGATTTCTTATTAAGGCATCTTTAGTAAGATAGAAAAAGAACAGACTAGGTTATAAATTTTAGTTATATTGGTGCTATGTGCACCAATCCCTATTAATAATGACAACAATAATAATCAGTTTTGGCACTTCTTGGCCAATAGGCCGCAATTCCAACCAAAGCTTGGTTTTACTAAATAATGATGCCACTGTTCAGGCTAAGCTAATATTTAATATGGAGGCTACCTTGAAAATTAACATAATATTAACCTACCTTCAACCCATATACAGTGAGATACTATATGTGCAATATACTGCTGCACTTAGGATACAAAACAGCAAAATAATTTTGCCCACTTTGTTATATGAAAATGAGAGTGGAAAGCATAAAAGTAGATTTTATGGAGAGGGAATGGATTATTCAAAACATTTGTGTGATATGAGGACATGGGGTCAAGAATAAACGGGTGCCAAATGAATGTGGATTAAATCAGTAACCCATACAAAAGAATCTTTGAGATGTTATGATGATAGAGAACGAAGGAAGATCACACCTCAGATGAGTGAGGAAGGAAGAGTTGAGGGGAAGAAATATTGAGAAAACTGTGGTATAGGAATGTAGCAAAGATACAGGAGATTAAGATAAATGTTGCACATGTCAGTATCTTTTGGATACAAGACAATTTAGGCTCTGTATATATCACTTGGAGGTTCCTTGGATGAAAGAATGAATAATAAATGATGTCCCAAAGGTGCTTTTTCAAAAGGCAACTGGACTTTGTTTTTCCTTGAAGCAAAATGTTCAGTTGTCTTTTGAAAAATCATCTTTGGGACAACCATGACCTGGATGACTGAGAATCTCCATAGACCAGTGGTGGTGAACCTATGACACGCATGGCCACCGCCGCCAGCAGCAGGTCCATCAGGCCACCACCGCCGCCCGGAGCAGGAGCCCCACCCAGCACAAAGGAGGCAAAGCGGCTGACTAGTAGAGGTGGTAGAGCAGAGGTCACCAACCATTGTCGATTGGTGGACTGGAAGAAAAGGGAGGGGGAAGCATTTTACATGCATGCATGTGCGCACGGGGCTACGAGCACGCATGCATGGCAAATGGGGCGGGGCTAGTGCCTGCATGATACTCACTAGCCCTGCCACGTTCTTATGTGGTGCAGAGCCTTGTATCTGTACACTGCAGCGTGGTGACAGCTGTTTTTGCACCTTGCAGCACAGTGGCCCATTTTTGTGCCCCCGGGTTTTGTGTGCCAGAGTTGGCACTCAGAGGCGCCTCCCTGGCCCCCCCTGAGGGCACCACAATGCTGATGCAGCCCTGGCACTTTGCAATAAATAAGTGGGTTTTGGGTTGCGGTTTGGGCACTCGGTCTCTAAAAGGTTCGCCATCACTGCCATAGAGGATACATGACATGGTTGAAATCAGAAAATGTGTGAATGCCCTGATACCTAAAGATTTGCAACTCTCCAATTTTCAAAACTGAAAAGCTCTAATAACATATCAGCTGCTACATAAAAAAACATATTTCATTACAACAGTGATTAAGAACACTGTGCCTAGTTGTTTGATGTATATCTGGAAATATTCTATTACTGTTATTTTCATTCCTCTGCTTTTTGCTGGAAAGAAACCATAATGATCCATTGATAAGTGGTAGTCTGATGGAGAGTTCCATAAAAAGAACCCTCTGTGTATTATTTCATGCATTCCATCATCCACTCAATTCCCTTCCCTTTTTTTGTTTCCCCATACATTCAATTTGGTGCTGCCTACCTAATCACAGAGGGTGAAGGTGAGCATTGCATTTCCAAGTGTGCTCATATTCTGTGTTTGTAATGAATATGCCTTTCAATCTGACAGTGTTATGATAACCTTGAAAACTTTGCCATTTTTTAAATAGTTATGTATATCATAAGTACCTTATGATATACACAACAATTGAATACTCTTTGTATTAAATGCAATCAGCTTAACATTCAGAAACTCCAGCTATACGTCCCTTGCTATCTAAGGAAATAACCAATTATTTCTAGCAAGTTCAGACTCCTCTGAGAATTGATTGGGTTTGATATTTGAATATGTGTTTTCGATTCAACAGCTGTACTATAATGCTAGTGCTTGCCAAAATGGGGGCAGATTTTAAATAGAAACAAATGTTTATTTTGCTAAAAAAAAGAAAAAATGGAAGCTAAAGATCTTGTGCATGGGATTTTCAGTTTCTTAAGATTTTTTTTTGTAAATGAAATTGCTGTCTCTGGTCTTGCATTGATCTAACAGCTGTCTGATTTTGTGTGCATTATGTAGTTTAGTTTTATTTAAAGGATTGTTAAAAATAAATATGGGAAATAATAGTATCATTTCATAACAATGTTCACATATTACAGGAAATCCTCAATTTAAAACAGTTCACTTAGTGCAGCGGTTCTCAACCTATGGGTCGCGACCCCATTTGGGGTCAAATGACCATTTCACGGGGGTCGCCAAACGCCGCTGTCCGCCATTTTTTTCTATTTTTTTCCATTTTTTTCGGCCGGCGCATGCGCAGTTTGGCCCGTCGCGTGCCGATCCGTGCATGCGCAGCACAATGGGCCAAACTGCGCATGCGCAGCGCAACCGGGCCGCTCGCCTCCCACCGCTGCCTCAGAGACTCCGGCAGGCACACCGAGGAGCGGTCCGGAGCAGGCGGGCGCAAAGCTGCCTCCTTCCCGCTCCGCTCCGCCACGTCCCAGGCCCGGCCTCCAACTCGCCCTCCGGCAGCCGGCCAAGCGGTCGGGGCAGCCGGACCTCGAGGCGGGCCCGCACTTCACTGAAACCGGCCCGGCTGTGGCGAGAGGCGCCCGGCGGCCCGAGAGAAGCGAAAGGCACCCAGCGGCCGCCTCCGGCCCCCAAGTCTGCGCTCCTCTCCTCGCCCTCCTCCCCGGCCGGCCCTCGCCAGCGCCGCCCCCTTTTCTCCGCGGCGGCCAATGGGGCGGCGGGGCTCCGGCTCCCCTTCCTCCTCCCAGGCGCCGCGGGGGGGCGGCCAGGCGTGCGGGGGCTGCCTGCCTGCCTCTGGCTCGGCCCTGCTCGCTCCCTCGCTCGGCGGCAGCGGCCGAAGCAGGCGGTAAGGCACCCAGCCAGCGGATCGGCAAGATGAACTACCTGGTGAGTCCCTGCCGGGCGTGGGGGGAGGCCGAGCCGGGGAGCCTGGCCAGATGTCCCCCGCCCAGCTGGCCGGCCCAACCCGAGCGGGACTGGCGCCGAGAGCGAGCTGGCCCGGGCGGGCTCCCCAGTCCTACCGCCCGCCTACCTACCTGCGGCCGCTGCCGGCCCTGCGGAAGGCGCGGGAGTCCCGGGCGAGCCTGGCAGGCGGAGCGCTGTGACCTGGACGCCAGTCCGGAGCGCGGACTTGGGGGCTGGAGGCGGCCGCCGGGCGCCTCTCGCCACAGCCGGGCCGGTCTTGGTGAAGTGCGGGCCCGCCTCGAGGTCTGGCTACCCCGACCGCATGGCCGGCTGCCGGAGGGCGAGGAGGAGGCCGGGCCTGGGACGTGGCGGAGCGGAGCGGGAAGGAGGCAGCTTTGTGCCCGCCTGCTCCGGACCGCTCCTCAGTGTGCCTGCCGGAGTCTCTGAGGCAGTGGTGGGAGGCGAGGCCGGCCCGGTCTGGAGCCGGCTGGCCCGACGGTTCTGCACATGCGCAGTTCGGCGCGTCGCGCGCATGCGCAGTTCGGCCCGTCGCACGCGCATGCGCAGATTGGCCCGTCGCACGCGCAGATCGGCTCGTCGCACGCGCATGCGCAGATCGGCCCGTCGCGTGCGCATGCGCGGCGCGGGTCAGGGTCGCGCCGCCCATGGGCGGCGCAACTGGGGTCTCAACCTGAAAAAGGTTGAGAACCATTGACTTAGTGACTGTTCAAAGTTACAATGGCACTGAAAAAAGTGACTTATGACTTATTTTTCACATTTATGGCCGTCGCAGCATCCCCATGGTCATGTGATCAAAATTCAGACGCTTGGCAGCTGACTCACATTTATGATGGCTGTAGTGTCCTGGAGTCACGTGATCACTTTTTGCCACCTTCTGACAAGCAAAGTCAATGGGGAAGCCAGATTCACTTAACAACTGTGTCACTAACTTTACAACTGCAATGATTCCTTTAACAACTGTGACGAGAAAGGTTGTAAAATGGGGCAAAATTCACTTAGTAACTGTTTCACTTAGCAAAATAAATTTGGGGCTCAATTATGGTTGCAAGTCCAGGACTACCTACATGTCTAAACAAATATGATTACACCAAGACAGTTCCACAAGTGGGATAGCAATACATTCTATGTTAAATGAAAAGGATTCCCTCTGCTCTTCTTGCATGGATGTGCAAATTTTTAGGAGAATTTTGGGATAAAATGGGCTTTTGAATTTAGAAGAAAATTCTTTGGGCTCAGTTCAGTATTTTCATTGCACAAGGAATCTTTGTTCTTCCTGTAGGGAAATGTTTTTTTACACACAGAATAGAATTTTTAGAAGCTAGCAAATGTGCTTTGACCTGTATCTACTGGCAGACTCCTAAGTTTTGTGTGCTTTGGTATCAGGCGCAAAGACAAAAAGCACATTTATTTATTTATTTATTATTTGGATTTATATGCCGCTCCTCTCCGAAGACTCGGAGCGTCTTACAACATATATAAAACATCGGTCACAGTCTAAGTCCAAATCAGAGAAATATTTAAAAATAAAAAACCCAACACACATACATCATTCAAAGAGCAATCCACAACCATCCCCAGGCCTGCCGGCAAAGATAGGTTTTAAGATTCTTTCGGAAGGCCGGGAGGGTGGGAGAAGCGCGGACTTCAAGGGGCAGTAGGTTCCAGAGGGTGGGCGCCACAACAGAGAAGGCCCTCCCCCTAGGACCCGCCAGACGACATTGTTTGGCTGACGGGACTCAGAGGAGGCCGACCCTGTGCGCTCTCACTGGTCGTAGGGAAGTATGTGGCAGAAGACATACAGAGTTACTTCTAAGTAGTTTCCTTTATCGTTCCTCACCCGGCCCTGTTCCGAATGGCTGAAGGCCCGATAGTGGGCTGTGGCCTGGGGGTTGGGGAACCAGGGGTGGCTGTGGCTCTGAGAGTTTTTAGTTCTGCAGCCCCCAATACGCTTCTTAAACATGATTGCCAAAAATGAGGGTACTATCAGACTCACTAAAATTGTAATGTGTGTCCTAAAATAAACACCAATTTTATTCTCCCAATCCTGAAAGAAAAAAAAATAAATTACTTTCCCGGTCAGCCTATCTTGTTAAAATTCAACCCATAGTAAAAAGGGGAGAAGAGAACTTTATGTTATGCTGTATCAATGAGTTTACAGCTTGATTCATCCGTTGAAATATTTATCTTTGGTTCAAGCAGTATTGCTACAATTTCCCCCATGTTAAAGGGTATTACAGTGAGTTGAATACATGTTGCTTTCTCTATCTTCTATCTTGTTTTGTTGGATGCAATGAAATATGTGATATCAACATGTCCTCAAGTTTGAAAGGACTTAGTCATCCTATCTGAAGATTCTGCAACAGTTGATGGTTCAAACCATTGAAAACTTGTCTAAACTGGTTTTTCTCATCATTAAACCACTTGTATTTAAAAGAACTTAGATCATGATTGTCCAATCTTTTGGTTTGAAGAGGAATTGTCTTAGAGGGCTGCATATAAAATAGGTAAAGTATATAAATAATAAATTTTCTTTATTATTTCATCTTTTTTTATTATCTTGTGGGGCCACATTACTAGCTGTCCAGGGCTACATGCGGCCCATAGGCTGTGAGTTGAAAACAACTGACTTAGATGAAATATGTGGCTATTTGTTCTGTGATTGCTGAATTTCCTCTCTTCTTTTTAGACGTTTTTAAGTACAGTTCTGGAGTTACCAATTCTGTGTTATCCTAATTGTATAAGAATGATTTATAAGCAAATATGGACATTCTCTTAAGTCCTGGAATTGCAGTTTATCCCACCACATATATCTAAGAGTAGCTGCTCTGTGTGCTTCACTGTCATTTTCTGGCCTGCTTATAGGAACTGCATGACAAGAATGATGAGCTGCAGATGGAGGTGGAAAAACTGAGATCCCTGCTGCTGCATGCAAAGAAGGCTAACCTAGCATGCTGCAAAATGAAGACCGACAACACTGGAGAAAGGCCCTTGCCTGGAAATGAAAAAGCTAGCATTAGAGGTGGGTAATGCAGGTCAGGCATGGTTCTTCAGAACAGTTTTCTGCATCCTGCTGAAATCTGGATGTATTGCATGCCTGATCCCAGAGTTGCCCACACAGAGGACATTCTAGAACAGGGGTTCTCAACCTTGGCAACTTTAAGACTTGCGGACTTCAACTCTCAGAATTCCTCAGCCAGCAAAGCTGGCTGAGGAATTCTGGGAGTTGAAGTCCACAAGTCTTAAAGTTACCAAGGTTGAGAACCCCTGTTCTAGAAGATGATTCAACACATCTAGACTTCACCAGGATGGGAAAGACTCTTCATGCAAGGAGATATTCAGGGCTGTTCAACCTGGTGAGAAGGGTTTTAAGCCTTTAATGTTTTCTGATCTATGGCACTTTTCCTCCACTTCAAGTTAGGGAAAGTACTTGAGCACAGACATTACTGTATTACTGTCTGAGTATCCTGCTGCTACAATTCAATGCTAAAGCTAAAGATGCATTTATTTTATTATTTATTGCATCCAGTCTTGATTTGTTCTACTGCTAGAAGATGAAGGCTACAAGTTCTCTTTTCATATTAAAACAGTTTTTAACTACATTTAATCATTGAATATGTTTTTTTTAAGACAACATTGAAAGGGATGATCATTTTCTTGGATACCAGCACCTACCAACCACAGGCCAAAATGGTAAGGGATGATTGTCTAAAATCTCCCAAGCACTATAGCATCCTAGAATTTAAATAACACTAATCTAATCCAATTCATTCCCTTATGAGTAAGATACCAGTATCAAAAGCATAATTTATATTTTTTTTCTTGATTCTTCCAACGTACAGCCCTTATGGTTTTCCCAAACAACATTGTTTAAGGCTGTGGTTATTTTTTTTCCTCATAGATGTTTTATTTTTGGATATACTTCCAAAAATACTTCCCTTCGACCGCTGAGAACGCACAGGGTCGGCCTCCTCCGGGTCCCGTCAGCAAAACAATGTCATCTGACGGGTCCTAGGGGAAGGGCCTTCTCCGTTGTGGCGCCCACCCTCTGGAACCAACTGCCCCCTGAAGTCCGTGCTTCCCCCACTCTCCCGGCCTTCCGAAGGAATCTTAAAACTTATCTTTGCCGGCAGGCCTGGGGTTGACAGTGGACTGTTGAGTGAATGATGAATGTGTCTGGGGGTTTTATTCTTAATTGTTTTTTTTTAGATTTGGTTTTAGTTTTGTTGATAAATTGTTTTATTTATGTTGTAAGATGCTCCGAGGAGAGGAGCGGCATATAAATTTAATTAAAATAAATAAATAAAATAAATAAATATAACCTCCATAATTTAAATCTTGTAGTTAGGGATTAACCAGTATTTATTTTCTTGTCTCTATGTTTTTCTAATAATAAATTTACTTATAGATGACACTTTCATAACATCTGAACCCTATTCAGTAAGTATAGAAACAGAACTTCTGGTGGAAGAGTTAAAAGAACAGAATCAAACTATGAAAACAGAGCTAGAAACTAAGGTGAGTAGGAAACCTCAAAACTTAGAATCCAATCTATAGGTATAGCACTTATAATCAGCAGAACTCAATTTTTTTGCATGAAATATCTCCACAGAGTAGTTTCAATAGAGGCACTGTTGAATTATCCACAGTCTTCTAAGTTTTGTTGGTACAATGGCAACCATCATTTCTCCAATTTGATTAAAGATTTATATCTTAACTCATTTATGCAAGTTGTTCACCTTTTTGAAATCACTCTTGATAAATGATAGTATTATAGGATTTCTGAGTGTTTTCATAATGGAGAGTAGGTATGGTCTAAACAAATTGATAATTAATTCCTGCAAACCATGCAAACTCTAGAAGAACAAGATACTCTTTTTTTAAAGAAAGCTATTGTTTTGTATATAAATTCCACGCACTGGAAATGTCAAATTTCTTGGATGAGGAAAGCATTTAAACTTTAAATAAATATTCTAAAATGATTTCTGGTCTTTTAAAAAAAATTTACTGTTCTAGGTCAATTACTATGAATGGGAAATAGAACTATTAAAAAATAATTTTGAGAAAGAAAGGAAGGACATTGAGCAAAGTTTCAAGATCAAGATTAGTGAATTGGAAGAACAAAAGAATGCCTTGGAAGAACTGAATGTGAAATGTCAGGAAGTGATTGATGGTTTGAAAAGCCAAGTTCAGAAGCTGGATCCTATCCAAGAAATGAAGAGATTTGAGAAGGAGAGGGCAGAAATAGAGCAGTGCTATGCTAAAGAAATTTCAAACTTAGGCCAGAGGCTGGCCCAGGAAAGGGAAAGATTGGAAGATGACTTGAAGATGAAGCATGAAATGGAGATACATTTTATGAGGTTTGGAAGCATTATATTCTTAGGATTCTAAATATGGATACTTGCCAGTACCAATAGTAATTCTTTATGCATACATAGGAAAAACTCTGCTATGTTAATACATGAAGTTGCATCTTTAAATGTAAAGTACAAGTATAGTTTCTGTATACTTTTGTATACAAGTATAATTTCTGATGTCTTTGAGGACCCATGGATGCAGTTTTCTATGGCCCTGACATTCCTTGGCTGTATAACCAGACACAACCCTGCTTGGCTTCAAAGTCTAGCCAAGATCAAACAGCTGCTACCATTTGCTGATACAGCTTAGGAAGAGAGCAATAAAAAAAACATAGCAACATCTTTCCTTAGTAATAAGACAACTGTCTATAGTACAATATAGACCCTTTTCTTTTCATCGTGTATCAAAATGATGGGGCTATTTTTGTGAAATGTGATAATCAGAACTAGGAAGTTGTTAGTTGGTATTTTTTTGAGTTATTCTTTATATACAGCCTAATTAGCTTTAGTATTTTCAAAAAAATAACAAAAATCAGTTCACAGAAATTATCTATTATTTGTTATAAATTGTATGCTGCCTTTTTTAGGTGGCTCCCTAGTGACTACCTATAATTAACTCTATAAAGCTCTTAGAGCAGTGGTTCTCAACCTATGGGTCGCGACCCCATTTGGGGTCGAACGACCGTTTTGCGGGGGTCGCCGGACACCGTGCATGCGCGGTTCGGGCCATCGCGCGCGCGCTGCGCATACGTGGATTGGGCCGTCGCGGTCCGCCATTTTGTTTTTGGGGTTTTTTTTGTTTTTTTTTCCCTCGTGGCGCGTACGCCGCACATGCGCGGATCGGCCCGACACACACGCGCCACGCATGCGCGGATCGGCCCGTCGCGGTCCGCCATTTTGGTTTTTTTGTTTTTTTCCGTCACGCGCATGTGCGCCAGGGTCACACCACGCATGGGTGGGGCAAGTGGGGTCTCAACCTGAAAAAGGTTGAGAACCACTGTCTTAGAGTTTTTAAAAGCCTGCCAATAGAAGTTAGCCTAGCTTTTATGAAAGCAGAGGCTTTCAACATATAACTTGTAGATTTACTCAGTAGAGATGGTTGGGTAGAACATACAATGTTTACCTTTAATTTCCCTATTCCATGAATATTCATCTTATAGAGGCACCCATTGTCAGATAGAAATCTTAGCAAAAGGGATATAAGTAGTCCTTGACGTATGACCACAATTGGGCCCAAGATTTCTGTTGTTAAGTGAGACATTTGTTAAGTTAATTTTGCCCTGTTTTATGACCTTTCTTGCCTCAGTTGTTAAATGAATCACTGCAGTTGATAAATTAGTACAGGGGTTCTCAACCTTGGCAACTTTAAGACTTGTGGACTTCAATTCCCAGAATTCCTCAGCCAGCTTCTGGGAATTGAAGTCCACAAGTCTTAAAGTTGCCAAGGTTGAGAACCCCTGAGTTAGTAGCCCGATTGTTAAGTGAATCTGGCTTCCCCATTGACTTTGCTTGTCAGAAGGTTGCCAAAGGGGATCCCATGCAACCATCATAAGTATGAACCAGTTGCCAAGCATTAGAATTTTGATCACATGATCATGGAGATGCTGCAAAAGTCATAACTGTGAAAAATGGTCATAAGTCACATTTTTTCAGTGCCATTGTAACTTTGAATAGTTACTAAATGAACACTTATAAGTCGAGGACTACCTGTACTTGAGAATACTGCCAGCTCCATCAAAATTAGACATGGCTCAGTTAAACCTGTCTTGAGCCAGTTCAGTGTTGTAAACTAAAATTATAGAGGTACAGTAGATCCATGAAAGACGATTTAGAGTGATTCCAAATCTCATTTTAATATTGATACGCAAAGTATGCTTCAGTTAATTATTTTTTTTCCAGAAAGCACATTGATGAATTGAAAATGGAAAAAGAGAAGATGATGTATGAAATAAAAGAATCAAATGACTTGGTAAATATATAAAGTGGCTAGAGTACCACTCGATCGGCCTTCTCACAGAGTCTGAATTTGAAACAGTGCAGTACTAGAAAGCTCAAAAGCCAAGAAGTTATACATTTCAGTCAAAAATAGGCAGAGGGGGCTGAGGGACATTTTAGAAGGATGAAACCATTATATGTTTTGCATGATTTATTTATGGCACCTTTTTTTTTTAAAAAAAGGATCCAGTAGCAGGTGATGAGAAGGATCTGTACCTGAATTTGTGAAGAACTTGTGCCAGTTATTGAAATATGGAAACTGACTATTTTCAAATGGGACTCTTATTAATTATCCGGGAATTTAAACAGAAGCTTTTCCCACTCATATTTGGACATTATCAGGATTGAACCAGGGACCTTTTACATGCAATATATGTGGGTCTTCCCAAGGGTTGATAGCACTGGACTTCATGGAAAAAATAACTTGTGTGCATAAAAAGTTGATTGCTGAGTTCCTAGATACATTTCAGCAGTTATTTTTCCTGCATCTTAAGTCAGGTGATAATTATCCAGACACAAACAAATCTAAAAAGAATTGGGCAACTTTAGAAAGTGGTTGGATAATCTGAATATCAATACTTCTAATCTTATCCATGTAACCAATGCTACCAAGGTTCAGTTGAGAAATACTGGCTGGATTTGTACATTGTATTAACCCATAAGGTGTTTGAGTCTGATTTGGCAGTTTATAGTTTATTGAATAACCCACGGTTAAACAATCAGTGGATTCATACACTATATGAATACAGTCAATGTGTTGCCCAGTAAAGCTGTCTGATGAACTCTGTTTGAATTTCTAGCGCTAAAATGTTCACTGTGTACTTTCAAAAGTTTATTCTTAAAAATAATCATATCTACAATCCCCTAAAGCTTTTGAGAATTAAGAATTATAGATTTTTATTTAATATTTTTGTATATAGGTTTACATTATTTGCCCTACCATCAAAAAAACCAGTTAATTTTTTTTTAAAAAAGCAATCAGTCCTTTAGTTCTAGAAGAGTTTTCCTCTTTCCTCCCTTCCTTTCTCCAAGAAATCTCTGTAGCAATATGACACATTTGTTTTAAGACAACCCCTATTGATCTAAAACTTGAATATAGGAAATCTCTACCTATATTTATAATTTATAATCTTGTTTTGTGTATGCACAAATGTGATTATGATGACTATCACGACATTGAATGCCTGAAATCCTGTTTCAGAACAAATGCTACAAAGAGGACATCTTACAGCTGAACACTAGGACTGCTCAGCTAAACCATGAATATGTTGAATTAAGCTGCAAGAATAAAGCCGGTCAGAAAACGATCAAGATACTGAATCAGAGGTTTGTTGAATTGGAGAGACAAAAAGAACAAGAAGCTATGATAGCCAAGCAATTTCAGGAGGCCTCTGCTGAGCTGAAAAATGAGCATTTTCAGCAAGAGTTGATATGGCAGGGCGAAAAGGATATGCTAGATCAAGACCTGAAATCAGTGAAGGAAAAGGTAAGGCTGATCTAGAGAGAGGTCACTGTTGTGAGTAAGATGACACTTCATAAACGTTGTACTACAGCAGGGGTTCTCAACCTTGGCAACTTTAAGACTTGTGGACTTCAACTCCCAGAATTCCTCAGCCAGCTGAGTTGAAGTCCACAAGTCTTAAAGTTGCCAAGGTTGAGAACCCCTGTACTACAGTGATGGACAATCTGAGGCCTCAGGGCTGAAGGTAGATATCCAGTCCTCCTTTTGCAGCTGTTTTAGTTCCCCTGGTCATGATTTCTAAAAACTGATTGCCCAGGTACTATTTTGTGGTGGAGAGCAGATGAAAACGAGTGTAAGCTCTAAAATAACCACATTACAGCTGAGAAAAAGTAAGTTTCCCAAATTCCCATCTCAAATGTGTGATATGGCCCTGCCTACTTTGCCCCCAAGTGTTAAATGTAGCCTGTGGCGCCAAACAATTGCTCACCTCTGTTGTAGCAGTTCATGTAGAAAAATCTGTGACAAGGCAAGGTAGCATTCAGATAACATATCTATTATGGAGATCATGAATGTTTATACTATTTTGCCTAACTATTTTGACTTTTAGCCTGGCTTTTTAACCTGGTGTAGGATTATGATGATTTAGTTGATTGAGGGACAATATTTGCTGCCAGAGATAAGGTAAATAATAATATACAGGCAGTCCTCAACTTATAATCATTCATTTAGCAACTGATTGAAGTTACAACAGCAATGAATGAATGGTGATCACAATTGATCCTTGGATTTCTGGCTACCCAAGCACCCTTATAGCCACATGATTATAATATGGATGTTTGGGAAACCTGTTCACAAGAATGACCAGTTGCCAAGTGCCCCACAATCACATTTGCCACATTCCTAGAAGGTCAATGAGAAAATTGGCAGGCAAAATGGGAGATCACTGGGATAAATCTTCCCCACCAACACACACTACCCAGCCCCTCTGCACTCACTGTGCCGGGCATTTATGTAACTCCATGTACCCTTCTTAACCTGTGCAGCACTTCTCATGCATCTTCATACACCCTCCTGGACCCACACAGCATCTCTTGTGCAATCCACATACCCTCCCTGACCCATGTGCCCCTCCTTGCATATAGCCTTGCATCCCCGTGCACCATTCTGACCTGTGCAGTGCCTCTCATGGATGCCAGCACACCCTCTTTGACCTATGTGAGGCCTCTGGTACACTCTCACTCTGGTACACTCTCAACTCATGCTGTCCTGCACAACCTCCTTGATCTGTGTGGCATCCCTGCACACATCTCCTGATCAGTGCAGACCAGTTTTCACACCTGCCCACCTACTCTCCTCCTACCACATCTCTCACATATTGTCTCTGACCTTCCCCTTGCTCCCTCCCAGCAGCAGCCAGTTATCTGCCTATGGTCCTTCCAACTTCCTCCTGACTTCCCCACTGTTGTGCGAAGTTGGCAGGAAGTTACCTTGCCTAACAACTGTGGGATTCAAGTTAACAATAGCAATTGGGATTGATAGATTACTGTTGCTAAGCAATGCAGTTGCCTTTTATAACTGCATCACTTACTGACAGAAATTCCCAATTCTCATTATAAGTCTAGGACTACCTGTACACTAAAAGAACACTATAAATAATGTTTAGACAATATGCCTAATTAAAATACAAATCTTAGAATCCAAATTTGGGTGTAGCACTATTCCATGAGTTGAATTGTAATCTAGAAATTGTTTCCAAATAAGATTAAATTATATATCAAATTTAATTTTAGATAAAAAGTTAATTTTAAAAAAATTAGCATTTATTTTACATATGGAGTGGAATTGACTTTTAGAATGATTTTTGGTATGCAAATATCTTGACTTATTGCTATGGTAGGTTTTTCTTCTGTAGTATGGCTAATCTTAGCATGCCGGTCTGTCTTTTTCTCTCACAATGTAGCTGTTAGAAGCTAACACCAGATTAAACCAAGCTGAGTCTCAGCACGCTCATGAATTGCAACAACTAAAAACCCAGATGGACAATACAGTACCTAAAGATCATCTTGTTGAGCTTGAAACCAGATTGGCAGAAGAACAGAAAACAGTCAGAAAGTTGCAAGGAGATCTAGATTTACAGGCGGAACAAATGAAATGGCAACTGGCTATTTATCAAGTAAGAAGGAAGTTTATTTAAGCCTTCATTTAGGTTCCTATCAAGAATGCAGTTGCTGGTGTGATGAATAGAAATAAGCTGCTTAACTTGTTTTACCATGGTTTGTTGAATAAGTCAGAGTGGGCCTTTTAACACACATCTCTAAAGCTTAAACCAAAAGTTACAACTACAGTGGCTAGATTCACACAACATACTAAGCTAAAACTAAACCAGAAATAAGGTAGTTTCTCTCATTCTGAGAGAAGTCTCAGATTGGTACATTCTCCTTTTCCTCTCCTTAGGAGAAATAATCTACAAATCAATCTTAGTAACTACTTTTTACTATGATTTTAAATTGTGGTTTAAAATGTTGGGCAATCGCTTACTTTACTTACTTTACTTTACTTTATTTTGACTTACCGGTATATGCCGCCCTTCTCCTCAGACTCAGGGCGGCTCACAGCAAATAATACAAGTACAAAATATAAATTAGTTAAAATAATAATATACAATATAAAAATAATAGAACTATACCCACTCATACAACATAATAGTCAAGAGCACAAAAACTTCTGATGAAAACAGAGTGTAGGTAACTGAAGCTTGCTTTTACAAGGAAACTCAGAAACATGTGTTGTGGTTAATGTTTCTTATCTAAAATGACTCATAAATATTTATAGTGAAATACCAAATGTTTGTGACTACCTTCACTATTAAATTTACAAGTATGATGAGTAGCTTAGGCTATTTCTTCTGAAATATAAAGAATCTTGTAGCAACTTTGCAATCAACAGTTGTTCTCAGGCCATTCCTTTAACTTTCATTTATGGTTAAATTGTGTTGGGATTTACAGTAAACGATGCTCAGAATTTATGCTCTTCTTTCTGCAGGAAGAATATGAAAACTCACATAGATTAATGGAGGAGAAGTTAGGAGAGGTAGAAATGAATTTGAAGAATACACAAATGTTGCTTCAGGAGAAGATGTCTCAACTTAAGGAACAAGTGAGCGCAAGAGTGGATTTGTTGCTTTCTACGCATGGAGAAGAAATAGATCATTAGAAATGGACAAATCATCTATTGCTTGCAGTTTTAAAACAGTATATAGACAAAAGTTTGCTGGAATGCATTACAATATATACATTAAATTACCCTAAAGCAGTGGTGGCGAACCTATGGCACGGGTGCCAGAGGCGGCACTCAGTTGCCGTCGCCCCAGTCCTAAGCTTTCTGCTGGGTTTTATAAAACCTTTTCACTTTAGGCCTCTGCCGCCGTGTGCAAAAAAAAAGAGGTTCAATCAGTCAATTTCAACTTCTCGCGAGGAAAAAAAAGATCTTGCAAAGTTGGAATTGATTGATTGAACTTTTTAGTCCCACCCAGTCTGTCATTACCACTGCAGCCACGCCCACCCAATGGGCCATGCCCACCCAATTGGCCACACCCAGTCAGTGGGCCACACTCACTCGGCACTCTACGATGCATAAGTGGGTTTTGGGTTGCAGTTTGGGTACTCAGTCTCTAAAAGGTTCGCCATCACTGCCCTAAAGTATTTGCCTTCCCTCAATCAACAGACCACACTGAATATTGTGCAAGCAGATTTCTAACCATTCACTCTACATACTCACATGCACAAGTTCCAAATTAAAGAACAGAGAATGAAGAATTTATTCCATTACTTATCCCAAACATTAATTACTTCCTTTTAATATATTTCAGCTTTATGTTTGTATTCCCAGTCATTTTCTGAGCAACATTGTTCAGTAGTTGCCATTACCTTCTTCCTAGGCTTAAGAGAGAGTGATTGGCCCAAACTCACCTACCTGACCTTGTACCTAAAGCAGTAATAAAACTCCAGCTCTTCTGTTTTCTAGCCCATGTCTTTAAACACTATATCAAACTGTCACTTGTAACTTTGAAATTGGTTACTAATTGTTATTGCTCAAAGTTTCATCTGAGGAATCATTATTTTAATAAGCTGCGGAATAAAGTGGTTTTTTCCAGAATTTATAGGGGCATAGCATAATTTATTGGATTACTTTACATGGAATCTCTTCAGAACGAATCAATCTGGCAATGAAGTTTCAAAAGCTCTTTTTAATTTAGATAAATATTAAACACATTGTATTCTGCTGTTTTGTTATTGGTGTATCTGAATAGTAATTAATAGTAATTAATGGAATGTTCATTCCCTTTTCAGTTTGAAAAACACGCCAAGTCTAATCTATTGCTGAAGGACCTGTATGTGAAGAATGCACATCTGATGAAAATGCTGCAAGTTACAGAACAGATGCAGAAGAGCACAGAAAATAGGAACTTAATTCTAGAAGAAAAAATTTCATCCCTCAATAAGCTAGTTGGAGAAATCACATTTGCATCTCAGTGAATTATTCATTTAAATGAATCAGTTTCCATGAAGCTGTTTTAAGTGGCAATCAGTAGTAAAGACATTAATTGGTCAAGTTTGTTCTACATATTTCAGACTGAATACAAAAAACTATTCATTTCTCATGGACAGCACTCTTATGAGATATCCACCACTTCAGAATAGGGAAAATACAAATGCTAGCTAAAAAAATTGGAGAAAAGTAAGCAAATATCTCAAAAGTGCTTTTTCAAGAGGCAACTGGACTTTCTTGTTTTTCTTTGAAGACATTTCACTCCTCAAAGAAAAACAAGAAAGTCCAGTTGCCTCTTGAAAAACCACCTTTGAGGCAACTATGACCTGGATGACTGAGACTCTCCATAGACAAGTAAGCAAATACATTTTTTGGAATTCTGAAGATGGAGAAACACAACAAACATCCACTTTTTTCCAATGGAAAAGCGTAACCATTTAGTGCCTTATGGATAATTTTCACAGAAACAGGATCTTCTAGTATCATTTGGGGACTGGACATTTCTTGTAATTTCAACTTCTTGTCCCTCTGTCTATACACTGGCTAAAGAGAATGTGAATGTGTGTGTGTCTACATACACAGTTTTATGCAAGTGTAAAATATTACTCATTGAATTAATGTGCTATTTTATTTTAACAGAACTGTAAACAAGAACCCAATGAACCACCACCCCCCTTATTTTTTGCTTTAGGTGTCTGGAACATTTTAATTAAACAGAATCTCTATAGTTTGTTCTCACGATGGTTTTTTATTGTATAAATGGCTTTGCTAAGCAGACATATGTTCCTTTTGCTAGGGTGGCAAAATATTCATATTCATCCTCTGACTTTAGTGGCCACAGCAGATACTGTGTGTTGTGCCACCAATGCACTCTTCATATCTTTAAAAGAAATTTGCAACATTTATGCTATTAGCATAAAAATATGATTTCACCTGGATAACCAATGAGGCTCCCCTTTTCAATCTAAATTAAACTGCTATATTTTCACTAGGAACATTAGACATGTGACTGTCACTATATGCAAAATATTGAAACAAACTATGAGCTCAAAGTAACTGTGTTACTCGGGCTGGGAGAAAAGGGCTGTAGCTAACTCCCATCCCCAGCTTGAGTTGATATAGGACCAAACCTGGATAAATAGATTTCAGGGAAAGCAACATTGCTATTTTTGCCAGCCAAGTCTCAGTAATACATCTCAAATCCATCTCTTTGTCCACCATCAAATCATAAATGGATGCAGTCTTATTGCATGCAGACCTTGCATTTTCCAGTAGCACTTTAGAACCAGTCTAGGGATTCAAAGTTAGAAGATGAAATCACCCTAAATTGGACATCACCTTGTCTGGAATGGCCTAATACTCTGTTGTATTAATACCTTTGAGTTGCAAACTCAAAAGGCCACAATACTATGCCTAGTAACTTAAATCATCCACAAGAAGTGATACGTTTCCTAGGAAAGGCAGAGACAAATAGGGATAATCATGCAGGCTGCCATTTCTCCATTCTCAGTAATAACTTGCAGAGATCGATAAAAGAAGCTACCCCGGTGTGAGAAAGCTGTTTACAGAAGATAATCTGAATGCAGTCCAGGAACCACAAAAAGGCATAGTGAGGTTGTTTATTCCCTTAGCACTTTTTTAAAAAGCACTCTACACATAAGTTAATGTTTTTCATGGCTCCTTGACTAAAATGGAAACATTCAGTTCAACCTGGGGATGTAGAATTTGTGCCTTATCTGAAATCACATTTGCAAGTAGAGAAAAACAACCCACCAATTTATATTTTATGTATTCATCAAAGAAGGGAGTTGTCAACCTGTGAATCTACACTTGATTTAGAATTTGCCGGGCCCGATAATAAAGAACACAAAGGGAGATGCCAAGACAGCAACAAATCTTGAGAAAGGCTTATTAAGAAATTGCCCACAGGTGCAGCATCAGGAGGATAAAACTTTGAACAACCCGAGTGAGCCCTAACAGCAGGGAAGATTTATGTTCCAGAACTTGGGCTCACAAGGAAGCTTTGAAAAAGAGATAAATCTTACAGCCAGTTTCCCCCCTTCCCCCCATTTCCCTGTCCTTTAAAATCCCCACTTCAGTTCTGGGATAATTAGCAAGGGGAAATTAATGTATAGTATTTGTACTAATTGGAGAGGAAGAGACTACAAGAGAGTAAGCAAGCACATTGGGGGGGGGGATATACATAAAAAGGAATGCCTTTGTGCTTTCTGTTTACTTAGCTCCTGGCTGGAGACAAAAGAAAAACTTTAGGCTGAAATTGATTAGGATCGTGCCAATTTCAGATAACAGTGGAAACTGGCCAATTTCAGATAACAGTGGAAGCTGGCCAGGGGTGCTAGTAATTACTCAAGGTCACTGAGCTTGTTAACACTAAGGGTCTCAGATGCCTGTGTTTAGCACTTTTTAGGAAAATGCTATGCTGTAAAGGAGCAGTTAAGGAGCAGGCAAGTTGTTCAAGCAATCTCTCCCCTCTGCAATGGAGGAAATTCTATGAAAAGAGGGAAAAGGAAAAAATACAGAAAACAGGAGTTGGGCAAACAGGCACAAGACAGAAGTATATTATTAGTTGAGATACAAACCTAAATACATTTTGATAAATTAATTTGCCATTTCAGTCTAGCATTTCAGTCTCCATTTGGGATGGAGCTCACTTTGATTACTTTAAAGCAGGGGTGTCAAACTGCCGGCCCATGTGCTGGTTGCATCATGTGGAGGCTGCGCCAACCCCAGCTCCGGCAATGCAAAAAAAGTCAGGATACGTTGCAACACGTCATGTGATGCGACGAGTTTGACACCTGTGCTTTGAAGGATAATACACTTTGGGAACTGTATATCCAAGTTTGTTCTCCAAGAACGCCATCTATTTTTGGGACTGCTTGGTTGGAATGAGAACTAAAGACACTGTTTTATATAGTACTTTCAAAAGATAAAATATTTTAATTATTTATTTTTAAAAATCTTTAAAATCTCTTTCAAAGATTCCTTAGTGCGTTTCCTTTTTGTCTTCCTATTGTATTTAATTTGTGCTTGAAATTACTGAAGTCATTAATTCATTACATTAATGAATGTGCACTAAAAAAACACATACTTCTTCCTTCATCTAAAGCGAAATAAGTCACTCAGATTGCATAGTTCTGATGTCACTAAAACTACGAAGAAACAGATTCTCTTGATCAGTTAAAAACCTATTAGGAAAATAATTGAGTTTGGGTGAATTCTGTCAAAACTCCATGGGTACTTTTAAGGCTAGCATGGTAACTAAAAACATCACAAAGGTGACTGTAGTCATAACACTCAAATCTACTATAGAAATCACATAACATCATATAAAAATATTTAAATATTTACAAAGGATTACTACATGATTTCAAATAGCACAAAGCAATATATAGTAATTACTAGTGAAAGAGTTACAGCATTTGGCCAATTAATTTTTTTTTATATAAAAAGGCCAGAGAGGACCAAAACAAAGTAACTATAATCCAAAAAGATAATCAAATAAAAAGGTAACAATTGAGGCAATGAATAAAAACAATCTACTTATTTTTGGACAAAGGTCTTGTATATATCACATCTTTCCTCTTCACAAAATATTATTTGTGTGCTTGTAATAATAACTTTAAACTTATTTTGTGCTTTTCAAAAAAGATTATCAAAGGAGAAAAAATGCTATTTGACCCTATTTTGAAATCTGCAAAACTATTTAATTTATGTGTATTTTAGCAGTCTTGTAAACCCAGCTCATGATAGGATGTGCTCCAGAACTCCTTGCCTGATTAATTGTTCACATTTCCAGCGTGGTAAGAAATGCTAAAGAAAAAAAAAAGAACCCATTTTCAAATCTAAGGAAATACTTAACATTTATCTTTTTTATGCACCACCTAAACCCACAAAGCAACATCAAAAATAACATGAAATTATGTAGGTATTGTCTGTATTAATCCCACTGTACTGTAGCTAATCTATATAGCAGTTCTCTCAAATGTACCTCTAGATACTTAGGCTAACATCAGCCTCCAAAGCTTAAACAATGGATTTGTAAGGGAAAATCCTTAAGAACAGCAATGAGATTTTGTGTATTTAATTCTTCTGCATTGAAAAATATGTTTCCCTCAATCATCTTCCAATGAAAAAATATTTAGTTCATAAACAGAATTATAATAATTTTTAATTTAATATCCATTCATTCAAAATGAATCTTGCTGAATTTAACTTCCTTCTAACTAAGTGTAGATGGAATTACAATTTAAATGCTCAAGATGTATTAGAATGATCTGGCACAGAGGTAAGAAAGGTTTCATAGATGCGCTGTGGCCCAGACTGATCAAATTCTCTCTTCTGCATACATGTTTTTCTTATTTATGGGAAATCAAAAGAATAATTTCTGATGCTGCTTGGAATATTCATTTACTAATAGGGCAATAATAAACTCTACCACTCTTGATAAGACAATATAGTAAATCTCTGATTATTCAAGGACAGCCTTTTAAATCTACAAATCATTTTTTTCTGCCCATCAATGAATCCTTTGAAGTCACAGCAGCAGAAGCTCAAATCAGCAGTATTTCAAGATTAAAGCCAACATGCCAGCTTCCCCACTGTTTGTAGGAGGCCTAGGAAATTGCCTCACTTAAACATTATGAGATTCAGTGACAATGGCAACTTGAACTATAGGCATCGTCATTGCTAAATGATGTAGCTATACAATTGCATTGTTTAGTGATGAAAATTTTGAGCCCAATTGTGGTCATATGTTGAGAATTGCCTATACTGCCTCTTCTTCTAATCTACTGTGTCATGGGAGATCTTCCTCATTTATTTATCTGCAATTAATAATGAAAAAGTTCAGAAATTTGAGGAAACTATGGCACCTGAATGGAGTCCTTGCTCCAAAACTCCAGTTAAAAGACTCAGATTACAGGTGAAGCATAGGATCCTCCTGTTATCTGAATTGATTATTCAGAGCTAGATAGTTTTTTGTGTGCCAGAGTCACTCTTGATTGGTGACTAGTCCACACAACTGTCCTGACAACATTTTCAGAAGTGGCTAGCTTTAACCAATGGCCTAATAAAGAACAGCTTCTTGTGTTCCAAACTTCTAAAAACAAAAAATAACTGTTGCCATCTTGGTCATTAGTTAACTGCACCGTGTCTACTTATAAATAAATACCTGGCTATTCTTCTTCAGCAGAATTGTTGTGCCATCATCAATTTCAAATTCTCCATAATCTTTCAAACACCGAACCTGAAAGAAAAATAATATAAAAAAAATAATGTACATACACCATCACTGGTAAAAATTAAGCATAAGACTGCATTAAGAAGTTCTTCTGTTACATAAATTATGCTCTCTCTGAGCAGCCTAATGAACTAAATTTAGATTGCAGTGATTATATTAAATATTTTTGTATATTTTGAAATCTGATAATGAACCAAAGTTTTCTTCTTTTAAAAAAGTATATAATCCTCAGTTTTACTTACTTCGATGTACAAGTTTTTGGGAGGTTTAATGTCTTGTGTAAGATCAAGGCCATCTCCTCCTCCTAATGATCTCATATAGGTAGCCAACGACTTTTTATATTGGTTAAACCAAAGCACCTAGAAATAAAATGTTTAATTACTCATGAAGTTAGGTATCACTTATATACTGTCAGATTAGATATCCTTCCATTAAAAGACAATACAAAATAACAGAGTGAAGTCTGAAATCTCAGAAATTCTTCTTAACAACACAGTGATTTCTAGTTTCTATAGGTCATGTATTGAAAAAAATACGTAACTGACAATGCACTTCATCTGAGAGTAAATTTCTATACAATCGTGTATTCTTAGTATGCCTGAGAATTAAAGGTGATTCCATCTGCCTATTTATATCCAAATATTTTGGGACATAAATGTTACAATAGGTTTACACATTACACAAAGTTATGGTTTGTTGAACTCTATTCCAGGGCTTTTCAACCAGTGGTACGGGTACCACCTGTGGTACATTGGCACCTGGCAGTTGGTACGTGACCATCCTAGAAAAGTGGTAGCAGAGGAGGGGAATGAGCAGCACCACACAAGCCTGAGCGAGAGATGGCTGGAGCTGCAGGGCTGTCAAGGCTCAGCGGAAGCGTCAGGATCAGCGCCAGGCTCCAGCTGGAGCTCGGTGCTGATCCTGGCATCTGCTGAGCCCAGAAGAAGCGCCGATCAGCTGGAATGTTGCAGCATCTCCAGGGTCTTGTGATTTACATTCAGATGCTTGGCAACTGATTCATATTTATGACGGTCACAGTGTCCCAGTGTCATGTGAAGTGACCAAAACCTGCTGCAACCACCCAGCAGATGGGGGGAATAAAAACCAAACACCCCCACCCCACCCCCCGTTGCCAATCTTCAACAGAAATGCTCACAACAATGAAAACCTCAGACAGGAGGAAGAGTGGGCAGGCAGGTGTCTTGCTCGGCTGTGGCTTGGGGGGCACTTTTTTCAGTGCCATTGTAACTTCAAACAGTCACTAAGTGAATTGTTGTAAGTCGAGGACTAGCTGTACTTCATCACTTTTTTCCTTTTTGGGGGGGTCATCAAGTTTTTGACACCTTGCTAGGCAACTGGTGGTACTTGGATATTACCATATCCTAAAAGTGGTACAATGGGTGAAAAAGTTGACAAGCCCTGCTCTATTCTACTGAATAAACCATAATTAGCTATAGTTACATATGAGACTAAGTGAACCATTTCCTCACTGCACTAACATAACTGCTAAAGAGATTTTGTGAAAATTCTATAGTATGTTTAAAGATGTATGGTGATTTTGAATTAATATCTGTAGTTAATATACTCTTTTTTATATTCTTATACTTCCAGATTGTTCCCACTCTTCTGAAGCTACACAAATGCATGCATAAACACATTTAGCTTACTTCATCCGCTGACATGTGAAATCGGACAGCATTTGGCAAGACACTACCATATTCCCACCTAAGAGCACGGAGGCGAAGTAAGCGGTCATACCTAAATATAAAAGTGGAAACATATTTAATTCATTACTGTACAGTTTCTAATAGGGCTATGTATTACTTTGAATTTGAAAGAAAAAGAGGTGATTTGAATTGGATAGAGTGGCAAATGCAACTTATATCTGCAGTTACCGTAATTAAATCAAATTATTTTCCCATGAGATTGAAAGCAGCTGCAAAGAGTAATTAATAGTGAATGAGTCCCTTACAATTTTGTGTGCACAATCACTTCAATCATCAAATAACAATAGGCTGATCAATTATGGCTAAAATACATCAATCCTACATATTTTCTCTAATTAAAGCTATTTACAGAGTATTTACTTATGACCACAATGGAGCTCAAAATTTCTGTTCCTAAGTGAGGCATTTGTTAAGTGAGCTTTATGACCTTTTTTGCCACATTTGTTAAGTCAGTGGTTCTCAACCTTTTTCAGGTTGAGACCCCACTTGCGCTGCCCATGCGCGCTGTGACCCCGACCCGGGCGCGCGTGCGTGCAACGGGCTAATTTGCGCATGCATGGCGCGCGACGGAAAAAAAAATAAAAAAAAATGGCGGACAGCGACGGCCTGATCCGTGCATGCACGGCGCGCGACGGCCCAACTGTGTATGCGCGGCGCGCGCGCGACGAAAATAAAAATAAAAATAAAAAAACCAAAATGGCGGACCGGTGTCCGGCGACCCCTGCGAAACGGTCGTTCGACCCCAAATGGGGTCGCGACCCATAGGTTGAGAACCGCTGTGTTAAGTGAATCATTGCAGTTGTTTAGTAGCATGGTTATAGCTCCCCATTGACCTTGCTTGTCAGAAGGGTACAAAAGATGATCACATGACCCAGCAACCGTCATAAATATAAGTCAGTTGCTAAGCTTCTGAATTTTAAACCTATAACCATGGGAGTGCTGCAAATGTCAAAGTGTAAGTGTGAAAAAGGTCCTACCGTGTTTCCCCGAAAGCAAGACAGCGTCTCACTGTCTTTTTATCCCCAAAATCCCCATCACGTGTTGCCTTCGGGGCATGTCATATAGTACCGGTACGTACTACCGGTATATCTCCTGCTTAGTCAGGAGGTCAGGAGATTACAAGATAATTACAAGATAATACCTATGTTTCCTACCGGTATAAACTCATTTAACTGTCAAAGATCTGTAAATCTTAGGCTACGGTAATTTGGTGTGTGTTTGAGATGTGCTTAACTTATCTCAAACAGCCTGAGGATTTGTTTGTTTATGCACTCTTTTGATCTGAATACCGTTAATTGCCTTGCCTAAAGGCTTGTACCGTAAATCAGCCGGCAATTAGCACAGCCAAAAGGTGTTTACGGCCAGTTCAAGTGGGTGCATTACAATATCCCCTAATAGCCATCCATGTCAACACAGTGGGAACTTTTAAAAAAGCCTCCAAACAAGAAAGGGAGGGGGGGGATGACAGACATCAAGTTCCAAATCTGTGCCTGTGTGCGGGTGAGCTTTGGGGTGGGGGAGTGGGACGAGGCGAGAATAACAAGGACAATAATAATCTGTATAACTTCTGTGTTGACCATCTGCTGTTATAAAAGCTTATACCGTATAAGTGTTACCGGTAAGTGGGACATGTAAAACATATGGTACCGTAAAAGTGAATAAATTGAGGATGTAACCATTGTAAACTGCCACAGTAAACCTTTTTGTACCGGTATGTGATTTATTCACCTTGTTTGATGTTAACCAAATAAAGAGGAGCGACTGCTTCCATTCGACATTCGGCTTTCCTGACTGACGTACGGTATACCGGGATTGAAGCTGCCTGCGTAAGGTAAAGCATCAAGGGGAGGGAATTCCTACCGTATGGGAGGCTATGTGGGATACTGTATGGGGCTGTAACCCTATGGGAGACTGTGATACGGAACCACAAGCAGTGCTTATACCGGTACCATATGCTGAGGTAATTATTTTTGCCCCTAGACATGAGTGCTTCCGGTTCCAGTGGTAAAAGGAAGAGTTACACCGTGGAGTATAAAAAAGCGATTGTCGAAGAATCTTGGGGCAAAAATGTAGCGCAGTTCTGCAAGGAGAAAATGTTGGATCATCGACTGGTCCAAAAATGGCGTGCAGAATACACTAACCTGAGTGAAAAAGTGGAGAGCGGAATGGGTAAAAGGCGCAAGATTGGATGTGGTCGGCAACCAATGTATACAGAGCTGGAAAGCCTGGTGTTTGAGTGGATTGCAGACAGGAGAGCAAAGACATTGGTGGTAACCAGGGCTCAGATTAAGGAATATGCCCTTGCAGTCTCGCCACAGTTTGACATTTCCCATGAACAATTCAAGGCATCAAAGCACTGGGTGGATAACTTTCTTGAACGCAATGCCCTGTCTTTGAGAAGATCCACAACCCTCTTTAGGTTGGAAGATGCTGAGATTGTTAAACGCGCATTAGCCTACAAGAAGTTTGTGGATGACATTGACTTCTCTAAATACAGTCTTTGCAACATGATCGCCATGGATGAAACTGCCGTGTTCATGGGCCAAGGAGCTCAAACCACCATTGATCACCAAGGTGCCTCCTCAGTGTACGTTCCCTCCACCGCTTATGAAAGTGCACGTGTCACCTGCATTTTGACGATTCGTCTGGATGGCACTAAAGCAACACTGCTGCTCATTGCAAAGGGCAAGAAGGAGAAGATTGAGCGGGTTTCTGGCATTTATGTGCTGGAAACTGAAAAAGCCTGGGCCACACAAGATGTTATAAGAAAGTGGCTTGATTTAATGCTGCCGCTTGTAATGCGCGGGAAAAAAAGAGGAATGCTGATCTGGGATGCAGCCAGCACACACCGCGCCAAAACCATGAAAGACTTCCTTCGTGAGCGGAGAATCGACCAAATCATGATTCCTGCAGGGATGACGGCTTATCTTCAGACTCTCGATATCGCCATTAACAAGCCGTTCAAGGACTATCTGCGTGTGGAAATCAATGACTACATTGAAAACCGAATGGAGAGAAATGTACGTGGGAACTTTGTGAAGCCCAGACTGCCAGAGATTGTTAACTGGGTGAAAAATTCTTGGAATAAGATCACTAACACCTGTGTTGCAAATGCACTGCAAGCTGGCTACCTGGACAAAGCCTACTCATTTCAGGACAGTGCCGTTGCTACCCATGAGAAATATGGGCCACTGATTCAGCAAGAAATGTCGTCCCAAGAGTCCCAAGAAAATCCACAGGAACCTAAGAGTGTGGATGCTTATGATGATATTCCTGAGGGTGATGACATGGTTGTCATGGAATAAATCTGTTTTATCTTCCAGTATTCCACTGTTCGTTCTTACCGTACCATTTTTCATTGTTTTACATGTTATGCAATGGCTGTGCAGGGAGAGCCGCCGCCGCCGCCCCAGCCGATGGACGCGCACACGCACACCCGGTGGAAACACCCGGTGGAAACGGCGGGGTGAGGCGATGGGGCTGGCTTTGCGCCGCTCTGCTCCCCGCCCCGCCGCCGCTCACCCGCTTGGCGGCTTGCGCGGGGAGGTCCGGCTGCCCCCCTCGGCGTCTCTTCATCAACTGCATCAGGTAATCGGGGCTCGGCTTGAGCTTCTCCTTCGTTTCCATTTCCCCAACCATATTCCAAACAGAGCGAGCGAGCGCCCGCACCAGCACTCACCCAACCACCGCACTGGGTGCACGCCAGGCGGGGAAGAAACGGGGTGTGTGTTACCGGTATGTGGGCTGAGGGGGGGAGAGGCCTCTTCCCCCCCTAGGAAAACAGGAGAGCGGAAAAAAGGGTCTCGTCTCCCGCGCCGCCTTGCCTCCCTCCCCTGATGTTCGTCTGTCTCGAGTAGCGGCTGCGAAGGCAGAGAAAGCGCGGCTATTAAGCAAGGCGCCTTCTCCGCGGCGAACAGAACTGGGAGCGGAGAAGCCGAAGCGCTTCCCCGTGCAAAGTTTAGCTCACCCGTTCATTTAGGTGGCGTCTTCCGACCGCACGCGGGGTGCCCCCCCCCGTCCGAGCGCATACGGTGGGAAGTCAATGCTTTTACATTGGGTGGTGATCCGGACCTCTGGCGATGCAGACACAGCCCGTTGCACTTCTTGAGAGACTGGCTGGGAAGTTGGGTAGCGTCGGCTCGCTTTCCTTTCCGTCTGCTTGGCAGCCCCCCTCCCTCTGCACGCCAGAGGCCTTGGGCGCGGCGGCCTGCGTGGGTTCCCTTTGGGGGTGGGGGAGGTCTCCGTGAAAAGCTGTCTACCTCTGCTGGCTCGTCTCTTAACCTAAGCTCATTTTCCTGCAAGAAGTTCTGTGGCTCTCCCTGCACAGCCTACTGCCGAGGGAGCAGGGAAGGAGGTGGGGAAGAGACGCTGAGGGGAGGTCCGGCCCGTTTCTTCCCCGCCTGGCGTGCACCCAGTGCGGTGGTTGGGTGAGTGCTGGTGCGGGCGCTCGCTCGCTCTCTGTTTGGAATATGGTTGGGGAAATGGAAACGAAGGAGAAGCCCAAGCCGAGCCCCGATTACCTGATGCAGTTGATGAAGAGACGCCGAGGGGGGCAGCCGGCTCTCCCTGCACAGCCTACTGCCGAGGGAGCAGGGAAGGAGGTGGGGAAGAGACGCTGAGGGGAGGTCCGGCTGCCCCCCTCGTCTCTTCCCCATCTCCTTCCCTGCTCCCTCGGCAGTAGGCTGTGCAGGGAGAGCTGGCGTCGCACACGCACACGCACACCTGGTGTGCCTTTCGCTCCGCGCAATCAGATTTCGGGCGAAGGGCTTCCCCGGATCGACCCCCGCCGCCCGCCGCCTCCTCCTCCTCTTCTCCGCCTCTCGCTGCTGCTGCTGCTGCTGCTGGCCTCGTGGCCGGCCCGTTGCAACCGAAGCTGCAGCAGCGAGAGGCGGAGAAGAAAAGGAGGAGGCGGCGGGCGGCGGGGGTCGATCCGGGGAAGCCCTTCGCCCGAAATCTGACTGCACGGAGCGAAAGGCACACCAGGTGTGCGTGTGCGGCGCCGGCTCTCCCTGCACAGCCTACTGCCGAGGGAGCAGGGAAGGAGATGGGGAAGAGACGAGGGGGGCAGCCGGACCTCCCCTCAGCGTCTCTTCCCCACCCCCTTCCCTGCTCCCTCGGCAGTAGGCTGTGCAGGGAGAGCCGGCGCCGCACACGCACACGCACACCTGGTGTGCCTTTCGCTCCGTGCAGTCAGATTTCGGGCGAAGGGCTTCCCCGGAGCCGGAGTTGGCGCGCCTCCCCCGCGGCGATCCTAAGTTGCGAGGGAGGAAGGGCGTCTGGGAGCGAGGTGGGGGGGCGGAGAAAGACGGGGGTGGGGGGAAAGAGAGAGAGAGAGAAACTACGGTAGAGAGAAAAGAGAGAGAGCGAGCTCCGTCCCTTCCCGGCTCCGGCTGGCCGCCTCCTTTGGCAGGGGCAGGAAAGGGCTCCGGGGGCGGCGGCGGGGGGAGCAATTGGCCTGCGCTCCGAATTGCGGTGAAGGGGAAGAAGGAAGAGGAGGAAGGGTGAAAGAGAGAGAGGAGGGAGAGAGAAGGGAAGGGAAGAAAGCCGGGCTGCGCTGCCCGCCTCTGCGGCTGCGGGAGGGGGAGAGAGAGAGGCGGGGAGGGAGGGGGGACTCTGGCAGAGAGAGACCGCCCCTGCCCGCCGCTGGTACCGACGCCGCTCCGGTTTAAGGGCTAAAGGCGCTGCCACCGCCGCACGTTGATGTGACTTGCCAAGGTGCAGCGCTGGGTTCCAGGCGGGGCGGGGAAGGGAGGGGAGGGGAGCGACGCAAAGCTCTGGATTCCGCTCCCCCCCCGCCACGCTCCGCTCTTGCAGCGCGTCCATCTTCCCTCCCCTCCGCCCCCGTGTTTCTTACGGTCGGGGCATGGCTTACGTTAGCGGACCCCCCTGACACCCCGATACGTCTGACAATCGGGGGTGTCTTGCTTTCGGGGAAACACGGTAAGTCACTTTTTCAGTGTCTTTGTGACTTCGTAGTCACTAAATGAACTGTTGTAAATCAAGGACTACCTGTACTGCCAGATATAGTTAAGAATCTGAAGTCTTGTACAATTCCATTAAAAATATCAGTCTCAAAAGTGAAACAATCTGATCTTGGAAGAATTATTTCACAGAGGATCACTAGACACTTACAAGTATGCAATCATACATCTTCGGTTTCTCAGCAGAGAGCAATGGCGAAATTTGATTGTTGTAATCAACTCACTATGACCTGACTTGGCTTCATTTCTGGTAATAATAGTAGAATCATATTAGTTAAATATATTTTGAACTCAAAATGAACATACAATTGGCTCATGCTAATAGTTTATACTTATTTTGTAAGCTTCGGATACCACAGAAGTTTCATCTCAATTTCACTATGAATAGTAAAGAATTGCAAGGGAACTGAATAAGAATAGAAGGCAATATTTTCAATATTAAGCAGAAATCAATCAACAAATCAACAAATCAGCATAACTTCAACCTGACAGAAGGGAAGTTCAAAAGTAATATTAGAAAGTATTCCTTCACAGAAAGAGTAGCGGAAGCTTTGAACCAACTTTCAGTGGAGG
Organism: Bothrops alternatus; assembly: GCA_034064705.1. Taxonomy (NCBI): domain Eukaryota; kingdom Metazoa; phylum Chordata; class Lepidosauria; order Squamata; family Viperidae; genus Bothrops; species Bothrops alternatus. Next base: position 17,010,813 of record JARGCV010000104.1, on the reverse strand, counting down.
CAGTCGTTCAATCATCAGTAACTAAGTTTAAACATCTTGGGATAAACACATGTCCATCATCTGACAAAAATAAAAAAAAATCCAATTTAAAAACCTCAGGGGGTAGACTTGATAGACCACTAGATCTTTTTCTGCTATCAGTTTTCTGTTTCTAATTTAAGAAAGGATATTTTTGTACTGAAAAAAATCTATAGATTGTTCCCACAAGTCCTCTAGCATGCAATTACTGTATACTCTTTTAGGCTCTGCATTAATAAAAGTGAAACAAAAAGTATACCCTGCCTTGTTTTGAGACACACATATCTTGAAGGAAGAATCATTTATTTCACAAAGACAGAGGGACTTTACAAGCAGTCCAAAGCAATTTCACCACTTTTATTCTTCTCTAAAATTCAGTGCAAAGGAAGTATATTTATTTACAGTGACATGTCATCTAGGCCATATTGTACATTTACTAGATAAGGTGACATTGGATATATATGTCTAACTTTCCCCAAAATGTTAGTCTGTATCAGAAGATGTAATGTAGTTTTTTTATAATGATGAGTCATCACATTTGTCATTATTAACCTGAGACAGTTATTGATTCCTGGCAAAAATATGAAAGTGATTTGACATTGCTTTCTTTTGGGAGTTTTGATGATTTGTTTTAAATTTCCAATCTAGTTTACATGCCTGGCATTTCCTAGTGCTTCAGTCTAACCAGGCTCAATGCTGCTAACGTCTGAGCTCAAACAAGCTGCTGCCTACTTGGATCTGGCAGCTATATTTTTAGCTGCATTTCTTTTCCTGCAAAATGTGAGTTATGGCTTCATTTTTTAAATATTTTATGTAGACAAATTATTCTTTTATTGATGAAATTGTCTTACACATCAATTTGGTTCTGCTCATACAATGCTTTCATCTCTTCAAGTACTTGTCTGATCCCATCTTCCTGGGAAAGGAAAACACCAAATACAATGATCATTTAATTACTAACCTAATTCAAGAAAAATGTTTCAGCAACTAAAAATATAACTTTTAAAATAAAATTTTTGATAAAAGATTTTACATAAGCTTAAAAACTACAGAAACATAAAAGGGAAATAGAGAAATAAAAAATAAAAGAATAAAAGAAAAAGTGAAAGAACAAAAAAGAGAAAAATATTTAAAGAAGTCACCTCTGATTTTCTTTGTAGCAGTTAAAAACTTAATGATTATAATCTTCACCTTCTCAAATTATGTACCAAGGTTCTATATTCTTCCATCTTTGTGCATACAATAACCATGCTGCAGTTTCCATATATAAAAACAATTGTCCATGAGAATTTTCTAGTTGACTGTCCATAAATACTAGTATGAAAAAATCTGGTTTCATCTGAATATTATTTTTTAAAACTCTCTGCATTACTATGTGTATTTGTGTCCAATATCTATCTATTTTACAAGCCAACCGAACATGATAAAATGCCCTTTCATGTTTTCCACATTTCCAATAGTGATTGATTGAAATAAATTATTGAAAAAATGTAGAGACAGGATTGAATGCACTGACTAGCAGGTGGTCGGAGAGAAGGAAGGGATGCTAAAGAAAGCTGAATTAGTTGCCAGCTGCCCAACCCTGCCACCTTTGCTTCATTAGGCCTTATATGCTGCTTCTTGACCATTATTAGCAGGAGAAAATGAGGTTTCCATGGATGCTGAAAATACGGGCAAAGTCTGCAACTGGCGAAGGATAATGGATCTCTAAGCCAACTCCCAGAAGATGCTGGGTTGGACAACGCTACTGTATTAGAGCTGGGTACGATTTTACTAGGAGAGCCTTCCGCACAAATAACGGGGCGGGGTGATTAAATACTGTAAATAAAATAAAAAAGATTGGAATACTATCAATTCAAGGCTGGCCCTGTCAGAAAAACGAATCGGTTCGCGCCTCGCCTTCATGGCAGTCCCCCTCAAGGCTTCCGCGGACTCCGCAAGTCGGACCGTGGAAAGGCGAAGAAGCGAAGCGCGCACGGCAAAAACTTACGTTGAAGGCAGGAAGCTGCCCATCGCTCGCGCGGTACAGCTCTCGGACCAGCTCGGTCGCTTTCTCAGAAAACATGACAACCACGGGAGCGACCGAATCGCCTTAGAATTCGGCGGGGGGGGGGCGAGTAGTAAATCGCGCTCGTACTGCTCGGCCAATAGGAAGACTGGATTCCTCGGAGGGATGGGTGGGGAAAACAAAAGTCCCGCCTTCAGCAACTACTTATTACGGAACAGGGCAAGGGACAAAACAAGGAACTTCGCAGGAAACTGAGGAATCAATGAAAGTCAGAGCGATACTTGGAAAGATTTGAATTCTTGCGCTTTATGAGCCCTAAGTGAATGTTGAACTATTTCCTCTAAAAACAATACTTTTCGCTTCTTCCCCCAATAAAAAGTTTATAGGTTGATGCATTTCAATTGTATTGCTCTTTAAACACACACACACACACACACACACACACACACACACACACACACAGGCTACAGTTCCAGAGCCTTTGGAACTGTTCAGTGTGTGTGTGTGTATGTATGTATGTATGTATGTGTGTGTGTGTGTATGTATGTATGTATGTATATTTGTTTTCTGAGGTTTTCGCGGGTGTTTGTATGTATATATATAAGCTTCTGCTTCTACCGGTAGGAGCAATGTGAGATTTTAGCTGTTTCTTCCTTTTAACTGCCAGTGGGGGTTTGAACTGATTGGCTGGGAGCTCAGCTGTGTTCTGATTGGGTGGAGGTGTGTTCTGATTGGTTAGGGGCTTGGCTGTGCTCTGATTGGATGGGGGGTTGGCTGTGCTCTGATTGTCTGGGGGAGTGTTCTGTTTGGGTGGGGGCTTTGTTGTGCTCAGGTTAGTCAGTGTTACAAGGGGATTAGAGATGGTGGACTGTATAGCTGTTTGGCTTTGTGTTCGTGGTCGTGCCTCATCTTCATGGTGGGTGTCAGTTTGCTTCGTGTATGGATTGGAGGGGTTTAAGGTGGCTAATGATGCAGCTGTGGTCCGTGTGTGTGTGTGTGTGTGTATACACACATACATCACACATCATACATACATATATATATATATATAGTGTGTGTGTGTGTGTATACACACACACTATGTGATATAGTCTTCCTTCTGGATAGATCTATCTAGCTACAAATACATTATTGATGCCATTAAGTTTGATGTTTGATGCTGAGCTCATGTTGCATTTACAAGCTTTTTAGAGCCATCTGATTGGCTACAGTCAGAACAGAATGCTGTAACTAAGTCTAGTTTGATCCAACTTCTATGTTTTTGAGATGCTACAGATCTCTTCATTGTTTTTCTAAAGTAACAAGTGTAAGGGCTTCTAAACACATTAATTTGGAATCCAACTGATACCAAAATTACCTTTGCAAGAATGTGTTCGTGGCTATTTCACACTGTTCTAAGTGAATCTGCTCTTTAGTGACTAACCGATTGTTCAGTTAAGTATCTCAACTACTGGACATAGAATTTTTAGCTTTACCTGCATAAAGGATAATCTTCTACCATCAATCCACTTTCATGGCATTGCTTTCCCTTTTAAATAAAATTTTATGTAATATCAGTTTCAGGTATAAATATTTCTTATCGTAGATATGTAGCCTTATTTAAACATTTAACCAAATATTTTATCAGAAGATAACACACCTCAAGCAATATGGAAAACTAGTGGTTCTATCAAAATTCAAAGCCACATCTTGCATTTTTCAATAAGAATCAGTGAAGTTTATTCTCTCCCATGGACTGTCCTTTTTAATTTTTGGCTACAATCCTATGCTATGCAATTAATTCCCCCCCATCACAAAATTCATGACTTTGTTCAGTCATAATAACACCAAACAATGTTGTTTGACAGCAAGTCAATATGAACCAGGCCACTATGACTTCTGCAATTAATTATGATTAAATAAGTCACTACTTATTTAATTCAATTAATGTTATTAGTGCACTAAACACATTAACTAATATATTACATTACATATAGTTTCATTATATTATAATGTATTACATTAAGCCTTTTGTGGATGGATTCTGAGTTCCCCATTATAAGCCTTTCACTTTTGTTTAATACATTTTAATGGCTATTGTAAATTCATTGTATTTTTACTGTGTTTCAGAAGGAATCAATGTATTTCAAGAGTGATTTTCTACTACTTGTTTTAGTATATTTGGGAAGCCTTTCTTTTAGCAAATGGTGCAACACCTCAGATTTCATGGTGCTCTAAAAATGTAAACAATCAACTGCTCCTAGCTCTTCTTCAATTGGGGCTTAGCTGCAACAATTCCATTAAGCTGCAGTGAAGTGAAAGAAAGCAGCACTGTTCAAATGGCTCACCAAGATTGACTTTACAAAATGATATGTAGATTGGGTTTTATAATACCGGTAGTTCCTATTGTAACTTTTAACTATATTAAACATTTTATAATCTGCTTATAATTTTTATAAGTAATGTAATTTTTATCACTTCCCCATTTTGATATCTTTTTACATGCATTGTAAGCCATAAAATATTGTTTTGTAGGCCAGACTGGGAGTCCTTTCTATTAAATAAAGGACTTATTTCTTAAAGGCAGAAACCAACACCTCCCCCTCAAGTCTCTCTGCCCCAAACAGAAACCAGGTCTGCAGAAATGCAGATGTGATAATCTTGTCAGAAAGATTGGAGCTAGGAAGTTTGGATTAGAAAGAGAGATCCCTAGAATCAACAATCCCTCACACCAAAAATCCAGCAGTCATCAGCCACAGCCCCAGGGAAGCAGGATAGGACCTTTGAGACATAATAGGATTAACCAACCACCATCAGACATAATAGGATTAACTAAGGCACACTCAGACTCAGGTCAAAGTTCATGCCACAGGAACAACTCCAAACAAAAGCTCAAGAAAGTATAAAAACCCACCACTCCCTACTACACGTGGTCAGCTTTCCCAGAGCCAAGCTTCTGTCTGGTTTTGCTCTTCAATAAACTACAACCTTCTTTCTAAAGCAGTCTCCATTTTGTTTATTCCCAGCTTGGATTGGACTCTGATGAAGATTTTTCTTTTGACAAATGTACTTTTAATAACTTCCCTTGAATATTAGGTGCAGTGACAGAGTATGCACAAAACATTGTTGGCAATTTATTGAAAATTATTATAGGTTATAGCAGACTATCTTTTCTTTCCATTCAACCATTACATCAGCAGCAGTCTGCATCGTGTGCAGCATGACCCACTTTCCAATACATCACTGTGGAATGAAAAAAAATCTCATGGTTTATATATTTAGTGATATCCAATCTGGGCTACAAAGATCCCCGCGACTGCTAGAGATAGCAAGGTGATGTAAACAACTTTACAATTTCATAAATTGCGTAAAACATACTTTTGCCGGCAGGCCTGGGGCAGCTAACAGCTTGCCCCTAGCCAGTGTATGTTTGTGGAATGATTGGTTTTTCTTTTTTAACTTAGGGGTTTTTATATTCATGTATTTTACTGTGATTTCTATCATGTTGTGAGCCACCCTGAGTTCTCCGGAATAGGGCGGCATAGAAGTTAAATAAATAATAATAATAATAACTACATTTGTTATCATTTTCCGGTGATCCGAAATTTTGCATCCTAGATCTGCAAGCTTATAAGATTCAACGACAGACAGGAAAGTGCAAATGCTATAAAAATAAGCATGGATTTTCACCTGCTTTCTATATGCTGTATCTGTATAGGTGCTCGTAATTTATTTTTAGGAGAAAAGTAATCACCGTTTATACCACATCATATCTTATCCCCCCACAAGAGCCATCTTTGCTGTGGGCAATTTAGTAACAAAGCTGAAGAAACGAGCATTCGTTCTAGCTACGCTGATATGTAACGCGTAGACGGTCACGTGAGCCTAGCCTTTTCTGATTGGTAGCACGGGGGAAGCGCTGCTATTCCCTCGATTGTCGGGTTGTTGTTGGTATAATGTAGGCGAAAGAGGCGTCGGGTTCAGGTCAGAGGAGTCTTCCCTTAGGCGAGTGGAAGTGGCACCGCCCGTGCGTTGGCACCGCCGGCATGAGAAAGCGGAACGAGACCGTCACCTTGGAGCATGAACGCTTTGCCTCCTCCGCTCCGGCTCCAGCCGCCGCTTCGTCTTCCTCTTCCCCTTCGCTGAATAAGGACTTCAGCTTGAGACCCAGCTCGCGTTTGTCAGGCAGCGCCCGGCCCGCCGGTGACTCTGCTATGAAGCGGGCACTTAGCAGGTGAGACCCGTAGGAGAGCGGCCATCCCTTCGGCTCCTGGCAGCCGGAGCAACCCTTTCTCTGCCGGCCTTGCGGTTCTCGCCAGCTCGACCTCGGTCTTGTCTCCTTGGCAACGGGCAGACAAGCCATTCCGCGTTGCCACCGCTGGCCGCCTCTTCCCTTCCTTGGGCTTTGCTGTTGCGGTGGGTTGGCCGCGGAGCCCCCGGTTGCAATTTGCGGAAGAATGCCCTTGCCGGTCTCCCTTGGTCCGTCCGCCTTTCGGTGCTCGTCGTGGAGGTTCGCAGTAGGCTGGACTGGGGGGCGGGGGAGGGCGACTCCAGCCCGAGGATCAGCAGGAAAGGGACCGAAAGCGCCGCGGCCCTCCGTGGAGTTCCTGCTCCTAATGCTGCATTCGGTTTACAGACTGCGACTGCAGCAGGTCAAGGAGGTGATTCTGTACTGTGTATCGGGACTTGGCCAGGCAGGCGCTGTATTTTGCCACTGGGTGACATAAGGTGGCTGGGATGGAGCATATGGAAAGCTTAAGCCTAAGGAAAAGAAAGATTTGACAGTCTCAATAGATACTCGGTCAAGTTTGTCTTTATTTATTATTTATTTATTTATTTTATTAATTAGATTTCTATGTCGCCCTATTCCAGGAACTCAGGGCGGCTCACAACATGGATATTGACACGAAGAAATCTAATATATATAAAACAACATTGTAAAACCGATTAATTAAAAGACCAATCATCCAAAACAGACATACAGACATACATACACTGGCTGGGGCAAGGTGTTAACTGCCCCAGGCCTGTTGGCAAAGATGGGTCTTCAATAATTTGCGAAAGGCGGAGAGGGTGGGGGCAATACGGATCTCCGGGGGGAGTTGATTCCAGAGGGCCGGGGTGCAACAGAGAAGGCTCTTCCCCTAGGCCCTGCCAGGCGACACTGGCTGACGGGACCTGGAGAAGGCTGACTCTGTGGGCCCTAACTGGCCGCTGGGATTCATGGGGCAGCAGATGGTCCCATAAGTAACCTGGTCCGATGCCATGTAGGGCTTTATAGGTCATAAACAACACTTTGAATTGAGTTCGGAGACCAATTGGCAGCCAATGCAGCTCGCGGAGTGATGCCGAGATATGGGCATTTCTAGGTAGGCCCAATACTGCTCGCGTGGCTGCTTATAGCCTGGGATTGAAAGAAACATGTATTTACTTCCATATCAATTTACTTAAATTTTGAGTGAATGACTCCTGAGGTTTTCAAGATTGGCTTAGGCATCAGACCATATCAAAAAATTAAAAATATTGGAAGGCATATAAAAACATATAAACGATCTGTTCTTAACTCTTTTATGTGTCTGTCACATCTATGTCTGTCACTAAATTTCTTAAACCTCATCTTTATTAAATTTATAACTCACCTTTCCTTCATGAGCTATAGAGGCATACATAGCAGACCTTTCTCCCATTTTTCTGCAAATTGCATCAGTACAAAGCTGGATGAAAACAAACACATATCTCCTGTTTTAAAAACACTTAGATTACAATGTTTATCTTTTCATGTTCCACAAACATGAAAAAACATGTTCTTCAGAATCTCTGCTCCTTTTTCCCTTTGGGTGGTACAGCTGGGTATGTGTTTCTCCCATTCTTGGATACAGTCCCAAAGGTCTGGATCAGAATTGGTACTGAATTGTTTATTTTTTTTTATATTTTTGTAACAAAAAGAAATTAATTGGAATAGTTAGGTAACAGCTGCCCAGATTTACTTGATAGTGAGATGGACAGCATATAAATTTAATAAAACATTTAATTCATTTAATTGTAATTTGGTTTAAACCTTTTTTTCTTGGTGCCACATTTTGTTTTTGTCCTACCACTCATTTTTTTGGTCTGTGGACCTAAGCAGCCCTTTAATGGGCAAAAAAAAAGACAAGGTACATAGCCAGCTTTAAAACTGTTGCTACTAGATGTTATTATTAGTAATCTTTGTTATAGAAAATTTGAATCAGTGTTTTTCAGAGTTAAGGAATAAGGTTTTCTATGTCAGAATAGTCAGAATAGTATGAAACATTAGTATAATCCTATGCACGTGTACAGGTAGTCCTCAACTTTTGACCACAACTGAGCCCAAAATTTCTGTTGCTAAGCAAGTCAGTTGAGTTTTGCCTCATTTTACAACCTTTCCTGCCACAGTTGTTAAGTGAATCACTGCAATTGTTAAGTTAGTAACGGTTGTTAAGTGAATCTGGCTTCCTCATTGACTTTGCTTGTCAAAAGGTGATTATATGACCCTAGGAAACTGCAACCAACATGCCAGATGCCAAGAGTCCAATTTTTGATCATGTGACCATAGGGATGCTGCAGTGGTCATAAGTGTGAAAAAGATAATGTCATTTTTTTAGTGTTGTCATAACTTTGAACAGTTACTAAATAAGTAATTATAGGTTGAAGACTATATTTTAAAGTATACTTTGTTGAATTGAGTGGGGCTTTAGACTATTTCTGCACAGTTACACAAAGGAACATTTGGTTTACAAAGAGAAAGTATGTTTGATACTTGACACTCCCAATATTGAGATCTCAAAAAACAAATGATCTATGACTTCACTGGTATTGGAGATGCCCAGAAAGCTAAGTAGTTTTCAATGTTAGTTAGTACTGTCAGTTTTGAGACTTGTGTTCATGTATGCTGTTGTATGAGAGCTAGGTAATCTTACTATAGCATAATATTAGTAAAGGCCTTTTTTTGTTTTACCTTTTACCTTGCAAGAAGCTAATGTTTCTTCTGATCACCTTTGATCATTTGCTTCTAAGCCAGATAATTCAATTGTCAATAAGTGACTATAGATGCCAAGATTGTTGTTGCCGTTGTTCTGCAGACATGGTGTTTGCAGTACCTTAATGGTGAATAACAAATTTTAAATTTTTGTGGAGTGTTATAAAACTCTCAAATCATGCAAGATCTAAATTTAAAAAATACCTTGAGATTTGGAATAATTAAGATTATAATCCATTTAAAAAGAATGTGAATCGTAAAGATTTGTTTTTTTAAAATCTTGTGTTCTGCATCTTTAGATCCTTACTTTTTAATATTGACCCAATCATAGATATCAAAGGTTCATGTTTTAACAAATTAACATAGATAAAGAATTCATAACTATATGCAACAAGAAAATCAAGGTTACATGGAAATAAGCCCTACTCAACTCACTGAAACTTATTTATATTTAATAATTATATTTATTTTGTTTCTAATTTTATATAAGTTTTATCTGTGGTTGTTGAAGTCTTCATCCTTATTTCATATTCTGTTTTAAAGGTTGCATAAAATAAAAGTCTTTGGGTTGCTAAGACAAGCCAAAGAAAATAAACCTAACATTAATCTCTGTGGCTATATCCTTTCCATCCCAAAGGTATAACAGTTGTAACCATCACTGGGAGTAATTATTCAGTGTTTATACAAAGAATTTTAAATAATTAGAACAAGTGTTCTCGCTAAGAATTATAGCTTAGTAATAGGCACATCTTTTCTATGCACAAGTTCAATCCCTTGGTAAACTCCTGTTTTTTTTAAAAAACACACACAAAATCCCTTATACCACCGTTTTAGAAAATACCTAACTGAATCTCTACAGAGCCTCTTTTAGTCTCAGTAAATAGTATATAGGCTGATATTCAACTGCAGATTCAAAGCAGAGCAGAATTCCTTTGTGTTGTTTTGGTAGTGTTACTTCAGGTTTTCTTTGCTGTCGAAAGCATCCTTTGCTGGGCAATTGGACTTTAGGATTGTACACCCTACTACAGCAAGGAAGCTCTCTCTTTTTTTTTTTAATAGAGGCCAGTTTATCATTTCCTCACAAACGTTTATTCAAGGACCTCTTGACCCTACCTCTTACAGTGAAAATCTTTTTGAGAAGAATGGAACTCAGGTCCTGGTGGATGAAGACATGTACCTTCACTAAATATTTTCCTGGCAGTAGCAGAGAAGTTTACATAGGCTTACACATTTCCTGTTACATTTAAGGGATGTAGTAGATCCCTTTATCTTTATTATTTGTTGCAGAACTAGAGGCTGTATCTTTCCTGTCTTATTTTTGTAGATTCTTTGGGAAAATTATTCTTTGAAATAGCTAATGGTTACGGTTATTTCTTGATGCTGAGAACTTTTGCAATTATGTTGTCCTGTTTTTAGCTTATAACCATGTATAAGTTACTGAGGGGCTACTATGTTTGGAGCCATATGTAAGTTTGGTAAAAAAAGCTAATATAAATATCCTTAAAGGAATGATGAACATTGACATGAAAATACATTAATAGTCTTACAGATGAATGAAGTATAGGCTATACTGTATGTAAAGTTAGTGAAAATAGCTTCACATTTTATTATTGTGGCAGTACTCCCAGTTTTGGCAGGGATCTGTTGGTAAGTCACAAAGAAAGTAGTTATTTGATGAGGGGCTTAAGATCTGTAATTATGATATGGAAAAGAATCTTGTCTCTGTTTCTTTTTAATGAGGCTGAAGAGATATAACTGAGAGGAGTATAATGTTATAAAAGATCTTTATTTCATCTCTTTCAGTTTTCTAAGATTCTATAATTTTTTTAAAATTGTCCCATGTTAAATAGTTCCTATTAACTCTGCTTATGCTTCTTAATACTACTAGTTCCTTAAGCTTAAGAATAAGCATAGATTTGGAGACCATTTTTATGTTGCCAAGGTCTCTAGGCAAAGAAGTGTTAAAGTTAGCTCCTCTTCTTCTATATGGATATTTGTAGTTTTCTGGAGTGATTTATACAGCTAAATTAGGTGACCTTTCAGGTCCCAGATTTTCTGGATTGAACAGATTGTTGTGGTTGATTGTTGATCTATTTGGCACAAGGCACGGTCTCTGTGAACTTATTTGCCTTATAAGTTTGATGTGAAATCTAAATTAGGACTGATAATGAACCTAAATATATTAACTAAGGGCTCTCAAGGTGGGAGTTGCAACTAATTTAGAAGAGTTAATATTTTAAAATCAGTGTCCAGGTACATGCACTGTAGGAACACAAAACTCATTCCTGCTTTCCTAGATAAGCTATAGCATAATTGTTGTATAGGCCAAAGAGTAAAGCATGCTTGTATAATCCAAGCAGCAAGTGTGTTTTGAAAGATGGCATCTAAATCTAGCTGTCTTTTAAAATAATCTGCCATTCATACCAGCAATTGTCATGGTATTTAAAGTTTGAAAATCTCTGCAATGATTAGATACTTAGAGAAGATGGGCTCATATGAGGCTAGAATTTAGAGACTAATCAAAATAAGTAGGAACACATAGCTTGACTATTTGCAAAAATAACGTTTGATTTATATGAATGAAAAGATAGGGCTAGAGGGAAGATAAGAATTTTTTTTGAAGGTGGAACAGAATTCTAAATAGAAAAGGCTGAAGGTCAAATATGTTGATGAAATAAATAGCAAAGCATTTGACATCAACCTAAAAACACAATACATTACAAAAAATGTAAATCTTATGACATTCTATCTATCTATCTATAATTTATCTGTCTACACGTATATATTTTTCCCCAAATATTTGTAGCATTCTATAAGACTAAAGTTAATACTTTTAGTAAGGCTGCAGTCTTACACAAATACAATAATTGCATATAAGAAGGACTTACTTTTAAGCAAACATATGGTGATAGTATTAATTGCATAGTAATGCCTTAAAGCTTGATTTTATGGAATATTACCTTGTAGTTCTGAAAAAGCCTACTATGCAAGTGATGTTATGAGCTAGATTGTATACTCTCAGAAGGATAACCAATGATAGACACAGGGTAGGTGAGAGGTTAGACTAAATACAGTCCATTTCAGAAGGAAATGGTAAGCCATTCCGGTGTAGATAGATCTTGGTAAACTAATAAAGCCAATGTTCCAACTATAGGTGCAGAGGTATCAGAACTTTAATAGTCTTATGGCAAAATGCAATGCATTGTTAACATGACAGATAATAAAGATGTACTAATCATAGACCAAAATATTAATTAATATTAGAAGTAAAATAACATCTGGAACCAAAGGACATTTGGTTTCAATAAACAAAATGAAGCAGAAGACATACAAGTAATCCTCATTGAGTGCCAGTTGCTAAGCAAAAAATCAGGTAACCATGATAGGCTTACAGTGCCATTCCCATTCTGCAACCAAATTACCATGATCATTAAGCAAAGCATCTCGTGATTGTAACTTACACTTTTATTTTTAAGTTCTCCATTAAATCTGCTTGTTGCAAGCAGGTTGGGAGGCACACAAAAAGCAGGCACGTGATTGTGGATATGCAGTGGTCTTAAATGCTTGGATAGATCACATAAAGATTTTTTTTATACTATTGTCATCTTGAACAGTTGCTAAATGAGGTAGTCAGTAAGCAAACATGACCTGTATTTAACCCTACAATGAAAATTCAGTATTTATATCAAATACCTCCTTCCAGCAATAAGACAACACTGCACTTGGACATCACAAACTGGATTCAGAAGAGGCAGAAGTATCCATAATCACATTGCTACCATCAGAACAATTGACAAGGCAAGGGAGTTGCCTGATTGATATTGGGCATGTGAAATAGAAGAAATAATTATTGGAATTGCCATTTCTGTAGAAAACATCAATATCCAGTGATAGACTTGTGATACTTTAACTGAAAAATGCTTAACAAAGTTCTTGTTGAAATTGAAAGAAGAGAATGCAAAAACTGATCAGCTGCTTAGTATTTAAAAAAAACAAATCCAAGATCATACTAATAATAGGCAATGCCAACCCAGTGCAATCTGCAAAGAAGTCACAATAAATCCAGTAAATAAATATTTTTTAAAAAAATGAAAATAAATAAATAATAGGTTATTTATGATTGTCATCCTAAGTGACAGATCAACTGCTGACCATAATATGCTTTATTAAGCTTATAAATGAACCCCAATGCAGTATTGAGACATGCCAAGTAATAATTTAGAATCATGTTTGATTCTACAGGTTTAATAGCCCTGTTATAGTATCTCATTGGCAATCTCATTGGCACTGTATTTGTATAGCAGAACTTTGCAGTGTGAACCTCTCTCCTGAATAATTAGGACAATTAACCCTGGAGAAGGACAAATCAATAGTAAAAGAGAGAATCAGGAACATTGATTATCAAAATTATATCACCAGTTCCCCTGAATTCTATTGCCAATGTTAGATAGTTGCAAGCCCTCTCCTGCAGTGTATCTATATAATCTGTTCCTAAGCAAATATAGATGGGTATTTTCCAGAACCTGATGGGAAGATTTCATGGGATTCCTTATTTGCAGAAATTTTGCACTTGTGGATCCAGGGAGGCAGAAATTGTCACTCATGTCCTCATACAGTGGCCTTTCTTTGATGCCCATAACATGCTCCAAATACAAGGGTCCCATAGATTAATTTTGTATTTATTATTTTTATATGCTTACTCCATATTCACATATCAGGTGGCCTAATAACTTTAACAAGTTGTACAACTGTATGCAACTTTTTATTAGATATGTTGTTTTATTGCCTAATATTTTTTCTTTCCCTTTTTATTGCAAAGGCTGGTCAAAGACCATAATAAAGATATTTGATTTGCTTGTAAGTGAAGGATAATGATTTTATAAAGCAAAAATACTGAATAATTTTAAATTCTGCTTAGTCAATCTTTTTTTAAAATGACAGCTATACAATAGTAACAAAAGTACAGCTTGAACATCTTCCAGAGTATATGTTTAGAAGTAAGAGTTACATTTACAATACAAGAATTTTAAATGTTTCCATGATCTATTTGCAAAGGAGAAATTGTTCTGATTATTTAGGGAGCAACTAACAGATCTGTAACTTCAAAATAAAAACTGTTTTTAGTTAGTTGAAACTCACTCTACTAGTTAGGCAGGGACTAAGATAAAAATAAGTCTTAATTTAGCAAAGGCAAACTGAGTTTGCTGTAACTCAAAACAAAGCAGAATTGTCTACAAATGCTGATTAGTAACACAAGGCCTATGAAACACATGAACAATAACGTTGCTGTGATAATCATATGATTGTGAATATATCTTCATGTTTTCTTCTTGATTTCTTTTTGTATTATTTTGGCTGCTGTAGAAAGAATAGTTTCAAATTTTGCTAATTTATCAGTGAAATTGTCTGACTTTTCTGCTCTAACTCAGACAAATCTGAAAAATGTTGAAGAATGTAATTTCACCATATTACGAAAATTGTCCATTATGTGCTACCTCACCAGAAAAGGAATTGTTTTTTTCTTAGAGAAAATCAGTTAAATTCCACATTTATTTATTCTGAAATTAAATAGGACATGTGACTGAAGTTTCTTTTGTAAGCAAAACAGTGTAGGGGTGGTAATTGATAGCTATAGACATGAAATCTACAGTAGTTATATTTGGAATAGATGCTGCCCTACAGTAGTAATATTGTATAAATTTCACATTGCTTCCTGTTTTAGCAAGTTATGTTAAATTAGAGTTTCATTATGTGCTTTTAATAAGCAAATAATAAATCATTCTTTAGATTGTCATGCATATATATTTGTTTTCTTTGTAAGAATGTAGTTCTCCTTTTAGCAGGCAGCAGTCTCTCTTGATAAACCCCCTGCAATGGGGCCAGGAGATAAGCAAGCTATGAAGTGGAATGCTTTCTCTGCTCAAAATGTAGAAACAGGAATACCATCATCCACCCTCAGTACTTCATTATCATTGCCCAGAATCCTGCTACCAAACTGAGGCAAAAAAGCTACCATGTTCTCCACAGAACTCTTTTCCCAGGAAAAACTCTTTGCCAGGGCACAGCAAAGCTTAAGAAACCCTGTCATATAGGATTACTGTGGCACAAGGATATTACAATAGTGAAATTTGAACTTTACTATTGTAGATTCTAGTTTAGGATGTTACCAAAGCATTAAGGTAACAATTGGACTAATAAAGTATTCCTTTCTTAAAAGTTCTAGAAGAGTTCTGAGAGTTAATGGCATTCTACTGAGGATCAATTCCACACTGATAACACCTTTCCACAATTACAATTTGTAGCCAAAAAAGAAAGTAATTACTTCCAAATGAGGAAAAAAGTTTTGGATATTATTTTTCTTACTTATTGCAGCAGGAAGTTAATTATAAAGTAGTTGCAATATTGTATTGCAAACTGCATGTCAAAGGAGAAGGGGTAATAATGTTGATGGAATCTTCCTGAATGGCAGTTTGGGTATTTAGATATTAGCGTCTTGTTTATTATCATATTTCTAACATTTTATATGACATCTGCCCTCTTTAGTTATATGAATTTTATCATATTAATTTTCAGCATTATTAACCATAGTAATCGTAAGAGAAAACATATAGTATCAGATACGTTATTTGGATAAGAGATCCTTCTATTTTTGTTACATTATTCCAATCTGTTTTAAAAAAAACTTCGAGAAAATTAATTCTAGGTATTTTTAAACATTAGATTGAAGGAATTGTTGTAAATGTAGTGATATTAATATTGCCCTTCTCCTCTATCCCTTCCTTTGGGACTCCTTATTAGTCAAAGTGCAATTTTTTATATTTCCTAAGTGCAGAGGACAGGACCTCTGCATGTTACTTTACAAAGCAGAATGTCAAATGTTGATTTGTATATAAATGATAATGTAGCAGTTTGTAAATCTTCTCAAAAATACGCAGTGGAAAAATACATCCATATTGTTGTCAAAAAAATTCTATATAAATGAATTTATGAGTTGGACTTGATGCGGAGGAGACTTTACCTTTATTAAAAACAGGAAGCTATTACTGTGATTATTTAATAATTGAGACTATATCCACAAATAAATGGATATAGTGATTTTGTTAGTGATTATCATCCACCATGGTTCTCTTAATTAAGCCTATAGCAAAATGTGTTCACAAGAATTCACAAGGATTTTGTAAGTAAAATAAACTTACATTTCTTCTCCTACCTTTTTTACAGGAGACATGGAATGTGGGTTCGATTGCGGAAGGTAGTGACCTGGTTGTTGGGAATATATATAGCGATTCCATTTCTAGTTAAAATTTGTCCAGCTATTCAGGCAAAGCTTGTCTTCCTAAATTTTGGTAAGAATAATGCTTCATTTAATGTTTATTTTATCTTGACTCTATGCTAATATTTTAATTCAAGATTAATAGGTGTTCATACCTTATCAGCCTACTCTTTCTTTAAAGACTGATTTCTGTTTAATTACTTAAAAGTCAATGTCAGTACCTTACAAGAATCTTGGAAACTGCTGCCATCAGGCTTCCTTGGCTATACTAATTTTATTTTTTTTTGTTGGTAGAAAATCTAGTATATTGATATTTGATTTGAAGTTGCATTTGACTTTTTTCAATTGTACCTGCATATATTAAATCTTGTGTCACAGTGTTCAGTACAGATTTAAAGCATATGAGATCACAATTTGTCAGTATCTGATTATATTTCATTATTTCTTTGTGAAGTGCTGATGAAGAAGAGGCTTGATACTGCTGCTTGCAATTTTGTTACTGTTGGCATCTGCAGAGAATGTTCTAATACCAGACAGTGAAAAAGCAATTGTTTTCTTTCAGCACTCCTCAAAAATACCATCTTTGCTATGCTTGGTGTGACTGTATTCTAATTATCATGTCTGCATATTATGTAGAATTTGCTGCTGACTTTGTAAATGTTTTATAAAGATAGGATAGAAAACCAGCATTACTCAATGAGCTGAAACTGTGCCCTACAAATTTAATTCTAGGGTTTCCTAAATTAGTTTTAAAGATACAATCTATAATTGACTGTTGGAACTAGGACAAACAGTAGAGTATTGACAGTTAACAATTATGATTTAATAAGTATGTTTTGGAATATGGCATTAGAAGTTGGAAAATAAATTACAAACCAAATAAGGTTAACTTCTAACCTTTCCCCAGATGAATAGCCAGAAAAAACAGCAAAGAGTGTTATCGTACCTAAAAGATACATACATTTAATATAGCCTAATATCTTCATTGGAGACTTTGTATATTATCCTGAGAATATAATGTACAAACTCATGGTTGAAAGTGTATTTGGAAATAATGAGCAATGATGTCAGAGGGAAATGACATATAAAAAATACCATTCATTTCTTTCTGGCCTCTCTCTTTACTGTTCATGCTCTTCCTCCCAAATGGCTGTGTATATATTTACATGCCTCTGATGAAATGCATTGCAATTCATGCAGACCTAAGCTATTATATATTTGTTAGTCTTTAAGGTGCCAGAAGAGTTTTTAAAATTTTTCTGTATCTCTGACTAATGGAAATAATTTTTAAAGAATCCTCCCCTCCTTGTTGACATTTAAACATGTCCAATAATTTATAGCAAATTTAATTATGCATTAGGATGTATATTATGCAGAAGTATTATTGTGCAAGCTTATGGTTGCTGGTTTTAATTACAGAAATAATTATTTCAATAAGGTAAACAAAATGTAAAAGGAATGCTATCCTTCTATTTCAGTAAGAGTGCCCTATTTCATTGATTTGAAAAGACCCCAGGATCAAGGCTTAAACCATACCAGTAACTTCTATCTGCAGCCAGAGGAAGATGTAACTATTGGAGTTTGGTAAGAAACACTTTATTCTTCTTATTATACATTGATGTCCTTTTATAATTAGAACAAAAGCTTTGCTTTTTTGTGAATTTAGGGGGAAAAATCAAATAATGCAATGTACATTGCAGTTGTGTGCAGTATTATGCTGAAGGTTGTGCTTTAGACTCAAGTCAAGAAGAATGCAGTTTTAATATAAATGGTGTGGGGTTGTTTCAGCATGTGACTTTAGTCTCTGAGAACAAAGCATGGGAACAAGGAAGAAAAAGATAAACAACCTTGAGGATGACATGAATCACTGCTTAGTTGTAGATATATTTGCAGATGTAGCTTTCAGGTTTCATCTTTGTCTTTCTTTTTGAATAGAAGGTATCCCAGATCTTTGATTATGTGCCATCAACTTGTTTTCAGCTTTTATTGATCTCAAAGATAGATTTTCTCCATCATGATCTGTCTCTAATATGGTCTTTTAGATCTTCCAAAGGATGCACTCATCACCCTTGTAACTGAGTCTATTCACCTTGCTATTGATTGTTTTCTTTTTCTTTTTCCTTCCATCTTTCCCAGAATCAGGGCCTCCTTCAGAGAGCTAGGACTTTGCATAATGTTCCAAAATAGGATAATTTGAGCCTGGTCATTTGTGCTTCAAGTGAGGAAACCACCTGGGTTGATTTATTTGAGAACCCATTTGTTTATTTTCTTGGCTGTTACTGATATTTTCAGGAGTCTTCTCTAACACCAAAGTTCAAAAGTGTCAATACTCTTCCTATTCTGCCTCTTCAAAGTCCAACTTTTACTTCTATAAAATATCAGAGCATAAATAAGACTTGCACAATTGTGATTTTTGTGGATACAGATACATCATTTGAATATATTTTCCAAGGTTTGCATGTGATAGTGCTAGTTTGTAGCATGTTTTTTTACTAATTGTTCCTTTACTATTGATGGTTAATTCTAAAAGGTAGAAACCAGCACCCCTTTGATATCTTCGTTAGGAATTATAATCCCAATTTTTAGTCTTGGATAATCAGATGGACTAATAAATATTTTTGTATCATGATGCAGAATTATGTCAGGTTCTGTCAGATGAAACTGATTATTAGGTAGCAGAATGAAAACTGGATAGCGAGTCTTGAACTTTTTCATTAATAACAAGAATAGACTCAGCAAACTGCACTTGCAACCAAACATTGTGGCTTACGGTACTCTTAATTAGGATGAAATTCTGCCTTTGGAAAGATACT
Organism: Bothrops alternatus; assembly: GCA_034064705.1. Lineage (NCBI taxonomy): Eukaryota > Metazoa > Chordata > Lepidosauria > Squamata > Viperidae > Bothrops > Bothrops alternatus. The sequence continues at coordinate 16,991,725 of JARGCV010000104.1, read as the reverse complement.
CAATTTTGTCCTCCCAATTAGCCTAGTTTTTCATCGTTTCCTTTCATCTGTTTGAATTCATATTTTTATTTTTCTTGTCTTCACCTCCTTATTTGATTTTTTTCTTGTAAAGCAGTTTTATTCTTTTGTAGTTATTTCATTTTTTCAATGCTATTGCAGTTAAATAAATATGTCAATTTTGCTTTTCCAATAGTATTTTTTTTAATTATGTTTGAGGGATTCAGCCTGGACTTTTTCACTAAATAATTTTGTCATAATTTTATACTGCTCAGAGCAATGAATCAAAGGACAGTAAAACAATAGTAGAACTACCAGTTTGTTTAAGTATGACTATAAAAATACAAACAATAAAATAAAAGTTAATGATGTGATATAAAATATCCAAACAGTTGCCATAATTATGTTCTTTCTAACAAGAAAGCTATAATTGTGATGAACAATGAGCTGAGACTCTTGAAATTTAAAGAAAAACTAGGATTGTTATTATATCTAATTTTTACAACTCCTGAACAATATAGTCTAAAAGAACAATGATAGGCAAGTGCACACTCCACTCTATATAAGCAAACAAAATGCTCAGGGGCTCTCATACGAGGAAATTTTATCAGGGTTTTTATCTTAGAAAAAAAGTAAGTAAAAAGATGGAACGGCACGATAAAGATATATGAAATTCTTTTTTGTAGATAGTGAGAAAAAATATTTACCTTTCTTAACAACTAGATCAGGGTCCTTCAGTTAAGATTAAGAATATGAAATTGAGGAATTTTTTTTAAAAAACTGCATTTTCTCCCATAGTAAACTGAAGTTGCTAGTTCAAGATTTGAGGAGTTTTAAAAGGAGATTTAAAAATAACATGAATGTTCAGTTTTTATTTAATTGATTCTAGTTTTTGTGGTAGTATGTTTCTCAGGATTAGTTGTTGGAGAGCACTTGCCAATCATTTTGCATGGAATACTGGGTTAAGTGGCCTTTGGCCTAATCTGCACTGTTTTTATGCTCTTAGGCAATTTCTACAAGTCTAAGTATGATGTAGAACTGAGTAACAACTCATAATGCTAATTCAGCACTCTATTAGTAGAAGTAAAGTTAGTTTCAAAAGTGATTTGCAACTTCTTTTTTCTAATTTTAGTTTGTTTATATGTATCTAACCACTTGTCAGATTTCTTTAACAACAGTCCAGACAGGAAAAGTGCAGCAAAGAAAAAAATTTCTTTAAGTTTCGAATTAATAAGATTTATTTTAAAAAAAGGTTGAAATGATAATACAAGAATTGTGGCAAATAATTTGCTTTTAGATCTACCCCATTTTCTTTTGAATATTGTAAGATTGTTGAAAAACTGAAATGTGATACCTTTGTCCTAAAATGACTCATGTGGTGCTGCTCATGGTAGGTAGTGTTTACAGATATCCAAAATTGCATTGTTCTCTATTTTACTCCCTGCCCCACCTTCATGTCTCTACCCACTGTGTTTCCCCGAAAGTAAGGCCTACCCAGAAAATAAGGCCTAGCTTTATTTTTGGGGGTGAGCTTAATATAAGCCCTACCCGAAAAATAAACCCTAGTTTGGGACAAGGTGCACACCTAAAAATTAAGCTGGGGTGGGGGTGGGGGGTGGAACTGCCCCACGCACCTCGCACCCACTTACCTTGCAGCTAGGCCTCTCCCTGTAGCCCACTTCTTCTGTGGCATCTTCTGCAGCCAGGCCTGCATTTCTCAGTCACAGGCCTTTCCGGAAGGCCTATGCAGCCAGAACTGAGCTATAGATTCAATCCATACAGTAGTGGGCCAAGTGTATTTTTGAGGTTTCTTGGCTAATAACACCACTTTTGTTTGGAGTAGTACCATAAAATTATATATCAATGGAAAGATAATTTAATCAAGAATGTAATGCAACATAGTTTGTTCAATTATCTGTACTGTATTCTATGAAAAGTTATAGCCAAATAACCAGAAAAAGGAAGTACAACTTGCTTAGATTGATATCAGATAGCTTTTCTTCATCTGATTGTAGCCAATGAGCGTGAGTGTTTAGAGAGCCAATCAGGTGTCATCTTGTTTTGGCAATGAGCCAATCAGATCACAGTAGGATTCAGTTATTGATGTCATGTATTGAAGCTGAGAGGAGGACATTTGTCAGTGTGTTGTGTGATCGCTATCAAGTTGGTTGTTGTTTTTTTCCTTTCATTTAGTGAGCTTGTAAAACATAATAAAATTAAAGTAATGGTGCAAAGAATTGACTGGTTGCCCAGAAAGCGATGTAAAATAGTATTATTAAGTGAACAAGGCTACAGTTATAAAGAAATTAGAAGAAAAATTGGTGGAAACTTAACCAGAGGTGGCATTTCTACTGTACACTTTTCCCAAAAGGTTTCCACAATTTTGGCCACTACTGTAGTTCAGTTCTGCAAGACCTCTGCATCCGAGAACCGAGCTATGGATTGAATCCATTGCTTGGTACTCGGTTGCAAAGGCTTCCGGAAAGACCTGACTGCAAAATGCAGGCTGGAATGCAGCTGAAGAATGAAGCTGCTTCTTTGGTCAGAAGAAGTGGACTGGCTGGGCAGGGCTGTTGGTGCCGGAGGTGAGTAAAAAAGACACCCCTGAAAATAAGACCTGGTGCCTCTTTTGGAGGCAAAAAAAAAAAGTTAAAAACTTTCACTTTTATGTCTAACCACTACTTTAAAAGTATCAAAATTGTTGTTTAATATTCCTTTGTTTTCAACTTGTAGAAATAAGAGCCAGTTTGGTGAAATACTAAGGAACTTCAGTTATAGTAACAGCTTACAAATTGCCAATTGCATCAGCTTGGTGGGAAGAAGGCTGATAATTAACAGGATCCCAATAGACATGCAGAGGCAAATTTAACTCTTTCTTCCTGGTATAATCCTAAAGAAAACCCATTTTTGGAAGTTTGTACTGCTAAGGGTTGGAAAACAGGATATATCCCCATGGAAAGCAAGGAGTTACCATCCATACTGATTTTGAATTTATGAATTGCATGGGAACAAGTTAGATAGTTCTCTGTATGCATATTTTTTTCTTTATTGATCTTTTCAAGTGTTTGGAATATAAATAGTTCTGCTTGGAATAATATTAAGGCTTGAAAATAGGGGCTGGAAATAAAATATAATAAAGCAGTGTCTCCAAATTCTTTAATTTCAAAGGTTATTTTCAAATTTGTATTGAACTGCTGCTCCCTTGCTAAATCTTTGGCATTCATCTTCATGTATCTGTGCTATTGGCTACAAACATAACTTATTCTGAACCATAATTTTGATTTTAAAAGTCATGCTTAATTAATATAATTAAATAGGGTAGAAAATACAGAATATCAGTCACCTCTTTTCCCAAGTATGGCAGGGAAGGAAGCAGAAGTTTGCTGAGAATTGTTCTCATCCTTGGCTGTTAGACTGCACTCTTTTTCCAAAAGAAAACTGAATTAGTTATACTAATGTAAACTAAATAGGTTTCTAATGTACTGTGTATGCATCTTATTTACTTTCAAATATTGTTCAGATATCAGCAATATGCATAGATGGCAGCTTTGGTCACAGCTAATTAAGTTATTTAGTATAAAATTAAAATATAGATGGTAGTTCATGGAAAAACGAGCTTTAGTAACTATATTTGCCCAGTAATGAACACTGACTGGATTTGAGAAGATCTAGAGCTTTAGAAATAATTGTATAACTCTTCTCAACAGGGTTATAAATTATAAATTAATGATGGATGGATGGATGGTAATCAGCAGGATAGTATAAGAAAGGAACTAAATTTATGAGATTTATACTGCACAAAGCTGGTTTAATAAATTACTTACACAATTGCCTTAATTATATCTCTTCTGAAATTACTGAACTGGGGGTGGGGGGACAATTATTTTGTCACATTGGCCCAATGCATGTTGGGAAAAAACAAGCACCAAACTTTAATGTTAGGAGCAAAGGTAAGAAACATTTCAGAATATATGAAAGGTAACAAATACTTTTCATGAGAAGACTGTTGGGAAAGACTCACATGTACATATCTATATATACAGACACAGATATATGTAGAAGAATATAGGTAGTTCTCTACTTGCAACCGTCCCTGCTGGCTTCCACATTGAATTTGCTTGTCAGAAGCCAGCTGGGAAGGTCGTAAATGGTAATCACGTGTCAACCTTCCAGATAGGAAACATGACTAGATGAGCTAACTCTACTTTATTGTAAAGTTACATTAACAGAACCTTGCAAGTCTGAAAGTACAAACTTCCCACCTGCCATTTTTAACTGTTAGACCCATTAGGGCGGGTCCTTCCTAAATTTCTTTCTTTCCTAGGCAGCATCTCCTCTCCCCTTTCCTCAAGGTTATCTGTGCATTCCATTACATCAGGTGATGGCAGAGACACTGTGACAGTCTAAGTGCAAGAATCAATTGCAAGTCATTTTTTTCATTGCCACTGTAACTTGAAATAGTTGCTAAATGAATGGTCCTAAGTAATCTGTAATTACAGTAATCTGTAATCAATGAACAAAGAATGTAAACTAGGTATTTCCTGTGATATAAAAATATATAATTGTATGAAATCAAACTGGACTTTGAATTTTTGCTACAGAAAGCTAACTTGCCTTTTTCTACATAGAACAGTTATGAGGCTATTCAACACAAGCCCTAGCATTTTTAAGAATAACTCTTGTTTGTTTGGTTTGTTTTTATATTTATTTCTACCATGAAATAAAAATCCACCTCTGTTCATATGTCCAGGCAGTTGCGCATTTCTGTTAACCGATAACTTACCTGATTGAAACCTGATTTTACTGAGTATGATGTGAAAAATGCCATAAAAACAATTTTCTCTTCTCCCAAAATTATGGAAACATTTTGGAAGTTGTGCTGTAAATAATGTTTATCTTATTTAAAACTTGCTTGGACTTCTATTTTATTCTTTAGTTTGATGAGCAGTTCTTGCAATATAATGTCAATAGCATTTTTCATTGCAAATGGATCCACTATCCAGGCCACAATATCCATATCCACAAGCTCGTAGAAACAGATTTCCATTTCATTATGCAACTACTTAAATGATCCATCTATATGAGTATCAGAAAATTCCTGATGTCCAATATTGTATGTGTATAATTTCAGTTTTCCAAGAAATCCCTTAATCTTCTCTTTTCATGATAAAAGGTAACACTTTCTTCCTGCAGTTGCTTGTTTAACAAAGAAAGCTTTTCAAAAATATCAGAGAAAAGTAAAACATGTTGCATTTAGTAAAAGTGATCCCTTTTTCGATTTGTTTATTATTGAAAAATGCTGCAACCATTCCCACAGAGCATCAAAATGAAGAATGTAGTTACCTTTAGATCAGTGTTTCTCAACCTTGACAATTTTAAGGCATGTGGACTTCAGCTCCCAGAATTCCACAGCCAGCTGGCTGGCTGTGGAATTCTGGAAGTTGAAGTCCACATGCCTTAAAATTGTCACTGCTTTAGATAATGGATTTCTGTATGCAATAATAAGTATTTAAATCACTCCCATTGCAAGACTGTTGAAATAAACAATTTTGACATGCATTTAATTTTATGCAGTTAACTGTTTTTCATATTAAACTTCTATATTGTTCTGTAGTTTGATGAGCAGTTCTTGCAATGTAACATCAATGTCAGCAGTATCCATTGCAAAAGGATCACTATTCAGGCCAGAATATCCAACCCTTCCAAATAATTTGAAATCAAATGGTAGTATGGTGAACTATGCAGTGAAAACAAAATACTTCTGGCACCACATATTTAAAAAATGCGATAAATTTTCTATGTAACTGTCATGGAAACTATAATATTGTCAAAAGGGGTATCATTCTTATTGAAATAACTCTTCTTCAAAAATTGTTTTCCCTTTAATAACTGTTTTAAGTTTTTATGTGAAAAGTGTTTCTTCTCTGAACTTGTCAGTGACAAATATCTTACATAAGCCATAAGTATTGTTGTGTTATCTGGTAAATATGCTTCAGCAATTTGCAGACCAAACTTCTTAACTTTTAACTGGGACACTGGGAATCTGGCATCAACAAGACAGTATCTGTATTACTATACAATTTCTGTGCTGCCCCATTACATGTTTTTTACTTGTAGCTCCCTTGAAATATTCTATAGTTCCAATGGAGAACAGCTGAATTAAAACTCTAGAAATTCTGGAAGGAATTCAGCACACAATCTGTTGCTGATGGTTTGTATACTAATTCTAGATACTGTATATAACTTACTGCACATTTCCTATAGCCTTCTGAAGCAGGGAAGTTATTAAGATAGGATGAAAATATGTAAGGAAACAATGAAATTGTTGTTACCATTTTTTTTAGGCACACAGTTCCCACATTTTTATGGAAAGATGCTCAAGGGAAGGGCCAACTATGGTACGAGGATATTTTGGGTTCCAATAACCCTGTAATCCTTTATTTGCACGGAAATGCAGGGACTAGGTAAGCAAAACGCAAAAATGTAAATAATGCCCATAATTTAAATCTATTCAGGGCTCATTCTTCATTAGGGCAAGTACCGCAACACACACACACACACACACACACACACACACACACACACACACTGTGTGTGTGTGTGTGTGTGTGTGAATATAATCAAATCAAATCAAATTCAGATGTGAATATAAGACTGCAGAGTAGAAAGGCTTTTATTAAAGGACTTTTATTTTGCCGCATCTATGAGGGAAACACACTGGCATTTTGTTTGTCTGATTCATTTTAAAATGTGAAGGGGGGAAAAGGAAGAAATACACTTTTTTCTAACAACAGTTTTGGATATAATTAGTAATGCTCATGCTGAAGCCAGCCTATGTCTTGTTTACTGTAGTTAAATTTTTCAAAATATTTCTCTTACTGTCTTTTTATCAGATAAGATTCCATGGCATTGTACCACAGTTTAGATCCCAAGATTAGACAACATGGTTGATGGCAGCAGCAGAGCAGGGCCTCTTTTATTAATGTTTTCGGTAACTAGGAGTTCCCTTGATTAATATTTCTAATTCTTGGAGGAACAAAGAAAGCTATACTGATAAGAGAACTGGTTTAAACCTCTGAAGGACACTGACCTGAACTTTACTTACCTGCAAACTCATAATGTGAGAAACAGTTTTCCTGAATGTGAAGATAAGCATTAACAAGATCATAACAAGAATATTATGGGATGTTATGGAATGTTACTTGCTACATACTAGTTACTGAGCAGGTATGCTGCATCAGAGATGTGTCAAATGAAAGAACTCATTCCAAACCCAATATGTTTGAACTGTATATAAAATGATTTTCTGCCTTTGTAAACTGCTCCTCTTGAGTGAGGCAACTTTCCTTACTTGTATGCAGATTTTAATGTACCTTTCCGGCTTGGATTCTATTAGAACAAGGGACACCAGGCTAATAGATCTGCTGGCATTGACAGCTAACATGGTGGATGTTTTGGATTTCAATACTACTATGCATTGTTCCACAAATTTGAATGGAATTTATTGTTAATGTGCAGTTGTTTACAGATTCCAAGTAAGGAAATATTGAATACGATAGATGTAGAAAGTATATTCACTCTTCCAGTCAGTACTTAGTAACATCTTCTTTGGCATAAGTAATAGCTTTTAAGTTTCTTATAGCCTGCTAAAAGACCTTCTATTCTTGCTTTAAAAAAAAAACTTCCTTGTAGAGATCTTCTAGCTCAGAAATATTCATTGGTCTCTGTACATGTTTTATATATCTGAGATTCACTTACAGATTTTCAGTACAAGTCTGGAGACCTTGAAGGCCTTCCAAATGCAAGAATATAAAGAATTTTGGCTGGCTATATGAGTGAAGCATTGTAATTACAGTTGGACACAATTTAGTTCAATATCTGCAATTCAAACTTTGATTTCTGAGGAAGTGGCTGACTTCTGAATGACATGAATAGTTAACAGTGCTTCTGCCCTAGCAAGTAGCTAAGACTACAGTCTTAAGTAAGGATTTATTGAAATCAGTGGTTCTTGAATTATTTCTAACAACAGGTTTTTCATTAAAAGCCAGCTCATATTTATGCTGACATTAGAAAATTATGTAACACAATGTTTTATATTGATTTTAACTTTATTTTCCCAACATTTCTTAACAGAGGAGGGGATCATCGTGTGGAACTTTACAAGGTAGGAATTGTGGTGTTGTTACTTATAAGTTCTAAATACTGTTATGCATTGCTATTAAAAGCAACATGAACCTGTATTTGTCTTCTATAGTTTACATTTATTTAATTTATATGCCTTATTCCCTGATAAGGTGAAATAAATAAGAGTTAGAAATATAAGAAGGTACTCAAAACTGTGCATTACGCATCAGTGTCAGTCATATTGTAAGCTTTTTCTGATTTGTTCCATTCCACAACACAATGAAATATTGCATCTTAAAAAGTTGCCACTTTCCATTAAAAATGAGAACCTTGTATATTGCCATGTCAAAGTGAAGGAATTTGTTAGCATGTAGTGATTATTATTTTAAAAGTGTTTCTTTAATTTATTTGGAGTTGCTTATCTTCTCTTACAGGTTTTAAGTTTTCTTGGTTACCATGTAGTCACATTTGATTATAGAGGTAAGATTGTTAGATTACATTTTTGTTCTTAGACTACATTGTTTATCCTTTTGTTCCCAAATATGGGTTTCTGTTTTGTTTTAACCAACCTATTGGCTATTTCTTGAATTTCATTAACCACATAATTTGCAGGAGTTTGTGTGTTTTACTAATTCCCCAAATTATGGAGCGTGGTCTGTTAATAGTAATTCACCATTTTTATAAATTAATTGTAAATAAATTATAAATGTATTACAGAATGTTTACAAATGAATTGTTGAATTAACAGTAAGAGTATGCAAAATGTTGGATTTTAAATGAAAAACTTCACAAAATAATCTATTTTGAAGCTGCTGTTTTGAATGTGAAACAAGAAATTCTGAGCCAAAAACAACTTTTAGAATGCAGAAGAGTTCTGCTCCCAGCAAAAAACACTCCAGAATGGTTGAAACAGTCCATTTAATAGCATAGCAGCAGTTTCACATCCATAGATTATTCTATGGAGTTCTGCAAAGTTTCATGCTTGAAAACACTTAAAAATGATATTTTTTGCTTGTACCTAATTAGTTTTTTTCAAACTGTTATTCAAACTACTTAGTAAGCAGTGAATCCTATGCCAACCCTTTAAAAATGTTAGTTTCTCTAATACATTTTGACTGAATACTTTGGGAATATTTTATACTTCCATAAATTGATCTTCCCATTAATGTTTAATGACAGGTTTACTTGAATGACTTCAGCAGTGTCTTTGCTGAGATAAGGAACTATTGTGAGCAGAACAGTACGACAAACAGTTATAAACATATACATTTCCACAATTTCCAGATGCATTAAAGTTCTTCATGCAGTATGCCTTGGCTTTCTGAAATTAAATCAGCTAACAATAACAACAAAAAACCTGCTGTTTTGTATTGATACAAGCCTCATGTACTCAATCTGCTAACAAGTGAACCTCACTACTGCTTAAACAGAAGATAATCTTAGATTTGCTAAAAACATGTATGCTTGAATGTTAAAAAGTAGCATAGGAGGCATCTGGTTCCTAAAATAGGGCATTTGCTACTTCAACATATTGTTGAATATTTTTTTTTCCTGCGAGGAAAAATCAGGTCATAGAGGGACAAACATTCTCCTGTAATTGCACTCCCCCCCCAAAGAATCCTTAAAATCTATTTGGAGGTAGAGAAACTCTGAACAAGTTTTTACTGTAATTTTAAGATTTTGTAAAAGAAATTCTCCCACTCAGTTCCATTACAAAACAGTCTTATCAGTCAGAAATTCTCCTTGAACATTTAAAGGCATACTGGAATCCAGTTGATAGTACAACTTTAGTTTCTATATTATGTCAACCCCATTTTATTTTATTGTGTATTTTAGCCTGTTCCAAGAAAATGAAAGGTAATCGAGAATTTACCTATTCATTTCCAATGTCCTGACTCATTGTGCTCTTTGGTCTTAATTGAAAAATGAAACCAAATCCTATATTTTGATTAGCAGTTTAAAGTATGATTCTTGGAACATTTATTTTTATCTCTTTCAGGATGGGGAGACTCTATAGGCACTCCCTCAGAAAGTGGGATGACCTATGATGCTCTTCATGTATTTGACTGGATAAAAGCAAGAAGTGGAGACAATCCAGTTTATATATGGGGACACTCCTTGGGCACTGGGTAAACATGTATTTTTCAGATGATCTAAGCAGAAATTTAGAATATTAGTGGCATCATTTAAGGTTTACATTCTGCTGGCAAAAATATCCCCAAGACTCCACACAAAATATTCCTATCACAGAAAAGTGGATTATGACAGAGTCAATTGAATAGTTTTGGAATATTTTGAATGTCTATAGATTGATCTTCCCATTAATGTCTTTACTTGAAAGACATTAATGAAAGCTATATCTTTGCTGATATCAGGAACCTTTTGCTTCTTCAGCCTTCCATTCTTCCGAGGTTAGTAAAATTAGGACCCATATTGTTGAGGGCAATATGCTGACTCTGTGAACCACTTAGAGAGTTCTGTAAAGCACTATGAAGCAGTATATAAGTCTAAGTGCTATTGCTATTGCTAAATGCTACTGCTAATGCTCATTTTCCTAATGAGCTTAGACTTGCATGTGCTGTAGCTATTGTCTTTTCTATTACACATGCTTGAACTCCGTTCTCAGTGCAGATGCTGCCAAAGACACCAGTAAATTCAAAACTTCATTGTTAGTAGTCAAAGGAGGCCAAATGGCTGGAGGAAATTAATTTTTCAGAGTTTAAATCAAAGAATATGCGAATGGGGTTTAAAGAGAGGAGATAGAGCCACTTCTAATGGAACTATGCTCATTAAAAAATGGAAATAAGAAATGTAATCAGTAAATATCCCTTTTTAAAGACTTAGGTTTTAGATTAAGTATCCCACATGTAGTGGTTTCTTATTGTGTTATTTAATGATAAATGTGTTGGGTGCCCCCCTCCCACCAGGGGGTTGGACATAAATTGCCTTTCAATATATAGAAAGACCCTTCCATTCACAAAAAGACTCCAATCAAGGGGTCTTTTCTTTTCTTTTCTTTTCTTTCCTTTCCTTTCCTTTCCTTTCCTTTCCTTTCCTTTTCTCTTTATTAGTGGAATGCATAAGCTCCAAAAAAGTAAGTCGCAATTGCAAAACAGAGCTGCAGGAAATTTATCAAAATTACTTTGACAATATAAATATCCCATATTCAGTTTGGGTCCACTGAGAAGAACTTGGAATCCAAAGCATTTTAGTTTTAAGATAAGAGGAAGTCATAAGCATTTAGATTTACACAAATGCTTCTTTAGATTGACAAATAAAAGACTAATATCATTCAGGCATCTTAGATTTGAGGTTATACATTGCATTACAAATGATGGGCAGCAGTTTATTGTTTACTACTTTAATTTCTACTGGAGCAATGTGTGAAACTGATCTGATGAATAGTGTTTTATTAGCAATCTATAAATAGAATATACTTTTTAAAATTTAGATTAGAGAGATAGAGCTGTTGTTTATGTCATGGCCTCATATTAAACGTTCCAGAATTCCATCACTCATTGCTGCTTTCTTATGATGAAGTGATGTGTCAAACCATAATGTTTTATGTTTTTCGAAGTAGGAGATAAGATAAATGAAGTAGAGTTATAAAAAAGGTTTAAGAAGAGAACTAGGTGAGAGCTCTCTGTAATCAACATTTAACTCTGTTTTGCTTCTAGAGTTGCAACCAATCTAGTAAGACGTCTTTGTGAAAGAGGTAAGGTAACTTTTTCTACATGATGTTATCAAGGAGCATTTCATATCAACCAAATTTTCTCTTGTCTTTGAGAAAGGTTTAAATAGGTCAGTATTTAGCAGTAAAACTGCCTTTTTATTAAAATGTCAAAGTGACATAATGACTCCATCATGGTGTGTAGTTTGTTGCAGGCCAAGTCTCACACTTGACTGTTGATAGGTGTGGCATTGAAAGAGGAGACCATAAAAATGAATGTTTTATTTAAATTTTATTAACATAATGTAATTATTTTCTTGTTATACATTTCATAGTGTTCTTCTCTCATACATAGTTTGATAATGTTTGAAGTTCTCTGGAGGCTGTAGTAGTTTTTACCAGCTGCAAAAAGCCTCCTTGCTCAGCTCTTCTGTGATGGGTGGATTTGGCTAACAATTTTCGAATCTGGCAGAGACGTTAACATACTGCATTTGTATCTTCAAAAGATAAGTGCAGTTGTTCAGCCTGTGAAATTTTATTTTAGAGGTTTTTAAATGCTATCAGAGTTCAGGATATCACACTCTCTTTCTGAATCTAAGCCAGAGCTTATTCATTTGGTAGTTTGTCTAAGTGGCTTTAAAAATAATGTAATAATACATACTGTTTATCCAGATATAAATTGAAAATAATGACATATTTTTGAACACCTGAAAGTCTTCTTGCGATTATGCCTCTATGTGTAGTTCCAACTCTGGATTTGCATTCCTCCCCACTACTTAGATGTCCTACAAGACATATTCTTGTAGAGATGTACCAATAGTTTGGCTGAAATGGACAATGCTCTATATTTTTCAGAAACTCCCCCAGATGCCCTGGTATTAGAATCACCTTTTACAAACATACGTGAAGAAGCAAAAAGTCACCCCTTTTCAGTGGTAAGTATAGATTTACATGCTAAAATTCCCATCTTATATTATCATATTTAGGTTTCCTTGAGAATTCTCAACATATCCAATAAGCAACACATATCAAGATTTTTTGTTTCAATTTTTTTCCCATATGTGCAAAGTATTGTTTTCTCTGCCAGGAGGTTTCCCAGCCCAGAAAGACTGAAATAATTCCATGTATAAAATGAATATATTCAGCAAAAAAAAAAATCTGTGTGAGATTTCTGATAGTACAGTTCCAGGTAATTGGCCTTTTTTTTTTGGAATGAAGTCATTTAGAAAGGAGTGTAAGAATATATGTAAGCATTAACCCTCTGGAAATAGGCTTCGATATTTTTACATTTTACAAATTCATAGCCAGAAGGAATACGTATTGAAGGAGTTGCAGATACATTCTGTATGTACATTCCGGAACTTATAAGTGACTGTTACTTTATACTTTGAATAATTTTTGAATAGACTTTGAAACAATAGCTAATCCTAACCTTATAGTTCACCAGAAACTAAAATGCATCTTCTAGTGTAGCAGCTGAAAATAAAGGTGCTGCAAGTTCAATACTAACATCATTGGAATACCAGTGCTATTTAAAAACCTTGTCTGATGTAATCATTAGAGTTCCACCTCTGGACTAGTTGGACGTTCTTTTTCCATTTATAATGAATTACTGCTCTATGCTAATGAAAGTGTGAAAAAGGAGTACTGTGAAAGTATAACAGTGATCAGACAGAGTAGAACAAAGCCATAGATGGGAAAGCTGCCTCTTCTTATCACATTGGTCAGTTTTCAAAAAGTACAAGTTTTTTTTATCAACACTTAGATAACAAAGCTTTTTTACACTACCATAGAATGAGGCCCCCCCCAATAAAGATAATATATTTAATCTTAATTTTAGAAGAAAGAATTGTAATCTTTCCTCCCTTTTTCCTCCTCCTTTTGCACTCAAGGACCCAATATGATCTCAAGAAATATTTCTTTTCTCTACTACAGGAGATTAAAATCATCTTCAAATCCAACTTAACTCTTAATAATTTTAAGGATACGTCCAAATAGTTTCCTTAGTAGTACTATGGAAGTGCTTTGCCATTACCATCTTCCATAAGGTGTTTTTCTTTAAAAAAAATGTCCCAGCCTACAGCCCTGATATTTCTTGGAAGCTTATATCCAAGTAGTAAATACGCTTGATCCTGCTAAGGTCAGTCCAGTTCTACCACTTGCAACACAAGCACAAAAAATAGGATAAGAATTCCTGCCCCTCCTTTCAGGCCAGGTAATCTCAAGAAATGTGGGCCTGTCTAATGAAATAACATAAAATCAAAATTTTGATATAGACTTTTGGAAGTACTTTTGTAAAAAATGCATTTCATATGACATTTACTGTATGTACTTATTTTTAAATTATATATTGTCCTGAATTATTTGACACAGCAGCTATATATTTATATCAGTAAGATATATTGCATGATGATGTTACCTAGTTTGGTAATGAAACATCTTCAAGAAAACAACTAAGGTTAGAGAGCACCAAGTATCCTATAATAAGATACATTATTATGCTTCTTTGTTTTAGTACTACTATAATTCAGTTTATGTGCGAAGTTGTTGCTAAAGGAACTGCTTTCCTAAAGGTGGAAGAATAGGGTCCAAATGTAAAGAACCAATTTAGCCTAATAGAGAGGCCTCAGCAAGTGTGGGTATCCTGAGAAAGGACTATTCTGTATCTTAAAATATTTGTACAGGTTTATAATGGTAGAGATGGCCCCATCACATTATCAGGCCTAAATCTTTTATCCAATATAATAGCACCACATTAAATTAAATTAAATTGTCCAGAAAGCAGTTGACAGTTGGTTGAAAGAGTTAAACATCAAGTGAACTCAGTGTTATGCATTTGTTACCATTAGCATTAGTTAATAAACTAATAAACATATTTTACCAATTTAGCTTCCAGGCAGTTTGCAAAGTGAGCCGATGTAGAGTGTATTGCAGTACAGGGAATCCTTATTTAATAACCATTTGTTGAGTGACTGTTCATATTTACAAGAGCACTGAATGAATGGTAGTTATGACCAGTCATCAAAGTTGCAATCATTGCAACACCCTCGTGCTCATGTGATCAAAATTTGGGCACTTTGCTAGCCACCACATTTATGACTGCAGCATGCCTAATTTCTCCGATCTGCCTTATTGGCCGCCCTGCACTCCACAGTCTCTGCTGCCCTCACCACTTTGCACTCCTCCTTGCACTCCTCTGTCCTGCACTCTGCTATCCCTGCAGCCACCCGGTGCCTCCAGTTGACCTTCGCCATCTTCTTCCTTGCAAGGCCACTGTAATACCTTGTAGCTGGGCACACCTTGTCAGCAGCAGGAGAAAGAAGATAGTTGAGGTCCGCTAGGGCCATGCGGCTAGGTGGTGGTGGTGGAGTCCTGGCCACACAAAAAGGCAAAGATGATGGGAATTAGAAGCTGAGGTGAGCATGGCAGGGCAGCAGACCCTTCCTGCCAAAGGAAGCTTGCTAGACCAGGCCAGGAAGGAGGCAGCAAGACAGGAGAAGCACAAGGCCTCAGGTAATGACTGCAAACTATCAGGACTACCATTTCTTCAGTGGTACAGTCATATGATGTTTTATCTAACAATTTTTTCACTAGCAACAGAAATTCTGGTCCCAATTTAGGATCATTAAGTTAGGACTACCTATGGTGAAATTGGGATATAAACAAGGCATGAAAAGTGTGCGATTAAAGACGCAAATTGTGTTTATGAATTCTTAAATTACACTTCTTATACTCCTGTATACCTGTGCCATAAATAGAAAATTTGCCTGTGACATCTTGCAAACTTTTTCCAGATATATAGATATTTCCCGGGATTTGACTGGTTTTTCCTTGACCCTATCACATCAAGTGGAATAAAGTTTGCCAATGATGAGAAGTAAGTAAATAAAATATCTATTGACTCCCTCCTCCACCACTTGCTCTTTGAGATTTTCAGTGACAGGAAAAAAAATCTGTTATTCTGAAAGGTTTTCACAGAATTATTGTGCCATGGATGAACCTATCCCTGCTTTTCCTGTTCAGCTATCTTGGCTCAGGAAATTGTACATTTTTTTAAAAAAAGCTAGCAGTTCATTGTAACAAAGTAAAGCATTTTGTCTAAAAGAAATACAGCCTTTTGGATAGTTGTTTCTTTGGAAAATTAAGATTTTTATTCTTTCATGCTATTCCATTTTTGATTGGACAGCAGATTTTATTTTAGCCATTTTTTCATGAATGTAAATGCAAATAATCTGCATTGGAAGACTATTGCAAAACTACTTATTTTTCCAAAACCTCAAAACAGTGTAATAAAATAATGTACAAAAGCATAAAATTCTGTGATTTCTGTGAACTTTCCAACAGTTAACCTTGAATAAAGTAAGAGATATTCATATTTTGTTCATATTTTTAAAATATACCCAATTAATTGTTTGGTATGTGTTGTCTTTACAGCGTGAAGCACATTTCATGCTCTCTGCTTATTCTTCATGCTGAAGATGATCCTGTGGTTCCATTTCATCTTGGAAAAAAGGTGCTGCTTCATTTTTAACTCTTGCCCCGTCATAACTTTATAAATATCCTGAAAGAGTTAGAATAGTATCCGGGCTTGAATAATTACAATTTAATTTATGTGGGGCAAATCAATATATCAAATCTTGACTGCTGCTATTGGAAGAAATGCGTTTTCAGAATGTTGATGGAGACAGATAGCTTAACTCTGTCTCACTCTCCTTTTATATTGTCAAGGAAGCTACTTTTAAAATGTGTTTTCATTCAAGTATCAGTCATCCTAGATCAGCGGTTCTCAACCCAAGGGTCGCAACCCCATTTGGGGTCGAACGACCGTTTTGCGGGGGTCGCTGGACACCACGGTTCGCCATTTTGTTTTTGTTGTTGTTTTCGTCACGCGTGCGCCGCGCATGCGCGGATTGGGCCGTCGTGTGCGCGCCGCGCATGTGCAGATCGGGCCATCACGGTCTGCCATTTTTGGTTTGTTTTTTTTCATCGCGCGCGCGCCGCGCATACACGGTTCGGGCCATCGCGTGCCGCGCATGCGCGGATCGGGCCGTCGCAGTCCGCCATTTTGTTTTTGCTTTTTTTTTTCGCGCGCGCGCCGCACATGCACAGATCAGCCTGGCACGCGAGTGCGCGCCGGGGTCACGCCGCGCATGGGCGGG
Organism: Bothrops alternatus; assembly: GCA_034064705.1. Lineage (NCBI taxonomy): Eukaryota > Metazoa > Chordata > Lepidosauria > Squamata > Viperidae > Bothrops > Bothrops alternatus. The sequence goes on along the minus strand of JARGCV010000104.1, from coordinate 16,974,775 downwards.
GCAAGTGGGGTCTCAACCTGAAAAAGGTTGAAAACCACTGTCCTAGATGAATTAGAAAAGCATGGAGCAGATCTCTGTGTTCCTCCTTGATAATCCTTCTGATCCTTCTTATTCTAAGATCCAAAGTTGTAGCCTTGTCTGTCATTTTTCATCTCTGCACAGCCTTTAAAATTGCTGAGAATGAGATGGTATATAGTGTCTTCAACAGAGAGGGTATCAGAGAAGAATGTGAAATACAGTGTGACATGTGCATGGTTTTATATTCTCCTGTAATCTGGAATTATTGCCATGACTTGGTTTTAGTCATCATTGTTGGAATTGGTGAAATGGGAGCTGACAGGTGTCCTGAATCTAGAGAAAGAAACAGTTAAGTCTGTGCAATCAAAGAGATTCTCTCTTTGTGTACCACAGAATGAAAAGTCAGGAAAATTTATACAAGAGAAAATTTGAATTTTAGTTTCAACTCAGTGCAGTCATACATATTAGACAGTAATTCTCATCATTCCATGGCCTTTGGCCAAGATGATTGGTCTGTTTATCATATTTATATAGCCACAGATCTCTCATATGTGAGCAGCATACACAGTAAAAAAATAATAATAAAGAACTAACAATTAAAAGTGGAACCATTAAAACATAATCAAAACATATTTTCATTATAACAGTGCATTAGTGCCATTTTGATGAATGCTAAGGGACCCTTTTTCTGTAATTACCAGTTTTGTTGAACTTCTTAGGTCCAAAGATTTGTACAGTACAGCAAGTCCCCAGGTTAAGAACACCCTGGTTTTAGGGTGACCCATAATTAAGGATGGAGTTTATAGTAGCAAAATTCAAGTTAAATATACAATGGTTTAACTTAATTACACAATACTATTTATACAATATTATATAATAGTACTGTTCCAGGTTACATACAAATTCAACTTAATAGTTGAATAGACCTTGAAAAATGGAATTTGTTCTTAAACTGGGAATTATCTGTACTATCTTGTATTTAATTTTAATATGGTGAAAGGATTTGCTTTTAAATATCTTTACAGCTATACAACATTGCTGCCCCATCTCGGAACTTTCGTGGTTACAAAGTACAGTTTGTTCCATTTCACAAAGAGCTAGGATACAGGCATAAATACATCTACAAGAGCCCAGAGTTACCTCGAATATTACGGTAATTAAAAGGGTAATTCATATGTTACATAATATTAGTCTGGGATGAGCTGGTTGGCAATTCTAGCAAATGTAGTCCATCACATCTGAAGAGTAATTTTCCCAGTGGTTTTGGAATTTGTATTACAGGGATATAAAAGAGAGATACTGTGGAATATTTTGACATTGTTTTTATGACATGAATATTTAGAAGTAGTAGAACTGTTTGTGTGTCTGCTTCCCTTCTTGTGAGCTGTCAGTTTATATCATATTTTTGTCTTAGAGCAAGTCAATCTCTTGGGAACAATCTCTGACCTTTTATTGTCAAGACGAAGCATCTGATCTTTTATTTTTAATCTTGCTAGATGTAGACCCTGGTTTTTCTCCCCAGAGTGCATTCTGTATGTCCCAGGGTCCTCCCGGCTATATAAAGGCAAATGACTCCTACAAGAGTTTACTGTTAAAGATCAGGTCACAGATTTGATAAGCATTCCTCTTCTCACAGCATTAAAAAAAATCTACTATTGAGCCATCCAGGAAAGGAAAGAGTTGTGTTATTTGCTGACAGATATGGGGAGAAGAGGAAATAGATGAACCTAAAATAGCAAAATATTTGACACAATAAACAACTGGTTTTTTTTCCTTCTTAGGGAATTCCTGGGAAAATCTGCACATCATCATCATCAACATCACTGAAGACTGAAACATGGTACACTTAAGATCATACCATCTTTGAAAAAGAGAAAGAAAAAATGTCTGCTATTATTGAAACCCAAACACTGGATATGCCACTGATTCTGGCTTCGGTTCTAAAAAATACTTTAAAATCCCAAGTTCTGGGACAGTAGATATGAAGAATGAATGTAATTGGCTTCTGTGTCTTTTTTTTTCCTCTAAAGAATGAGGGAGCAGAATGTTGGAACAATTAAGTTCAAGCACAATAAAGACTTCGTATCCCCCCCCCCCCGCTTTCTCCCAGAAATTATAAACATTCTCACAATGTTGTGCTGGATTGTTACAGCAACTCTTTACAAAACAAAAGAACTTGCATTCAACATAGCTGGACTATAGTTATCTGCAAAAATATAATTCTTACAACTTTTCAGTGCTATCTCTATTTTATTTGAGCTGCAGGTTCTCTTCTAGAATTTAGTTTGGCAAAGTCTATTTTTCTCCTGTTGGTTGTAGAAGATAATGTGGATTTTAAATTAATTTTAGAAACCAGAGACAAACAGATAGATAAGACAACATTACAAGAATGAATTGAAGGATGGCTCACTTTTTTTAAAAAAGGTGCCCGTTTAACAATTATAATGTAATAGTGGTCAATTTTCCCTTTATTGCTTTCCTTTCAACTCTCCCAGACAAGAAATATACAAAAATCTTTATTATACCTCTGTTTACAGACATGCCTCTACTTTTCAAACCATTTTTTGATGTGCATATCCTTTAAATAAAATACATCATATTAATTAAAATTATCCTTGAAAGTTGTTTGAAGTAGCTTTTCTGTTAACAGATGTCTTTAAGTTTAGACTTGTGGGAGAATGTATGTTTTCACTGTGGTAAAGATGTCTTCCAGTCTCTTCTAATCATAGAGAGAAATAAAAGCACTTTGGGAGTGAAAAAGAAATGATACCATTTTAAATAATTGTGATTCTTCAGACATCCCAGCCTAACCATTTCTTCCAAAATGCTCAGGTACACTAAAGGTGGTCAAAAGTTTCCTTTTTAAATATAAGGGAAATCAATTAACCCTTTGATTTCTTTTGATGTGCATTTTCTTTGGGAATCATTCTGAATTCTCAGCAGGGAAATTATTCATATGGAATTCACCATGGAATGCAGAAATATCACCCAAGTCAACCAAAGGTATTGAAAGTGACACATTCTTATGTTAACAATACTTCATCTCTGATCATTAAAGTAATTTCTTTCTACTGTAAAAACTGAAGGTTGGTTTTAGTTTGCTATGTGTATTATTAAAACCTGTGATGAATGAAATCTACCTTACTGGCTTTAAATGTTCCCTTCAATTAACATAAGCTGTGAATAGAGAATTCTTTTCTTTTATTACAATAAAATTATACTTTCTATACAGAATTGAGCAGACAATGTAATAACTAGTTTTAACAAATACAGAATCTGACTTTCATGTACTGCTTTTGAGACTGACCAATTCTTGTATTTTATGAAAACCTAGTCCCTTATCCTAGTTTGGGCTTAATCAACAGCAGTGCCATGCATTGCTTCCATTTTGATTAGAAAGAGGTGACCCGTTGAAGCCTCTATGAGTTTTGCAAGGGAGGTCTCTGCTGCCACCATATGATCCTGGAAGCAGACATGTCTTCTTGACTGAGTTGAAGACTGGGGCTACATTTGCAGTGCTATGCATTCCATATCACTTCTTCCAAATAAAATCTGAAGTATTTCATGGCTTTAATAAATAAAGATATGTATAATCCTCCCACATGCACGTAAGTGTTTTGCTTTTTATATGTGATGAAACAAGCCAGAAATTTCAGTGAACCATAGTTGGGTTGAGAAACTATGGCTAGTATGTTTCAAACAAGATAAATTAGGAAACCATTGTTTAAAGATGGATTCTATATCCTATCTTGTTAGACACCATTAGCACTGATTCCCAATTGGGATGTTGTAAGAGGCTGTGGTTTACTTGTTGATTTGAACACATGAAGGAGGAACAAAGCGATTGTTCATGAATGCATAACATTCCAGTGTAACTTTATTAAGCTGCGTCATGATCATCCAAACACTGCCATGTGATTACCAAAATCCATTTTTGAGATTTGTAAAATCTCTCCCTTATAACAAAAAGGATAGCATGGATGTTCATTTAGGTCAGTCTTCTTCAATTTGGAAATTCATCCATGTATGTTGGGACTTCAGTTCTATATTAACTAAGAATGGAAGAGGCTGTATGTTAGGGAGGAGGCTACAGAAGACTGATATTTTGCTATTTGCACATACTTTGTTTTGCTAACAAAAATCAATGCAGGCATGGATGGCATGGTGAGCAATTAGAGTAAAGGAATTATGAGCCAGTGCGGCTGGTGGGCTTAAGCAGATTGCTGTACAGTGACCCCTCTGAAATATTCATGTCTTAAACATTCAATATTGGACACAATAGACTAGGTACTGATGTTCAGAATAGTTTTTTTTTTAGTCTGAAAGATATAGTGGGTATTATTTACTAATATTGTCTATATATTACTTTTTTGGCATGTATCAAATTACATATTCATTCTGCAAACATTTGCTTGTTCTTTGCATTGAGACTTCCTGCAGTTAAGTAATCTATCAGTTTTGATTCACAATAACTTGCAAAAGAATTGTGCCATATAAAATTTCATCTTTTCTCCCCTTCTCATGTTTAGGATTATTGCATTTAAGAAAGACAAAAATGCTATTTCAGCTCTTTTGAGCAAGCCAAGATAATATTCTGTGTAGCACTGCTCCTGCTGACACTACTTTATTATTGATAAAGTACAGACTAATGTGGCAATGTCAACTCTGCCAGTGCAACAAAAACTATATCCCAAAGCATGCACAGTGCTATTTGTTCTGACACATATGTTTCAATTGTTAGGCCAGTAACATGCATTGAAATGGAAATGTTTATCTGAAACAGTGTGTAGTTTTAATAAAAAAATGATTTGACTTCTTTTGGAGGTAGCTTTGTTTTGTTTAGTATAAATCATGGACTGCTGGCATTTATGCTTATATCCAGGAAATTTGTCAGAAAAAAATTATAAAAGTGACATATTGATCGGGAACCAAACAACTGTAGACATGTGCATATAAGTACATATTTTCTGCTACTCACAGAATTCTATATGTGAGGTGCTCTGGGCTAATACAAGAACACATTTCATTATTTCAATTTTTGTAAGAGGAAATATACTATGTAATTTGCGAGTTACATTGTGGTCAGCAACTTGACAATTTTTCTTTGACTAATTTTGCACATTCACTGAGATTACATTTGGATCAGATTATTTGCTTGAGTTCAGGGAAATTTTAAAAAATTGAATTTCCAGTATGAATGGAATAGATTTCTGTATGCTCTGAGACATTAAATTATTTAGATTGCTGTCCATGACTTTAATCATTTTTCTTACTTACTACCATTCACATATGGCCATCTTAAAAGTGCTGCTATCAGTAGATGTTCCTCAGGTGTTCTACAGATATTCTCTATAAACCTGTATAGAATTTTCATGATATTTGTCATGAGCTCTTCCAGAAAATCTTGGATGTTGGTTATATAAAAGACTACTAAGAACAAGCATTAATGCAAGTTAAAAATTGGAAATTACTGAATGTACAGGAGACAAAATGTAAATATTGAAATAATGTAACAAAAACACGAACAGAATGCTGGCAAGGAAAAGCATTCCATGGCCAATTTCTACAAAAGATCGAGGGGAAAGTGGATAAAGAGAAAACCTTGGCAGTGGCTTACAACTAGAACACTAAAAAAAGAATTTTGATTGCTCAGGAGCAAGCCATTCAAACAAATGCATTTAAGGCCAGAATTGAAAAAATGTCAAATGATTTAAAGTACAAATTGTGCAAGGAGAAGAAACAGAACATATGCTCTGCAAGATCAACAAACTGATTATATATATACAACAACATAACTTAATCGCCAAAATGATTCACTGGAACATCTGTAAAAATTACTTACCACTAATGAAAAATTGGTGGGAACTTAAAGACTTGAAAAATAGTTGAAAATGAGTAGGTTGTGGGATTTCTGAATACAAACTGATAAAGTCTTGGCACATAACACACCAGATTTAACTGTGGTTGAAAAGAAGTGTGAATAATTGATGTGAAAATACCAGGGGGTAGTAAAATAGAACAAAGAATCAAGATTTGATATTCAAAGTTTAAAGATTATGGCCTAATCTTTGGTGGTGGTCCCAGTGGTATTGCCACACTGGATGTCATACCAAAAAATGTTGGGCACTTAGAAAATCTGGGTATTGACAAATTACCATCTGTCAATTACAAAAAGTCTCACTGCTTGGATCCACGTATATACTATCCCAGTACATGACTACATCCTAAGTTCTTGGAAAGAACTTGATGTATATGAACACCTACACCAGCTAAAGAATTGATAGCTCTGATTTCACATTGTTGTGTAAATATTGCTTCAATTTTTGCGAACTGTTGTCATTGTAATTTTTACATCATTCCATGGATCTACCACTAAGGACTTAAGAAAACCAAAAATTATTTTATAATTATCGGTCTGCTCCACCAGTTATAAAGGACATCACCACCCTAACCACTGCTTTTGGCTTCTGTGGCCACAAGACACAAAGGAAATTTGCTCAGATCTCTCCTGAACTTCCCTTGTGAGAGTAAACAGAAGTACAGAATGGGGGAGCTGGGAGGAATCTTTTACATCGCTGTCCACCCCCTACTCAATGCATTCAACTTTCATTTGAAAAACTGAAAAGGAGTGGAGTCCACCTGATGGTTTCTTGGCTGAAATAATTGAAATTATTGTTGCTCAGCTATTTTATTTATACTTTGTTTATTGTTTTTACTATTTTTTGGCTGGCCATATAAATCAAAGAAATAGGAAATAATTGTAAATGATGTAGGTGATAATTTAAAATAACTGAATTGTTAAAGGCCATCAATCACTCTGATCTGTTCACAAGACAGCTCTGGAGAGTGAAACACATGCTCTCCCTGAATTCAAAATAAGAAATTGGAGCCTGTCAACTAATCCCAGGACAGTATCATCCTAAAATGACAAGAACCTTCCAGGAGGTTTAGGAGAGTGGCCAGCTGATATAAAATGCAACTTTGCTTCAAGTAAACTAATCAAAATATCTGTGGATATATATATCATATATGTTTGGTATCTTAGAGGAGGAGTAAGTCTAGCATCCACATTTTCATACTACCTTTAAAACCCAAATGCATTTCTTTTTCTAATTAATCTTATTGTCCTTCAAAACTAATTTTTCTCATGAGCGGCTTAAAATATGCGGCATGGATCCAGTTTATATAAAAAGAAATCAGAGGTTTCATTCTTAAGTTGCCTAGGATTCCCACTCAGTTTGTAAAACTCACTAGACAAATTTGGTTCAATCATATTCTCGCAGGATAACCTACTTCACAGAATAATTTTGATAACATAATGAGAGTGGAATAGTTATACTAGCTTTAAAGCAGCCTGCATTTTTGTGACTCGTAAGATACCTAACCAATACAATATAAAACTCGTTATTGTCTGTTCAACTATGTAAACTAATTTGCAATCCTTGTAGGGGTACCTTTGAATGACTATCTTCCACTGTTGTGAACATTGAACCTGAGAATGGCCATTTAATAAGTCCATGGTAAAAATGTTGGACTTTTCCATTACATCTCAGTCAAACTAGACATAAATAGTACTGTATTAGAAATTTTACAGATTGGCAGTTGGAACCCTAACTTCAGTTGGGATTGTGGCATCAGAGATGGTTTCAACCCCTCCTCATCACCCCAATTGGAATGGGCTAGAATGTGTGGTAGAAAGAGGTTCCCCAAGGATGGGCTCCAGCACAAGTCCAAAGACTGGGAAGACTAAACCTCTGGTTCCGGTGACCGACCCAGATTGGATCCTGCAACATTATTATCGTGGGACACGTATATTTGCCTTCATTCACGGATCACTTTTCCTATGCCTGCTATTTAATGTGGGAGGAGAGAGAAGTTTAGAAAGAACTACTTAAGGGACAAGCGTTAAAAGATTATCCATGGTCCCAGTGCAGCTCTAGTACTTTGAGTGAATAAGACAGCTCCCACTGCTCCAAACTGATTGAGACCATGAGTTATTTAGGCCAAGCCAAGCCATATAATGGAATTCTTGCTTTGCTTTGGACCTCGCTCTCATAGCTATCACATCATAGTTATTACACTGATTTTAATAATATGGCAATTTTATAATTCCATTCCAAAATAAAAGATAAATCAAGTGCAATGTTCATGGAAGTTTAATGTTTTGAAAACAGGAGAATAACAGTACTATATCATAAGCATGCCACACACATTAAAACAAACTCAAGTTTTGTAATGACATGATTGTGACAAATACATCTATTTAGCAAGCACAGTAAATTTGGTAATTTGCTTGCTTCAGCCTCCTGCCTGGCTAATTGTTGCTTGAAGAGATATCTTCTCTGAAGTAAATGTTGCTCACAATAATTTTACAGACTATGAAGAAAAATAACCAGGAATAGAACACATTCTTAAAGAGGGTAATGCAAAATACATGTGAGATGGGAATGCTTGCAAACATGCAATATTTTATGCACAAATTTCAAGACATGATAAGACTTCCTCAGCAGAAACCTGTGCTACTTTACTTGGATTTAAATTACACAATCCACACTATTTAGGGGAAAATGTTCTGTATATGCTGAACAGAGTACAGTAAATCAGCTTTGTTTCCTTATTTCAAGCATTTTATGGCAGTAAAATGAATCATAGGAACACCTAGCTGTAATCAACTTAAAAACAATTCCTACCAAAGAAAAATTTAACAGCATTTCTTAAACACAAAAATATTGTGTTCCTTGGAATTCCTCCATTATATATATTTTGCCTTTGACAAAAACATAGGAAAAGGATTTGTACTCAGCCAATATCCAGAATCTATGAACTTTAAACTAGGAATGGCCAATCTATTTTCTTCAATGTGGGGATAAATTGGCCATGCAGTGGAAGGCAAGTAGAATGGTTATTTACTAAGAGCAACAACCAAATAAAACTAATAGGTACAATGTGTTGTGGAGACTAACCCTTGTCTCAAATGCATTTCAAGATGGCTTTCAGGTGCAGCCTGATAACAACATATAGTGAATTTCTCAATGCTTTTTCAACAGAGCTTTCATATTCAACTACTTCTTAATTGTGAACGTGGTATCTAACTGCACAATTTTAATTCTTAAAACAATTAATGTGACACCATTTTTGACAGAAGCTATCAGCCAGCAAAGAAAGGATAGACTTTTTGAGCTTCTATAAACTTATATAAACATTTTAAGTGTTTAGTGAGAAATGAGAAATTGCTGATTCAAACTTCAGCTAGTTAAAGGCTAACTCTTTTAACTGTCAGTATTTTAAAGCTTTTCTCTGAATTTGCTGATTTATTCCTATTTTCTGCAACTGGCCAAACAATTGCTCAATCCAATTAGTTAACTGCATTCCTTTCATCTTTAGTAGGACATAAATACCACTTAACTTATTAAAGAATAACATTGGTTGGATTGGGACCAGGCTAGATAAAGAACTATTATGATGAATTTGGAATACTGATGTACAGTTTTATTTTCATAAACTGATGAGGGAATCTCATCCCTTAAAGTAGGCCCTGCTTAATTCTCTATTTTCAATGCTACGTACATTAGGCCCCTAACTGATAATACCAAAGCAAGAATCTAAAAGACTATATAAATATTACGGTACTTCCTGTATCTGTTTTATAAGACAAGTGATTTGAACTTTTGCTTGTCAGCATGAGAAAAATGTGCAAGAACCAAGGATTTAAGCAAATCCATGGTTTTGTAGAATTATTTATTTCTATTGTTTAACGTACTTGATCTTTCTTGATTTTTTTTAACTTGGCTGGCTTCTAAAGTGCTGCATTTGTAATTATTTGGGTATATAATCCACTCAAAAAACATCTGAATATTTTATTAATATCAAATGACTATTTTATTCATTTGCAGCATGCTTGCCCTTCATGATTAGGCACAAGAGGGCTTTATATCTGAGAAACAGGAAATATCTGTAAGTGCCAATTAAGATAGTTTGAGTCTAGGAAGCAGGAATCTGCAAGGGTTAAAAAAGCAAGGCTTCCTACCATTGAGGCAACACGATGGTATGGGCTTTTAATGATCAAAGTTAAGATACTCTATGACAGACATTTTCAAACAGTGAATTAGGCAAGCTCTTTGGGAATTCCTCAGTTAGCCAATCACGGGTGGCAGACATGTTCTTGCCAATCTCTGGTTAATCATCTTTCATTAATGCATTCTAGAACACAACACAGAAAGACGTGGATATATGATGGTAGTGCTATGAAAACCAAATCCTCCCTCACAATTAACACTCTGAAAATAGTTACTACTCTATGGAGTAAAATTGTAGCCACGTTGGTATAATCTCAATTTATAAATCCAGATTGGTAGGAATCATTTTTCCAGATATTACTACTGCCTTTTTTTCCTCATTCTTTTACAAAATGTAGCAATCAAACCAAACAGATTCCAATTAATCACAGATTCCAATGACAGTCAGTTGTTTTAGAACAAGTTACAATTATAAATAAATCTTAAACTGTGGTTTAACAGCTTGGTTTGTGCTAAGGATCTTAGCATGAGCCTGGAAATTACAATTGTATAAGTATGGCTATATACCACAGCAAATTAAAAAAAATTGAACAACATACTTACAAACATCTTGAGTTAATAAGGTATAAAACCCTAAAGTTCATCTGAAATGAGGTACTATAGCTGTAAACATACCAATATATTCTATAATATACTTAAATGCTGCATAAACCTGGAAGAACTGAAGCTTTATCAGTTATTTAGTAAAGCCTACACAAAATCATATATTTTACTTCAATTTCATCTACTTTTGTTAGACAAAAATACAGCAGACTGATGTAAAATGAATATAAAATGAATATTACAGTTTTGTTTTCACAATTTGTTGTTTTCTGGAATAATGCAAGCATTGAAATTTTGTTACTTTATGGCTCTTGGAAATTTATGAAATTATTGTGTTTCATGCCATTCCGATTGATATGGGGTAGACTACTCCTGGATATCGGAAAGGGTTGCTTATCTGCTACATCTTGCTCCTAACTAACTTCTCAACAGATGATCAGAGTATCAGCTCTGATCAAACTGTCATCTGATTTTGACAGTCTTCCTCCTGTATGTGAGGGGTGATATTATTTTTTAAGTATTTTATTAATTTTCTAGGGGTGATATTGTGTGCCTATTTGCTGTCTGTTCAGAAAACTGTTCCTACATTTGATAGATAAGGTTGTATTGCTTATCCATATGGGGCGACCCTAAAAATTAATCTAGGGAGAGGCAGAGATTAGGCAACTGTTTCTGGCCTCCTGATCCTATGTAACTCCCTGACATTGGGGAATTGCTACCACAGGATATTTGGAGGGCATCAGCTTAAAGAAGGAATACTTTGTAGATTATATTCATACAGCTGCCAAATTTTCACTCTTGACATATTTCTTTGACCTGGTATTAGATGGATAATGCCTCTAAGAAGTCTGAAAAGGAAAGCAGCATGTTTGTTTAACTTTTTGGTTCTGGAAACTTATAGGACATACATTCATTTCCATTCTGTCATGTACAAACAAAGTTGATTTATTGGGCTCTAAAATATAGTTAAATTTCCTCAGCATTTGCAGAAAAGAAAAAATTATTTATTTAGCAACCCAGGCTAGAAGACCTGATAGATCCCCAAAATTTAATGTTCTTGCCTGTTATTAAAAATCATGGGGTTTCCCAATATACTATTAAAATACTAAAAATGTGACCTCTAGAAACAACACTGACTCAAGAAAAACTCTGGATAGCAGCGGTTTCACTATGAGAAGTGACAGCTATTTCAATGTCTGCTCTTTATATAAGATTATTCTAAATAATACATATAACTGCACAATTTGAAACATACAAAGTTTAGCAATCTACCAGGAGGCTAAGCAAATGTCTTAATTTTTTTATTTACTGCCATTTGCTCAGAAAATTATCCAGAATCCAGAAGATCACAGAATATGGCTGGTAATCTGACTTAATTCAGGCTGACTGGGCAGTCCCAATGCAATTTGAGGGCACCAGAATGGATGCTAACTTTATGAATCACATGTTCAAGAATTCTCATTTTAGAGGAAAGCAAGCAGGTTCTTTGGTGCCATTAACTCTCTTTGAACTCCATGTCCCTATAGGAAAAAGTACCCTGATTTTTATGTTTGTGATAACTGGTCACTTAAAATGATTTTGTGTTAAAAAGAACTGTCCTGGGATCAACAATGGTTCTCCTAATGAGCATAGATATGTGGGGGGGAGGGGAAGAGAGGCAAGGAATGAAATGTGTGTCAGAATGCTAAACACACAACTGGACATTTGTGTTAGTCATCAGAACACAAGTACCTAAAAGCAACGATTGTGTCATTATGCCACCATGTATGTGTCATTTTGATGCTACCTCAATTTGCTGCAGGTACCACTGCAATTAAGAGAGAGAATCGTGACTTCAAGATGAGTTAGGGTTAAAAAGTATGCGGAAAAAGTATTATCCTTGGTTACAGAAGGGTTTCAGTCTAGCTTCTATTCCAGAAGGCAACACTGTGGAATCACATTTTTCGTTCAGTTCTAGACTTTGTAGGCATCTTCTGACTGACCAACCAGGAATTGCCAGAGGAGCTCCTCAGCATATAATGCATGAATACATATAAACCACGCTGGTATACTGGACTTTTAAAAGAGGTCAAGATTAGAACACCTTTTTTGCTTAAGCTTTCTGTTTCAGATCTTGAATCTTATTAGAGCCTATAAGTTTTGGTCAATTATTTCTTACTATTTGAAGCACCAGCTATTCTCATTTCAGCTATATGTTTATAAACATGAAACAAGCCAAAGTGTGGTAAAATACATGATTGAATTCATCTGCAGAAAAGTCACAGGGAAGCAGGTATGTCTTAGCAGCAGCAGCAGCAGCAGGAGAAGGAAGCCCATCAGAGTAATTGCATGCACCTTCTAATGGCAGATTTACTCCCTAGGTATGTTTGGAGGAGGAATTTTCACAGCAGAAGGTTCCACTCCCCAGATCTCTCTGGCATATTCAGTAATTGTCCTGTCACTGGAAAACTTGCCAGAGCACGCAATGTTCTTAATTACCTTTTTAGTCCATTCCCTAGGATTCTAAGAAGAAATAGAAAGTGATTAGGCGGATATCTTCAAAGCTTTAATAGTGGAAAGATCATTTAATTTAGTGGACAGCCAGCTCTTTCAGAAGTATAAATTCAGACCCAGAATTCATAGCTTTCAGTTTCTTGGAGCTGCAATAAACTTTAACTCTGGATTCTCCTCTTTGTTGTCTACTCTCCCCGTGGCCAGAGGGCCTTTGCACAGATTCACCTTCTGTGCTGATTGTACCCATTCCTGGACAGGGAGGCCTTACTCACGTTTTGGGCACTTTTCAGATGTGATGGAATATACACCTGGAGTATTAGTGGGTAGGAATTTTGGCAACTCAGAGCTTTCCCAGAGAGGCCCAGTTAAGAGTCTGCAGGGTCCTGAGCTGCATGGGGGTGGTGAGAGGTTCAAAGTAGCCACATCCTAGAATCTCTCAGGATATATCTAATAGGTTATATTAGATAGCTTTAATTAGGCAAGATCCTGTCCATTAGGTATAAGCAAAGGATTAGACTCAATTGGATTTCACTGTGTTGTCTTTAATACAGCTAGACTACTGAAAAATGCCTTACGTGGGGATGCCCTGAAGAGTGCTTGGAAATTACAACTGGTCCATAATGTGGCAGAATGGGCTATGTTGGGTATATCTCAGTTGTATACATTATACCACTCTCATGTGAGATGCATTGGCTCCTAGTTTCTTTCAAGGTGCAATTCAAGATGCTGATTACATGGCAGAGAGCCAGGTTATTTGTGGACCACTTCTCCCCAAGGGTTTTATTTCCACCAAGCCAGATCAGGCTCCAGGTCCTTTCCCATTAATGTTGCAATCTAGTGGGACCAAGAAATATGCCCCCTCTATAAGACCCCTGCTCTGTGGGACACCTTTTCACCCAGGATCTGGTAGCCCCCTTTAATTATTTGGAAGTCCTCAAAGAGCTAGCTGTCCCCAAGTGCTGGAATAAGCTAAGTTGTGTATGCTAATGTATGTATGAACCATATGTACATCCTGACTACCCTTTGCTCACTCTTGGGATACAAGAGTTCTAGTTATAATTTCCAGTTATTTCATTAAGAAGCCATTCTTATCAATCTGCAACTGGTTTAAACTATGAGCAAAGTCTCTTACCATGTATAATTGGTCCACTTGCCCTTGACATTTGATGTAGGCTTCATAATCAGCAAATACTTTAAACCTAAACAAAGTACAGTATTAGTGCAACCATGAACTCCATTTATTTTGTTAATTGAGAGTCATAAGGAATCATTCGTAAATAAATATGTTGTAGCAGTGCTTTAAATAAGGCAAGCTTCGATGTGCTTTTCTTTTCCCTTTCAGAAGTTTAAGTGAGGCTCTCTCCTATGAGGGGTCCTTGATGCTCTATGAGCTTGCTTGTTTCCTTGCAGATGTGTCATTTCATCCTGAACTACAAACATTCTCCTTCATTAGCTCTCTCCTATGTAACATAATTTCAAAGGACTTTTTCTATGGCAGTTACCTCTCTGAGGATGCCTTAAGTCAGGATTGCTTAAGATAACCACATTATTTCATTAGCTGACTAATTTCACTGCATTTCTCTCTCTCTAAATTTCAAATATCTTTTAAAAATAAAAAAATATGTCCAAAGAACAACTCATGCCCAGAATACCACTTGGTTAGACTACAGTAATGTGCTGCATTTGGGGTTGCCTTTGGAAGTGACTTGAAAGCTACTGCTGATTCAAAATGTGGCAGCAAGGCCATTGATAGGCTAACTCTATGAGAGTAGAATTACTCCTATCTTGAAGCTGCTGCATTGGCTGCTGGCTTCCTTTTGAGCCCAATTCACACCAAAAAGGAATAACCCAGGGTGTGTATGTTATCAGTAAAAAGTGTGTCATGTCCCTGGGTTTACAATATATAATAGTCTTCCCCAATATGGTATACCTCCAATGAGGAACTGCATTTGTACCTTGTACCTTTCAGCAAGTATAGCAATTAATGTTATGGCTGGGGATGTTGGAAGTGATATTCGAACCCACACTGAAAACATTAAAAGAAAGTCCATAATAAAAGTACACTACTGCTGCCTCTTACCTGTCATGATACATCAACATATTGACGACATCACGGAAACAACTAGGATCATTTGGCGAGAAGAAGCCACTGTTTATTTGATCAATAACTTGTCTGAGTTCTGGAATCCTATCATAGTATTCCTTAGCATTGTACCTGAACAGGAAAAATAGGGAACACCCTTAGCCTTTTCTGCTTCTATTATTATTTATTTCTTGCATTTACATCCCATCTTTTCTCTTGGAATAGAAGGTGACACACACAAGGGTTTCCACAATGAGCGAAGAGTGGCTGAAAGTGAGTGCCATGTGGTAGAAACTGCTCCATTATCAAGGAGGACTTTAAATTCAACACTTTAGCCACTACATGATATTGGCTGTAAGGCAATACTCACCCAGGCAACCAAATTATAAGTGAGTTGGAAATAATACAGAAGGCAGACTTAAGATGTCAAACTAAAAGGTTATTGGTAGATATTAATTCTTAATAAAGGGATGATCAGTATTGGATCTTTTATAATTTATGAGGAATAATTTGTATACATTACAAGCTATTTCAAAAACGTTCCTATTTTTGATAAAACGAGTATGTAAGCTCTTTTCTATGCTGTAGCAAGCTCTTCTTATATTAATATAAATGGAAAACAAGAGTTGTGTCCACCTGTGTAACCCAATCTTTCTATGACAAGGATGCTCCATTTCCTGGAACAGTTTTCAATGACTGAATTTTCTAATTCAGAGAAATTAGAGAAATCTCCTTGTCAAAATAGAACTGAATTCTAGCTAATTCCTTTAGGTGAGGCTCCATTTTGAGGAAGCTCAGGAGAACTTTCCTGCTGGTTCAAAGAATCAATCACATACCCATAGCCTGTTTCTATGGCATCTTCACCATGGTGTTCATTTACAAACCTTTTCTTATCCATTGCCTCAACGTCATCCACCCGCATGCCAAAAATGAACAGATTATCCTCTCCAGCTTCTTCAGCCATTTCCACATTGGCCCCGTCCATGGTCCCAATGGTGAGGGCTCCATTCAGCATGAATTTCATGTTTCCTGTCCCTGAAGCTTCAGTCCCAGCTGTTGAGATCTGCTCAGATAGATCTGCAGCAGGAATCACTGGGATGGATTGAGGAAAGAGAAATAGGTAAAACTATATTTTTTTTCCCTCTATAAACAAACCACTTGTATCTGCACTAACATGAGCAAGTCTTGTGTGGTCTAATTTTACTGTTCTGAGTAAACCAAGCAACTCAACATCCTATGTGTTTGCTTCATTGATGCAGCTGTATTGGCATACAGGATTATACTTATACAGGTAGTCCTCAACTTACAACAGTTCATTTAGCAGCCATTCAAAGTTACAACAACAATAAAAAAAGTGACTTATGACCATTTTTTCACAGTTACAACCTTTGCAACATCCCCATGATCATGTAATTGAATTTCAGATACTTGGCAACTGGTTCATAGTTATGACTGTTGCCTTGTCGCAACGTCATGTGATCACCTTTAGCGACCTTCTGACCAGCAAAGTCAATGGGGAAGCCAGATTCACTTAACAATTGGGTTACTAACTTATCAACTGCAGAGATTCACTTAACAACTGTGGCAAGAAAGGTTGTAAAATGGGGCAAAACTCACTTAACATATATCTCACTTGACAGAAATGATGGGCTCAATTGTGATCATAAGTCGAGGACTATGTGTACCTCTGCATCTGGAAGGGACATATTTTTTTGCACAAGGGCCAGTCAGCCATGGCCTCACAGTATGCAACTCTTTAGATGTGACTTCCAACAGCCTCAATCAGCAACAGCCATAAACAAGGTACCCAAGAAAAGACAGATCAGCAGAATCTGGAAAGGCACAATTTGGGCACTAACCTAGGCCAGCTTGCTTCCAAAACCAACTTACCTTTTTCAGCAAGAGACACTCTGTAGTTCTCCAAGAATATGACTTTGAGTCTATCTCCTACGTAAGGGTCATTATGGATGACTTCTCCAATGGCTGTGATCAATCTGATAATCTTTTTTGCCATGTGGTAGCCTGGAGCTGCCTAGAGGAAAAGAAGGAAAGACATCTTAAGAGTTAAAAAAAAAAAGATAGAAAATCACAAAGCAAATGAGTATCAAAATATAGCATCTGAATTTCTTAATAAAAACCCTCTCTTTAGAAGTTATTTAAAAGCCTCCATCAGAAGAAGCTTTTAAGAAGAGACTGGACAGCCACTTGTCTGGAATGCTATAGGGTCTTCTGCTTCAGCAGGAGGTTGGACCAGAAGATCTCCAAGGTTCGCCCCACCTCTGTTATTCTGTTATTATTCTGTTGTTATTATTAAGTAGGAAGCCATCTTTTGAATTTTTCAGATGAAATACCTAATTCCCCAAAAGAATATCACAAATTGACATATGTGAACACTTCTATAAATAAAATCAAAGGAAGCTTTGACCTATCCCAGTAGAACAGGGGTTCCCAACTGGGGGTGCGAGACGGTATTCCAGGGGGTGCAAAAACCTAGGTTTAGAAGTTATAACCAGGTATTACTTTTGTAAGGGGTGCAAGAATATATCAGAAGCGTTCTAGGGGTGCGGGATATAGAAATGTTTGGGAACCACTGCAGTAGAGGCTCCCATATATATGCCTTTTTGTTCTTAATCTTTGCTGAGGTTTGCAACTCATAGATACCTTAAATAAGTCCACATCACAATGGGAATTGTCCATTTCCCGAAGTTCTTATTTCAATATGCTAAGTTTCCAAGTAAGTTTCCAGTGTGTTTGAATCACATGAGGAAGCAAAAGAATACTGAGCATGAGTAGTTCTTACTTTTGCATGCTTAAATAATTCACATTTTAACATAAAGGTGAAGTGTGCAGGCAGGCAGTGATGGGTGGGAGGAAGAAATTTATACATGGTCTTAAGCACTAAGAAGTAAACTTAGCTTCACATTGAAATCCTTTACCTTTCCTCCAATCATAACTGTTCTTGGCACATAGGATTTTTTAGGGTCCTTTCTGATGCCTGAAAAAAGCAATACAATTAAGATGGGGGAGAATGATTTTTAAAATGGATGACCTTTAAAAAGAAAAAAAAACTAACAAGAAAATAATTCAACAAAGTTGCTTTCTGTGACCTCTGTAATTCCTATCTTTTCCTCATTGAGGGAAAATAGCAATAGAATGATGTAAAGTAGAGGACAAATCTATATTCTTTTCCCCTAGACCAATAAGGGAGAATTTATAATTTCAGGAACCTTTATCATATTGGTCAGGAATAATAGTGTGCCATTTATTGCATGGATACAGTATTAAGATCAATGAACAATCTCTGTTGGCAGCAATATTTATACAAAGAGCATATTAATGCTGTACAATTGTTTTTGGACTTTATTATCATAAAGTAAAACAGGAAGAATCCAAATTTAGGAAATGTAAAGCTGAGTTATCCAGTCTAGCACTGGGTTCAGAAAAGTCAATCATTCTGCTTGTTGATCAGCTTCTGCATATACTGTAACCATAACAAAAGAAGGAAAGTCAGAGCTCTTCAAGCAGATCTTTGGGGTTTCAAGAGGAAATACATCTCTCCATCTGTTAATAGAGATTTTGATCTCACCAAGCTTTCAATTATATATACACAATTAGGCTCAGGTTCCTGAATATGCTTTTTCGTTGTTAACAAAGGCTACTTTCCAGGAATCTCAATCTCAAACTTGCTAGAATATTATATATAAAAGGACATGGCTGCTCTACAAACATATGCCTGCCTGCATGCACGCACACACAGACACATACACTCCCACGATCTCTTCAGATTACAAGTGTATTTCTGCTTGCTTCCCAAATCCTTCTTTCATATACACATATTTTTTCCATACTGATGTAGGAATATTATTGTTAATGTTATCTAGGAGGATTTAAAAGCTTTGATGCTGGTAAAGACTCACGGTTATAGAGAGTGATTATATGTAGGCAATTGAGGAGCTGCCTCTTGTATTCATGAATTCTCTTGACGTGCAGATCAAACATAGAAGATGGGTTAATTTTCACTTTGTATTGTTCTTCTAAGTATGCTGAGAACTTCAGTTTGTTCTCCTGGTAAAAGGACATTTTAGGTTGATCTCAGAAAGTTTAAACAGACATTCAGCTCAAGCATCTGGGCTAAATGGAATTTAGAAAAAGATACTATCTATTATATAACAGAAATATAGTTTTGCTAGGAGGTAGAATGCAAATGAATATAATAAATAAACGCAGTTAGCTAGGTAGAGATAGGTGGTCCTTGATTTACAACCACAATTGGGACTGGAATTTCCATCCTAAGTTGTTAAAGTCATTAAGTCGAGTTGGACTTGATTTTATGTCAATTTTATGACATTTTTAAAGCAAATCTCCATGGCTGTTAAGCGAATCACACCTGCCTAATGGTATATTTTTTTGTCAGAAATTGGCAGAAAAAGGTTGCAAATCACAATAATGTGATTGCAGACTTCTGCAACTGGTTGTAAATGTGACCCAAGTGTTAAGTTAAGCAACCAAATTATGACCACGCGACTGCAGGAATAGTATGATAGTCGTACTTGTGATTATAAGTTATAAGACATATTGTTCTGAGGCCACTGTAATTCACTGTGAGTTGAGAGGTTATATAAACTTGTTTAATAAAGAAAACTTCGAACAGTTGTTAAACAAATAGTTGTAAGGTGAGGAGGATAGATAGATAGACAGACAGACAGACAGACAAACAGATAGATATGATAGAGATAAACATGTCTGTTACAATCATTACCTGTTTGACTTTGGCTACATCCCTGATGAAGGCTTCATCATTGACAAAACCCAGCAGCTTCTTTAGCTGGCTAAGATCAGTTAGGAAATCTTCCCCAATTCTCTGTATATTAAAGGAACAAAAATTATAATTAACAGCAAAACTGATATATTTTTCACAGCTGAATTCTTCTATTATTATGTACATTTCCCGTTCCTAACAGTCACATACAGTGGCAATGTTGTGACACTGAGATGAAATGTGGCTCATTCTTCTAGGTCAGTGGTGGCGAACCTATGGCACGGGTGCCAGAGGTGGACTCAGAGCCCTTTCTGTGGGCATGCGTGCCGTCACCCCAGTCCTAGGCCTTCAACTGGGTTTTATAAAACCTTTTCTCTTTAGGCCTCCGCCGACGTGTGCAAAAAAAAAAAAAAAGTTTAATCAGTCAATTTCAACTTCTCGCGGGAAAAAAAATCTTGCAAAGTTGGAATTGATTGATTGAACTTTTTAGTCCCACCCAGTCTGCCGTTACCACTGCAGCCACGCCCACCCAATGGGCCACACCCACCCGGCACTCGATGATGCATAAGTGGTTTTGGGTTGCAGTTTGGGCACTCGGTCTCTAAAAGGTTTGCCATCACTGTTCTAGGTCTTGTTGACAATTAACAGGCTAATTTAGGACTAACCACTGACTTGGATTCTGGATATAATACAAGATGATTCTGCAGAAATGGAAACGGATAGAGAAAAAAAGGAAAAAGCAGCTTCTTTATCCTCTGCCTTGGTAAAAAAAACTGCTTCACCTTTGGTGTCAAATATTCATCTAATGTCCATCCTCTGAGAGGATCCACTGACAATTGCAGTATTTGAGCAATCTATTTGGGAGAAGGCATTTGGAGTATATATATTTGGAGTAACAATGCTAACTAACTGACTTGTTTTTATAAATATTCAGGTGGATAAATGCTAATAACAATAATATTAATTATTGTTATTTTCATGATCAGCCAGCATAGACTTAGAGGTTAGGCCCTCTGCTTAAACTTTATGTTTCAAAGGAAATCTTAAGTAAAGAGAAGTTATACTCTACGTGATACAAAGTTGAACATGACTTTCTGCAAATTTGAATGCAGGCTTATTATTTATCTTACTATATTCAAAATCATACTCCTGCCAGTCACCATACTGTTATACTGTACTCTAGAATCTTCCTAGGTATCAGACCAGGTAGTCTGTAGTTTGCGGTCTCTTCTTTTCCCCCTCTTTTTGAAGACAGGGATAAATAACCTTTGCTTCCTTCAAGTCATCTGGCGCTTCATCAGACCGGAGCTCAAACCCAACCAAATATTTCTACAAGCATTTCCTATTGGCTGATGAGTCTTGTATCTTACCTCCACAATGACTTCAGAGAGTCCTGGGTTACACAGTAGAAGCCATCGCCTGGGAGTGATACCATTGGTTTTGTTTTGAAATTTTTCTGGCTCTATCTCGTAGAAATCTTTGAACCTACAATGTAAATGGATGAGTTTTAAAAGGAACAGAATGTAATATATATTTGGAGCCAGTTGATACTACAAACTCTTTAGCAGCTCAATGCAACCATTAAAAAAGAGAATGCAGTCATGGGATGCATTAATGAAAAGCAAAGTCTAATCCAGATCTTAAGTAATGCTAGTTCTGCTCTGACCCACATACACCAAAGCATTTCTGTTCTGTTCCACTGACAAGGTGGAAGCAATTTATAATCTCCAGATATTCAGGGCTACAATTCCAAAAATACTTTGCAACAGAGCACTGAGTGATAGAAATTGAAATGCAAATCACCTGGAAGTCACTAGATTAAATGCCCCTGAAACGAGATTATGCCTAAGAAATGTATCAAGGTGAAGAAATATCTGGGAAATAGGTCATAAAAGGAAAGCTTGCAAGTGCTGGAGAAGAAAAGATTAAGGTGAGACATGATAACCAATGGATGAAGCAGACAAGTTCTCTGTACCTAGCAAAAGATAGGATGTGATGAACTTTAACATCCTTTTAAAATTCTGTCTGTAAAAATGGGAAAACACTGTCTGGATTAAAATAATACTTAAGAATACCAGAGAACGGACTATATTAAATCCCTTTTCTAGACTTATTAGTTTTCTATACAGTATGTGGGGGAGTTTTTTCTTATGTAAATGTATACCTGAAATGCAAATTCAGGAAACTAATTTGTGCTGACTACACAAACTTTCTTTCTTTCTTTCTTTCTTTCTTTCTTTCTTTCTTTCTTTCTTTCTTTCTTTCTTTCTTTCTTTCTTTCTTTCTTTCTTTCTTAATTTGTTGAATCTCAATATCTATAATTTGTTCTCTCACTACTACCTAAGCATTTCTATTTTCCAGGCTATGTATAAAATGAATACAATTCTTTTAATAATAAAAAAAATCAATTTGGAAGACAGCAGATATGTATGAAAAGGAACAGCATTGACTGCTCCTTAGTCTATGAAGAACACCAGGGCAGATAGCTTACTTACAACTAAGTAAAAGAGAAACAAGCAGGACTCACACAGAATTCTTCACAATCTTTGAGTGAATCTGAGCCACTCCATTGACTGCATGAGAACCAATGACACACAGGTGGGCCATATTGATCCTCTTGCAGTCTCCTTCCTCAATCACAGACATCCTTCTGAGGCGGTCAACATCTCCAGGAAAGAGGGAAGCCACATACTGACAGAATGTACAAAATGATAGGAATGTTAGTAAAACAAGCTAAATCATATGTCATAATGAATTCTTTTAAATTGAAAAACATGAACACATCCTTACTGGTCTTACCAAATACCCCCCTGCATTTTTTAAAAAGAATATCACCATCCTCCTGAGACTCCAGCTCCATCAGAGTTTGACACCCATAATTTAGCACTCCTGAACTGTTGCAAATGCAGAGTTTGAATACTGTACCCTCTAACAAAAGACATCAACATCTATCTAAACAAGAATGGTATCAGTGACAGCAAAAAAGATATGTTACCAAAATAATATTCTAAGCCACACAAAATGAAAAAAAATATTTTTGAAATTGCCATATTCTTACAAGATCATCAAAACTCTGAGGATTTTAATGACTTCACATGAGGTTAGTGAAATCTTT
Organism: Bothrops alternatus; assembly: GCA_034064705.1. Lineage (NCBI taxonomy): Eukaryota > Metazoa > Chordata > Lepidosauria > Squamata > Viperidae > Bothrops > Bothrops alternatus. The sequence goes on along the minus strand of JARGCV010000104.1, from coordinate 16,951,688 downwards.
TGAGAGCACTAAGACTTTGCAATATCTTGAGCTTTCCCTTCCTTTCTCTGGGCCACTGTGTGAGATCAGAAAACTGTCTAATAGCCAACCTCTGGTATCCTCTCTCTGCCTCTCCCAAGTCCCTTTTTTTCTCATTTAGATAACTTACATCCAAATGCTTTTGGTTGATAGCATAAATGATCTCCAGGTGCCTTGGCAGGAGCTTTTCAAACATAGACACCGGCCAGCGCTCCAGGGCTTCAGGCAGCACTGTATGGTTGGTGTATGCACAGGTTCGTTTTGTGATTTCCCAGGCCTAGAATCAAGGACACAAATGAATTAATGTGAGTAGAAGCAAGTAGTATAGGCTGAAAATAAATGGTTGTAATATCAAATAGCATTTATTTCCGATACTTGCCATGGAGGTTACATTGATGCTGAGTTGAAACTTATCAGTTGCAGCCTCATTATTAATGAAAAAAGCATATTAATGAAACTTGAAATTCAATTGATGATAGTACTTGAACTAAGCAGGGAGCTTGAAGTATTATAGGAGTACAGCAGTTACTGCATATAGAATCAAAAACTGTCTCTGTGTCTAGTTGTTTTGGCATGCAATGCCCAAGGGGAGGAGTTGAGACAATTTATGTCCAGAATGTGAGGGGTCTGTAGATATTTTTTTTCTGCCCTCCCTCTGACCCATGCAATACTCAGGTCCTCAATGGAAGGCAGCCAAGTTGCAGTTATTTTTTCTGCAGCCCCAATTATCTGTTGACATCTGTGTCTGTCCTGTTCGGTTGCTGCACCAAACAAGACAAATGACAAATGACAAATGACAGACTCAATAATAATTCCTCTGTAGAATTGTATCAACAGCTCCTGGGGCAGTCTGAATTTTCTGAAGTGACACAGGAAGAACATTCTTTGTTGTGCCTTTATGTAAGGTGTCCATTTCAAATTCTGGGAGATTACAGAACCTAGAAACCTGAAGGTCTCTACTGTTGATACTGCTTGTCTAGTATAGTTAAGAAGTGGTAGAATAGGAGGGCTCCTCCTACAATCCACTCTCATCTCTACAGTTTTAAACATGGTTAGCTCCAGATTGTTCCAGCTGCACCACAGAGCCAATTGTTCAATGTCCTGTCTACATGCAGACTCATCACTATCTCGAATGAGACCAATGACTGTTGTGTCATCGGTAACTCTAACAATCTAGCTTCTCACCATCCCGTCTAGGAATTTTGGGAAATGCAATCCCATGATATCGGGGGGGGGGGGAAATCAAGTTGAAGGAGGAGGACCTCTTGGCAGTTTCTGAAAAAACTTGTTGGGGATCAAAGCTATGTCTTTCCTGCCTCCCACTCAACTCTTACCTTTTCCCAATCCATATGTTCCACATCAACAAAGATCCTCATGAGCTCAGGAATGGAGAGAGCTGGGTGAGTGTCATTTAGCTGAATGGCAACCTGTGAAACGGACAACATAAATTTTAATAGAGGACCTCCAATGTTCCTTCCAACAACAACATCATCATCATCATCATTAGTAGTAGTATTTTTAATAGTATTATTAATATTATTATTTAAATCTCCATTAATTCCATCCAGAAAAAGCCCAGTGAGTCCATGGAGCACAATGGAAAACCTGATTTCACTGTATGCTGATGGCCATTTGGTGATCCCAGACCAGCTACTCTAAATTTCAATTCCTAGATATAAACAGGAAACAAAATTAAGGACTCTGGGGCAACTACAGGGTTTAGTCATAAATAATCTGGTCAGTGGCAATGTCTTGGACTTGATATTTTCAGGTTTTAAAAAATAAACTTTTAATCCCTATTAAAAGTAAAGAAAGAGAAAATATGTTAAAGAAGTATTTAGGTCTGCTACTTAGAAGCTTTTTTCAATTGTTCATTCATTCCAAGAACATAATCTACCAGACTCCCAGTCTGTCCTTTTTTTCCTGCTCTTATGAAACCGTATCTGTTCACTTTTCTAAAGATCTTAGCTATTCTTTCCAAGCTGTCACAACAGGAGAATATAATAACATAATAAAAATGGCACTCACAATTTCTTTTGAAAAGAAAAACCAAATCATTCAGTTATGGAAATTGGAGGAAGATGAAAATTAAAACAGGTAAAATAGGTTATCCAATGTTCATTACTGGTACTTATTGCTGAATTTGTGTTTTGTGAATGTGATACTGTATTGCAGACAGTTTCACAAACCCCTTCATATTCATGATAACCAACTCATAAGATCTAAGACAAAAATGATTGTAAAATCTATAAAATCTGATTAAATCTATAAAATATTCTGGAAGCACTTGCTAATATGGGGATTATTAATAATTTGTTGTCACTAAGCAATTAAACATCATGGTATTAAATAACAACAAAAATAAAAATAATGGCATAATTCTATGCATACCACTAACAATACTGTAAAGATCAGTCCAACAGGACTTCAGGACTGATGGAAGAGATTCTAATGTTCAACAACATTCTCCTTTTACTTTTCTTAACATTAAAAGACTACCCAACATTGTCTGAGACAGAGAAAGGTATTCTTTAAAATTAAAATTTATTTCACGGATTTGTATAAGCTCTCATCTCACCTTGTCGGGAAAGGTTTCAAAACAAGTCCTCACTGGGTCACGACATCCAAATTTGGAAGACTTGAATCGTCGTATGATGTCCTGGAGAGTGGCAGCTACCACAAAGTACTCCTGTTTCAGACGCAATTCCTTTCCTTCAAAAAACTTAGGAACACAGTGAAGAAAAGGGGTTATATTAGACTATGTCTAATAATGGCAATGATTTGAGGGATTGTAAAAATCAAGCTCCTTTCCAGAGTGAAAAAGATGAGATGGATTTTGCCTATAAGGTTTAATCTTCAGTGGTTTCCCTATCTCAGGTTCATATTTAATATAAAAAACAGTCTTAAACAATGCAGCAGATACTTACATTATCATTGGGGTACAACACTCTGGATATGTTTTCTGCTAGGTTTCTATCCAACACAGCTTCGATATAATCACCAACATTAACTATGGAAGAGAATGAAGATATATCTCACAGTTATATCAATGAAATGAAATACTCTGTATGTGTTTATCACTACACAGCAGTCACTTCATAACTTCTCCTTACCCTTTACCTTTGTTCACTGAGGTTTTCAAAAGTTTCAACTTGTAATTCATATTCTGTTTACAAATTCAACAGGAAAAATTCCAGGTTGAATTTATTTTAAATGTGTAGTAAATACCGTGTTTTCCCAAAAATAAGAGCAAACTGGAAAATAAGCCCTAGTATAATTTTTTAAGGATGTGTGTAATCTAAGCTCCATCCCAAAAACAAGCCACAGTTAAGATCGTCAGCCAGACGGACACATTTAGTACCGTATTTCCCTGAATATAACCAGAAAATAAGCCCTCATGTGCCTTATTTTCAGGGAAACACGGTATATGGATTCTTTGCTCACCTGTCTGTCTAGCTGTCAAGAGTGTAAGCTGCCTTACTCTGGAATTGGTTGATTTCACCATCTTTTTTATTTTGGAAAAAATAATGGACTGTACATTTCAAAGGAGGTGTGTGAAAGACCTCTCAGTTTTCAGTACATCAGGTAATTAGTGCGGCTTGATTTCAGAAGTTAAATGAAGCTTTCTTCATTGTGTTTATCTATCATGACCTATTCTCAGGAAAAATATAAAAGGAATACCAGTCACCAAATGGTTGCTTTGCACACATTTTATTCAATTTACTGGATGTGTAATTTTTGTTTCTTAACAAAAGCAGAAGTTTGGTCCATGATGACTGGAATTTAACACTTTATTCTTTCATTGCCCCTTTTAAATTCTCCCTCTCCAAACCACTCAGCTGCAGAAAAGAAACTGCTTTTAGTGCCAAATAACCAGCTTCCTTTTTTTGTGGATAACAGAGTGGGGAAGCGGATTTTTATCAGAACTGGGACAAGGGGTAAAGAATTACGAGTCTCTTATGAACCAGATTTCTCTTTTTGATTTTTCTCATTACTTCAGTTGAGGTAAAAATATAGTACTTTTGCACATACACACATACATTCTATAAGAATAGAAGTAGATAAATTGGTCTCAACTATATGTTCTATTAAGATTTCCTTGATTATTTAGATGTCCCTTGAACATACTTACAAAGTATGCAGACACTTTCTTTTATACACGCTTAGATTCTAAACAGGTAAGGTGTATGCATGAAAGACTTTAATATAGAATAGAGTAAGAAAATAACAGGGTTGGAGGTAATCAAGCCATAATCAAGCCCACAGATTGTCCCTTTCTCCTGTTTCATGTGGGGACAAATGATACAACAAAGAACCTGAAATAACAAGAGACTACGAGCAGTTAGGCATGAAAGCGAAAGAGGTAGGAGCACAGATACTATTTCCCATCCTCTGTACTTTAAACAGAAGGTCAAATCCAATGAGGGAATGGAAGGTTTTAAAAGTAAACTATTGGCTTGAGGGATGATGCTGTTAAGAGAACTTTGGATTCCTAGATCATGGTCTAGATTACCTACATGAAGGGCTTCTGGAAGGGGATTGGCTACATCTCGCAAGAACCAGGAAGAATATCTTTGGAAAATAACTGGCTCAGCTTATCTAAAGGGCTTTAAACTAAATTGGAAAGGGAGGGAAACCAGTCCTTAGAACCTAATCCCAAACATAAACCCCAAGATATCCAATCAAACTATGAGGTAGGTAGTGATGAGAAGGAAGGGGAACTCAGATATAAAGCAGGAGACGGGGGGGGGGGAAATGCAGGAACAGCCATAAAGACTTAGATGCCTATATACTAATGCTGAAAATATAAGGAATAAACAGGGCAAACTTGAATTTAAATATCCCAAAGGTGCTTTTTCAGGAGGCAACTGGACTTTCTTGTTTTTTCTTTGAAGATGTTTTGCTTCTCATCGAAGAAGCTTCTTCAGCTCTGACTGGATGGTGGGGAAAGAAAAAACAACAAAGTCCATTTGCCTCCTGAATAAGCACCTTTGGGACAACTACGACCTGGATGACTGAGAATCTCCATAGACATTTGAATTTAAATAACTAATGAAATGAATAAATAATTACTGGAAGAACTTTTTTTCATTATTAAGACTACTTACACTCTTCAAGGTTGAAATCATTAGGTGCCTTGGCTGACCACAATCTCATGGTATTAACTGTATTGTTCTTGTATCCTGGAATGGGTGTATCATAAGGCATGGCAAGAACAACCTAATATGGAGCAAGAGGTCAAATAAAGGTGGGCTAACACAGTGACATAAAAATGATAACAGCCTGTAACTAAAGGGCACTGGAATTGATGTTCAAGTGTGTCTTGCCCATTTTGTTTAAAAAATGTGATTTACAATTCTAAACAGCCTAACTTAATATACTGCAATAACATGAGAAAAATAAAAAAAATAATCATATTAAACAGCAAAATAGAACCTAGTACAGTGATGGCAAACCTTTTAGAGACCGAGTGCCCAAACTGCAACCCAAAACCCACTTATTTATCGCCAAGTGCCAGTTGGGCGTGGCCCACTGGGTGGCCATGGCTGTGGTGGTCATGGCAGACTGGGTAAGTATGGCCACCTCGATGTTGCTCATGGGGAAGGACACCTGTGGGGCCGGGCAGGAGGAGATCCAGGGGGTCTCTGGCAGGTGGGGCAGTGGGCAGGAGGCTTGTCCTGCGGGGTGAGGCGAGGCAAAGCATGGCAGGGCGGGGGTGCCATTGTCGCAGGGCAAGGCGAGGCAGGGGCTGGAGCACACAGAGGCCAGCGAGCACATGGGGGCTGACAGTGTCCGTCAGTAGCCACAGCCGGCCAGCACACTCTGGGGCTCCACAGCCCACTGCCAACAGTTCAAAGAAGCTGCTTCTGAGCTGGACGGCCGGCCGACAGCTGAGGAGGCGATGCAGTGGGTCGTGCCCGGGAAAAGGAGAGCATGCAAGGCTAAGAGGCATGGGATGGGGGGAGGGAAACCAGCTGTGCTAGGATGCATCCGGCCACATGGGACCTCGGTGAGTTAGCAGGCGGCTGGTTGAAGAGGGATGGTTGCCATCTCCGGGGCATGGTGTGTGTGCCCACAGAGAGGGCTCTAAGTACCGCCTCTGGAACACGTGCCATAGGTTCGCCACCATTGACCTAGTATCATCAAAATTAAAGCATTCCCAACAGAAAAAGCAGAGGAGAAAAGAAGATAATTCACGCCTCTCTTTAACTTGGCAATTAAGAAAGTTCAATGCTGGGGCTCTGCAAGTCTTGCTAGGCAAGCACTTGACAGAACAAAGAAGGATCTGATGTTCTTTAACCTGCAAAAGAACTTGGCGCTCAGTCACACATGTTACTAAATGAAGCTTTCAGAGAAGACTGTTCTTTGAAGGGGCTGGAAATGAACTTAATTATGTAATTCTCTCCACTCTTGGCAGTTTAGCAACCTTAACTTTCCTCTCTGAGTCTCCATTATCTCCTGAAGAATGTCTTTGTTAGCAGAACATAAAGAACAAAAACACCACTAGGTTCATGCAATTCAGGGCTACTCCAAAGGGCCTTGTGTGGTTCAGAGTAAGCTACAACACAATCCCCAGATCCCTCCACCCCATTCTCTGTCCTCCTCTGCCCATCTAGAGTTGCATTTCCCATCTGCTCTTGACCAGACTTTGTTTACTCTAAATGTTGCCCTGTTGCCCCTCTATTTGGGTCATCTTTCCTACTCACCCACTCTTTCTTCTTTCCATGTGCCAAATTATTTTTTCCCCGATTAGTGTATGCCAATTAGTGTACATTCAAAGTGACAATAAAGTTCTATTCTATTCTATTCTATTCTATTCTATTCTATTCTATTCTATTCTATTCTATTCTATTCTATTCTATTCTATTCTATAGTTCTCCCTGTTAATATCTTCTCTCTTGGTTACTGCAAATTCCTTCTGACATGCATGAACCAGCCTTTCCTGCCAACTAGGCCTGATTCTTTCCAGTCTATTCATTCTCCTCCAACCGCCACTTGCAGCTCTGTCCAGCCTCTGCCCAATCATTCTATCCAGTATGCACAAATACGAACACACACATGCACAAAACTTCATTGACCTGCTTTCACTGCTTTTCTCCAGCCTCCCTGTGAAATACTCACTTACTCACTTGCTTATAGGCTGCAGGTTCTCTGTTCCTTCCAAACGGGAAAAAAATTGTAACTTTTTTTTTCTTTTGATGGGGAACCATTAGAACAAGACTGTGTTATACAGCCTCTTCTACTATACTGTAAAAATAAAAACACGTCCTTTTTCTGGGTTGGAAGGAAGAAACAAGCTGCTTCATTTGTTCCAAAGCAAACAAAAAAGTTCAGTGCTTTTTGCATCAGTAGAAAAGCTTTGAAGTGGCAGCTTCTTTTTTTAGTGTAGTCATCATAATTTCTTCTAAAATTAGTAATAGAATTTAAGAACAAATATTAGAATATAAAGGAATAAAGTTAAATATAAAAATTATATAAATATATTATATAATAAATATAATAAAAAACAAAAAATAAATAAAAACAAAAACTAGTATAAGATGCAATTAAAAAAAATAAATTGCTGCTCCCAGCCCCTTTTAGAGTATGACTTTCAAGATGTGCCATAAAGCCCAATGCAGTTCTGTAGCTGGCAAACATTGGGCCTTATTCCATATATTGCTTTATTAGTTTATTGAATAAACCTTAAATGTTTAAATTCATAAAGCAAATTAAGCCAGAATAGAACAAACCATATTTTAATATGGCATGATTCCAAGACATTATTTCGATTTATATAACAGGCTTACGTTTTAATCAAAGGAGGGCAGAACAATCAGTATCAAAAGTGATACAGTGTGCTATGTGCACATGTATAAAAGATATCTCAGCAGAATGTTCTAATATGCCCTCATCAACCTGCATCAGCCATCCCAATCTGATGCCCTGTGGATAAGTTGCAACTAAAAGTCCCAGAATGTTCAGATCTCCATGACCCGGTCAAAAGAATGACTTGAACACATCATGAAAACAATCAGAAACTTTCTTATGAAATTATGTTAGAACCGTCCCTTAAACTAACACCAAAGAAAATCTGGCTGTATAACTATGAAATGTATTGCCCTAAGATGTGACAATGATCACCAGTTTAAATGATTCAAAAGCAGATTAATGAAAGATCAAGCTGTCAATGTCCACCTCTCTTAGTGGCAATTTACTACCTTCAGAATCATAGGGAGATGACCTCAAATATCAGCTGCTGGAGAGCAACAATCAACAAGTCTCTTATCTTCCTGCGTATGTTTCTGAGATTTCGGAGGATGGTGTATCTATGTGATATAGAATGATGGTTTCCTGGCTTGATCCAACTACAGTATGCTCTTCATAGGCACTTAAGTCACATAGACTTGCTAGACTTGTGTTTGTAATACACAAGTAAATAAGTGTGGAAGTCTATTCAAGGTGGGATCAAGTTCTGACTGACACAAGTTTGGAAGTTGTTTTGTCCAAATCTGATCTACCTCATGATAGCATGAGACTATTGCATGCACCAAATGACTTGATTTTTAAAAAATCAAACATCCATGGGAAGTTTATGAGCTAGTCATATAACTCCTAACAAATGAAAAATGAAACACTAAACAATTACAACTATCTATGGAAACTTGTGTATTCCTAAACAGTTGGAAAATGGCACCAAATTTCAGTTTTGAATGTCTCTCTAGCAAAGAACAGTCATTTGTTTAGTCAATCTCTTCAAGGATCGCTGCTGTTTAAACCAACTAATATGCTGCTCAGCAACAAATGTGAAACACTGTGGCCCAGTGTCTATGAGGAAAACATAGAGAGACTGCAGCCAGAACAGGTCCAAATAAGGTTTACAAGCACAGAAGCCCATGTTTTGAATTGCTCTGAAGGCTTCTCATGTTTGTAAAAGCTCATGCTGCAACAAATTCATTTGTTTCTGAAGTGCCATAGGATATTCTGCTTCCAGAACCAATGTGGCATTCAGAAAAATACGACAGAACCTGTTCTTTTGAGAATTGAAGAATTATCCAAGCATTTGGCTTTAAAGACTTGTAGTCTCGAACCAGTTCCCATTCATTGCCATGGTGTTTTCACACCATTTTACAGAGATGTTTCTAATGGACTGAATCCATTGTTCTTCTACCTGCTTGACAGGATTTTTCTCATTTTTTTTCTTTTTTAGGTCAATGACTCAGACACAGCTTTACAAATTTGATGTTCTTATGTGCCGCTATACTTTTTGGGGATTATGAGGATGGTATTCTCAACATATCTGGAAAGTGCCAGATTGTGGCAGTAAATAAAATCAAATCTCTGCATCAGTTGCACAGAAATTGATCTGATTTGGATCAATTCATACAATGAATTGATAATACAATTCATAAAACCTTTGTGCAAGTATTCATATATAACTACAATTTAATTTGAGTCAGAACTGACTCAGTCTATTCCCAAATAATTTAGAATAAAATCAAGTTAAAAACTAGAATAATTCAAACTTCATTTTGACACATTCCTAGTGTCTGTTTGATGGCAAACCTATTCAGGCAGCATTTATTGCTTTTGCCTCTACTTTCTTCAATGCTTCCATATCATTACTCTATTAGATGGCTGTTCTCACCCAACCCTTCAACGTGAATTGTAATCCAGAGAACTGAGGAAGTTCTTCTGGATGATTATTCTTGTAACATGGAGGATAGGTAGACAAGTACCGGTATTCATTGCTATTGTTAAAATCTCCAAACAAAAGACTACCACCATATAACATATCTCTTTTAGCTCTTTTGTCCTTGAAATTAATGGCTTATCATATGTAACCTTAAAAAGCATACCTGAGTATCAACCCATTTAGCCCCATTAGGAGCATGTTCTACTCGACCATAGAAATGTACAGGAAGCATGTATTCAGGGCGGGCTTTTTCCCAAGGATTGCCATAGCGCAGCCAATCATCAGCTTCTTCCACCTAAAACAAGGAAATGACATAAAAAAAGTTGTCTTCTTCGGCCAATGAAGTGTGATTAATGAGCAAGAGCTTCCGAGTGGCTGAATGGAAGTGGGGGGTATCCTCCCCAAAGATGCTCACTTAATACAGCACTGCAGTCATTCTGATGCTAAATAATGATCTTTTTAATTTTTCCAGTTTCTCTAATTTTAAATATATATCTTTGTTTTAATGGTCACAATCAATGCCATGGGAAATATATGACTATGAAAAAGAAAGTTTATTGTGCAATTGTTGATTTTGAGAAACTGTATAATAAACCTAACCTAATTGCTTATAATAGCAAAAGTAATAGCACTTAGACTTATATACCGCTTCACAGTGCTTTACAGTTCTCTCCAAGCGGTTTATAGGCTCAGCATATTAACCCCAACAATCTGGGTCATTTTACCGACCTCGGAAGGATGGAAGGCTGAGTCAACCTTGAGCCGGTGAGGATCTAACCTCTGGCAGTCAGCAGAATTAGTCTGCAATACTGCATTCTGACCACTGCATAGGAATTCTTTCCACAAATACAGAGTTGACAGTTGATTCCTAAGTCAGTAAGAGTAGCATGTGATAAAAATAAAGTATGTGTGACAATGGATAGAATGTTTAACAAATGGTTCAATACTTCACACAGATTAAAACAAGGATAAGTGATGTCTTCTTGGTGTATTTAGGAATAAATGTACAGTATAAAGGAAAGCTTCTGGTGATGGTATAGGGTTTCCTGCCTGAGCAGGGGGTTGGACTAGATGATCTCCAAGATCCCTTCCAACTTTATATTATTGTTATTGTTATTATTGTTATGTTAAAGATAGATCAGTTGGGGACATGACTGTGTGTGTACCTTTGTATGCCATGTTGTTGACTGCGAACCTGAATAATTTGTAGCAAACATTAGAAATGATTTTATAATGCGATAAGGAGAAGGATCTGAAAATCAGTGAATCTGATTCCAACAGATATGTTTGACAGGGAAATTGGAATGAACAATTGCCAGCTGTACATAAATGGCAAGATATAAATAAGAATATGAATTTATGTTTCTCAGTAGAATATTTTACAAAAGATGAAAAAATGGAGAAATTTTAGTAATTGCACAGGTTGGAAGCAATATAGTGGGTATAAATGAGGCATGTGGTGAGGAATGAATATGGGGAAAAAATTAAATGGCTGCATATAACAGCATCTCCAACAAGCTTATTTCTAATGAAAGTATCTTATACATTTCTCAGTACATGAACTATGACAATTAAAACTCTTGAGGCTAAAATCTTAGAAGATGCTGCCAGCACTGATTTTTATTATATTAGTTTATCTACATAGCTTCAAAGTCTGGCATCATGAAAGTAGCATTATAGGATGCTAGCAATCTATAGGATAAGCTATTTAAATATGTTTTTAACCCGGCTTTTCCACAAGATTTCTCAAACTTGCCCTTATGGACAATACCTAACCTAGAAAACTGATGTTCCCCAAGCTGCTATCAGCTGCTGTAGCTAGTGTTTATATCTGGCAATGTTAATTACTTACAAGAGCTAGTTGTAAAATATACTTTGTGGGCTATATAAGGATGAGTCAACATCCAGCTGCCTCTACAGGTTAATTTCAGTCTCTATTAGTTTGACAGCAGACCCGCTTTCCAGGGTAGTGGGTCAACCTTCACTGAATGTGTTCAAGCTGAATCTATAATCCTGGACTGAGCTGAAGGTTGGACTTGATTACCTAAGTGGCTCTGTCCAAACTCAAGGGTTTTATGACTTTTAGTTAGCACAGCCACTTCACAGGAACTGCAACCTAACAAATGATATGACCTCATGATGCAAGTGCAAAGATCAGTCATAAGTACCATTTGTTCAGCACTATTGTAAGTTTGAACTGTTGGTGAACTAGTGATTATTAAAGAAGGATTACCTGTATATCCTTTGTATACAGATAAGACTTGGTTCAATTTTGAGTATCTATGATTAGAAGGTTCTCAGATAGTAGTCTTATGCAACTGACATTTCTTCTTGCTGTTTTTTCCTAAGGCTTTAGATAAGCCTTAGCTACCATCACAGTCCTCTCTCAAGCTCAAATTATCTCTAGGAGTACCTGACAAGACAGATAGAAATAAGGAGTGATCCTTCCCTCACCTGCCAGCCATTGACAATCTTTTGATTAAAAATGCCAAATTCATAGCGGATCCCATAGCCATAGGCTGCAAGTCCCAGTGTTGCCATAGAGTCCAGAAAGCAAGCTGTCATGGAAAAGAACCAATGCTCGTTATTATCAGTCAGAAATAAACAGTCAGTCAAGCAGCTGTTAGTGCTGCAACTCAGTGTGTTTGTGTTTATAAGACTGCACAGTCCCCCTCAAACGATGAAGGATGGGGGTGGAATGGTGGCTAAGAGAATGAGCTAAAGACATGAAAGTTCTAGCTTTTATTTCAGCTCTTCCATGAACTCACAAATGGCCTTAGTAAAGGCACTTTTTCTCAGCCCCAATCCCCATGTATTCAGGCAATAGGATTATAATGTTAGGTTTCAAAAGTGTTAGGTAAAAGTTATTACTAGGTTAAAAAAAAAACCAGTTTCAACACTTTAATTCATATAATATAAATTCTATAAAAAGGGCTTTGTAGACTTTGTATCCGTATTGCAAACAGCTCTCCATTTCATCATAGCTTGTTACAGCTTCCTGTAGAACAATCTAAGTGCAGTCATGCCGGTAAAGTTGACAATGCAGAGTTCAGCTTCTCACACCCACCCAGCAAGATGCTTATTAAGGCAGTTGGTTAACTGAGAGCCTTTCAAACTCTGCATCCTATTTTATCAGCTCTACACTCCTCATTTTTTCTGCATCCTCTTATCCCCCTTATTGCAGTACGGATGGTCTTCCTCCATAGAAACATACTGGCATCTTCTCATCAACGGTCATTGCTCACCTGCCAGACGCCCCAGTCCTCCATTGCCAAGGCCGGCATCTTCCTCAATCTCTTCCAACTCTTCTAAGTCAAGGCCAAGCTATTGGGAGGAGTAAGCAAAAGCAGAAAATACCATGATATGTACGATTTTCTACTTGGAATTTCCAATTTCTTTCATTCTGATAAAGGAAGAACAAAGCGGCTTCTTTCTGATCTTGGAGTAAGGTTAATTTCTACACTCTATAATTTAGAATGGATTTCTATGCTTTTTATGAATATGGAAAAAATGCCATTGAATGAATGAATATCTGTTTGTGTGAAATACCTTAAAATCATCTCACTTCCAGTTTTTGTCTCTTTTCTGGTAAGATTCTTAAAAGAGGCCATGGTCTCTCAAACTCTGATACTTTTCCTAGGAAAATACACCCCCAAAGCAAAATAGTTTTTTTTAGCAGTTTTTATTGGAACCATTTAAAATATTTATTAATCAGATTTAGGTAATTTGTTCAAATTACCTTTAATAAGCCAGAGCAAATTTTAATCAATATGATCAATCCTGCTCCCAGCTGGATGGTAATAAAGCATCAATATCTCCCTTGTCCCATTGATGGACTCCAACAGAATTTACCTAACACATCTGAATCTAGTCATCCGTTGATTTGAAAAATGCACATTTGTGTTATCAGGATTGACCCTACCAACAACTTTGAGAGATAAGTCAAGTTGAGAGACTGGCCCAAGATCACCCAGTAGGTGTTTCATTTGAGATGAAATTTTAATTCAGATTTATTATATAGGTTGCCTGTCATGCAATACATGTAAGGGCAGTTGGACCTGGAAAGCTTATTTTGGAAAACAAAACAATATGCCCACAGCCTGATCTAATTATGTTTAATATACTGCAGTTTAAAATAGAATATTCTTTTGTTTCTACTAAGATCCTCTTTCATATCTCCCTTAGCATCTGCTCTAATTTGTTGATGGCATTCCTATCAGTTGCTACAGAACCCATTCTTTCAGTTCCATTGCTTTTTCAAATTCCTTAAAATTACACATGGATTACTTATTGTTGCTCATGTGGAATTGAGAACAAAGAAGGTGGGGATACAGAAGTGCATCTGAAGGTCTGCTTTTAATTAGACCAGCAGGCAGTTAATCTTTCCCCTCCTTTTCATCCAGATCTTAATTGCTCCCAGCTTACATCACTAGCACAAAGTTAGAAAAAACAGCCAGAACTGTTTCTGGTGGGAAATTTAACATGGATGAAGTGAAATGGAGTGGATGGAAGAGAGGAGGGGAGAGGAGCTGAATTTAATCCTAGCATCACTAATAGCTTCAGATCCAATTTAAATTAGGGAAGGCATGGGGAAGCTGCTAATTCTCAAACCTCCCCAGTTCTTGTGTTCAGACCAAGAATGGGCATCCTCTTTCCCCTTTCAATTGCTTTTAATTAAAACCTGTCCGAAAATCCGACCATGGATAAGGGTTAAGGTTTGTTCTCAGAGTTTGTGGGTTAGTTTCTGACAGGCACCCTCAAGCTTGGAGAATGAACCTTCACCCTCATCCTAACCCGAGATACAGATATTCGCCACTATTTCAAAACTTTTATGGATCTCATAGGTCTATATCAGCGGTTCTCAACCTATGGGTCGCGACCCCATTTGGGGTCGAACGACCGTTTCGCGGGGGTCGCCGGACACCATGGTCCGCCATTTTGTTTGTTTTTTTCGTTGCACGCGTGCCGCGCATGCACAGATCAGCCCATCACGGTCCGCCATTTTGTGTTTTTTTCCATCGCGCGTGCGCCGCGCATGCGCGGTTTGGGGCGTCGCGCGCACTGTGCATGCGCGGATCGGCCCGTCGCGGTCTGCCATTTTTTTTCTTGTGTGCGCACTGCGCATGCGCGGATCAGCCCGTCGCACGCGCATGCGCGGATCGGCCCGTCGTGTGCGTGTGCAGGTCGGGGTCGCGCCGCGGATGGGCGGCGCAGGTGGGGTCTCAACCTGAAAAAGGTTGAGAACCACTGGTCTATATAGTTTGGGTTGCTGATAGTACGTTGATTTCTTTATTTTCCATGGTGAACACTCTCAGCTTGATTTCTTTCCAAATGAAACAACTTCTCCTTGCCCAGAAAGAAAATCTGTCTCTTTGTGAATTTGATAGCAAGGTAACTGTCCAGGGCTAAATCATATCAGCAGCTCTGCCAAAAAGCCTGGAATCCATGAGTCATACTGCCTCCAGCAATAAACATTTAAAGAAGTGCTGTGGGTGGATTAGACTGAAACCTTACAAGGCTCTAAAATTATCAGTCTCTTTATTAATATAGTTTGCATCTATCTAGATCTCAAACAGATAAGAATATTGTGATGAGAGTAAGAAAAAGAAGAGAGAGGGGAATGGTGCATTTGCACTGTGAGGTAGGGTTCATAAATACAGTTTATACAAACTATGGCTTGGCATTCCTTTCGAACAGGTAGAAGTTAGAGTCTGTTAAGGAAAAGTGCTCCACTCTCAAAGGCTATGGATTAATCCTTCAAGATTCTCAGAGATGGAATAACAAGAAATCTAACAAATTAAGGTTTATCCGATGGTTTGGGGAGGAAATGGGATCTGAAGTTTAAAATACCAAAATAGCTTGGCATTATGCTTAAATCTGTCTATTTTCTTCAATTTGTGATTCAGTAGATTAGCAGCAAATATTGAAGAGATCCCAGTAACATAAGTAAAATATCTGTAAAGTTAGCTGGGCTCTGTGTACAGTGTAAAAATGTGTAGTTCTTATTTTATGTCCACATTTAAAGGAATGTGATTGCTAATGATTTGCTAATTTCCTTCCTTGTTTCATTCTGTATCTTAAAGATTCTATGACTTTAATTTCTATTCTGTTATCACCAGAACAAGAGGAAGAAAGCTTTTTAGGAACTCATATTCATCTAATTTGCAAAAGAACATACCTATGATTCTTTGGTGTTATAAACCCTTTAATGTGATTTGCTGAATCGCTATATTGGATTCTATATGCAGATCATCCTTTCTTTGTGAAATTATTGAAATTGAAATTATTTTCCATAAAATGGGATTCCATAATTAACTAGATTTAATCTTCAAAGCTGATATTGTAGAATCAAATACTATCTATGTTATGCTCAGGTATTACCCAGGCTGTTTTTTCAGTTTCTTGTTTTCCACTGATCATATCAATGCCCCACTATTTTAAAGTCTCATGGCACATGATTATATGTGTAATATAATTTTATATTTTCCTGAAAAACTAGGAAGGGAAGAACCTTCTCTAAAAAACTGTGACTTTCTGAATTTTAACATCACTTATGAACTGTCCATACAAATATTATAAATACATCCTGCTTCCTTATGTACACAAACTGAATAGCACCAGTCCAAGCCTCAAAGGCGGAACATACCTGATAAATAGCTTCATCGCAGGCATTCTGCAGACCCAGGTTCACCATCGTGTTCTGAAGTGTTCGGCCCATGTAGAATTCCAGAGACAGGTAATAAATACGCTAGGAAAGCAGAGAAAAAAAGAGAGTTGATATAGTCTAATATGTTTTGCACCCTGAGTCATGTAGTAGGCAACAGCTCCATTCTTATTAAGTAACCCTTAAAGAAAGCCTAGGAAAAAGATCTGTGATACTTGGATCTCTCCTATTTCATCCTCAGATCCACTTTTGAGGTCAGTGGGATTGAGAGATAATGGCTAGTCCAGTCTTATCCTATGCTTGAGTGGGGATTTGAACCAATGTCTTGCTAGTCTCAACCCAACGTTTCAGCCAGTACATCACACAGACTCCACTTGGGATCCCAGAGAAAGTAATGATGCAACCCTTCATTTCATTTTTGCCGACTAGGACAGGACTATATTGTATATTCTGTACTGTAAATTCCATAAAGGTACTACAGAATTGCTACAGAACCTGGAAAAATATCTTCCCTGCATATATGTTCCCTCTGTGTGTCTGTGGATATGTGTATACATTGTATGGGTGTCTGAAAATCTAACATCCTTTTTACATGGGTATTCCTATCTTCTCCTTTGTTTAATCTATGTGAACTGGTGTGTATGTGTGCCTTGGGAAGGTCAGAGTTGACTGTATATGCTCCATTCTGGGTCATATAACTATGGTGGGCTTAGAATGGAATAGACAGGTTGCCAATCCTGCAGCAATACTTTGGGATAATTTTTCAAGAATTTTTTTCTTTGTAACGTTTGGTAGGATGACCCATTTACAAGTTCAGTCTTTTGCTAGCTTCTCCTGCCTTACCTAATTTGGTCTAATTTTGGAGGTTTTTTTGGAGGGGAGGATTACTCTGCTGATTTAGTTTCAAGCCCCTTTACACATTTTACATACTGTAGTTACCCATTCTTCCCATTGGACTGGGAAGTATTAAAGGGGGGGGGAGAGAAAGGGTTGGAATGTGATAATTATAAAGATGATTAGGGGACTGGAGGCTAAAGCATATAAGGAACGGCTGCTGGAATTTTGTATGTCTAGTTTAATGAAGAGAAGGATGAGGGGGGACATGATGTTCCAATATCTCAGGGGCTGCCACAAAGAAGAGGGTGTCAAGCTATTTTCCAAGGCGCCTGAAGGCAGGACAAGAAGCAACGGATGGAAACTAATCAAGGAGAGAAGCAACCTAGAACTAAGGAGAAACCTCCTGACAGTTAGAACAATTAACCAGTGGAACAACCTGCCTCCAGAAGCGGTGAAAGCGGTGAATAATAACTCCCCCCAAATTGACTACATTAAAAGTCATTTTCTTTATTTCTTTGTTGAAGAATTACTTAACTTACATGTTAACAAACTAAGCATATTGGCAATTCACACCTGCACACCAAGTATAGATTCATATGTCCACCAAGGAACATAACATTCCTTTTGGACATCTCCGTGAGCAAAATAGGTCTTGATCTACTCAGAGTCCAAATAGATATATCCCCAAACCTTGATAATTTGAAATACTGGAGACATTACAAAGAAACTATGGAGTTTTGATATAAAGCGGTCATTCTAAAGCATATTAACAATTCTGTGAATTTTTGTACAAAATGTGGTAACAGAGAGCAAGGCCAAATGACATGAGTTAATTGCTGAATTGTAATTCCAATAGCATAGCAATTGTAGTCAACATTATAAACTTTGGCCGTGACATGCAAGGGAATTCACTGGAGAAAGCAATTATGTTTGGCAGAGTTAGGAAACCAGATCATCAAAGAACACAGTGGCTGGACACCATCAAAGCTGACACCAGCCAGAATAAAGAAAAACTCAAAGTGGTGCAAGATTGGAAGATGTGGCAGACCATAGAATTACTAAGAGTCAAACTGAATGGGCGAGCACTGGGTGGCTGGAGAGCCGCCGCGGCTCCGGGCGCCTCGGGTCGCAGCGCCGCACAGGTGGGCCTTTTGCTGCTTGTGGCTTCATTTTGGTTCAGCCAAAGATAATCCCAGGTGTTCTGCTGGGGTTTCAAAAAGTGGATCAGCGAGAGGGGCGTGGCTGCCTCAGGGTCGAAATAGCCTTGCTAAGAGGCTCTGCGACACGGGACCTGTAAAGCCGCCAAAACAGCGCAAACCAGCTGTTTTTTGCGGCGAAAAAACCCCTCCTCAGTAGAAGGGGCGAAGAGCTGTGGGTGAGGGTTGAGATCTTCTGAAAGCCCCCCGAAAAAATGCTTGGGGGGGAGAAAGAAGACTCCCTGTAAGCTCACAATCGCTCCAGCCCGGCGCAGCATCAAGACGCTGAGACCAGCCACCACCCGAGGAACACATCTCAAAGAAGCACAGAGATTGACAGACTGAACCCAGGAACTTAAAAAGCAAGTATTTCTTATATTTTACCTCGGATCAATTATGCTCACAATAAACAAAAGGCACCCAAGATGGCGACCGCTCTTAATTTAAAGGGATAGGCACCGGAAGAGAAAGGCGGAAGAGAAACTGTAATGCGAAAGAGACCTCTAGAGGGCAGCAGAGACGCATAACTTAAAACCTGTGCAAAATAAACCTAAGGAAGAAAAACTGTAATGCGAAAGAGACCTCTAGAGGGCACCAGAGGCACATAACTTAAAAACGTTGCAGAATAAACCTAAGGATGTATGCCAGCTCCCCAGAGATGACGATGAAGGAATTAAAAGATGACATTTCAACAATTATTGAAAAAATGAAGAGAAAGATGGACATGATAATAGACATGCATGCAAAAACATGTGAGGGAAGAATGGAGGTGCTGGATGCAGTGGAACAAAACGGAGAAATGGAGAAAATGGTGGAAAATCACAGCAAAGCAGTTATTGAGGACTTGGACCAAACCGGAGGAACGTACAGTGGAGAAATGAGAGAAGATACTGGGAGAAATTCGAAGAGAGTCTGGGAAGGAGTTGAAGAAAAAATGGAAGACGTGGAGAGACAAGAAGATTTGAAAAGAATTGTTATAAACGCATGGGGAAGATATCTAGGAGAGGAGGCTAAAAATTTCTCTTGGCAAACTGACAGAATCCATAGAGCATGGCTTATATGGAACCAAGGGACATTGCAAGCAATAAAGAGAGACTTATTACGTGGAAGGGAAGCTGTGCTATGGAAAGCCACCTGGCAGAGGAAGAAACCTAGAATTCGTCTGAAATGAAGAGAAACTTAATATTTTATGCAAGGAATTAAAGGCAAAGAATTATGGACTGATTTAAGGACTAAGTGCAAGAGCAAAAGACATGAGAGGGTGATTAATGGAAGATGTATATTAACTAGACTAGGAATGTACGCGTTGAAGGGAGGGGTGCAAAGACATGATAATTATTAACTTTAGAAAGAAGACTTGTTTGTGTGATGTACAATGGATAGATTTGAAAAGAAGTGAAACTTAAAATTTATAAAATGTAGTTGGCTTATAGTTGGACTTTGATATACGGAGTGAAGAAGGTCTACAAATTTGAAATGATTGTATTAAGCTGAAGGGCTTTAACTTGAATTTTTTCTTTGTTTGCATGTACAAATGGATATCTAATAATAATAAATTTTTTTTAAAAAAGAGTCGGACTGAATGGATATCGATATCATCATCATCATCATCATCAAATGTATAGACAACTTTCTGGTGTTCTTAAGCATATTTTAAGACCTAAAGGACTTAATTTTATATGTTTAACAGCAACTTTCAGAAATCTATAAAAACAGGACATTCAAGCTCATTATTGCAAAGCCTGAGTGTTTAAAGTCTCAGGGGTTAGAGTTAGCCTGGAGAGATCCAGTTTCATGTTCTCATTTGACCACAGACCTCAATCAGGACTTTGATCCACCAACTCTCTCTGATCATAATCTAATGTGTTGTGGGAATAAAATTAATGGGAAGCCTATATATGAGCTACTTTTTTCTCAAAGAGAAAAAGTGTTCTATACAAACAGGATATAAGTACAGTACTTAAATAAAAAGTAAATAAGGAGAAAACATCTGTTAATTGTTCTGCCCTGACTTCCCCAATCTACAGGTGAGAATAACCTGTAATAAGTAATAATTTACATATAATTTGCACAAGATGAAGCAAGATACATGGCTAGCAAAACAAAGCCAAGGTCAGTGTGGTGCCTGAGTGTACAATAATAGAAATCATTCAGGAAAATGCTACCAATGAATTGTCTGCAATAGGGATTTTTAATCTATTAGGCTCTGTCTAATATGATAGTCTGAGCTCAAAGGAATGAAAACTATAGACAGCCTGCCTTGCAAATAAAGGACAAGGGAATAAAGCAGAATTATTTAGCCTCCCCCTTTAAGAAAATGATCAAGATGCTAATGATGAGATCAATATTTCCTGGGCTTAGAACTACACCAATTGTGTTTGTTTTCTTTCTTTGATTGGAAATGGAACTTGATTTAGCAAGGTTCTTAGAGGAGAAGGATATTGTTAAGTAAAAAGTAAGGAGTCCCTGTGGATTTTACTCCACTAGTCACTGCCGACTATAGGTGGCAGTACAGAAGGGATTTTTTTCCCTCAGCTTGAGTGTGTGAATGGCAAAAACTATGGATGTTGACAGCTAGAAGTTAACAGGGTTAGTTTTTGGCCTTACCATCTGCCTTGCGTGCTCTTTTAACATATGAAAGGGTGTGTGGGAGTAGGGTTAATTTGAAACTTCATACTGTAATTTTAATTGCTATAAACTCTTTTGTATGGTGTGGTATTACTTGACCAAGGAGGAACACATGATTGAGTGCATAATAATGAACAATAACCCCACAACATTCATCTGTGCAAAGAAACTATGGTCAGAATTTACCATGTATGAAAAAGAAAAAAGAAACTGTTAACTACCATCATACATCAGTGTACTCATTAGGGTTTATTCACAGGAAAAAGTATACTTCAAGATATGCAGCCCTGATGTAGGAGAAAGAGAGGCAGAGCCTGGAGGTGGAGTCAAGAGAGGAATCAGCCTGGAGTCCCAAATGGTCCAAATCCAGCTGTAAATCAAATCATTTCACAGTAAGAGTTGGAATGACAAATAAGAACACTAAGTTCTTGATGACCCAGCTCCTCAGCCTTTAATAGTAGCTTGAGCTTAATGAACCATTTCATTAATTTTTCATGCTAAATGCCTGCATGTTAGACTCCCTTGTATAAGAACAGGTCCAGTTTTTGGTTTTAAAAAAGTTGTTCATCTTAATTGCAGAATTTCTTTTCTTTTCTTTTTTCCTTTTTCTCTTTACAAACAACAAAATACAAAGTACATTTTTTCTTTTTTTTCTTAACAGTACTATGTCCTGTACCTCTTACATTTATTTACATTACATTCGCATACTTCTTTATTCCACAATTCTAACCAATTATAATACATGTCCCATATTTCATAAAATTCTGTAACTTCTTTGTCCTTTATTTCTAAAGTAAGCTTGTTCATCTCAGCACAATCTAATATCTTACATATAATCATTGCATTTGTTGGTATGTGTTGCCCTTTCCAGCATTGTGCATATGCAATGCGTGCTGCAGTTATTATATGTATAATGATGTATTGAAATTGTTTTTCCATTTTTGGATTGATTATGCCTAATAAAAATATTTCGGGTTTAAGTTCAATTTGTTGTTTCGTTATTTCCTGAATCCATCTCCTTATCTGCTCCCACTAGACCCTTTGCTTTGGGGCATTGCCAGCACATATGGTAAAATGTTCCTTCTTTATTTTTACATTTCCAGCAGTCCAGATTCATATTTTTATATATCTTGGCCAATCTCGCCGTTAATTGCAAAATTTCTTAAGCAAGTTCTTTTTTTGCACCATGCACATTCAGTAAGTTCTGTCCAAGTGGTGGGTGCATGAATTGTTTTCCTCCAAAAACTGGCATAGTCATGATTATTAGCATTTAGATTTCAGGTCTTGACTGAAAAAAAAAAATCCATGTAATATTTGTAGGTACTCTGGTTCTTTTCAGATCACATACATTTATTTGTAGGGTGGGGAACCTAACCAGAGTACATACAGCCAAAAATATTCACGCATGGAAAGGATGGAAAGGATGACATTTTAAATGCTGGAGCTCCAAATAGTCCTACTTGAATATTTGTGATCAAAACTGGGGCAGTCCCAATGTTTAATTCCCCTTGTATCCAAGCCTAAGGGTGCTCATCTGAACAAATCTCATGCAAACCAAAAAAGTCGATTAATTCACTACAGATCAGAGTAGTGAGTGCAAGTAGTGGGTTCCTCTTGCATTCTCCAATCACCCTATTTTTGGATAAGAGACTCAGTTCTCAAGACCATCCAATGAACTCCACTGCTGAGCAAGGATTGCACGTAGGTAAATTGGGTATAAATCTCTCCCATCTCTTCACAGTGATAATTTCAAAATTGTTCCTAAGTACTAGGAAGTGGATTTGTACAAACTTAAAACAGCTGTCCTGTGGTTGCTGGGAAGCAATCTCTTTTCCTATAGCTGGCAGGAGATGGTAAAACCATTATCCAGTTAACAATTGTTTGGGGCTTCAGACGACTGTGAATTTTGCCACAGAAGACCTTCTACAGTCCTAATAATCTTGGATTGTACATACACACAGAGGATCGACTACTGCAACGCTCTCTACATGGGGCTACCCTTGAAGAGTGTTCGGAGACTACAATTAGTGCAAAATGCAGCTGCGCGAGCAGTTGTGGGTCTTCCTCGTTGTGCCCACATTTCATCAACTCTCCGCACGCTGCATTGGTTGCCTATTGGTCTCCGAGCCCAATTCAAGGTGTTTGTTATTACCTATAAAGCCCTTCATGGCTTGGGACCAGGATACTTACGGGACCGCCTTCTGCCACATACTTCTCTACGACCGGTGAGAGCGCACAGGGTCGGCCTCCTCCAGGTCCCGTCAACGAAACAATGTCATCTGGCGGGCCCTAGGGGGAGGGCTTTCTCTGTTGCGGCGCCCACCCTCTGGAACCAACTACCTCCTGAAGTCCGCGTTTCTCCGACCCTCCTGGCCTTCCGAAAGAATTTAAAAACCTACCTCTGCCGGCAGGCCTGGGGATGATTGTTGATTGTGGTGTGATTGATGAGTATGTATGGGGTTTGTATTTTTAATGTTGTTCGGATTTGTTCAATTGTTTATATATATATGTTGTAAGCCGCTCCGAGTCTTCGGAGAGGAGCGGCATACAAATCCGAATAAAATAAATAAATAAAAATAAATAAATATAAAAATGAATGACTGAGGCTGAAATGGTCAGGTCCTTTGGTTGAGAGGTGCTAACAGTGGAAATTGATATGTTTGTCTCTTAGAGATTTAGCACACCCATTTTCAACTGTTTGCCCCCCTGAAAACAGTAAAAAATGTACAAATGACTTTTGGCAGCCTGTTCTCAGGGTGCCAAATGAAACTGTGGGAATCACACTAAGCTTGATGTTTGTTCACCCCTGAAATAGAAGGTCTTGGGGCCAATATCTAATGTTTTGAGTTAGATAATAGATGGGGAATATGTGTAGTCCAGATGTAACTGGACTAAAACTCCCATTTCCCCTGATGTTGATTGAAGAGATAAAAGTCATGGTTTGTTCTACTAGAAATGCCAGATTCCCTATTGTTTAGCTGAAAGAACTTATGCAGCAGAATTGAGAAAGAAATCTATGCAAGATTTAGAGAGCTCTTTTCAGACACGATCCACTTGGCTAGGAAATGACTATTACTCTGATTCAATACACATCAGCTCTTTGCTGGTTTTGATTATTGTATATATGTGATAGTAACATAAGGTATGGCTTTATGATAGCTCTGTAAAGTTTCCAGATCTCCTATATTTTTATATATTTGTTGAATTAATTTGGGAAATTATCATATATTCCCTTTTTCTCTAAGCACTTACACTGCCTTGGAAAATGCACAAGAGCCCGTCTTGTGCTCTCCTCTTCCACATCTTTTATTATTTACTGTGGTTGCTATTGTTTTATTATTTTATGTATACTAGTTTTAATGTTTGTAAGCTGCTCAGAGTCATCTCTTACTCAGCTGGGGGGCCCCTAGATACATTTGATACACATATCCACTGTGCTGTATACCATATGGTGCTTCTCAAAAGCATTTGATGATAAGGTCTGCTTAAAGCAGGGGTCTTCAAATTTGGCCCTTTTATGGCTTGTGGACTTCAAGTCCCAGAATTTCTCAGTCAGCATCCTGGCTGAAGAATTCTGGGAGTTGAAGTCCACAAGTCATAAAAGGGCCAAATTTGAAGACCCCTGACTTAAAGGAACAGTTGGAAATCACTAAGCTTTTGCCAAAATCCTAGTTTAGCATTTTCTGTATGTTTAAGACAGCAGTTCTCAACCTGTGGGTCGCGACCCCATTTGGGGTCGAATGACCATTTCACGGGGGTCGCCAAACACCGCAGTCTGCCATTTTTTAAAAAAATTTTTTGGTCGGCCATTTTTTTCCCTTTGCAATGCGGGCCGTTGCACCGTGCATGTGCGATGCGGGCCCGCCATTTTTTTGGTCGGCCATTTTTTTTTGGTCGGCCATTTTTTCCCCTTTGCGATGCGGGCCGTTGCGCCGCGCATGCAGGCCATCACGCCACGCATGCGCAATGCGGGCCATCGCGCTGCGCATGTGCCCCAGGGTCGCGCCGCACTTGTGCGGCGCGGGCCGGGGTCAAGCCCCGGAAAAGGTTGAGAACCGCTGGTTTAAGATAAATTTGTAAAGGCACCAGTCATATCTAACATCTACAGAGAAGAAGACATGCTTCTAAACAGAGCAATACCTCACACATCTCCCATGGAGAGGAAATAAAGCTCTCAAATGTTTCTGCTTTATTGACATTCTCTTGTTCCCCTTTCTGGGTAATGGTAACATGTTTTGAGTAGAAACCAATTTACTAAGTCATATTTTTTAATGGCTCTACAGAGGGACTTTTATAACAATATTGTGAACAGTTAGTCTGAAAGATAATAAGTGATTCATATATACAAAGTGATGCATATGGTCACTTTGATCACATTAGCATTACAGGTAGTTCTCGACTTACAACCAAAATTGAGCCCCAAATTGCTGTTGCTAAGGTTGACATTTGAGTTTTATTTCATTTTATGACTTTTTTGTCACAGTTGTTAAGTGAATCACTACAATTGTTAAGTAACACAGTGGTTAATTAAGTGAATCTGACTTCTCCATTGACTTTGCTTGTCAGAAGGCTGCAAAAGGTGATCATATGACCCTGGAACACTGCAACCATCATAAATATGAGTCAGTTGCCAAGCATCTGAATTTTTATCACGTGACCATGGGGATGTTGCAACGGTCATAAGTGTGAAAAATAAGTCATAAGTCACTTTTTTCAGTGCCGTAACTTCAGTCACTAAATGAACTGTTGTAAGTCTAGGACTACCTGTATTTACATTCATCACCTAAACCAGTGGTTCTCAACCTTTTTCTTTACCACAGACCCTCTTTAAATACCTTTTGTGGCCACGGACCACCAAGATTTAACTCAAGATTTAAATCATAACATTTCTTCAAGCCTTTGAGGACAACATCACGGCCTTCTAGGGTCCATGGACTACAGGTTGAGAACCACTGATCTAAATTATTTTCAAAATACAAAGATCTGAATTGTTTCAAGAATTTGGCTCCTGCTACAAAATACTCTTACACCGAATATACAACTGGTATTTGTTTTAGAGAATTAATACTTCTGGGGTTTCTAACAGAATCTGGTTGCCTTTTTAAAGAGCAGAAATGTGGCTAAGATGGAAGTTGCATCTAATCCAGCAGTCACTAAAAAGGCAGACAGACAACCGAATCTCAAAAAAGATAAAATGTAATTAATTGGATATTTGTAAGGAAAAGAATGCAGGGCTAAATTTTAATGCAGTGACTTAATACAGAAAATGCCACCCTTTTAATAGAATTTATCTTCCAATTTATAGGAACTCTTGTATATTGCAAGTATTTTGAGGTGATTCTCTACAAGAGCCATCAGCATGGCCAAATCTGAGGAGCTGCTTATCATGGGATCCTTTAATGCCCCTTACTTCAGTTGATAGCAGCTTCCCTTTCTCTAACTCTAACTTGGTTAAATCTATATGTATGAAGAGGTAAGGTTTTTAAGCTATAGCAGTGATGGCGAACCTTTTAGAGACTGAGTGCCCAAAAACTGGCCCTGCTCCTGCTCCACCCCGCCTGCCTGCAGGGCCACTCACCACCCCAAAGGCCCGCTGCAGATCGCCCAGGCAGCCCAGCAGCGCCATGACGGCTACACCCTCTGCCCGCGCCCCGCAGCATCAACTGTGCATGATGGGGTGTGAGGGCAGAGTCTTGTCTACCCTGCTTTGCTGCCATGTCCTTGGCTGTGCTGCTCCACGTGGGCCACACTCGGGGGCGACTCTCCTCCAGGGGGACTGCTGGTGAGGAGGGGGTCGTGGGTGGGATGCAAGGCTGGGGCAATGGCACGTGTACTCACAGAGAGGGCTCCGAGTGCCGCCTCTGGCACCCATGCCATAGGTTCGCCACCACTGCGCTATAGTGACTTGTTTCAAATGTAAGTTATAATGGGTAGGTTCACATACATTAATTTAAACTTGACCTTTTAGGCAAACTAGATTTTATTTCTGCAAGACAAGAAAAGATCTGATAAGTAGGAAATTATCATGCTAGATGTTGTTTTGGACATTGTGGATTTGAGGAATGCTACTTGCTGAGATGAGCCACATCAAAGCATGTCCAGAAGTTACCTACAGAACACACACCTAGTAAGAAGTCTGATCATGGCAAATAAGACCTCCATTTGTATCCATATACACAACAGGTATCCAATTATTATAAAGATTCAGTTAAATTCTACCACACTTGCTGGGACCAAACCCAATGGAAATTTGTGGCACTTACTTTGAAATCAACATCTTAAAAAGCATCATTTGTAGCCTAACCCAGATAATCTTTTTCTTTCTTTCTTTCTTTCTTTCTTTCTTTCTTTCTTTCTTTCTTTCTTTCTTTCTTTCTTTCTTTCTTTCTTTCTTTCTTTCTTTCTTTCTTTCTTTCTTTCTCTTTCTTTCTTTCTTTCTTTCTTCTCTCTCTCTCCTTTCCTTTCCTATCAGGTGATCACCCTAAGCTTTCTTTAATGCAATTCTGGATCAAATCAAGCATCATTTCTCTCCCAATGAACTATATTGACAAGTTTCTATCATACTAATGATTATCTGAGCATTTTTGGCCTAGAGCAAAAAGACTTAAAAAATAAGCTCTTTTCTACCTGGTATTCTCTTCCATTCAATCAGGTGACATTTATAGTATAAATGAAAGCATATGCTAACTTGACCTACATTAGGTTTAGGAAACAGAAGGTCTGGACATCTATAATTAAGCTCCACAGCACAACTCTATTCCTTGGTCCACATACTTGAAGTATATGCAATGATGCATTACATCTATACTCTCATCTGAATCACAAGCAAAGGGGCAAAGGCCTATTCACATTTTGCAATGTGAAGAGCAAAGAGAAGCATTGATAGGGCTGCTGCCCTGAAGTCACACATCAGCTGCTCATTCACATGCACAGACGTAGGGGCTGGCTATCTGTGGCTGAACCTTTACAGGACTCTGCCAAAGATTCTCCTCCTTTGCATACTGGGGGAAGGACAAAAAGAGGAAGAATTGGAGTCCTTTGCCTATATCTTAACTGACATGGGATTGAGTCACTGAGCAAAGCCGATGTTGCTGCTGATCTTTACACTCTTAGCTAAGTTGATTCCAGGAGTTGAAAGAATTAGTAACTGATCAGAGAGGCCTGAAACATTGTGGTTCCATCAACTCAGAAATGCTATAAGGAAAGGAGTTGGGGCAGGCATCCAAATATAGTACAACTGGGCACTTTATTGAAGTCAGAAAAAATACTGTAGTATTATTTAAACTCCTCCTCCTCCTCACTATAAAGTCCAGAGTTTCAATTTATCTCATAATTCTTTGTTTCAACATTCATTCTTCACTTTTTTCTTCTTCTTTGGGGCTTCCACTGGAGATTATTTCTGGGATTATAGCACTTTTTCACTATCTTTCCAATTCTGGCTACCTGGAATTGTCCCTGAGTCAGAATTAATTACCCTTCCTTGAAATCCACCATTTTAATGAATCTGCAGTTTAGTATTTTTAATTCCCAATCAGGAAAGTCATATTAAACAGTAAATTTATATTAAATGGTATCCATATATATTCTTCCCTTGCTATTTTTCTCTTCCCTTTGTTGAATCTGTACACTATAAATTCTGCAGCACAAAGTTGTGTCCCTGATATATCATAGACATCACTCATTATAACTAAAAGATTAATAGAGACTTCTTTAATTTTGTTGCTTTCATAATATATGTATTAAACTATCAGTCCTATTCAGCAGGGCTAATGTCAAGGGGGTGACGGAACCATAACCCAAGACTTCTGGAAACATCCACATTGGTTAATGTAACAGATCCATTCTGTTGCAAATATGTTATTTTCAATGCCATGAATATCAAAACCTAAAAATACATCTTTTTTCTTGTTGGTGTTATAAGTCCAAATAAGTTAACAATGATGATATTATAAACAGATTTAATCAAGAGACAATATATGAAGACAGAAACAAAGGAAATCCTTGTAAACATTCGAAGTTCAGTAACCTTAATCATTCAGAACCACAAATAAACTAGGACATGCTTCAAAAATTTAAGGATTAAGATATAGAGTTTGTAGTATAAAAGGTAAATTAAACTAGAACTGAATTGAATCTAAATTAATGTAGATTGAATTACATACTATGGTAATATAAATATCACTTTTCTCAGTTTCCTATGAGAAACTTCCTACTCTAATATCTCTATTGCCTAACATTGCCAGGAATTCTGTCCCTTTCTACCCCTTGCGTGGTTCTTGTAGATGATAGAATTCATTGTGATCCTGTCAAGCAGACACTGTGGTTTAATCTTGTACACTGTCCAGAATCACTATTGTGAGTGGTCATATAAATAATTTAAATAAATACATAAGTAATGAATTGTAATTTCACTACATATTTTATATTTAAGCAGCACTGACAAAGTACAAGAAGGCTATGATATGAGAAAAGCTGAATTGTGATAAATTATTCTTACAAAGCACTAGAACTTAGAATTATCTAATTAAGCTAGCAAGTTCAGCATAAATAATTCTTTGATTACCCCAAATTATAATAGTAGCTGTTGAAACAGTTGGTAAATGTCATAACTCAGAATATTTAATGTGGGGAACGATATAATTTCCTTGTGGCTTTTCAAGGGTTCCAGTTGCACCATGCTTCCATGCTCTGCAAGTGAATTTTTTTTCAAGTGACAGTTTGAACCACTGGGTAATTAAATAACTTTAGGCTTTGGTTTTTCTTTTATATTTCTCTCAAACACTTTCAGAAACTTCAAGATACTGTTTACAAATGTACTTCGTTTAAAAACATTTGCATTTTAGGAATTAAGCATTTCTTGGTCAACCAGGTCCACACAAAATTCCAATGATCACTCAGAATTTTCAAAGAGGCATAATTTACACAATCACTAACATGTCATTAGATCAATAGATTTTTAAGGTACAGATTTTAAAACCTAGATCTACAGCATCTCTCCCTTTGAAGATAACTTCTTCATTCTCCCAGGTTCTATTTCAAAAACTCTTCTTTCTGAATCAGGTGTATGATATTTTAACAAGAAGCCTCTTCTGTGGTAGCTATTAAATTTATTACCGTTGTATTATTATTATTGATTGGGAGAAAGACTTTTGCGATTTTTCCTATTTGGGTGCTGAAATAATCTTATATTTTGTGAAAAGATTGATTTATGGCTTGGAGTATACTGTCGTATTAAGTGGTGAGCCTGAGGCAGCCCTTTCTTCCAAACCAACTTCTTGGATTTTATTCCTAATTTTAGTGCCAAGATCCTCCTTATAAACTACAATTAAACCATATTGGTTACTGTTGGGTTGAACTGTTTTCTATACTTTCTTAAACTGACAAAATATTTTTACTGATATATACCAACCGTTTTTTAGCATCCTGATATGAAATTTGCTGTCCCTGTTGCCAGTCCCAGTGTTGCCTCCATTTTGGCTACATGACTTGTCTTAGAGGATATTTTGATAAAGAAAAAAACACTACTTTAACATCATCATTTAAGGATGATTTAAACTATTTCAACATACATAGCAGCATTCTGTAATGATTGAAATGATTGACCTGTATTATTTTGATTTTAGCAGAACAATGGCTGGATGACTCTAAAAGATGCTGTCATCTAGTGACCTTGTCTCGTTTCAGTGGAAAAGAGGAAGGGAGTGTCATGGGGAAAAGACAGAAAAAACTGTTATCAGACCATATTCCTGCCATGGTTAGGTGCAAGTGGAAAAAGATTTATGACTGAAGGGAGATCACTGCATACAGGAGTGAGAACGAGGGGGCTTTTAAAAAAATCTTTTGCAACAAGCAATGAAGTTTATTGGTTCATTAAAGCCTAATATATTGGTATAAGTACACCTTTCCCAGCCTAGTACCTCAGTCTAGACTTCAAGCCCATCAGAATAGCTAGTGGAAACTAGTCCAGAAGGGCTCCAAAGTAAGGAACGCTAATTTCAATGTGAATGCCGCTCCTTGTCTTTGTCAGCCCCCCTCTCCCAATTCATTGCCTATTGAGAGGATTCTTTCTAGCCATGATCTAATTGCTCTTTGGTGCACAATTTCGCTGCAAAGACACCCACACAAGTTCTCCAGCAGAGGGGAAATTTCCACATTCTGTATCTGCAAGGCCTCCCGGCGTCCCTTTGCCTATTTGAATCTGGGAATACTTGGGGAAGGGGGGGATGCATGCAGGCTCGGAGTGGCAGGTCCGCATCTTTTACCTTGGGGTCCTTCTCGTAATAATATTGCTGGGTGCGGATCCACCGTCCCACCAAGTGATCTCGCACAGTGTGCGCCAAGGCGAAAAAATAATCCCGCGGGGTGGCCACATTCCGGTCTTTCACCAGGGTGAAATGGAGGTGCCGATTGAAGCTCTTCCTGATCTCCGCCACATCACCCAACCCGGCGATGCCCCGCACGCTGATCTGTTTCCTTTTTTCGCTGTCGCTCAGCGGAACGGCCATCCCGGCTACGAAGGTCGTCTGTCTGCAACGGCCCAGGCGTCGGAGAGCTGCTCTTTCGGATAAAATGTGCCTCCCGCTCTTCCGCCGGCTGCAGTCGCTCGCACGGCTAGCTGGATGCGAGGTTCATCAGAGGTGAGGGGGGGGGTGGGGTGAGAGCAAAGAGCTGCAGCCCCGATCCTCCTCCTGCTGGCGGCTCCGGCAAAGACCGGCCCGACCTCGCTGCGGCAGCGCCTGCGCTGTGGGAAAGGCAGCCGGAGCAACTTTCAAAACAAGAGCAGCCGGCGGCCGCGGCGGCGCTTCTATGGCTTCCCGCTCCTGCTCCTTCTCTTCTCTGTGTTGGATCGTCCCAAGCCGGCCAGGATATTTTCCCGTGAAGCTGGGGAGAGGCGCAGACCAGCAGCGGGTAGAACAGGGGCAGCAGGATCGCGAGGCGGATCACTCATAGATTAAAGCCATCAATTCGGTGCCCAAACCGAACGTGCAGCTCGCCCTCCTTTCTTTGCAAGCGCAGCTCAGTGATGCGGGATCTGCACATGCGCTCTTTGTAGACCAGCTTTAAGCGCGGTAGCACTGTTTACAGCAACGTGGCTGGAGATCGGTGGGTGGCTGAACTCCAGGGGATTTGGTTCTGCATATCTCTTTGCCCAGGACACTAAGCCTTAAACCGGCTGAAAGGTAACGTTAAGCTCTGCGCAGGAACGGAAAATAAGCTAAATAGTTACCAGTTACAGAGGCCATGAATGCCCCGCTGGAAGAACTGAACGAACAAGTAAGGAAAAGATCTATCCGGGTGGTTGTTAGGAATCAAAAAGGACTTGATGTCGCATCATCTTCAGATGTATTAAGTCCACTCAAAGAAATGACAGGAGCAGCCTCTGATGAATCTTCCCTGTAATCCTCTATGCTCGCTGTTCTGATAACAGAATACAAGGTTCGTCCATCGAGCGGTCTGACAGCTCTCTCATGTGACATTTTATTCGCGGTTTCTAGTTTAGTAAGGCATCAGCACGGACTATCATTTAAAGTGGATGTGGCTCGTGCCAATTTGTTAGCCTTTAGGACATCACATGGTTCAGTTAACTGACAGATGTCTGCAAATATTTGCTTTATTAATTCAATGTATAGATCACTTACTTGACATATGACTTTGGGTGGCACCCGAACAAGTTAATCAATAAAAGCATCTACAAGTTCCCAAATCTGTGGTATCTGTATACTGTATTGACAACTTCCAAAACTTGCTCATATTCCACAGATATGCTGGCACTAGTAGGAAACTACTTGCCCCCAAAGTCAGAGGAAAAGCTGCAGAATTATTTAGTTTTCCTAGAATCAGGAACCAGCTGGCTTAGTTCTGCATCATCCCCTGCCTCAGGAGCACATACCAGTCTGATGGAAGGGGTGTAGCCATGTCTGTAGAAGGGAAGGGGAGGCATACAATTGCAGAAACAGAGGCTTGTTATTTGCCATCTGCCCTAAGGGAAGCTTTCCTGAACTTTCCTGCACATTTTGTGTAATTGGTAAATAATATATTCAGAACATTAGTGAACTAAAATAAAGTAGTGGCCAAAATTGTGAAAACCTTTTGAGAAAAGTGTATTTTTGAGGTTTGATGGCTAATAACGCCACTTTTTTGCAGTAGTACCATAAAATTATATATCAATGGAAAGATAATTTAATCAATTATTGTTCAATTATCTGTACTGTATTCTATGAAAAGTTATAACCAAATAACCAGAAAAAGGAAGCACAACTTGCTTAGGTTGATATCAGGTAGCTTTCCTTCATCTGATTGTAGCCAATGAGCATGAATGTTTAGAAAGCCAATCAGATATCATCTTGGTTTGGCAATGAGCCAATCAGATCACAGTAGGATTCAGTTATTGATGTCATGTATTGAAGCTGAGAGTGTTATGTGATTGCTATCAAGTTGGTTGGGTTTTTTTTGTGTTCTTTCATTTAGTGAGCTTGTAAAATGTAATAAAGTAATGGTTCAAAGAGTTGACTGGTTGCCCAGAAAGCGATGTAAAATAGTATTATTAAGTGAACAAGGCTACAGTTATAAAGAAATTAGAAGAAAAATTGGTGGAAACTTAACCAAAGATGACATTTCTACTGTACACTTTCCCCAAAAGGTTTCCACAATTTTGGCCACTACTGTAATTAGCCATTTCCAGGATTTGGGGGAATGTACTTCCTTGTTCTGAATATTATACAGATGAAAATAGGAAAAACCCTTGTCTGCTTAAAAAAAGGGGGGCTCTGTTGTCACAGCAATAAGCATTTCAGAAATGGATTTAATTTTGCGTTACCAGGAACTACAAAGGTTAGTTGATTATCAGAAGAATGGATTCCTTTCCATTTCCCCCAACTTCTAATTTTCTTAGAGAAAGAGCCAATGAACATGGAAACACAAACTGCATTGGAATGAAGTAGACATGTGCTATTGTGAACTGTTAAGTGGGATAGGTTAGACAGACAAAATTACTATGGCCAAAAGCCAATACAATATATATTGTGAAAGGTATAGAAGTATAAAACTATAATACGAAAGACAAGGAATTATTTTACATGGAGGGAAATACACATAAGATTCATCCTAGGCCAGGGGTAGGCAACCCAAAACACTCAAAAGGGTCACTTGGACCCGTTTCCCACCAAAAACAAAACACTGGGAGCCGCAAAACCCTTTTGATATCTAAAATGAAATTTAACACTAACACTGCATATATCCTTTTTTACCTTTATTATAAGTGTGTGTGTGTGTGTGTGTGTGTATAATAAAGGTAAAAAAGGATATATGCAGTATTAGCTTCATTTTAGATGTCAGAAGGGTCTCTGTCTCTCTCTCAGTGTCTCTTTCTCTCCCTCTCTCTTTTTCTCTCCCTCCCTCTCCCTCTCTCCGATCTTCTGCTTACCTGGCAAGCTGGCTTCAAGCTGTTCTCCAACAAACTCAGGGGTAGGCAACGTCGGCTCTTTTATGACTCATGGACTTCAATTCCCAGAATTCCTGAGTCAGCATAGCTGGGCTAGCTAGCTCTCTCCTGCCCTTTCTGTTTCCTGCAGAGACGCAGCAAAGGGAGGAGCTCAGCCCAATAAGCTTTTCAGCTCCTCGGAGAACACTGTGAGTCCACTCTCTTTTTTACACACACACACACACACACACACACACAGAGAGAGAGAGAGAGAGAGAGAGAGGCAGGGAAGCGCAAGTGCCTCTCTCTGTCTCTGTCTCTCTCTGCAAATGGCAGAGGAGGCTGGGAGCCGCAGGGGAAGGCTCATCAAAGAGCCACATGTGGCTCCGGAGCCGCAGGTTGCTGACCTGTATCCTAGGCAATCTAGGCCTAAGTCAAATTAAGATTAAAGTATGTTTCAAATCTAGATTTTTACAGATTTTATATAAACTTTTAAAAGGCATATATAAAAATATACAAAACAAGTAGGTATAGAAACAGTTGGTGAGGGCAGAAGGAAGCCAACACATAAACAAATGAAGAAATAAAAAATGAGGAAAGAAATATATGTTGCTAACTTCTTACAGGCACCAGATTTTACATACTACCACTCAAAATGTTGCTACATTGTATTGTTTAGCAGTAGGGCAATAGAACCTGGAAATTCTACCAGCAAAAGTATAATAT
Organism: Bothrops alternatus; assembly: GCA_034064705.1. Classification (NCBI taxonomy): domain Eukaryota; kingdom Metazoa; phylum Chordata; class Lepidosauria; order Squamata; family Viperidae; genus Bothrops; species Bothrops alternatus. The sequence goes on along the minus strand of JARGCV010000104.1, from coordinate 16,916,523 downwards.
ATGTGCTGCATAGATAACTGTAATATCAGCAAACCAGTTGTATGTACTCACTTGTTTCTATCTTCCCACCTCCACAATGACAGTCATTCTGACAAAAGTTTTTTTTTATACCTACTCTAATAAAGGAGAACATTTGTAGCTCAGGGTTGAAATGAAGGGTCCCTCATGCTCTCTGAGCTTGCTTGTTTTTTTGAAGATGTTTCATTGCCCAAACTAGGTAACATCATCAGTGCTAGTTTGGGTAATGAAACATCTGCAAGAAAACAAGCTCAGAGAGCACCAAGGACCTCTTATATCTACTCTCTAGCATCCATGAGGGAAGGGCATCACAACTTGCCAGAGCAAAGGCTTAAATATGGTGCAGTCTTAGCCATACTTATTAAAATGTAAGCTCATTTGAACTTCCTTCCTTCAATATACACAATATACAATATACACAGGCTGCCCTCCCTCCTCCTCCAAGCCTTCAGTGCATCCTGAACCCTGGCCTGAAAATTTTGCTCATGTGAGAATATAGGCAGAGTGAAATAACCTAATAATCTTCATTTTCTGTCAAGTAGCAGAAGACAGCATTAACACATAGTTATTACATCAATTGCTGGAATGCTGAGAGCTAAATCAATTCAATTTACTAACATTTAAAAAATGAAGAAGCTTTAATAATAAATGTGTTTAGATGTCGAATTTCTTTCTTATCTAATTTGCAGCTGAATTTTCCCAGAGATATCAAATTAATTTTGAGCTTAAGTATGCCATCACTGTATTGTCAAACTACACTTAGCAAATGATGTTTTAGGAATACATGTACTGAAAGGTGTTCTCTTTTTATATAGACAAGAAAGACTTCCATTAAACTGGTGCAATGAAACTCTAGACCCTAAATCTTTATAATCTGAAAAACAATCCTAAATATCTCTTACAAGGTGATCCTTTTTAATTCATTACAAAAATCCAAAATCCAGGCCGGATGAAATTTTATCTATTTCATATGGAGATAAATACAAAGGTGGCACAAAACAAAAGGGAGCAATGATTAAACTAGAATCTCTCTTTAAACTTTTACTTGTCAAGCACAAATAGTTTTATGATGATCTTTTTTCAGAAAACAATGTAACTACTGAGAATACTGTATCAGACTAGGTTACATCTTATATGCTAATTAACTTTTTAATACAATGAAATCCTTTGTTCTATTTGATTTCAGAACCTTATTCTTAGTACATAGCTATAAATTGTTTCCAAACTATATCTGGAATAAAACCAAAATGACATTCTGCAGGTATCACTAAACTCTTATTAGCTTATTTTTCAAGGACATACATTCTTTTCCAGTTCAGTGTTTGATTGTCTTAGTCATCCTATTTGCTTCCTTTGAATAATTAATAGACCATTAGTCTTTTTATTACCCTGGGGAATTTCATCAGTGCTCAACATTGTTTAAAAGGCAAGCAAAGGCAGTTTTATAGCTTGCTTCCATCTAAAACTCTTTATTTGAAGGTCTTTTGGATTCAGTGGGAATTATAATTTATCAATTGAGTATAATTGAGATTGTTCACTGCATTGATCAATACTTTTTCATACTTTCTGTTTCAAAGGACATGCCAGCCAAAGAGAAACAGCAAATAACAAGTATCTTTTGACTTTTCACATATATTAACTAGAGCGGCAGGTAGACCAACTTCCTTAATGCCAGAATTAAAGTGCTCTGTTAAATTATGTATGACTAAAATATAAGAATATATATTTGGATAATCTGTAACTTTTCACTTCCATGATAGGCTACTACTATGCCGTATCTACCACGTTTACTCTATTGCAAGTGTTACTGTGAACCATTTCAGTTTTAGACAACAAAATAAGTAAATGCATCTTTAAAAATCAGGACCACAGTAGTTAGGGAGGGCGAGAATCATTCTTTCCTGTTATTTCAATTCATTGTCCCTGCTCTTAGTAAAAAAAAAGGCCTTGGTTGATATCAATTGATATTTTTCTCAAAGTTATATATATTGTCACTACGACTCTAGCAGCAGAGTTAAGTGTTCCTCCTCCTTTCTTTGCATGCTGCAGTTCTAACAATCCCTGGAGTGTCTAATGTGTTTGCAAGACTGACAACAGTTTCTAAGAAAACACAGATTTCCATATTGTAGCTGTTTCCTCTTCCTAGTATCACAAAAGCACTTTGAAGTGCTTTATGGCTTGGTCCTAGTAACATTACAGATCATCGGTCCCAGACAGTATCTGCCAGTCATACCCTAAAGAAGTAAGAGACTGGAAATGTCCCTTTTTGTTGCTTTTCCGGCCTTTTGGAATAATCTGCTGCCCATATAAATATAGCCCTCTCCCTATCGACATTTAGGAGGGAACTTATGTCTACGTTCAGCTGAACCTTTCGATCAAAATGTATTTGGGGTACTGCTCTAACTTTTTACCAAGGATATTTATTTAATTCTTCTATTGTTATTGTAAGGGGGGTAGCACAAAAATAGTGCTAAATAAATAAATGGTTCTTATAAACTTCAACGCCATCCAGTCAGCTTTTGCCTTAGAAATTCTGATAAGATTGCTGATGTCTTGGAACCAAAAGGTAGGATGATACAAAAGTTTCTGCAGATGATAAAAAAAGGATCACCACAGAGTTGCATTGATTCAAATAAAACATTTTTACTGCAGTTTCAAGTACATTTCAACCTATCCAATGATAAACTAGCTCACCTTTCAAACTCAGCTAGAAAACATGCTTCTGAACAGAGAGCCCTTGGATGGAAACAGCCTTAGTATTGTTGGAATTCTACTCTTAATCTTCATATAGTTCACCAATCTTTGTTTAGTGCAACAATACATTTACTTGTTTAAAAGAAACGACTGTGAAGTGATACTTTAAAAATTTATTTGAAGTTTTCTTAATAGCTAAAGGAACCTTAAATATACAAACACTTTACTGAATTGATATATACAAAATTTGGAACATTCATATTATTTTAAAAATGATCTAATATTTAAACCAAAATTTAAAAAATGCACATAATCATTATTGGAACATTCAAGCATTTTTTCTGAATTTCCAGATTATCTCTCAGATATAGGCATAAATGTTGGGAGTAGGAAACTTTCTGGCTTTCATACACATTTGTACAATCAAAAATTTCTTCTACAAGTATTTTATAGCTAATTAATATATTTCAAAAAACATGTATGGCATGGTCCAATACTGCCTTGCTTTTAGCCTATGTCAAAAAACTCATTCAGCTATTGCAATGACCCATATTAAAAGATTCATCAATTTTGAATACAGATAGTCCTTGTTTAGCAACTGCTTCAGATAGTGACTGTTCACAAATACAACAGTAATAAATAGTAAAAACATTTTCCAATCAATGCATGTACTTTTGCCCAAATTTCTGCACTTGACCATAATATCCACCAGAATGAGACTAATGCTTGTGTTGCTACAGGAGAGAACTTTATCAAAATGGCAGCAACCAATGATCTTTGTGGTGTCTCTCAGTCATGTGGTTTGTTTAATGTTTGTATCACTTGGTAACTATTTCACTGGAATCAATTGTGGTTGCTAAACAAGGACAGCATGTAGCAAGATAATATCACTCTTATCTTTTGCTTGGCAGCAGGAACAAAAAACATTGTGCTATTTAAAAGTGAGAAAGACCATTACAGAATGAAATAAACACCGGAAAGAAATAAAGCTTAAGGCAGTCAAAAATCAAGGGAAAAACATCAACTAAATTCTATGTGGGAATAGGCATCTTGCCCAGTTTATCTCTTCCAAAATAAACCAGTACCCCAAGGCTCTGAAGGATTAAAAGCTGATTTTCAAAAGGCAATCTAAATACGTATCAGTAAGAATTTAACAAAGCATAACAAAGCTTTTAAACAAATACCCCAAATTGTTACATATTTTAAAATCTGAATGCTTACAGCCTAACATTCAAAGGTACAGTTAAAAAGTTGCTTGCTTCTGATGTTTTATATTCTTGCATCAAGATGGCAAAACACCTGCCTAAAGATTAAGTGCTTTTCTCATAAAGTACATTAATAAATTAAAGCTCATCAGCAAATGTTCATTATAAATCAAAGGATATTTGTCATAATAATTTGGTTTGATTTCTGATATGCTTCTGCTTTTAGCTGTTTTGGATTATTTTTTTCAGAATAAGTGTTACTGATTATGTGTGACACTAAAAAGTGTTTGTGATCCCAGGACAATACTGGGCACTTTAAATTATCAAACTCAACCACTAGCCTCCCTTACTGAAAGATGTCAACATTTAAAATACACATATTTTACTTGTAGCCCTTTTTCAAAGGAACCAATCGGGTCCAATTTCCTAGATTCATTTTTCCCAGACAGTAAATCCCTAATATTATAGCATGTGAAGTGAATCCATGTAGTGAAGAATTGCACCCAAAGCCCAGCTGGTTTCAATGTTGTTAATCTTCTGGACCAGCTATAAGGAAAAGAAAACATTATTAAAGGTCTTGGAAACAGATATTTTTGTGGGCTGTTTAAAACATTGTGATCTATACATTTCAAGAAACTATATAATAACCTTCCACATAGTACATACATACCCAATTTGTATGCTCCCTTAGTTTTACTAAGTAGCATTTGGAATCCCAGGGCTCCCAGATTTTATAATGTAGGGGAAAAAAGGGGAAAGAGTATTTCTTGGCTGTAATATTTGTACCATTTGAATAGCAATAGCACTTAAGACATATACTGTTCCATAGTGCTTTACAGCACTCTCTGAGCAGTTTACAATGTCAGCATATTGCCCCAACATTTTAGGTCCTCATTTTACCAACCTCAGAAAGATGAAAGGCAGAGTCAACCTCGAGCCAGTCAAGATCAAACTCCTGACTGTGGGCAGAATTAGCCTGCAATACAGCATTTCAACCACTGCACCACCACAGCTCCTACAACCCTAAAATCTAAAATTATGCAGGTAACACCTGATGAAGGTTTATCAAATGGGAGCAGTCAAAATAAATTTTGTACGATTTAAAATCAGAAATTTTATTTTGCACATTTAAGACTATTGTACATGATTCGTGGTAGGATGCAATGTCTGGGGCACAGTTACTCTCTTCCTGTGTCTCTCTAAGGTCCTTTACTCTGTCTCTACTTCTGCTTTTCAAAATCTTTCTCTTAACTCAAAATGTCACCCCAAAATTCTAAAGAATAAATAAATAATATTTCCAAAGTTGAAACTTTATTATTTTTTAAACAAACTGCCTTAATTTATTTTTGATAGATGTTTGTGAAATAAAATTTGGGATATTCCTTTTCCTCTGCTCTTTGTTCTTTCCGTATTGATATTATAATTCTATACCAAATACTGACATTAAAAATTACCTTAAGAACGCGATTCTTTGGAAAGCCCAGTTCTTTCAGCAACAAACTGATGTAGGTAAGATCCATGCATAAGAAAGGATGCTTTTCTTGTTGAATCTCCATTGTTTTGCACACTGGGCAATTGAAAAAAAAATCAAATAAATGTAAAAGCAGATCATTGCTAGAACCATTCCCACAAAACACTTTGCTTTGGATACTAAAGAGCCTTTGTTGGATTGTATTTTATAAAACTTTCTTAGATCTTGAGATAAGCATACAGACAACGATACTAATGGCTTACCTTTTTTTGCTGCACTTTCGAACTTCCTGACTGGTAGGATCCCTCCTTTTTTCTTATCTAAAGAAAGAGAAAAAAAAACCAGTTCTGCAGTATTGGCAGGCAAAACAGCTGCCATTCTAAGTGATTTTTTTTTAATGTAAAATTTTTTTTATTAAAACAATCAACATTAAGCATAAGATCATATTAAGAAGCAATCATCATAGAACCTGAAATACAACACTAAGTATTAGTCTTTGTAAACGTCTGATTTGGTAAACATTCCTCACTCCTCACGTCAAGCCTCAACTATACGCCTGATACATTTTATTTGATTGGTGTTTCTCTTGTATATGGTCTATCCACTGTTTCTAGTCTATCCCATATTGTTCATTCGAGCGATCCTTCAAATATGCCCAAATTTTCGCTATTTCTGCCAAATGTATTACTTTCAGAGTCCAATCTTCAATAGGTGGTATTTCTGGCTTCTTCCAGTATTGTCCCACCAGCAGTCTAGCTGCTGTGACCAAATTCAGAATTAAATTTGTCTCAGTAGTAGTGCAATCTTTTATGATCCCTAACAAAAGATCCTGAGGTAGAAATTCAATAACCTGAGGTAGAAATTCAGTACGCTTTTTCAATATTAAAGCAATCAACATTAAACATAAGATCATATTAAGAAGCAATCATCATAAAACATAAAAATACAACATTAGGTATTAGTCTTTGTAAACGTCTGATTTGGTAAACATTCTTCACTCCTCACGTCAAGCCTCAACTATACGCCAGATACATTTTATTTGATTGGTGTTTCTCTTGTATATAGTCTATCCACTGTTTCCAGTCTATCATATATTGTTCATTTGAGCGATCCTTCAAATATGCCGAAATTTTCGCCATTTCTGCCATTCTAAATGATTAATAAATGGTTAAGCAGACAGTATTGTGTGCATTTCAAGCACAACACTTTAGGTTTAGTGCTCACTAAAATAAGAACGTGTCTTATTTTCACAGTCTTTAACAGGGAAAAATATCCTGCAATATTCATAGAATTACAGAAATGAATAGACATTCATTTGGAATCTTTTTGTATTTAAGATTTCTATGTTCCAAGAGAGGTTTTTTTTACAAATCATTGCACTAAACTAATTAACGAATTAACATAATCTTGGGCAGTTTCTGGTGAGCCATTATGACAAACTGACATTCCTGTAGAATAGAAGAACACATTGCGGCTGAAATTGTACCTTAGCGCAGGATTTGCTGCTGAAATCTGAGATCCCAAGATTACCCATGTGTATTCTGTACAGCATTTTTTTGGGGGGGGGGCAAGCAGATGGCAGGAACTGCATTTTTGTGTTTGGGTTGTGATCAACTGGGAGTCATGGGATTCCATCATGCTTGTAGTTGCTAATGTTGCCTGTATGGACTTTAAGTTCAACTGAGACTCACCTCTTAAATCATTCTGGATTTAATTTTTTTACTGTTTTTTTAAAGATTGAGAACCTATAGATTGGCAAGTTTTACTGATGCATGTCTCCTTCAATTCTCTTTTTAAAATTTAACTATGAGTTAAAGATTTGTACTTTGTGGAATATATAGCAAAAAGATGACTGCTGTTGGCTCTAGAAAGTTTTAAATGTATTAAAGGCTTAGATGACCTTTAGATTTTATTTAATTAATTTATATGCTGCCCATCTTGCTTCCAAAGCGACTCTTAGCAGCTAACAGTTTAATAAAAATAGAAATGAAAACAATTATAAATATAAAAACAATTAACAATTAATATTACAGATGATTAAAAATTACAGGCTCAAGTGGAGCAGGGTAGGCAACTTCCCTGTCACTGCACCAATTTTAAAGTTAATTGAAAGGATTCTTTCTAGTGAGAATTTTTTTTTTGGTTACACTGTGAAATTTGTAAGATGACATTGAAAGCTTACAGAAAGAGGGCACTGGATGGCTATCTTAAAAGAAATGTTTCATCTATGGGTGTAAGAGGTTTTTGAACTATTAATTCTACAGAAGAATCAGGTGCTAAGGTCATGACATGGTAAAAAAAAATAGGGATTTTTAACCTCATTTGTTGAAGATTTGTGGTCCATTCCTCTAGTGCAGGGGTAGGCAACCTTGGCTTTTATGACTTGTGGTCTTCAATACCTAGAATTCCTGAACCAGCCATGCTGACTCAGGAATTCTGGAAGTTGAAGTCCACAAGTCATAAAAGAGCCAAGGTTGCCTACCCCTGCACTAGTGCATGGGAGGAGGGAAAATCCCCTGGCATGCTGGCAGAATGGACTGTAAATCCAACATCCCCTCTGCTTGCAACTTTCTGTGCTGGCTTCTCATTGACTTTCTGTGGAAAAGAAGATTGCAAATGGTGATCATATGATTGCTAGGATCATGTGGCGGGGGGGCAGCATGATGTTTTATGAGATTAGGATCATTATAGGCTGTTGTGACTGCAAACAGTTGTTAAATGACTGTCAAGGACTGCCTATATGCCATACATGGATTCCACACCAAAGACCATGCAAAATAATGTGAAAAACATGTAATTGTTTTCTTTCTTTCTTATGCATTGTTTTGGATACATCTAATTGATTAATATTTTTAATTTTGTTTCTTTCTAGAATATTAGCTATTCCATATAGTTTTGGATAGTCTACAATGAACATAAACATTCCCTACATCTACCTCTCAGCCTACACTTAACCAGCTTGCTAGTCAATGTCAAAGGATAGCTGGTCAAACTCTTTGCTGGTCGACATATATTAGGTTCATAGAATTCTTAACCTTGGCCTGAGAAAGATACATTATTTGTCATCACTCTTGCATAATACCCTCCCAGATGGATGGACTGGAAGACTGCTCAAAGTTAAGAAAGCATTCACATTACTGACATTTTCAGCCATTTAGCAAATGGCTAAAAAAGTTTTGAAAAAGTAAAATTGTAAAATATGTCTTCTGTGTGTTGTAATAGCAGTTGATACATAATGTATACTATACCTCTGTGTTGGAAGCACCAAAGTATTTTTGTGGTGAAAGGATTAGCCGGTGACATCACTGTTGCCTAGGGGACACCCAGTTGTGGGCTTTTTTCATGTCCACAATAATGAGCCCACCAAAGTGGTACCTGTTTATCTACTCATGCTAGCATAGTTTCAAACTGCTAAGTTGGCAGGAGCGAATGACAGAAACTCACCCCAGCACACAGCAGCACTTGGGGTTTGAATACAGATTTGCAAATTGTCATCCTAACCACATGAGCTACTGCATTCCATATAATTTAGGATAGGGTGACTTTTCAACTATGATACATATTAATCTGGCATTTGGGCAAACTAATGTGGGGATCTGTCCTTGCAAATTTTTCCCTCAAAAATCAAATTTTCATGTGAAAAGCCTACGTGTTCTTGGGGACTGAATGCCAGAATAAACTGATAGCAGTGTGAGTAAACTGAGTGCCAATCTCATTTGTACTGTAAAACTGGAACATCAGGGTTTCCTCTACGAGTTTATTAGTTCCATAATAATCCTCTAGGAGTTTATTCAACTTTATTTATTTATTGATGCACTCAAGGCCTTACCAAAGGTTTATATGTAGGCTATGCCATGACATATGTGGAAGCACTACTGCTATCTATCACTGGCTTGGAAAGCTATATTTATTTGCTTGTAGTGCTGTAGGCTGATGTTCTCAGTGCCACTCGGCACCAATTTATATATTTTTAACATGGCAATTGTGGGAGATTTCAGAGCACCAATGATGTACTTATAAGAAATGGATCTTCAGCTTATCTTTGGCTTTGTGAATATCAAATATACACAAAGTTTTTAGAATCTCGGAATCTAGCTTTGCAATCAGTTCCAACTTTTCTCTGAAACTCAAATTCTCTTTCTCCCTTTACACCTTCCTTGTAAGCTACTGTGGGCAAAACTCAGCCTTTCAATGCTATAGGCTTCAACCTGCACCATAATGTCTGTGCAGTCTTTTGGGTTCAGAAAGGTTCAGGAGTTCATGACTTCCATAGCTGCCATGGGCTTGTCCCAAGTAATACTTGGCTTTATGTATTCATTGGCCATCCTTTTTTTTTTACTTTGGATCAATTATGGAATGATATGGATATAGAAAAAACTGTCTGGTGTTCTGCCATGGTGAAATCATTTCCTAATCCAGATAAAACAAACTATAGCAAACGGACTTATTACATTTTTTTTCTACTGAAGGTGTATTACAAATACTGTCCCAGATACACGTGGAGGAATTTTGGTGGATGTTTGGGAATTTCCTAAGAATCTGGTAGGCAGTAACATTTATTGCCTGATCAGTTTGACATGCTGCCTACTGTTGTTTTAGAATATTACTTTATGCTCATCAATATTTTATAAGTAAATAAAAATTTGGGGTTAGTTAAAATTACTGATCTTTAAGCTTTTTCCAGGATGTATGAGAAGAATCTCTGATGGCAGAGAAAGGAAACAAGTTAGATTCTACTTTCTCACTTGCTTTGACTAATTAGTACTAATGCCCTGTGGAACTCTTGTTATTACTTTTGTGTGAACTAAAGCCAGCTTTGTAATATGACATTCACACTGTTTTTATTGCCTTATTGCTAAATTACCTATTAGACCAGCATCTACTGCCAATTCATAATAGTAGGAAAAAGCATAGAAATCCAAATCCTTTATTCTGGCTATTTCGTGAATTTTCTTGTTCAGCACTTTTGATATTTCATTATGACATGATTCAAAAAGTGGCCTTCCTAAAAGAAAAAGGGAAAAAAGACTATAATGAAATTCATATTTGTGAGATTTTTTATTTTTCAGTATCTTTAACAAATAATTATCAATTAGCATCAAGTAAGAAATAAGCAAAGATACAGGGCATTACATAGGCAATTACAACATTGTATAAGGAGGAGGAAGGAATGGAGAAATAGTATGTAATTGTTTAAGCATCCACTGATGGAAGCAGTTAGCAGCTGAAGCACCTTTCCAAGAAAGGTTCTGTGAATTAATGGAGGCTTGTGCTTTTAATATAAACTTTCAGTATTCTATGGCACATTTTATATTTTACAGTTTTTGAAATCTGTTGACTTTTGTGCCTGTTTCTGGTTCAAACCTGTCTAACAAACATTGTTAGATCAATGCATTAGACTTTATTCTGAGCTGCTTGAAAGATATATTTTAACTGTAATCAAGAGCTGCCTAGAAGGAATAAAATGTTTCCATTATACTTACTTCTGCACTCTTTCCTAAAAATGAAGTATTTCAGAAAAATGCCTGATTACTGGTACCATGTTTGGAAAGGAGGGAAAGACAGAAAAAAACCTCTAATTGTTCTTACTTTCAAAGATTTTTAGATCAGCACAATAAAACTCTCCCTTCTGTATCTGTGAATTCTATCACAAATCACTTGTGGATCAAACAATATTAAAAAGCTGATGTGCCACCTTAAATAGGTTTATGAGTTAGCCTTCTGCTGTGATTGTTTTCAAACAACCATCCTTATTCATGAGTGTGACTGCAGAAATTTGGTAAAAAACTTGCATATGAGCAGAATATTATATATGCACTCCTATGTTTAAAGGAAGAATGTGTACAAATGTACAATTTCCATTCAAAAGACCCATTTGTACAAATCAAAATTAAAGAAGTATATAACATATAGCACATATATTGTATATAGCATGTTTATGTGTGTTATGTATGTGTACACTTTTGAAAGCAAGCAACAGAATTTCATTTTTAATGTTTGCCAGTGTGCCCACAGTAAAAAATGACAATAAAGATTATCTTATCATCTTATCTTGTACCTGTTTTCTGCCCTTTAATTTTGTACATTATCTTTGCATGTTCCCATTCACCTTGATAATTAAGTGATAAGCAGGGATTTGTTAGTTCTTCACCTTCTTTCACTGTTAGGAAAAAATATAGAGAGAAGGAGTTTGCTTGAGATACAGCAATTATTTTGAGTAGGCAAACCATTTTCCCACCCCCATTATTCCCAAGCAAATGTTTTCTATTTGATAATTGAATGTATAGTACAATTATCAATCAGACATAAATTCAGGATAGTAAGCAAAGCTAAGGTATCTAATTCTCCAAAGACGGAATAAAAGGTAAACTCTCCTTTGAATCAAGTTCAATTCTGAGTGATTTCATAGACATACATGTAGTTCTCTTGACAACAATACAGAGGAGATTGCTATTGCATTCTTCCACAGTGGATTTAATTTTCCAGTCTAGATTGCAGCACATTTCCTATTGTTGACATTACCAACAGACTTCCAGATACAATTTAAAGCCTCAGGATGCTGATAGTTAAGACCAGGTCTGTTTGCAATAACACCATCTTCATCCGTAACTTGGTATTGAATCAGGCAGCACACCTGTCACCTATTACTGAAACGTGGATGCATGAAGTGACAATATAGCCTTGTCAGAGATTTACCCTACCAGATTTCAGTCCTTCAACTACTTTGATATTAGGATGGGAGAGGAGGGATGGTTCTGATAATTAGAAATACCTTACTGGTGGTCAGGGGTGTTGCTCCTAAGATATAGCTGTGTGAATGGCATTCGTTAGACTAGGTTGTAGAAACAGGTTTGGGAAGATTGGAAGAGAACATAATGAAGCTGAAGTCAAGTAAGATGAATTATTGTTTGTGTATCACATTTTCTTTCAACACCAGCATTACCATTGGATGGGTAGGAGCTATTCATGAAAGAGCAGGTTTGCAATCTGGGGACCTTTTTACACTCAGGGCTCCTGCTATAACAGCAGCTAAAATGTATGCTAAAGAGCTTTGCCCAGCTGCAACAACTGCAGCTATGGCAATCCTATTGGATGCAGAAGGACCTGATTATAAGTTCTTATCGCCATCTGGATTGGTTATTATGTTTTACACAGGCTTGCTCTTAAAGATTATTCAGAAATTTCAACTAGTGCAGAACATGACAGCCTGATATTTCCTGGTGTCTGACAATGAGAACACGTGACACCAATTTTGTGTGCTCTGCAATGGTTACCATTAAATGAATGGATACAATATTAAGTGCTAGTCTTTCTCCTTAAAGCTCTTCAAGGCTGGCCATCTAAGACTGCCTGCATCAGAATTAGCCCCACCTGATCTTGTGGGGAGCAGCTTCTAGTTTTCCTGCACTTCTAGGAGGTGAAGGGAACCCAGGTTAAATGGTGCTGCTTTTGTACAACAGCACTACTGTCTCAGAATTGTCTTGGCAATCAAATATATATATCCTGATCTCCCAATAGTAACCAGATCTCACTTTCCTTAGATTTTTCAAGATTAGCCAAGGCTGATGTTCATGTCTGTTTCCTGACTAGGCATAGCGTTATTTTGAGTTTTATCTGTTTTAATTATCTTTAATTATGTTTTACTTGTGCATTCCTTCTAATACCTTGAAAGAGAAAGAAACTATAGATTTTAATTGAGTAGTATATGTTACTACCTATTTGGAAAAGTGAACATTTTTTTTAAAAAAAAAAGCAATTTAGGATTCTTGTAGATCATTCAAATAATATATAATACTTACAGGCTTGGCCTTCAACTCCTCCTAAAATTGCCAGTCGTGCTGACATTAATCCAAATCCCAAGTAACTAGACAGATTGAGAGAAGTAATTCTGATAAAGATTAGATTCTTTTTTTTGCTGAATAGTACTTATGAAGTAGAGCATATCTATCAGTGGCTGACTATAAACAACAGATACAGAATACATTGGATTTTGCAGCCATTGAATTGTGAAAGAGTAAAAAAAAAATGAAGTCATTGCAGACTATAAGAATATACATACTGCATGTATAAGGAGATTTTGAATATGGCAGATCTATTGTCAATTTGCACCTTTCAGTTATTCTAATAATTGTAGTAATAATTTTGCTCTAAATATGGTTATTTTCTTTATTATAAAATGGCCAATACTTTTATAACTAGCAACTGTATGGTCACGTGCTAAATTTGAATTGCCCGTAATCTGCTGTTATTCCCCAAAACATTGTCTTTGAAGGAAGGAAAAGGTATTTTTTAAAAGTACAGGAAGGATATTACAAATATTTAACACATCAATGTGATCAGTACCTTTCTCCAAATTTATATTTTGGTTTTCTAGTTCCTGGGACTCCTGGCTTATAGGTAACAGTCTGAAAAATCTGATCTATATGGTTGCCAAGCCAATCTAAATTGCTCAGATTTTTAGGGGAACAGTGTCAGAAATGTGGGCTATAAAATGTCCTCTGGTTTTCTGTGTACAGGAGTCAAATAATCTCTTGACCTGTTGCTACTCTAGAATGTGTTTGGGGTAGATTCTTAGAGCCCTGCATATTTTTAGTTTGTGCCAACTCCATTCTACACAAAAATCAGGTAGCACAATATCTTATTTCTCTATTAAATTTATAATTGACTCTGGATATAAATGGGGTTTGATCTTAACACTACCATATCTTTAATTCTGCATAATTGAGAGCACCTGTATTTCTTCACTAATCAAGTTTAGGACTATCAAAAGGCTGTTCTCCAGAAACATACAGAGGTGCCTAAATGTTTGCATGCAACAATGTATTAGATATTTTTATAAATAATCAATTACTAGGAACATTTAACAATCTTTAAAAAATAATTTATTGCACTATATGAAAAAGCATTCTGACAACTAACCTGTGTGAATTCAGTTTATATGTAGTATTAAACAAATTAAATGAAATGATGTGTTCAGCAGTTGAGTTCTCTGTAGATGTCTGTAAAGAAAGAGAAAATACTTGATATTCCATAAAAAGAAAATAGAACAATGTCGTTGGAGAGCTACTAAAAAGCTGTATTTAAATGTTCTTAAAATTATGTGTTAAATCTCTATGCATCATGGTCAGATAAGAACAAGTAGAAAGATCCAAGATTGGATATCACAGTAAATAGACCAGAGAATGATCTTCCACTTTATATGCTACTATTTTCTGATTAAGCCAGTAAGCCTAGAATCTTACAGATACTAGCATCTATTAAAATTATGTGCCTTATGTCATCTAATTACAGTGGCATCCTACAAGACAATTAAAATACTGCTATGTTGCTTGTTAATTGTAACCTACATTCATATCAACTCTGTCAGGGTTATGCAAAATACAGAAAAGGAATAAGAAATAGGAAGCCAAATAAATTAAAGGCATAAAATAAAAGGAAACTTAACTAAAATTATTTTTCACCACTCATTATACCTCCCATATCTTTCTATCTTTCGAATCATTCTTGCTTGCAATATGTCCATACATTGCTTGATATATTGCCATTTGTTCTTTAAACTTCTTCCCTCTTTCTTTCTGAAACCTCATCAGCCATCCAAGCAAGCACAGCTTTCTATTTTCCCCTTTTTTGTGATTTGTTTATCCCACCTTCTGGTCCAACTTTCCAACTTTTATATTCAATGCACAACTGTGAGCCCCCATTCATTCCCCCCCCCATATAACAATATGGCAGGTGCGTGCTCTTATACAGAGCTATTTCCCATAACAGGCCTTTATCAAATTTTAAAAGGCATTTAAAATCTCCTTTACAGAAGGATTCCGGGCAGTGCGCAAATAAAATATTAAAGCAGACACAGTATATAATATTTTAAAAGGGCAAGGATGAATTAAAAACCAGTTAATTAAAGCTAATTAAAAGGCGAGGGGAGTGCCTTCAGGGCACTGACCAGGCCCACTGTTTTGTTTGCTCCTCTGTGAGCCCCAAGCAAAGTTGCAGAGCCATGTTTTTATATCTTTCCAAAAGTCCAGGAAGGGGGGGGTATCTTATCTCTGAGGGAAGAATGTTCCACAGGGCAGGGACAATGGCAGAGAAGGCACTTTTCCTGGACCTCACCAGTTGGAATTATTTAGCTGACAATGCCCATTATACACTTTCCTTGCCTGACTGGGTGGGATGGACTGATGTGGCCCCATGCCATGTAAGGCTTTCAAGGTCACAACCAATACCTTGAATTGGGCCTGGAAGCAAAATGGCACCCAATGCAGTTTGTACAGTAAAAGTATTACATGGACTCTTCTTTATGTTTGCCCGCATCGCCACATTCTGTACTAGCTGAAGCTTCTGAATACTTTTCAAGGATATTCTGAAAAGACACTGCCTAGCAGAAATGTTGTCTGTCAGCCTTGATGGCCAGGAGCGTCTAGAGATCAAAAGCAATGCTGCCAGAGAGGCATTAGAAATGTGCTGCCTAGCAGATTTTTTCCAGCTTTATACTTGCTGTATACTGTGAATGAATCAAGGAAATGACAGGTGCTACCATTTTTGTTAGCTCTTAAGATCTGCTGGCATATTTCTAGAGCTGTATCAGACCTAGAACAATGTACCAGAAAGATTATTTGGATAATATCTAAACTATATAGTTTTGGATTTTAGGCAACATCCGTAGCCATTTATATAGCCAGTATTAGCCTTACACTATTCTTCTCTTCAATACTGCAAGTCATATATCTAAAAGTAATAGTTGCTGACAGCCTTTCTCCTCTTGAGTAGAAAAAACCTACTACCATTAAATGTCAATAGAGTTAATTAAAGTTTTAAATCCATGCTAAAGCTGGCATGTTTTTATACCCCAAATCAAAATTGAAGCAAATCAACAGAAACAAAGAAGTGCAAAATATCTTGTTATCTCTTGAAAGAGTTGAAATAAAAGGGACCTGTATTCTTCTTACTTCAGTGCTCGGGAGAAATGTGATTTGAGTAGATCCACCACCTAAATCTAGCATTCCTACACATTTCTTCGTTGGATCATTCAAGCTATCTGAAATGCATCATTTGATAAAGCAAAGTTAATGGATTGTTTATTCAAGAAATGTAATTATTTTTACAAACAGTTCCAAGTAAAACACATGTACCTTGCCTATATTATCATGCATATATAAATCAGGCTTCTAATTTCAAATAACAAACAAGGAACATAAAATACATGGAAATGTTTTAATTTCTTGTTTTTGCTGAAATATATTTAAAGTAAGCATAGGTTTTAAATTCAAACTGTAACTGGAGTTTTATCTGAAGCATATGTGTTTTATGTCCTGGAAACTGCTATACTGAATGCAATAGTACTTATGTAAATGTTGTAGTTTGATATAGCAAATTACTTCAGCAAATAGCAAATTATATACTTTGAACACTTTGAGAGAATATAAATTGCATTATATTGGGGTCCCAATGGGGACAGGCACTTTGGAGGTGGTTGATGGAGTACATAATACCCCACCTCCTCCGTGTGAGCACTTTGTTTCCTCCCTCTTGTTTTATTTTAATTGAATTTGAAATGTATGATTCCAATTACTGTTTCAATATTTTATAGTACTTCGGGAGAGGGGCGGTATAGAAATTTAATAATAAATAAATAAATAAATTTTAACTGAATGTTTGTAAGCCACTTAGAGTCACCACTGACAAGATGGGCGATTTATTAAACTGACAAGTTTAATAAATAATAATAATATAGAATATAAACGTAATACAACGTACTTGCAAACATACCTGTTAAAAAGTTGACTGTGATCCATGCCGAAATACCTGATTTTAAAAAATGTAATTAAGTACAGATTAGGTTTCAATTTTCCAGCTCCTGTGATTTATTTATCAGTAAGAGCAAATTTAATTGGTCAAAATCACTCAAAACAGGATGAGTGAAAAAGTGGCACAGGAGACACATGCTTGTTACAACAATTACGATATAGGTATCTGACTAACACTAACTGGAGCTTAGGTTTCAAACTGGTTTCTACTGTATCAGAAAAAATGAGCTAGATCTTTAGAGGAAAGATATATAGAAAATGTCAGTTCAGTGTGCTATTTATTTACAAGCCAAAAGATCTTAGTTAACCTGGAGCACTATACCAGGGCTTGTCAACCGGTGGTACGCGTACCACTTGTGGTACACGATCACCTGGCTGGTGGTACGCAGCATCACCTTCCTCCCCCCCACCGCTCCTTCCCACCTCAATTGTTTGTGGAAAATATGCTGCTTGGGGGCAGCCGCACAAACTTTATTGAATGTGCCCGGCAGGAGGGGCATGAAAAGCGCAGGCACAGAGCAAGGCCCCACCCTCCCCAGGGACTCATTGTGCAGCAATTGGTTTGACTTCTCGTGCACTCAGATCAGCGAAGGGGAGGCCGCAGTGCCGAACTCCTGCGCCTGTCAGCTGACGACCCCCCGAACTTGCACTTGTCAGCTGGAGGTCTGGTGCTGGCGCCGGCCACTGGTCTCCTTTGCCACCCCGCACGTCGTCCTCGACCCCTCCCCAGCCCATTCATGTCGAGCCCACCTGGGCTTGACAGGGAGAGAGGGAGGAAAGGAGGAAAGGACTCCTCCTCCTCTCCTAAGGTTCAAAGCATGATCAGCTTCCCAAGGGCGTCACAATCCCAATTCATGTGTTTCTGCCGTACCTCCTCGGTGCTCCTGGGAATGGGGCGGGCAGAAGAAAGCTTGGCTAGGCTAGGCAAAGAAAAGCCACAGAGCTGCGAGCTCAGATCGCAGGCAGGCCGGGGAAGGGGGTGAAGAAGAGGAAGGGGATTGAAAGAGAGGAAACGCCAAGCTTGTCCTCGCCTCTCCCAAGAACCTCCTGCACCAGCTCACAGGAACCTCACCTGGTTTCAGATTTATGCTGCAAAAGTTTTTCTCGCGCAGAGAGGAAAAACAATTGCGGAACACTCGGGAATCCCTTGCAAAGTACCATGTACCTTGGTGCTTATTTCCTAACGCCTTCCCCCCGTGTTTTCTGCTCCACCCCAAATTTGCCTCCCTTCCACTCTCCTTACGCAGCCATCTATGGTCTTAATACTGCTCTAAGTCTGTCTCGCTTTTAACACCCCCTAAAATTCTTCATTCAGGCAGGCTTCCAGAATTCGGCTGGCAGGATGCATTTAACCCCTCCCCCGTCCTGCCACCTCCCACGGCACCACACTGCTCCACGTCCCGCGCCTCCATGTCTCAAGCCTCCGTGGCACAGAACTGCTGGCGTTATGCTTGGGCAGAAGATTTTTTCTTTTACAGATGGGGCAGGTGGCCCAACATTCACAGGCAGGCAGGACCCCGCCCGCCAAGCTGCCGCCTTCCCATCGCTCTCTACGCCAGCCGGCTCCATCAGCAGACCTCCCAGCTGACGGGCGCAGGTCTGGGGGTCGCCAGCTGATGGGCGCAGGAGTTCGCCGCTGCGGCAGTCTCCCCTTCGCCCTCCGCACTGGCCAAAGCATTGCCTGACGTTCCAGCTGACGGGCGCAGGTCTGGGGGTCGTCAGCTGACGGGCGCAGGAGGTAGGCGCTGCGGCAGCCTCCAAGCTGCCTGCTTCTTCAGCTGGAGCAGTGGCCAGGGCTTGCATGGTCCCCAAGAGCCGCTGACGCGGTTCCTGCAGACGGCAATCATGCAAGCCCTGGCCACTGCTCCAGTCGAAGAAGCAGGAGGCTGGGAGGCCGCCGCAGCACCTACCCCCTGCTCCCATCAGCTGGCAACCCCCGGACCTGCACCCGTCAGCTGGAACGTCAGGCAACGCTTTGGCCAGTGGGGAGGGCGAAGGGGAGGCCGCTGCAGCGCCAAACTACTGCGCCTATCAGCTGGCGACTCCCAGACCTGCGCCTGTCAGCTGGGAGGTCTGGCGACGGAGCCGGCTGTCGTGGGGGGCGATGGGGAGGCAGTGGCTCGGCGGGCAGGGTCCTGCCTGCCTGCGAGTGTCAGGCCCATCCGCCGCATCTGTAAAAGAAAAAGTCTTCCACCCAAGCATAACTTTTAAGGATTTCAAGGATCTTTGAGAGGGAGAGAAAGAGGGAAAGAGAAATAGAGAGAGGGAGAGAGAGAAAGAGAGAAAGAGAGAGGGAGAAAGAGAAAGAGGAGAAGAAGAAAGAGGGAGAGAGAAAGAGGGAGAGAGGAGGGAGAGGGAGGGAGGGAGAAAGACAGAGAGAAAGGGAGACAGGGAGAGAGAAAAAGAAAGGGAGAGAGAAAGACAGGGAGGGAGAAAGGGAGAGAGGGAAAGAGAAAGGGAGAGAGAAAGAAAGAGAGGGAGAGAGAGAGAAAGAAAGAAGGAGAGAGATTAAATTAGTAACATGGTTGTTCAGTGAATTTGGTTTCCCCACTAATTTTGCTTGTCACAAGGTTGCAAAAGGTGATCACATGATCCTGGAACAATGTGACCATCATAAATAAGAATTGGTTGCCAAGCATCCGAATGTAAATCACATGACCCTGGGGATGCTGCAATGGTCATAAGTGTGAAAAATGGTCGTAAGTCACTTTTTCCAGTGCCGTTGTAACTTTGAACAGTCACCAAGCAAACTGTTGTAAGTTGAGGACTACTTGTACTTTATCACTTTTTTCCATTTTTTTTGTCATCAAGCTTTTGACACCTTGCTGGGTGACTGGTGGTACTCAAATGTTGCCATATTCTAAAAGTGGTACAATCAGTGAAAAGGTTGAAAAGCCCTGCACTATACGATACATGCTTTTTGCCTTCACATATCTGCATATAGAAATGGTCATTATGAACTTATTCAAAGTATCTGCTAGAATAAAGAATTGTATGGTATAGAAAATTCTTTTTCGTAGATGGTCGCACAGTATTCTGTGTCAATACTGTGTGTAGCCTACAATGTATAATAAAATAAAAAATTAAATACAATGCAAACTGAAAACTGTATCTACAGAATTTTATCTCAACTGTACTTCCAGTTTCAGAACATGTAAAGTCTAAAAGCAAGTAAACACTAAATAAAACTACAAACAATAAGTTTCATTAACTAAATTGCTCACTCACTCTTACATGAGCTTGCCCTCATTCTGTGGAAGATGGATACTTGCAATTTTACCCAGAACTGAATACTATTTAACTAAACTAACTCCATTTTCTTTCTAAATGAAGAAGTTGTTTATTCTCAATAAAAGGAGATTAGAGCACTCCTTCAGGTTCCAGGCTGTGACTAACATTGGAACCAAGTGCTAGCCGTTGCTACTGCAAATGGAAGAATTCCTTAGAAGCTAGGTGAAAACTGCCATAAATGCAAACAGCAGTTTCCTGTTTATTAGTACAGTAGGACAGGCATTGGAAACTTATCAATTTGTTTCCTGAGAGATGAATTAAAATCTTGCCCTTAAGGCAGGGGTCTTCAAACTTGGCCCTTTTATGACTTCTGGACTTCAACTCAGTGTGCCTGGCTGAGGAATTTTGGGAGTTGAAGTCCACAAGTCATAAAAGGGCCAAATTTGAAGACTCCTGCCTTAAGGAATTGAAAAGGTTGCTGAGAAAATGCAGAAATTTTTTTTCTCCAAAAATTTACTATTATCTCATCCTTGATAGTTTAACTTTAGACTTTGTAGAGTCCTTGGTGCTCTCTGAGCTTCGTTGTTTTCTTGCAGATGTTTCATTTCCCAAACTAGGTATCATCAAAAGTGATTACCGTATGTTACCTAGTTTGGGTAATGAAACATCTGCAAGAAAACAACCGAGTTCAGAGAGAACCAAGGAGCCTTCATTTCAACTCCAAGCTACAAATATTCTCCTCTATCAGTTTAGATTCCATGTAGTCAACTAAATATTCTCTAATAAAATTTCAATGAATGCATGTTGTTGTTGTTAGTTGCGAAGTCGTGTCCGACCCATCGCAACCCCATGGACAATGTTCCTCCAGGTCTTCCTGTCCTCTACCATCTTCTGGAGTCCATTTAAGCTCACTCACTATGAATGCATAGTACCTGACAATTGAGAATTTTACTTAGATGACAGGCTAATGTATTTTTCTTGTTTCAGTTGCCTGCAGATATAATAATAGGAGCCATTTTGATTTCTCTATAAAAGGATAGGAAATCATAGAGTACCTTTTGATTTCATTATGGACTACATAGCCACTATTTCTATGTTTCACGAATTGAGAATGACTGATTTTTTAAAAAAATGGAATAAAAAATAACATTCTACAAAATTATTTTTGGAGCAGTTTAATTCAAGAATACTCAACTGTTGTGAAACATGAAGTTCAAATGCTTTTTTTCCTTGACATATGTGAAACAGAATCTTCACATTATGATTACAATGAAAAGTAAGCACAGAAATTCTTAACCAGACACCAAGATCTTTCTAGCAATTCTAATTTTAAGTTGATCTATGATTAGCAGGAAAAAAAACATTCTTCCTGGTAAAGATTTTGGGCAAAAAATGGACACTCAGCCACAGCGCTCCTTTCAAGTGAGGTTTGAAATTCTTCACTATTCATTTTTACTGATTCATTTTCAACAAACTCTAACCAAAGTTTCACCTAAGTTTAAAAATATTATCTCTTTTATACATACACACACACAGTGTGTGTTTGTGTGTGTGTATGTATGTATATATATAGGTGTATATATGTAGGGAATTTGGGAAACAGTACTTTGATTTAATAGAACAGAAATAGATGGTCTTTATATTACTCCACAAATATTTGCAAGCAGTTAAAATATTGTAGGAGGGCCAGTTTGGTTCTATTGATATAAGGCATCAGATTAAAGAAAGGAAGACCGTTGTTTGTGCCACTTTAGGCACGAAGCCAGCTGGATGACTTTGGGTTAGTCACTTTCCCTTAGGCCTAAGAAGGAGGAGGCAATGGCAAACCACTTTTGAAAAACCTTGCCAAGAAAAATGCAGGGACTTGTCCAGCCAGTTCTTGAGAATTGGGCATGATTGAATGAAACCGAATGAGAAAAAAATATTACGGACGTATTAATCAAACAATTGTGTTTGCACTTAGTTACACAAAAATTTTATCTGCACAGGAAGGTTATTTTACAAACAAAAGCAAGAAGAATATGAAATTATTGAAGAACAAATTCAACTACCTTCATCTGATCCATCCATTATGGAGACACAATTATTTCCTATAAAGAATGGAGACTCTTGAAAAATGTCCTTTACCTAAAATTAAAGGAAGATTGATACAAATACATTTAAAACTCAAAAAACACTGTCATTCAGAAAATATTTCTCTGCAGTTGTATATATGGTGTCATTCTTCTTATTGAACAATTTACTTTTATATTTAAACCACCTCCTCCATAATGAGTTTCCATCAAGAAGTAAAAATAGTGCTGTGTCTAATCAGAGATAAACAACAGATGATAATAGAAAATATGGCACAGAGATACTACTAATTTTACTCTTTATTGTTTATCAGGATTACAGACGGTCCTTGAATTACAAAAACAATTTGAGACTGAAACTCTTGATTGCTAAACAAGGCAGTCAATAAGCGAGTTATGCCCAATTTTAAGACTGTTTTTGCCACTGTTATTAAGTGAATCACCACTGTTGTTAAATGAATCTTGCAGATGTTAAGTGAATCCAACTTCTCCCACTGACTTTGCTTTTTGGAAACTGGCTGGGAAGGTCACAAATGGAGATCACATGACCCTGGAATGCATTGTAATTATATGCTGTTGCCAAGAGCCCAAATTTGTATTATGTGACTGTGGGAATGCTGCATGGTCACAATTATAAGGACTGGTCATAAGTCACTTTTTTCAGCACAACTTTGAACAGTTACTAAACAAATGGTTGTAAGTCGAGGACTATCTGTACCAGTGTCTCCTAATAGCTGGTCATTCTCAGAAACTGAGAATATACCATCTGAGCGTGGTAGAAAATCATAAATCAAATACACAGTAATCTTGATACTCAGGAGCCATAATGGAGCAAGAAGCATCCCCAAAATTAAAAGCATTTACGGAGAATGAACCCCATCTAGGTCAAATTATTTATGCATTCCAGGTGGAGAGCTCTTCCAGATTTGTTATCTGTATTAAGCTTTTTGATAAACCTGTTCAAATCATCCACTGCTGCATTGGAAGATTTAAAAGAAATCACACCCATTTTCACCACTGTGGATGACAAACTGTAATGCAGCCCCCTATTAATACTCTAACATTCATCAATAAGCCTGAAGTCTAACCATTATCTATTAGACTAGAATACATACTGCAAAAGATTTAACACAGATTCCTGCCCTGATACCGAACTAATTTAGGCTAATCCAGATAATAAGAGTAAAGAACAAAGTACCTTATCCAATAATTTCTGTGCCTTTTCTTCTGGCAGCAATCTTAAGCCAGCGGTTGCTTTAAGAACTAAGGGAGTTGACTTCCACAAATGCATAGGGACAGTTTCTTTAGCAACTGCCAATAGCTCATTTATTCCTTCAGCACTCTGACAAAATAAAAATGTGTTGCCTTTTTATTTAAGCAGGGTTTGGAGGATTTTTTTGTCTGTGTGCGTGTGTGCGCACACAAGCATACAGTATGTTCTCTTATTTGGGCTTCTAGCCTGCTGCCTTAAACCACTAAAACAGTTATTCAAGCAGTTAAAAAACAAATAACTATAAACGTGGATGATACAGGCTATTTCTTTATTTTTAAGATTTTGAGATTGCCTGACTTCTTGATGGCACTGAGAGACTTACAAGTTAAAAAAAAATATTCAAAGTACACAGCTGTCCTGCCTGTTCTATAGAATAGCTTTCTGTCAACCTTGCGACATCATGTGATGTGTCGTGACATAGTGTGACTTTTTTCCCATTGCCGGCAATGGGGTGGGCGTGGTTTTAGCATGATGCATCCAGCCCGTGGGCCAGCAGTTTGACACCCCTGCTCTAGGGGGTGAGAAAGCATATGAGATCAAACACTTAGGACTACATCAGGCTTTCCCAAGAGAAGACAGGCAGTCTGGCAACTGAACAATAAAGAAAGCTCTTGATTGAAACTTCGGAGCTGTTCTGGTTGCTTTTGCCTAACATCCATGATCCTAACTTTGGCACAAGCTATGCCTACCTGTTGAAGAATTATTCTGTAACTAAGATACCTTTTAAAAATGGAGACAGAACATAAAAAATGTTTAAAACCTTACCTAACAAATAGCATAGATGTATATTTCTTCAACAACTATACACCTGTAAACCTGGCAATACTATGATATGCATGTTTCTTCAGAAGAAATTTCTATTATTATAATTTTTATAATTGATAATGTTAATATTTATAATTTATATTTTTACAATTTAACAATAATTAAAAATTATTTCCAAGCAAGCATGGCCTAAATTGACTTATTTAAGTTCAAATTACCTTATCCACATTGTCAGCATATGCAGAGAGTCCTGGTTTTAATGCTTTGAATGTGGTATCAATTAATCTAGGAAGTGCTGCTTTTAAAAAAAGAAAAATTAACTCAATGTAGTAAAGGATTCTATGCATAATTTGCAGTCTGCAAATCAAAGACACAGAAAATTAAGTTAATTAATTAATCAAGAAATTAATGTGAAATCTTTCTTCTAATTTCTAACTGTAGAAAATAGTATACCCAGCGGAATTATCCCCTTTGTTTCCAACTGTCTTATGGGAAAAGCTCTTCATTGTATGATGACACTATTTATGTGATTCTGAAAAAACATATATATGTTTCTTAGACCATATTTTTGCAACTGTTGCTTCATATTTAAACTAGATCTCAAAAAACCCACCACCCTTCTATAAATATATAAATGTGCCACAGCTTTTATAAAAATATTAAAATATTTGAGCCACCAGGAGGCAGCAAATTCTGATATGAGTAAATGATGATAAAAGAAAACAGGCTAAGGACAACACAGGTTGTCCTCATTTAGTAAACACAATTGGAACAAAAACTTCATTGTTAAATGCAGTCACTAAGCAAAACATCACATGATTATGACAGGCTTATGATCTCACTTGCCTTTGGTCATTAAGCAAATCACTAGTTATTAAGCAAAATATCACACGATCGTGACTTATGATTTTTAAAGAAGAGAAAGACGAGGGGGGACATGATAGCAGTGTTCCAATATCTCAGGGGCTGCCACAAAGAAGAGGGAGTCAAGCTATTTTCCAAAGCGCCTGAAGGCAGGACAAGAAGCAACAGATGGAAACTGATCAATCTAGAGAAGCAACCTAGAACTAAGGAGAAACTTCCTGACAGTGAGAACTATTAACCAGTGGAACAACCTGCCTCCAGAAGCGGTGAATGCTCCAACACTGGAAGTTTTTAAGAAGAGACTGGACAGCCATTTGTCCAAAATGGTATAGGGCAGGGGTAGGCAACCTCGGCTATTTTATGACTCGTGGACTTCAACTCCCAGAATTCCTGAGCCAGCCTATCCCTGGTATAGGGTTTCCTGCCTGAGCAGGGGGTTGGACTAGATGACCTCCAACGTACCTTCCAACTTTACTATTATTATTATTATTATTTTACTTCCACCTTCTCTATTAACTGCTTCCACAAGCCAGTTGGCAAAACACACTAGTGGTGATCACACAATCATGGAACACTGCGATGGTCGTAAATGCATACCAGTTTTGAAGTGGCCAAATGTGGGGCACTGACAATTGTAAATGCGAGGATCTATTTTTTTTACATCATTATTAACACTGAACAGTTCTTAACTGAGACAATCAGTTAATCAGGAAATACAGTCCACACATACAGAAATTTGTCCTTAAAATGTGGATTAAAAGTTTAACATTTTAACCATCTCTTCACATAAACTATTTCTGCAGCCGGGTACTCTAGCTATTTTACTGTATGTTTCAGTTTTTTTTTAAAAAAGCCATATTATCTTATTGCTAAATATATTATCCCCATTTTAATCCTAGGATTTTTTGGAGTGCAAATATTTTTCTGATTATGTTAAAAGGAAGCAACCCAAAATAATTACTTTTAACTTCAAACACAACCTTAATAATGCAACTTGTTTTTTGGGAAGACTTACCAAAATAATTTTTATTTAAAAAGTTATAACATGGGTTAAATAGGTTATTTCTATGAAAGAATTGATGTAACCGATTCTTGGCCTAATGCAGGGGTGTCAAACTCAATTTCACTGAGGGCTGTATCAGCATTGCGGTTGCCCTTGGGGGGATGGGTGGGTGTGGCTAGGGTGGGTGCAGCCTACTGAGTGGGTGTGGATGGAGTGGGTGTGACCTACTGGGTGGTGAGCTCTACATCATTCGCGTCAAGGGTGCCTGTGGGAGCCTGGGCAGGAGTGGGACAGATCTGAGGGTCTCTGGTAGAAGGGGATGGGACCAGGGCAAGTGCTAAGGCATGGTCCACTGGAGGAGCCTCACTGTTCCTCTCAGGCCATGCGGGGGGGGGGCTGGATGGTGGTGCAGGCTGCCCGGAGCCCTGGGCAGCAGAGGTCAAACACCTAGCCTCGCCCTCGAGCACCCGCAGCACCAAGCCCAGCCCCACTTCCCCAAGGGGGCACCCAGCTGTACTTATCTCCTCCTAAAGGCTGCTGCTACTGTGCTTACTCTCCTTAGCTAGGTTGCTCATGATGGGTACGAGGGCAAAGTCAGAGGGAGGCCCATTCTCTCTCCATGGGAGTAGACCTGGCTTAGCAATAGGATGGGAGACCCCGAGGATAGGCCAGGAGGAGGGGGGATGGTGAAAGGAGTAGTGAAAGGACAGCAGGGCAAGACTAAGGCAGGAGTTCCCTCAAACCCTCCTCTCCTTTTTTCCTTCCTTCCTTCCTAAGTACAGAGTAGTGGAAAATATTTGAGATGAGGGAGGGAGAAAAACAGGCAAGAAATGCAACCGGGGAGGTGTCACCCTTCGTGAGGAATGAAGAAATGCACCATCACCTAGAAGTAGCCAGCACATGGCTCTCACCTATTTCACATATCTGGCTTAGTGGGCTCTGGGAGAAGGGATGCCATGAGCAGCGTGAGAGTCAACATTACCTGCGCAGTGCCGCCCAGCCCCCAGCCTGCCCGGTTTTGGCAGGCAGCAGGGCATTTTCCTCACAGTGCCAAGAAGCTGAACCGGGCGGTGCAACTTCCCTCACAGCACCGAGATGTTGAGCCAGGCGGTGCAAAGCTCATCAGCTTTGCACCTTGCTGCCTGCTGAAATTGGGCAGACTGGGGGCTAGGCAGCATTGCACTTCTCATCAGATTTGCACCACCTGGCTCAGCTCTTGGCACTGTGAGAAATGAAGAAATGCACCATCACCTGGAAGTAGCCAGCACATGGCTCTCACCTATTTCACATATCTGGCTTAGTGGGCTCTGGGAGAGGGGATGCCATGAGCAGCGTGAGAGTCAATGTTACCTGCGCAATGCCGCCCAGCCCCCAGCCTGCCCGGTTTCGGCAGGCAGCAGGGCGTTTTTCTCACAGTGCCAAGAGGCTGAACCGGGCGGTGCAAATCCAAAAACAAGCACGATGCCGCCCAGCCCCCAGCCTGCCCAGTTTCGGCAGGCAGCGGGGCGCTCCCCTCACAGCGCCGAGATGTTGAGCCACGTGGTGCGAAGCTCATCAGCTTTGCACCTTGCTGCCTGCTGAAATAGGACAGACTGGGGGATAGGCAGCATTGCACTTCTCATCAGATTTGCACCACCTGGCTCAGCTCTTGGCACTGTGAGGAGAGCACCCCACTGCCTGCCAAAACCCCTCCCCCAGAGCCCATCAAGCCGGATAGGTGAAGTAGGTAAGGGCCATTTGCTGGCCACTTCCAGGCGATGGTGCATTTCTTCATACCTCACAAAGGGTGACACCTCCCCAGTATGCACCCAGGAGGCGGGGCCAACGCAGCAGGGGCTGGTTCCTCACTGTTTCCAGACGGCCTTGTGGAGCTAAGACTGAATGCGTTTCAGCATAGATGGCCACCACAAAATTGTACATCGGCTCTCGGCCAGCCTGGGCCAGGGTCTAAGCCAACGGTTCTCAACCTTGGGGTCGCGACCCCATTTGGGGTCGCACGACCATTTCGCGGGGTCGCCGGACACCGCAGGCCGCCATTTTGTTTTTGTTTTTTATTTTTATTTAATTTTTTAAATTTTTTAAATTTTTTTAATTTTTTTGGCGCACGCGCACCGCGCATGTGCAGATCCGCCCGTTGCACCGAAAAAAAAAAAAAAAAAAATAAATAAAAAATAAAAAAACAAAAAAATGGCGGCCGCGGCGGGCGGATCCGCGCATGCGCGGCGCACACGATGGGCCGATCCACGCATGCGTGGATCTGCCCGTCGCGGCCGCCATTTTGTTTTTGTTTTTTTTTTAAATATTTTTAAATTTTTTTTCCCGGCGCACGCGTGCACATGCGCGCACCCGGGTCGGGGTCACGGCGCGCATGGGCGGGGCAAGTGGGGTCTCAACCTGAGAAAGGTTGAGAACCACTGGTCTAAGCAGAGGGGGCTGTTCCCTCACTGTTTCCAGGATGGCTTCGCGGGCCACATGAAACCACTTTGTGGGCTGCATCCGGCCCCCGGGCCTTGTGTTTGATATGTCTGGTCTAATGTGATCAAAATTAAAGTTTCACTCAGTGCTAATGCAGAAAACTGAATCAAACATGAAACAGGATAGTGAGAAAACCAACATCTGGTTAAGGACTAAAGACATTATTACTGTGACATTACTGCTTGCTTGTGCAGAGATATTAACTTTAAGTAAGTGTTGTTATGAGCATACTTCAGGTCACTGAACATGGAGGAATTTGTTAATACCAATCATTCCAACTTCTCACAGTATGTGGGTTTCAAATGGAAACAGTCAGAAAGAAATTAAACATATATTGGTAATAATATTCTAATTATTTTAAACAAATTCACACATCTTTTACTATCATAATTCTTCACAGAAAGCAAAATTAGCTTGAGCATCCAGGACACTACAGGTGGTCCTTGGGTTATGATAGCAATTGGGACTGGGTTTGCCATCACAAGGAGATGCAGTCACACAGTATGACACATAATTGCACTGGAACATGGGGGTGCTGCAGAGGGGTGGGGGAAAGACCTGGGTGGCCCAGTTCAGGCTGCATGTGAGTTGGATGAGGGGGGGGATGCTACTGTGTGGCAGTCAAGGGAAAGTCAGCATGGCAGAGTGTGCAGGAAGGCCGGAGGGAACTGACCAGCGTGATTTATGACCTTCCCTGTTGTCTTCCCTATTGACTTTGCTTGTGGGAAGCTAGTAGGGAAAGTTGCAAATAGCAATCACATGACCACGTAATCATCTTGAGTGCAAGCTAGTTGCCAATCTCCCAAATCATGATCATATGACCATGGGGATGCTGTGATGGCCAGAATTTTGAAGGCAGGTTGTAAGTACCACTTATTCAGCACTGCTGCAATTTTGAACAGTTACTGAACAAGTGGTTGGTAAGTGAGTGGTACCTATATTAGCAAAATTATGAACTGAAGAGCTTACCTTTTAGTTTCTGTGCAAATTGGAATACATGTATACGAGTGCCAGTGCTTCCAGCATCAAACATAATTCCATAAAGAACTGCCTCATCTTTTCTTGAGATCTCAGCACTAAGCTGCTTTTCCAAACCTTTGTCAACACCTTTTCTTCTGTAGTAAAAATTCCACTTGGTATACACAGCATATATAGCAGCACATGTGAAAATTGCAAACACCCAGAATAGTTTTGGGATCTTCATGGTCTCCATTGGACTTTTTCTTTCACTTTTTTGAGGAGTTGCCTATGATTTCCTATAATCTGAAAAAAAAAATCAAATTATCTCATAAAAGGAAGTATGAAATTTATCTGAAAAAATGGAGCCATCACGCAAAACTCAGGCACCACACAGGTTATGTAGAAAGCAAACACAAGGTCAATCATAAAGAACTCAAATGTCTATACACCAATGCACAGAGTATGCACAGCAAACAGGGTGAACTAGAAATTCAGGTTAATGAGGGCAGATATGATATTGTTGCCATTACAGAAACATGGTGGGATGAAACCCACAAATGTTACAGAAAAAATATATAAAATACTGCTGGAAGTCTTAAGCCAAATTTTACAATTCTGTTGATACTATTACTGTAATAAACTTTTTTTTGGCATGAGGAAAATTCTGTGGAAAAATAATATAATAGATTATTGAGATAAATACTGACTTAAAATTTTAAATTCATTGATTTTTGACAAGGAGTAAATACAGAAAGGAGTAAAGTACTTCTACCAAAACAAACACTGATGTATTGTCATGTATTGTTAAACTAATGAAATTACATTAGATACAGATATAAAAACTAAGATATGAGTCTCACATAAATTTTCCTCACTTATCAAAATGAGATTGTTCTAGAATTTATTTCTTTTAAAAATGTATTATATTCCAAAGAACTATATAATATTCAGCTTGACTAATATTCTATAATGTAGTTTTTCCTTATGATGAATCATTATACTTTAGCCAGGTCTCTTATTACAGCAACAGCAATAATATATTCAAAGGAAAGTTTTTTTAAAGTAAATAAGTTCCTAATTCAGATAAATTCTTCATAGAAAATTATTGTATGGGGCGTATGGTATAATAACCATTTCCTCCTGAATCATGTGAACTTTGATCGCAGTTAATCTGAATCATAGTAAACTTAACTTTCCATTATGTATGAGCACATATATTCAACTGTCGTGAGTTAGCAAATACAAAATACTGATAAACTTAAATGGCTGAATTAAAGAAGAATTTCAAGTAAGAATTTCACCTGGTGCTTTGACACTTCCCTAGAGTTTTCAGCTCTACACAACAGTAAATAATTTTTTTTACAACATGGTGAATACAGTATTTTATTCAAAACTTCAGCAGACTATTTAAATATTTTCTAAGAAAGAAATTGGAAAAGTGCTCTTTAAAAGATTCAATTCAATTTAGTTCAGTTTATTTATTTTGAATTCTGAGGTTTACCAACCAAAGCCAGCTAAGGAATAGGTAAGTCAAGAGAAAAGGTGCATGCTCTTAGACTTAATAAACAAGTACAGTATATATATGCCTCTCAGCACATGGACAATCCAGAATTATTTCTTTATAACTGAACTTTCAGTGTTACTTGCTTTTCTCCCAAGAGTACTTCAGCTTTAGCGGGCTTGTTTAGAAAAAGGGTGGGGAAATTTTTGATGTTGATGATGGCTATTGATATTTTACAATTAGAATAATGAGGGACAAAGAAGACATTGCTGAATTATAGTATTAAATGTTAAAGATAAGGGTAATTTATTTATAAAAATGATTGGCCGCCTATCTTATCACAGAGTAGCTCTGGGAAGCTTATAATATGGTAATAAGTTGAAGAGACACTGCATTTTTTAAATTATATAAGAAATTTCAGCAAATATAACAGTATTTCTCTTTTTCCTACCCATGTTCTTCACTTCAGTAGAACTGTAGCCTTTTGCATCTGGCCACCTAAAAGGAATGAAAAATATCTTAGTTCATACAATATATAAATGAATAATTTACAATAAAACCTAAATCATACGATCTGAATTATGGTTTGATTTACCCAATGCATTAAGCAAAAATCAAATAAACCATATGTGAGAACCCAGCTAAATATTGTATTATACTAGGTTTTGAAGGAAGAGAGAAGGAATAGAAATGATTCAGACCATGGCTTTAGACAGAGGAATTCTACTGTTTTCTATTGCTTAGCTTTTAAAAGAAGCTTAATGTAACAGGACCAGGGCTAACATATACATGATTATTTCTAGTACACATTTAAATTATACAAGTCGAGGGTTCTCTAAATAATAGTCCAACAAATTTGAAAATCACTAGATTTGGGGATGACTCTTCTAACCAACTGTGAAAACAGCAGTTAGGACCATTTCCTTTGTTTCTGGAAATATGAAATTATATTAACTTGCATAACTCAGACACATCTTTTAAGTATTGCGCAGAAAATGAACCACCTTCTGAGGCAGGAGGGAGGCTAAATGGGAAAATAAATCAGACTACTACTGATTATTTGGCATAGTCATCCCCAAATCTAGTGATTTTCAAATTTGTTGGACTATTATTTAGAGAACCCTCAACTTGTATAGCTTGGTGCCAATTAAGAACAATAAAAAATCTTGGCTTAGTTCATTCATTGTGTTAAACCAAGATATGGTTTGGCTTAGAGTGTGATATTCCATCCACATTATATAAGTGATATGAAAACCCTGATAATGACATCTTAATCCATTAACCATGGTTAAACTACAATTTAGATTATTAAAGCCAGTCATCATAAATTATTGTTATATACGTAATTATATAAAAACCTGGACAATGACTGAAACTGTAGTTAAGCAATGATTATTACTGATTTCAACTTGGAATTTTTCTATTGTCTAGACCTAGAACAAGTATGTTTTTAATTACTTTAAAAAATAGCAAAAACATTACTTATCAGAAATGTACTTTAATTCTCCCTTTTTTCCTCTAGCCAGAGATACAGGAAACCAGCTGCATTGATTATCTTCATTGTCTTTTTTTAAAACAAATCTTTTCTCCACAGTCATGTATGATAAATAGTAAAACAGGTAGACAAAAATGAACAGAAAGAAAAAAAACCCTTCCCCTACATTATTATGGTGCTCTGATATCAATAAAGTCTTGCCAGTTTAAAAAGGCAGAAAATGACAGCTATTGCAAAGGTGGCTGATACTGATCAAAACAGTTTGCAAATCTTCTGGTACCAGAATACTAGATAACTAAATTTCCTGTGACTGATACTAGAAGTGGCTGAATGTGCTATACAGACTTTTTTCAATTTCCCCATCATCTCCACTTTAATAAAGTTGTTATGTGCAACTAAAGGATATTTGCTATCTTTATAAATTATTTTAAGAAATAAATGTGTGTGTGTGTGGGGGGGGAAACAGAGGTACTGGTAGTCCTCAACTTACAACAGTTCATTTAGTGACCATTCAAAGTTACAATGGCACTGAAAAAAGTGACTTATGACCATTTTTCACATTGCACCATCCCCATGGTCACATGATCAAAATTAAGACTCTTGGAAACTGATTCACATTTATGACCATTGCAATGGCCTGGGGTCATGTTACCTTTTGCAACCTTCTGACAAGCAAAGTCAATGGAAAAGGCAGATTCACTTAACAACCATTTTACTAATTTAACAACTGCAGTGATTCACTTCACAACTGGGCAAGAAGATTGTAAAATGGGGCAACATTCACTTAACAAATGTCTCACCTAGAAAGAAATTTTTTTGGCTCAATTGTGGTCGTAAGTCGAGGACTAACTGTACACCTGTACTGGGTGTTGCTCTGTGAACTCTCCTATTGGGATAGCTGGAAAGGCAAACTGATTCTTAGCATTTCGAAGTCACAAAGTGAAGAGAATCACTGGTCGAAGTGGAAACATTGGCAATATATAAAGGTCCTAGGTGTCAAATTCTAGTTAAAATACAAGACATAATGGGCAGCGTGGCACTTTTTTTTTAGCTTGAGTGTACTGTAGTGCTGGTTCTAAAACTGCTGTATAATGATCTTAAATCACAATCTTAAATAAAAGTTTATAACCATTCCCTATTTACACCAATCATACATCTTTTCAGAGAAGGACAGGAACCACACTTTTTACATTTGCTTATGGTCTTGTGGGATTGCTTTAGCCTGTGGTGTAATCACTTTAATCTGTTTTAAGCATGACACGGTGGAAATATGGGATTCATATTTTAAAACAATGGAAGGCAATAACCTTCTTCTGCTGCTATTTATGATCAATCGAATCCCAGAGGGTACATATAGATACGAACAGATTCAATAAGGTTAAGGCCATCAAACATTTGTTAAAGTCATCTTCCCCAGTGGGAAAGCCCTCTTTAGCCAGGACCGTGGGGTTCCCAGAATAAGCCAGTCTTGCTAAAGTAGTTCAGACTCTACAGCGG
Organism: Bothrops alternatus; assembly: GCA_034064705.1. Taxonomy (NCBI): domain Eukaryota; kingdom Metazoa; phylum Chordata; class Lepidosauria; order Squamata; family Viperidae; genus Bothrops; species Bothrops alternatus. The sequence goes on along the minus strand of JARGCV010000104.1, from coordinate 16,882,192 downwards.
TGTTAAAGGGACCAAAGCTTCCCCTGGAAATTATCCATTATAACAGGGGTTCTCAACCTTGGCAACTTTAAGACTTGTGGACTTCAATTCCCAGAATTCCTCAGCCAGCAAAGCTGGCTGAGGAATTCTGGGAGTTGAAGTCCACAAGTCTTAAAGTTGCCAAGGTTGAGAACCCCTGCATTATAATAAGTGTGACCCCCCACCATGTCATCTTATAAGTAACAACTGGTTTTCTAGGCAGGCTTACTTTCGAAAAGCCTGACTCAATTCCTCCAGAGTCCAGACAAAACAAGACCACAACCCGGAAGCTGGCTGGGACTCCCCACGTCTTACTCTGCCTTGGATTGCCCCAAGCTACTTACAGAAGCGCCGAGCCCAAAAGCCGCGCGCCGGCTGAGCGCGAGCCTCTCTTTTCCGTCAGTAAAGCGCCGCCTGCAAGTCCCTTCCCTTCTTCTCTCCCCCCCCGCCCCAATTTCTCATTTCTTGAGCCGCGGGGGACCAGGATGGCCGCTCCCGCCAGAAGACGTTGAGCGGCTGTCCTCTCACCTCCGCTCGTAGCGCGTTAGGCAGCCGAGGAACCGCATGCTGGACTCGGGCGAGCTCGCGATTGCCCAAACCGCTTTCTTCTCAACTTCGCCAAACCCGAGCGCTTCTTTTCCTCATCTCAGGAGAACAGTTTATCAGCGATGCTACCCTGCCTGAGGAACCTGCGCACGCGCAAGACGAACCCGCCGATTCCTACGGCAGGCCCTAGCGCCGCCGTTTCAAGTAACAAAGCAGTCTTCCACGTGGGACGAAGATGGGAGAGTAGGGGAAATCCAACCTGGAGGGCAGCCCGATTTGACCCATTTTACATCCTTTCTTGTCACAGTTGTCAAGTGAATCACTGCAACTGTTAAATTAGTAACACATTTTTAAGTGAATTTGAACTCCCCATTGACTTTGCTTGTCAGAAGATCCAAAAAGTGATCACATGACCATGGGACACCAGTCGTCTCTTGCCAAGTGTCTGAATTTTGATCACGTGACCATGGGGATGCTGCAATGGTTGTAAGTGTAAAAAACGGTCCTAAGTCACTTTTTTCACTGCCATTATAACTTTGAATGGTCATTAAATGAACTGTTGTAAATCAAGGACTACCTGTACTCTTATTATTCAGATTTTGTATTGGTCTATGCCAGGGGTTCTCAACCTTGGCAACTTTAAGACTTGTGGACTTCAACTCCCAGAATTCCTCAGCCAGCTTTGCTGGCTGAGGAATTCTGGGAGTTGAAGTCCACAAGTCTTAAAGTTGCCAAGGTTGAGAACCTCTGGTCTATGCATTTTGATCTTTGCAAATAAAGAATAATCTATGCTTTTAACTATAAAATGAAAATAGTTTAATGCCCTATTAAAATCTAAAAAATCTGTAATAACTTCATATTTTACAGTTCATCTGAACAACTACATGTAGAGTTACCTTGAGAATTGAATAGACATAGTTTGAGGAGGGAAAACTAATTGCAGCAATTAAATACATGACAACCTAGCAAACACCAAATTAGCCCAGCTGGTTATAAAAATGTAATCCTTATATTTATTTTGTTTACGGTTCAGTCCAGAAAGCTGGGCTAATTATAGGCAAAATCAATCACAGAAGACAATTTACCCTTTTTACAGATGCAATTCACACACATACATCATTAATAGGATTGCAACTGGGTGCTAGGAGAAATTGGGCTCTAGCTTATGCAAAGATAGCAACTGCTTATTTCAAGGTATTGTACAGGTAGTCCTTGGGTTACAAGTACTTACCCACTCTTTTAGCAACTATTCAAAATTATAATGGCAAGGACTGGTTCTTGAAGTTTCAGCTATGGCAGTGTCACATGGTCACATGATCATGATTTTGGCCCTTGACAACTGGCTTGCAATTAACGATGGCTGCAGTATCCTGTGGTCACATGTTCACCATTTATGACTTTTCCTGCCTGTCAGTGGGGAAGCTGGCAAGTTATAAGCCACTGCCATTCTCACGTTTTTCACCCACCTGATTCTCATATATCACTGACCTGCTTTTCAAGTCTTCCAACTGCACTTGTGAAGTGGGTTTAATTTTTCCATATGTTAAACTTATGCATCAGCTTATATTTTGATATCTATATCTTTCTGGAATTTTAGTGATTATTTCAAAAGCTTTTGTAGTCAAAATCTGTTCTCTTTGATATCATTGTAGGAGTATGGCTTCATTTTTACTGAAAAAATTATTTGTTTTTTTCTGCATTTAAGATTGCAGGATGTATTTGGATATTGGTCAGATTTGTTCCTTATTCTGATGAGAAATGATATTCTTGTGTAATTCCCATTTGAGAACTATAGATAACTTTATTTTTGAGCTCATAGTTGCAAACTTATTTTTTTATTCTTTTTTTGCTTTGTTGTTTTTCTATTATGTTGCAATGTCTTTTTGATTTTTTTCTGTGTTGTATATTAAAAAAAATAAAAAATAAAAATATATTTAAGCAAAAATAATTGTCCCCTATAATTTACCAATTATAGGTAACTCCAACTGTGTTTTGTCATGCTAGATAATGATTGGGATTTGTTTTTCTTAGAATATAAGTATGTGTTATTTAGAAATGATTTCCTTCAAATATTTTAAAATTTTTACAGTTTGTGAATTGTTTGTGACTAGTTACTGTATTATTAGCTCTTTTACATACACATAGTTTCACTTATTTCATTTGCTTATTTTTAAAATGTGTATGCTGCCCTTTAAACCTTTTTTCCCAGAGCATCAATCAAATTCAAATACTTCTGAATGTTATTTAATAGGAAGCCACCAAAGCAAAAATTCATATACATGTTTTCTTTTTTTTTCTTTCCTTAATATATATAAAAAAGTGTAGGGAGTCAGTATCCCCTCCGAGAATGAAATATTTTGGGAAATATTAAAAGATAAGGATAGAATATTTCCCCTGAAGGAGAAATAGAGAAAAAAAATCTTAAGGGAGGCAGAAACCAGCTCCAGTCTCCCTGCCCCAAGCAGAAACCAGCTTTTAGAAATGCAGATTTGGTAATCCATTCAGGGAGACTAGGGGCTGGAAGGCTGGATCTGAGGGATTAGAAAAAGACTCCTAAAATTTACATTCCCGACCCAAATTCTAAGACAGGACGTGATGCTTAGGACATAATAGTATTAACCCACCATCATTAGAATACCAAAAGGGCACACTCAAGTGCACTTCAAATACAAAGCCCAAAGAAGGTATAAAAACCCACCCACTCTCAACTCCATTTGGTCAGCTGTCCCAGAAGTGCATACTGTTGCAGGTTCTGCTCATCAATAAACAGGAACATTCTTTCTTAAGCAGCCTCCATTTTTATGTCCAGCGTCTTAGTCTCTATTTTATTTACTCCCAGCTTGGAACTGGACCTGATTTTTCTTTCAACAAAAGGAAGGGAAAAGAAGAAATTGGGAAAGGATAAATTTCTTTTATACAAATAAAAAACATATTCCTGTTGTGTTGCACAATTAAATTAAAAATGCACAAGAGCCGAAACCTATAGATTAGTATATGCAATCTTCCAAGCAATAAACTGCTTTTCAAATATGGAAAGAAAGATAAATTATTTGGAGCCCTTTATAAACTAATGGAGACTAAACATCTTTTTACTATTGTACTAGAATGAGCATAGAAAAAATGATATTTGTTTTTATTATCCTGCTTTAAATTTGAATAGTATATAATAAAAATATGACCATCTACAAAAGCAGTAATCTTTGAGAACAAAATTAAGAAGAGAACTACTGTATCCTTCGTCCAGAAGGAAGCCTGTAGAGCAGGGCTTTTCAACCAGTGGTACGGGTACCACCTGTGGTACATTGGCACCTGGCAGGTGGTACGCAACCATCCTAGAAAAGTGGTAGCGGGGGAGGGGAATGAGCTGAACCGGTGGCAGCACCGCACAAGCCTGAGCGAGAGATGGCTGGAGCTGCAAGGCTGTCAGGACTCAGCGGAAGCGCCAGGATCACCACTTCTTCAGGGCTGTCAGGGCTCAGTGGAAGCGTCAGGATCAGTGCCAGGCTCCAGCTGGAGCTCGGCACTGATCCTGGCACTTCTGCTGAGCCCTGAAGAAGCACCAATAAGCCGGAAAGCAGCACTGATCCTGGCGCTTCTGCTGAGCCCAGAAAAAGCACCAATCAGCTAGAATGTTGCAGCATCTCCAGGGTCTTTTGATTTACATTCAGATGCTTGGCAACTGATTCATATTTATGATACTCACAGTGTCCCAGACTCATGTGAAGTGACCAAAACCTGCTGCAGCCACCCAGCAGACGGGGGAATAAAAACCAAACATCCCCCACCCCACCTCCACTGCCAATCCTCAACAAAAATGCTCACAACAATGAAAACCTTGGACAGGAGGAAGAGCGCCGCCGGGTGGGCAGGCAGGTGTCTTGCTCGGCTGTGGCTTGGGGACCACCTTTTCAGTGCCACTGTAACTTTGAACAGTCACTAAGCAAACTATTGTAAGTCGAGGACTACCTGTACTTTATCACTTTTCTCCCTTTTTTTTTTTTTTTGGTCATCAGGTTTTTGATACCTTGCTAGGCGACCGGTGGTGCTCGGATATTGCCATATCCTAAAAGTGGGTGAAAAGGTTGAAAAGCCCTGCTGCAGAGTACTCAATTACATTATATAACATTAGATTGCATTCTGATTGCCACATCACCAACAATTTGCTAAATCCATCAACACCTTGTTAAAAAGTCATGTAAGATTCACAGTAGTCAGTAGATAAGTAATACTTATCACTGCACTATTAATTATTTCAAATCTACAGAAATATGGCATACAGTTACTAAAATGGCTTTGCATTGATATATAAGCCCTCTAATTCTATATTCAATACCTCTCTAAATACTTGGACTTCTAATTTACTATACTATTAATATTACATATACTTTAAAGGCTTTTTATTTTATAAAAAATATCTTAAATAATCTAATATACTATTCTTTATTCAGTAAATTACATCTCAATAAGACCATTGAACTGCTTTATGTTTTATTCATTGGGAAGGTTGAATTAATCATTTTGACCAATAGAGGGCTGTGTTTGATTACATAAACTGTCATGCTGCTTAATAAATGTGAAATAATAATAGTACATATAATTAAGGTCACCAACTTTTTTACAATGAGAAGGACACAAATAAATTGAAGAAAAAATATCATAAATAAAACATTTTATTCTTTGCAACAATACAGAATACACTATAATATGATAAATGCATAATAAAAACATTTGTAACAATAACATTTTATATTGTAATTATGCTTGCATACCTATTAATTATTATTTAAATGAGTATAAAAGAAGGACTTTCCTCCCTAAAGGAGGATGATTGGTCACCTTAATATAATATCTTTAGTTTTCACTTACTGTATAAGCTCATTTTCCTAGCCTTAAGGTTGTTCTATTTCTACTAAAGTTTGCAAATTTATCTTTTTTTATAAATCTGCATTACACTAAAAAGCAAACTGAATCAAAGCAAAATATAATCTTATATTTCAGGTGTTAACTCTAGCAAAACCTTCTAATACTTAGCTGGACTTTGCCTGTTTAACACATTTTTAACACATTTTAATGGTGTCTCCAATTAGGATCCCAATTAATCACTGGATGGAATTACACTTTCAGCTGCAACTTCCGCAATTTGTTGCCCAACAAGCAAATCTGTTGATTGGGGGGGGGGTGTCTTTATTTCAGAAAGGAGGACTTACTGTATTGTTTAGATGAAGTATTTCCTAGTTTTGATCAAGAGTAGTTCTTGATCAGATCAGATTGATAGAAGTCAGAACTAAGAAGTGTGATACCTACAGTGTGCCCATCCGTGTCCACGTAGTGATATGCCTGGGCATTAGCTGATTCTCTGCCACTCATTTAAGAAAATAAAGAAAATTGGTATAATATCAAATAAAGCACAAGCTTCTGGGCTCATTCCTGCCCCACTGCCAATATTTTTGAGCCCACATGGGCATAACAGACATTGTTTTGTTTTTTTTTTGTTTTTTTATTAATTTTTTTTATTAAATTTTTTAAAAACTTTTAACAATTATAACATAATAACATATTAACTCAACTGAAAACAAACAAATTACATATTAAGAAAACAATACAAATAGCTGCTCGGAACCCCCCTCCACAACACCCTCCAGCAACCCACTCCTCTTCTACTTTCGCTCCTCCTCCTCACCATCCGAAGCGCTAACTAAAATTCTCCCGAGCATCCTACAAAAATTATCTAATCCCTTAAACCCCCAACTACAGTTGAGAAACATAAACTAATATATATTATCTCCCTCCCCCTCCCCCCCAGGCTTCCCAGAATGAATACAGGGTAAAAACGCAAGAAACCCCACTAAACTACTATGTTAAACTATTTAACCATATATCAAATCTAATTCTCTCAACTGATATTTCTTTTGCATATAATCAATCCATTTCTTCCAGTCCATCAAAAATGTTTCATTTGAGTGGTTCTTCAGGTATGCCGAAATCTTAGCCATCTCAACAAGATGGGTAACTTTTAACGTCCATTCTTCAATAGATGGTATTTCAGATGACTTCCAATATTGTCCCACCAACAATCTTGCAGCTGTAGTCAAGTTCAAAATCAACTTAGTCTCTATGGTGGAACAGTCCTTTGTAATACCCAACAAAAACAACTGTGGTACAAACTCAATACGCTTTTTCAAAATATTTTGAAGAATCCACCATATTTTTATCCAAAAAGCCTTAATTTTTTTACAAGACCACCAAATGTGAAAATAAGTAGCGTCCATAGAATCACATCTCCAACATTTGGGTTGCAAATTTGGATACATAAACGATAATTTTTTTGGATCTAAGTGCCATCTGTAAAACATTTTGTAAAAATTTTCTCTTAAGTGCTGAGCTTGTGTAAATTTGACATTTTTCACCCATATTCTTTTCCAAGTTTCCATCATAATTGGGTGTCCAAAATTACCTTCCCACTTAATCATACAATCTTTAACTAATTCAGTTCCAGAATCAATTTCAATTAAAGCATCATATATTCTTTTAATATGCATCACTCTTTGATCTCTAATTTGTATAATTAATTTTTCATCCTTTAAAGAAAAACCCATCTTGACATCTTTTTGCCATCTGGCTTGAAGTTGTGCATGATAATACCAATTATGAGCTATACCTTCCTCCCTTAATCTGTCTAATGATTTCAGTTCTAGGCTATTCCCTTCTTTATTTAAGAGTTTATCATAGGGCACCACGTCTTGAATTTGTTGTATACCTACACTCTGTATTGCGTGCCTGGGAACTGTCCATAAAGGAATTTTACCGTTTAACTTATAATAATACTTTTTCCAGACACGCAACACAGAGTTTCTTATTATATGCTCTTTAAAACCCCTATCCAGTTTTTTATCATAAACTAAATACGCGTGGAACCCATACACTAACCCATATCCTTCTATATTTAATATTCTTTCATTTGTTAAATTAATCCAATCACTTATTGCCACTAGAACTGCTGCATAATAATATAATTTAAAATTAGGCACTTTCAAACCACCTCTCTCTCTTGTGTCTTGAATAATTTTAAGTTTAACCCTTGGTTTCTTGCCATCCCAAATAAATTTGTTTATACCTTTCTGCCATTCATCAAGATTTCCATCCTTTTTAAGTATTGGTAACATTTGAAATAAAAATAAAAATTTCGGCAATACATTCATTTTGATAGCGGCTATTCTGCCCAACATAGATAATTGTAATTTTTTCCAATTCTCCAATTCTTTTTGTACTTTACACCATAAGAGTTCATAATTATTCTTATATAATTTACCATTTGAAGCTTCTATATAAATTCCTAAATATTTAACTTTTTTAACTATCTCACATCCCGTTATTCTTTCCAAATCTTGTTTTAATTTATTATCAAAATTTTTAACCAACATCTTTGTCTTGGATAAATTTAATTTGAAACCTGAAACTTTTCCATAATTTCGAATAATTTCCATCAAACTCTGAGCCGATTGTATTGGCTGAGTTAGTGTCACAAGTAAATCATCTGCAAAGGCACATAATCTATAATCATGTTGTCTAATTTGTACCCCCTTTAATTCCTCTGATGCTCTAATCCTGTTCAATAATACCTCTAAAGTTAAAACAAACAATAAAGGGGATAGGGGACAACCCTGCCTAGTACCCTTCTCTATATTAAATGAATCTGTTAATTGTCCATTCACTATAATCTGTCCTGTTTGTTTCTGATATATAGCTGATATAGAGTTAATAAACTGGTCCCCCATTCCCATCCTTACCACAAGCCTTTGCAGAAATGTCCAATTCAATCTATCAAAAGCTTTTTCTGCATCTAAAAACATTAAAACAGCCGATACTTGGATATGTTTATCCAAATATTCCAATATATTAACAAGTTGTCTAACATTGGTTTTCATCTGTCTCCCTTGTAAAAAGCCAGTTTGATCCGGGTGAATCCTCTGTGTCAAAACTGTCATTAGTCTATTAGCCAAGATTTTTGCAAAAATCTTGTAATCCGTATTTAACAAGGAGATAGGTCTAAAATTTTCTACTTGAACATTATCTTTGCCCTCTTTAGGAATCAAGCATACATTAGCCGTTTTCCAAGAGGGTGGAACCCGACCACCCTCTTGTATATTCACAAATAACTCCCTCAAATGTTCCACCATTTCCTCCTGTAAACACTTATAATAAATCGTGGTAAAACCATCAGTTCCTGGAGATTTTCCCAATTTCAATTGTTTAATTGCATCAATAATTTCTTCTGACTTAATCAAAGCATTTAATCTATCTCTTTGTTCCAAAGTAATTTCCAAAACATTTTGATTTTGTAAAAAGGCATCTATCTCTTTCTCTTGAACTTTTTCTTCAGCATACAATTTGGTGTAGAACTCTAGAAAAGCCTTCTTAATAGTTTCTTGATGAAATACTTCTTGCCCCTTATATTCTACCTTCTCAATTAAACGGGATTTTTGTTTTTTCCTTAATGTATAAGCCAACCATCTGCCAGGTTTATTAGCATTAAAAAAGGTATTATGTTTAGCATATTGTATATTCCTGGCAACCTGGTCGGTCATCAAAATATCAAATTGTTTCCGTAAAACCTTAATCCCTTCTTTAATATTACTATCATCTGGCTTATCTATTAATAATAACTCTTTCTTTCTTATTTCCGCTTCTAGAACTCGCCTCTTTTCCTCTTGTTTACGTCTATGCCTAACATTCAATTCAATTAATATTCCACGCATGTGGGCCTTACTAGAGTCCCACACCATTTCTATTGGTAAGCCTACATTCTTATTTAACCTAAAAAATTCCTTGATAGCCTTTTTACATTCTTGCACATACATTTCATATTTAAACAAATTTTCATTAAGTCTCCAGGATCTGCTTAAAAATTGGCCAGTCCTTAATTCCATCATAACTGGATTGTGGTCAGACAATACATTAGGTAAGATTTTAACTTTCTTTAAACTTAACATAAAATCACTAGTAGTTAAAATAAAATCAATTCTAGAAAATGATTGATGTCTGTCAGAGAAAAAAGTAAACTCTTGATCCCTACCATGTCTTTCTCTCCAAATATCTAACAAATTAAAATCATCTTTAATATCAAAAAAAGATTTAGGTAAAATTGAGCGCGATTGAGAAACTAGTGAAATCTTTTTCTTGTCCAAACCAGCATCAAGGATTCCATTCCAATCTCCCATTAAAATACAAGATCTATAATCCAACTCTAATAACTTTTTGTGTAATGATTTATAAAATATACCTTGTTTTTGGTTTGGAGCGTATATACCCATCAAAAGAACTTTCTTCCCGTCCAGTAGAATTTCTATAGCTAAAAATCTACCTTGATTATCTGCTTCTATTAATTTAGCTTTTATATTATTTTTAACATAAATAACAATTCCATTTTTTTTAACTAAAGATGATGCCACGAAATGTGTACCCAGCTTATTATTAATCAAATATTTCTGGTCCAAAGATCTAATATGAGTTTCTTGTAGACAGATTACATCATTTTTACATTGCTTCAAATAATGAAATATCTTCTTCCTTTTTTGTGGAGAATTTAAACCATTAACATTCCATGTCAAATATTTATTTGACATGAGCTTTACGTGAAAGCTTCTGCAAAGACCATTCCACTTCTTCCTGCCTCTTAGGTCTTGCTCCCATGGCTTCCATAGATGTCAGATCAGTTTGCTTGGTTTGAATTGGTTGTATTTTTTCTCTTTGTTCAATAGCCTTAGTAGGTTCACGTACACGCCTTGGATCTTTAGGCTTGTCTACTGCCAAAGGTTGGAAAATATCAATTGACTGCACTGGTTGTTCAACTGCTTTATCCATAAGAACCGATGAAATTAGTCGAGGTTGTTGAAGTTCCGAAGATTGCAATAATTCTAGATCTTTAACCAAGGTTGCCCTCTTAGGTTTTGGGGAAGTAGATCTATCAACCATCAATATATTCTCAAAAAAAACCTTCGCTTTAGCTACAGTAAACAAATGGTATCTGTTATTTTTAAAAAGTAAAGAAAGTCCAGTTGGTACCTCCCATCTATATTGTATTTCTCTTCTTTTAAGCTCCTCCGTCAAAAAAGCATAATCTTTCCTTGATCTCAACATTTTAGGAGGTATCTCTTTCAAAACCTGTACTTCTTGACCAGCAACACTCAGTTGTTTATTATAAGCTATAGAAAGAACCCAATTTCTATATTTTCTTGTATTAAAGTATATCACAATGTCTCTAGGCAAATTCCTTTGTGCAGCAATACGTGAGTTCATTCTAAACAATCGTTCAATCTGCCAGGCCACATTCTCAACTGAGTCATCCAAAAATTTTGCTAAAGCTTCAGAAAATTTTTTTCTTAAATCCTCTTGATTCTCATTTGATACATCTCTAAATCCCCTAATTCTAACCGCAAACTGCATCTGATGATATTGTGTCAAAGTAGCCTGATCTTGTACATCACTTCTAATTTCTTCTAATTTTTCTTCAAAATGTTGCTCAACATTTTCTAATTTTTCTTCAACAGCAATAGTATAGTCCCAAACACCTTTAATAGCGTCTACAATATCTTCTCTCATCTCCTGATTAGAAGCTTCTATCATAGCTTTAAAGTCTTTTTTCTGCTCTGCCATCTTTTCCTCTATTTTCACATCAAATTTATCTTCCATTTTGTCAAACCTATCATTAAATAAGGATATTACATCTGTTAAAGCAGACTGTAAGTCTTTCACTGTAAGCGTTTGTGAGACAGACTGTGCAGGCTCTTGAGATTCTAAAGGAGCAGACTGTGATTTAACAAGCTGTCCTGGAGAGGGCATAGCCGCCTTAGCAGCTGTCTTTTGTCTTGTAGTCATAATTGAAGAAGAGAAAGGAAAACTAAAAAAAAAAAAATTGCCACTTCCGCCCTTCTCAATTTCTTTTAAAATCCAGTTATATTATAGTTTAATAAATAAATCAATATATGAATCAAGTCCAAATAGTCTCTCAAACATCTCTTCAAAAGAAAAAGAAAAAGTTCAGTTTCATTTTCTCAGCGGAGTAAACACTTTCGTTTTTCACTTTCACTCAGTAGAAAGAGCAAACGCCATCTTAAAAGGGTTATGTTGATTCAGAAAAATTTATAGATACAAAGGCAGAAACAAAGTAACAAAATACTTGCGATACTCAAAAGACTCCTGTATCCATTCCGTCTGTATAAAATCCTTATTATTCTCCTTTAAAAGCAGAGGCGGTCGCGACGTCTAATTCTGTCAGCCGACAGAAGCGTCTCTGAGCAGGAGCGTTTCAAGTGCCTGGGGAGCACACCTTCTCTGCCCCTGAAAATTTTTTCCAGGGGTCTTAGAAGGGCTCAACCCGGCTCTTGATGCTCTACTCCCCTTCTTTGCCCGAAGGGGAGTTTTTTCACCGCAACAAACAGCTGATGAGCGCTGTTGTTGGCGGCTTTACTAACTCAGAGAACGGAGCCTCACGTTAGAGACTCCAGCGACGCCGGCGGAGCCACCGGAAGCCGGCATAATAGACATTGTTATCTACATGGAGGGAAGTGTGTAGTGGGGTGCCTCAGGGCTCTGTTCTGGTCCCAGTGCTCTTCAACATCATCAACGATTAGGACGAGGGGATATATGGGTAAATCATCAAATTTGCAGACGACACCAAGCTGGCAGGAATAGCCAACACTCCAGAAGACAGGCTTAGGATACAGGAGGATCTGGACAGACTTGAACACTGGGCACTATCTAACAAAATGAAATTCAATGGTGAAAAAAGTAAGGTTCTGCATTTAGGCAAGAAAAACCAAATGTACAGTTATAGTATATGGGGTACCCTGCTCAATAGTAGTAACTATGAGAGGGACCTCGGAATCCTAGTGGACAATCACTTAAATATGAGCCAGCAGCGTGCTGCAGCTGCCAAAAAAACCAACACAGTGCTGGGCTGAATTAACAGAGGGATAGAATCACGATCACGTGAAGTATTAATACCACTTTACAATGCTTTGGTAAGGCCACACTTGGAATACTGCATCCACTTTTGGTCGCCATGATGTAAAAAAGATGTCAAGACTCTAGAAAGAGTACAGAGAAGAGCAAAAAAGATGATTAGGGAACTGGAGGCCAAAGCATATAAGGAAAGGCTGCTGGAATTGGGTATGTCTAGTTTAATGAAGAGAAGGACGAGGGGGGACATGATAGCAATGCTCCAATATCTCAGGGGCTGCCACAAAGAAGAGGGAGTCAAGCTATTTTCTAAAGCACCTGAGGGCAGGACAAGAAGCAACGGATGGAAACTAATCAAGGAGAGAAGCAACCTAGAACTAAGGAGAAACCTCCTGACAGTTAGAACAATTAACCAGTGGAATAACCTGCCTCTAGAAGCTGTGAATGCTCCAACACTGGAAGTTTTTAAGAAGAGACTGGACAGCCATTTGTCTGAAATGGTATAGGGTTTCCTGCCTGAGCAGGGGGTTAGACTAGATGACCTCCAAGGTCCCTTCCAACTTTATTATTATTATTATTGTTGTTGTTGTTGTTGTTGTTGTTGTTGTTACAAGCTAAAATATGAATAGTTATAGAGTTTAGTCACTCTCTAGAAAATAAAGACAAGAAAGGTGGCTACAGTGGTTGGCCTGCTAATAAATAGATACATTTCATAACTAGCCACTGCAGTTTTTGGTACCATTTTTGTGAACAAGTGTCCCTTGTTTCATGGTAGCCACATTCACATTTAGTAACCAGTGAGCTTCCCCAAAACAAGATGATTGTTGTGACAGTTTGCCTTCAGAAATCGTGGGTGCTCCATCACTGGAGGTTTTTAAGAAGAGACTAGACAATCACCTGTCTGAGATGGTATATGTTCTCCTGCTTGAGCAGGGGGTTGGACTAGAAGACCTCCAACGTCCCTTCCAGCTCTATTCTATTCTATTCTATTCTATTCTATTCTATTCTATTCTATTCTATTCTATTCTATTCTATTCTATTCTATTCTATTCTATTCTATTCTATTCTATTCTATTCTATTCTATTCTATTCTATTTCTTGTGGAAATAAGCCTGTGGTAAATCAGTTCAGTGGCCTCATGAAAAATGATAAGACAATAAGTTTTGGGAATCTCAGGAATAGCTGCACTAGAAAGCAGACAAGCTCTGGGAGCTGAAAGAATATTTTGAGTCCACCAGAACAAAAGCTATTGTTTAAGATATCCTTACAAAGCTGTCCTTGTACAATGATCAGCAGCCAGAAACTATACTGAGTAAAGTTATAAAGAGCCTATGCTACACTGTGATTGGTTCCAGCTAATCTATTGCTACCCATCTCCCATGAAAAGCACTTGGTTGCTAGAAATCTCTCGTGAATAGCTTTAGTTAAATTTACCAAACCCAAGTGAGCTGCCCATCCAGCTCTCTATTCATTACTTCAATTAACAATCAGACGCCTGAAAAATACCCCAATCTGCTTCTTGAGAAGGTGTGCAGAAAATCGATGAGCCAAGCCAATTAGCATCCCATTTGTGACCATCTAGGGAATTTAATTGGAGCCACTTGCTTGATCGAAGGTCCAATAACATTGTTGTTTAGTTAGGGAGAATGTAATGTTTGGTAAATGAATAGAGTCCCTTAAGGGCCATATGCTAGTGGCATTTCCAGGCCAGAAGGGGCAATAAGGCAAGCGTGCTTTGTTGTGTACACATGGCTTCTTGTATTCTTGGGATGGAGCTACAGCAGCTGGACACAACCAGGACAAGCCTACGCCACCCGGGGTGGGCGTTATAGCTTCCCCACTAAATTGTTGCACACATGAACAGGCACATTGTCTACTTTTAAAAAGGCATTTCAACTGCCCATTACCAGGGAGCTGCCAGACAACAAAAAGGATGTTGCCTCAGTTTGTGGACAACCTGTCTTCAGAACATATTGTTTGAGGGTAATTAATTTGCAAATTGCCTGCTTGCAAATCCATGCCTGAATTAGTTACTTTTCTCCTCCCAAAGCATGCTTGCAATTTCTATTACATTTTTAAAAAAATCACAGGAAGTCCCATGAATTTAAGCTACCAGATCTGGGCTGCAAAAATCCAAATGACTATTAAATAGCATCAAATTGTTGGAGTTTACTGTATCTGTTCACTGACTTTTACTAGTTATCTGAATTTTTATAGCTTAAATCAGTGGAATGACTTGCCTCCAGAAGCTGTGGGTGCTCCAACACTGGAGGTTTTTAAAGAAGATATTGGACAACCATTTGTTTGAAATGGTATAGGTTTTTCTGCTTGAGAAGGAGTAGAAGACCTCCAAGGTCTCTTTCAACAATGTTATTCTATTATCTGTTATTTGAAATCTGGTAGCCTGACATGACTACATGAGTAGTGCGATCTCATAAGGAGCAATTGTTTCTGCCTTGACAAACGGAAAAATAACTGGCTTTCAGAATGATGAAAGGTGACCTGTATTGTACCTAAAACTTTTACTTTAGGCTAGAGAGAGCTAATATGTTTTAAGACATCTGAAGAGGATTGATTGGCTTAGCACTACTTCTTTTTTGCCTAAACTACAATTGTTTCTGGTCTGCAATCTTCTAAAAACTAAACTAAATTAAATTATTATTAAATAATATGACCGGCCAACAGCTGAATGAGTATTCAGACCATATGCAATGGTGTTTTTATCACAGGCATTCCACTTTTAAAAATTAAACTCTTCACTTTGAAAAATATTGGCTTCATTTTGAACCTCTTAGAAGTCAGCAGTCTGATTTAGACCCAAAGTATAAAATATTGGTTCTGCCAATTATGAACTCATTTCAATAAAGATCAAATCGTGGTCATATATTCTTGTTTTACATTCACATTGAATTTGAAAACTGCAGGTTTTTTTAAACATGAAGCATAACAGGAAAGCTTGGTTTATTAAAAATAAACAATGGAAGTTTCAGATAACTTGATTTGGAAAATTTCGTAGTAATTTTAACTATTCTTATCTAATATCTACTAACACAGTACAATATTCCAAAAAATAAAACTGAAGGACTAAAGCAAATGTAAATTTCCAAACATATGGTATTTCTTTCCTTTCTTCAGTTATAGCTTCCCACTGAGTCTGTAGGCACTTCTCGAGTAGTGGGGTGAGGTTTGCATTAGCTTGGCAGCATCTCCATACCTGTGATCCTATGAGGCTAAGTAGTGATGGGAAAGTAAGTTGATTTCGTTCTGGTTCAGCTGCAGGTCAATTAAATAGCAGACATGAGGGTGTGGTTTTTTTGTTTTTTGAAATATTGATATCCATGTAAACATCTCTACATATGCAGGAACATAATTTGGAATAATGACTTGGATGTGGAAGTGAAACTGCCTTTCCCTTTTGCATGAAGTTAGAGAATGTTTATTAGTCCACCACTCTAAGATGGTGCAATGACTGAAAGCTATCTCTTCTTGTTCTCAGTGCTTAAAAGCTAAGTTAAAGTTAAGACATTTAGGGATCATCTTCATGCTGGTTTTGAGGAAGGTGACGTAGAAGTAGCTCTGTGATATGTCCTGGGATTCTGTTCCTGTGCTTTCAGCAGAAAAAGATTTTCTGTTTCTTGGCGGCTTTCAAAAATTGTCTTCTTTATGTGGCTCACTGGGGTAGGGAGATCTTTACTTTCATTTCCTTCCATGCTAATTGAGATTGGTGTTTCCTCCTTATTGATAGCTGTTTCTGATGGCTGATTAGCCTGGCAACAGGAAAGAGTAGATAGGGCTCTGTTGGTCATTCTTTGTTACATGGACCCAGTGGGAAGGGTGCCCACCAACATGTCTACCACTGAACCACCACATCACTCAATCATTGCAATACAAAATCTCCAGAAGTGTTTCAGCTGCAACTGCTGGATTTCCCCAATTCTGGAGGACATGTTGCAGAAGGCAGATACAATGTTCGCAATCTCAGTTTCATCACTCTGTAATTTTAATGGTATGTGGGAATAATCTTGAGAGATAAGAGGGAGAGTTACAAATGGCACATCTGTATGTAAAAGATGTCTCAACCCACAAATTGAGGATGGCATAGAAAATGTTGCAGGAAGGACCCTCCCTAGTTTTCTGAAGTGTAAAAGGAAAAAAAAATATTTTCAGTCTTGCAAGATTCTGCTAATGTAACTCGCAATAAGGATAGAGCTAATACTCCTGGTTGCACTTCTGGTCTGGACTACTTTACAGGGCTGGCAGTAATCTAATTAGTGGGCTAACTACTAACTATTGTGAAGCAGGGTTCTCACCTAATAGTTTTTGAGATGCTTCAGTGGAAAATAGATAATATGAATTGATCACATAATATGATTGATGGAATCACATCAAGCATGCTGATAAAGCTGGCATTTGGCTTTATTTATTTTAATTTTTTTGGGATGGGATAATTTTTTATTTTTTTTAAAAATCTAATTGCAGTTTTTGTGGATTTCTTCCTCAGTATGGTGAGCTTGCATTCACTGCCCGTTGGTTTCCAAGTACAATTTAAGTTGCTATTTTAACTTATAAAGCCCCTTATAGCTTGGTTCCAGATATTTCTAGGACCATGTAGTACCACCCAATCAGATCAAACTGAGAGAAAATATTGATTCCACATTTTTAAAAGAAGTTTGAGATATTGAAGCAAGAAATCAATTACGGTGTGGAACAGCCCTGAGAGATTCCCGGTAGGTCAGGCCTCTCCTTGTCCATATTTTGGAAGCTTCTAAAGACAGCGCTATTTTAAAGCACCTTCATCTAATTTTACCATGCCATGTCTAACTTGTTTATTGCTTGTATTCTTATATTTGGTTGGTGGTTTTATTATTGTTTTTCAGAAGTTTGTAACCTGAATATTTTACTTGTTTTTTATAGTCTATGTAAACCATCAAGTCTCTTGGATTATGAAAAATAGATGATAGATGATGGATAGATAGAATAAAAATTCATCATATGCTGTAGTTTAAAGGCAATTTTGGGACTGGAAAAAAAGGGGAGGAGTATTTGGGGGTTACAGGTTACCCACCCCAGCTGTGATGTGTATTAACTATCTAATTTGTAAAACAAATGCTTTTCATCAAACAAGTATTATTCAGACTGAACTGTGAGACAAATTCATCAAAGAGCCTTATTAATGAAATGTGGACAATAGAATAACCGATTAAGAAACAGCAACTGTTGGCTGATTACATTGCAGTTGTTTTGACCTTCCCAGATCTGTCCATTCTACAATAGCTTTGTATCTTTATTCTGTATCATTAACACTTTTAATAGTTAAAAAGAAAGACTGTTTTCTTGACAAATTCTCAGGGATTATTGCAGCTAAGAAATAAATGTACGTTTTAAAGTTTGCACTGGGTTATACTAGAAGAGTATTCAGAGTAAAACCAATAATGATTTTAAACCAAATAAGAGGATTGGGCTCTTCAAAACTGATTAAGAAAACATGTTTTAAGAAATATGTTCATATATTAAAATGTAGTAACTTTAAAGGTAAATAACAGTGGTATAGATATACATTATAGCTTACATTTTTGCTATAAATCTGAAGAATTCTTCTATATCTGATAATTCTGCATTCACGCTGTCATACAGCTCTTGAGAATCACCACCTTAATTTGACAGTCAGGAAAAATAATTTAACTGGATTTAATGAAAGCATGTAGCCTTACAAATAGCTTAGAGACATTCTAGAAAAGAAAGAGGGGAGCATTGTTTAACTTGTCTCTATCTGCTTTAATACATAAAATGTCACAATTTCCTCAACTGAAGCTCTGGATCTAACTGCTAATCTTTGATGATTATTTATTACTGCATTATTTTATGAAGATTAATTCTATGGCTACAGAAAATCAGGTGGAGTTCACCAGACCAACCAATGCTCTTGATCTAATCTTCTTTAAAATTGTCAGGGCATTATTAGATATAATGTAATCTTTCCAGATTAATACCAGCGCACTTGAAGATATTACTCTTCTCAAAGAGAATTCAGATGCTTTAAAAATTACAAATGGTAATTCTTTTCAGTTAAAGTAACAAAATACTTTATGAAAGCAGACTGAATTTCAGCAATATACTGTTGCTTCCAAGGAAAGGCTGATAAAGGCTGGGTGGGCAAAAAGGACACACATGGCTGCTACCTCATTTTACTGGGTCCAGAGTATCACACTCAATTAAAAATTCTGTCTTTGATAATTAAGGCAGAAATAGGACTCAGAGGAATTCAATAAGGTATGACTATGACTTTGCTCCAGATATGTTAGAATACAGATTTTGGAACTCCAGTCAGCATGTACATTGAGAATTTTGGGCTGTAATCTTAAAACATATGAACAATATCAGGTTGGAGAAGTCTGCTCTAAGCAGAATAGGAGTAACATTCCCCATGATCTTTCAGTCTCTATTTGATTATGTCTCTGGAACTATGATTCTGAGCCACTATTTTTATAGACAATTAAATATGTCTGTGTATTACAGGTAGTCCTCAATTTATGCCCAGTCAGTAATTATTCAAAGTTATGACAGACCTCCCCAGAGCTATTTATGTCTCACTTTTGAAGTTACTATGACCCCACTCCCTGTGGTCACCTGATCACATTTTGGTGCATGGCAACTAGCTGCAATGTCCCACACTCACTGGACCACAATTTTTGATGCTTTTTGCCAGTTTTAAAGTGTTTACTTCCATTTTCCAACAAAAAAAATGCATTGGAAGAATGGATTTGCTTAACAACTGTCATTTGCTTAACAAACATGTTTTTCACTTAACAACTGCAACAAAAAATGTTGGAAACTTGGGTTTAGTCATGTGATGCCTTGACTGACAACCACAATGACTTACAACATAATTCCAAGCTCAATTACAGTTGTAAGTTGATGGCCAATTTTGGTCACCACATTCCAAACAAGATGTTGAGACTTTGGAAAAAGTGCAGAAAAGAGCAACTAAGATGATTAAAGGCCTGGAGACTAAAACATATGAAGAATGGTTGCAGGATTTGGGTTTGGCCAGTCTAGAGAAAAGAAGGACTAGGGGGGACATGATAGCTGTATTCCAGTATTTGAGAGGCTGCCACAAGGAGGAGGGGGTCAATTTATTTTCCAAAGGACCAGAAAGCAAGACAAGAAACAATGAGTGGGAACTAATCAATGAGAGAAGCAAGCTAGAATTAAGGAGAAACTTCCTAACAGTGAGGACAATTAACCAGTGGAACAGCTTGCCTTTAGACACTGTGGGTGCTTCATCATTGGATGTTTTTAAGAGGAGACTGGACAGCCACTTGTCTGAAATAGCATAGGATCTCCTGCTAGAGCAGGGGGCTGGACTAGAAGATCTCCAAGGTCCTTTCCAGCTCTATTCTGATTCTCATTCTGAAACCTCTTTTGAGTCAATCTAAATTTGTGACTCTGTGGACAATTGTGTATAGTCTTCTTGGCAATTGTTTAGAAGTGGTTTGTGTTGAATTATTCTGGGATTTTTAAAATTTCTCAATCTATTTTACTATTCTTGGATTTCCTGGTGATCTCCCATGCGGATTATTAACAAGGCCTTCTTATTCATTCATGACCAGTTAAGGGAGACTAGATAATGCTACCTAATGGGACACTTAACCACTTTTAACTTGTTATGTGAACTTAGCAGTTCTATGGGCCGTTCTTATTTCTCATGGCTGATGAAGACAGAGACTTCACTTTTCAAGTGATAATAGCTATAATTGGAAAGTTATGTATCAGTAAATAAAATTCACTCAGCCAGGTAGGTACTTTAAAAATATTTAGAAAGGTTATCTGAGCAATGATCATAAAAAGAATAACTAATTAAAATAGATAAATTGAAAAGAGATCAAGGGGAGATTATTATTTTGGGGTGAGAGGCACTAGTCTCTCTGAGTCTCAAAGTTTATCAAACACAGTGCATCCCTTGAAAATGTAACATTTGTTTTCTCTCTTAAGATTTCTTCTTTGGATAGTCTGAAAAATAGATGTACTTTAAATTCTAACTTTTAATTTCTGTTATTGCCTTTTTTTAAAAGGGTTTGGGGAGGCAGAATAATTTCTCCAAAGGGTTAAACCGTTTATTTAAATAGGTTTGTTTATTATGTTGTAGTGCTTTGCTTGTTCTGCGAATTAATAAAAGATAAGCTAAAAGTTCATTTATAAGAGTATTAAAGGATAATTATGATGGAGTAAATGCAGAGGGTCAAAAAGCATTATCATGAATAGCTACATAATAGGAAACTAGCTAAAATATAACCAGTACTGTATAGTAGCACCAGTACCAAACTTTGCATTCCATCAAATGGGCATGGACCCTTCCTCTGACAGCATTTTAATTAAAAAGTGAGATATCTGAAATTATCTGTTCATCCATAAAGGTAACTCAGCCTCAGCAACTTAAATTAAAGCTGAAGGCAGGATTGTAAATATGTGACCCCTTAATATCAACAAAATAATAAAAAAGATTTGGGTAGGAAATCTGTTTCAATCAGATTAGAAGAAAAGTGGGTAAAGCTGATTACAAGCCCACTAAACATAGTATTTAAGCAGTATTTGTTGAGGAACAATAGCATTAATTCTACTTTAACAAGTATCAATAATGGGAACGAGTTATTAATGTGTAAATTTAGGTGTAGGGAAAGTGGAAGTGAATGGATCATATTCTTTCAACGTGATCTATTAGATGGATAAACTTTACTCAGGATTACAGTTGAGTGGATGGGGATGGAAAGCTAGACCACTGGCACTATTTAATATCTGTACCTTTAATTTTTTAAAAGTAGGCAATAATGTGTCTACGAACTCGCTAACTTGGGCCTTTTACATTTGTATTCCAGCATCCATAATCCTCAGCTACTGTAATGACTGAAAGTTTGCAAAATTGTACAATCCAGTGCATCTGTCAGGCACTATCTTGAAGAAAACTGCAATACAATGCTGCTTTTTAGAATAGAATAGAATAGAATAGAATAGAATAGAATAGAATAGAATAGAATAGAATAGAATAGAATAGAATAGAGCTGGAAGGGACCTTGGAGGTCTTCTAGTCCAGTCCCCTGCTCCAGCAGGAGAATCTATTCCATTTCAGACAGGTGATTCTTAAAAACATCCAGTTATGGAGCACCCACGATTTCTGGTAGCAAGCTATTCCATTGGTTAATTGTCCTCACTGTTAGGAACTTTCTCCTTAATTCCAGGTTGATCAGTTTCCAACCATTGTTTCTTGTCTTGCCCTCTGATGCTTTGGAGAATAGTTTGATGACCTCTTCTTTGTGGCAGCCCCTCAAATATTGGAATACTGCTATCATGTCGCCTAGGGTGGGATTCAAGTATGTGAACAGCCAGTTCTCTGTGTGAAGCAAAGTTTTACATTTATTTATTTATTTTATTTTATTTTATTTGGGTTTGTATGCCGCTCCTCTCCAGGAAGAAAAATCAAGAAAAATCAAAGGTACAGATTAGGTGAGACCTGGCTCAAAAATAGTAACTGTGAGAGGGACCTTGGTGTCCTAGAGGACAATCACTTGACTATGAGCCAGCAGTGTGTGATAGCAGCCAAAAAACCTAATACAATCCTTAGTTGTTTAAACAGAGGCATAGAATCAAGATCATGCAAAGTATTACTGTTTTATAAAACCCTATTAAGACCACACCTGGAATACTGCAACCAATTTTGGTCACCATACCACAAAAAAGATGTTGAGACCTTGGAAAAAGTTCAGAGAAGAGCAACTAAAATGATCAAAGGCCTGGAGACTAAAACATATGAAGAACGGCTGCAGGACTTGGGTTTGGCTAGTCTAAAGAAAAGAAGAAACACAGGCGACATCAGTGGTGGGATTCAGTTGGTTCGCACCACTTCGGCAGAACCAGTAGCTAATTTTTAGTTGCCCAGGCCCAGAATGGACTTCCGGAAGCGGCATTTTCTCCACATTAAAATTCATTTTGTTTAATATCCACATTAAAATTCATTTTGTTTAATATCTGTACCTTTAATTTTTTAAAAGTAGGCAATAATGTATCCAGATCTTTTTGGATCCTGAGCTGGTCTTCTGAGGTGTTAACTATTCCTGCCAGTTTAGTGTCATCTGCAAATTTGATGAGTTCCCCTTCTATTTCCTCATCTAATTGATTAATGAAGATATTGAAGAGTACTGGGCCTAAGATGGAGCCTTGTGGTACCCCACTGCTTACTTTTCTCCATGTGGATATAGTACCATTGAAGACTACTTGCTGAGTACGGTTTGTCAGCCAGCTGCAGATCCATATGATGGTGGTGTTATCTATCCCAACTTTTTCTAGCTTACTAAGCAGCAAGTTGTGGTCTACTTTGTCAAATGCCTTACTGAAATTTAAGTATACTATGCCCACAGCATTTCGCTGGTCTACTAATTTAGTCATTTTATCAAAGAATGAAATAAGATTGGTTTGACATGATCTCTTTTTTACAAACCCGTGCTGGCTAGTGGTTATAACTTTGCTTCTAGTTGTTTGCAGATCTGTTTTTTGATTATCTTTTCCAGGATCTTCCCAAGTATTGATGTTAGACTAATTGGTCTATAGTTTCCTGGGTCTGTTTTTTCCCCCTTTCTTGAAGATGGGGACCACATCAGCCCTTTTCCAATCATCAGGTACTTTTGAAAGATATGGTGCAATGGTTCTGAGATAACATCTGCCAGTTCCTTCAGAACTCTGGGATGTAATCTGTCGGATCCTGGTGATTTTACTCCTGGAGAGATATGAAGTAGACAAACACTATTATTTTGTGATGGGAGATGGCAATAAACAAAGAATGTATATAAGCAAAATGAAATATTTTGATAAGTTTGGAAGAATTCAACAAATATGGATATTTTACAAGCAACAGTGTGAGGCATTGGGCCCAGGATGTTAATGGAGTTCGTTTATGTATCCATGTGCATGTGTGTGTGAGAGAGGGAGAGATGGTTATGCTGTAGGAGGCTTTTATTCTCAGGTTGTTGGAGAGATTTTTAGGGTGCCTCAAGTTTTCCCCCAGCCCTCGATCACATAGGGTTGAGTACAGAGCAGAACAGTGGAGCTCTGGGCGGCTTCCTGCATAGCAGTGATGTTCCCACCCTTGATTGTCTGCATCTAGTGCAGGCTTCATTTAAAAATTATTACTGCCCAGTAGTTCTCCATTGGAACAACCACTCTGCTTGCCAGAACTCTACATTTGTCTTTTGAACCTGTTGCCTGTAGAAACTTTGCTTCCTGGAACCCACGGAGGCCGATAACCCCTATTTCGATTTTCCGACTTCTAGATTGTGACCTGACTGTGCTTCTGGACTGGAACTGTTTGCATCTAAGAACTTGCAGACTTTGCACACATGCCCTCTTGCTGCCGCCTATATTTATTAAATTCTATGTAAAGGATCCTTGCATACATATTTTTCAATCTGTATGTATGTGCCCTAGGACAGGAAACTGTTTAAACTTGGGTTAGTTTGCATGACACAGGAGAAATTAACTGACCAGAGAGGGACAATTAGTTTAACACTAGAAGGAGCAGGTCTGCCCGGAGCTGAATTTAAATATCTCTAACTAAGGCTGGAACTAGTTAGCTGAGACTCGGACCTTGCATAACATGCTTACGGACATACCCCATGGCCCAGTTCAGTATATTATACAAAAAGAATCCATGTAAGGATTCTATATGTCTATTTTTAATAATTTATAAAATGCAAGATAAAAATGAATGCAAATTAATAAAAGCAAAAAAATAAAAAAATAAGTGCAAAGAAAAAAAGGAAAAAATATATTAAAAAATGACTTCCTCCTTCAAGACAAATACAATTTCAGTCATTTATTACTTTCTCTGACATTTCAACAAAATATCTTTTCTTCCTATCCTTATTTTTTATCTATAAACAAATCTTTAAAGCCTCTTCATTCAGACTTTATCAAGAAAATTCTATTAAGAGTTATCAGAAACAACACATATATTTTAACCTTAATCAAATAAACCCACTTTTTATTCTGTTTACTTTTAAGAATCTTGATCTCTCTTCAAACAGAGTCTTGCAAGCTGACATTTTATCCATTTATCTTTGTTTCCTCTGAGAAACTCCTGCACAAGTTTAACACATCTATTTAGTAAATTACCATAAGAAAGCTACCCAAGTCACCCCTCTTAGTTATTATTTGTATATCCCCTTTATTAGGACATCAGCTGGTTTCATTTGTAAATACAGTGTAATTTCCACATTGTAGCTTGACATTTTAAAATCTATTTTCTGATCCACATTTAAAACAGCTTCAGTCTCTATTTTATCCTGTAAAATCTGTTCCTCTTCCATAATTTCTTTTGAAACCATTTTTTATAATACTGGACATTCTTAAGAATAATTTCTGAATGCAGTGTTCCAAAAGATCTTTGAATAATGAATATTACCATTCAGTATTAATCTTTTCATTTAATTATAACCTTTAATTTTCCTAGTTCCCTCTAGTCCAGGGGTCCCCAACTCTCGGACCGCAGCCTGTTTAAAACTGGGCTGTACGAGTGATGAGTAAGCATTTGTGCACCTATGAAACTCAACCCACGCATGGGTGGAGGACACTTGAGTAGATGCCATTTGTGGAATGGAGTGGAGGGTGCTTGCGTGCGAAGCTCCATTCATGCAAATGGAGCTTCATAAGTGAACACTCTCCACTCGAGCAAGTGGAGTTTCATTCACAAGCAGAAGAGCCTTCGGCTCAAGTACCCTCTGCTCGCACCAATGGAGCTGTGTGCGTGCTCCTATCACTCACTCACCACCACCCCCGCATACTGGGCTGGGCCACCAAGGTGGAAAGGTTGGGGACAGCTGCTTTAGTCAACCTTCAAATCCCCTCTTAAGTTTGTTTAAAGCAACAACACTTTCCCATAGGAAAGTTTCTTACAGTTAGTTTCAACATCTTCAAATATGTTTAGATTTTAAACAACCCACAAGTCTATCTGGCCTCTTAATCTATAATTTTCCCAAATCAATGTTCTGGTAACCCTTTCACTCTTTGTTCTAAAATGTTATTTTAAGTCCTTAAACCTGCGGGAAACTTCTTTCACCAAGGATAGAAGGAAACTTACCTGGTGTAATGAAACTTGCCCTTTTGAAAATCCTTAACATCCAAATATCCATTAGCAAGCAATTTCCTAAACTGGATTAAGAAAGGAAGCATATGAAACCCAGTAGTAAGTTTCTAAAGGAGAACATCCAGTTTTAGATGTTTCCCTACTGCTAAAATAAAGAACTGAAAACAGAATGTTGACATAAGATACCCTGACAAATACATTTTTCAGCTGTGATTTGATAGAATACCATCATTTTGGAATACAATAAGACATTTTGATTGTTGAGTTTCCCATGTTTGCTTTATTATACAGTAAGCATCTGGCATTAGATAAAAAAAAATCAAGCTGTTACCTGGGAAGTGCAAAACTGTCATCAGATTATAAGATGCTCCTATTTTTCAAAGGTCTTCAAAACAGTTCTTTTTACTGGATTAGAAAGGTAAAAGAAGTAGTCATTATCTGGACTTAGCAAAGAGAATCAATGTGATTATTTGAAGCTGCCTTTCTTGCGAATATGTAAAAAACAAACTGTTGATGTCAGTTAGGGACAAAGACTAGAAAGGACACGAAGGATGAAATCTCCCACATAACAAAAGAAAACTGAGGGATCCTTGAATAATAAACATAGAGAGGCTCCAGCTTCACCCACCCAAGCACAATAAGAAAAACAGGAAGTATTTATTTAATTTAACAATTTAACCTTGTTTTAAATTAGTTTATTTGATTTATGAGAAAATCTTTTTTGCTTTACCATTCAAGGCTTCTATGACTGCCTTTCTAAACTAAACGTCAACAAATCGCCGGGTCCAGATGGCATCCACCCTAGAATTCTCAAGGAACTCAAGTGTGAAATTGCTGAACTTCTAGCTAAAATATATAATCTTTCTCTAAGATCAGGCACTGTACCGGAGGATTGGAGGGAAGCAAATATAACCCCGATCTTCAAGAAAGGATCCAGAGGTGATCCAGGAAACTATAGACCAGTCAGTCTAACCTCAGTTCCAGGCAAACTGATGGAAACCATTATTAAAGATAAAATTACAGGGCACATAGAAAAACAGGCATTGCTGAAAGAAAATCAACATGGTTTCTGCAAAGGCAAATCATGTCTTACTAACTTGTTAGAATTCTTTGAGGGTGTAAATAAATACATAGATAAAGGGGCCCCAGTTGATATTGTATATCTTGACTTTCAAAAGGCTTTTGACAAAGTCCCTCACCAAAGGCTCCTAAAAAAGCTCTCCAGCCACGGAATTAGAGGACAGGTCTTGTCCTGGATTGGTAACTGGCTAAATTGTAGGAAGCAAAGGGTGGCAATAAATGGACAATTCTCCGGATGGAAAGAAGTGAGAAGTGGTGTACCCCAAGGTTCAGTTTTGGGACCTTTCCTTTTCAATTTATTCATCAATGATCTGGATGTAGAAGTTAATAGTGAGGTAGCCAAGTTTGCTGATGACACTAAATTGTTCCGGGTTGTGAAAAGTGAAACTGATTGTCGGGAGCTCCAGAAGGATCTCTCGAAATTGTGTGAGTGGGCAACAAAGTGGCAAATGCATTTTAACCTAAACAAGTGCAAAGTTATGCACATCGGGGCAAAGAACCCCAATTATACTTACCAACTGATGGGGACCAAATTTTCTGAGACAACCCAAGAAAGGGATCTTGGGGTTTTGGTGGACAGCTCGATGAAGATGTCAACCCAATGTGCAGCAGCAGTAAAAAAAAGCAAATTCCATGCTTGGCATGATTAGGAAGGGAATCGAAAATAAGTCAGCAAGTGTTGTATTGCCTCTGTACAAATCAATGGTGAGACCACACTTGGAGTACTGTGTACAGTTCTGGTCACCGCACCTCAAGAAGGATATAATGGAACTGGAAAAGGTGCAAAGAAGGGCAACAAGAATGATCAAGGAAATGGAGCGCCTCCCTTATGAAACCAGATTGCAATGCCTTGATCTCTTCAGCTTTGAAAGACGGCGTTTAAGGGGTGACTTGATCGAAGTGTATAAAATCATGCATGGGATAGAAAAGGTGGATAGAGAAAAATTCTTTTCTCTATCACACAATACCAGGACAAGGGGGCACTCCCTAAAGCTCATAGCTAAGAAAGTGAGGACAAATAAAGGGAAATATTTCTTCACCCAGAGGGTCGTTGATTTATGGAATTCACTTCCAGAAGGGGTCGTGACAGCTGTCAGCCTTGACAGCTTCAAGGCAGGGCTAGATAGATTCATGGATGCCAAGTGTATCGGTGGTTATTAAAACAGATGTCCATGTGCCGCCTCTATGTTGGTTGAGGCAGGCAGGATTCCCTTGAGTACCATTTGTTGGGGGTCAAGGGAAAGGGAGGGTTTTGCCTTCTCTTTCTGCTCAAAATCCCCATGTACAATTGGTGGGCCACTGTGTGACACAGAATGCTGGACTCAATGGGCTTTGGCCTGATTCAGCATGGCTCTTCTTATGTTCTTATGTTCTTATTTATAAAATGCAATTATTTGCAAATGTAAGGTATAAACCAACAAACCATAGTATTCAGATTATCATATTTTTTTAAGGAAACAATTCAAATACAACAGAATGGATTGAAATATAGAATATTTTGAATGAAAATGGAATTGAAGATTAGTTGCTGAATGTGATAGAAAAATTATATGAAAATAAAGCATGTGGAAAAATAAAGGTGTGAAAATCCATTTATTAATTGGGGTCATATCACCATCAGTTCTGGCCACAGGCACAAAACTCCTTGTAAGCCCTGGTGTTTTTTGAAACCACTCCTCACTTCAGGGAGGGTGGAACATATTTGATCAGTCTGTCCCAAGTGTCTGATTAGGCCTGTTAGTTTCAGAGGGAATTTGGGATTGTTCCTAAGGTTTGTGCATAGCTCAATTGAGGCGTGGTAGTGCCTGGAACGAAGGCGTGGCCATGGTCCCAAATTATGTAGGCTGTCTCTATCTGTAGATTCTGAAGAGCTCCCCAGTTTTTTCTGAGGGAGATGAAATATCAGGACAGATATCAAGAGGACTGCTGGAAGATGAAGAGTGGATAGACTTTGACTCAAGAAAAGTAAGACTGAGTGGCTGTAGGTTTGGGGACCCCCAGTTCTTGGAGAAAGTCAAAGAACACAAAAAAGAAGTCACATGTTTAGAAAGCTTGTGTTGATCACATCAAGCTATGGAACATACTCAGAAAAATGGGAAACCCAGAACATTTGATTGTCCCCATGAAAAAATGAAATATAGGTCCAGAAGCCATAGTATGGATAGAACATGATGAACCAGATTGACTCCATGTTGGACACAGTGAAAAAATGAGACTGACATTATAAATATAAATAAGACTAATGGCAATAGGTAGAACAACCTATTAGAATCGGCAATGAACATATCAAAGTGTTAGATCAATTACCAACAATAAAGGAAGAAGAAAGAAATACGCCCCTAACTGGCACTTGGTAGAACAGCCATGAAGGCCTTGGAAAAGATGTTCAAAGCTGTAATGTGTCTGTACCTACAGAGATCAGAATTGTGCAAGCCATAGGATTCCCTAAGTCATTCAATGAAAGTTGGACTTTGAAGAAGTAGAGTAGGAAGAGTATTAATGCTTTTTAACTTTGGGATTGGAAAAAATTTCTGAGAATACCATGAATGGCCAAAAACAACAATAATCCATAAATCATTGAACAAATCAGCCCAGAGTTCTCACTCAAGGCACAACTGACCAGGCTCAAATTATCCTATTTCAGACACATTATGTCAAGATTTAGTTCTGGAAAAGGCTCTAATGCTGGGAAAAATGGAAGGAAAGAGAAGAACAGGATGACAGTGTCAGGGTGGACGGATTCAGTTACAGTGATGATGACTGCATTGTTGGAAAACCTAAAAAACAGGTTAGGAATAGATCATTATGGAGAAAAATCTGTCTACAGTATGTGGTGCCTAGGAGTTCAAAATGATTTGATGCACATAATTAATCAATCAATCCATTTGTATGTAACAATATGTGTTCATTGTACAGTGGCAGTAAAATAGAATTTATATGAATTTTATCTCTGAATAAAATTAAAAATTATTTTGTGATTTTTTTTCCCCCTTGCTATTTAGAAACTTGGTCTTGTACATGGCTTTCTCACGTTTTTTTTTTTACTTTTGGGCTTCATTGTTGTTAACATCTATTGTTCTGAAAAGTGATTAATATTCTGGCCTAGAAACCAGGAGACTGAGTTCTAAGCCTCCCTTAGGTGTGAAAGCTGACCGGGTGACCATGGGCTGGTCACTCTCTCTCAGTACAACCTGTCTCATAGGGTTGTTCTGGGGAAAATTAGAGGCAGGAGTATTAGCCAGGCTCACAGCCTTGAACTGATAATACGTAAAAGTGAAATAATAATAGTAATGGTGTGGTTCTAGTTGGTGATGTAGTAGGGAGATTGATTGTGAAGTTGCAGCTGCTCAGAATTGCTTTGGATAGTGGGATGGGTGGCATATAAATTTAAATAAATTAACAAACTTTTGTTGTGGAATGCTGCAGTCGTTACACTCTCCCAACTCCTATTTAACATCTACATCAGGCATGTCAAACTCGCGACATCATATTGACGTTGCATGACGTATCGGGACTTTCCCCCCATTGCTGGCAATGGGGTGGGCGCGGTTTCAGCGTGACGCATCTGGCCCACAGGCCAGCAGTTTGACATGCCTGATCTACATAATGCCTCTAAATTATTTACCAATAAGATTTGGGTATTACCAGCATGCTAATGATAGCCAAATTTCTAACACAACCTTTGACTGAATAAGTGATACTATCAAAGTGCTGACCCAGAGACTAGTAGGGTCTAGATAGCTATAAATAATTTGAGGCTTAATCACAGCAAAATGGAGAGGCGCTAGGTTTGTAAACAATCTTGAAGAGATACTGTTTCCCCATCCTATGTACCAGTTACCGTCCCTCTTGGGTTAAGAGGCTTTATTCACAATCACTCATGTCTTAGTCATCTCTTCACAGTCACACATGTCTTAGTCATGTCTTGATTGGATTGCACTGTACATGGGACTGTATTTGAGCATTCAGAAGATAGAATCATAATGTAACTAGAACTATCACTTCACATGATCTCAGTGTTATATATCTATTGATGTAGCCCAAGATTGCATTCACTCTTTTGGTAATTTAAGCACATTGTTGGCTCATACTTAATCAGTCATCTACCAAAAGATCAATATCCTTTTTGCAAGTATAACCATTGAGCCAGGTACTATCTATCTAGTGCTTGTGTATGTAATTTTTCCTACTTACTGTAAGTGCAAAGCCTCTATTTCTTGCAACTGAACTGCATTTGGAAAGTGTGCAATGTTCAAGTTAACAAGATCCTATCTTCTGAGGTATTAGCAATCTTTCTCCACCACTAAGCTTGGTATTGCATGCAGATTTGCTGTGCATCTTTTATATCCCCTCCTAAAAAAATGTTGACTGGTGCTGGGCCCAGGGCAGAACCCTGAGGTACCCCACTGCTTAACTTTCTTTATGTAGACATACGGTATATCTCTTAAGGCTCATGCACTGATGTAACTGTCTAATCAACTGTGAACCCATCTGATAGTGGGACCATCCATTCCCTTTTGTTCCATTTTATCATAAATAAGGCAATGATCAACTTTATCAAATGCCTTACTGAAGTCTATGTTCAATAGCTACAGGTTACATTTACTTCATCCAGAATGCAGCTTTAAAAAGCTGCAAGTTTGTATACTTGAATTGGCTTCTGTATGCAATTCTAGATGCTGGTTGTAAGCTTTAAAGCTTTTCATGGTTCAGGCCTGACTATCTGTGAGACTGCCTTTTCCTAATATCTGCCTGTCCAATATGATTGATCGGGAGGGTTCATTCAGGTCACATCCTTCAGAGTCTGCCATCTCCATACTTGAAACATTCTTTTTCGAGTATGCCTGTGCCTTTTTCTCCCAGCTTTTAGAAAGCTGGTTGTAACAAGGCTAAGCTAGAATATTAAGATTGTTCCCTTTGATGAGGAATGTTTTGAATTTTGATCTATTGAGTGTGGAATTTTTAAAATATTTTTCTTGCTTCCTATTAATTTGATCCATTCCTTTCATATTTCTATATTTATTTTCAATCTGAATTTTCAAAAATGTGAATGAGAAAAGGAGGGTCTTTAAAACCATATGTGCATAACATGTGACCTGCAAATTATTATTGTTGAACTCTGCAGTGTCCCTTATTAATGATTAGGCTAGCCAAGATTTTGGAAGTTGTAGTTCAGCAACATCTAGAAATTTGCAAATATGTAGCCATGCCATATTTCAATTACCATCCATTTATTGACATTTCAGAGATCATAGCAGCTATCTTCAATTTGGTCTGGAAATAGGTGGAGCAGTAGATATTACAGTGTAAGAAACTATAGGTAGTCCTTGATTCATAACCAGACTAGAATTTTGGTTGTTAAACAAGACAGTTATTAACTAAATCACACACAATTATACAATCTTTTTTGCATGGTTGTTAAGTGAATCACTTGCAGTTGTTAATAATGTGGTGGTTAAACAAATTTGGCTTCCTTCCCCCATTGACTTTGCTTGTCTGAACCCAGCTGAGAAGGTCACAAATGGCAATGACATGACCCTAGGACAGAGGTAGGCAACCTTGGCTTTTATGACGCGTGGACTTCAACTCCCAGAATTCCTGAGCCAGCCATGCTGGCTCAGGAATTCTGAGAATTGAAGTCCACGCGTCATAAAAGAGCCAAGGTTGCCTATCCCTGCCCTAGGACACGACAACATCATAAATACATGCCAATTGTCAAGTGCCTTAATTTTGTTCATGTGGAGATCCTGCTACAGTTTTAAGTCATCTTTTCCAGGGCCACTGTAACTTCAAAAGGTTGCTAGATGAATGGTTGTAAATCGATGACTACCTGTAGGTGAGCCAGCTGTAAATGAAAATAAGTGCCTGATGCATTTTCAGAGATACTCTCGTTCATTGAAGACACTCTCATTTACAGAAATCTGGAAAAGTGGGCATTTGATTCTCTGCCTGCCTGTGGCTGTTTAGGTTTCTCTCCCTCCCCACAAAATATGGAGGGGCATGACATTCCTACATTACTAAAGACAACAACCTTTAAAACCCCCCCTTGTTAATATGAATGATGATAATCTTGTACAAATATTATTATTATTATTTATTTAATTTCTATGCCGCCCTATTCCGGAGAACTCAGGGCGGCTCACAACATGATAGAAATTACAATAACATACATAAATATAAAAACCCTTAAGTTAAAAAAGGAAAAACCAATCATCCACAAACATACACACAAACGTACACTGGCTAGGGGCAAGGTGTTAGCTGCCCCAAGCCTGCCGGCAAAAGTATGTTTTAAGCAATTTACAAAAGGCGGAGAGGGTGGGGGCGACACGGATCTCCGGGGGAAGTTGGTTCCAGAGGGCCGGGGCCGCAACAGAGAAGGCTCTTCCCCTAGGCCCCGCCAGGCGACACTGCCATATGGCACAAACCACCAGAATATGTTTCATTTCTCACTGAAATTAATGGCAGTTGTGTTTTTGCCTATTAGTTTCAACAGGACTTGCAGAGGACAGATTCCTAGTGGTTTAGAGTCATCAACTCAGATATTCCTCTTATTCTTGGTACTGTTAATGGCATACGGAATCTGCTACATACTTAAGCCAGCTATCATATATGATCAACTGGAAATATTTTGCACCTGGGGTCTGTGTTACTAGTGGCCACAGAGAGCAGGGCAATGATGTCATTCTCCCCCCCCCCCCGCATTTCTTTGGATTGTGACTGATTCTCAGAGACTCCCTGCAGTTCTCTTGGCAAGGTTTTTCAGAAGTGGTTTGCCATTGCCTCCTTCTTAGGTGGAGATTAAGTGACCAGCTGAAAGTTATCCAGCTGGCTTTGTGTCAGATGGGACCAGAACTCATGGTCTCCTGTTTTCTAGCCTGACATCTTAACCATTACACCAAACTGGCTCTTAATGATGTAGGGTTCCTGCCTGAGCAGAGGGTTGGACTCGATGACCTCCAAGGTCCCTTCCAACATTATTATTATTATTATTATTATTATTATTATTAATAATAATAATAATAATAATAATAATAATAATAATAATAATAATAATAAGAAGAAGAAGAAGAAGAAGAAGAAGAAGAAGAAGAAGAAGAAGAAGAAGAAGAAGAAGAAGAAGAAGAAGAAGAAGAAGAAGAAGAAGAAGAAGAAGAAGAAGAAGAAGAAGAAGAAGAAGAAGAAGAAGAAGCCAGGCTATTTAATTGTTATTTTGGAGGGGCTGGTGTGAGATTTCTGGCTACTTTGATTCAATGGCTTCTTCTGAGGGCTTATCATACCTTCTTTATCTTCCAATAAAACATTGATGTGAAATTGTATGGCTTGATAACTGGTGATTTGCTGCCGAATTTCAGAAGCATGGCCCCAGAAAGTTCAGGGGGCTGCAAAATAGCTTTGTGAACTGTATGCAGACTATATAGGTTGCCTACCACTGCTTTAAATTATGCCACTGTAATCTCTGAAGCATGAAATTAGTCATTTCCAGGTGCTTCCTCAAGCCTTCTAGAAAGTTGCAATAATTGTCAATTAAGTTGAGTATTGGTAGATGTCCTTTCCTTCACTGGAGGCATTTATGACTATATGTTGGCCTTGAAAAACAGTTGCACTGTGAAGTACGTTTCTTGACCATCAGTGAACTAGAAGCCCACAGCAAAAAACAGATTGAAGACAGATTGCACAGATGATAAACTGGGGTGCTATGTAGATAGGGAGTGGCTCCAAAAATGACATTTAAATATTCAGCATTAACTCAAGACATCTGTCACCATACACAGCAGTAAATGGGCTTTACTGATGCTTGGAACAGAAACAATATGTTCTGGTCCTCATAATCACTTTGGATTGGGGGGGGGGGGAAATTCTACTTTTGCAGAGAATTCTTTTAGTGACTAGTATAAATCCATATATTTTATTATAGCAATCCCAACACAAATCCTTTAATAAATGGAGTTGTTATTAATGTGCAGATGTTAAATAATAACA
Organism: Bothrops alternatus; assembly: GCA_034064705.1. Classification (NCBI taxonomy): domain Eukaryota; kingdom Metazoa; phylum Chordata; class Lepidosauria; order Squamata; family Viperidae; genus Bothrops; species Bothrops alternatus. Next base: position 16,847,478 of record JARGCV010000104.1, on the reverse strand, counting down.
AAAAAGCAATGAACATGAATCCCTTAGTAATCTTGCTGATCCCAAATGGTAAGAGCAAGAAATCAGAATAAATGCATACTGATTTTTATTATTATTTTACACATGCTTTATTTTTTCCCAAATTTCCCCCTTTATTTCTAAGTGGCTCAATTTGCAATTTCAAAAATTAACTTTTCAGTGTCTACTGAAGTACTGTATGTACATCTAAGTAAATCTACAATATCTATATGTATGTGAGTGAGCGATATGATATATACAATGTTAACAGGAAATGACAGCAATAAAACAGCACTGTAAATATATCAGAAAACAAATCAGCTCCCAAAGCATTAAATAAAGTATACTTATTTGAATAAAAATGAAAAGATTTAGATAAGAAGAAGTCCAGATGGAAACTATAGATTTAGATGGATACGTTTAAAAGATTAAAAAGTTTTTGAATTAATCTAATCTAATTCTCCAAATATATTGTTTATATATAGTTTTTATTATACTCACCCAGGCTCTCATGCAGCAGAATGTTGTTTTTTTTTTTGGTCTTGTGTGGGGATTTAATCCCAGTTTGGAATAAAATCCTTTCAGTTGAAGGATGGGCAATTTTGGACAGGTGAGTCTCCTATTGTTTTAAACAGTTTTTAGTATGGTAGAGTAATCCACAAGGACTGCAAGGACTTTATATACAGGGCAAATATCTGGGCAGTTCTTTTGTTTTGGAGGAGGGAACTGGCATGTATGACTGTTTACTATATTAAGGCCAAAGGAAAATTCATGTGCCTTTTATTTAGTTGTTTTACATTAAAACTATGGAGAATCATGCCTGTTTTGGGGCACTTACTTTGCTGTGGAAATCTAGCAGAGCATTTCAGCAAGCAATGACAGCCACAAAACTGGAGATCAAGAATAGGTCTACTGGATCTAGGACATAAAAATCTGGCTGATGTCTAAACGGTAGCAAAAAGTTGCAGAAACACGTGCAACCCAGATCTAGGAACACATGCAATTTTCAGTATACTGTTTGCCTACATGTTATATAGAAATATATTCCTGTACAGTATTGTGGGAGTTCAATGGAACCTATTCCAAGGTACAATACGTTCATATAAGCGGTAAGATCTCATAACTCTATCTGAAGTAAATACTTTAATCTCCCAAAAACAAGCAATAAATTTGCTTTCTATTATGCTATCGGAGTAGAATTCTAGGATAAAAGCATCACAGGAACTCTGGAGAGGGTACAAGAACCTGTCAGTTCTTTTTTCCTTCAAAATAGTTGAAGTTGAAACTCCAATACTTTGGCCACCTAATGAGAAGGAAGGACTCACTGGAGAAAAGCCTAATGCTGGGAAAGATTGAGGGCAATAGAAGAAGGGAACGACAGGTGGCTGGATGGAGTCACTGAAGCAGTAGGCGTGAGCTTCAATGGACTCCAGAACATGGTAGAGGACAGGAAGGCATGGAGGAACGTTGTCCATGGCGTCGCATGGGTTGGCCACTTCACAACTAACAACAACAATTCTAGGAATCAAAATATCTTTGATGATCCCATCTGCTTAACTAGACGTTTGCTTCTGTGATTTTGCTTTCATTTTGCTTCTTGACTATGAACAGGAGGAAGAATTAAAAAAAAACTATTTGCCCCCCAGCTCCTTCCTCAACCTCCCCAGAATTTTATAGTTTTTCCTGTGTAAAGTTGAGACTCCTTTCCACTGTTTTTAAGAGATTGGAATATTTGAACTACTGTATCTTAGGTGGTTTGTGCTTGCCTTCTATACCCAGAGCTTCAAAATAGCTGGACAACTCCAGTGACTTCCTGTTTGTCCATTTGTCCTCTCCTCTTCCACAAGATGAGTGGCATATAAATTTGATAAATAAACTCCTTTGCAAAATTCCCTATTAGTTCTCTGGGTTTCTTCCTTTGCCCTATTTCCTTCAATCTTTATGCAGTTCCTTGTGGATTCTTGCACATCTCCTGTTTATTTAAAGGAAAAAAAATTAGGTGGCTATGCCTCATTTGTTATTCTATATATGTGTTTATTTTATTATACTTTAATCCCACCCCTTCATCAAATTGCTTATCTCCCACTTTATCCTCATATCACCTTGAAGTGTTAGTCAAAGTGGCTACCTTAAATATCAAATAGAGACTGGGTTCACACAATATCATAAGATTGGCTAAAATAGGATTTTGTTTTAAGGCTTATCATGTTTTGTGAATCCAACCATTGACTTTACAGATTGTGTAAATAAGGTCATCCTGTTAAACCAAAATGTTTTGTTTGAGCAATGCATATTATGTAAATACATCAAGTCTGCTTTCTTAACCTGTATTGTTTATTTATTAAATGTATATACTGTTTGGGGTGACTCTAGACAATATTAAGATTTAATATGTTGTGAGTTAGTGATTTATTGACTAAAGAACTATTTGAACAGGATTAAATATAAATGAACTGACAGCTAAAAACCAAGTAGTTGGTCTTGACATGCCCTCAATAATCCTTCCTTTCACATTTTTTCGCGCTGTAGTTGTACAATAAAATGGGATATTTATTGGATGTGTTAGTGAGCTGGGGTCCAAAATTCTGAACATCCATTTTAAAGAAGAATCTACATAGACAGAAATATGATACTTACATTGAAATATATATTTAGGTTGTAAGAAGGTTCAGAATGAACTCAAACACACTTTTATCTCCTTTTCTCCTAACTACCCATTTTTCCCATTGAAGTGAATTAGAGACACATTCACATAACTCTCCCAATAACATATAGTTATATATGTTATAGTTATATTTACATCAGGCCACCAGATCAGGGCTGCAAACATCCAGACAATGTTAGATGGCAGCATAAAGATACCCCCCCCCAAAAAAAACCTCTGATACTTTACTGCCATTAAGTAATTGTGTGGATTTTTGTGGCTTAGATCTGGTAGCTCTAATTTTCATGAGTGTCTGTGTTTGAAAGGAAAGTGATTGGTGGCACACAGGATAAGCTGGTAACTATTTTATCTTATAATCATATATTTTGATACAGATTTTTTCACTTAAGCATTTCTTTACAGCAAAGGACTTTTCTCTACAAACTGTACCATCTGGTTATCAAACTTGGAAAGTAATTAATATAGAAAGACTTCTGTGCATGCTTGTAACCTATTGCATGCCAATTAGAGAAGGGTGAATTGATTTGGAACATGGAAAGGATCAGACATCCTTAAGCCAGATTTTTATCTAAATTCCATGCCAGGTTGTGTTTAGAAACTGGAGGTCTCTACCTTATCTTTATTCCTTACCATCATTGCTACCGGTAATCCTTTGATTAAACTCAGTTAAACAGATTGACTAAAGTCAGTGGTGACTGTAGGGGGGGAACTTCAGAACAGAGAGTCACAGCCCATGCAACAGAATTAACAGAAGGTTCCCCGAAGGAACTGGAGGACCCCAAATGGAGCAAAAATGATTACCAGATTTTGAAATAAATTAAAATTTGTATTCTTACCAAAATAATACCTTTCCTATATTATGGCTATAAAATTCAAAATCTAAAACTTTGTAACTACCGGTATCAGTTTAGGAACATTCTTTATTATTAGAAGAAAAAGTTTTTCCCATCCAGAGTCTAATGTAAAATAGTTACTTGGGACAGATGCATTTACTAAAATTAAGCATATGGCTGAGACCAAAACTCTCAGCCATGTATCTGGTTTCAGATTCAAAACTAGCTATGCTTGCTGACTTTTCACACAAATATTCACTCCTGATTTCCCCAGTGTCTTACCTTTCAGCTTTCTTCACTTCAGTAGCCTAATTTAAAGTCAAAACCAAAGATCTATGACAAATTTTTGATAGATAGCTGCTCAATCATGGGCTTTACATAGAATAACTGGAGAACGGTAAAAGATTCGCAGATAGAATCTTACTGAATGAAATAACTTTGATGATTCCAGAAACTATCCTGTCATGATTTAGCCCAACAAAATCTGATGATAGCAATGCCATTCTTTAAAATGCAATTTAGAATGCTATAGAAAGAATGATGAATTGAAAGACACTGTCTGAAGACCAATTTGAGTATATAGATAAAGATTTTGAACATTTGGCTACAATTTAGAGAGAAAAACAGAATTTGGTATGAGAGAAAGTGAAATATTAATCAAACTTGAACAGAGGACTTTACTGTAAATACTTAGCTTTGAAAAACCTGGGTTTCTGATAGTATCCGGTGCTGATTTAGCTATTGCCATGTTTTCCCACTAAGAGGCTCATCTTTAACAAACAATAAGCACAATCCCATGCTGGGAATACCTGTAGCAGTGCAGAAGGGTGACAATTTCATTCATTTTTTGCTAAATAAGATTTTTTTTGTAGACTGGCTAGAGGAAGAAAACCCCTAGAGATTAAACAATATTTAATGTAGAGAGAAAGGAAAAATGACAGATGAAGGACATTTTTATTGCTGTGTCTAGGGTTGTTAAGCCATTATCACAAACATTGCCATGGATTGAAAGTTATAGAATAAGGCAATACTTGCAGATACTAGCACACAAGCAAATTCAAAAATATTCCCCATCTCTCAATATAATACAACTTTAAAAATCAAAAGACACTAGAACTTGTAAGATTTCCTATCAAAACACCAACATCTCATAAGCTCTCACTGAAATTTCATGAGGTTTGGGTGATCTCATTCTCAAGTGAGACTGATATACATCCAAACTGATATTTAGAATAAAGCATATACTGTGCACAGAAATATATGTGCACATTTCTTGGTTTTCAAGCTGAGCAAATTTAGTTATTTATATTCAATACCATAAAGGCTGTAAAATATTCTAGTCCTCTACCTGAGTGTTGTCTAGTGGAAGGCTGCTATTTTCACTGGTTTTGTTAATTTCATTAAAATTGTTGGCCAGAGATTACACTAGATTAGTAACCATTAGCATCACTTCATCTGCATACTGTACAATTATCCATTCCATTTTACTAATTGCTTAATTATAAGCTGCTATCATGGTACTATTCTAAAGCACATATGGTGACAGATGTTGAATAAAATGGGGACATTATAGTAAGAAAACCGAATCCTATGTTTTGGGTTTTTTTAATATCTGATTATACATCTGTCTGTCTGTCTGTCTGTCTGTCTGTCTGTCTGTCTGTCTATCCATTTAGAAAACAAAAAATATTTGTTTTTCATCTAGCTGGATGCAGCTTAAGTTTTCTAAAAAAAAACAAACCCACCTGATATCCTGGTAATTGAGGCAACTATAGAAAAGTAAAGAGATGGTCTTGAAGAAATATGTGGCAACCATCAGTTAAACATAAGCTTAGTCTGGGAAAAGCAGAATAGTGTAAGAAAGAAACTCAAGATTACTCTGTTTTGAGTCTCTTTAGTATAAGAAAAGGGGAAGGGGAAAATGTTGTCAGGCTTACAAGATTCTGTTACTATTGTCTATATCACTAACATGGAATTCCACTATTTTCAGGGGTGACAGATAGTGTTGGTTAGAAAGTACAAAAAATAAGCAAGGACTGGTGGAAGGACAGATTAGTGATCACTAGTATAAGAGACCTAAGGCATCCTAAGTCAATCTTGTGACAAATCAAGATAAAATGACTAGGCAAGAAAGTAAGATAGTTGAACAAAGTGACAAGAAAGGACAAGGTCTCTTACCTGGACTCAAAAATAGTTATAACATAATCCAGTGTTATTTGGGGGTTGTTCGTTTGCTATAATGGTTGTAATATTTCAGGGATCCTGGATCATAGCATGGGCATCTTTGACATGATGTAAATTGGGAGAAATATCTTTACGAAACTTCATTATTCCTTCCAGTCTGTAATTCAATCCTATAGTTTTCTAATCAAAAATATTTCATGGTGGTCAAGGAAATTTAGTTATGAATAACTTTGTACATAGCCTTCAAATAAAACACAGAGGCTAAAAGAAGTGCCATTCAGAAATGTTTCAATAAATAAATGCTAACTTACCACATTAGGAGCTGGATGTTCATTTTTTCCCCCTTCCTGTTTTCACTGAATATTTCTCTAGGAATTAATTAAAAGACTGCTCTGACAGCTGTCTTGCCCTTCTATTTTCGAGCAGTCTACATAATCTGCCATACTCAGTATAAAAGTTGAGTGTTTCATTACATGCTTTGCTCTTTAAGGCCATTTAAATGACTGCTCTTCTGCCTGTAATCAAAAACAAAATGATTTAAGAAAATAATCTACCAGGAATTAGAAAGGATGTTTACTATACATATAAAAATGAGGTTAATAGCAATATCTTTAGATCCACAGTTGGAACAGGTCACTAATTACACAAATACAGCAGTATATATTTTTATATTAAGATGTGCTCTTTGTCCATTTTTGAATTCCTGCATTTACAATTTAAAAGAAAATTAATACAGGCTAAAGTTTATATTTTATTCATTTGATTTCTTTTCTGCAATATTCACACATGCAGCATTGCAGAATTAACCATGTTTCAACCATGTTTCCAACCTGCTGGATGCAAAAGAAGCAGAGAAGAAATTGATGGACTTATATTTATCTCTATATAGGACCTCTATGTTCAGAGGATGACAGTCTTCACAGCCTGGGTTCACATAACATATTCATTGGACTATTGAACCCAGACTGTGTGATTAATTTATAGTTGTGAATCCATGTCATCCAGCAAACCATGTCTCAGTTCACCAGGAATTAGTACAATGTGTATACAGAACCACACTGTCAAGATCAGAAGCGAATTATAATTACAGAGCAGTTTAAACTGCACTTTAAGTACTAGTTCTACTTTAACAGAAAAGAATTGTTCCCCAAAGCTACTTGTTCTGGAATAAGGGTGGATGGAACAGTTTCATAGGTCTTTGGTAATCAATACTAGGTTTATGTAGGAGTTTCTGGCTCCCAATTGTTTAATATTACTATCTAAAATTTCTGAAATGGATGTAGCTTGAGGAAAACAAGAAATGGACTTGGGAATAAAAGTACTGTGATGAACTGTTACTGAAAATAAATTATTTGGCTAAGTGTATTCTCAAATGTACTTCTTTAAACCTTGATGCATCATCCCTTTTGCATCCTGTTTCTAACTGATAGATCTTGAAGTCCACCTGAGTTCCCACTACATAGATCTGGTACAGAAAACTCTCCCACTAATTCTCTACAATTCATTTTATTTATTAAATCTATATGCCACCCATCTCACTATTAAAGTGACTCCGGGAGGCTTACAACACAATTTATATTATACAATTATTTTTCTAGTACTGAAACCATCTGGGGATCTCTACACTGAATGAGAATGAAAATATTTTATTGATGAATAAGTATTTTCAAATTCTGATTGGTGCTACCATAAAAACCTGGGCTCACACATAGTATTATATGGTTTGCATGGCTCTGGTTTAGTACACTGTGTGAAGTTAGCTGATGTGATTTGTAAATTGTAGCCTATGCTGGATCTGAGTATGAAATAATAACAGTAATAATGCAACCCAGGTTTGATAGCTCTATTTTAACTCCCGGTAGCACAACATTCTGACTTAAGATCTACAGGGTTAATAACTTGAATACAGACTTGTTGCAATGATGGCCTATGCCCTAGGATCGTGTAAGAGCTGGACGGCGCATAGGTGGAACAAAGAGACTGCCATGAGGCCTGGGACAAAGAAACTTCCTGCCATGAGGCCTGGGACAAAGAAACTTCCATGAGGCTTGGAACAAAGGAATAAAGAAGGCCATGTGGCTTGACCATGCGGTTTTGGAACAATAGGAAATGAGGGAGGGGCTAATAGGTGGAGGAAAGTTGTACCAAGATTTGAATCTACCGGCCACAGGTGTAGCTTTGCCATTGGCCACAGGTGTAAGCTTTGTCATTGGCTACAGATATAATCTTGTCATTGGCTGTTTGTAACCATGTGATGCCTTATGTAACCGCCCACTGTAACAGGTAATAAAAAGGGGAGACAGCCGTGTGTCTGGGTTCGCTTCACCCCAAGGAAACCTGCATGCATGCTGTCTCCTTTAATTTGGTTATCGTGAAGAACCCGCCATTGATTGGGGCACAATGAGGTGCTTCAAATGGTGACCCCGACGTGATCTGGGCCGGTGTTGTACTACAACATCCCTGACACCCGCTTACTCATCTCGCGCTTTCGTGGCTCCTTCTTCAGCAAGGATCTACCCCCGTGGCGTCCTCCTCAGCAAGGACCTACCCCCCGTGAGTATGTGGGCAGAATTCTCCAAGGACCAAAGGGCTCATCTTGAAGGGCTTGGTGTAATTGTCAGGACCTCAATTATGCAACTAAAAAAAATTCACAAATTGTTAATGTTTATTTGGCATTGTCCCTCTCACTCCTTAAAGGGACCATTAAAAATTGCTGATTGGATTAAACTTGGCTTATGTGAGGAGCCTTCTGCTCCCTTCCAAATTCTCCTTACGTGGAAGATGGTTCTTATTTGTTTGCAAGCCCATTTTCAAGATTTACCTCCTTCCTATGCAACCTCTATGACTCCTAATGCCCCCTGCAGTTCTTCTTCTGATGTTTCTGTTCCTTCTGCCCTGTCTCCTGTTCATCAGGGAATTCTTCAGGCTCGTATACAGGGAACTCTCACTTCTACTGAAGACTTAATAACTGCCTCTGCCTATCCAGTTGATCTTACTGATGCTAATCCAGTCTTTACTCCCTTACCTTTTAACTTGTTAAAAAATCTTAAGTCTGTTGTTTCTATTCCTTATAATTGGAAAAGGAGAAAATTATCTCCTGGCCTTCCATTGATTCAAAACTGCCTTAATAATGCCTTGCTCACTGTTAAAAAACTTTCTCCCCCCCTGCAGCAGAGAGCCATTTCCCCCTTCCCCCCTTTTTTTCTCCCCCCCTCTTCTCTGCAGGTTTATCTGAAGACCTTATTTGTTGCAATTGTTGCAATTGTCGCCTGAAGACCATCAACTAAGCCAGTTTAAAACCAGCCAAACCAGCCAGCCTTCTTTTCCCCTTTCCAAGTAACAAAGGATGGCATCTACATATGACTGCATTTTGTTTCTGCCATCTCCCATCTACATATGAATCTGTGTTCCCTTCTCTCTCTCATACACCCCCCTCCCTGGTTGTTTTGTTTAATAAACCATGGCCCCCTCCCTTTCTTATTTCTCTTTTGCCTATTTTGAATTTATGTTTTCTAGTCTTGTTAATGATTTTTATTTTTGTGACAATCTTTGCTGTTTTGTATTTTATGTCTCTCACCATGCTATGTTGCTGAATGCATCCAATTGTTGGATTTCAATATACATGCCAGCACAGCAAGCGTCCTTTTCCCCTTCATGGTGTGGCTATGAATGAAATCTCTCTCTCTTTCACTTTGAATCCTTCCTTACAGGTCTCTCTTGCTTTGTGTTACCCTGCTCAAGTATGCATTAATCACACAGCTTCGTCAGTTAGTAATAACACCTTTCTAGGTATTTGGCAATCTTGTAATATAACTATCCCTTGGCAGCTAGACTATAAAGCTAGATATTATAATGAGACAAACAATGACAACAAGGAAGCATGTGCTGATTGTATTCACTTGTTTGATTTTGGTGAAATTTTTGAAACTCTGTACAACGCCTCAAAAGACAATGTACTCACATCTGATAAAGATTGGATCTTATGTAGAAAAAAATGCATATCAGTCAATACCCCAGAATTGGTCTGGTACATTTACATTTCTGACAACACACCCAACATTTCTGCTACAGTCTCTCATATGGAAAGTATGGTACAAAGCAATCCCTTATCACAAGAAACTGATGCCTTGTTTGATTGACAGTTTGTTCTCCTGGCTACCTAATGCTGAGTGGCTCAAAAAATTGATTTTTAGTATTATAATGTTTGTAGTATTCTGTGTAACAATCTGTTGCTGTGTACAATGTATTCCTTCCCTGTTGAACCTGTGTAGGCCTCCCTCTTCTGTCCATTTCCTGGATAAGAACCAACTACAGCCTCTGATGACAGAACAAATTCACATTGACTGGCAGAAGACAAAACCATGTCCCGTTTTCTCCCAGGACTCTTATTAAAAGAAAAAGGAGGAGATGTTGCAATGATGGCCTATGCCCTAGGATCGTGTAAGAGCTGGACGGCGCATAGGTGGAACAAAGAGACTGCCATGAGGCCTGGGACAAAGAAACTTCCTGCCATGAGGCCTGGGACAAAGAAACTTCCATGAGGCTTGGAACAAAGGAACAAAGAAGGCCATGTGGCTTGACCATGCGGTTTTGGAACAACAGGAAATGAGGGAGGGGCTAATAGGTGGAGGAAAGTTGTACCAAGATTTGAATCAGGTGTAGCTTTGCCATTGGCCACAGGTGTAAGCTTTGTCATTGGCTACAGGTATAATCTTGTCATTGGCTGTTTGTAACCATGTGATGCCTTATGTAACCGCCCACTGTAACAGGTAATAAAAAGGGGAGGCAGCCGTTTGTCTGGGTTCGCTTCACCCCAAGGAAACCTGCATGCATGCTGTCTCCTTTAATTCGGCTATCGTGAAGAACCCGCCATTGATTGGGGCACGAGGTGCTTCACAGACTAGTTATTATGGAACAAAGATGAATGTGTTCTCTTTGGCTAAATTCCACATATTTGGAACTTATCAAGACAGGAAGAATGGTCAACTTTTATCATATGAGAACAGCCAAAATAATTGTTATAAAATATACATCTACTCCTGATTTGCTGCATTGGATTTTGGTAATATTTGACTATTAGTCTTCAAGTTAGAGTTGCATTTCTTTTATTCAAAGTGAGAGACTATGAGATTCTAATCCAACCTTAGACACAAAGACAATTGGGTGGCCTTGGGCCAGTCACTCTCCCTCACTCCTTAAGAGGTGGCAATGGCAAATCACTTTTGAAAAACCTTGCCAAGAAACTATTACTTCAGGAGTCAACAGCGGCACACAACACTTTTGTGAAGGCACAAAAAAATCCCTACCTATTCTGTGGCTACTTCCACATAGAGCAGGGGTCTTCAAACTTGGCCCTTTTATGACTTGTGGACTTCAACTCCCAGAATTCCTCAGCCAGGCACACTGGTTGAGGAATTCTGGGAGTTGAAGTCCACAAGTCATAAAAGGGCCAAGTTTGAAGACCCCTGACATAGAGGTTGTTCTGTTCTGGCTAAATAGGTAGCACCACTTTGGCTTGTACCTCTGGGCTCCCTTGTAGCTAATGGCTCTGAAAACCTGCCCCAGTCCATGAAAACTGAGACAATGGATAAATCACATAAGTGAAATAATTTCTGTACTATTTAAAAAACAAAAACAAACCAACAGCATCCCCATGAAAAGCACTTCAGAGAAGGGAGGTTTTCAGTCTTTGCATACTAGCTGCGTATTCACACCTATCTGAATTAAACGTGCAAAAACTGAGCACTTAAAAGAACCCTGACTTTAGGAGAGCAGCCAAGATTTCTACTTCTGCATCTTCAGGAGGGAGGCCACAATGAATATTCCTGGAGATAAAGCACAGGGTGACTCAAGTAATAAGATTTAGGGCAGAGGTATTTAGAGCCTGGGGGCTTCTAAATTCCACAACACGCGGTTCCTTTAAATGTGAGTTGTGGGAATGGGCTCTCTAACCAGTCGTGCAGCTGGCAGTGTTGCTCCAGACGTTCCTTCCTCGAGAACCGGAGGACTCCTTTCCCCCTCCGAGGCGACTGCAGCTGGGGTTCCAAAGCTCGCCCACCTCGTCTCGTCAGTGCGCACGTGAACCTCCACGTGTCCCGGAGGGCGGGGACTGTAGAAAATTAGAACGCGCTTTGATGCTCTCCTCTTTGAGGGATTAGCAATCTTTTGCGGCTGGGGAGGAGGCTGAGACATCTTCGCTTGTAAAATAATGAGCAGAGAAACATTTACTGATTAGTATAATTCGGGATAATCCGATCTGATGAGCGTATATCAAGATATCCTTTAACTGATTTACTGTCAAATGGTCCGGTCGGAGCGCAATGTATTTCTGTCCTTTTTTTTTTTTTTTTTTTAGTTTTGTTGCTCTCACTTTTTGTTGGCAGTAAAATAAACAAGGATTTTAATTCGTGGGAACTGGCGAATGAGATGCCGGGACAGGCCCACCAAACAATCACAAAACTCCACCCGAAGAATTCAAACAAGGCCGCCAGAGAGCCAGCAAGCCGGGTGCCACGTTTGTTAACTTCTCCGGAGGGGCGCGCTCTCGCTCCAGGGCTCCGGCGGGCGCGTGGATCTAATCACATCTTTGTCCCTCTAACGTGCTGGAGAAGGTTTAAAAGTCTTACTCCCTTTCCTCTATCTATCGGCTTTCTCTTGCATTTAGGCTTTTATGTTCTATAAACTGATTAGAAGCAATTATATGTACTTATCCCTCAACTTTCCAAATGACTTGGCCATATGCATATTTAAGGCTTCCTCATCCCGCCTGGAGCTCAGCCTTTAGCGTAAAACAGCTGAAATTAAGCTGATTCTGGTGGCACGTTAAAAAAAAAAGTCCTTATCCACTAATATCTGGTCGGATAGGAAATTCGTTGTGGCCGGTGGTCGGATTACCGCTTTTCTAATTACTACACCGGATTTGCTCCCACGCGCTAGTAGTGAAAGTCTGTTTCCACAAAACGACTGGAAAACTGAGCGTGGCTGTATTTGCAGAAATGAGCAAAAGTGCATGTCCGCTTCTTTAGAAAGAGAGATGGAAAGAAGGTATATGAATGACATGACTCAAAATAAGGCCGAGGGTGGTCTAAAGTAGGGACAAACGCGGGAGGGATCAAAAAGCTGTACAGTAGGTGCGATCCGGTGCGTCGTGAAGTAAATCTACCCAAACCGACGGTGCGCTGTGTTGAACTTTTACTTTTCACAATACTCAACCGTCATTGTTTAGAATTATGAGAAGCCCAACTCTGGAGGATCCGATCCACATTGGGGAAGATTTTGTGAAAGTAGCAGAGTCAGATGGATTCTTTCTTTAAGGACTAAGAACTCAACAAACATTTCTGCAGAATATTTTTGAAAAAAATGAAAAGGGTTTTCTTTTAGGTTGTTCAGTGAGGTCTTGTATCTTTTTTGGAAACGTTTACTTGATAACTTCAACCAACCTGGTTAAAAAAATATCAGGTCAATGCATAGAATATTTGCAAACATATACTTATTGTATGAAGCTTTAATCTACCAATTAATTCCATGCACAAAAGTGATATTTTAAGATGCTTTTTTAAAACAAAGCAACCAACCTACCAAAAATGATATTCTCCTGTACTATATAAATCAGACACTCTGGTTACCATTTTAATAACCATTCTTTGTTTTAGGTTGCCCTCCCCTTATTTCCAATTTGCATAATTTCAGTTGATTTAGGGAGACTATCTAGACTGGCTGAAGGCACATGTATTTGAAGCCAATTTTGTGTATCAAGTAATATGGCTAGAAGGATAAAGATCATGTTAAAATTTCTTTCTAAAAAAAGATAATTACTACTGTCCTAAATTAACTTTTCAGCTTAGTATATCAATCCAGTGCAGCAATTGTGTTAATACACAATTATATATAAATAGATAAGCAGGCATATCTAATATTTTAATTGGAGGATTGCTTGTATAAAATATAGATCAGTACATTTCCTTCATAGACATCTCTTCTTAAAATGTGTCTTGAGATGATAGAATATGGAGTATGTTATTCTTTTTATCCACCGATCCTTATATTTCATCTAATAAATTATTTTATTGTCACCTGTTAGTTCTTTAATGTGACTTCTTAAAATTCTGCAGCTATTTCCTTTTCCCCAATTGGGGCAAGCAGAGCTGCTAGGAACATTACTAGGAGCCCTAATATAGTGTTATCATTAACGAGCCTGTATAAAAGCTACTAAGTCTCCTTTTGCTTTTTTCCATTTTTCACACCTGACTAATTCAAAACAAGATTCCAGATTCTTCATATAAACAAAGAATAATAATGATCAAAGAGTAACAGTCAAAAGCAAAATCATAAACCCAAGCCACATCACAATTATCTTAAATGAAAGTTATTGTTCTGCTAATCCCAAGAACAGCTTGCAAGGGGAGATTTGAGTCCTTCTTTAATAATGTAAAGTTAATACACAGTGCTCTTGTAATTATCTTTGTCAGGAAACCCTGGTTAATCTGCATGTTTAGCAGAAAAGGACCAAATCAAAAAATGATCTGATTTAGAACACTTGATGTTTGTTTGTTAATTGTTTACATTAAAAAGGTGAAACAGTTAAATGCAATCCAGGTGCAAAAAATGGAAGTAGATATATAACTAGATTCCTCTACCTTGTGAGTTTATTAACCCATGTCCAGAGGTTTAACACAGAAACGCCTTTTTCCATTTCCCTCTGTGTGATAAGACATCTTGAGTGCCACCAGATTTTAGTATTAATGGATTCCATGAGAGCTAAGAATAACTTTGTCAGGGAATTGCAGCTTCACGGCTGATATCAACATGTCTCAAAGATGAACTACAGAGCTGGCAGGTTCATTTCCTCAGGCACCCAAAGCAAAAGCTGCTCCATGGAGGACAAGCGTGTTCTGTTTATAAAAAACAAATGACCCTTTTGGTCTGGTGTGTTCCACTTGTACTTGAGATTTCTGTCTTTAATGCAGATAAAAAGGAGAGAGTTAATGTATATCTTAGCTAATGTAAAATTTACATTTAATTTTGAAACAGGAATAAAGTTGAATCTATGTTACTTGTGTAAATAGCACGAGTAGTACTGCAGGGAAAGAAAAGGAGAACAGCTAAGCAAGTTGCTTCCACTGTACTGGATACTTGTGGAATATAATGAAATGATTGACAATCAATTAAACAAGACTGCTTACTTGAAAACTAATTCCATCTTCATTAACTGTGAAAAACATAGGAGGTGGCAAATAATACCATACATTATTTCTCCTTTTGGAGATTAATGTGTAAGACAAAATCTTTTCCTTCTGTGTTTTAGCTTTTCCATGTCCCCAAGCCTTCTACCAATAAGAATTAAGGTTTTTTTTTAATGTTATTTCACTCTGAGTACTAGAATGACATAACTTGTAGTTACCTGAAGACAGGAATAATTTTACACATAGATGTTATCCACCATATAAGAAAAGAAAAAGAGAAGAGAAAAAAGAAACAGAAAAGCAGAGCACAATGAACAGGTTGAACAGGTTAAATATTGTAAATAGTTTTGTTATACGTATGCCATTTTTCTAGTAATCTATGCCTCACTGAAAATTCCAGGGATTAAAAAAAGAGCATAGCCCCAGTTTTTCATGGATGCTATTCTTTAACTTATGTTTGACTAAATTTAGTATTCTATTTAACTATTTATTTTTAAATCTTCCCAAAACAAAATATATACATGTGAAATGAAAAGGAATGGACAATGTGGAAGTTCTACTAGACAGAGAAGTTTGTGTGATGCATTAAAAGGAAGGGTAGGAATGCCCATTGGAAACAGAATCATCCACAACTCCTTAGAGAAGAATGGGACTCTGAAGTCTTGCAGTCCTTAACTAAACCATATGGAGGAACATTCAGGTCACACTCACCACTATAGATGGGCATGGCAGGGAACAGATGACAAAATGCATGACTCCTGACTGTCTATTTCATGGGTGTCAAACTCGCCGTGTTACGTGAGGCGTTGTGACGTATTGCCACTTTTATTGCATTGCCGGAGCTGGGGTGCGGCCTCCGTATAATGCAACTGGACTGCAGGCCAGCAGTTCGACACCCCTAGTCTATTTAAACTGCTATCTATTGAAAGATCTCTAATTTTCTAGCAAAGTGGGAAAGGACATACGGTAGATGTTGGGCTATATACAGTATGGCAAAGGACCAGACTGAGACATGCTACCGGTATGTTTTTTCATGGGACTGTCCAAGGTCCTGAAGAACCTGCTTAGCCATTCCTACATCCAAGGTCCTTCTCTTTCTCCTCGACTGCCAGTCTGCCACATGGGCTGTCACTGCCAAGCCTTGCCCTGATTGTTTGCTTAGTGTGGGACAATTGTTTGGGATAACTTTCTGAATTGCCTACTTTTTGCGGTGCTGACTTGGATAGATAGAATTTGCAGATGAATCTTAACTCCTCTCTTGGTAGTGAATGATCACATTATCTGGATCATGAACCACTATTTTAGCATCTTCATTCAGTTTCTTTATTTCTGACTGATACCTTATAAATTCTTGTGCCAGAAACAAGGGGCTGTGACAAGAACCAGGATATCTATTCTTCTTGCCCAATAATTGAGCAAATAGCAGTGGGGATAGTGCTACAACAATTGGAGTTTGGGAGGTGAGTTGAATGGTTACCAAACCTATATTGACTCTGAATGGTGTACAAGAAATAACAACCACAATTTCAATATGACTTTGGTAATAGCTTATCTTGCATATTCAGCTCTTCTGTATCTATTTCATTTCATTGGAAGACTAATTATATGGTTTATATTACAGACTTTGATTAAGGAAAAATGTTTTGACTAACATTGACTTTGGGTTAGAATGCTTTCCTTTTTGTTAAAGATAATTTGAAAAGGAATAATTCAGAAGTAAGATGGCAGGTGTGACCATGTGAAATCCCAACTCTTTGAAATGTCTGTGAGAGCCTTTTAAAAGGTTCAGGGTTTGATCATGTGGTCTCATCTGCCTGACATTTTGACACCTCCTTTGTATGCTGCTGCTTACTGTTGCTAAACTTCACAAATTTCTGGATTTACTCAATACAGTGGACTAAACTGGCCCAAGCAAGTATGTTGTGGAAACTTATCCATAACAGCCTGATTTGGCTTTGAGTTCATGTATTGTACAAATCCAACCAGAGACTTGTTCCGATCTCCAGTGTTTAGCCTAAGATGATGCTATGATGGTCTCCTCCAAAACTAGTTTTTATTACTATTTCCCTTCAATGCCAGCCAGTGTACTAGTGGTGGTGAGATAAGGGAAGCTGCAGCTCAAAATATCTGGGGGAGATCCAGATTGAGAAAATTGTTGAATAGGTTTTCTTTCAGGAAACTATATATTTGGTGTTGATTGGATGGTGTAACTTTTATTAATCCAACTCAGTGCTGGGCTGCATTAACAGAGGGATAGAATCAAGATCACGTGAAGTATTAATACCACTTTACAATGCCTTGGTAAGGCCACACTTGGAATACTGCATCCAGTTTTGGTCACCACGATGTAAAAAAGATGCTGAGTCTAGAAAGAGTAAAGAGAAGAGCAACAAAGATGATTAGGGGACTGGAGGCTAAAACATATGAGGAACGGTTGCTGGAACTGGGTATGTCTAGTTTAACGAAGAGAAGGACGAGGGGGGACATGATAGCAGAGTTCCAATATCTCAGGGGCTGCCACAAAGAAGAGGGAGTCAAGCTATTCTCCAAAGCGCCTGAAGGCAGGACAAGAAGCAACGGATGGAAACTAATCAAGAAGAGAAGCAACTTAGAACTAAGGAGAAACTTCCTGACAGAACAATTAACCAATGGAACAACCTGCTCCAACACTGGAAGTTTTTATGAAGAAACTGGACAGCCATCTGTCTGAAATGATGTAGGGTTTCCTGCCTGCCTGAGCAGGGGGTTGGACTCGATGACCTCCAAGGTCCCTTCCAACATTATTATTATTATTATTATTATTATTATTATTATTATTATTATTATTATTATTATTATTATTATTATTATTATTATTATTATTATTATTATTATTATTATTATTATTAATGTTGGGGACAACTTCCACTGTGGAGTGGATCATTGAATTCACTTTGAGGAAGCCTGAAAACTGAATGTCATGAAAAACAGAAATTAGAAATCTTTCTGTCGGTGTCATGAGGAAGCCCAAAACTTATTCTGCTTTTCTGCGGCAGACATGTGCTGTTCTTTATGTAGGAAGGATTGAGAATGGAATCTATTCAGCTGGGGGGATCTATCCAGGGCTGCTAAAGGCCAGTGTCGCGGTGTAATCATTAGCCCCTGCGTGCCCAGCGCTTCGTGTTTGGAGCAGCTGCGAGCTCTGCCCGCCTTCCCACAAAGCCGGAGCGTGGGTGAAGAAGCGGAGCGCCCCCCCCCCAAATCCAGAGGGCCCTTGCTCAGAGCGGCTCCGACGCGGAGTGAAATCTGCCTTGGCAGCAAGCGGGGCGGGAAGGGGCGGAGAGAAAGGGGTGATCGGATTGCGGGCAAATAGGTGGCAATTAATTATCCGGGATTGGGAACCAGTTGCTGCTCCGCGCGCCCGCCCGCGCCCCCCCTTCGCCGTCGCTCCCCACATTTCCCCTCTGATTGGATCGAGGCGCCGATGGGCGCGGGATATAAAGCTCCGGCCCGAGAGCCTCTTCTCCCTTCCCAACCGGCGGCGGCAGCATGACGGGCCGCGAGGAGCTCTCGGAGGGCAAAGCCAAGGGAAGCGCGCTGGCGCCCAGCAGCGCCTGTGGCCACGAGAAAGCGCGCTTGGGGGGCCCGACCGGCGGCGGCTTGCGCTCCAAGGGCTTCGCTATCACAGACCTCCTGGGCTTGGAGGCGGAGCTGCAGCCGCCGGCTTGCTCGAGCTGCGAAGGCGGCGGGCCAGCTGCGGGGCGAGGAGGAGGAGGAGGAGGAGGAGGAGGCCCTCCCTTGCCGCTGGGCTTGGGCTTCCTGTGCAGTTTTGCCACCCAGCAGCACGCGGGGGCACCTCGTCTCCTGCCCGCGCACCTCCCCTTCCTCCAGCCTCGCTCGGAGCACCAGCACCCCCGGTACGGGCCGGAAGCCGAGAAGCCCAAGTTGACCATCTCCGGTAAGCGACTCCGCCTCTGCCTTGGGTCTCGCGCTGGCGGAGAAAAGCAACTTGCCGAGCAACTTTGCAGCCCTGATTCCCCAACCAGGCGCCCTGCTAAGTCGGTTGGCGCCCAACACCTTCGGAGGGACCTGTTGGGGACAACTATTTCACAGTAGCTGGAGAGAATCGGTTTCTTCCCCCCCCCCACACCGCGGGTTGAGAAAAATCCCTGCGGGATCAAATAATGATAATCTGCTGTTCTTTATTTGCAGCCTCTAGTAAGCATAGCGGTTGGCAGCCTAGGGCAGTGTTTCTCAACCTTGACAATTTTAAGGCACGTGGACTTCAACTCCCAGAATTCCACAGCCAGCAATGCTGGCTGTGGAATTCTGGGAGTTGAAGTCCATGTGCCTTAAAATTGTCAAGGTTGAGAAACACTGGCCTAGGGCCAGTTTCCCTGGTGTCTGATGAAGGGCTCTGTCCTGCCTGAAGCCTCATGGCTCAATCGATTGGTTAGCTTTTAAAGTGCCACGAGGCTCTTTTTGATGTGAATTTGGATACCACATCACTAAATTCCAAATTTTCATTTAGAAACCCTATTTTATGGCACCGTAAAGGCCAAATAAATCCATGGCACAAGTACATGTTTGCATGAGGCAAAAGAATGCATTTAGGCTCTGGCAAACAAACATGGATATTTTCCAGAAGAATACTGTACATCTTCCATGCTTTTTAGATGGTGTCCTTTGCTGCTACTGCTGCAAAAAAAAAAAATATCTCTTTTTCAGTATTTAATGCACATGGGAGTTTAATTCATAAATTCCACAATAAATGGATATATCTCACATGTAAAAGTAAAAGGAGTGCTTTTTAAATGCCCAAATAATGTGTGCCTTTAAAAACAATATGAATTATGCAAACTGCTACATACCTGAGATAGTGGCATAGAGGTCCCCTGTTGATTCCTGTGATTCGTAGGCCTGTTAATAATGCCTGCTGTGCTCATAATAAGTGTGGCTAGCTTCTCTGAACTCTGCCCTTCTGTCTTAGACTTTTCCCCACTGATAAAATTTTATTTACCTATTCTTGAATCAGCAGGAAAAAAAATCTGCCATTACCAATCCAAATTCCTGCCTCTATTGCCTCTGTTTTCTGTCCCTGCCAAACACTTGCCACTAGAGTGACGAAACTCAACAGATTTTTTTGATGTTATCCTACCTAGGACTATGTCAGAATGGGAGGTGGGGAATAACTATAGGTAGTCCTCTAGTTATGTCCATTCATTAAGTGACTGTTCAAAGTTATAATGGGCTGAAAGATGGACTTAACAATCAGTCCTCAAAGTGCTACTCATCACAGCATCCCCAAAATCATGTGATTGAAATTCAAGCCAGCCCACATTTATGACTGTTGACTCCCCAATGCCTATCTGCTACACCCACTTCTTCACCTGTAGTACCCACCTTTATTCCCTAGTGCCCACCTATAGCACATTCCTGCTCATGGCATCTGCCTACACTACCTCCCTGTTGCTAGTGCTCACCTGTAACTCTAACCCACTAACCTGCATGTCTGGGATTCCTGCCTCTTCCTGCTTAACAACCCAGTTCTGGGGATACAAAGGCAACTGCGACTGCTTGAATTGCTGCTACTCAGTTATGCAGTCATATGACATCATACTTTACGACTGCCTTAAATTCCAGTTCCAACTGCCATTTTAATCTGAGGTCTACCTGTATTTTAAAGTAATGCTGGAGTAAAATTTACTGTCCCCCTTGCTGATTCCTGTCCTGCTTCTATTGCATGTGATAATATTTGTGATTGTGTATCAGGCAAGATGATACGTTGTGTCAGGCAAGATGATCAATTTTTTCCTTACAACAAATCACAGATTACTGCAGCAAGATTGGAAGGGGTCTGACTTCAAAACTGTACATCAACTTCTCTAGGCTGGTTTGTCTGCCTTTCTTTCCATACCCCCTTTGGGCATTTCCCAGCTGAAAATAATGCAAAATGAAGAAACATATGGAAAGACATCGGAGCAAAAATTACCCAAGGAAGAGGAAGACAGACCTTGTACTGTTTTGCAACTGGCTAGGTCTGGTCTAGCGGATAACAAAAATTGACAAGCTGCTGAATAAGCAGCTCCATCATTTCATGGGAAGAGGGGAAGAGATTGAAACTGACAAATACAGGGAAACTGGCAAACAAATAACAAAAATTCAGTGCAACACTCATTATTTTGAGGACACTGAAATCTGGAAAAGTGGGTTTGCTGCATCTTAAGATGTATTTCAGAATATACTGTTAAAACAAAGTGCTTAAAAACACTCCCTGTTCTTCCCCAAATAAAAGAGTTCTCTAGTCTGAGGCAAAATTGAGCTACATAAAAATATGGAATGAGGACAGTAATCGGTATAAAAGGATTTCAAGAAGCAAACAGCTAATAGAAGAGGCAAAAGTCCCAAGAAAATAATAGCTACCAAACAGAGGAAAGATCATTACCATACTTTTCATTATTTCCAAAGTACACATTTGGTTACACCTACAATAAATCAGTTCATCTCAAAGCATTACACACACACTGGAGCTGTGCTGGTTATAGTATTTGGGGAAAAATAGTGCTTGCATATGGGTATGTCTAGTGACAATTTAAATCTGTTTCACTCATAGCTAGAGACAAGGTTAATGTGTTGTCTGGGTATGATTGTATCATGGTAAACTGTAAACGGGAAGGAGATCTAAGAAAAATGTTATGTCCTGGGCCAGCAGGCAGAGGCTACAGCGATTGGCCCGGGCAGACCATGCAAATGCCCGGGACAAGAAAGGCTGCTCCCAGCCTTGCGCGCACACACATGGCGGGAAAAGATCCCTTGCAATGATTGGCCAGCAAGGTATTGTGCAGGGGGGCTATAAAAGGGGGCCGCACCATTTTAAAATCTGTTCTGTTGGTGTTGCAATAAAGGAGAACTGTTGGAACTCGTTGCTTCATCTCGAAGCCTCTTTTCCTGAAACAGAACATTGGCGACGAAGGTGGGATGCCTGCAAGGCAAACAGAGTAAGAAGCCAAGCTGACTCACCACAGGGGGGCTTGCAGATCAGAGAAGTGTGGCACCTGGAGATCGACTCAGCCTGCCAGCACAGAACGCTGGGGGTGAGCTCAGAAAAGGGGGCCCCTTCTCAATCCTTGCAGCGGGAGGTGTGGACGAAGTTCCTGGGCTGAAACAATGGCAAAGGTAGGCCGGCTTTCAGAATTTGACACAGTTCACCCAGAATGCTGGAGCTCGTACATGGCCTGGGTGGAGAACTACCTCCGGGTGAATCAAATTCGTGAAGATGACCTCAAAGCTGCCACACTGCTGTGTGTGTGTGGGCAAGAGACCTTCGAGATTGCGGAGAATCTGGTCGCCCCAGCACCACTGGAATCAATCACCTACACAGACTTGAAGAGGATGCTTCGAGAGCATTTCAAACCCAAGCGCTCAGTGATTGCCTGGTGACACGCATTCGAGCAGAAGGACCAGAGGCCTGGTGAGTCTGCAGCAGAATTTGTTGCAGCCTTATGGCAAGCAGCTAGGCCCTGCGAATTCAAAGACTTGGAGGAGAGACTGCGAGATCGGCTGGTCTGTGGCCTGCGAAGCCGGAAGTTGTAGCAGAAGCTCTTCGCAAAGGAAGGCCTCACGTTCCAAGATGCCCTGAGGAAAGTTTCAGCCAAAGAAGCAGCAGGCAGAGCTGTGAAGGCCTTGCAGCTCGCCAAGCCCCCTCAAGTTCCAGCCACCATCCATCAAGAGGTCGCTCACGAAGAATCCGAACAGGATCCAGAATCAGAAGTGGACCGGCTGCATCAGACTCCAGGGAGAAGGCCTCATGGAGAGAAGGCCCAGCCAGCATCATCCCCTTGGTGCATCGGGTGTGGAGGTCGCCATCACCGCGCAGACTGCCGTTTCCGCTCCGCCATCTGCAGGGCCTGTGGGAGGCAAGGCCACATTGCCTCTGTCTGTTTGGGTCGCGAGAAGGAATGTTACCCAGAAGAATTGCCTCAGAAAGGTACCAGGGTCCCCAGCCAGAACAGGGTGGGCTTCTGCGCATCACGTAGGAGCGTTTTTAGAATGGGGATCCACAGGCCACTTAGGAAGAAACTTCACATCGATGTGAAGTTGCAAGGGGTCCACTCTATCGATCATCTCCCTAGACACCTTTAACAAGGTCTGCAGCAGAAGCGGTCTATGGGTTAAACTCAGGCTGTCAAACCTCATCCTCACAGATTTCCAAAATTCCAGAGTCAACGTGAGGGGGGAGGCCACGCTCAAGGTGCAGCGTAGGAATTTTGAGGGGCTACTGGATGTACTTGTGGTTGGGGGAGACCATACAAGTCTCATTGGACTCGACTGGTTTGAGGCCCTGGGAATTCAGGTGACTGGAATACACAGCGTGCAAACAACAGGCCTGGCTGGGGTCTGCAAGGAGTTTGCAGATGTGTTTAGTCCAGAACTTGGCTCCTACAAAGGCCCTCCTATTTCTCTGAGGCTAGAACCAGCCATAGCTCCCATTAGAATCAAGCCACGCAGAGCTGGATAAACTGTTTTACCCTTAAAGGGTAAAATAGATGCAGAGCTGGATAAACTGATTCAGCAGGGTATCTTAGAGCCTGTGGACAGTAGTCCATGGGAAATGCCCATAGTTATGCCACTGAAGGCCAATGGTGAAGTCCGAATCTGTGCGGACTACAAGTGCACGCTTAACAAAGCGCTGGAGCAGCATTCGTACCCAGTACCAGTGGTCAGTCATATTCTAGCCTCCCTCAAGGGGGGCCAGATCTTTGCTAAACTTGACCTGGCTCAGGCCTATCAACAGTTGCCAGTTGATGAGGAAATGGCCGAGGCCCAAACTATAGTGACTCACAGGGGTTCACCATGGAGGCAGCTCCGGCCTCTGGCAC
Organism: Bothrops alternatus; assembly: GCA_034064705.1. NCBI lineage: Eukaryota > Metazoa > Chordata > Lepidosauria > Squamata > Viperidae > Bothrops > Bothrops alternatus. The sequence continues at coordinate 16,823,759 of JARGCV010000104.1, read as the reverse complement.
TCAGGCCACTCCAGCTGCTGGTCTAGGACTCGAGGGACAGTGCTCCCAAGAGGAGTCCATTGTGGACTTGGGGAATTCCACCCCACCACTGGACTTGGGGAATTCCACCCCACCAAGGAATCCTGGCTTGGATTTAGTAGATCCAGCCAGTCAGCAGCTGGGTGGGTCCCCTGGGTCTTTGGGGCAACAAAGTCCTGGTCTGCCTAGCCTGGCAGGCGAGCTGGCAGGCCAGGCACACACACTGGCCATGAGAAGATCAGGGCGGGCCAGAGGTCCTCCCAAATACTTACAAGGCTATGTACGGTCCTTGTCAGTCATGGGCAGGTCTAGTAGTCTGGGTTAAGTAATGCAGCTCAAGGGGAGTGGGGAGCATGGCGGTAGCAAGACTGTAGTATATATATAGATGCAACGTAAGCAAGGTAATGGAGTGTTGGAGTATTTAAAATAATAAGTGTGCCTTATTATTTTAGCCAAGGGGGGAGGGGTGTTATGTCCTGGGCCGGCAGGCACAGTCTGCAGCGATTGGCCCGGGCAGACCATGTGGATGCCCGGGACAAGAAAGGCTGCTCCCAGCCTTACGCACACACGCACGGTGGGAAAAGATCCCTTGCAATGATTGGCTACCAAGGTATTGTGCATGGGGGGCTATAAAAGGGGGCTGTACCATTTTAAAATCTGTTCTGTTGGTGTTGCAATAAAGGAGAACTGTTGGAACTCGTTGCTTCGTCTCAATGGCTCTTTTCCTGAAACAGAACAAAAAGCATTTTAAATTTATAATTCCTGTCCTATGTTTTCGGCCAAGAAATATGGCCTTCACCATAGCCGAAGGATGAGCTTGGTAGTTTGAACAGGGATTTCAAGGTGGTGCTTCTTGTATCTAATAAATGTAGCTCTAAGTATCTTTTTCTCCCATTGATGCTATCTAAAATCATGGAGATATGCATCTTCTGAAGTATGAAGGCAATAAAGGTGATAAATAGTCTGAGGCAAGAGGAATGGACCTTGCTTTTGAGTGACTATAGTCAACACCTACCATTTTGAAATTAATAAAACAATCCTGTTTGGTCAGTTTGGAAGCAATGCCCATTGAGTTCAACTGAATCTGTGTACTCAGGAAAACATGCACATAGTTTACAGGCCAAGTTTCTAGAAGAATATTTCCAAGACAAACTTGATCTTCAGTGCATATGAGTACGTGTTCGAGAAATTAATGACTTGTTCCACCAATTTCTGCACTATCATTCTTAAGCCACTTCATATGATCTCACATGTCTGCAGGTGGTCAACTCTGTACATAATCTAGAGTTCATTTCCAACACTAGTCCCTTTTGACAAGGAAGTCAATTCCTGACAATAAAAATACACAAGGAGATGTTTAGGATTTGGATCGTGAAAAACTACATGTTCAAAGACTCTGTTCCTCTCTCTTTCTCCTTCACAAATTTCAGGGCTTAGTACTGAAAATTAGATCTAGTCTAGAATCAATCTGAATAAAAAACTGTCTGACCGATATACAGCCACTCTGTAAAACATAAGGTAGAACAAAGATCTAAATAACCCAGTATTCCATATCCATGGAAAGTCTACAAGCAGGACATGAGCCCAGTGGCTTCTTCCTGCTATTGTTTTCCAACAGCTGATGTTCAGAAACAGATTATTATTATTCATTTGATTTGTGCTCTACCTTTTTTTACTGCCAACTCAAAATGGTTAATTAAAAACAAGTTTCTCTGATATTGAGAGTAAGATATAGCTATTATATTCATTAGCCATTGATAGCCTTATCTCTCATCCACAATCTATTTAGCTTTGATCTCCCACACTACATCTTATGTAGCAAACTTCATAACTTTCTGAACAGCAAGATATTTACATATAAGAGAACATATATATACATTTTCCTATATGGGTGGTATAAATATATTTACACAAGTTCATCAAAAGGCAATTCTAAGGAGAATGTTTTTATGTTTTTGTGGATATGGAGATATGTGAAAATATTCAACTTAAAAGAATCAATGGGATGAGTAAGATAGGAACATTCGTGCAGGAGACAATGGATTAAAATATGTTGATTTATATTTTGGTAATTAGTCTTGTAGATATTAAATATTTACACCAGAATTTGGAAATTATATTTTTTTGCCTCATGCATCCTATCTTCCCATGTTCCTTATCAAACATCTGCAATAGGCATGTCGATTCTTCTGGAGGAATAGTGGTATGCCAGATATTTAGGAAAAATTCAAACAAATTCAAATTCCATTATTATGGAACTCACCACTGAAAAATTTAGGCCATCACAGAGAAATTAAAGGGTGTGTGTGTGAAGAAAAGAGAATACTAAGATACTACTGAGTTTTGAAAATATTACATTAGAGACAGATCTTTGTCTTTGGTTTGGTAAAACCTGTAGGCATATGTTGAAGAGAAACCAGTTATAGAGAACTCAGGTGTAAATAGTTGCATTAAAGGGAATGATCATTTTCATATCATCTCTGATTTTGAATATCTTTATACTTTCATTAATATGAAAAAGCAAAGGATGATATTCTTGCTGTGCTTGGGGATGGTTCTTGGTGGGATCAGCATGGCTCACTCTATTTTCTTCTCCTTTTTCTTCATCTTTTGGTAGACTGGTTGGATTGTCTCCAATTCTGCTCCTACACTAGCTTTGCAGAAATTGGCTCATTTATTCTAGCTGTCCTCCTGGTGCTGAACAGCCAAACTTTCTGGCAGTACTCCTTACTCCCTAAATATTGGCTGAGAAATTTGGGAAGTCGAAGTCCATATATCTTAAAGTTATGGGGGTTGAAAAACACTGCCCTCTCCTTTTTCCTAAGGATGGACATGGGTAGAGTTGGCTGACCTATATTCCTAAGGACTGGGAAGAGAGTTTTAATCAGTGCTGGCTATTTGCCAATCCTGGTTGCTGTCCAAGATGAACTTTGTTTCTTAGTTATTGCTATATCAGGAATGATGAAGAGATTATTAGTATGTGTGTGGTATTTTTTTATTTTTTTGGTTTTACTGCTGAATGCTTGTTAGATTTTTTAAAACTGTGAATTAAAAAAAAACTTAATTTAATTGTGATCCTGATTCATTTGTCTAAGAAAAAGGAAAACTGAAAAATATTTTTAAAAGTAGGACTATAGAAGGAAAACAAGAATATATAAAATAATCCTACTGTATGGACCAATGCTTACAGTGAAAAAAAGATTTGACACATCTCTTCTTCCCTGCCCCTTCTCCTCCCCTGCTGTCCACCAACATCTTCAACAGATGAAGATAGTTTATCAGGAGAAAAGAACAACCTGAAGACATCTGACTCTCAGATCAAGAGAAAGAAACGGCGGCACAGGTACAAAAAGCAACTCATGCTGGATATATGGGAGCACAGCTGAAATATCTTCTGTATTAGCATTAGGATATATTGCATTAATATTCCAAAAATTATTACAATAGCTTTATAATATATGATTACATTCACTTTTGGCTGTGGCTGTGAGCAATAGAGTTATGAATGTGAAAGGCAGGGGAAGATATAGTGGGAGACAGGGAGTGGGCTGCTCTCAGGGAATGCGAGACAGTTTACATTCCAGCTCATTTTGCGGTCTTAATCCTGGTACCCTTTCAGCAGGCCTTAAATGCCAGGTCAGCCTGTAAGAAGTCCCACATAATGATTTAATCATTGATAAGAGGGCCAACCTGGCTTGTATTACCAAAACTAGGGTCCAAAAGGCGGACAATCTTTTTGGAGATATGCCCCTCTGGGTTTGGGGTGTGGCATCAGCCAAAGCTGCAGGGCAGGGATGGGAGTGTGATGATTATCATCTGGGAATCTTACAGCTTTAAAGGGTGCTGGACCCACAGGTCACTGGATGTGAGACCCTGTTCATGAAATTGAGCCTAGAGATTGGTTGGGATTCACCAGTCTCCGTGCTATATAGCAATGTCCCTGCCTGAGCAAATTGACTTCATTTCTTGGTTGGCAGTAGAATTCCCCAGACCTCTGGTTCTAGGGAACTTCAATCCACCTTCCCTGCACGGAGGATCTTAGATAGCTCTGGAATTCATGATTACCAAGATGACCGTGGGCTTATCCCAGATCATCCAGAACCAAACATAGAACAGCGGTTATACACCAGATGTGTTGTTCCTGTCACATAGCGCAGTGGCTATGTGAGCTGAAATTGGAGGAGCTCTAGATGTCGTCTTTGTCATGGTCAGATCACACCCTGGTTTCTATGTGATTTTCTAGTGCCACTGCAGGGAGGCTGGACCCATTAGATTTGTCTGCCTCCAGTTACTGATGGACCTGATGGGTTTCAGAGGGAGCTGGGGATTGTTCCTGTTGATCTGCTGCATGATCCATCTGAAGCTGTATAGAACCATTATTAAGTCCTACTTTGTGGCATTAAGGGTGGTGAAGTGCCAGTACTTCACCCTTATTGCATCTGCAGATAGCCGCCCTGCAGTAAGGGAGGCTTAGTGAACCTCTTGCAGGAGTATGCAGAGGAATTTATTCAGAATCAGCTGGAGAAAGTAACTTGGATTTGCTTGCAGATGGACACTGGCCTTGTTACAGGTTCATAGGAGATGCTTGGAAAAGAATCTTGCCCAGTTATCTGGGAACAGTTTAAACCTGTTGGACTTGAGGAAGTGGATAGGTCCTTAAAATTGTGGGCTTAGCCACCTGTTCTTTAGATCCATGCCTTTACTAGCTTGTTAAAATGGGCCAGGGGAGTGTTGTGTGAGTGGGTTTCAGCAGTGGTTAACTCTTCTTTGAGTGAGGGCTTCCTTTACTTCTTAAAGAAGATTTGGTTTGCCCCTTCTCAGGAAGGCATCACTAAAGCCCACCAGAGTGAATAATTTTTGTCCAGTATCTAACCTCCTGTGTTTGGGGAAGGTGATTGAGAAGATGGTTGTAAAACAGTTTTTGGAGGACCTTGGATGAACCAGATTAATTTGATCCTTTTTAGTCAGTGTTCAGACCTGGGTATAAGACTATAACAGTATTGCTCATGCTTTTGGATGATCTCTGGTGTGAGTGGGATTGGGGTTCTACATCAGTTCTTGCCCTATTTAACCTCTTGGCAGCTTTTTATACCATTGAACATGGTCTCCTTCTGGATTGGCTCAATGGAGCACACAACACCAAGGGGCACTCAGAAGAGTATGTGTAACAGTGTTGTACTAAGTCATCACTTTTCTCTCTGGTCAATTCCAGTTGGTGGTGATTGGGGAGGAGAAGTCCCACTCTTTTTAAAAAGACTGTTTTTGCTCCCTACTACAGCACTGATGTTGTTATCTCGTATGGTGATGAAATGTTTGTAAGAAAACAATCAAGCTCAGTAAGCATTAAGGGCCCCCCTAGATTAAATACAACTTTTAGTTTATACATCTGGATCTACAGGAGCATATTTACAGGTATATGTACATACATATTTACAGCATATGTACAGGTATAGTATAGGGGGTACCTTGCTCAATAGTAGTAACTGTGAGAGGGACCTTGGAGTCCTAGTGGACAATCACTTAAATATGAGCCAGCAGTGTGCTGCAGCTGCCAAAAAGGCCAACACAGTGCTGGGCTGCATTAACAGAGGGATAGAATCAAGATCACGTGAAGAATTAATACCACTTTACAATGCCTTGGTAAGGCCACACTTGGAATACTGCATCCAGTTTTGGTCACCACGATGTAAAAAGATGTTGAGACTCTAGAAAGAGTACAGAGAAGAGCAACAAAGATGATTAGGGGACTGGAGGCTAAAGCATATAAGGAAAGGCTGCTGGAATTGGGTATGTCGAGTTTAATGAAGAGAAGGATGAGGGGGGACATGACAGCAGTGTTCCAATATCTCAGGGGCTGCCACAAAGAAGGGAGTCAAGCTATTTTCCAAGGTGCCTGAAGGCAGGACAAGAAGCAATGGATGGAAACTAATCAAGGAGAGAAGCAACCTAGAACTAAGGAGAAACTTCCTGACAGTTAGAACAATTAACCAGTGGAACAACCTGCCTCCAGAAGCGGTGAATGCTCCAACACTGGAAGTTTTTAAGAAGAGACTGGAGAGCCATTTGTCTGAAATGGTATAGGGTTTCCTGTCTGAGCAGGGGGTTGGACTCGATGACCTCCAAGGTCCCTTCCAACTTTATTATTATTATTAATATTAATATTATTATTATTATTTCTCATTTAAGATGCTGCATTGGACTGTTTTTTATTTTTGTCCCTATAGGACTGTGTTCACTGCCCATCAGCTGGAGGAATTGGAAAAAGCATTTAATGAAGCTCATTATCCTGATGTATATTCCAGAGAAATGTTAGCAATGAAAACTGAATTGCCTGAGGATAGAATACAGGTAGGTTGTTTTGTGTCCAGTGCCACTGGATTTGTTTGATACAATAGACAAACGTAAGGCCCGGACCCTTCCAGACCTACCTAGGTTTGACGTTTCCAAGATGGTTTTACAGAAAATATTGAAGAATGTCCAGGGCTTGAAAACGTAGCAGAGAAAAGGGCTGGGGTGTCTATAAGGCGTGGTCAAAATAGCAAGATGGTAGCAAGATGTGACCATGTGATCAACACTCTGTTTTTATGTGTGTGTCACATGTGTGACACAGGGATTTGAATGAACCATCATGACTTTTTTGACTGTATCATGCAGACATCCCAGGAGAAGGGCTTGCTCTATAAGTAGCTGCTATTGCAACTCACATCTAGAACTGATTTTGTTTTTTTCTCTCTTTGGGAGAATTCAATTCAGAACCATTTGAAATTGACATTTATGGGTTCAGGGGAGGCTAGATGAAAGTCTCTAAGAAATTATGCTACCTTTGCAAATCTTGCCACAGTACAGAAGGCTAAGTTAAATAATCTATTGGTCATTTGACTGTTATTCAACATGAGTACAGTTAGACTGAGTAAACTTTTTAGATCTACAGAAAAACATTGGTAAGATATTAGTTGCAATCTATAACATACTTTATCTCAGGGTTTTTACATCAATCCTTTATCTCAGGGTTGACTTGAAAAATGACAAAATACAAATAGGCCTGTGAATCTAAATTTTGGAAATAGAGAATGATTGGCTACTTTTTGGTATATTTATAGAGGGAGAGGCCCACTTAAATATTAATATGCTATCATAATGAAATCCTAGAGTATGACTGTTCTTTAAAATTTTCTCATCTGAATCCTGATTTGAAAAGAGAGGCCAAACTTTCTCTATGTACATGCGGCTGTTTATTGTTTGGTACAAAACAGAGATGCACCCTCTACCCTCCAAAACTGAGTGTTTACCTGAAAATTGGCCAAAAGGAAAGTATTCAATGCATTGGGCAGGGGGGCTTTCCATCAATTGTATTGAATTAAATTACAAATAATTAAATAGTTTTTGCCATTCTTGCCCATTTTTGGGATTGCTGTTTTCTTCATACTACTCAAAAGCTGCACGTTGCCTTAGCCTGAAAAAATATTACCCAGTCCTGTATAGAACATGGACCCTATGCATTCACTGTCCAGCAGGATTAAATTTTAGAGAAAAAAGCCTCATGAAAGTGTCTGTGGAAATTTTCAATCATCCAATCATGGTTGTCCCAAATGTGCTTTTCAAAAGGCAACCGGACTTTCTTGTTTTTTTTCCCTTGAAGACATTTCGCTTCTCACCCAAGAGTTCTCAGAATCGAAGAAGCTTCTTGGATGAGAAGCGAAACATCTTCAAGGAAAAAAAAACCCAAGGAAGTCCAGTTGCCTTTTGAAAAGCACCTTTGGGACAAGCCTAATAAAAAAAATAAGCATCAGGGTTTAGTATATTAATAGCAACAGGAAATGGAAATCAACCTATTAGTTGACTTCTCCAAGCAATATCTTCACATTAAAACCAATGAAAGGATAAGGAAAATATTGTTATTCCAGTAGGAATGAATTAGACAATTTTTTGATTTGACAAAAGACTTGTAAAATCCCTTTGTTTTATTTATGCTGACCAAGTGATCAGTAAGTTTTGTTCATCTGCCATGTTTGTTTAATATACTGTTCTCTCCCCTCCTTTCAATCCCACTCATGCACATTATTGCTAAATGTGTGTTTCTGGTTCTACTTTTGAAAGGTTTGGTTTCAAAACCGAAGAGCCAAGTGGCGGAAGCGTGAGAAATGTTGGGGCCGCAGTAGTGTGATGGCCGAATATGGTCTCTACGGTGCCATGGTGAGGCACTCCATCCCACTTCCAGAATCAATTATCAATTCTGCCAAAAGTGGAATGGTTGGTTCCTGTGCCCCTTGGTTATTGGGTAAGCGTGTCTATAGTGTTGTCAGTGTATAGGTGGTTAATATTTGACTACATGGAAAAATGACTAAGTACTATTGTTTCCTGTTGAAAGTATCCTTTTCCTTCTTTCCCACAGGCTAAATTGATGACTAGCAGTAGAATGACCCTTTAAAACATTGCACTTGGTAACATCATTACAGAGGTTATTAAATCTGCCTTCTAATACTAACAGAGAGTAGTGGGTCTTCTCTTAACAAGAATCCTATATTATGTCTGTACAAATAGTCTTTGACTTATGACCATTTGTTTAGCAACAAGGACAGCACTGAATAAAGAGGCTTGTAACTAATCCTTACACTTACAACGGTCATAACATCCCTGCAGTCCTGTGATCATGATTTCGGGTGCTTGGCCACCATCATGCATTTACACTAGTCACAGCATCTCATTTGCAAGTTGCAATTGCCTGATGTCTTGCTTATTGACTGTGATTCACTTAACAACCATACCGCAAAAGGTTAAAAATCAGATGCGGTCACATTATGCTTCACTTAATAACCTTGCTGCTTAATGATGAATTTTCTGGTCGGTATTGTGGTCGTAAATTAAGGATTACCTGTATGTGTATGATTGTAGTAGTTAACTGTGCACATATCTGTGCATGTGAGTGCCTATTCAATATATACATAACACTCACACGTGTCTGTGCAAAAGCACATGCAGACACAACATACATATTTTAAATTTCTTATTTTCTGCCTATAGTTACCTATAACATTTTCTGTTCTATGAAAGCTAAATTTTTGTGAGTAGTGGAATTTGGTATTTCTTACCATTCATATAATCTGACATGCAGTTTTCAGGTTTGAGAAACATTAACTGATCTTCATAATTTAATATAAATGTAGTGTGAGATACAGAACCATGGATGTATGTATGTATTATTTTTTTATCCTACTGGTATTACTTTTATAAGTAACTCAAGATGGCAAGCATACATAATACTCTTTTCTCCTCCTGTTTTCCCCACAACAACCACCTTGCGAGGTGGGTTGGGTGAGAGAGAGTTTCCTCTTGATCATAGCTTAAACTGATATTCATAGCCAGAAGACCTCCCCTCCTGAAAACTAATATTTTAGCTTTTACACAAAACTAGATCTGTTCATCCATGATAAACAGAAACTACTGCATTTATTTCGTGTCTCTTCTAGTGTGGTTGGTGCCAATCCATTTATGGGTCCGAAAAAAAGGGAGCAAAAAGGATTTTTTCTTTCCCTGTTTCTCAGTATTACAACAAGTGGCCCAGGAATTGAATTACTGCATAATTGCATTGATCTATTGGGTGTACAGGATGATTGTATAATAAAACTGAATTTTTATTTCTTTTAGGAATGCATAAAAAATCAATAAATATTATAAGAAAGCCTGAAAATGAGGAAAAAGGAAATGGCAGCTGGAAATCTGAACATCCTGAGGAGGAATTCATAATTAAGCAGACAGAATATGAACGAAACCCCACTAATAAATTAATCTCAATGGACAGTTCAGAAGATATTGCAATTGATCTTTCTAGTACGGCAAAGCAGGAAAAGAAGATCAGCAATATGAGTTTTGATGGGAGCCCACAACCCAAAATGAAAGATGCTGAACACTAAGAACCTGGAGGGGCAACACGACACATTTAAATTGGCCTCTTCAATGGTCTGGCAAAATATGAGTATTATTGCTCTGTGCTTATTTATTAGTTTTTTTTCAAGTGACTCATTCATTTTACGTGCAAAGGGGACTTTCTGAGGTGGGATATATCCAAGATATAATTTATTTTTACAAATTGAAAGTTGTATATTTGTAAAGAAGATAATTTGCTGTAACTGGATATTTTTTCTTTATATATCTCACTAAGTCACTTTTCACCCAAAGTCTAAAAATAGCATTTGGTTCCATTTTTGGCAGAGAGGCAAATAAGTACCCAATCATTTAATGAATCTCACTCCATCAAGTAAATAGAATTATCAATGAAAACAATATGCAATATATTTCTGCTAAACTAAACCAAAGTAGAAAATTATAAAAAGATTTGATTTTTTTTTCAGAAATGATCATTCTCCTTACCTGCGTATGGATATTTAATAATGAAGGATAAATTGGAATACTTATGTGATAAAGCAAATAATAAGAAACACTTTTCTGAAATTATCTGTTACCCTCCTGATGCATTGAAAACACAATTCCTAGAATTCTCTACCAGCTTGGAAATTCAGATAAACCCGTCCTGATAGTCATTTGCAGTGGACTTAGAAACATGTCTGGTTTCAGCTGGTTTAACAGTGGCAAAAGTAGCAGAAAGTAGCAGAAGCAGAAGCAGACTTTCTCTTTCTTCTTCATTAAAATGCTAATATACATTGGATAAAGAAACAGATCTCTGTGTGAAAATATTTATTAATAATAAATATCATTTAATTTCAAGTATCTTTTTGCACTAGACTCCAGTTGGAGAAACTCAGGTTTCTTGTAAAATGTAAAGTAGTTCCTATAAACTTTATGTCTGGCTATTCCTACTGTATTGTAAAAGCAATATTTATTAGTGCAGTTAGATGTCTCATATGTACAGTATACGTCATATACAGAACAAAGGAAATGAAGAACCTTGATGAAAATTTGCTAATAGCAACCAAGAACTTATTGTGCTTGACAGATCTGCACTGAAAGTTGTAAATTGCTGATACTGTTTTTGACCATCTTGAAAGTTCTATGGAATAATATGGATTTATAATTAAGTTAAATGCTCAAATTTTCCTTTGAAAATCAAAGAATACCATGCTCGCCTTTAAAAATGAGAGGGAAATATTGGTCCATAACAAAACACAAAGCTGAATTAATTTTCATCGCATATAATATCAGTTCCTGATCCCTAACAGGATAGAGCTACATTTTATTACATGGAATTATGGTGTGTAGATCAGAACTCAGTTATTGGCTAGTTTGTGGCCTTCTTTAAATTCCAGGCCCAGCAGTTTTATTCACCAAGGGTTGTGAGAATGGTGGTCTAACAACATATAAATGTTTTCAGGTTGCTCTCCTTTTCTTACAAGATGTTGTATTATAGATTTTGGTGTTTACATTAGGACATCCAATAGTCCAACTGCTCCAAGCTTACAAAAACATACATTTATTTTATCTCCAGTTACATGATTTCATTACATATTATTTTTAAAAACTAAGGAAATTAATATTTTTACCAATGTTTTCAGCATAAAGTATGATCCTCTGCTTTTTACTTCAAAACTGTATTGGGGAAACAATATGCAATAACTCCAATTAATGTTATATGACACGCTATGCATAATTGAACACAAATCTGTATTTATAGAGAAAAAAGCCATAGAATCCAGAAATAAAATATTATTTTATAAGATGTCATAGAAAAATATTTTGTACTTATTCTGCATGGAAGAGTATCAACATTTGATCTTTTCCCTTTGGTCTTTTTATATGTACATCTAAAAAGCACTTTGAATATCTACCTGCTTTGTTTGTCAACTATTTATTTATATATTCATAATAAATGCTAGTGTTTTGTGGCTTTTTGGAGATGTTTATTAGCTGTTGGACAGTGTGCTAACTTCTAAAGGCACTGCCAGATGGCCATGTTAAAATGCAATCCGCCAGTCCTACTTAGAGGCTTAGGGACATGGAAAGGAATTCATTTTCATGAGACATATATACTGTATCTGCATCCATTTTTGTTTATTTTTAAATATACTTGAAGAGTTAAAATAGAAAAAAGACAATGAGGAGGGGAAAAAGAATACATTAAAAATATACAAATAACAATTCTATGAAGTATTTACAAAATATTAAAAAGTTCCACTATAGATGGAATATTAGATTGCAACAGATGGATAGTCATACAACAGTTTAGAATTCTAAGAACTATTATAAGAATAAGATTAGAGATTGACAAAAACAGTTGAAATAATAAAAGTTCAAAATAAAGTTTAACAATTTCCAATGAATCTGAAGCAGTTCATCTTTCATTTTATGCTCAATCAGACAAAATCTAGTGTTTAAAAATGTTGGAACCCAAACTTTGGATGTAGAAGAAGTTTATCTGCAGAATTATAAACTTTATAAACTTCATAGTTTCCAAGTTCAAATTAGCACCAAGCTTGAAAATATGAAATTATTTGTTGACAGTAAAATACATTCTATAAATTTAACCTTCCTGGGATTGCATGTAATTTCCAGTGGAAGGCAGAGTACCTAAGGAGCAGTTACATATAAAGCCAATGTAGCATATTTTGTAAGAATATAAATGTTGATGAGGCAACAGAAAAACAACTAGCAGAAAAAGAATCTTTGTTTCATCCTTAAATAATTGTTCCCGCAATTGCTAAGCTTTGTAACATTACTATTAGATATGAAAGAATGATCCAACCTTCCATTAAATATACGTATGATAGTCTTATTATAAATGTAGAATTATATTAAGTTTAGAGTCATGCTGAGTTTACTGAATGAATTATTAAATCCTTTGGGCAAAGGGGGTATTGGGAACTAATAGTAAACTCAGCATCTTGTTAAAACACATATTTATATAATGAAGAGAAAGGAAAAGGATCTTACTTCTTGGCTGGAGCCAAAGCTACTCTTCTTGTTGTTTTCTCTGGCAAGAAAATAAATGTCACAGAACATGGGGTTCTGAATGACCCAAGGAATTAGTCAGAAGGGATAACAGAAGAGATATCAAGAGGTATCTATTTTTGCTTCTACGATTCTGATCTCCTGGTATTTTTGTTGGCCATGGAGGAGTATAGTAAAAGAATAAAGCATACATTTATTCATAAACAATGGAAGGTTCAGGGATGAGATGAAAAAAAAACTACAAAAGCTTTTTCCTCTGAACATGTTGGCTAAAGGTGGAAGGAACTGTGACCAAGCAGTATCTGAGGATCTTCTTAAAGGTGAGAAAGAAACTAAATGCAAGGACTCAAAAACTAGAACAACTGATATCAGCAGAAAATGAAACACACCAGAATGAAAAATAAGATCTCATTTACAGTCCATATGGCAAGATGAATGGGTTGAGGAAACAAAAGACTAGAGATGGGATGAATTGTCAGCAAAGACGGAGCAAAAAGTTTAGAATATTAAAATGAGATAAGAAAGAGGTGGGCTTTACACTTTTCACTAAACCTATTCCAATAACATTTAATACAACCAGACACTAAACCCATCAAATTTCCTTACTTATGGTTCTGTCAGCATACAGTCACACTATTTAGTCAAAACTTACCACTTTGGGATTATAAAGAACCTCTTAGATATTGGAACATTGCTATTGTGTCATCCCTAGTCCTTCTTTTCATTAAAATAGATATATCAAATTCCTGCAATTGTTCTTCATATGTTTTAGTCTATTCATTCCCCTAATCATGATTGTTGTTCTTCTCTGTACTTGTTTATGGAGATTCTTGTTCATCCAGGATTCATCCAAGGTGCTTTCTTAGGAGCCAGCTGGACTTTCTTGTTTTTCTTTGAAAATGTTTCACTTCTCATGCAAGAAGCTTCTTCAGCTCTGACTAGATGGTGGGGAATGGAAGGATTTATATTCCTTGCAGACACCTGGTCATTTTGCATTCTTTTACATCTTCGTTACAACCATGACCTGGATGACTAAGAATCTCCATACACATTTAGCTATGCACTTTGCCAATCAGTGTCTAAATGTCATTCCAGGAGCAGATTATTATCTATAAAGAATAGCCATATGATAACCTCCTTGGATATCTGATGGACTGCTTGCCTCCACTTGTTTCTGCCTACCCTGTATGCTCCAGAAAAGTGGGTGTGTTCCAAGATTCCTCTATTATGCAATCTTGTGGGAAATTTTGTTTCAAAACATTAAAAATCAAAACACAAAAAAGCAATTATTATGTTACTTACAGTATAAATTCCAGTTGTGTATAAAGATGAGCATGTGTAGACAGATCTTTCATAAAAATGTTAATCAGAATAGTTCTGTGAAGCATTTTTAGAACATTCATAGGATAAAAAAATAATAGGATCAAGGAATGGTTTGAATTGCTCTCAAAACACTTACAGATGTATTGGATATGATAGCAAGAAATAGAAGCTTAAAATTATTTGTGTAAACTAAAATGTTAATTTTCTAAGTGAAACTGCAGGATATATGATAAAATAATGATTAGCAAAAGCTTATTTAATCAGAAATTAGGCTTTACAAGAGCAGAAGTTTGGCACATTTAAAACCTAATCCTGATTCAACAGCATCTGCAGACAAATTGATCTGGGCTGTGTAATGCTGGCACCAGCAATAGTTTGCACGTATGACCAAAACTCTATAATGATGCAGATGGCAAGTCTCTTTTTGCTTATTACATTCGAAAACAGGTATCAATTCTCAGTAAAAATATAAAAGGTGATAAAACACAAAATAAAAAAATACTCAGTTTAAACTTGCAAATACTTTTGCATTTTGGACACACAGTAAATGACAGAATTGTCCTATTTATAATAGCTTTTATTTGTGACATCTCTCTGGAGAAAATAGATGAATACCCAAAGAAACAAAATTTACTGAGGATTACAGAGCAGAAACAGATTATGAATGAACTTATAACAATAAGGGGAGTTTGTGAAGCTATAAAAAAGATATAACTAGGAAAGGTGCCTGGACCTAATGGATTCTTATTCTTATTATAGATTCTTATTATAAATGTTTTGAGGATGAACTTTTATATCTTTACAAAATACAATGAACTCTATCTTATGGAAAGGAAAGATGCCAGAAGTTGGAAAGAGAGAGACTGAAATAGCAACAATACCTAAAGAGTGACAAGATTTGAGTTTAACAAGAAACTATAGGCCTATACGGTATCATTATTTATTGATTGATCAAATTTATATGGTCGCCCATTTCATGGAAAGTGACTCTGGATGGCATACAACAATCCAATACAATAGTAAATATATAAAACAATAATTACCTAAAATATAGTATTTATACAAGAAATATTTTTAAAATGCATAAAAACTATAACAGTAAAAAACTAGAAAAGAAAATAATACACTACACAAAGAGACGTTAATAATAATAGAGCCCCTCACAAGTTTGCCTGTCTCAGAGAGTCTCCAGGCCTGCTGGCATAACCAGGTTTTCAGGAACCTTTGAAAGCTCAGGAATGATGAAGCTGACCTCATATCAGAGGGGGGAAGGAGAAGATTCTATAGGGCGGGCACCACAGCAGAAAATGCCTGCCACCTAGAGTCTACCACATGTAGTTCTCTAGACTAGGGATCCCCAATCTATGGGCTGCGGCTCAGGACCGGGCTGCAGGCTCTTGGCCAGCGGGCCGTGGAAATAGCTGGCTGGTGTGCACACACGTGGGCGTGCATCCCCCCACTCGTGATAGCACCCGTGGCCCTGTTTGCACATGCGTGCGGGTGCTAACGGGGCTGCTAGTGCCAGGCGAGTATGCACGGCTCATTTACACATGTGTGAACGGGGTTGCTAGCCACTGCAGGGGGTGCACAGCCATTTGCACATGTGTATGACGCCAGCGCATGATGCATGTGTGAACAGGGCCACTAGTGCCGCACCAGTGCGTGTGGTCCTGTTTGCGTGCGCACACACCAATTTGGAAGCTGCTTTTCTTCCCTCTGGGCCGCGAGCCCAGAAAAGCTGGAGACCTCTGCTTTAGACAATGGAACCTGTAAACATATCTATTCTATTGGATTTTGTGGGATGGGCAGATGAAATTGGGAAGAAATAGTCCCTCAAATAACCTAATTCCTTGCATGACTTTACAGGTGAACAGCAGCACCTTGAATTGGACCTGAAAATAAACTGGTAACTTGAGGCACCTCACTGTGCCTCAACCCGTGGAGGGTCATCACGATAGCCGAATACAGGAACACATGCGGGCATGCAGATTTCCTTGGAGTGAAGCGACCAAGACAAAAGGCTGCCTCCCCCTTTTATTACCTTTCACAGTGGGTGGTTACACAAGGCATCGAATACACATGTAGCCAATAGCATAGTTACATACCTCTCACAATGGGTGGTTACATAAGGCATCGAATACACATTTAGCCAATAGCATAGTTACATTTGTAGCCAATAGTTTCAAACCGTGCCACAACTTTCCTCCACTTATCATCCTTTCTCTCTCTTATCTTGTTGCCCCCCCTCTTCCTGTTGCTTCCAAAACTCCATCGTCCTTTGTTTCAAGACTGATTACTCAGACTCCTCATGGCAATTTCCTTTTTCCACCTACGCTCCATTCAGCTCGCACACGATCCTAGGGCATAAGCCATTATATCAACAGTAACTAAGGTAGTTTGTGCAGCAGAGATGTGATGTGTGCTTTAACAGTTATGTGAAACACACATTATTGCTTGCACTGCTACATTCTACAGTAGTTGAAGTTTCTGGATACACTTAAGGGGCAGCCCCAATTAAGGGCATGAGTGATTGTGATTAGAGCCCCTTGATCCAGAAACAGGTGCAACTGACAAACAATATGAAGTTGTGCAAAGCACTCCTAGCTACAACTGCCACCTGCTCCTCAAGCAGGAGTTGTGAATCCAGAAAGAACCTCCCCCAAATTGCTTGCGAGATCTGTTTGGGCAGTGCAACTTCATCCATCACCAAAATTGGTGTAGATCTAGAACTAGAAGAAGATCCAAAGTTACTCAGTTTTGCCATGGTTCAGTTGGAGCCTATTGTTTCCCATCCATACCTTAATTGCCTCCAGACACTGGGATAGGATGTCCACTGCATTGTTTCATTCACCAGGAACAAATGTATAAGATGGGTATTATTAGCATACCAATGATTATTGAATAATGACTACAAGTTGTTTACCATGATTCTGGCTGATAGACTGAAAATAATTTTGCAAGAATTGTTTCATGAGGATCCAGTGTGGATTTTTACCTAAAAGACAGTTGAAGGACAATATTAGAAATGTGTTGGGCATTTTGGAATATTAGCAATGTAATGAAAAACAACCTGCATTGATTTTTGTAGAAAAAGAGAATGCCACTGACAATTTGAACTGGAATTGCTAGTTTAAAGTTTTGGAAGATATGAACTTTGGAGAGAACTTTATAAAATGATATGGTCAATTTATATTTCACAGAAACCACAAATAATTGTTAACAGAGATCTAGCAAAGCCTTGTGAGATACAAAAAGGACAAGGTAGAGATGTCCACTGTCTCCTATTTTATTTATTTTGGTTCTTGAAATATTGAATAGATACTTAAGACAAGATGAGAGGATTGTGTGAGTAAAGATTAAAAGAGAAACTTATAATTAAGGGCTTTTGCAAATGACTTGATGTTGGTTTTGGAAGATCCTTTTAGAGGGAATTGAAACATTAGTTGGAAAACTAAAATAATTTGGTGCATTAGCAGGTTTTAAGATTAACAAACATGAGGATGATGTTATCAAAAATATGAAAACAGAAGATCAAAGAGAACTGAGGAATAAAATGGGTTTTACAACTGAGAAGAAAATAAAATATCTGACTCTCACTATGACAAATATGACATTTACTTTTTTCTTGCACTTTTAGTTTTCTCTTTGATTTCTTTTTTTTCTTTTTCTTCCTTACTTTATATTAGTTTTACTTCCTTTTTAAAACCATATATGTATTAAAAGAAATAGATTTCATTTATTTGCTTGCTTTTTATTTAATTGATTTATATACCATAGCTGCCATTTTGCAATCGTAACTCTGACTGGTGAACACACGATTAAAACAAACATCTAATAAAACAATGACACAATAGTAGGGAATGGTAACTGAGGGCAATCAAACTGAAACCCCATGATCTCAGTAATGTCACAGAAAATCACAATGATGGACTCATTCAACCTACAGATCCAATGCCCAAGAAAACAACCAGGTTTGCAAGGATTTATGAAATGTGAAATATTTAGGTGTGCGTGTGTGTGTGTGCATGCGTGTGTGTGTGTGTGTTTGTGTCTGTGGTGGTGATGATGATGACAATTTGAAGGGCAGGCACAAGAACAGACATGGCTTCTTCTGAGGTTCTGCCAGATGGCAGCATTTAATGGATGGGATCTAGAACATACCAATCCTCCTGGCTCTAGTGGATCAGGCAGAAATAATTAAGTCAAAATGATGAATTCATTTTTGACGTGATTTAATATATAAGATGCTGATGTGATGGCAGACCCAAATAGCAGAGGAACAATTTCAGGCAGGGCAGCCATAGGCTTCCTTCACAGGAATGCAGCTTAGGAGTTGCTGCTGGACAACCTGTAAGGCAATCAGGGCTGAAAAGATTATTTACCTATGCAGTGGGACTAAAAGCTTATGAAATACTATTCAGTGATTAGACACAGATTCATATTATCCCACTGATAACCTCCACTAATTATTATTGTGCTGATACTACCGTAAGTATGAGCTGGTTGGTACAACCAGAAAGGCATTTATATAAACTGCAAGAATAAAGATTATAAATCCTTGGCTAGAAACATCCACTCTCCCCCCACCCCAATCTGGAATGTTTAAAATAGAAACATGCATAATGCTGTAAGTAATTCCACATTCCTTTTAATTTATCTGGGTTACAGCAACATTTTCTATCATATGTACATCTTTTCACTTTGCCATATGGACAGTTAGATCCCTGGATTTAAAAGTATTTACTGAATTAATGGTAGTAGGGAGTGTAAGGGAGGACATTTAAAAATTTGACAATTTAAATTATCTAGATCTGAACTGGGGGGAGGATGTTACAACATTATCTGGATAATATATTGGCTTTCATAAAGAGGCACCCTCCTATGTTTTAATAATAAATGGTTCTAGCATCTGAAGACACATTTTCCAAAGGGGAAGGGTGTGCATGTTCATTTGAGAAACATCTGTATTCTGTCATTACTGAATAGTTTAACAATATTAAATTGTGACTGGCATTTTATCTAGATCTATCCTACCTTGCGGTCTGGTGTAGTTTTGGATTAGAAGATTAAGCAAAGGCGATGCTTTACAAAATTGCCCTAGAAAGGATAACAGAAGGACTATTTTAAAAAAAGAATAAAATGGTATAAAAACATGCTAGCTAGAGTCTTTCCTATTCCATCTTAAGACTACGTGTGAATTGCAGGCTCTGATTGGGGGCCCCTTTTATGCAATCTTGTTTTGCACTGCTAATTAACATATTTATCCTAAATTTTCTTCTGTGGGAAAAGTGACAGAAAAAGACTTCTCAATACTCTGCAGTGTTTATTGATAAGAAAAGTGAAAAACTTGAGAGGTGCAATGGAGTGTATATGTATGGTCACCTGATTATTTGCTGCTGAAGGTTACATGTATTATATATTACGTATTTTTTTTAAATATCACTTTCTTTTACTGATATTTAACATTTTAGAGTAACAATACTGCAATAATAAATAAAATTTAAAAATATGACAGAAAACTGAGCTGGACAAAGGGAAGCTCCAAGAATGTAAGGGTCAGACTCGGTTCCATCTCTTGACAAAAATAGTTATTCCTCTTAATATGTTTAATTTTGTTTTATTTATAGCCTGTATTTCTGTCCATAGAACACTTACAGTGTATAACAATCTAAAATAAGATAATTAAAAACAAATGAGAAAATATAAACATAGTTAAAATATTAATTTAAATCCTAAAAGGACTGTCTGAAAAAGAAGTGGAAATAATGTGGGTAAATGTAATTCCCAGGTGAATGCTCCAACATTGGAAGTTTTTAAGAAGAGACTGGACAGCCATTTGTCCGAAATGGTGTAGGGTTTCCTACCTGAGCAGGGGGTTGGACTCGATGACCTCTAAGGTCCCTTCCAACTTTATTATTATTATTATTATTATTATTATTATTATTATTATTATTATTATTATTATTATTATTATTATTATTATTACTATTATTATTATTACTATTATTATTATTATTATTAAATTGATTGGGAGTAATATTGGGAATATACTCTTCCGTCTGCTCTTCTGACAGGCCTGGAAAAACAGAGGCAAAAATGGGGCTATTTTTTAAGAGAGTGTCTCCTGCCAGTCTCAATACCCAGAAAAGTTTTCTGTTGAAATAAGGGGTTCCTTAGATATAACTAAAGCTGTTTGATTTCAAGTTAAAAACTATATCTTCAACTGGGAAGAAAATAATTGACAGTGCAGGATTAGCATATATAATATGATCCTAGTACTGCATATTAGCTGCCAGCCTAAATGTTGCATTTTGCATCAACTTAAGATTTTGACTCTTCTCAAGGGAAGCAGGACATGGACTACAGGTAATACAAGTAGAATAACTGTGATGAAGGCAAGGTATTTATAACTGTAGTCAATCAATAAATCAGAATAGAGCTGGAAGGGACCTTCGAGATCATCTAGTCCAGGGGTGTCAAACTCAGTGTCACATGACATATTGCGATGTATCGCGACTTTTTTCCATTGCTGCAATGGGGTGGGTGTGGTTTCACCATGACGCATCCGGCCTGCGGACCAACAGTTTGACACCCCTGATCTAGTCCAACCCCCTGCTCAAGCAGGAGACCCTATACCATTTTAGACAAGTGACTATCGAGTCTATTGTTAAAGGCCCCCAGTGATGAAGCACCCACATCTTCTGACGGCAAGCTGTTCCACTGGTTAATTATTCTCACTGTTAGGAAGTTTCTCTTTAATTCCAGGTTGCTCCTCTCCTTGATTAGTTTTCATCCATTATTTCTTGTCTTGCATTCTGATGCTTTGGAAAATAATCTGACCCCCTCTTCTTTGTGGCAGCTCCTCAAATACTGGAATACTGCTATCATGTCCCCGTACCTAGTCCTTTTCTTTAGACTAGCCAAACCCAAATCCTGCAACCGTTCTTCATATTTTTGTCTCCAGGCCTTTAATCGTCTTAGTTGCTCTTCTTTGCATTTTTTCCAAAGTCTCTTAGGAAGGATCTTTCTGGTCTGCTTAGGAATGATCACAGCTGGAGCACAAAATGTAGTTAAGCAGCTGTCCTACCTGGTATTTCAGCCATCCAGAGAGCTGAGAGATACCTGGAGTTAAGGAGGGCAGCTAGACTCTGGCTTGCTCTCCCCATTTCAAATAAGCTGAACTGTATATTCATAATTTGATTTCCTCATGAGTTTACAGCAATTGTCTCTTGTCTGGACTTAATTTCAGCCTGTTCATCCTTATTTGTCATGGCTGAATTGAACACATTGACACAGCCTCTTTGCCTCATTGCCAAGGTGTTCCACTTACCATTTGCCAAAGTTATTCTCTTGATGTTGCTACTTATTTTCAACCCACTGTCAAGGCAACCTGAAGAGGGCTTGAGGTGTTCTAGTATGGAAACAGTATTGTATGCAAATAACTTAGGCAGGGTGTAGAACAGTGTTTCTCAACCTTGACAATTTTAAGGCACGTGGACTTCAACTCCCAGAATTCCACAGCCAGCATTGCTGTGGAATTCTGGAAGTTGAAGTCCACGTTCCTTAAAATTGTCAAGGTTGAGAAACACTGGTGTAGAAGGAGGAGGCTTGAAATGTTGGAGTTAGTGATCTACTCAATTCTTGGTGTGGTTGTTTTGTGACAATAACCCTTCTGACCAGTCATTTGCCTCTATGCTTTTTACAATAACAACTCGGTTATAAGAGAGAGAGTGCAGTTATTTTTGCAGATACTTTTTTGTGGTCCTCATTTTTTTTGCCTTTGTTACAGTTGGGTCAACTAAAATGAGTTATACTTCTGCCAAGAAACTATACAATCCAAAGCACCAATAGATGGATGATGTACACAACCACACCAATGCTAGAATACAGGGTTGCATTTGTGCTATACAGTGGAATGAGTGGTCCGAGAGTCTTTCTCTATGCATTGGAATGGAGAATGTACAGGAAGCCTTCTTCTACATTTACCATTGTTCTGGCTGTGAGCCTTGGCTTTTGCAGCAGTTTTATTTGCTGCATTTGAGGACAACTCAACCTGCTATCCTACAAATACTCAGCAACACCTCTAACTTTATGTACAACTTTTAAAAATGCTCTGTGGCTTTCTTGGCTGCAAAATCCAGATAACCTCTGGATGACAACTCAAAAGATACAAAACTCCAACTCTTCAGTGCCATCTAGTGTTCATAGCTTGACCAAATGACAGGTCAACAATCTGTTAGGTCCTTGGTACTCTCTGAGCTTAGTAGTTTTCTTGCAGGCTTTTCATTACCAAACTAAGTAACTAACACTAATACTGATGATGTTACTAAGTTTGGCAATGAAACATTTGCAAGAAACCATCATGCTCAGAGAGCACCAAGAAACCCACAGTTCAACCCTGAGCTACAAATAGTTTTATCTTGTTTCCTATGTATGTAGAAGTTGTTATCCTTATGTGCCTGAGAAGACTCAGATAAGATTCAGTTCCATATTTTTAGTATACTTTTGGCCCATGGATATTGTATTCATATAAATGGCTGATATGTATAGGATTACCATGGTCTAAAAATCAATCAATCAGTCAGTCGAAAGGTGTGGTGGCTCAGTGGCTTAATGATGCTGAAGATGGTCTCTGCTCCAATGGCTCAAGTCCTAGCACTGTATGATGGGTTGAGTTCCCGTCACTCGCTCAGCTTGTCCACCAAACAGTTCAAAAGCATATTCTATGTGAGTAGATAAATAGATATCACTTTTGGTGGGGAGACGACTTGGTGCTCCATGCAGGCAGTCAAATTCCTGCTGGTTCTGAACCTTCCCTGCTGTGGCGCCTGTTTATGAGGTGGCTCCAGGGAGGGAGGGGGCCTAGGATGACACTGCAGGGAGAGCCACTCATCTTTCTTTCGAGTGTGAAGCCAGTTCGGCCTCCTGTGACGCACCCTGGGAAGCGTGCACGCGTGTCCTACAACAGACCTGGTCAATTGGCAGCCAAACTACTACTCTGCAATAGCATTGTGGTCTCCTGGCTGATGAAACATCATCATCTGCTAATAATAATCAGTCAATCAATCAAATGACCTGGCTAAAGGGTTGATTAAAATGGATGCGGTTAATTGGTATCCTCTAGCTCAGTGATGGCGAATCTTTTAGAGACCGAGTGCCCAAACTGCAACCCAAAACCCATTTATGCATCATCAGGTGCTGGGTGGGTGTGGCTCATTGGCTGGGTGTGGGCAATTGGCTGGGTGTGGCCCATTGGCTGGCCGTGGCTGTGGTGGTAACGGCAGTCTGGGTGGGACTAAAAAGTTCAATCAATCAATTCCAACTGCGAGATCTTTTTTTTCCACAAGAAGTTGAAATTGACTGATTGATTGAACCTCTTTTTTTTTTGCACACGGTGGCGGAGGCCTAAAGCGAAAAGGTTTTATAAAACCCAGCTGAAGGCCTAGGACTGGGGCAACGGTGTGCGTGCCCACAGAGAGGGCTCTGAGTGCTGCCTCTGGCACCCATGCCATAGGTTCACCACCACTGCTCTAGCTGTTCCTGGAGTTATTATTTCTTTCCTGATGTCCTTAAAGTTAAATTGTATATTTGGGACTAGCTGATTTATTTAACAATGGTCTTAACAGATTAGATCATTAGAGCATAATTGCTCCTTCAAGGAAATATGAATTCTCTTTATCAGGGCAGGGATTTAGTAGAAAGGGCAAAAATTGAGTAAAGGGGAGGTGACTTCATCTCCAGATTCCCAAGCTGAAAATAATTTAAAGCACCAGGACAAATTTGGATCCAATTTACTTATTCATAAGGAGTGACACAGTGCTTAGAATGAGCCTCTGACTGCTCTATCCCATGTTTCCTGTCACACAGCAGGTGCCATATGAAAAGGAGATTCCTCACAGTGTGAAAAAAACATACTCAATACTGACACAAAGGAAACAAAACCAGACCTTCTTTGTTAACTCTTCCATTAGGGAATAATGGTTTAATGGGCTTTATTCCATGCATGATCTGATTCACCCTGAGAGTTCCACCAGTTGTACTCAAGGTTTATTGTATTTTTTTTATTATACAGGCTTTCTTGTGAAACACAGATGCTTGTTTATTCAAATCAGTAGAGTACAGCATAGCAGTGCTTATATTTTTGCTGAATTTTGCCTCTGCGGGCAACAAAGTCCAGACACATAAGCTGATGTCCATGGATTCCATAATCTGTAATGGCTATTTATTACTGAAAATATTTTAAATACTCATAATGAGTAAATCAACTGGTTTCCTAAAAATTCACAATAAATACATACAGGAACATAGCAAAAAATATCTTGATATTTTGATAGGTGCTAACAATAAATTTCACATTCCATTTTGTGAACCATATTCTTTTAGTTATCAGAATTCATTCCGTAATCAAGTGAAACAGAGGATGATTTAAAAGGTAAAACAGTACCTTGTTGATTACTTTTTTACAATTCTTTTTTCCTTTCTTCTAAACAGACAAATTGTTGCTTGTTTCCATTTCCATTTCACTTTACCATTCAATATTAGTCAGACTTTTAAAATTATTTTTTATTTTATCCAAATACAAATAATACAAACATAACACATATAAATCTAAATAAAAAACAGTATAAAAATACAAATACTACATTGCACCCCACTCCTGGAGACCATTTTTATTACCTATATTTCTTCTCATATAACAACTAACAATATAGAATATATTTCAACTGTGCCTTTATCCCCTCCAAAACAGCATGTATTCTTGAGCAGGTTTATTTCCTTTGCCTTCCCCCAAGACTGTTTTTATAAAATCATCCCATATTTTATTATAATTATTTACTTTAATCATCCCTTTTTTAAAGTTAATTTCTGTTGTTAATTTATCATTTATTGCCATATTCCATATTTCATTATACCACTCATTTCTTTGAATATCCCAATTCCGTCTCCAATATTTAACCATCACTAATCTAGGTGCCATTATCAAATTTACAATCTATTCCTTTTTTGCTTCATTTATATCTTGCTTTTCCACCAGTAACAATAATCTGATCCTCAGTGACATATCTAAATTTACCTTCAAAAGTTCTCTAATTTCCATAAACACCATGTCCCATATATTTTGTGCGCTATCACAATCCCACCACATATGTTTATATGTTCCAATCTCTCACACCTCCAGCAAATATTTGTATATTTAACATCTATTTGATTTAATTCGCATGGTTAGGTACCACCTCCATATCACTTTGTATCCATTTTCCTTAACTTTAACTGACATATTCTTATACACTCTTCTGTTCCAAATATTTTTCCAATCTTTATTGTTTATTTCTCCTAAATTTGTTTCCCAGATTAATTTTAAACCTTTTGCCTGATCTTCTAGTTCAGTTAATATTCTGTATATTAATATTAGTCAGTCTTCAACTACTAATCACTATAAAGTATTAAAGCAGACATTACAGATGAAACCAAACTTGCGGAAATATATGTAATCTAATGTAATACATTTATGTCAGTACAATCTACTTGTATTTTAATTAATTCAATTTTAAAGTTTGTAACTGCCTACAAATTATTTTTTGCTGATCTGTGCATATGACACTTTAAAAAAAATAAGCAAAAGGAATTGGATAAGGACTTAATTGATAGTAAGCGTTTCAAATTTGAAGACCAAAAGATGCATGTGGAGATGTGAATGGAGATGTGTAGCTTAATTATGAGATTCCTTAAACCAAATGAAGTTCTTTTAACCAGCACTGTAGTTACAGAGAACAGCTACTTAGTCTCTGGGAAACAAAAAAACTCCAGCTATTTTACAGAATTGCAGATAATTTCTATATGGGCACTTCTGCTGGCTCCAAAGCATCCTTTTTCTCTCTCTTTTGAACCGCAGCCTAGCTTTAATAGTTGACAAATGATATTGAACAATTCTAATACATTTGCTAAAAAATTTAAAGGCTAACTTCTCGAAAAAGCTAACACTGATCAGCTTTTAAATTTACTTATTCCTTGATTATTTGTCAGAATTGTATATATATATATATATAAAACACCATTTCTCTCTGTTTTGGGTATCAATTAAAATAAAAGTAATGCTTATTGCCTTATCTATAATAAATAATAGGTCTGTCTTAAGAGAAGAAAATTTGAGGAATATAGCTTGTATTTGCATAACACATCAGAAGCTATCTGTTCTTCTCTGGATTGGAAGCTGGAAACAGGAACAGACCTGTTTAATATGTGGGTGGGAAATCACCAAGGAATATCAGCCTTGTTAGGCTGTGAAACTAAAATGATCTGGAAGAATATTATGTACCATTACCAAGAAAATTGCATAGAGTCAAAGTGGATAACAGAATTAACTACATTGCTTAAATTCACACAAAACCAGAAGGTAGCTGGGTTTAGCCTAGTGTTTTGCATGAAACCCATGATGTAACAGTGCTTCTAAAATATATCATGCATATAATGAACAGACGAGGGCGCTATCCAGTTATTTTTGACTGCTATTAGTTTTCATCTTTATTGCTAAGGGAAGAAGATATAGTAGTATTCATGGGGTACTTTCAGAGAGATTTGCAAGTTTCAATTGTTTCCAACTGTAACCCAGTTATTTTTCTGGGTAGACAAAATCATTTAATACCCATTTTGTGATAATGAATGTGTTTCTGAGTCAAATTTAACAATACAGGCCCTGTAATAATAATATGATTACAATTTCAGTGGGTTTTTTTTAAAGAAGACAAATCTTGGCTATCAAAGAAAACAGATCTTGACTGACAAACACTGTAAGAATTTTAGCACAAATATAGCAATGGAATTTGACCTAGAGAAATGTGCTACAATAGCAATACTGAATTTCATACCCAAAAATCTTAAATGGCACTTAGAAAATCTGTGCATTGACAACATTTCCACCTGAACAATAGTGGAGTGGGCTTCAAGAGAATTAAAAGCCTGGGATAAGAAGATCAGAAAAACAATGACAATGAATCATACCCTTTATACATGCAGCAATGTTGACAGACAATAATTTCCAAGGAAAACCGATGGTTGTGGAAGGTTATAAGGACACCAGACAGTTGAAGAAGAAAAGAGGGCATTGGAAGACTATCTCAAGGACTGAAGTTAGTACACTATGAAGGCTTACTGAGTACTGGAGAGATGCAATGGGGCTCCAAGAAAGACAAATGAGACTTGGCAAGGCAAAGAATAACATGGCCAGTACATTAAAAAAAAAAAAAGGCTAAGCAGATAACAAGACCTAACAATGGCTAAGAACAGGAAAGTTGAAGAAAGAGACAGAGGAGCAAATTCTGGCTGCACAAGACCATGTCTTAAGACAAATGCATACAAAGACAGAATTGAGAAGAGAAGCAACTGCCACACAATACAGCAGATTAACAATTGCTAATTGGATGGTAAACATTGCAATATCTAGAGACAACACAATAGAAGAAAAAGAATTGGAGAAAACAATGAAATATAAAGACCTGCAAATAGAAGTAAAACAACTATGGCAAAATGAAGCAAAAATAATATCAACTGTAATAGGCACCTTGAGTGCAATTCCAAAATTTTTGGAACACCACTTGAACATCATGAGCATTGACAACATCACCATCAGTCAATTGCAAAAGGCAGCTTTACTTGGAACGGTTTCTATCCCGCAACAATAACTTAAATATTATTAAACAACACCTTCTGACTATCCCAGGTAAGAGAACAAAAATGCCAGATCCAATCTAAACATCTGATTGTTGTGACCAACCATAATTTATTAAAGTATGTCACACACAACTCTGAATGGCTCACAACAAAAATATTACACTAAAATCAATAAAACATACAAGCATAAAGATAAAAGATGGCAAATATGATGAACTAGCAACCAGCAAAGCTCTTGGAACAGAAATGTTACATAGCAAGGCATGTCCACTGCTGTTCACATTGCTGCATTCAGGAGGTCTTCAAGGGCACACTCATGTAAACCGTGTGAAGTGATTTAGCCACAAGACACTAAGGCACGATGACTGTCTGAAGCATTCCCTAAATTAGGAAAGAGTGGAACTAGTGCATCAGATGGAGTTATAAAAAGGCTTTCATGGCCACACCTGACAACTGCTCTTTTAGCAGGAATTGTAAGTCCAGGAAAACCTGAGGACTGTCAACTTACCTTGAAGGGTATAAAGTTACCCCATCCAAGGTCAAAAATGGAATATCCTCAGACTTGGGTGGCCCAATCACCACAGCCATTCAGTCTTGGTAGGATGGAGTGGGAGATGGTTCCTCCACCTCCAAGATTTGAAGATTTGGTCACAGAAATTAATCTGTAATTAAGAAAATAAAAGATGAAGATTTAACAAATGGAGTTAATGTTAGACCTTGCAAGAAACAAAGAAAATTAAAATATGACGTTCTCTAAAGGCAAAAACTCAAAAAATAATGTTACTGTGCTAGAATTTTAAGAATCTAGCCAGGCATCTGAACTGGTGTTTTCACATTTGTGGTGAAAATATTTGTGGTCTCTTGACACAGAAAACAAAGGACAGGAAAAACTACTTTATAACATTCAGACCCTGTCATTCAGAGTCTATTTGCACTTATCTCTTAATCAGTAAGAATGAAGTATTTGAGAAATTCAAATTGTTCTGTGTCATGTAGAAAATAAATTGAAAAAAAGAAAAGAAATAATTATAATCTGATAACAGGGAAGAATATTGCAACCAAGAATTTGAAAAATACAATAAAGATATAAAACATAAAAAAATAAATTTCAGCCCTGAGCAAAATGGGATAGCAAAAAATAAAATTAAATAAAAAAGTCAAAGCTTTCTAATTATGATGAGATACCTCTTGCTAGATGCAAGACTGCCAGACAATCTTTGAGTAGAAGCAACACAGCTACTTATTTGCAAGACTGTTTATAAACAAAAAGATATAGATAAAGCCCTATCTAAGTTATGGAATGGGAGAAAATCAAAAAGTTATTTGGATGCAAAACTTATGCGTATATATATTCCTAAAGAAAAAGAAGGAAAAACTAAACTGCAGATCTAAAGTAGGAATAATGCTGAGTTATTAAACAGGAACAAAAGGCTATAACATTTTGGACTTAAACACTGGAAAAGTAAACATCTTCTCATTTTTATGAGAAGAAAGGATAATGCAAAATAAGCTGCAATATTTACATAATAGTGCAAACCGGCCTAGTTTTGCAACAACAATAATGACCTTGCAGAATCAGATGGGATTATCAAAAATGAGTTTGAGAAATATATTTATATTATAAATAAATATGTATAAATCCCATCTGAGTGAATATATTACACAGTTAGAGCCAAGGATGTGCCTGATTCTAATTCATGGAAATAAGTACAAGGATTACTAGCAACTGAAGCACAGAAGTGGATAGTACCTGCATAGGAAGAAACTGAATCCTTACATAAAAATAAAACATGGATTCTTGTGAAATTACCAAAGGACAAAAAAAAGGAAAGAAAAGCTGGAAGTGTCTTTCAAAAGAAGGCACACTCTTCACAGACACATTGTATGGAACTTCATGGCAAAGGTCTGCATGAAAAATGTGGTGAGGATTACGACTAAGTTTTTGGACCAGTATTAAATATGCAAGCATCACTGAAGTAGGACTGCGAGGCAGAAAGGCAGTGAGTCAACATGGGCTGACTGGACAGCTGCAAAAACATTAAGCATACTTAAAAGGAACTATGGACTTTAATTTAAAACAATCTATAACTAATAATCAAAATGTATTGGATGTACAGATTCTGATTGGGCTGAAGATAAATCTGACAGGAAATCTATCACTGGATATATATTCTTTAATGGGAACATACCCTTTGCCTAGTGCAGCAAGAAATGAAGCACTGTAATCCTGTCATTTACAAAGGCGGAATACAGGTGATCTTTACTTACTGATCACAATTGGGACCAGCAATTGTTGCTAAGCAACATGGTTCTTAAGGTAAATATCACATAATCACATTGGACTAAGGACATTCATTCCATTGCACTCATAAAGTGAATCACTGCATGTTGCTAAGGACAACAACACGTGACAGCTTCCCGTCAGCTTCTTCATTGACATCTAACCACTGGTGATGCAATGGTTAAAATACAGTATTGCAGGCTAATTCTGCCCACAATCTGGGGTTTGATTCTGATGTTCAAGGTTGACTCAGCCTTCCATTCTTCTGAGGTCAGTAAAAAGAGGACTCAGATTGTTGAGGACAATATGCTGACTTTGTAAACCATTCAGAGAGGGCTGTGAAGCACCGTGAAGAGATATATATGTCTAAGTGCTACTGCTATTGCTATTGACTTTGCTTGTGGGAAGCTGTCTGTGAAAATTGCAGATAGCTATCAAATGACCATGGAATGCTACAACCATCATAAATGTGCTCCATTTTGAAGTGCCTAAATCGTGATCATATGACAGTAGGGATGCTATGATGACTGCAAGTTTGAGGACTGGTTATAAATCTATTACTTCGGTGCTATTCTATCCGTAACTTCAAACAGTCACTGAATGAATCAGTCAGTCAGTAAATAGTATCTGTACTGCTCTGTGGAACAAGTACATATGGAACAACCAACTTGAACCAGAGTATGTCAGAATAACATTAAGTTATTAGAATTGTAAACACAAAGCAGTGCGGACCCAATTTGAAATATATTGATATTAATTTACAGTAGGAGAGGGCCATGCAAGAAAAAGAGAAAAGAAACAGAAGTATTATCTAACTAATGATATGAGGGCACATGCCTTGTAAAGTCATTGCCCAGGGATTGCTTCCTCAGGCTGAAAAAACACAGGGACTAGGGCTGTGAAATAACAGTGATATAATCCGTTCTGGGGTACTGCAATGATGAGAAGGGGAAATTGGATACTTTTTCTGGACCCATCAGATTATTTACTTCATCTTGCAAAACAGAAGAATCACCTTCGTGTTGCAGAATCACCAAATACTTTCTATTTTATTCTTTTATGTACCTAAAAGCGGGTAACTAAATAACACTGTCTGTGCTAATTACCTTCAGCATTGTTTCTAGCTATTCTAGGGAGTTCTGTGTTCTTTTGCTATATAGACGGATTTAGATAATGTAACTTCTTGTATTTTCTTGGTTCTCTCTCCCTCTCCCCCTCCCTTTCGTTTTTGCTGGCTGTGTTCCTTTTTATTAGTTATATTTTAGCTAATTAAACTGGGAAATTGTCCAAAGTAATTTTCTAATATTTTGGGCAAGAGAAAAGGGGCTTTTCCAAGGTAGCCCCCACAACTCACGATTCCCACCGCGTGGCTGTTATGTCCTCGATAAACCTCAACCATGTGCAGCGCTTGGCACCATTTAATGCTCTTGGAGAATGGGTGGATATGTTAGCCTCGAGTCACCTTAATTGACATTTCCAAGTTATCTGGGAGCGGTGGGGATCGTCCTTCTACGGGGAGATGAAGCTTCAGGCGGCCCTGAGCCTTAGCGGCACCAACGTTCTGTCAACAAATTAGAAGTTTCTTCCTCATTGTCAGAGCTGCAGACTTCTGCGAGGAACTCCTCCAAACGCGGGCGGCCACTGGGGGAGGAGAGAAGGGGAGGAAAGGCGTAGTGCGGTGCAAGGCGGCGTCCAAGGGCCCCCCTTGGCACAGCTGCCTGGAGCCTCCGTGAGGCTCGGGCCGTTCCCAAGACTCTTCACTGGTCAGACGGCGGCACTCGGCGGGCTTCCCGGCGTTTTACCCGCCCTCGGCTCCCTCCCTCTCCGGTCTTTGGTAGTGGACCCAGTGCCCATGGCATTCGCCGCCTTGAGCCATCTGCGGAGTGCCTTAGGCAGGCAGCAGCTCTGGAGGCACGGCTGCCTCAGCGCCCCCTGGGCTCCCCTCTCTCTTGCCCGCTGTTGCAGCGGCGGTCGTGGCAGCGATCGCGGGGGGCGAGCTGAACCGTGCGCTCCCTCCCTGAAGGGAAACTACGCGCAGCTGTGCGAGCGGGCAGCCAGGGAGCCTGGCCCTTTCTGGGGGGCGCTGGCACGGGAGACGCTGCAATGGGAGACCCCGCACCACACCGACTGCGAGTGGGATTTCGCGCAGGGCCGGATCCGCTGGTTTTTAGGCGGTCGGTTAAATGTGGCGGGTAAGAGGCGCCTTTCCTTGACGGGCAGGGACGGCGACGGCATCGAAACTGCCTCGAGTCCCTCGGCCCTTCGGGCGGGTCGACGATTATATTTAGTCTCCAGGTTTCGTAAGAGAAAGGCACAGTGGAAGTTCTGATCTCCGGCATTTGGAAGTCACGCCCAAATTGTCTGCAGGCAAGTCACACCCGAGTTATCTGGAATCCCCCACCCTTTAACCAGAATACTTGGCGTAGGGATAGTGCGGGGGAAAATGGGGGAAACGCAGGGAGAGCATCGAGGTTTCATCAGACTCTCCTTCCCCAAACCGATCGGGGATACGACCACATGCTAAGAAGGCCTGACTCGGAGTCGTAATGCTTTGCAACCGAGGCTGTACTTTATGTGCAGTAGTTTTCGCTCAAAACACTCCACCCTTGGCGGAGAGAGAGCGAGAGCAAGACTGCGACTTGAAAAACTGGTCTCGGTTACAATAGGTTGAATTGGGCTGATTTAAATACTAGCTCCCCATTGCTTGACGGTGCTAGAGCCAACATGATTCGCTGGGTGAGACAATATTCTTATGTTCGCAAGCTGGGATATAAATCAGTCGGCAAAATGTTATGAATTAAGTAACGCCAACATTCAAAAACCCTGCATTTTCTCTGTTGCTTAACATGCTCTAAGAATGGGATCATCTATGTCATTAATAACCCACTGTTACAGAATGAATGCATAGCCTTTATTGTGTCACTTACCAGTGTAATTATATGGTCTTACAGCTAAAATTATAGACCCCCAAAAGAACTTCTGTAAAATTACAGGAAGTGCTGTTATTGAAACAGAAAATGAAACAGGGAAATAAATGGAACCTAAAATACTTAGGTAGTATTAAAATCTGAAAAAGCAGCTTGTCTAGTTTGATAAAGGACTTTATTTAAAGTCTTTAGCGATTAAGTACGTAAGCATTAACATACTATTTTAATACGCTACTGTCATTTTAAATGTGAAAATGTGAAACTACATAAAATTTGAAACATCAAAATATTTAAGAAACTTTCATCAGTTTTAGTTATATTAAGACTGCTTTTCAGTTTTTCCAATATAAGTATAGGAACTTTCAATGCCTCCTAGATTTCTTAAGATTTTAATTTCATTCTCTTTTGCTGGAGAAGGCTTGTGGCACTACTTAAAATAAGTATTTATTTGTTTGTTTGTTTATTAATTTTATATGCTGCCTATTTCACTGTCAAGGTGACTGGGTAGTTTACAAACGTAAAAACCAAGGTACAAAATATTAAAACATTAAATCTTAAAATGATCAGAGATTAAATACGGTAAGTAAAAAAACAGAATACTGCTGGATGGAGGTGGGATTTTTTTCTTTGTCCACTAACCACCCCCATTGGGGCCCCAAGCCAATCAGTAGAGCCAGGTTTTGAGGTTCTTATGGAAGGCTAAAAAGGTGGCCGTGTGATATTCTAGAGCAGGGGTCTTCAAACTTACATAGTCAGGTTTTTAAAGCCTTACAAAAAGTCAACAGGGTTGGGGCTATTTTAATCTCCATGGGGATAATATTCCACAAGGCAGGGGCTACAGCACAGAAGACCTGTCTTCTAATTCCCACTAGTCAACACTCTTTTGCTGATGTGAGCTGCAGCATGCCCGATCAGTTGTATCGAACTGAATGAGCAGACTCTCGGAAAAAGACGGTCTTCAGGTCCCACTCCATGTAGAGCTTTAAAGGTGACAACCAATACCTTGAACTGCACTCGGAAACACACAAGCAACCAGCGCAGCTCACATAATAGTGGTGGTGTACCATGTAGCCAGTACCATTACTATCTGTGCAGCCACACATTAAGCACCAGTTGACGTTTCTGAATGCTCTTCAAGGACAGCTCCATGTTAAGTGTGTTGCAATTAATCTAAGTGAGAGATTACAAGGGCATGGATGATGAGCAGGGCCTCCTGGCCAGGAATAGCACAACTGATGCACCACCTGAAGGTGTGCAAAAAGTCTCCTAGCCGCAGCTCCCATCTACTATGTGTTGTGAGTGTCCCTAGACCAGCTTGGGAAGTGTCAGAGGATGAGGATGAGCAGCCAGGCTCCTCTGGGTGTTTTCCCCTCCCGGCAGCCGAGGAAGAGCAGCCAGGCCCCTCTGGGTATTTTCCCCTCCCGGCAGCTGAGCCAGACAGGGAGGAGATTTACAGGCAGTCTGGGTCAGATTCACAAAGTGAGGGGTCAGATTTGGATCAAGAAGATAGATGGCTTGATCCGAGATTCCGAAGGTTTGATAAGCGACGGTGTCAGTTAAGTGGAAAAAGGAAGTAATGGGGGGAAGTGACGTATCGGACACTATATTAGAAGGGGACAGAGAGACTACGCCTTTGTCACGAGCAACGTTAATCAAGGAGTAGCCTGATATCTGGAGCAGTGCGTTTGAATTCAGTCTTCTGATGTTTTGGAAATCTACGGAAGAATAATGAGGTATTGGACAATGTGATAAAGAAAGAGTGAGTTAATTGGAAGGTGTGGGGGAAGAGCATGGTTTTAATCTAAATGTAAATAAATGAGACTTGGCCGTTCCTGCCAGCAAAATGCCAGCAGCATGCTTTGAAGTGAATCCTTTTGAAATGTGTTAAATAAACCTCTTAAAGACATATTTATGTGGATTTTAATGAGCTGAGAGGGGCCAGACAGAACACTATGCAACAAGGAGCTGTGAATCTAGGAAACCCCCAGATTGCAGACCAGGTCTTTCTGGGGTAATGCCACCCCATCTAGAGCTAGAAATGGAAGAGTCTTGTCTCTGGAGGGTCCAAATTCCTCTCCAAATTCTATATTTTTTTGCCTGATATTCTAACATATTTATTTAGATATTGAAAATGTGATGACAGTTGTAATGGTGTTCCTGTGATTAAAAAAAGAACTTAGAAAGGTTCCCCTTGCACCTGTTTAAGTATAAATGTATATACAAAGTAATCTACAATTAAATGTTTGTTAAATATATCTACGTGCATATTTAGAAAAGTCATTTCGTATATCTTTGGTTTGAATTTGTATATTGTACAGTATTGAGAAAATCGGAAGTGAAAAAAAGCAGGCCCTTTTGAGGAGCAGAATGAGTTTACAGGATGAATTGCTATTCTGATGGAAGGGAATTGTGACATCACAATAATTATTGCTTAATTTAGTAGAATAAATAAATGAATTTTTAGTACAGTATTTGTGGATTTTTTTATTTAAAGTAGGTGTATAGCAAAATCTCATTAACATACTTTATAAATTGAAATTATAGAGTGATATGGTATAAAATATTCACTAAAACAGCAGCATTAATAATTAAATGTGATAGCAAAAAAAATATAGAAGTAAACACACATATACTGTATGTTTATGAACACATACACAGAGAAACACATATTTGTTGAAGGGTATTCTACAAGAATATAGTAAAAAAAACATTTTTTCTTTGCTATTCTAACAGAATGTATTGGTGAAACCTAAGCAAATTCATATAACACAGGCAGCTTTTCAGATAACATGATCTCTATGTGGAATTTGATTCGGCTCTGGAAGTCTTTGTCATGAATGCAGCTGTTATAAAATTACCTAGCCCCTATAAGCAGTAATTTCATAGTATACTTTCTGAAGCTTTTGAAATGAGTTTCAGAATACCTCCAATATAGTTTAGTCTGGATATATCTGCCATATTAATTATTGGAGTGGGGTCCATTTTTTTTCCAGAGAATCTCAGGTTAAGTAAAGCTATCTGAACTAAGTTTTCATAAATGCCCCTAAGATTGTAACATATGCAATATTGTATATTTAAGTTGACCTTATAGGTTGCTCCTAACATAGGAAATACAGTTGTACTGTTAACTCATGGTGCTTCCAGACTAGTTTTCTTAGCCACTTTATCATACAGAATCTAGCAGCAATCAACATGGTCTTTTTATGGGTTGTGGCTGCAAGATACGGTCATACAGATTTTGTACCATGGCAATACTGCTTCACAGTGAGCTTTTGGCCATTTAATATTTTAGACCACGCGGAACTTTTCCCTTATATGAAGCTATAATATTACTCTCCTTTTTTCCAGCACTATGTTGGATTCATACCAATGGCACAGCTACATTCTGGTAATTGTCAAATAATAGTAATAATAGTATGACTAACAGAAATAATAATAATGGACAAAATCAGCATCAGTCAATTGCAAAAGTCAGCTTTATTTGGAACAGCTTACATCCTGCAACAAAACTTTTAACACCATCAAACAACATCTGCCTATCCTGGGTCCTTGGGAAGAACTCAATAGTGGATAAAAATGCCAAATCCAGCCTAGACATCTGCCTGACTGTGACCAACCATAATAAAAAAATATTCTATGCCTTTTTCTAGGCATGGTAAAAATTAAAACAAAACCAGAATAGTTACAAAACTGGTGCCAAAAATTAATGCAGTAAATTATTTTTAGTTAATAATAACAACTGACTAGTAAAACCCAATCTTTATAATTAAAATAAATGAAATGCAACCATACATATTTAAAGGAACACCTAACATACTACAGAAAGTATACACACCTGTAATAAGAAAATAAATACTATGTTAAATAGCTGGATATTATGAATATTATGCATATTTTTAATTAAAGCAAGACTAAAGCAGTCTAAAGAAATGAAAATTTAATAGCATGCAGTCACAATATAGTAAAAATTCAGTCATCAATAAAAATGAGTCTTGAAATAGAATTTTTTAAAGTAAATGAAAACAAAGAATGCAGAATATCATATTCCGCAATAATTATGTATATTAATAAATTTGTTGAATCAGCCCATTTAAACTTGTTAAAAACAAAGTTTAGGAACGCAGTCCCTTTAAAATACTCCACCAGAATTGCTTTGAATGAGTGCCCTACAAATGTGATTAATAAAGAACATCCTTAAGCACTCCATTGTTAGATAAATGGTGGCTTTATGTTGTTCAGCAAATATATAAATGTACAGAAGATTGACAACAAATAATGCTGTATTTCAGATCACCTTATTTAGAGTACAGTGACAAAGGATTGCCCAAATGATAAAAAGAATGTATTCTATTGTTAACATAGTTTGTAATGATTTAGAAGATCTTACAATACCTCTCTGCTACTATACATTGAAGTAACTATCTCCTTTTTCAAACTTTGAGAAGAAACTCTTTGTGACACTTCTAAAACATATTACAGATTATTTTCAAAAAGTGTGCACAGCCCTAGTTTTTAAGTGTGTGTGTGTGTGTATACCAGTATTATGCTGTCTGAATATAACTACCTCTCTTGATTCTTTAGTTCCCTTTTTATAGTACTCTTTCCAACTCCTTGCCATATCTCAGTGATGGCGAACCTTTTAGAGACCGAGTGGCCAAAAACCGTCCGTGCTCCACCCTGCCCGCCACTGGCCCACCCACCCACAGGACCACGCACCGCCTCCATGGCCTGCCGCAGCAGATTGCCCAGGCAGTCCTGCAGCACCATGGCAGCCACGCCCTCCACCCACACCCTGCAGCATCATCTGCATGCTATGGGGCATGAGGGCAGAGACTTGTCCCTGCTGCCCGGCTATGTCCTTGGCTACGCTGCTTTGTGTGGGCTGTGCCCGGGGGCAACTCTTCTCCAGGGGGGCTGCTGGTGAGGAGGGGGCCGTGAGGGGAGATGGGGCTGGGGCGATGGCACATGTGCCCACAGAGAGGGCTCCAAGTGGCACCTCTGGCACGCGTGCCATAGGTTTGCCACCACTGCCATATCTTGTTAAATTGAAATCACTCATTAGATATAGGAGTTCAGAAATTTTTACATTCAACAACTTTGTTTATTTTTTTAAATATTTTTTAAATGAATGCAGGTTGCATTTAATACATGCATTTAGTATCTGACTTCTATTTTATTTATGATTTTATTAAATACATAACTCATCTTTTCATTAAGTAGTTTTAAGATCACTAACAAGAAAAGAAATAGAATAAAATTGTACTTAAAATATTAAAACATTAAAACTGATATATAAATACCCTAAATTAAACAGCAAATCAGTTCCTTTGCCCATTGGTGCAATCCTAATTTATTTATGGAATGTATTTATTTAATTCATCGTATAAGGCCACCCATAATACAAGCAAATCTGGAGAACAGATAAGAACATCAATATAATGGGCAAAATACCCAAAAGATTACTGAAGTAGTAGTCAAGAATAACCATCAAAAATAATAATTTGGAGGCTAGTCTAAACTTCTAACCCAGGGGTCCCAACCCCCAGGCCATGGACTGATAGCAGTCCCAGTTAGGAACTGGGCCGCGCAAGCAAGCAAAGTTTCTGGTCACGAAAATTATTATTTTTCCATGGAACTGATTCCTGCTGCACATAAAATTGGGGGCTGCTGTACTAACCTCTATGAATGGGAGAACAGATGTGTTTACAATTGGAAGATAGTGACTTGATTTAAAATAAATCATAATATGGTTCCCTTTTGGGGTGTTTGTATGTAGGTCTTTGGTTCTTCGAGTTTTCTCCCACGTAGAATTTGAAGTGTCTTGGCGACGTTTTGATGAAGTCTCATTCGTCATCTTCAGGCTGGTGCTTTTTGCTTCTGCTTCTAGGAGCAATGTGTGGTCGTAACCATATATAACATATATATATATATGGTGTATATGTGGTAGCTAATTATAGCATAGTATGATCCAGAGGGCAGGGCAAAAAACAATGGATGGAAACTAATCAAGGAAAGAAGCAACCTGGAATTGAGAAACTTCCTAACAATGGGAACAATTAACCAGTGGAGCAGCTTGCCATCAGCAATTGTGGGTGCTTCATCACTGGAGGTTTTTAAGAAGAGATTGGACAGTCACTTGTCTGAAATGGTATAGGGTCTCTTGTTTGAGCAGTGGGTTGGAATGGAAGACCTCCAAGGTCCCTTTCAGCTCTATTCTGATTGATTGTGTGAACCCAGCCTGTGAGATCAAGTACCTACTTAAAGAGGCTGATCTATAATAGATTTTATCTTACCACCTTCCTGTTAATTGCTTTATGTTGGGCAGGAATTGAAGTGCAGCTTGTTCTACCAAATCTTTAATATGTCAGTCAGAGCTGGCAGTTTATCCTGGTTGGAATAGTTGTTTTCCCTGTCACTGATTCATCAGCAGGCCTTCACTCAAAAGGAGTGTTGAAAAGTATCCCAGGTTCTTTGATTTGGAAGCAGCCAACAGCACTCAAGTATAACAATTCACTTGGCTCCACTACTCAGTACAGAGTGAAGAGTTTTCTCTCCACCTCTCTATCCAGATTCAAAACACTTAGCTTTCATTAGCAGATAAGCTTGAGGCTCTGAGAGCTGATAAAGATGCATAATATCACCACACAATCTTTTTTAAAAAGGGGGGGAATACTTACTTCCTCTTTTGTCTTTGTTTATGGCTTTTATATCATTGTTTCCTGAAGAGATGATTTTTCCTATCATTCTGCCAAAATTCGTACTCAATGGCAAACCCTTAATAAGTATGTTGCAAAAAAAATGCTCCTTTTATGCTTTCAGCTCTAGAACTCTCTTGCTACAGGCTATTACAATCTGTTACATTATATTAGTGTTACAGAAATAAATATTTGATTAGCAAAAACATATAGTAACTCATCAGATAAAACTATCCTATTTATTGGCTGAGTATAATTGCATGGTTGTGAATTAAGCTGAAATACAATGCAAGACTGTTTATGTTACACTGTTTACTTTTGAATTATTGAAAAGAGTAATGAGATAGAGTGAATGGAAAAGCTATTTACGTAGGCTTATGTGGATTCATGGAGTATAGCAAATGTTGGCAACAAAGCATTTTAGAAAGATTAGGATAAGATAGTAATAAACACTTTGACAGTATTGATCTTGTCATATTTTAAAGCATGTATGGGGCTACAACCTGCTATCTTGCAGTATTCTTTCTAACTAGTTCTGTACTTTATTGTTGTGCTAGCTTCAGTTCTATGTTAACATATTTAAACTTATACTCTGCCAACCACTTCTGCCTTGGCTTTCTTTATTATTGGGCTTATGCTTGACCATCATAATATTGGGACTGTTCCAGTGTTGCTTGGCATGACCATCAGTCTCACACCCTATAGTGTTGGTTCTTGCTTTGCCTGACTTTGGCTATTTTGACTTTAGCTCTGTGGTAATAATCCTTCAGTATTGTCTCCTCCCTTGTATTTGCTTTTCTTGACCATTTGGTGCACCTGGTCCTGTTTGGCTTGACCTCTTCATTGTATGCTTTGGTTTGATCTTTTCTCTCCACCTGTTAGTAATGTGGCGGACAGTACTGGTTGCTACCATGGCCCTATTCCCCTGGCTTCCTATTGCTACCACCAACCAGATTTGGCAGGCTGTAACTTTCTCTCTCTCTCCCATTGCACTCTGTTGTATTCTATTCCTTCTATTTTTAGCTAAGACAACTGCTGACATGACTGCCTGTGGCCTTAGACTATGGTTGTATAACCACTGGCATCACCTTTCAGCCTTTCCGACAACCGCTAAGTCTCCAGGATTTTTTAGACACTGGTTACTTGAAATTCTACAGGTAGGAAGACTAACTATTTCCCCTTCTCTCCTTCTTTCTCTGGTTTGAACTTCTCTTATAGGGACACAGCCTGTCATTACTAAACTTTCTGCTCTCCGGATAACTTCTCCTATTTAGGCTTACTTTGGCACTAGCGACCTGTGCCTCTCCTTCTCTAGCTTTGTCTGGATCTGCTGTAATTAAAATTCCTCTGGAATTGTTTCCCCAACTCAAAAGCCTTTATCTCCTCCCCTGTTCTGCAACAAGTTCTCAATAGCTCTGCACAGTTTCCAAAAACACATTTATACACTGTCAGCTGCAAGTTTATCTCTCACACAGCATCTTTGGCTTCTTCTTCTTTTTCTAACCTTAGTCCTTTGGCAATCTTCTTTCCAAATTTTGTTTTTCTTCTTTCTTGCATTTTTGAAATCCCGCATCATTCCTAAATTGGGAAAGTAACCAAGCCATCAAGGAAGCACCCCTTTAGAGGGAATGTCTCGCTTTTCCTTTTGGTTTTCGAGGGAAATGCCAGGAAACAGTAGTGCCTTTTTTCTTTTACAACCATCTTCTCACTGACACCAGTACTTTAACCTCTCGGTGACCAGTGCGGCAACTGAAGTATAGGTATTATGCTTCGAGACCTATTCACCTAGTTAGCTACATTTTGGACCAGTCAGGTTTTCCAAGCTATCTTTAAAAGCAACCTAACATATGTGTTACAGTTGTGTACTTACATGATGATGAATATGTAGGTTGTTGTTAAAAGGGCTTCTCAGTCCAAATGCACATTCAGATGCAAAACATCTCCAAGTCATATGATATAGATTAAAATACACATTCTTCTCTATTTTGTGGTGGTGATCAAAACACACAAATGTTTTGTGCCTCTTAATCGTTCTAGGATAATATCTACAGTTGCAACTATCTCTCTTGATTGGCTTGTACAGTAATAGCTTCAGAGGATTTTTTTTTAATTACTCAAGATGGTAAGAACTTTCAATCAGTAACAAGCTACATGCTTTGTTTTTTTTGCAGTTAACTGTTTGGATCGGCATGTGCAACATATACCAGACAAAGTAGCTTTGATTTGGGAAAAAGATGAGCCTGGTACTGAAGAAAAAATAACTTACAGGTATGACATGTTCCTCCTACTTAGTTTCAAAATTATCTGTGCAGAATTTGGAAAAGTCATATAGCATTGCTTGCTTTTGTATAAAATCTGTGATAATACTAATCTTAGAAAAGACATCTTGTTCCAGAAAAGAAAATATTTATTTCATCAAAATAGGTTAGGATGATTAAAAATAAAAGAACCCACTGGATATAGCAAAGGCCTTTCTGGATTCATAGTGGCAAATTAAAAGTTCTGGAAAGCCCACAAGTAGGATGTCCCTGTGATAACATCCTTCAACAACTAGAATTGAGAGCCAGACATAAATTGGCTTGAAAATGAGCTCACATCCATTAATACAGGTAGACCTCAGGTTATGATAGCAATTGGGACCAGAATTACCGTCTGTAAGTAATGTGGTTGTAAACTGAATGTAATGTGACTTCATCACATTAGTCCAGTTGTTGTAATATTTTAGTAAATAGATTTAGTAGTCAGTTTCAGTTTGCTTATCTTGCAGTATTTTGCTAACCCCTTTTTAGAGAGTCACAGTTGTTATGACAGATCACTGTGAGTATTGCAAAATTCTGATTGTAATTAAACTGTTTTTACTCCATCGTGTTCAAGGTGAGAATTATATTTATATTGCATAGTTATTTCAGCATTAACAATCAGTAGTTTAGTCTGATATATATAAGAATATCATTCCACAACCTTCAATTTATATGGCCACCCATTTCACCTAAGCAACTTTGGGTGGCAAAATATGAAGATAATAATCCAAAGTGAGAAAGAAAATAAGAATTTGCAGCAAAAATAAATCAACAAAATAGTTTGTATTTCTTCTTCATCTATTGCTAATCTTTTGCCTCTTTCACAAGCTTCTGATGAAATGGTAAGTTTGTGTTTGCTTCCACTACTTCAGATTGTTAACAGGCACTCTGTATATGTGTGTGTATATATACACACATACATACATACATACATACATACATACATACACACACACACACATACAGACATATATACTAAGTATGTTTGTATTGCATTCTGATACATCATTAATTTAACTATAGTTTACTAAAATATAATTGTGTGACTTTACACATAGATCTAAACCAGACATGTCAAACTCGCGACGTCATGTGACATCGTGCAACGTATCGGGCCGGTTTTGCCATTGCCGGCAATGGGGTGGGCATGGCTTCCAGATGACGCATCCGGTCCGTGGGCCAGCAGTTTGACACCCCTGATCTAAACCATAAGATTACTATTTTGGCTGTATTCACATAAGACATCGAGCCACAGTTAATGTCAAGTCTTTCTTGAATTGAATCCTTAGTGTTCACATAATTTTCTTCACAATAGTGCATAAGTGGTTTGCCATTACTTTCTTCTGAGATTTTTTTTTTATTTTCCAAACCTGGGATGTACCTGGTATTTTATTCAAATAGTAATCTGATGCACACTGCCACCTAGTTAGCTGATCTATAATAAGCTAACCAAATTATAGTTTATTGGATTTCAAGAAACCAAATGTTATGAATTTACTGGAAGCTAAAGTATGGAACCTTCAAAACTTCATTTATTGCTGCTTATTTGTATGTCTTTTTTTAAAATGACATTCTTAGTTAATCACCTTCTTCTGGTTAACCCATTCTATTAAGTTATGGTTTACTTAACTGGGCTTATAAAATAAATTACAATGGGAAGGGTTCATTCAACATGCTAAGTCATGAGTTGCTACATATATAAAGCAGAATGACTAAATTCACACAATATAGTAAACCAATACTAAACAAACAACATTATAGTTTAGCATTGTTAGAGAATTTTTATTTCTCTGTTGGTGAAAAAATAAATCAGAAGCTCTCACAGTTGACTGCATTTAGCTGATTCAAATAAATTTCTTTATATTCATATCAAAATATTTACAATACCATACATTCTTCTTTACAGCAACATAGTTCAATGAAGACTTCTTACAGAGACATACAGAGACAAACCCAAGACTGACTGAAAATTTAGCTTCTAACTCAATACCTTTTGCACAGACTCAGTAGCACTTTCTTCACATTGGCTGACTGAGTTACACATGACTCTTCCTGCTCATGAATATTCCAACAAGCATGTTGACTGAATTCAGCTATTGTATACAGAGCTCATTCCTCATTTTGATGTTTCATTTGATTGCTACCAGATTGTTCTGAATTGATGGAGCAAAACCAAAAACTATATAGCCAGCTGAGCCTCTTCGATCTGGTTTACTTTTGAAACATTGGATTATAACTCAAATTCCCAACTTTTAGTTGGCTGGTAATTCTGAGAGTTATGAATCAAATTCTGTTGGAGACACAAGGTTGGGGAAAAGTGATTTAGGTTGTTTAGCTAGTATACACAGTTCACCAACAGCATGAAGATGGTCTTTTGTTTTATTATAGCACAGCACTTTACTTGGTTAGACTTATAGTAACAAATTGATGTGGATGTACAATTGTTTTGGCTTTGTATATAGAAA
Source organism: Bothrops alternatus (assembly GCA_034064705.1). Taxonomy (NCBI): domain Eukaryota; kingdom Metazoa; phylum Chordata; class Lepidosauria; order Squamata; family Viperidae; genus Bothrops; species Bothrops alternatus. The sequence continues at coordinate 16,779,182 of JARGCV010000104.1, read as the reverse complement.
TATCTTTCATATAAAGATAATATAATTTGTGAAGGCAACCTTCATGAATGATCTTGTCCATTAATCCATGCAGGAATTAACTTTGGATGCTGAAGGTTAATACAGTGTGTGTGTGTGTGTGTGTGTGTATATATATATATATATATATATATATATATATATATATATATATATATATATATATATATATATATATATATATATATATATATATATATATATATATATATATATATATATATATATATATATATATATATATATATATATAAACCTAAAAGCCGTATTGATAGATTAGTGACCACTATAATTGAAGTGCATTTTCTGAAGTGGCCTCCAAAAAAGGATAGAAACTAGTATGATCAACAAAGGTTCACAAAGATTTAAATACTATTGATCAAACTGTACTTTTATTTCTGTAATCAAAAGCTGCTGAAAAGTTATTTCCTTAAAAATAAGAATCAGCTTTATCTTAAATAAAGTTCTTAGTTTTCTGCCTGAGTTTGCACAACAGGATAAAGTATTATTGTCTAGTTTAGGGTTCAGTGTGTGTGAACCCATGCAATCTAGTTAACCTTTGGTTAGCATTTAGGCCCATATATATTATGTGCAATTTTAATCAAAAAGGATTAGCATTCTAACAACATTCCTTTGTTATGCTCAGCATAAGTACATTGCACCTGAATATAATACATTAATTGAAAAGAATATTTGATTTGCAGAGTAAAATGTACTCTTGTAAAGTGTGATGATATTCATATTATAAAATTGGCAAGTGAATAAATACTGTGTGAAAACATTTATGCTGTTAACACTCTTCTGTTTAGGCACTATTAGCACAAGGGAGCTGTTAACATTTTTAGAATATCAGTATTCCTCTCTCCTTTTGGAAGGATAAATGGAAAAAGTTATGCAATGTATAAGGAGGAGAGATAAAATAATATATTTTTTAAATTAGTAGGCCTCTGGCTGCTCAAGAATTGGCTCCTCTATTCAGTCCCAAGGATTTCTAGATAAGGACAAACAAGTGGGTTGCATTCCATCTGTAGCCTAACTGCATGTGCCTTGAACTGCAAGCCACAGGTATTTTTACAATGAAGCAGTGCTTTTTTTGTAAAAAAAAAAAAAAAAAAAAAAAGGTGCCGGAACTCACACATGTCATACAACCCGTCTTGCCTATCCTACAAGGTTACATCCAAAAAAGGTGCCGGAACTTCGTTCTGGACATTCTATTACAAAAAAAGCCCTGCAATGAAGTAATGCACAATTTTAGCTTTGGATGTAATTTTAACTTGTGTGCACATAATGGACACTACTACAACACACTTATCTGTGCATTATTGAATTAGGGAGGAGCAACTTGCTTTCTTCATAAATATAGTAGTCTTAGATGATTTGTCAGGAAGTGAATTCTGTGTTCTACAATAGGAATATAGGAAACTGCTTTATATAGTTTGTCAATATGGTTGTCTGTACTGACTGGTAATTCTTTTTAAGAGTTCCAGACTCAACCTGTTTTAAGATTAAATATTGGATTACATTTTTATCTTAGAGCAGATAAGATGTTATCTCAATATGGAGGATATTGCTATCTGTCCTTTACCATGTTTAAAATCACTTTCTGGCCCAGCTGCAAATCATGAACAAAATAATGTAGACCTATTGAGATGGTCTAGCTAAGGCTTTTGGTGGATCCTGAGAGTTTTCTGAGAATTGATATCTAAGATGAGGTAACTGGGTGAGATTTTCCTTGTGAGGCCTCTTCCCAGTCTCTGATCCAGAGTAGCTCCCTAGTTTTCAGAGGAAGTGGAAAAAATGGAGTGACAAGATACCTAACCTTGGTGCTCTCTAAGCTTGGTTGTTTGTTTGCAGAGGTTTCATTACTATTATATTACTTAGTTGGGTAATGAAACGTATGCATGCAAAGATCAGAAACATGAAGGACTCTAAAAGAGATAGGAGCCAGAGCTATTTCTTAAATAAGACTGCAGCCAATTGTTTTTAGTTAAGACAGGCATGTCTTGCTTGGCAAGGAGACTTATGGAGCACTTTGACTCTGCTCTCAACTCTATTTGCCATGTCTGAGGACTAGGAAGCCTTATTTCATCTTTTGATTCCTCCAGCGATTCTGATGCTACCTATGTTTGATCAGCTTCAGGTAATTCTGACTTGGTATCTCCTAAGGCTGGCATTCCTGTTTAGCGGCAGAGCTTCTTCAGATTTGGAGTCATCTGAATTCTGGGCCATGACACTACTTTTGTGAGGGATGGCAGGGACCAGAACACAGAGATTCTCTGGTTGCTCTGATACAGTAGTGCTGTAAGAGGACTTTGACCTTTTGCAGGGACTCCAGAAGACTTCTTTTAAAGGGAGTGATTGACAATCCAGAAGTATTTGATTGATTATTTTGAAATGAGTTTTTTATGTTGACTGTTACGTTTGTTGGCAATTTATCTAATAAACAATTTAGATCAAGTAGCAAGAAATCTTAGAAGAAGCTTTTCAGATCATTCAAAGATATTCCATCTTACCATACTGACTCACTGTAAATTAAGATGAGAAATTGCTCTCACAATTTCCAAGGTATTGGAAACAGCAATATGAACATATTGTCATGAATAGCAATGGAGTTTGTAATGAAAATATTTTACAATAAAGATGGAGAATTTGTATACAAACTAGTTTATCTTGCTTTCATATTATTTAGCTCACTTTTACAAGATCAGTGGATATCAAGCAATATAAAATATATTATCTAATGGAAGCAAAATAGTTCAATCTATCTCACATCTTAGTCTGGAAGAGATGACTAAGAACTACATTCCATCTATGGAAATCCTCATGAAAACAGGAATTGCTGGTATTTCCTGATTAATATAAATCTGCTCAAAGTAGTAGTATGTAGAAGGCAAAATATATAATGCCTCCTGCACTTGCCAGGCCTTTCCTGGAATCCTTTCTAGGCTGTTTTTCTTTCCCCTGCAGCTGAGTTTCTTCTGATCTCAAAGCACAGTGGGACGACCAGGCATGGCCACAGCACAGTTGCAGATGAACATCCATGGACCTTACAAGAGTTAAACACCTTCTTCTCTCTATCTCTTCCCCTGGAAATGCCTTCTGATATCCACATTAGTATTGTGAGACAAGCACAGGTCAGAATTCTGAAGTATAATTCTGACCTCAACAAATTATTTATGAAAATGGTATTTTACTATGTAAAAGCCTGCAGACTTTAAACATACTTCTGAACAATGTTGATATAAGAGAGTTGCAATAAAAATGGAGTGATAGTTCACTAACCCTGGACTGATGGGGTTTCCAGGTAATAAAGTAGTTTTGTCATAAAGGCACTATATAGTACTTGGCAAATAATGTTCTTTTCTTTCATTCCTTTGGTAATCCATTTCAGTTATAAAAGTAACTGTTAAAAACAGCAAAGAGAACAAAAAAAAGAAGAGAAAATATTTTTCTTAAAATGATATTCTTGATTTGGCATTAGGCTATTATTACTTTCACAAAATGAATTTAAATAGGCAAATAACAGATCTTGAGACTTAGCAAAGAAACATGCTTCCTACAAAGTATTCTTTAATGTAGTTTTAATGCTACCGGTAGGAATGCCGACAAATACTAGATATTTCTCATAATGTCAGTAATTTAAGAAATTCAATTAGGTTTTTTTTAACTCAGCAAGTTTAGTTATCCAAATGATTATTATATCTAAAAGTTGTTTTTGTAATATCTTTGCATTTTAAATTGCTTCTAAAATTGTTGCTATTGTAACAGTGCTTGTTTAATTTATGATTATCTTGGTAAAAAGCAGAAATTAAGTCTACAAAGCTGAACTTAAATGAACTAGATTTATGTTTAAGTTTGCTTGATAAATATTTATCCGGATTTTTTTTGTAGATTGAAATATAATATTTATAAAGTTAAACAAAATGACAAGGCATTTGTTTCTACATTGCAGGGAACTTTTGGACATGACTTGTCGCCTTGCTAATACCTTAAAGAGAAATGGTATAAAAAAGGGAGACCGAGTTGCTATCTATATGTCTGTATCTCCAATGGCAGTGACTGCCATGTTGGCTTGTGCCAGAATTGGTGCTGTTCATACAGTTGTATTTGCTGGATTCAGTGCAGAATCTTTAGCAGGGAGAATAAATGATGGTAAGTAATTTTTAGAAAAAAAATTTTTTAGATAATAATTCATGGATTGCTTTGTTATTGCAGGGAAAATGCAACTTTTTCATTAGAAAACCAACACATCAACAATAGACCAGTTGTTGGACTGATAATTTGTTGTATGCAAGAAGTCTTCATAAGCTTTTACATGCCATTCTACTTCCGTAACTGTATTTTGGATTTTTTTTTCTGTAGCAGAAAAACAATCCTGAGCATTTCAACTACTATATAGGATTTGATGACTTACAATATATTATGTGCTATTTATTTTTATTTATTAGGTTATGATGCAAAACAGAGGAATAAATTAAAATTTGCTGTCTCTATAAATTATTTTTCTTGCTAGCTAAATGTAAAGCAGTGATCACCTGTAACCAGGGAATCAGAGGAGGACGGATCCTAGAACTGAAAAACACCGTGGATGAAGCTGTAAAGAACTGTCCAAGTGTCAAGTGTGTCTTTGTAGCCCAGAGAACTGACAGCAAAATCCATACATGCAGTCATGATATTCTCCTGGAAGAAGTAGGTTCATCGTGTTCATGTTTCTAATAAGATAAATTCCAATCAAATTGGAAATGAATGAAGCTGATAAAATATGTTGTATGATGCTTTTATTTCTCTGTTCTAGCTCACACTTTTAGCAATTGTATGCCAAACCTATTATTTTTATGAATACTTAACGAATCCAAAAGGAATGTGACTTGCTGAAGCAAAATAAAATGTCTTTGGAGAAGAGTATACAATAGTTTTTTTTTTACTATGTAATATATATATATATATATAATTCATGGCCATGATTCCAGGAGAAGTATTGAATTCAGTATTCTTGAACATCTAATTTATACTATTCAAGGCATGGAACCTGAATTTTAAATTGAGTTTTCAAATAATCATTGCCTTTGGTGCTTTAAATGCCAAAATAGCATTGTGCACTTGTTATTTCTTTATGAAATGTGAAAAATATAGAAGAAGGAAAAACTTACCTCTGGTATATATTTGAGAATATTTAATATACTATTGCTCCACTTTTCATTTAATTGTCAATTTTTAAAAATGCTTTTTTTAGGAAATGGCTAAGGAAGCATTGGTTTGTCCCTCTGAAATTATGGACAGTGAGGATATGCTTTTTATGCTTTATACTTCAGGAAGCACAGGAAAACCTAAAGGAATTGTTCATACCCAGGCTGGCTATCTGCTTTATACTGCCATAACACATAAGGTATCAGTAGAATCTTTGATTTTATTTTTTTACTGTCAATAGTGTGCAAATCACGTGGATAATGAAATTTGGCAGAGTTCGACATTTTGAATATGATGTGAGGCTAAAAAATGATTTCTCAACTAGTATGAAATTTATTATAACTATGCAACAATCTAGATTTGAGGAGAAAAGGGTGATGCAGAATATACAAAGGTGTTCACAAAGTATCTGTGGGCAATTTCTTTAAAAAGCTGCATATCTGGAAAAGATACATCTTCTTTAATCACATGCTCTAAGTCATTTTTCTTCCTTTGAATTTGGATTGCTGCAGAGCCGTAAAAATTATATATAAGCAGATCTAATCTAAAACATAATTCTCAAGCAGACTTTTAAATTTAATTTTGGAATGCTACATTTTTAAAAAATAGGGCTATTTGGCCAAATTGCAAGGCAAATGCACCTGTTACAAGTTTGGTTAATTATACCGTGTATCTCATAATAGATTTTTATATATACTTTACTATTCAAAGAAAGAAAGAATGATAAATTGTAAGAAGAATGTTACTTGAAATTGCTTTCATCTAATAAAATAGCAGATTACAAAATCTCTGTTTATTCTGTAATTAATGGTGGAGTAAATTTCCTCATACAAGGTTTAAATTCTGAATCCATGATAGGAAGCCATGAAAAGTGATTTGCCTGAATTTGTGATTGATTTATTTCTTCACAAAAGGATGGTCATATATTGACTACTGACAAGTATTTCTTGATCGTAATAATGTTTCATTAGTTACATTGATTCTAACCAGCTATATTGTTTTTATAGCATGTTTTTGACCTCAAACAAGATGACATTTTTGGATGTGTAGCGGATATTGGTTGGATCACAGGACACAGCTATGTTGTGTATGGACCACTTTGCAACGGAAGCACCACAGTTTTGTTTGAAAGTACTCCTGTTTATCCAGATCCAGGTAGAATTATTAAATATAACGTATAGAAACAGCAATGGACATAAGAAAGGGCAATTCTTTCTTGTGAAGCTTTAAAGGTTAACCACTTGCTTCTCCATATAGGGCCGGTTTGGTCTAGTGGTTAATGCATCAGATTAAAATCCAGGAGACTCTGAAGTCTAGTCCCACTTTAGGCATGAAAGCCAGCTGGCTGATTTTGGGATAGTCATTCTTTCTCAGCCCAACTCATCTCACAGAGTTGTGGAGAAAATAAGAGGAAGGTATATTAGGTATGTTCACCACCTTGGGTTATTTATAAAAATAATAAGGTGGGATTTAAAAGTGTAAAAAAACCCCATCCTGCCTGCAACCTTAGTTTACTGGTATCAGTAGAGAGCAAGTCTGCATATGTATTGCTTTTTATTCTGCCCTTTCTTCTTTCTTGAATACTCGTGCCATATGAAATAAAAAAATGAAAATAAATTAAAGCTAACAACACAAAATCAACAGAAGCCAGATATTGAAAAGGATCTTTTTCTAAACATTTTGCTTATTATGATTGCTGTATGTGATAAGTAAGACATTAGGCTTGTTATGTTATTAACCTGGGTAACATCCAGATTGACTTTCTGTGGATAGGAAATTATTTGATTCAGTAAAGGTTTAACATTTGCTTTTGGGGGGGGACAGTTTTCCTTCCTCTCTGTAGCGGCTATGCCATATTTGGGGATATAAATTATTTTTCACTCTGGATTCCACTGTGGAAAATTTGGATATTCTATTCGTACTGGACAACGAATTCTAGCATCAAATAAAGTGTACTGATACTACCATAGTTAATCTTTCCCCAGCCAAAACTCTCGAGACTGTATCCTCATTGGAAATTGTATGGAAATAGCAGTATTAATTTTTTTTTTAAAAAAAGACTTGACATTGGGGATTATTTGTTTTAAAGGCTATATATCAGAAAATGTACAGATATCAAATAAGAAAAAGACAAGAATTCACTCTGCTTTTTAGAAAAGGTTCCCCAGAAATGTACCTTAACTGTACAAATTGGGGCACGCTGGAATATTACCGTAATAACTAGGATTGTTTTGGAGGTGTCAGCCCTACGAAGTAAAGTAGACTAAGAAATCAATGGCATGTAGGTCAGTACTACTTCTATTGTAACAGAATCTTGTAAGTCTCAATGTGCTTTCCCCGTCCTTTCCTTTAATTTTATTTGAACTAAAAAGGGTTTTGTCTGAGACATTTTATTAAGTTACTTTCTTGACCAGGCTTAGGTTATTTTATCTGTTGATTTGGTAGCCTTTGTTCCTCCTTTCAAAACCATTCCTTCTTCTACATTAGAATTCCTTAAACCTCTTAAGCAGGTCAAGGGGAAAAAATATCTTGAAGAGTTGCTGCTGGCTGGCTGGGAAATTACTAAAAATTGCATCTCTCTCTCTAGTTTGCTACTAGAAGACTGCTGTGTCAAATAGTATAGGAAATCCTTGACTTACGACTGTTCTAAGTTTTCAGCAGTCCTAAACGAAGAGACATCCAACAGATGCTTGAAGTTATGGCTGTTGCAGTGTCCTATGGTCACATGATCAAAATACAGGGGCTTGGCAGCCTGTCTGCACTTATAACTGCAGGGTTGTTTCAATTGCTGCACCTACCTGTCTCTCTCTCCCCCCCCCCCATCTATGCCCTTTTGGCTCCCTGCCCTCTGCTGTCTTAGCTGTTAGCCTTCTTGCTGCTGTGGCTGCTGCTGTCAATGCTGACCTGGCTGCTGGCTGGGCTGAGCTGTGTTTTTGCCGCAGGAGAGGAAAAAAGGCCAAAAGAAACTCCAGAGCTGTGATGCCAAAAAGCACTTTGCACTGCACAAAAAAAAGTGAAAACCAGCCACAGAGCTGCAATGCACCAAAAAATCCTATGTGGTTTCCCCCCCCCCCCCCAGCACTAAGAGGTTGTTTTTTTTAATGTTTATCTGGGGCTGCTTTTGGTCTTCTTTTTTTAGCAGTGTGAAGGGGATTTTTGGCGCTATTGCTCTGGGACTGCTTTCTGTTTTGTTTTCTTTTTGCCTTCTCCAATCTGATGTTTTCAGCTGTATTAGATAGCAGTGCTATTTTTGGCTTTCCAGAGCCTTCCTTTCACTATGCAGCAGTGCACCAATTATTTTTCGTGGCTAAGGATGGAAAGTATGGATGGTCAAAACAGGGCCAGAATGCAGCAATTACAAAACAGCCCAAAATATTTTCAGTTGAACTTGTAATGAAAAGATAGCATGCAAGGCCAAAGAGTAAATTTTAGTCTTAAGAGTTGGATTGTACACAATAAACTTATTGCTACACTTTTTGAAAATATAAATGAAATGCCAAAAGTCCTTATTTGGGTCTGATTAAAGAGCTATGTCATCCTTGTATAAATTAGTAGATGAATTGTTTAGGCCTAAAATCTGAATTATACAAAATATTTAAGATATAATATATTGATTTGCTTCAGCAACTCAAAAATACATGTTAGACCACTGAGATAAATAAATTATAAAAATACTTATAGCCAAAGTTCAATCTGAATTTTAACCAGATTTTTGGGCAGAATTAATTAAATTAAAATTCACTTTGACTTGGAGATCTGAGCTCAGTTTGAAGGAGCTTTTTATTCAATAGCTTTTAAAAGCTATTTTGATGAATAAAAAGCTCTCACATTTCTTGCCCCTGTTTTCTTCCAAAATGTCTCTTCAACTTCCCTTACTAATATTCCTTTGGGATCTGCCACCCAAGTATTTTAAGTTTATGGTCATTAGCTTCTGAGCCCAGAAAAAAATCAGCCAGGTGCTGCCATCTCCTGATACTTCAAAATAATGTGAAACGCAGACACAGTATTTTTTAAATTGTATTTAATTGTGACAGTTTATTTTTCTTTACTATTTAAATTTGAAGGTTTAAAATAAGGGGGTAGTTGTGTATTTCAAAATGTGTATGTGTTCCAGATATTCATTCTAATTTAATATGAAATATTCTGAGCTTATAAGACTTCTGGAGCTTACTTCTTAATATATATTATTTTAAGGTCGCTATTGGGAAACTGTGGAAAGATTAAAAATTAACCAGTTTTATTGTGCTCCAACTGCATTACGTTTGTTGCTGAAGTATGGTGATGAATATGTGAAGAAATATGACAGATCTTCTCTTACTACTCTTGGATCAGGTGAGAATGGACAAACTAAATTTTATGTCTATTTAAAATCAGGGCATTTGCTAGTTTTTTCTATGGAAGGAAAACTGAGCTTTTTGCAGAAAATTTATTTTTCTTTTCAGTGATTCTTGCAAAGACCATAGAGGTCACTCTCTGTTATTTCTTTCTGTTATTCTTTTTTTTTTTTTTTTACAAAAAGAATTCATAGCATTGAGTAGTGTCAGCAGGTTGTCTTTCTCTCAGTTTTTTATCTTGTAGGATTGGTCACACCCAGTTTCTTTAACCCAGGGGTTCTCAACCTTGGCAACTTTAAGACTTGTGGACTTCAACTCCCAGAATTCCTCAGCCAGCTTTGCTGGCTGAGGAATTCTGGGAGTTGAAGTCCACAAGTCTTAAAGTTGCCAAGGTTGAGAACCCCTGCTTTAACCACTCTTCAAGTTAAGTTGCTTTGTTACCAGCTATAAAATATCCTTAATACTGTAAATATCATAATTATTTATTTTTCTGTTTTGAATTGTAGTGGGAGAACCGATAAATCATGAAGCTTGGCACTGGTACTACAGTGTGGTAGGAGACAAAAGGTGTACCCTTGTGGACACTTGGTGGCAAACAGGTAAAATCAATATAGCAAATGGAAAAATGTCACCACAAAAGTAACCGTATAGCCTGGTTTCAGACATTAAAGTTGCTAAAGATTTTGCAGATTGATAATTGTGGCATTTTCCCCCAAAATAAAATAATTACATGTGTATCTTCTTAAGAAGTTCTGAATTGCATTCATTTACATTCATGCTTTGTATATGCACTGCACATTTATTTCATTTATGTTTGTGATCTTCAGTAAAAGAATTGTGTGAAATACGTTTTTAAAACACATAAATTTTACAAATAGGAATTTCTGGGCCTTGGATTCTAGATAGTTTTATGACAATGAAAAAAGAAATGCAATGTCTAACTCAAAATAGTTAAAATATGATGCTATGTTTAGCTGTAACATAAAATAGGCTAAGAAACATTACCCTATCTGATCTGATTTCCTGTAACTGTATTATCTGTAATAAGATTTAATTTCTGAAAAATCTTATGTTCATTTTTTTCTAATGACTTCTGAATTTTGAACAACCTTTCTGAGTATGTTGATATATAATCTGCTTTTTGCTCTCTAAAATCTCACCTCAAGGGCTACAACTGTATTTCTTTAAGCTTTACTATTCAGAAGCAGGTTCCTTTTTTTTCTCCCAGACTTCCCCTTTTTAACTTTATGTCATTCTTGACTTTTCCCCTCCATTCCTTATTGAGCCACAGTCTGTCTCTTTTCTGCTTTTGGCTAGTGTCTTTGTATGGTAAAATTTATTCTATGTAGCAAAAGGTATGGCAAAGAACCAAAATTATTGGACAATCTTGTGAGTACTACTTTTAACTGGCTTCAGCTTCGCTTTTTATTTTCATTTCTTTTGTTCTCTTTTCCCCTCCTTGAGCCAACTGAACCTCTTAAAAAAATTACACCATGTTCATATAAGCAAACATTTACATACAGTTCATACGATAGGAGAAAAATATTCTGTGTGATCACATACCATGAGAGAAAATGAAGGAACAGTAACAGGGTCAACAAACAGAGCAAGGTTAATAGAATTTTCCAGAACCTCACCAACTTGCACATATTAACATGGTATTAGCTGCTGCAATTAACTGTTCATGTAGAGTTCCTTAGCCAAACACAAATAAGCTAACAATTTGAAGACAGTGCAGCCTAAAAGAATTCAAAATGTGAAAATACAGTTAAGAATAAGACCCCAAGGCATAGTATTTTTAAATATTGAATGGAAGATTGAAATAAATGTTCAGGTTTTTATGCCATCAATCTTGAGATCATACATATATATCTCCATGAGGAGAAAATTCCAAAAATATGAATTCATCATGAAAAAAAACCCTTCTAGTAAAAGGTGACAATATGGTAGAACAAATAGAATCTCCAGTATTGATTCTTTGGCAAGCTCACACACATGTAAGTGATCTTTTAACTACTATTACACCAAACTAGGGAAATATGCACAATCATCAACTTATGAACTTCATTCTTTAATGTGGCTTTGGAGCCTCTGTCATTACCATTGAATTTCATGGCATGGCAAGGTGCCACTTACTTATAGCAAGCAAACTCCAGGGAGAAAATTAGGGATGTGTTTCTTGCTGAATTTGACAGGTGTAAATATTAGTCTCTTATAAGGAGTGGGAGGAGTTTTTTTACTTGGAAAGTATATGGTAGTTGCCAGAGAGAAGAAAGACTGGTCTGGAGAAACTCTTGGCCAATGCAAGAATGAGCACCTCTATTATATTTTCCCCCTTCTCTCTCTAACTTTGTCATTTCTCTTTGTGACATTTCTTCCTCCAAGACACTGCTTATAAAGAAGGTGACAGATAATAGTTACCAGAGATATGAACTGATCACTTAAATACGACTTTTGTAATTAGGTGAAAGACTGCATGAAATCCTCTGGCAATTTACAGATTTTTGAAAGCTGTTCTAAGAATGATTTTCTAGGAGAAATGTTAACATACATACATACACACACAGAGAGACATACACATTAATAAAATCAAATATTTGACTCAAAAACATCATTACATTATGCATAGGGAAAGAGGAAAAAAAGAAATGTTATTTTTTTCCTTTTCCTGAAGCAACCTTGTTCTAACTCTTCCCGCAAAGTCTAATTACAGGTAGCTTTTATTTACCAACAGAAATTGGTCCAGGAACCTTGTCATAAGAGACATGGTTATAAACTGTGATGTCACATAACCACACTGGCAGTTGCAGCAATCCAAATTACGATTGTTAGGTGACTCTCATGTGGTCACAGCTTCTTATAGTCATGTAATCACAGTTTCTGATCTCCTGCCAGCTTCCTCATTGACTTTGCTTGCGGGAAGCTGGCAGTGAAGGTTTCAAATTGTGATCACGTGACTGTGAGATGTTACAAAATTGTAATTGGCATATGGCTTGAGCGCTTGAATTCTGATCATATGACCACAGGGAAGCTGCTGCATCAGCTGCAACTATAAGTGATAGTCATAGATCCCCCTTGTTCAATATCATTCGCTAACTTCAAATGATTGCTGAGCAAGTGGATGTTTAACTAGGACTACTTGTAATATTACAAGACTGCTTTTCCAGAAATAATCCTGTTAGTTTCTGGGAACATTTTGATTCAAATTCCCCATATAACATAATGTTGGTCCTTCTAGCTAAATTAGTGATGTTTTCAGTTAATGCTATATTTTCTCAAAAGCTGATCACTTGATATAAAAACAAATGCATCCACTTGTGAGATTTATTATTTTCTGGGGATATGAATAACAATAATTCTTCAAAGAATTTGCAAGGATATTAATTTATTACCTGGTGTTGGGCCAGTTGTAGATCTTATATTCGGTTTAAAAATAGCATAATTATTGCAGCTTATCTTTCTCAAACATAGCTCTTGGAAGCAGTGTCATGCCACAAATAATCAACTCAAACATGCATAAAGATTAGCAAATCAGCTTTTGCAAATATATTTGAAAGCATTTGAGTGGATAAGAGAAAGGGAGATTATGGGAGAGGTAGGGGAAATTCACTATGCAGATTCTTATGTATAAATATATTTTAAAAGTGTGATCAGGCTTAGCGCAACAGCATCATTCTCAAATCCAGTATCCCTATAAAGCTTGATCAGATTTTAGAAATCAAGACCGGTGACCTTCTGTACGAAAAGCTTCATGGTAGATCTCTGAATTGTGGTCTGTTAGGACCTCAAGGATACAAACTTGGATTTTGCTCCAGTAGGGGGTTGCTTTATTATACAAAATTAAAGTCTTATGCTTTACTTTTAGTCTTAATTCTAATTTTGTGTTTGCATTTATTTCCTACTTATTTTTAGTACCTATATTAATCTAGGATTTAACTATAAATTTGAACTACTTATATCTCATAAGTCTCATAAACCGCTTCTAAGCAAACACAAGAGTTATCAAAACAACGCAAGGAAATATATTCCATAATTTCCCTGCATTTCTATCATTTGTGGCTGAAATTACTTGCTAAGTGCATTAATTGTGTTGAACATAATCAGTTTAGGGCTTTGTGGGGGTAAATAAGGGTATTTTTTTTATGGAGAATGAAGCTGCCCTCAGTCCAGAAACGTTGCTTATGTTCATTTAATTCCAGAAAACAGAGATTGCATTCATTTTTAGTAGTGCTTCTTTCTGATTTATCATTCCAGAAACTGGTGGCATTTGCATTGCTCCTCGGCCTTCAGAAGAAGGAGCTGAGATCATTCCAGCTATAGCAATGCGGCCTTTCTATGGAATTACCCCAGTGCTAATGGGCGAGAATGTAAGCTAAAATGCTGAAAAGTTCTGGATTTTGAACATACATTTAATTGAAAATAGAGGGAGAGGAGTATGATCTGAACTGTTCCTAAACTGCTAAATATTTTAAAGGATATTTTAAAACATTTAATAACATTCAAAAAATTTAATTATTAGACTACTGATAGTTGTAGAGGCCAAAGTCCAGAACAGCTTTGAAAAGATTATGGAGAGAGTTAAACCACCTAACCATACCTTCTTTTGGTAAGAAGGGTTTTACAAAAATCAGTAGGTAACTTTTAGAGAGTAGCTTGAAGGACCTGCATTATTTTGAATAAGGTCTGAGGCAGAAAAGGGTCAGAAAAGGAAAGAGGTGCAATTTTTGCTGTATGGATAAAAACATTGAGAAATAAATAGGTACTCATTTCAAGAAACTAATATGAATTATGTGTCCTGCTGTCTACCAAAATTAAACCAGTTTTCTAAAATCAAACCATGGTAGAAAAATCACTGACTTCTGTGCAATCAAAATGTATATTTGTCTCAAAAATTTTCTTAAACTTTAAAAATGTAAATGTTAAACTGTGAGTTATATTAACTGTTAGGGGTAATTATAATTATACTATTAGCATTATGTATTGCTCCCACTCAATTGTTATATTAGTTCTTTATTGATTTATGTAGAAAACATATTTTGCTTCTTAATGTTAGCATAATTAATCACAGACACGAACCAGTCTTCTATCAGAACAGCTGGGAAACTGTCAAGGAGGTCCATCAGAGAGGAAGCTCTGTGCTTGTCAGTTCTAAATGCCCATCCTTTCCCTTCTACCCACCACAAAAATTTTCTTTATTTATACAGGAGTCCTTGTTTAGCAACCACAATTGGGACTGGCAACTTGGTTGTTAAGTGAAGTGGTTTCTAATTGAAACTCTCACTATGCTTACTTCAGCTTTCTTACTTCTATCTTACTTCAGCTTTACTTTGCTTTACAGATCTGCAAAGATCATAAATGCAAGGATTAGTTGTGTTACTTTTTTAATCACTGGTGTGATTGCAAATGGTTGCTAAAACAATGCAGTCACTCAACAAAGGACTACCTGTGCTAGCAGGCATATTGAGTTCATTGTCTTTATCAAGGGTTTGAACAAAGTATTAATGGAAAGAATAAATATGAAATTAAATTCAATTTCTGGGGAAATTCTCTTTTATTGATGGATTAAGAGAAGTTTTTTACTTGATTTCCTAGGGAAAAGTTTTAGAAGGCAATGATATCTCCGGTGCTCTCTGCATTGCACAACCCTGGCCTGGTATAGCACGAACTATCTATGAAGACCATCAACGTTTTGTAGAAGCTTATTTCAATGCTTACCCAGGTGAAGAGTGATGAGAAAGTAATGTTGGTTGAAGTAATGCACTGAAGTTGATGCTTTATATTAAGTGCAGTTTTTAGTACATTGACAATAGCTATATTGTTACGTTATACTTTCTTTGCACCATTTAAAAATAGTGTAGCAACAGTCTGTACACCAAAGAAGTATTCATGCACACTTTTACATGCATAACAGATGTTAATTGAGTAAACTTTCTGAAACATCTTTGCTAATTTTCTTACTTTATCATTCATATGGGCCTAAATGCTAAAGTATAAAAAATGAATTGAATTCCAAAATAGTTGCAATATATTAATAACACAGGTGTTCCTTGGTTAACAACCTCTTGTTTATTGACCATTTGAATGTGCAATGGTACTGTACAAGCAGTTCTTATGACTGGCCCTTGAAGTTCCAATTGTTGTACTACTGCCATTATAACATGATTGCAATCTGGACACTTGGCAGCTAGCCTGGATTTCCAACTGTTACAGCATCCTGCAGTCACATGATTGCAATCTGTGACCTTCCCTCCAGATTCTCCCAGGCAAAGTCAGTGAGAAAGCTGGCAGGAAATTGGAAATCACAGTTGCATGAGGTCTTTATTTATTTATTATTTATTTAATTAATTAGATTTCTATGCCGCCCTATTCCAAGAACTCAGGGCGGCTTAATGAACCCATGAGGTCCTCGCTTGACAGTAACTGGAGACTGCTGGAACTGCTATTGCTAAGCGGCACAGTCACATATGTTATGTTTTCTGATTGTATTGCTTAGAAATGGAAATTCCAATCCCAATTACTGTTGGTAAGTGAAGACTAATCACAATAAATATCCATAGAAGTTGTCACACATCCTGGGTTCTCAACAATATTCCCAATGGACTGATCCATCATTGCCCGCAGATTTCCTGCCTCAATTATATTTTATATTTAAAAATACTTCAATTTAAGAAAAGTAGAAAGCCAGCATGCTGCAGAATGAAGTCTGGCATCCAACATTGTCTTATTTTCAAGAATCTAAAGTGATAACACTGAGCAAATACCACATTCTGGTAGAATCAATTTCTGCAATGCACCTGAATTCCACTCCCAGAATTCCCTGATTCATTCCACACATTTCCATATAATGCGTATCTTATTAAATGTTTGTTTTATACTCTGATAAATTAATAGATGTGTATTATAAATGCAGTGTGCTATGTTCTCCTGTTATAATTGCATATCAGTGAGTGGTGATATGCAATATATATACATTATTTTCCCAGAGATAATGAACTATGTCTGTTGACTATATTTTTCTCTTCAGAAAAAGCGAATCTCCACATTTACTAAACCTATTATTCCCACAGGATATTATTTCACAGGAGATGCTGCTTATAGAACTAAGGAAGGTTATTATCAGCTAACAGGGCGAATGGATGATGTTCTAAACATCAGTGGACACAGGCTTGGAACTGCAGAAATTGAAGATGCCATGGTAATTATTGGGTCAAAGAAAAGAGTAGGCTCCAATAATTTACTCTTTAAAACTAATTGAAACATAGTTATTTAGAACAATGAGAAGATTTGAATGGCTGGCTTCCATGGTTAATTTAGATTTGAGTGTGGCACTAAAAGACGTCTTGCAACCATTATGGATTAGTCACCACAGATGGGTTCTTTCATCTGATATTAACTCAAATGCAGTATACACAGTGGAAACAGTTCATCAGTTTCTTTAGTTTATGCAAAATGAAGGCTTGGTAGACCTGTAGCTACCAAAACTGTGACAGACTGCATGGCAGGGCATATTCCTACAAGAGTTTCTGATATGTGAATTTCACTTATAGTGACATTATAGGTCTATAATCACAGATTTATCACCTTATTTGTGAGCTTGTATTACATGCATATATAATTCCATGCATACATATGAATCTGAGATTTGGCTCAGCTCATAGAAATTTTTCAAAAGCTTTGACATTATGCCAGGAACAATCCCTATTTTGTTTACTATTTTTTAAATTTATATTGATTTCAAAAGATAGGAAAAGCTACAACCAAGATGAAAAAAAGTAACACTGGGTAAAAAAGAAAAAATGTATATATAACAGATATACAATTAACACTAATCATACATTGTCCACTCTAACTGAATGTTGATAAATATAACTGAAACAAGTCTAATAAATTTTCCCAGTTATATTTACTAAATTACTATTTTAAATCACACAAATATCCCAAATATAAAAATTCTGTTGTCTATCAATCAAATCGACCCAATTTCTGTTCACTGTAAAAAAGCTGTTAACTGGTAACCCAAAAGTTAAACTAATCTTCAAAACTATTAACAGTCCATTGTTGTATTTAACACAGAGAAACTCCACAAATGGTCTCCAATGTTTTATAAACTTGTCCAAACCATTGTCTCTAATTAGCACAGTTAATTTCACCATGTCTGCCAGCTTGGTCAATTTCAGGATCCATTTTTCAAGTCTTAGTATGTGGCATATGCAGTTCTTGCAGCAGTTACCATGTATAAAAATAAAGACCCAAGTTGTTTTTCTGTCAGTTTATCCATAATACCCAGAAGAAAGGCTTCAGATTTCATTAATATTTGCATTTTAAATATTTTCTGCATACATTACTATATTTATCAGTTTACTATTTCTTTCCAAATCATCTTTTTTTCAAAAGGATGAACATCCTGCAGTTCCAGAAACAGCTGTGATTAGCTATCCTCATGATATCAAAGGGGAAGGTAAGTGGCTGAAATGTTTTAAAATAAATAGGAAAACATTTAACTGTATATTTATGAATTGTTTTGTTCATGTTAGGACTTTTACTGGCATAATTAAAGAGAAAATGAACAAGGATGTTTGGCAGAAACTGATACTTGAATAATGTTTTTTTCCAAAGCATATACATAACAGTATTATAATGTATTACATGCATGGAAATTGTATTGCAAAGGAATGTGATTTAAGTTTAAAATTTTGAATCAAAATAATTGTAGTACTGTAGTAGCATTACTTTTCAACCACTGTGAAAAGGTTGTTGGACCTAAAATCTCTCAGACCAGATCACTATTCTTGGTGCAATCTGAAAAATATTTGTTCTTTAGTATAATGATAAAGTTACATCTAGCTACTGTATATGCATCAATAGACGTTAATGGGCATCAATATATAGTAAATGTGAGTGTAGAAAGCTAATGAAGAGCCAGTTTGGGGTAGTGGTTAAATGTTGATCTAGAAACCAGAAGACTGTGAGTTCTAGTACCAGCTTAGGTATGAAAGCCAGCAGGATGAATTTGAGCCAGTCTCTCTCTTAGCCCAACCCACCTCACAGGGTTGTTGTTCTGGGGGGGAAAGCAGTAGTACGGTAGTAGCATTATGTATGTTCAGGGTCATGAATTACTTACAAAGTAATAAAGGTGGAGTTAAAAAACAAACAAATAATAAATGTATTCCTTTTTTCCAGTTGCATTAGCTTTCATAGTGTTAAAAGATGACATGGCAGATAAAGATATCATTATCAAAGAGGTAAAGGCAATAGTTGCTACGAAGATAGCAAAATATGCTGTTCCTGAACATGTTCTAGTAAGTATTTCAATATTATACATTTTTTATAAGGAAAAACATCTGAAAAGAATCTCTTCATTGTTTATGGGATATGATCAAGGAATTTCAGCTAACAGGTGTAGGAGAAGAGCCTTCTCTTCTATGGTCCCTGCCCTCTGGAACATCTTGCCACTGGAAGTGAGATCTACCTCCTCCTTTATGGCTTTCCAGAAGGGCCTTAAAACCTAACTTTACCTGTTGGCTTGGTTGCCTTCAACAGGAGTGGTGCTATGCTGGAAGTGGTTGGTTGAGTGAGAGACATAAGCCCACCTCCATTCCATTTGTGCTCTTGGTTTTTAAAGTTTATTTAATAGTTAATTTTATTGTTTTAATGTGCTTATCTTTATGCTTTCATGCCATTCCTAGCCACCCAGAGTCACTCTGGATAGTGAGATGGGTGGCATGTAAATGTAAAAATATTTAATATTAAAACAATGATTGTTTTATATAAGCATTCCAATTCAAATGGACAATCTTTTCTTAATTTTAGAAAACCATGATTTCTTGTAATGAAAATCTGTTATTATCAATTTTGACTAGGGGTAATGGTAGCCTTCTCTCCCTTCTGGGTATATTTAAATATGGGACATGGAAATATGCATGCCTTTATGTATATTATTAAAATAATAGCAACTATACATAAGAGACAGGAAGATAACTTGAGGGATAGCATAGAATTCTGTAGTGGTGGTGAATTTTATAGCTTTGGGGAGGGCTGTCCTGAGAGAGTAACTGCAGAGTCTCTACTCCAATAGGATTTCAGTTAATATGTGATCTTTATTCCAAACTGCAGACTGAAGCATTTAAATGTCTTTCCTTAGAACACTTTTGAAATGGAAAACTTTCCCAGCATATCTGAACTGTTAGTGTCTTAAGCTATTTAAAAAAAATCTTTAAAAAGTGCCCCACATATAAGAATGATATTAGATAGTAGAATTTATAGCTCTTATTGTACAGATGCCTTACTATCAGGGATCTGGGTTGAGGCCGGGGACTGTGGAAATGGTGGCTTTAATCATGAGGTTGCAGTTGCCATCTTGATGTTTTTCACACCCCTCCCCCCCCCCCAGGATGTCCATTTCAGTTGTTTTGCAGTTCTGTAGCAGTGATGGTGACCTTTCCTTAGCTGGAAAATAGTTTCACTTCTAGAATTCTTGTGGTTTTCCTTTGCTTTGCTTAAATTACATGAAGCTTCTCATCAATGGGTTCACCCTCCGATTCATTTATGTAGTGAAAGATGCACATTGCCAACATTTCATTATTGGAAGCCATTTTGCCTTAGGGTGTTGTACTTCACTAACTTGGGGATTATCATAGTCTTCTCAGGTTAGGAAAAAAACCAGGAAAAGATAACCAAAGAGCCAAACTAGCATTTCCATTTTATAATTATGCTAATTATGCTAATTATTATAATATCCCTAATCCCTAGCTTGGACAGAGGAGACTCTAACCGAGACCAGAAGCTTCCTCTACTTAATCCTTGAGAATGCTGATGTCTGAGAATAAAAATGAGAAAACAGAGTCATAGGAGTAACTGGTGTTTAGAATGCCAAACCTGATCAAGGCCAGCAGTGTTCAAGCAGGTATTTAGGGAGCAATCTGTTCATGGTAAAGCTGATTCAATACTACAAGAACACCCTCTTATTTGCTTTGCTTCCTGATTTGACAATTTGTATACTGTTTTAGGTACTTATTTTCTCAATAAACTTAATGTTGTGTTAGGACTATTAGCTTTATCGATTTGTGACAGTAATAATCTAACTTGTTTAGATAAGAGGCCCTATTTGAGGCTTTAGCAGCCTTCTTTACTTACTTTTAGTAGTGATTCTTCAATTGGTCATCTGTAAATTCACTCATCCATCCTGTCTTCCACCTAACTGTTAATGAGTATTCCTTTTTTTTTTCCAAGGCTAATGTGAAGATCTTAGAATAGCTGTATGAGCAGCTGGGGTAGGGGCTGTTTACCTTGTTAGTTTTGAAAGATTCTACAAAATTCTGCATAGGCACACATTCATATAAGTGAATGGATAGAAGAAAACTCAAGGAAGTAACTATTTAAATATTCAGCTATCTTTATTTAAAGTAATACTGCTTATAATGATTTTTTATTTCTCGAACAGGTAGTGAAACGTCTTCCCAAAACTCGATCAGGGAAAATCATGAGACGGTTGCTACAGAGAATAGTGACAGATAATGTTAATGATATGGGAGATATTACCACACTAGATGATCCCAGTGTCATAGAGGAAATACTTGAAATGTATAAGAAATACAAACTTAGGCACCCTACTCTATGATGGACGGTGGTGAAGATGAGTTCTGTTAAGAAGCTGAAGAAGCAAAAGGAACTATCAGTTTTATTTTTGATATAATAAAGTGCTATACTTATTCATGTAAAATCCAAATTTTTTTTCCTGAAAAGAATGTGCATTGTAACAGTTTATCTCTTGCTACATTGAATTTATATTTTATCTTTGTTTGAAAGCATGGAAAAATCATTTTCAAACTGCTGTTTAAGACATATTCTGCCTTTGTTAAAAAGAGTGTGGAAACTTAAGGAGTAAGTTTGAATTTAGCCTTAATATTTTTGTCAAAGATATAAAGCATTCTTTTAAAATCAGTCTTATTGTACTTTTTTTCCTAACTTTGTCTTATCAGATGAACTGAAGCTCTCCATACTTTAAATTATGTGAATTTCTTTAAAAAAACACACAGTGACCTTTTTTGTATGATACAATTTTCAGTTTACAAAAATTGAAAGCCAAATTAAAGTCAAAACTGTTTATCACTACTTATGTAAAACATGTGGCAAATTATGGTTGACTGTAGTTGGACAAACTGAATTATTACAATGTTGCATTTGCATATAATTATGAACAGGCATATAATATTCTTTATTAAACATGTACATTTTTATATTTTTATATTTTTTATGTATTATTCAAGGCAGTAAACATACCACTCCTTTGTCTGCTTATTTTCCCCACAACAACCTTGTAAGTTGACCTGATATGACTGCCCCAAAGTCACCCAGCTGGTTTTTCATGTCTAAGGTGGGGGCTGATAACCTCCTACTTTCTAGGCCAGGGGTGTCAAACTGCCAGCCAGCGGGCCGGTTTCATCATACTGGAGCCGCGCCCACCCCATTTCCGGCAATGGCGAAAAAGCTCTGATACGTTGCGCAATGACACGTGACGTCACAAGTTTGACATGTCTGTTCTAGACCAGCACCTTAACCACTACAGCAGACTAACTTTCTTTTTATGTATCTAAATATTGCTGATATACATGAACTTGAGCATATACAAGAACGAAGGAAGAATTTTATGAATTCAGTGCAAAACATCTGATTTAGGGATCCAAATTCAGACACCAGACCAACTCAATTATATTTCACATTTGAATTATGTGGAATTGAAAAAAAGGGGATATCTAGTATAAGAAAGACACTCAGTTATTATTGGATTGGTTTCTGGAATGCTGAGATTGGGCGGTTTGTTTTGATACTGGTGAGTAAGCATTGCAACATTTGTTCTGACTTATAAACCAGTAAATTAGAACAATCTTTTGTCATGGTTGCTGGTGAAATGATAGGATACCAGATCATTAGAACACAGCCTATTAGCCCAGAAGCTCATCACTAGTAAACTTTTAAATTGTTGGGAAGGGCAAGATGATATCTCTATTCCATGTACAAAAAACATTTGGATTAGCAGTCCAGTTCATTCCAAAACTAGGAATAACTTAATTTTATTTAAACTATGTACATAGCCATTTCATAGGAGTATAACTGAGGGTTAGCAATATAACAATATTTGCAAAAATACCATCTGAAAACAATATAGCACATGGTTTCTACTTTCCTGTCACTAAGACAAGAACTAAACCACCAAACAGGTCTTAAAATTCCTATTCAATTGAGAACGGACTCGTTTAGCAAGCTCAAGACAGATTATGGCACGCATAGCTCTATCTCAGAAAAAGGCTCAGCAGGAATTTATGGAGAACTTCAGAAACACCGTTCCCCAACATTTGCCATCTGAGGTCATTATTGCACTTCTCCAATGATAAAACTGCGAGCCAGTTTGGTGTACTGGCTAAAGGCATCAGGCTAAAAGGAGACTGATTTCCAGTCCATTTTGGGCATGAAGTCAGTTGGGTGACCTTGGCACAGTCACCCTAAGAAGCAGGCAAGAGCAATCAGCTTCTGAAAAACCTTGCCAAGAAAACTGCAGAGACTAGTCCAAGCAATGTCCAAGAAGCAACACTTGACTCAAAGGCACCCACAAACACAGTGGTAAAATTTTATGGAAAATGCTAGTCTCCATAAGAATCAACTTTTTACACCGTAAGTGATGGAAATTGACATTTTTATCTTATTTAATATTGGTAGCTTGGGCTTCACCTTTAGCTTTTAAAGGTGCAGTAAATGCTGCACCTATTAGAGCAGGGGTTCTCAACCTTGGCAACTTTAAGACTTGTGGACTTCAACTCCCAGAATTCCTCAGCCAGCAAAGCTGGCTGAGGAATTCTGGGAGTTGAAGTCCACAAGTCTTAAAGTTGCCAAGGTTGAGAACCCCTGTATTAGAGTCATCTGAAGTTATGTGTCTCTAATTGTCTTTTCAATACAATGTCCTAACTATTCCCTTCTGTGCCTTTCAAAAATCCTACAAATCACAGCAAGATTCCCCTATTAGTCTACATCCCACCTCACTTCAAACTCGTAAACAAAATACGTATTGTCTTTCCCAGAGATATTCTCCCTTTCCAAGTCATGGTAATATCCCTTACACCGGGTGTCAAACTCGTCACGTGACGTGTCGAGACGTATCGCCACTTTTTTGCATTGCCGGCAATGGGGTGGGCGAGGCTTCGGTAGGATGAAAGCGGCCCGCGGGCCGGCAGTTTGACACCCCTCCTCGCTCAAGTTTCTCCCCCCCCCCGCCCAAGATTCTCTCCACACATAATCAGCCTTTCGGAACAAGAGCGTTTCCAGAGTTCTTTTCACGTGGGAAGTACAGTAAGTGGGTGTTCTACTGACCCCGCCCCCTCGAGGAAGCAACGCTCGCTCCAAGTGAGCCGTGAAGTGGGGCGTGGGCGTAGCTGATTCGTTGAACTTAAGCGGTTAAGAATGGCGGCATCTCCCTGAAGGGGGCGAGACAGAATTGCATTAGACAATTCAAGAGGAAACGGGGCCGGTTTACGTGTAGGCAGCAGTGACTGGCCTTTGCCAGTCATCGCCAAAAGAGCGATGGGGCATGGCTCTATGGAGGCTGTTGGGTTATCACGGAGGACGGATATGGGAGAAGTTGGGGCCACCACTGAAGCAGGCCCAGACCTGCATAGCTCCCCTTGAAAACCCTCGGTGGACCGGGCGGAGCTGCTGCTGCTGCTTTAGGACGAGATCGTGGTTGGGCGTTTCTGAAGGGAGGGGCGGGTCTGTGGCGCGACAATTATTGGCCAAGCTCAGCCGAGGGGGCGGGGCGGCATGGCGGCCTTCGGAGGCAAGTCGAGGTGGGGGCGTGGCTTCTATGTGGCAGCCTGGAGCCAGAGGCGGGGCTTCGTGGTGTGGGCCGGGAAGCGGCCCTGCTCCTCGGCTTTCTCGAGCAAGCTTCGGCGGCGCGCTTGAGCGACCGTGGTTGGTTTCTGTATCTCGGAGGGCCGCGCACCGCAACATGAATGAGGCTGAGGGCCTGCGGCAGCGTCGGCCCGTTCGGCCGCAAGTGCTCACCGAAGAGAACGCGGCGCAGGCAGTCAAAGACAGCAGGTGCGTGGGAGGGCTTTGCTGTTCTCCTGGCCTCTCGGCGTTCCCTCTTCCCGGGGAGGATGGCGGGGCATCACCGCGGCTTTCGGAAAGGGCGAAGATTTGGAGGGCGTCATCGTCTCTTTCCCCCTGCCCCGCTTACCGACACTAATACGGTGGGAGAGCCCAGGCTAGAGCGGCGCGAGCGGTTCTTCTCCCTCCGCACCTCGCGCGGAGAGCGTGGTGTCCGAGGGGGGACCGAGAGGGAGGGAGGGAGACAGCACCGATCGAGATAAGCGCTAACCTTTCCCTGCTAGATTCTCACGGGTTTAGGTCTCTTGGGAGGCCTTAGTGATCAGATCCGTTGGTGTTTAGGAATAATAAATATTCCACAGCCTTTGCTGCTAAGAATGCTCTACGAGAAAAAGCCAAAGGCTGCAGTCAAAAGACCATTAATGGAATGCCATTAAAAATAAAATAAGTGGTCTCTAAAGATCCAGGGACAGTACAGTAGAAATGGCTTTTGATGTGACTAGGCTCGATTGAAATAGGTGGGAATTGCAACTCAGAGGTCCGGAAGGGTAGATCTGGATTTTTATGAGAAGTGGAATGGGTCACAGGATGAAAATATCTTTCTTTTCTTTCTCTGACTTGGCAAAAAACAATAAATATCATTATTCTTGACAGTTATTTTTAAAATGACCTCTACAAAACAAACAAAATGCACGTAGGGTAGTATGTCATATGTCATTTTTTTCTCGCAACAATTTTTATATATTCACATACACTTACAACTGATGAAAAGGATTATCCTTCTGATAGGTGGTAGAATGTTTGTTTTTCTTACATTAAGCAATTTTAACTTCTAACCAAAGTGTTCATAGCTTGTTATTCCCCCCCCTCATTCTCTTCACCTTTCTCTATAAAATGTAAAGGCCTTAATGGTATGCAAAGAAAATTTTCTTATGATGGAGACTTACAAAAGCAATATTTTTCCCTTCTAAGTCATACAGTAATTAGCTGTAGTTGCATAGGTACTTAAAAACTTTCATTTACTAAGAAATAGTACATTTATTTATATCCCACCTTTATTATTTTTACAAGTAACTCAAAGCAGTGAACATAACCAACACATTTTCCTCCTCTTATTTTCCCTACAACTACAATCCTGGTGAGGTAAGTTGGGCTGAGAGAGAGTGACTGGTCTCTCCAGTTGGCCTTCATGGCTAAGGCAAGACACAAACTCATGGCCTCTTTTCTAATCTGTTGCCTTAACCACTGGACCAAAGTGGCTCTCTTGGTAAGGTTCTGGAGTTAGAGATGGGTTAAGCCAGGGGTTCTCAACCTTGTCAACTTTAAGACTTGTGGACTTCAACTCCTAGAATTCCTCAGCCTAGGAGTTGAAGTCCACAAGTCTTAAAGTTGACAAGGTTGAGAACCCCTGGGTTAAGCGATCATATCTAATAAACTTTTCTGAAAAAGAAATATTATAGAAAGAGAATGGTTAACTAGATAAAAAAGTGAAAAGTTTAAAAGCTTAATGTACAGATATCTGGAACTACTTTGCAAGAGCATCGATTATAAGTTGATTTTTAAAAAATCATTTGGAGATTTGTATCTGAAACATCACTAAGTGTAACTAATTTCTTCCTGCAAAACTCTATGAATATTGTCTGAAGCTATCAGATGTTTTCTTTTAAAAGTATACAAGTTAAATGTTAACATTTAATACTTTTATGCAATATTAAAAAAATAACCTTTCTTTGGAAAAGATAATCATCAAGATGCAGGATACAATTATACTGTATTTAAAACCTCTAGGTATTTCAGTGTTTAAAATATAGTATTAGATATTTGTAGGTTTCTGTGCTTTCAAGAGAAGAATGTGATATATCCTATGTACTTTAGTACATATATAAGTGCTAAAATAAAATTAAAGTTAAATCATGTTTAATATATTTACTACCTTGTTCCTTCCTCAATCTAGAGAACATATAACATAATAGCTTCTTAATATATAGTTGCAGCAGGTGTAATTTGCATTGCAGTTGAATACATATATACATATTTGAGGAAATGTGTGGCTTTCTTAATATAATATATGGAAATAGTTATCAGGAGCTACTTTGTTGTAATGGTAAAGGTACTGGATTAGAAAGTGGGGGGTTGTGAGTCCTAATCCTCTTTTACACACGCAAGCTGGTTCGGTAACCAATCATTCACTCACAGCCCAACTCATATATCAAGAGTTACTATGAGAAGGTAGTAGCAGGGACTATTCTCTTTTTCTAAGAGTAAACATGTTCTTGCAAAATTGTTGATTTTGTGTTTTGCATTATCATTGCCTTTTGGCAATCTGCAAGAAATAGCTTACTAATTGGTACTTGTTTATATTATAAACTTGAGATGGGAGAAGTGAATTAGGGAAACATTCTCTAGGTCATGCTGGCTCAGGAATTCTGGGAGTTGAAGTCCACGAGTCATAAAAGAACCAAGGTTGCCTACCCCTACTCTAGGTTGTCCTCAACTTACAACCATTCATTTAATGACCAAAATTACAGTGGCATTGAAAAAGGTGTCTTATGACCACAGTCACATGATCAAACTTTGGATGCTTGGCAACTGGCATGTATTCACATCGTAGGGTTCTGCAATTGTCACTTGCAACATTCCTAGGCAGCTTCTGACCAGCAAAGTCAATGGGGGAAGCTGGATTTGCTTAATGACCACATGATTCATTTAATAACTGTACTGATTTGCTTAACAGTCATGGCAAAAAAAATTAGTAAAATGGGGCATGTCTCACGTAACAACTGCCTTGCTTAGCAATAGAAATGTTGGGCTTGATTGTGGTTGTAAGTTGAGGACTACCTATATGAATTTT
Source organism: Bothrops alternatus (assembly GCA_034064705.1). NCBI lineage: Eukaryota > Metazoa > Chordata > Lepidosauria > Squamata > Viperidae > Bothrops > Bothrops alternatus. Next base: position 16,751,696 of record JARGCV010000104.1, on the reverse strand, counting down.
TCAGAATCCTCAAATAGCATAATCATTATGAATGTTACATTAAAAACTCCCTTCCCCCTTTCTGTGTTATTTTAAGGAACTAATGCAGGCACCATGTTATAACTTTACATGCCAATCTTGCATTGTTTATGTGTAAATAAGACAGTGATTATTTCCAAGGATGCATAGAATTTTAGTCATATTTTTTTGTGAATGAAATTTTATATTTGGCTTGTTCAGACAGTTTTCATCCTGTTTGCAAATTTCATATTGTGAAAGCAATGATTTAAATGTCATATGTAATAGTTCAATATATTATGTCTATTTTAATCAAGCCACAAAACAGAGAAAAGCTTCTTAGTTTTGTTCAAAGCTCAAGTAATTTGCTCAAAGCTATTTTTCATAGTCTACCCAGAATCAAGAACCTTATAGACATACTTCTTAACAGAAGGGCTGAAATCTTGTTACTTTTTTTGTAATATTTAGCTAATGCTAAAGCTGTTGTATCATAGGCTTGTATCCATCTTCTACACTAACAGAATAATTATAAATTTGGTGCCTGTTCCATTTATATACCTCTGTAAAAAAACAACAGCCTGAACTTTCTGTAAATGGCAGATGTTCGTGAAATAAGACAACCTATTGATTTGGAAATATGGTAATAGAAGATTTGTAAATTGTTTTTTATGTTGGGCAGGGATGCCTCTGAGGATTGCAAGAAGTTTTCACTCATTTCATACTTGAAAATGGCAGCTATTAGTTTTCAGCAGTCTTGATAGAGTGATCTCCAACAGTTGCAAAAAGAGAATTTGAGAGACTAGTGTGATTCTGAGGCCTCAGGTTGTCCACCTTGTATTTTACACATATTTCAACTTTAATTATACTTCAAATCCTTGCAATTTTACTATCCTTTAAGCAGAGTAGACTGCATTTTTATCTGAAAAAACCCCCAACAAACACACAACTATACCTCATACAAAACTAGCATCCAAAGTATTGTAGTACCCCCATGCCTTAGAACTGAAGTTATATATTGGAGAAATTTGTTTTACTTGAGCAAAGACTGCATACTGCTGTTAAGGAGGGAAGCTTTGTGACCATACAGTATCTAGAGCAGCGGTTCTAAACCTTTTTCAGGCTGTGACCCCGACACGCATCGCACATGCACGTCGCGACGGCCCGCATCGCACATGCGCGGTCCTACACCCGTGCATGCGCAGTGCTGCAGCACGCATGCGCAGTGCTGCCCCCTGCACCGGCCGAGGCATAGGCCGCCGCCCGTTCGGGGTGGCGGCAGGCAGGCCCAGGTGCTCAGGTGCTCCTGGGTGGCTGCGGTGGCGACGCCGCAGGGCGACCACGGGCTGGGCCACCAGCTGGCCCAGTCCAAGGGAGGTAAGCCACCCGCCAGGCCCCACACGCGCCAAAAACCCTCCCTGCTCCCGCCGCTGCCCTGCTAGCCTTGCCTTCGCTGCCGCCCGTTTGGGGCGGTGGCAGGCAGGCCCAGGCGCTCCTGGACAGCCGCAGCAGCGACGGCGCAGGGCGACCACAGCCTGGGCCACCAGCTGGCCCAGTCCAAGGGAGGTAAGCCACCCGCCGGGCCCCACACACGCCAAAAACCCTCCCTGCGCCCGCCGCTGCCCTGCTAGCCTTGCCTTCGCTGCCGCCCGTTTGGGGCGGTGGCAGGCAGGCCCAGACGCTCCTGGACAGCCGCAGCAGCGACGGCGCAGGGCAACCACAGGCTGGGCCACCAGCTGGCCCAGCCCAAGGGAGGTAAGCCACCCACCGGGCCCCACGTGCACCAAAAACCCTCCCTGCGCCCACCGGCCTCCCACCTCCCACCCCTGGCCCTCTTTTACTTACAGTTTTAGTAGTTCTCAGCAGGGAGGGGTGGAAACTTCCAGATAGCTCGCCTTCGCTGCAGACAACTTGCAGCACCGTTTGCAGACTGGGACTTTTGGCGGGCTCAGCAGGGCAGAGACAGCCTGGACAATTCCTATTGGCTTTTGAAAGCCAATAGAATTAGACTCTATTCAAGAGAGTCTATTCTATTGGCTTTCAAAAGCCAATAGAATAAGAGGGAGTAGCACAGCTAAGGAAAAGGGGAAAAAATGGCATAGCACAGCTAAGGAAAAGGGGGGAAAATGGCGGACTGCGTTGTTTGGCGACCCCCGTGAAATGGTCGTTCAACCCCAAATGGGGTCGCGACCCACAGGTTGAGAACCGCTGATCTAGAGGCACAAACTGTATCAAGTAGGATTTGGATATTTTATTTACTTTTTTTTCCATTTACTAACGATTTGCTGGTGTTTAAAAAAAATCTTGAAATTATTAAAAGAACATTTACTTTAGAAGAGTGAGATTTAAGCTGATTTTATCCACAGAATTTCTGTTTCTCCCACTTATTCTTAAACTCTTTTTCAGCATCTATATTGAGGTTTGAAGTCTAACCTCAAATTATATAATTTATAAAGAATCGTTTCCAACCAGATGTTTTCTAAATTTCTTACATTTCTACTCCCAGATTCCTACTTAGCATATTTTGAGATAATTATTTGGCTCATCTGGAAAAATAAAAGTGCACACCTGCAAATTCTAATGCACGTTTGCATAGTAGAAATTTAGTTCTTGACAAAGTAATCTTGTCCTGAAATTGGTAAGACAGTTTATTGAAATATATATTTAAGGGTGCTAGAAAAATGGTTTAAAAAATTGGGATAGCATAATTTAAATACTTCGTTGGTGAACAACACTGTCTTTCTTTTATCCATCTTTTTGAGCATGCAGAGTGCATCTTGTTAGCTACTGAATGATACAAACTAGAATGCTGGAATAGCTACTGGCCTGATATAGGTGGACTCTTACATTGTTAGTTGCTTTTGTATATTCATGTTCTAATTTATGGTTTTGTTTATTTTTACAGTACTTACAGCAACAGGGTATTTCGTGTAACTTTCATGACTTTAGCTGTGTTATTAATTATCCCATTATTTGGAGCACTCATTTTTCTGGATTGTCCAATAGACCCTCAGCCTATTAGGTGAGTACATAAGCGTCTTTAATATCAGAATTTTACATGTGACTTAAACGTTCACTGTGGACATTGTTATGAGGACCTTTTAGCTTTATGAATAGAATAGTGCTGTAGTCAATTGTTTAGAAAAACGGTTGTGCCATTACTTACAGTTGTACGGAAATGAAAAGACATTTTGTATGTCTGTGTGTATGTTGAATGATTGGTTTTTCTTTTAAATTAGGGTTTTTTATATATATGTATTTTTAACTGTTGATTTCTATTATGTTGTGAGCCGCCCTGAGTTCTCCGGAATAGGGCGGCATAGAAGTCAAATTAATAAAAAAATAAAAAAATAAAATAAAATAAATAACTGTTTTGTATCTTCCAAATTAACAGATGAACTTATGGTGCCCTATACTGCTTTTGTTTGCTTCTTCCTAAATATTACATTTTAACAGATACAATATATTTAATTTAAAAAGTTGTCATTGTTTTTAACCATGTTTTTTGGTACTCAATGTGCAAGCTAGAACTTGTCGTTGTCAGTTATCTTGTGACTCATTATCCTTTTCAGCCAAAGCATAGGGTGACATATTAGTCACACAGTAGTAGCTCTTGCTCTGTACACATCTCCTTGCAGTCTTATCTTAGCTTCTCTGGTCATTTTGTGTATTTTTGCACTTTTTTCTCTCATCAGTATAGATAAAGTGCAGTTTTTATTTTATTTAATCTTCATATTAATGTTTAGGTTTATTTCTCATGTGAAGTAATGAGAAATAAACGCTATCTTTTTACACATTGCCTTAAAATGTGCATTGTCTTTGGTTTGGGAATGCATGAATATATTTACATTATTCCTTACGGGAAAATTTTATTTGGCACTCATCAATTTTGGTACTCATCATGCCTCCCAGAACCAATTAACGACGAGTACTGAGGTACCATGGTAAATATTCTTTTTTAAAATCCAGCTTATTATTTCTCATTCCTTTTTGGCATTTTGCTACTTATCCCAGAAAGGAATAGCATCATGATGTTATTTTGTATGTATATTTTAATGTGATTTATTAAGTTTCATATCCCCTTTTGGAGACTACAAGACTTTAGGGAGCAATTAGAATGAAGTACATGTAGTTCTTGACTTATGACTACAATTGGAAACAGAATTTGTTGTTAAGCAAGGCAATTATTACATGACTCATGCCTGATTAAATGACTTTTATACTATGGCTGTTAAGTGAACCACAGCAATTAAGTAAATCAGGAAGTCATTAAGTGAATCCAGCTTCCCCCATTTACTCTGTTCATTGGAAGACAGCTGAGAAGGTCACAAATGGCAATCCCAGGACAAAGGGATGCTGCAGCCATCATAAATAAATGCTAGTTGTCAAGCACCTGAATTTTAATCATATGACCATGGGGAATACTATGATGGTTGTAAGTGTGAAGACTGGTTCTGAGTCAATTTTTTCAGTGCTATTGTAACTTCAAATGGTCACTAAATGAACGATTGTAAGTTGAGGACTGCCTGCATTTTCAATATGGGTAATGACCAAACCATCTCAACATATTTATTTCATATGGAACACTTTTGTATTCAGTCTACACTCATCCACTATCTTATATTTTACCATACACACTTCTTAAATGCTCCATTCCTATTCCAATTGCATTCAATGTACTTTTATGTTTCTTCTGACATACCTGACCTCACTTTCAGATAACAAAATGGGAGGAAGCAGTTTTATATGCAGCAATCTTTGCTTCTTTTAATAAATATCCATTTCCTCAATATAGACACATTACCCATTAGCTTTAGCATTTTAAATTTCATTTTACTTCCTTTCCATCTATTTTCTCAACTCTAGTAAATATTCTACCAACACACAGTACATAAATTCATATATTTTTCTAGTGTTTGCCATTTATACATAATTTGCAATCATTCTATTTACCCTGCCAAACACAACTATCATCTTCTGTGTAACATTCACTGTAATTCATTCAGCTTCTCAGCTAGTAACAGAGGATTCTGCCATACTAAAATAAATAATCATGTCCTCAGCTGTGCATTTCAGGTGAGACCAGAAGCATTTCCTATACATTTATCCATTAATAATAGTAGTAATAGTAGTAGTAGTAGTAGTAGTAGTAGTAGTAGTAGTAGTAGTAGTAGTAGTAATACCGGTAGTAAAGTTGGAAGGGACCTTGGAGGTTGAGTCCAACCCCCTGCTCAGGCAGGAAACCCTACACCATTTCGGACAAATGACTGTCCAGTCTCTTCTTAAAAACTTCCAGGAGAGGCTTCTCATTCTTCTCTTATTTTCTGCTCATTTTGAATATTTTACTAAGCATTCAATTTTCCATTTATCCTGCACTGCTTGCATTCCGTAGCCAATCTTTAAGCCGATACGAGTTGTGTTTGACTTATGATAGCAATTGGGACCAGAATCTCTGTCTTAAGCGATCCAGTTGTAAAGCACAATCTCATCGCTTAGCAATAGCAATCCCTGTAGTTCCATTGTTAATCAAATCCTACAGTTGTTAAGCAAGGCAACTTTTTGCCGTTTTTCTGCAACCAAAGTCAGTAGAAAAGTGTAAAGGAATGTGTGGATGACTTGGGGGATGTCAGCTCTTTAACATTAAAAGCATTTTTTTTGTCTTCAGTAATATAATTACTTTCTTTAGCCTGCATTGCGTATTATTAAATAAATAAATAAATAGCTATCTACTACAGTCCAAAAACTATAGGCCCCCAAACCAAAAGCCACTCAAAATTTAGCTAATGCCTATTGTTCCCCATCCAGACCCTTACAGACTTACACTGGCATAAGACTGTCACAACAAGAGGCAGTGATATATAACCGGATATTATCAGTATACTGATGGTACCTCACCCCAGGGTGACAGATAACCTCATCTAATAGCATCATATAGATGTGAAATAGGAGAGGAGAGAGCACTGAACCCTGGGGCACACCGCGCTGAAGGGCCGAAGGTGAGATCCCAATCATCACAATTGGAATTGATTCCAAAGAAAGGAGATGAACCAACACAATACCATGCCCAACCACCCTCAGTTCTCTGAATCTGTCCAGAAGGATACCATTGTCGATGGTACCAAAACCCACCAAGAGGTCAATTAATGCAAGACTGGATATGAACAGGAATTTAAAAATGCTAGGTGACAGAATAATTTGGAAAACGATATATATTGGATATACAAATGAAACCCACTGATGTTTTAGTAATTACAGATTACATACAAATAACAATTTCAAAAGGTTAACCCAGATAACTGTTCCATATTGGATTTACAAAAGAGACATATTAATGTTTTGAAGGATTTTAAGGGAAAGAACAAATAAAAAAATGAAATCAAATCAAATTTAGGACAATATGTGAAAGGATCAAAAACCAAAGTTGTCAAAAATAAAAGGAAGGAATATAAATATGGTTTATTTGATCAAGGTTAAAGTAGATATGTTGCTATTTCTGGTAACTCTTAATGAACTTTTGCTGACCTGGACCGAATGATGAGGCTTTAAGGATTTGTTTATAGATAAGAGGTGGAATATGGGGAGAAGAGATCATTTGTTGTATTTTAACAGAAGTGGATAAGTTACTAAAATTGTTTATAGTTGTGATGAAGGCGGAAATCATTTCTTTTTTTTTTCTTTTTTTTATTATTATTATTTTTATTATTATTAAATTTTAGAAACTTTTAACAAAATTATAACATAATAACATAATAACTCAACTGAAAACAAGCAAATGACATATTTAACAATCAATACAAATAGCTGCTCGGAACCCACCCCCCCACCACATCCTCCAACAACCTCAACCCCTCTTCTAACCTTCTAACTACTTACTTTCGCCTTTCTGTACATCTTCCCTCCACCCACCTCTATTCCCTATCTCCACCCTCTAACCCTCGGCAGAAATCATTTCTTAATATAGTTTTTCTTTAATATATTTTTCCTTTTTTGTTTTTCTTTCAATTCTTTTCTATTTTTTCTTTTTACTCTTAATTTTTTTAGTTTGCATTACTTTTATCTTTTTAATTGTAATGTTTCATGTTGTTAAAATTGTTACCCACTTCATTGGCTTGAACCTTAAGCGTACAGAAACTGTTACCAAATATGAAATTAATAATTGCATAAATTGCTTTGGATAAATTGAACTATGCTGTTTTTGAAAAATATCTAATACATCTAAGTTACTTGGTAAACCCAAACATTAATTTATATTAATTTCTTCTGTATGCTTGTGGAAATCTTTCTTCTCGACAGCTTTAAAGAACCTCCTCCTCTTACTGGTGCTTTAGAGCCAAATGTTAAGCTTCGACAAGCAGAAAGATTATTTGAAAACCAGCTTATTGGACCAGAATCTATTACAAATATTGGCGGTAAGCACAGTTATTTGAAATGCTATTTTTAATGAACATCTTACCTAAAATGATATTCCTGTTTCAGAACATTCCAATCCAATTAGACAAGAAATTTTTTAAGGAGTTAAATAAAATAACCTTAGAATTTGTGTGGTCCGGTAAGAAGGCAAGAATAAAATTAAAGGCTTTACAGGATGTCAAAGAAAGGGGAGGTTTAGGTTTCCCAGATTGGGAGCTATATTACCAAGCAGCGGTCCTAACTTGGATTAGAGACTGGATAACCTTAGAAAATAAAAGATGTTTATATTTAGAGGGTTATGATCTCCAGCAGGGCTGGCATGCTCATATATGGATGGGGCAAAGTAGAAATCATCAATATTTTTGAAGACATAAGGTTCGGCAAGAATTAATAAAAAGCTGAATTTAGTTAAATTTCGATATTACACAAAGATTCCGGCTTGGCTATCACCATTGGAGGCAGTCACATATCCCAATTTGTATAGGAAAGATAAGGCTATTATATACAAAGACATTTTGACAGAAGAAGGTTATTTAAAACAAAAACAAGAGCTAAAACAACAAGGAATAGACTTGGAGTGGTGGTCTTATCTTCAGATACAAGCTAAATATATGAAGGATAAGCAAGAATGGGATATTAATAGACAAGATACGGGGTTAGACAAGATACTGCTAGGCCCAGATAAAAAACAAATAAAGAATATTTATAAACATCTGTTGAAACATAAACTATATGAGGAGCAGGTTAAAGAAACAATGGTGAAGTGGGCAATAGATTTAGGATATAATATAAATATGGATCAATGGCAGCAACTATGGGAACAAAATAATAAAATCACTTTAGCGACATCATATAAAGAAAATTTGTATAAAATGATTTACAGATGGCACCTTCCTCCAGCCAGACTAGCTAAAATGTATAAAGGATATTCTGCTACATGTTGGAAATGTAAAAAAAAAAAGGGCACCTTTCTTCATATACGGTGGACATGTAGAGAAGCACAGGTGTATTGGCGTATGGTCTGGGAATGGGTAATAAAAATGACTAGCCAAAACATTCTATACAAACCTGAGGCATTATTATTAGGAATATTAGAGAAAAATGTAAATAAAGAGGACACGTATCTAATCATTCATGTGGTTATGGCGGCAAGGATTTTATTTGCTCAAAAATGGAAAACAATGGAAATACCGAGTGAGGAAGATCTAATAAAGAAAATTATGTTTTGCGCAGAATTAGATAGGTAACTAAAAGATTAAAAAACCAGGAAGACACAGAATTTTATTTGATATGGAACAAATTTTATAGATGGAGGAAAAAAAGATAGAGGTCACAAATGATGAGACAAAATAAAAAATAGAGATTAGAAATGTATAGTTTGTATATAGATAAGTTATATGTAAATAATGTATAATATGGACTGACAATTTACCATGTTCAATGTTTTTAATCCTTTCTTTCTGTATTCAATAAAAAAGTTTTTTTTAAAAAAAGAAATGCTATTTTTAATATCTGCTTAATGAGTTTACATTTCCCCCCCAGAAATCACTTCTGGATTCTAAACTATAAAAAATTCTGAATTCTAAGTAACATATAAGATAATTTGTATCTAATAAAGTCCTGATATATGCTTATATAATATTACTGTATCACATAAATTAGCAAAAATAATACACATATTTCTGATTAAATGTGATATTACAGAAAACCAAAACAAACCCTTTCATTGTTCATGTGCAAAGAGTTTACCACTCTTCATAGAGTCCAGATACTGAGGATACAATCAAGAGGAACGTATGCATTTTAATTTAAAATCATGTTAATTTGTTAAATTTGAATTTTAGTCCAAAATCTGACAATAGTAGGATAAGCACAAGCTATGTGAATTAATATTTGACCTCTAGAATTGTATTTCTAACAATCAAATACGGCAAATACAATTAAATAATATTTCTGTATTTACCTTTTATACCAGAAGTCCCCAACCTTTGGGGCACCAGAGACCAGTGCCATGGGGAAAGGTTTTTCCACGGACCCATGGGGGTGTGGTTTGAATACTGCCTGCATCCCAAGGATGGAGCTTTGCTTGTTTGTGCGGCCCGCTTGCTGGCATGCTGCGGACCGGTGCCGGTTGGAGACCTCTGTTTTATACTACCCAGATCTGAAAACTATCATAATAGCTTTTTTTTTTTAACTAAAGGACACAACTGAATGAGCCAATAATATGGAACATGTTTCCCTTGTATCACAAACTATTGAGCAAGAGACTAATTTTATTTTTAAAGTACCTTACGCTGAGTTACTGTAATAGAACCTTCAAGCTCTTTATTCCAAAAGTTATAAAAATAATACTAATTCATTAGATTATAAAATGTGTTAATTATTTTCACATCACTTTTTCTTATAACATGGAATATTAAGGGGCTTACATAGACAAATCTTAACTACATTTTAAACAAAACGGAAATTGCTCTTCTGCAAGAGACTAATATTCTTCCATAATTTAAAGAGTACTTGCAGAATGGTTGGGTGAGAGAGGTATTTGGAAAAAGCTTTAGTTATATTGCAGAATATTTAGCATTATTGAATCTGTAGGATTTAACATTGATCCCCATAATTACTTTGAGCATTTGTATATAATGATTAGATATAATTATTATAGGTATAATAATTATGTAATTATATAATAATTAGAGAAATGAACATACCCTTGGATCCCTTTCCAAATTATAACACTGTATATAAATTATACTTTTAAATGTGCAATATTTGGCAGGAATATATGTATAGATTTAATCCAGTGATTATTCAGCCTATTTTAAATTTTCTATCACGAATATCTTTTTTTCTTATTTATTCATTATAAGTTATAACCTTGGAATAATAATATAAATATATCTTATTAAAAATTCCTGAATATATTGCTTGTAAATCATAACATTTTTATTGAACAAATAGAAAAAATGTTGTTATATTTATTCTAACAGGAACTAAATTTCAACTTTACAGAATACTAGATTCTGCTTATATTATTGCCTATACAGGCTACCCACTGTTTCTTGAGTGCAGGATTGGCCAATACCATCCTCCATGCATTCCCAATCCATTGCAAATGCACCCCTTGCTCATGTTTTGAAATTCCGGTTCAGAAATAATACTTTCTATCCTAAGTTATCTGAAGTGTTTGTGAGCAATTAGTCTACCTTGTTTCATTCCAGTCTAGGGAATTCTTCAAATCCAGTTGGCCACAGTACCAGATATACCCCTTCCTTTCCAATGGTTAGTCACTGCCTATAAACCTACTTCATCCTGGGCTGCTATGTTCTCATTTGACCAGCAGCACTTTTTTTCCTTCCATTTGATCTATCAATGACACTAAAAGCCCATGAAATCCAGTAAAGTATTTTAGTCACCATGTTTTCTTTACATGTTTTGACAGCACACTTGCATTGCACTCTTTCATCTTCCATTGGGGTGTCCTTTTGGGTTTTCCCCAGGCTGGATGAAGCATACGGTACTTTATTTTCCATTCTGTGCATCATCTACTGGAATGCTATCATATTTGAAGCTATTTTTCTTTGTTTCTGTTTCTACCACAAAGTTTCTGTAGAGCCACAGTAGAACACAGAAACCGAAGAAAAACTTGTTCTCTTTGTTTTGATCATTCTGGCATCAAAGTAATGACTATGCAATAAAGATAGGGAAAAATTGCATTGATGTCAAAGGGGAGAATATGGGAAGGAAGTGTTAAGAAATCAATGACTGCAAACTTGGGAAAGCCATGAAAAAGGAGAAGGACTAGTGAAGAGAGAACTGTTCTTTAAAAAAGGCAGGCAGTTATAGACTTGCCCTCTCAGTGAGGCTTGCCCTCTGTGCATGAATGAGGGGCAAGAAGCAGGAGAATCCTAGTCCCTAGTCCAAACTGAGCATGAACCCTGGTCCATTGCTAAACAATTACAATCAAGATGGAAATCTTTTAAATCAGCTTTGGGAACAACCAAGTAGTTTAGATTGCTGTGCAGAATTGTTCTAATTTAGATATTGTAGCTTGCATTACTCCATATCCTTTTTTTAAAAAAAAGACAGCAGTTAAGTGTATATTTTGGGGCGTTAAAGTAATCGTTAATCCTTTGTGGGTCCTATTAATATGTTCAGCAATACAGGTTTCTGATTTTTGCTAATTACAAGCCCAATAACTCAATAAGCTTAATGTCCCTAAAACTGAATTTTGACTACATTATGCCAGAAAAATATACTGGGGGGGGGGGGGAGAAATGACTTAGTAAACCTTTGGCTTTTAGATTTAAATTAATCAAGTATCATAGTATGATATACATAGAAAAGTACATACAGATTCTAGATTTACTATTGACATTAAAAAAATCTTAAATTGTATTTTGAATTCTCAATATCAATAAGCTCATTTCATCTATTTTCCTGGAAAAGTCCAGGAAACCAAGCAGAGAACTTTTGCTTCATAAATCTATTTATTTCTGAGGAACGGATGTGTAAAGGAAAGACTTGATTTCCTTTCCACAGTCCTTCCAACATCGATAAAGAAGTCTATCCAGAAAACTAGGTATTTGTCGTTTTTCATCTTGTAATCTGGAACTTTGCATGTTCTCTTTTTAAAGTAATTTTCTTTTTAAAGTAATAAACCTACTATATTTCTGTTCTTGAAGGAAGGGCTGAATGTTCTAAGCCCATGCCTTCCCCCTACAATGTAGGGAGGCTGCAATAGAGATATGAAGTCATTTTCCCCACTAGTTTTATCTTGCCATAAAGGCAGCCCAGGTGGTGAAAACACTATCGGTCTTATGCACTGTGGTAGTGAGAGGAATGCTAGGCAAGGCATTCCTTGAAAGATAAGCAGTGGCAGGGACCTACCAAGTTACTATTCCAAGATAGCCAGGAAAAAACAGGGTTTCTCAGAAGAGGAAGTTTGAAACTTCCATCATGCCACCCTCTAGGCTCATCCATGTCACCATAGTTGATTTGGTTGTTTGAAAAAACATTAAAAGAAGTTAGATAAGGCTGACTAAGAGAAAATACAATTAAGAAAAAGTAATTGTAGTTGTCTTTTATAACAACCCTTTAATGTGTTTTATGGGAAGCTAGCAGTTTCTCAACTGTCTTTTCAGCAATTTCAGTAGAGCTAAGAAAGTAATTTTTAGAAATCTAAGCTAGATAATCGCCATCATAGTGACAAGATATTATCATCTGATAAAATTAAAGATGCTAACAATTTGGTCCAAACAGACCATTTGAGACTTGCTGTTCCATGTATGAAACTTGCTGTTCCATGTATTAGAACTTTATACAATATGTGAACTCTTTCTTTCATTATAAGGCAGTCTTTAGTAACAAATCTGAAGTTGCAGCTGGTATAAAATGTAGCATCAAGACTACTGACATATTATATAATGTGGACTTTTACTGTTAATTATTGTAAACAGCCACGAGTCTGTAATATTTAAATAGAAGAACTATATCAATAAATCCTATCAGTGTAGATTTCCATTGATTTGAAGTCATTGCGGTAGGTTTCCAGCCCAATTCATAACACTTAAGGTCATAAGGCCCTTAATAGTACAGCACCCAAGTTATATTTTCCATTCCTTGTAAATATTTAGGGAGGTTCTGTTGAAGAATCACCCTACTAGGAAGGTATATGAGATATGGACCAGGTGATGGGCCTTCTTAGTAGCAGCCTCCCACTCTGTGAATATGTTCCTCCTGGAAGTAGGGGACCTCTGAACCCATTCTTTGTTTTCTGGAAGCAGGTTGTATTAGAACTGTTTCAGCAAGTTTTTGGCCCTTGGTGTTCAGGCAACCATCATATATTACTTCTTACTTACATTACTGTTTTCACTGTAATATACTTTGAATTGTTGCTGCCCCCCTGGGTCTATAAATAATAAAGCTTATTGCTGATGGAGGCAAATGCATTTCAGTGATACTTCTATGTTCTCCAGCATGGTGGATGTAGAATCCACTTGATTGGGTTATTTCAGCCTTCCTGCTCAGAGAGACTAAGTCAGAGCTTTAGTCACGCCTCCCTTTGGGTGTGTCTTCCCAGTTTTGACTTAGTCTTAGGCTCAGCAGAACGCAGGTTGTATTGGCTCCAGAGTTTTTTTCCTTTTAGATAAACTAATTAGTTTTTTTATTAGACTAAATTTTTTTCCAAATTACTAAAATTGATAGGGGTTTTTTTGCTTTGGCCACTAGGTAAGGACTTGGTCCTTTTCTTGAGGATCGGAGCTCCGTGAGCTCTGGAAGGGGCTCTACCCCACCCCGCCCCTCCTTCAGGCCTGCAGGCTCCTTCAAGACCTTTCAAGCCGGACTCTCGGGTACTTCATTACCCGATCCGAGTGGCTTCACGCGAGCACGGTCCTCGCTGACTATGACTTTCCTCGCTGATTACTTGCTGAGGAGCTGGCACGAGGGCTGCTGACGGCGTTCCTCCGGATTTCGGCAGAGCCTCTAACCACAAGTTTCCCTCGCTGCTGGGGGGGGGGAAGGCAGGCGACTCCGTTCTACAGATTTAGGCCCCAAATCCTTCCTTCGTCGTTAGGGATCGTTGTGGGGTGATCAAGGCGTCGCGGCCGCCATTTTGACTGCGTGGCCGACAGGCGGACGCCATTTTGGGAGGCCCAAAGGGGGACACCATTTTGGGGCCTAGAGTTTAGGCCTAATAGGCCGCATTCTATCCCTAAAATTTGCCTTGACTTGTGCTGACAGGTCTGAATGGGGGGATTGTTTCTTCGGATTTTCAGTCAACTGCTGGAGTGGTATAGGCGGATGCCTTTTTGATCTCCAGTGGGTTAAGGCCGGCTAGGCCGGTATTCTGGTTGCTTACTAGGCCTGAGGCTAGCAGGGCAGTCGTATATATGTGATTATATCTGTTAAGCCTATTACAGTATTTGTTAGTGGATTGGTACTGGTTACAGGCCCTCAGACCTGTTCCTTGGAGTGGGGATTTGTTTGACCACCTGTTATTGTTAGTAGTGGCCTTTAGTCACCTGGTCTAATCAGACAGGAGTAGTCTGCTGTCTGACTGTCCTGCCATTTGCCAAGGCTCAGTGTGAGGATCGGTTGCGCTCCATCTCTGACCTTGATCTGCGTGCCTGGGTTCCCCCCACCTCTAGATACCCTTTGTCGGATCTATCTAGATTGCAATGGCAGACAGCTCTTCGCCTTCGGCATCTCAGGTCTCTGGTGCACCCCCTGCGCAGCCAAAGCGCAGATCCACTGAATTGGAAGTAGGGGGGAAGAAAAAGGCCAAAACCAAGCATTTGACTACTAAGGAGACCTCTAAAACAGCCGAGCGAGAGGCCTCGAGGAGACATCAGGCACTGGAGAGGGAATTCTCCAAGGCACAGCGGCTCCTATCCAGTGGGGCTGAAACGGTTCCCCCTGCCCCACTGAATGCTTCCATCCTGGAGCCTCCCTTAGCACCTGTGCAAGAAGCCTCTTGGATTAGTTCTCCTCTGGGGGTAACCGAACAGGTAGGCCCTCCCCACTCCTCATCCTCATCCGTCCATCAGAGCCCTGAGGTTGCTCATGTTCCAACGGTGGTTGGGACTGATCCCAGGGTCCAGGGGGACATGTGGTCTCAGAGCCAATTTCAGGCATTCATGCACGCCTTTGTTCAATTCATGTCCTCCTCTAGGAGCTCCCAAGTCCCTTCTCAACAATTGCCTCCTCCCAGTTCCCCTCCTCAGCCGGGAGGTGCAGGTTCAGATATCTCTGAATCCTCCTCTCAATTGGGGGAGGAGGAGTCAGTGGACATGGCCATAGCTGACACGCCCATGTCAGAGGATGAGGAGGCTGCACCAGAACAGGCCTCCACCTCGGGTCTATTTGACCCCTCCCTATTCAAATCCCTTCTTCTGAAGGCCTGCACTACTACCAACCTGACTTCAGTTCAGAGGAGAGGCCTTCCACCTCCGCCACACAGGAGGCGAACCCTTTATTTGCAGTAAAGGTAACCGAGCAAAAGCAGATTCCTTGTCCTCTGGTTTTTCGGGATGCAGTGGAGTCTCAGTGGTCCTCCCTGGCATCCACTCCAAAGGAAAGTAGTATGGAAAAGAAACTGTATAATGTTTCTCCTTCCTTTGCTGCCTTATTGGAGGTTCCTTCGGTGGATTCCCCTTTAATTTCTCTGTTCTCTACTTCCGCCTCCCCAGGCGACACAGCAGAGGCTCTCAAGGCGGAAGACAAGAAGTTTGAGTTCTCCTTCAGACGAGCTCATCAGGCCTCGGGGTTGGCCATAAAGGCCGCAACTTCTGCCTCTTTTTTCGCCATGTGGCTTCCCTGATCAGGTCAGAGTTCATCAGACTCTAGTTAAACTAGTGGCTGCCTCCCAGTACATGGCCAATGCGTCTCTCCATTCGGCCAAGTGCTTGGCCAGATCCATTGCCGCCACAGTGGCCTCTCGCAGACTACTGTGGTTGAGGCAATGGAAGACTGACCTAAAGGCAAGATGGCGTCTCTCCACTTCCAAGTACGCCGGCAAGGATCTGTTTGGCCCAATCCTTGATCCCTTCGTGGTCGAGGGTGAGGACAAGCGTAAAGTCATGGTTCACCCCTCCAAGAAGACTGACAGGCGGCCTCAGCAGGAGTTCCGCAGGCAGTCCTTCCGCCCTGCTGGCTCTTGGGAATGGCGACAGCCCTTTCGGGCAGGGCAGTCCTGGGATTGGCCCAGAAACTTCCGATCTTTACTCCAGCGGCAGGATCGACAACAGGGCCGCTCGAACAGTGGAGCCAGGGGTCAGTCACAGTCCAGACGTTCTTCAGAGGCTCAGGTCGCCCCTATAGGCGTTCCAAGTAATATAGGGAACATTCCGATTGGGGGGCGACTGGAACTGTTTTACCAGGTCTGGGAGCAGACCACCACCGACTCTTGGGTCAGGGACACCATCAGACGGGGTCTGGCTCTCGAGTTTCAGTCACTTCCCCACAATCGCTTCCTACTCTGTCCGGTATCGTGAAACCCCTCAAAAGCACGATTGGTCACCACTGCCATCACTCACCTTCTAGAAATCAGGGCCATAGAGGCAGTCCCTGGGGATCAAATTGGCAAACGTTTCTACTCCATCCTGTTCGTGATCCCCAAATCATCAGGAGCATGGAGGGTGATACTGGACTTAAAAGGCCTGAACCGGTTTCTAGTTTACAGAAGGTTCAAAATGCAGACCCTAAAATCCATTCTGGCCAGCATCAGGAAGGGAGATTTTCTCTCCTTAATAGATCTCACGGAGGCTTACCTCCATATCCCAATTTCCCAGGAGCATCGCAGGTTCCTGCGATTCTGTTACGCACACCGGCATTATCAATACAGGGCTCTTCCGTTTGGCCTGTCTTTGGCTCCAAGGGTTTTCATCAAGGTCCTGGCAGTGTTGGCGGCTCACCTGAGGATGATGCCGGTGCTCGTACAGTGCTACCTGGACGACATCCTGGTCCAGTCCCGGTCCCTCCAATTAGCGAGGTCAGACCTGGCTACCACCATTCAGGTCCTACAGGATCACGGTTTTTCTGTGAATTTCAAAAAAAGCCACATAGTCCCCACAAAAAGGCTCCTTCATTTAGGAGCCCTGATAGACTCCGACCTTTGCAAGGTCTACCTGTCCCTGGAGTGCCGGGTCAGCATCCGGAAATTAGTATCTCAGATTCGGGGGGCAAGGACAGTTCCTCTGGTCCAACTGTCACAGCTCCTGGGAAAGATGGTATCCTTCATGGGGATAGTCCCTTGGGCAAGACTGCACTCGAGGAACCTCCTGTGGTTCCTTCTCCCCTTCTAGAAGCGGAACATCAGTGCCTCCACCAGGAGGGTCCAGGTTCCACCCCACATTCTCTCATCCCTCCAGTGGTGGACTTCCGCAGCCATGTCCAAGGGTACCATCTTCAAGGAGTCCACCAGGCTTGTCCTGACCACAGATGCCAGTCTGTTCGGCTGGGGGGGGCACCTCCAGAACCATTTGGCACAGGGACGACGGTCCAGGGTGGACCTCAAACAAAACATAAACTGGCTGGAACTCAGGGCGATTCATTTGGCTCTCCTTCGTTTCTCCTCCCTAGTGTCAGGGAAACACGTGTTGGTCCTGACAGACAACGTGGCAGCCATGGCTCACGTCAACAAACAGGGAGGGACACATTCCTGGGCTCTCCTGCAGGAGGCCATGGAACTAGGTTTATGGGCAGAGGCCAACTTGGGCTCAATCAGAGCAGAGCACATTTCGGGAGAGGCAAACCTGAGCAGGGCGACTGTGGACCACTCAGAGTGGCGCCTGGATCTGAGGCTGTTTGAGATGATCGCGAGCAGGTTCGGCAGGCCATGCCTGGATCTGTTTGCCTTCCCATCCAATGCCCAGCTCCCCAGATTCTTCACCAGATATCCGACAAAGGGGGCAGAGGGGACGGACGCCCTCCGATGCATGTGGCCGGAGGGTCTGCTTTATGCCTTCCCTCCTCTTCCACTGTTACAGGCCACCATCCGCAGGCTGATCCTGGAACAGGCGGAAGTAATACTGGTTGCTCCTTATTGGCCGCGACGCCCGTGATTTGCAGATCTAGTGGATCTGTCCCTGTCTCCTCCGTGGAGGTTTCCTCCGGACCGAGTAGCTCTCAGCCAGGGGGAGCTCCAGCACCCAGACCCCCAGTGGCTTCAATTAGCTGCTTGGCACTTGAGCGGGAGAGTCTAGCCAGGCAGGCCTATTCCTCGGGGGTGATTTCCATGATTCAGGCCTCTAGACGTCCTTCCACGAACCGGGTATATGACGCCACTTGGAGGAACCTCTGACAGTGGTGCAGCTCACACAAATTGGATCCTCTTTCGGTTATGGTCCCTAATATTTTAGATTATCTGCTGGAGGGCATTTCCAAGGGCTTGTCCACTAACACCATCCGTCGGCAGGTTGCGGCCTTGTCCACAGTTCTTACCTGTGACAATTTGGGTCCGCTTTCACACCATCCAGCTATCTCCGCTTTTCTCAAGGGGGCGGCCAATTCTGGTCCTCCCACAGTACATAGATACCCATCTTGGGATTTACCTACTGTGTTGCAGGCCTTGACCACTGCTCCTTTCAAGCCTCTCAAATCTTGCTCTCTGCATTTTCTCTCCTTGAAGGTTGCCTTTTTAGTTGCAATCACTTCGGCCAGAAGGATTTCGGAATTGGCCGCCCTCTCAGCCAGAGATGATCTCTGTACCTTCCATGAGGACTGGGTGGTCCTTAGATTAGACCCCTCCTTTATTCCCAAGGTGAACACCGGGTTTCACAGGTCATTGGACCTAATTTTGCCTAGTTTCTGTCCAAATCCTTCTCGCCGTCTGGAACGTCAGTGGCACAAGCTAGATGTGCGCAGGGTTCTGCGCCTTTACATCAAGCGTACTTCGACCTTTCGTAAGTCGGAGGCCTTGTTTGTGTCCTTTCGGCCGTCCACCATGGGTAGGAAGGTCTCTTCTTCCACCATTGGCAGATGGATCAGGGCTTGCATTGCTAGGGCCTATGCGTCCCAGTCACTTCCGGTCCCAGCTCGTATCACGGCTCACTCCACGCGCAGTGCAGCAACCTCTGTGGCCTGGTCTACCCAGGCTTCTGTGGAGGAGATTTGCAGGGCGGCATCTTGGTCGTCTCCATCATCTTTTATTACACACTATAAGATTGATAGGTTTGCCGCGGCGGACGCCGCATTTGGCAGAAGGGTTCTCCAACAGGTTGTTTCCTCTAGGGAGACACCAGCCTAGACCTTCCCTCAGGGACATGGGGGGCTTTGGTATGTCCCAATCAAGTGGATTCTACATCCACCATGCTGAGAAAAGGCATTCAGGTAAGACAACGCCCCTTATCTTCTATAACATAAAATATGCCAATACAGATATAATGGAAGGCAAACTTTAGTTTTGCTCTTTGAGGGTTTTGTGACATCACTGTATAAAAAGCATTTTGAGTGTTCTGAAGTCTTATATAAGCCTTATGTTTTAAATAAATGCATAGCTCATGTCACTGCTTGTCTCTCATAGATGTGTTGTTTACTGGTACTGCTGATGGAAAAATTCTGAAGATTGAAAATGGGAAAATTTCCACTTTAGCTCGTCTTGGCCATGGTCCTTGTGGTAAACAAACACTACTTATTTTGTTATTTCTTTTATATTGTGGTTTGACTTGTCTAGTAAACCATTTTAGACTTGTTGCATACCTTACAACTCAACATTTTTAAATATATGAAAAATTATTTCATGATACATTGTTTGTGCATTTTGGAGTGGTAATTTTGGTTGTGTGGTTGTGAAAAAAACCTATGGATATTTGGTTACCAAACTCCTTTTAAACTGAAAGATAGCACGATAGGAATCTTCCTCTGTAATAAAATCTTGATAATATTTTTGGTTAACATTAATTAAGTACTGTGTTACAATATTCATCATTAAGTATCTGAGAATTGAACAGAAGAAAAAAAGAATATTTATTTATACAGAGATGGGCAGTGAATGATTCTCCAGATGTTATACTGAACTCAGTTCCTTTTAGACCTGACCAATCTGATCAGGAAAGAGAGGTAATAAGAGTTGCATTCCAGTATTTGGAAGGTCATGTATTGCCCATCCCTTCAAGTCTAGCAAGATGCACTGTTGTTTTTAACTACATCAGAATATGGGTTTTGTCATTATTTAATTATATGAAGAAAAATGATATAAATCTAACTAAACAGAGATGTTTTTGAATGTTCAAAATTTATCTTTTATTGGTCAGATTCAAGATTATTGATACTCTGTTTTGGAAGCACAATAGAAACTTTTGTTTAGAAGCTGCATACTTTATATTTATTTGTATTTTCTAAAAGGTACAAAAGAAGATGAGCCTACATGTGGGAGACCACTAGGAATCCGTGTTGGACCAAACAATACTCTTTTTGTTCTAGATGCCTATTATGGGCTGTTTGAAATAAATCCTGACTCAGGCAAGTCTACCTCTCCTTCCCCCCCACATACACATTGCACCAAATCCTAGTTGGTTTTAATTATGGTTTGGATGATAAGCTGTAAACCATGATATGCAAGTGACATCTATTTTGAATTCTGCTTAAGAATCTGCTAATTGTTTTGAATCCTTAATATTAAATAAATTCAGTGTAGGCATAAGTAGAAATGATACACTCATACAAGCACAAAAGAGCAAAGAGTTTTTAAAAAAATGTTTTTCTTGACCAGGTGCAGTCAGGCCACTTGTGTCTTCAAAGATTCCTATTGAAGGGAAGAACATGTCCTTTGTGAACGATCTTACAATGACTCGAGATGGAAGGAAAATCTATTTTACAGATTCTAGTAGTAAATGGCAGAGGAAAGATTATTCCTTATTAATCATGGAGGCTTCAGATGATGGACGGTAAATGTTCTAGACTGAGTTGTAAATTATATAACAAAATTGTGATCAAGCATCACAAGAAGAATAATTTTGGGGGGGGGATGATGGGGATAGTGTTTCTAGAAACAAGTATTTTGGTGGTTATTAAAATGTTAAAATAGTGAAGTAACATTTAAATTTCATCTGTTGACATTCTTAATTGAGGTATATTTCCTTATCCTTTCTTCCTTGACACAGGAAATTTTCTATTCTCTACATAGTTGCTTATCCTTAAGGAGAATAATATGATGGGTATGTGCAGGGGCAAAGTGGTAGTTTGGTGCTACTGGCCCTGTTATAACCCTAAATACCACTTTGTTTCTTGGTACAATTCAAGTGTTGGAGATAAACGTAGTTTTCAAGATACCTCAGGGACCACTGTATTCCATATTAACCTGTGTCAGCCTTAAAATCTGATGATTGGTGAGGCATATCTGGTTTGGGCAAGTTAAAAGGCCTTCTTAGTAGTATAACTAAGCTCTGAAACTTCCTGGTTTGAGAGGCCAATTGTTCCATCAGTGCTATTTTTTTAATATATCCAGCTATAGTTTGTTCTTATGCATAATATGAGTAATTCATATATATATATATATATTGATATTGGATTGTCAAAGATCATATGGCGATTGAGAGGGGATTAGTAATACAATTAGTAATACCCTGTAATTGTTCTGTCTTTAGCTTATTTGAATATGACACAGTGACAAAGGAAGTCAAAGTCTTAATGGAAGGACTCAGATTTCCAAATGGAGTCCAGCTCTCTCCTGCTGAAGACTTTGTGTTGGTGGCCGAAACAGTTATGGCAAGAATACGAAGGTAGATGAGATGCTTGTAAGGATGCTGTATAGATCCAGCTATTTTGTTAAGAATTGGCTAAATGCTAGTTTAGTTTATTTGTCTGGGTAAGTAGTAGAAACTTTTCCTATTTATGTATTGTCCTTGCTAAGCAAGGAGGATTTTTTACTAAGTGACTGTTTTGCAATTTCTAAAGAATGTTACTGGCTAACTGAGATGCTATGTAGGTTTTGTGATTTTTGTTTAGTTTTTAGTAAGCACAAATTTATCCCGTCCTTCGTTCTATATTGCTATTGCTTTAATGTATTCTGTGTTCATCATACATGTTTTATAGTTCCAACTGCATTCTGATCATTAGGGTAGTAGGTTAGAAATACAGCATAAAATATTAATACATTCTTTGTTTCATACAGCAAATTTGTAAAATGTTTATGCATTTTTAGGTATTATGTATCTGGACTGATGAAAGGTGGAGAGGATCTATTTGTCGAAAACATGCCTGGTTTTCCAGACAATATTCGTTTAAGCAGCTCTGGAGGTTATTGGGTAGCTATGTCAGCTATTAGAGCAAACCCTGGATTTTCTATGGTGGATTTCTTATCTGAAAAACCATGGATTAAAAGAATCATATTGAAGGTAAGAAACAGCAGTAACAAATCTTATGTATTCATATACCAGACTGAGCTCAGCCTCCTCTAACTGAAATTCTTTTGAATAGGCTTCCTTTGAAGAGAATGTATTTCTTCTCCCTGTCCTGTTTCAGATCCAGCCATTGCAATTTGAAAAAAAAATACTTTATTTGTTTAATAATACAGAACAAGAGAAAAATAATAAAATAATAAAAAAGTAGGGAGGAAATAAAAGGAATGCAACAACCGTTGTAATCATTTTTTAATGTTGCAGTCAAGGCAAACACACTGAAAAGTATGAATTCCTTATCTTTAGAATTGGTATATGCACACAAAAAAAGGCTTGTATGAGTTTGTATATTTAACTCTGAATTTCAGGATGAAGAATGAATGAAAATCATACTACCAGACACTCAGTTTCTGTCAGTAGTGGCAATTATTGTTTGGCTCCTTGTTTGGCCATACTTAAAGATCGCAGTTAAAAGAAAGTTTGGCAAATAAGATATTTTCACTCTCTAGTTCAGTAGATGTTTCTGATGCTTTTATTGACATTCTGCATATATAACATCAACTTCTGACTGTTGGAAAACATCACGTTGCCCTGCCCTCCCCCACAGTTCCATGATCACAATTTGGGTAGTTGGCAACCTATTAGCATTTACAATTAGTTGCTAAGTAACACCCCCCCCAGTCATGTGATTGTTATTTGCAATCCTCTTTGCAGGCTTCCCATCCATTGATTAACAATAACAATTATTATCACTTATATTCCAAAGTGCTTAACTTTGTCTGGCATTATGCATATCCAGGTATTTAAAACATGTAATAATGAAACAGATGACAGTAATTGATTCAATCACCTCAAATGTTGTAGTGTTGATGATTAAAAGAAAACTGTCTATAACATGATTGTTTGTGTTGCAGCTGCTCAGTCAAGAAACTGTGATAAAATTTGTGCCCAAGTACAGCCTTGTGGTAGAATTAAGTGATACTGGATCGTACAGAAGAAGCTTCCACGATCCAAATGGAATGGTGGCAACACATATAAGCGAAGCACATGAATATAATGGACATCTGTATTTGGGATCTTTCCAATCCCCTTTTATTTGTAGGTTGGACCTTAAGGATGTCTAATTCTGAGCTGAAAGCATTACTGCTGTCAAATTACTCTAGAATGACATGGATGAAACACACAATTTGGACAAAAATGAAGAATGGAAGCACAGTCAGTCATGAGCACTGTAACACTGTTTAAGTAGCAGGATGCAGAATTAGTCCTTATTAGGCATGCCATACTTAAAACCTGTGAATTACCTTGTTTAAATTCTCTTTCAAAATGGTGGGCTGTGTAGATGTTTTTGGTGCACTGTACCCTCTCTATAGCACCTTTATTACCTTTCCAGAAGGTAAATAAAATACAAAATTACCTCATGAAACAATATTTGTTGCATTTAATATTTTAGAAATGCTATTCAGATCTATTATATGTATGTGGTCAGCTTTCCAAAGTTCAAATTTTTGTCCTGTAAATGCATCATTGCTCTGAAGTTGCTAATCTTAGATGATCTAATGCAGTAAACGTATTTCCAATTTGGATCACTTTAATGCATGCACATTATAATAGCAGTGCAATTTATAGTTGTCTTAATAAATTCAACATACTGCAGCTATAATTCCATTTCTAGTCAATGCTATTTTCTGCATGGATGGTTTTAAACACATAAAATTACTTGTAAGGAAGTCTAAATCTGAGGCTAATGCAACTTAATTTAGGAAAAGCTGGTTCGACTGTCCTATTGTTCCTCTATTTAATCATTGGCATAACTCCTTCAGGCAGAGGAATGTTTTAATATTGGGGTGATGGTGTAAAAAAAAAATCAGGATGGCAGCCATAACCATGCAATCAAATCTCTACTGGTTTTTTTTAAGTGTGTCACTATGTATATTAAAAATTGATGGGGCTGTGGTCAGATGAATGTGACATTTTTTTTAATCTGTCAACTGCATAAATCCATTTGATAGCCCTAGCTTTTAAATGAGGGATCACCCCTAATGCTGCTGAATATAACTCTCAATCCAGCAGACATGTGGTGAGGGTTATTTAAAATTGCAGTCCAGTAACATGTAGGATATTGTCATTTCTCCATCTTGCATTAAATTCTCATACCATTTCATTGGTATACAGTGGTACTAATTTCCAAAGAAGCCTTTATGCCTCTATCAGCTGATTAAAACTTCATTAATTTAATATTAAATATGAGGTTTAATCAAAAGTCTGTTCATTATGACTTAAAACTTCTTTTTCAGATAAATAAGAAACTAATCTTGGTTACCCAAAACATATTTTTATTAAAAAGATTTGGCATTATAAAATTAAGTGCTTTCATTATGTATGAACAGTTTTTTTTAAAAAATGTTAACATAAAAAATTTAAAAATCAGTATAAAAAAGTCATGCCTTTATTGTGTTGTTTCATTTGACCAGTTCCATCTCACGAATCCCTCCCATCCCCCAAGCAGCCCAGGGGGAACTCACAATCCAAAGATAACAGAAATAAACTGGATGTTGAATTAAACTGCATAGTCAGAATGCATATTTTTCTGATGCTGCTTTTCAGACAGGGAGCGTCATCTGCAGACAAGACCTGCATCAGGACTTCTCGCTTGCTTTACTTACATGAACAACCCACACACACACATCAAAACAAAAAAACAAAAAACCGGAGAGGCAAACAGGTTCTTCTAGGTTGCAGATGGTTCATAAGTTCTGCATTTGAGCTTAACACACAAGGGAGAGGAAGGAAGGATTGTTTCAAAACACCCATTTCAGTCCCTGGGTAGAAAGCTAGTGGAGACCAATATAGTTTTTGAGCTCACTAGGGAAAATGCCAGTGCCTGGCAAAATAATGTTCTCTATGGTCTTCATCCAATACTAATCAAGTCATTCTTAACTACAATATTTCAAGATCAGTCACTTGTTACCACCCATTGGTCTACTTTTAAGTCCTACCTTTTGTAAATCACTGTTTATAGTAGTGATGAGCAAACATTCCTGAAATCTACCATGGTACAAAAGGGGGGGAGTGTACCCTGCCAAATGTTGACCATAATACCTAGTAGTCCCAACTAATATTATTGAGTTTTAATTCATCAACCTTGAGAGAGCTTTAATTTTTTTATTCCCAGCACTATGGAATTAGTATCAGTTGACATAATACGCTAAACCATAATATAGTTTATTTGGTTTTGACTTTGTGTGTTGTATGAATGCAGCCAACTGTTGCTCATTCAATAAACAAAACTTAAATACATCCACTCTTTGGGAACAAGGTACTTCTGAGAACATAGCCCAACAGAATGTTTTCCAATTTCAGAACTGAACTTGCAATGTTTTCATGCAAAGGGGGGGAATCAACTTCTAGTTCTTTTCCCTATCAAGGTTATTTTTTGTTTTGTTTTAATGCAGCATACCGTAATTCAGGGGAAACCCTTTTTCTGGCAAATGCATCTTGCAGGCATGAGAATCATGTTGACCAACATGCAAATTACCCAGAATTTACTCATCAAACTGCCTATTTAGAGTTTACATATCTGATTGGGTCTAGATAAGAATCTGTTATGTTGTCATCCTTTTCAAAATTTGGTACCAAAGAGGAAACAAAATGAGATGTGTATTTTTTCTGTCCCACTTTTTTTTTAAGTAAAAGTTAACTAAATATTAAAGGTGTCAGGCCTAAATGCACATATCCACTTTCATATTGCTGCATAATCTATTTTTGACTGATACGGTCAGAGAGAAAGATTGTGAAATAAATTTGTTATTGCTCAGAAGCAAGATCCAAGAGATACACTCTAAATAAAAAATATTTAGAGGAAATGCTGCACATTTTTGCTTTATTAATTTTAAAAATCCACAAGTACTCTTCTTTAGATTTTCCTATGTGTTACAATTTTTTAAATGTAGAATTTGGTTTCAAAAGCTTAACTGGAAAATTACAAAGGAAATCCTAATACTGCTATTTCAATTGGGCATGTTAGTAGAATTTGAACAAAATTTAAAGACTCACCCATTCATGGATGGAGAAACCAAATGTATGAAAATATCTTAACATGTTTAGTTTATATCACAACCCAAGTAGTATTTCTGAGTATATGTATGCTTTGAAATTCATAAGTGGTTCATCAGTTTCCTTATCTGGTTGTAACAGCAGTTATACAGTGTGTGGCACTAAGGAGTTAGTTATCTGTTTCATGTCCCTGGAAAATCCAGCTGGACTTAGTGACTCATGGCAGATCTCCACCCCAAAACCAAACATTACCGTTGGAAAAGGTGGAGTTTTTGCACACGGCAATCTTAAACTATCAGGCAGCAAAGTATAAACAAACTCCACAAAAGAATGTGCATTTTCTTAAAATTTAGTTTATTTTAAGAAGTAATGACTGCTCCCCAATGGAGAATTTAAAAACAAAACTTCAATTACTTGGACTTAACTGATGCTTAAATTGATAAGACAGATTCCCATTTCAGTTCAGTTTTGAAAAACCAAAAAGCATAGATTGCACTAATGAAAGGAAACAGCTCAGTTTTTAGTATCAAATTTTTGAGAGTCCATGAAAGTTGTTTTGGGTATTATTTATTAAATGTATGTGCTCCTTATTTCCCAATAAGGCAACTCTATCTCTGTGTGTGCATGTGTGTGTTGACTCAAGGCCAAACATAACAATAATGCTCTCACCTATTTTCCTCACAATCACCACCTTGTGAATGATGTGAAGGAAAATGATGGCCCCAAATCCCCCAGCTGGCTTTCATATCTAAGATAGATCTAAAACTTAGTATCTTGGTTTCTAGACCATCACCTTAACTATTACATCAAACTGGGTCTCTAGTATTTTTCTTTACATGTGTAGCATATGCATCTAGTTGTAATGTAGCAAAAACAAAAATGTGAGCTCAAGCTATTTAATATTCTGTGCTAATTCTTTCTGAGAACAAAACATTTTATTGCTGTGCAGTGGGTGTGATGACTTATGTATATACACAAATTATCCAAAAAACCCTGTCTTATCAAAACTAATGCATTTAATTATTCGGTGCTACGTGAATAAAAAAACCCTGCAATGGATGCAAAAAGCATTCATCTTGGAGCTGCTGAATAGCAAGAAGCCTTTTAAGTGACGTGACACACTGCCTTTTCTCTTGTGATGCTTAAAACAGCCACTTTCATAGTACTTTAACGCAAACTCCAAAACAAAACAAATGTTGATGTTGATGTGTATTCAGCAGATATTTATTGCAGCAGTAAATGGTGACTCCTGAAAAATCACTGTAAAGTCTGCATCTTATAAATATTTCTCAGATGTATTTCCTCAAACTGATGCCTTCTAAATGCTAGTAGAAGACAATACAAATTTTGATACATATATTGAAAAATCATTGGTTTGGGAAAAAAAACAGTATTGTACTACCAAAACAACCATGCAAGCTACCCAATCATTTACAAAAATACATTTGATGTGCAAATATCTGAATCACCCATTAACTCACCTGGATGTACTTCTAACTAGAGAAAAAAATGGAGGAAACACAAGTAGTCCTTGACTTACAACAGTGACCATTACAACATCACTGAAAAAAGTGATTTAATGACCATTTTTCACACTTATGACCATTGCAGCATCCCCATGGTCACGTGAACAAAATTCAGAAACTTGGCAACTGATTCATATTTATGACGGTTGCAGTCATGTGATCCCTTTTGCGATCTTCTGACAAGCAGTTCAATAAGGGAAGCCAGATTCACTTAACATCTGTGTCAAGAAAGGTCATAAAATAGAGCAAAACTCAACAAATGTCTCACTTAGCAACCTAAATTTTGGGCTCAATTGTGGCTGTAATTTGAGGACTACCTGTATTATGTATGCTGCCTTAAAAGCTCCTTTATAAAAAGTGAGATATGAATCTGACAAAATATAACTAAGATTGCACTGTAAATGATGAGTATAGGAGAGAAAAAATGGTTGTGCAGAGAATGAACCAGTCTTCAAATAGTTTCTATGCGCTGGTCTGTGAGTCATTGCTGACTAGTCCCTGTAGTTTTCTTGGCAAAATTTCAGAAGCGGTTTGCCATTGCTTGCTTTCTAGGGATGATCGTATCTGACTGGCCCGAGGTAACCTAGCTGCCTTTATCCTTAAAGGTAGGACTGGAATTTGGTCTCTCTAACCACTTCACCAGGCTGACAGTTCTATATGATTTCTGTTTTCTGAGAGGAAAAAAACCTCAGTGAACTCATTTTAAGCAACAGCACATTTTCACCCAGGTTCTTAGCTGGGTTTGGCTTTCTACATGTCTGTAAAAGTACCTCTTTTCTATCATTTTGGAAAAGGACAAAATGTGAAAATGGCTGGTTCAGTCTCAAAATAATTAGAATTAATGCCAGCAGAAACAAAAAATATATTGAGTTATTTTGTATATGTCATGGTTCCGACAGACGGAGACGAATAAAGCAGAACTCCAGGGCTTGCAAATTCCTCAAAGAACATGTTTATTAGTTACAAAGTATCAGCACAGTCATGAGTGAAACCAAGTCTGAATACACAAGTAACAATTTTCCAATACAAAGTTAAATGTCCCACCCATAACACTTTGCAAGCAACTACGTTCCCCAATATCATTATTTGATGAGCTTGTTATGCAACATCCAGTCCCTAGTCTCGGAGCAGCTGATGACCTTGATTCCCATGGGACAAAAGATTATTTTGACTAACAAAGCACCTGGGCAACCCCCCTCCCTCCGTTCTATGTGGCAACCTAGAATGAGAAGAAAACGCATCAGTAGCACTTGATAGGAGCCCTGGCTGGCTCTTGGGAGATGCTGGTGGTCACAATGGCTTGGAAACGTTGGCCAAAAGGACATTTCTCCTGGATGCACAGCGGCTTGGGCAGGAAGGAGTTACAATCCTTACGGACCTCCAACAAGCCAAGGCTGCCCCTCAGCGCAGGAGCACTCCTGTAACCGCTGGAGAGGAGCTCCTATTGCTGCCATCCCAGGGTTCTTTGCAGAAAAGGGGTCGATGGGATGGGACGACTCTGGAGAGTGGAGGTTCCAATCCACAGCTCCTTGCTCAAACAGCTGAAGGAGAAGTTCAGCAGGCTGGAGGTAAAGGATATGATTCCCATTGCCCAGGAGGTGGATGCCATGCTAAGAGTTACCATCTCTTCCCCCCCTTGCCGGAGTCCCAGCCCAACCGCTGGAGTCTGTGCCACTTGGTCCATTCCCTAGCTAGCCATGATGTCAAATTGGCCTGATACATTGCGCGATGTCACGTGATGTTGCGAGTTTGACACCCCTGCTATAGGGGAATAGCCAACACTTTAGAAGATTTGAGCACTGAGCCCTAGCCATAAAATGCAATTTAGTAGTAAGAAAAGTAAGTTTTTAACTTAGGCAAGAAAAATCAAATGCAAATGCACAATTATAGAGCAGATTGTACATGGTTCGACAGCAGTAACTGTGAAAGGATCTTGGAATCCTAGTGAACAACCACTTAAATAGGAGCCAACAATGTGCTGCAACTGCCAAAAAAGCCAATGAAGTCCTAGGCTGCATAAACAGAAGGGTAGTATCAAGGTCACATGAAGTGTTAGTACCACTTTATACTGCTTTGGTAAGACCACACTTGGAATATTATATCCAGTTTTAGTCACCACAATACAACAAAAGATGTTGAAATTCTAGAAAGAGTGTAGGGAAGAGCAACTAAAATGATTAGGGGGCTCAGTGGAGGCTAAAAGATATGAAAGGATATGAAAGGTTGCAGGAATTGGAAGACTATCATGTCACCCTTAGTCCTACTCTTCGTTAGACTAGACATACCTAAGGGTGACATGATAGTCTTCCAATATTTGAGGGGCTGTCACAGAGAAGAGAAGGGTCAACCTATTCTCCAAAACACCTGAGGGCAAGACAAGAAGTAATGGATGAAAACTTATAGAAAGATCCAACCTAGAACTAAGAAAAGAATTCCTGACAGTGAGAACAAGTAACCAGTGGAATAACTTGCCTCCAGAAGTTGTGAGTGCTCCATCATAGGAGGTTTTTAAGAGATTGGATGCCATTTGTTCAGAATGTCATAGAGTTTCCTGCCTGAGCAGGACGTTGGATTAGAAGACCTCCAAGATCCCTTCCAATTCTGTTATTCTGTATTCTATTCTTTGATTTGGTGAACAGTTTAGGGTTGACTGAAATATCAGTACAGAAAAATGCTAATTGAAAAGAGTATACTTATTTTTCAAAAAGACATTGATCCTTTTGACTGATACCGGTAGTTGCTGATACTTTTGATACTTTTCAGTTGATACATTGATACTTTTCAAGAACAGACATGATTTGGATTTTAAAGAACATGACTACTAAGGTTTCTAAAGTAGAGGTGACCAAAGATTTTTTCAGATCATAATCTGATGTGTTTAATTTATAAAAGAAAATCTATTTCTTTTAAATAAAGACTAAAAGAAAGTTGTTATGGAACGAAGCAATAGTGGAAGATTGTAAAAAGAAATTAAAATAATGTTTTGAGTATAATTTAGTAAAGGCACCAATTTAAAAATAGTTCGGGATGCAAGTAAAGTTTTTATTAGAGGTTATTTATTCAACATAATAGTGAACTTGAAAAGAAGAGTAAAAACATAACTTATTTTGGATAAGAATTCTTTAAACAAAATTTCTGGGGAGGATAAAAAAAATGGAGAAAATCCATGTAGTTGCTATGAGTTGACACTGACTTGATGGTGCATAAACAACTCATAATCAAAACTCTATATTATTTTAAGTATAAAACATTATTTTAAATAGAAGTTTCTAAAACAAACAGGCTTGAATCATGTTAGAGATGGAACTCCATTCACACAGAACAAAATATTTATCTCTTTTTATTGGACAATACTTGTAAACATTATCAAAAAGAAAAAATATATACTTTCTTTTTCTTTAGAATTATTATATGAATCATTCCTAACTATATACAAACACAGATACAAGTTCTATATTTTGTGCATTTCACTAAACCCCATTGCTCATTCTTTAGAATACATAACATTATTCTGGAAATCAATGAGTATTCTTTTGGTTAACTGAGTAATATTTTTAATCTACTATTGGTCTATAGACAATGTATTATTCAGTACCACTGTTTCAACCTGCGCTGTGAATTGAATTCTCGTAATTTTTTCTTTTGTTGTCTTTATCTTCTTGATAGAATTCCTGTTGCTGTGGTTATTAGTTTATCCATAAGGGAGATGGGAATTGTTTTTTGGCAACACCTGCTCTTGTTGTTTTCCTGGCCTCATTCCTCTTCTTTTAGCTTAAATGCTACTATCTAATAAGCCTAATATTTTATATAAACTATATCAGCCATCTAGTATAAACAGATCAGTCCTTTTATTTACCTTGCTATTTAGAAAATAAACATACTTATCTTACAGGCTATCACCTGTTTGAGCCACAGAAAGTATGACTCAGTTCTTGGTAAACATACATCATGATCTGCAGAGTTTGTTTCATATGCTGCTTGATAGAACCACTTCAACAGGCAGGTTCTATGATACTGGTGGTATCAGAAATTCCAAGGATTTGTCTATTGTAATGTTGAAAATAGTTCTATATAAATTTCTTAAAGGGCATAAGATATCCCACAGCTGGGAGAATAACAGAAGTATAAATGGGAATAAATAGCATTACGTTTTCTTTTTTTTCCCTTTCTTTTTTTAATAAAAGTTTTATTAGTTTTACAATTATAAACAAAAAATCAAATTGAATACAACTCAACTTAATACAATCTTTTTCAACTTTCTCCAACACAAAACAAAACATAAAAACTTACATAGGATACTTAAAATAGCTATGGGTGTTGCTCGGCAGCACCCCCCCACCACACACCCCTCTTTCTTCCTCCTATCACCTACTTCCCTCCCTCTCCCATCTCTCCCTCCCTCGCTCCACCCTCCTCTCCTACAACCTTCCAACTTCCCTCCACTCCTTCACTCCTCACTTTCCACCCCCTCCAGATGTGGTCCAGAGGTACTGTCCGAGCAACCCCTCTTATATCTATAAATATATCATTCTTATATATTGCCAGTATTGCAGTTGAGTACATTATTACACCCCCCCAACCCACCCACCCCCCGACTTCCCAAAGTGAATACAGGGTAAAACACAAGAAAACCCACTAAACTAAACAAAATTATTATGTAAATCCTAATAAAAATTTAACTATATTTTTCAGTCCGTGTAAAAATTTAACTATATGCTAAGTACAATTTCTTAGATTGATATTTCCCTTGTATATACTCTATCCATTTTTTCCAGTCCAACATATATTTTTCATTTGAATGATCCTTCAAATATGCGGATATTTTAGCCATTTCTGCCAAATTTATAACTTTCAAAGTCCATTCTTTGATAGATGGTAGTTCTGGCTTCTTCCAATATTGTCCCACCAACAGTCTTGCTGCTGTAATCAAGTTCAAAATTAAGTTCGTCTCTATGGTGGTGCAGTCTTTTATAATACCTAACAAAAACAACTGTGGTGAAAATTCAATACGTTTTTTCAAAATATTTTGAAGTATCCACCATATTTTTATCCAAAAGGCCTTGATTTTTCTACAAGTCCACCATACATAAAAATAAGTAGCATCCATACATTCACATCTCCAGCACTTAGGTTGTAAATTAGGGTACATATATAATAATTTTTTCGGATCCAAATGCCATCTATAAAACATTTTATAAAAATTTTCTCTTAAATGTTGCACTTGTGTAAATCTTACATTTTTCACCCAGATCCTCTCCCAAGTTTCCATCATGATTGGTTATCCAAAATTTTGTCCCCATTTTATCATACAGTCCTTAACTAATTCAGTTTCAGAATCAATTTCTATCAATACATTATACAATCTTTTAATATGCATAGACCTTTGGTCTCTAACTTGTTTAATTAAATTTTCATCTGTTTGAGATAAACCCGTCTTCAAGTCTTTTTTCCATCTAGTCTGCAATTATAAATATGAAAACCAAGCATGGACTATTCCTTCCTCACTTAACATGTTCAAGGATTTCAATAATAACAAATTCCCTTCTTTAATTAGGAGTTTCTCATAGGGCACCACATCTTGAACTTGTACTCTATTTATATTCTATATTGCATGTCTGGGGACCGTCCAAACAGGAATCTTTTCATTTAATATATACTGATCCTTTTTCCAAACACGCAACAGAGCACTTCTCAATAGGTGCTCTTTGAAACTCCTGTCCACCTTTTTATCATAAACTAAATATGCATGCCAACCATATAGTAAACCATACCCTTCAGCATTACGTTTTCTTAACAGAAGTTCAAACTTCTCTTTTGCTGAAGGACATTGTAGACAATATAGTTGAAAGTAAAACCTTCTACAGGAAGCATTACAAACTATCTTATATCTTAGCTCGACATTTTCTATATAACCCTTTCCCAATTTGATGTCTTCCAACTCAGTAGGGTTATAATTCCAAACATCCCAGGCATTTAACATATTTAGAAAGTGTCAGGTTGAAAACACTATTCTATACTGCAGCATTGTAGATCTCCATGGTTTCATAGAAACCTAGAAAACTGATGACAGAAAAAGACCTAGTGCTCCGTTGAGTCTGCCCTTTAAATGTGTGTGTATGTACATGTGTTTATTTATTGTTATTTTTATTTTTTTTTGTTGGATGATGGACATGTGTTTATCCCAACCATATTTAAACTCAGTTACTGATGACCTGCTACCTCTGCTGGAAGTTGGTTCTACATTTACTCTATTTCTGAAGCAATATATTCTAACATAATTTTTGAACTTCCCTCTGATCAATTTAAGCTTATGTCCCCATGTTCTTGATTTTTTTTTCCAAATGGTTTTCATAGCCCTAAGCCAGAAATGGAACTTGGGACTTTGGGCATATAAAATGTAGAATGTTAACTCAGATATAGAGCTCTTCTCCACAATCACAAAATGAAAAATATTCTAATTTATTCACTCCAATCATTTATGAATGAAGAAATTTTTGAATACAATTCACAGTGAACAGCTCCATTTATTTTCATTTTAATTAATTCTGTTTTTTCCATTGGGGGAGGCTCAGGTTGGCATACATTTATATATTTTTCTTACAATATCAGTAGAGACGCTCAGAATTATCTTATCACTGAACTGTAATTTGAATCTAGATATCTCTGGCTGAAATACAACAGCACCCACAACATATATGCATCCATATTTTCAAGATTCATGACAGTTGGGAAGCTACTAATCATTACAAACCACATGGTGGATTGATTGATCACAGTATAACAAGTTCATTTATAATTTTGATTTGTACAGCAACCCACTTATACGTTACTCCACTTTATCTGAAAAAATAAGGCCCATTGCTCATTTTTTAGCCTAGTTTTCTTGTTAGTAATAGAAAAGCTAAAGACATGACACACAAACTGCTTTACAATAACCTGTGAGTCAGTATACTTTTCTTGTAGTAAGTGAGGAGCTTATTGCAAATTAGACTTTGACTCTAATGAATTTCTGGTTTCAGGAAATACAGTTATTCTCTCCTGATACAGAAAGATATGGTGTATTTCAACTCTTTGCTTCTTTTGCAATACTTCCTCTTTGAAACATAAAAATTATTTACCAAGTCAAGTCTTAACTCACTTCATGTATCTGACATTTTAGGGTGAAGTGGTAATGAAGGCTACAAAGAGCATTTCATCCAAACAGTTTTAATCAACAATTGTTTGATGAGGATAATTCAATTTTAAAATTCCGTTAACATTTTGTGTGGTAAATTTAAACTTTACATTTAGACAGACTGGCCCGACATGTTTAAGAGCAGAAACAACCCATTTTCTGTATTCCTGTTGAGATCACAGTTCTCTAGACTGCAGCCCACAGTTTAAACCTTTCTCTTCCATTTACTTCTAATAAGAATTTGGTTGTGTCACAAATTAAAAACTGTCTTCAAGTGGCAACTGCAGAGTAATTTTTGCCTTTCTAGAACAGTTAAAGCAATAAATTAAACAGATTATTTTTAATATATATACATTTTAATCCAAATCTGTAAGGGCTACTAAGGAAAGGAGTCACAAAGTGGAACTGGGCCTACATTTGTAATTGGTTCTACATTTATTCTACATTACAGCTTATATATTCTTTTCATAGCTCATTTAAAGCCTGTATTAATACAAGTCATGAAAACTGGAATATACTGTTAAAGAATGAGGCAAGCCAATTGGACTTTTGTCTACTGCCTGTCAGACATATCACTACTTTCATAAAATAACAAAGGCAATGTTTCTAGCGTAATATCTCAACGTGTATTAGGATTGCTGTTCCCAGAATTCCCAATGACAGTTTTCTCAGGATTGGGGAAGGTGTGTAATGGCCCTCTCTGTGGGCACACGTGCCGTTGCCCCAGCCTTGCCTCCCCCCGCAACCCCCTCCTCACCAGCAGCCTCCCTGGAGGAGAGTTACCCCCAAGCGTGGCCCACGTGGAGCAGCGGAGCCAAGGACATGGCAGCCAGGCAGCATAGACAAGACTCTGCCCTCACGCCCCATCCCGCACAGTTGATGCTGCAGGGCGCGGGGAGAGGACGTGGCCGCCATGGCGCTGCTGGGCTGCCTGGGTGATCTGCGGCAAGCCCTGGAGGCGGTGAGTGGCCCTGCGGGCAGGTGAGGTGGGGCGGAGTGGGGGCAGGGCAGGGGGTGGAGCGGGGGTAGGGCCAGTTTTTGGGCATTCGGTCTCGAAAAGGTTCACCATCTCTGCCTTATATCATTTCAGAAAATGATTGTCCAATCTGTTGAAGATCTGGCAACAAAAATTATTCATACTTAGAAACATTAATGTTAAGAGAAATTAACTTTTTATTCTTTACAGTTCATCTGAGATTGATAAGTCTGCTCGCTCATTTGCTATTAATTTACTGCTTTCAAAATCATTCTTTAAAATATGTAAGAGGTACAAATAATATTTAGTATTTAATTCAAGCTAATGTTATAAAGAAGTCAATACAAAGGTGCCAGATATATTCTAAATCAGTCAGGGTCCAGTACACACTAGTTCACAACCTGCCATAAACTGGGATTTTCATTGTCACTCCAACTATCACTGATTTATTTATTGATGTCTTCCTTAATAGAATGTGTCCCCTGTGATATATAGATTTCCAGCTTGTGCTTGAAAGGTAATCATCTCTGAAGTTTGACCCTCAAACACAGTTGGATGGATGAGTGTTGTCAGCAAACAAAAAAAAGGGGGGGAGGGGAAAGTCTTTCTCAAGGCAATCAACCTGCATACAGGACGGGGAAGTTTGGAAGTAACAGAACTGAGCCCAACATATAGAAGCAGAGAATATAGTCCATGTAATCTTTGGATAAGATGCCCTCATAATTATTTTATTTATTTTCCACATTTTTTAACTGCCCATCTCCTTCAGGAAGAGAATCTGGGCAGTGTATAATAAAATGTTAAAATGTAAAAACAATATATAAAAGTTAAAAATTTAGAAAAAAGCAAGGATGACTAAACACTGATAAAATGGAAAGGTGAAAGGAAGGCTTTCAGGGCTCTAGCCAGCCCCACAACTGTATGATCCTCTGTGCTCCCCACACAAGACTGCAGAGCCATGTTCCGATTCCTTTCATGAAGGCCAGGAGAGTGAGGGCCTCTCTCATCTCCAGGGAGAGAATATTCCACAAGACAGGGCAATGGCAGATAAGGTTTTCTTCCTGCACTCCACTAGTCAGAGAATTTTAAATAGCAATATCAACAGCATTTAGACTTATACAGTGTACTGCGTCATAATGGTTTATAGCCCTTTCTAAGCAGTTTACAGAGTCAGCATATTGCCCCCAACAACCTGGACCCTCATTTTACTGACCTTGAAAGGGTGGAAGGCTGAGTCAACCTTGAGCCAGTGAGGATTGAACTGGCAGTCAACAGAATTAGCCTGCAATATTGCATTCTAATGACCGTGCCACCATGGCTCTTAAACATTTATATAAATATTAATATTTTAAATATTGATCTTAAATATAAATAAAGGATGGGGTCTGCAACATACCTTCCCTGCTTGATCAGGTGGGACAGGTCAATATAATGGCATGAAGATGGTTCCATAGGTACACTGGGTCCATGCCATGCAGGGTTTATAAGACACAACCAACACCTTGAATTGGACCTGGAAGCAACTAGCACTCAGTACAGTTCACGGAGCAAAAGTGTTACATGCACTCTTCTTTACAGCAACCAAAATTGCTCATATGACCACATTCTTAACCAGCTGAAGCTTTTGGATGTTTTTCAAGGGTAGTCCCATGTAGAACACATTGCATTAGTCCAAACAGGAGATGACCAGGACATGAGTGACAGAGCAGAAAAGTTCCCTATTCAGGAAATTAGGATAGAGTAGGATAATTAATGGATCCTATTACCTTTGGGGAAAAGCTTGTAGACAGCATGGAGGGAAAAACACACAAGAAAAATCATTATCAAGAGGATTCTATTGTATTCATGTTCCTTTGTGTTTATCATCAGCTAACAATATAGTGCCATTCTGGTATATTTAGCTTATCCATGTATCCAGTTAAGCTCTAGATATATGTAATGCAATGTCAGAGTGATATAATTCCATGGCACAAATCTGGGTGTAGATTTAGACCATATCTTGGATTATGTTTTTGAGCCACAGCTAGAAAAGTTTTTTATTTTTGAATATTTTTTTATTAGATTTTTAAAAACTTTTAACAAAATTATATCATAATAACATATATAATTTTTACAGAAAAAAGATACTAGTCATATCAAATCATAATGTTAAAATAAACAATCATCCCTAAACAAAACATAAATACATTCGATACATCTAATACTAATAACTCAACTGGAAATAATCATCCCAAACAATTACCATCACTGCTCGGCACCCCCACCACCACATCCCCCCAACCCTATCCTTCCCCCCTCACTTACCAACTAACTACCTACCTTCCTCCCTCCTTCTCTTCTTTCTACTTCACCCTTCTCTATCTCCATCCTACTCTTCCCCCTTCTTATCAACTTCCACTTACATCAGCCTTCACTCCTCCTTCCTATTTTCCATCAGATGTGGTGCCCAGAGGCCACCCGAGCAACCCCTTAATAACAGTAATTACATATTCTTCCACCAACCCCAATTACAGTTGAGAAAACATCATATATAAAATTATAATCCCTCCCTAACCCTCCCCCCCCGACTTCCCAGAGTGAGTACAGGGTACAACAAAAGAAAACCCCCACTACATCAAACAAAATTATTATATAATCCTAACAAGAATTTTAAACTATATAGTATATACACTCTCTAAATCAATTCAATCCATTAAACAAAACAAACAACTCATCCTGTTAAGAATAATAATTTTCTTTTACATCTAAACCATCAATCTAAGTCAAACCTTAAATCACTTCAAACTATTGAGAGGTTATATAAAATCACCCAAACCATCAAGTTTTATATTTATCTTCCAGTAATCAACCTCTACCATTCTTTAAAAAAAAAAATCAAATAATATCAATAACAATAAACCCCTCAATTCAAAAAGAAAAAAAATTATGTTCTTAATCAATTTAATATATCTTAATATATCTTAATATATTCCATTAAACATCCTTTCTTACATCTTACTTGTAAAATTGATCTTAAATTCAACCCCTAATGTTAGATTAGCCTTAATTCCTTACATTTATTAAATTTCATCTCTTCAATCGATTTCTGGGCTTTCTCATCTGACAATCAGTTTATTCCATTTCTAATTTACATTCCTAAAACTTTAACAAATCACATAATGCTTATCAATCCCAT
The DNA here is from genome assembly GCA_034064705.1 of Bothrops alternatus. NCBI lineage: Eukaryota > Metazoa > Chordata > Lepidosauria > Squamata > Viperidae > Bothrops > Bothrops alternatus. The sequence goes on along the minus strand of JARGCV010000104.1, from coordinate 16,712,548 downwards.
CAATCAATCAATTCAATATCAAACCTAGATCATTTCAAAACAAATACATTCTTCATCAGTTTAATTATATCTTCCATTAATCATCTTCTCTTACATCATACTCATAATCTTAGTCCTTAATTCAGTCCATAATTTTTACCCATAAATCCTGCATACAATTTTAAATTTCATTCCTTCAGTCGGACTCTAGGTTTTTTTTCCAACCAGGTAAACCTCCATAACGAGACTTCCCACGTTAATAATAATAAGTCTCTCTTCTTTACTTCTTCAACTCCATAAGTAAATTGCATCTTAAACTGAATCAATGTCTCTTTTTTCTCAATTAGATCCTCTTCTTGCTGCTTATCTAAAAGGAGTAACCAACCCTTCCTTTCTTGAAACAAGTCTTCTTCCTCCAGTCCATAAATAAACTGTTTATCAAACAAAATCCATCCTTTATTCTCTTTATACTCAATACTGTCTTCTTCTTTTTCTTGCTCTCCTTTTGATTTAGATTGTATTATAAAATGTTCAGCAATCAGTTGTAAATCAATTCCATTTGAAAAAAGGGATCTAGTTGATTGTTCTTGTTTTACTTCTTGGTTAGATTGTATTATATAATGTTCAGCAGCCAATTGAAGATCAGTTTCATTTGGAAGAAATACTCCTTTAATGACTTCAATAATATCTTCTCTCAACTCTAAGTTACAAACTTCTGACATAGCTTTAAAATCTTTTTTCTGTTCTGGCTTCTTTTTCTCCAGCTTGTTCTCCAGTTTATCCAGCTTATCATTTATTGAAGATAATGTAACATTTATTGGAAATAATGCAACAGTTAAAGCATTCTGTAAGTCTTTCATTGTAAGCATTTCCGAAGGAGACTGTATAAGCTCTTGAGATTCTAAAGGAACCTTCGCCATTGCTGCCTTATATCTCATAGTCATAGTAAAGAAAAAAAAAAAAGGAAAGAGTAGAAAAAAAGATTTTTAAAGTTGCCAATTCCTCCCTTCTCAATTTCTTTTAAAATCCAATTTGCGTTATATTTTAGTAAATAAATCAAGTCTAAATAGTCTCTCAAACATCACTTCAAAAAGAGAAGAGAGAAGTCAGTTTCACTTTCCAGCACATTCATCACTTTCAAATCTTCACTTTCACTGAGAGCAAGAAACAATCGCCATCTTGAAAGAATTATGTTGATTCAAGAAAGTTATAAGTAGAAAGGCAGAAACAAAATAACAAAATACTTGCAATACTCAAAAGACTCCTGTATTCACTCCGTCTGTTTAAAAATCCTTATTGTTCTCTCTTAAAAACAGAGGCGGTCGCGACGTCTATTTCTGTCAGCCGACAGAAGCGTCTCTGGGCAGGAGCATTTCAAGTGCCTAGGGAACACACCTTCTCTGCCCCTGAAAATTTTTTTCAGGGATCTTGGAAGGGCTCAACCTTGCTCTTGAAGCTCTACACCTCTTCTTTGCCCGAAGAGGGGTTTTTCCACCGCAACAAACAGCTGATGAGCGCTGTTGTTAGCGGCTTTACAAACCCAGAGAACGGAGCCTCACAAAGGAGTCTCGGGCGACGCCGGCGAAGCCACCGGAAGTCCAGCTAGAAAAGTTTTAGATACTTTAGATACTTTTAGATGGATATTTTCCCATTTTTGTCTCTTCATTTAAGCCAGTTCTATCACACGTTGTTTTCTGTTTACAGTAGGCTTGATTATGGACTAAATGAGTTATATGGCACTTTTCTTTCTGGATGTTGCACTGGCACCTCTTTGCAAGAACAATTCAGCTATTGTGTTCTACCATTTCAAGTTCCATTAAAGTAGTCAGAGTTTTGCTGAACACTATATTTCCGTTACAAGCTGGATCCTCAGGATAGGACTGCACCCTAAACATTGTGCTAAAGAAGCAGGTCTCTTTTAATTAAAGTTTCCCTAAATAGAATCTTAGAAAGATTTAAAAATGAAAATTTCCCTGGATACTTGATGAATACTGTATGTATCAGGTGAGAAGGATTCCTCTGTTCTGTGTTACTAATTTTACTAAAGACAAATGAGGAAAGGAAATGACTATGTGCCACGCCTGAGTATTAGATATAGACACCAAGTAAGATGTTAGACTACACTGACAAAGCTTTGCTCAAAGCTAATATGGGGGAGGCAATAGGCTGAATAGTGAGTTGATTACCTTTGACCCTAAGAACAAAAATTCTTGATACCTGCCAACTTGAAAATTTAATTTAATTTAATCTCTCCAAGCCCCAGCATGCTGGTTCTCACCTTTAGCACAAGGTTGAGTTTGGCTAAGATATCTTTTAAATAATTTGTAATCTTATTAGAGGAAGTACAGCATTCAGTTAAGTATAGACCAGTGTGATGTCATTTAAAATAGAGAAAGTGTTTGTGTATGGTTAATAGTCGAGTTATTTGTGGTTCCACCCATCTCCCATTAGGTTTGCTTGTCCCATCGGATCAGGCAGAGTCGGCAGGTTCTATCAAGGATTGCTGTGATGTCACCCAGGAAATGTGCATTCTTTGTTGCAGCACCTTCCCAGCATGGGCCTGACCCTGTTGGCTTTTTGCAAAGCACTGAAGATCTGGCTGTTCTTATAGATATTGGATCAAAGTGTTGCGTGAGTCTATCTCTTAAGAGTTGGTATAGTATATTAATAGGTATTCTTAGATGCCAATCAATTCTGTTTGGTTTTGGTCAGTATTGGTCATTTTAAAATGCATTCGTTTTATACACTGGGCAGCCATACAAGTCAAATGAATGAATGAATAGAATTCCCTGAAGTTAGAATAAATATTTGATTTATAATTAAAACAGCCCAAGTGAGTTTTTATTTCAGATTATGTGAAACAACTTCTATATCATTTGGCAATGATACTAATCTTCTGAAATTCTATTTGATCATTAAAAAATAAACAGTGTGGATGAGTGAGAGATTTGTAAGCTATTTGACAAAGTGTGTCATGAAAACTGGCTGTTTCTATTAACACAAAACAGAAAATACATTATTAGTTTCCTCTATCTAGCAGAAAAAGGATTTCAATGATGTTGAATTACTTGTCTAGTATCCACCCTTTGCCCTTTGCTTTCTTTTCTATTATGCATTATCATCCTGATGATCTTTCTTTGCCTGCTCCTCCTCCTCTCTTGTTTCTGTTCAAATGTCCTAAGGCACTATAATACCCTGCTGAACTAAAAAAATACTGGAACCTGGGATCTCTTTCTGCTCTGCTTGGACTGTCCTAGTTGTACTGTAAGAACACATATTTTATTGGAAATGAAGGCAATAAGGCAATATGTGTCCCAGGATAATATTGCAGGATCCAATCTGAGTTGATCACTGAGACCAAAGGATTATTGTTTCAAACTTCTGGGCTCATACTGGAACCCATCAACAGGGAACTTCCTTCTGTCCAGGAAAGAGAACATATTCAGGAGAGAGAGAAGCTCCCCGAGGATGGGCTCCAGCAGGGGCCTGAAAGCTTGGAAGAATAAATCTTTGGTCCCGGTGACTGAATCAGATTAGATCCTGCAACATATTTTATTCTAAATGAGAGAGCTTGTATCTTTTAAAAAATAAATTTTGCAGATATGTAACCTATAAACTTACTTAATGCAGTTTCACTACCACTTATACTTACATTGTCATAATTAACATAATTTAAAAGTTGTAAAAGTATTTTTAAAAATGCATTCTTAAAGTGTGTACTAATTTCGAAAGGCTTTTCATGGCAACAATAAAAATTTCTGGCATACTGTCAAAATTTTTAAAAAGACGTTTAAACTTTTATATTTTCTGTATCTAGGAAACAGTATGAATAAGATAAAAAGAGAAAGTAATGGAGTAGAAAGAAAGAAAAACTGGCAAGTAATTTCTGCTTTTCATCTTTGCTTCCAATTTCAATTCTTCCACATGTTTTGTCAAAGAAGAATGTATATTGTTGAAGTAAGGTAAACTTTTTGCTACCACATATTACATACTTCTGGGTGGAGAAGCAATTGGCATAATCATTTAGTGATTCCACAGCTATGGGAAGGGGTTATTTTGGATTGATTAGTCTGAATAAACAGAGCACTTAATATCTGTAGTTTATAAGTATCTTTACCCTATTTGACTATGCATCATTTTTATATTTTTGAATTCTAGGTATAAGTAATTTAATAGGGTCTTCACTTTAGATAAAAAAAATTGCTTTAACATCAAGAGCCAGCCTTGCTATTGGGGGAGGGGGGCAGCTCATTCTTCAAGGATGCTCATCATAAAGACTTGATAGATCATTGATGGATTTGTGTTGCTATTATTTTGTATGATGAACTATTTGAGCAAGATTTTGTTAAACTCAGCATAGTGAAAATCTAAAATGTATTTAACTGAGCTTTTGCCACATTTAAAATGGCAGTATTCTACACCAAAGGATTCGTCTGTTTTAAACTTTTTTTTTCAGTTTGTTTCCTATGACTTCCATTGTAAATTTAGATTCTAAACAAGTTGGTAGATAGGCCCCCTCAAGAATGGATTTTTCTGGAGGGGGGGGGAGAGTCAGGAAAACCACAATGGATTTTCCCAATTGTCGATCAGGCGTTTTAAAATATTCAAACTGCCTCGCCTACGGTTGCCTCACACTGCCCTCAAAAGATTCCTACATTGTACCACCTTCTTCCCGCAACGTGTTTCACCCGGAAAAGTCTATATATGGCTAGTCGGGCGCGCAGGTGAGTCCTCGCCGCTTTATTGCGCAAACCCCGCCCGTCGGCCGCTCCCAGTTTCGTGCAGGTGGCGTTGTGAGCTATAAGAGCTCGGAGCCAACGAGATTCACGGATTCACCTTTGAAGAAGCGGAAGTAGAGGGAATACGAGCGACGCAGGTGCTGAGGCGAAGTGTGTGCGTGTGTGTGTGTGTGGGGGGGGAACCAGGTGTAACCTGAGGAGGCGGGCGCGGCTGGCTGCAAGGAGCTCAGTTTTCCTGCGGAACTTGTTGAGCAGCTTGAGAGAAAAGGGGGAAGCGAACACACAGAGACTGGAGCGTCGCCCGCACCTGTTTGCGTTGCCTTGTTCTACCTGCTTTCTTAAACCGCGGACGATGGGATTTCCTTCTAGGGCTGCTTTCGTTCTGGGAGCGCTGTTGGCGCTCGCCGCTACAGTGTGGAGCCAAGGTTTGTATTCCCGGACTTTCCGCTTTCAGCTCCTGGCTTTCGTGCGCGCGGGGGCACCGCCTTGGGGAAGAGGAACCCCACACAAAATGGCACCTCGTCAAGATTCCCGGCCTTCATGTGGAAGAAGGTGGGGGCAGGTTGCTTTCATGTTGGTGGACACGAACAGCGGCGACTGGGCTTTCTTGGCCGCGATTTATGGGGCGGGCTGGAGCCAGTTGGAAGCAGGCTGGCCCTGGAAGTAGCAACTCCCGGAGAGCTGGAGGCGGACGCGAGGAGCCAACGCCCTGCAGAGCCATGGCGTTTGGGTAGCTCCAGCCGTCCCTAGAGGGGAGGCCGATTTGGGGTTCCTAGACTTTTTTCTTAAGCATGAAACTTTCCGTAACACTTTTCTCCAAGGGATAGAAACTTTGTCCTAAATAATTTCAAAATTAGTTTTGTTTTAGAATCATCTTAAGAAATTAACTTCTTAATAAACTTAACTATAAACTTCCTTTATGGTTTCACTCACTTAAAAAGAGTGGTAGAACTCTTAACAGGCTTAAATTTTGTTAAACTAAAACCAGGTAGATTTTCTTAAATCAATGTGAGTGGACAAAGTGCCCGTATACCAATAATAGTAGATGTAGATCAGTAGCAACTCCATCTTAACTCCCAGTTAAAATGGAAGCTTCTGTATTTTCTGGTTTGTAAAGCCTTGAATATAATAGTTTTGCATTATCTGAGCTCTTTTAAAGTTTTCTTAGGTTGTTTCCCTATTTTTAATGTTGAAATTCTAGCCATTCATCTTGAGTTGGTACAAAGCTATGCTGGTATAAAGTTTGCCGTCCCCATTTTTGATCCTTTGTGTCTCTTTTAAGCTGCTGGAGTCACCTGACTTCTCTCCAAGGTAATAGATGACAAATCTAGAAGCTTTTAAACAATTTTTGTTTACCCTTGGTGTCAGAATAAAGGGTGAAATACTGTTTTAATACCGGTACAGCTGACAATGCCATTCAATTCAGGGTTTGGGGACAATATGAAGGCAGAATAAGGATGTTTTCAGGGCATGCTTGTGCCATGCTTGGCTGAGAGTGAAAAAATATCTTAAGTATATAAATGACTGAAAAGTAGATTTCAGTCCTGCCTAACCTTGTCAGTACTGGAAGCAAAGTTGGATTGTCTGGTTAATGCTTAGATAACCAGAGAATACTAGGGTTAGAAGCTCAATTGTGAAGTTACAAAATCTCCCAGAAGAAAGCATTTTTGCAGTTGAGAAAGCATGGTTGTGACTATATAGTTATAAAAAGTCAAGTACAACATGAAATCTTTACCTTTTCTTATGACTGGAAGCGAACGTGTAGAAACCACCATTGCTTCCCCACCCCTTCCATTTTGGGATTTTTAAAAAATTTTCATTCCCACATACACAAGTTCTTGCCACATTGTAACAGGATAGTTTTGGTTTTATATATGTCCAAAATGAATATAAATTTCTACAGCTGATTAAAAGGAAGCAAGACTGCTAATGCCTGTTAAACACTAAAATAGACTTTGCTGTTGCTTCCCAGATAATTTTTTTCACTGAACTGGGTGGAGATACTTGGGAATTTTCAGCTGGATTTTTTTTAGTACTAATTTAATGGAAAAAGGGTATGGTACATTTGAGGAGTCTATGGAGATTCTCAGTCATCCAGGTCATAGTTATCCCAAAGATGCTTTTTCTTAAGGCAACTGGACTTTCTTGTTTTTCTTTGAAGACAGTTCGCTTCTTAACCAAGAGGCTTCTTCAGTTCTGAAGAAGAGCTGAAGAAGCTTCTTGGATAAGAAGCAAAACATCTTCAAAGAAAAAGTCCAGTTGCCTCGTGAAAAAAGCATCTTTGGGATTTGAGGAGGAGGTTCACCTATACTGTACTACTAGTTTATTTTTGTGGAACCAGATATTACAGGTTCTGAACTAAGATATAATATTCCTCAGAAGAGGAGGTCTATAGAATAAATGTTAGAAGTAGCAGCTTTGGCAATCCCCGAGACCTATGATTTGAACTGGAATTATGTTTTTAACGGAAATAATATCAAAATTAATATTTTTGGGATTTTCCCTCTGAGCTTATTATTGAAAGCTATCTATAATGATGAACATCTTATATAAAAATATTATCTAGAATATCAGTAAGCGGATACATGCTTTGCTTTAAGGCCTACTCAAGAATCTTTATGGAATTGCAACATAAAGAGAAAATTTCAGATATGATATGTGGTATTGGCTATTACAAAGTCAGAATTCCAAACTCATTAATTTGAATTGTCTCTGTTAGCAAAGGAATCTTTCCTGAAGTAGGATGATTTTGCAGGTATCTACTACAAAAAAATTGAGACAGTTATCTATTTGGTGCAGAATACAAAGGGCTATTTTGTAATCATTTGGTTTGAATATTACAGAAGGATGTGTATGTGAGAAGAACAAACGGACAACAGATTGTTCTGTTTTTAATGGTGTATGCCAGTGTAAATCAATTGGATTTAATATCACAGTGAACTGTCAGACATGTAAGTATAAGAACTGAACAAATTCCATTATTCTATTTCCATTGCTTTCTGACAAAAATATTGTAATTAAGTTAAAATAATCCAGTTACTCTTTACAACCTTTTAGTGACTTCAAAATGCCTGTTGATGAAAGCAGAAGTGGCTGGCTTAAAATCAGGTAGAAGACAAAGACCAGACAATGCACATGTAGACAATGATGGCCTATATGATCCAGAATGTGATGCAAAGGGCAACTTCAGACCTAAACAGTGCAATGGAACAAAGACTTGCTGGTGTGTGAACAGTGCTGGAGTGCGAAGAACTGAAAAGAGTGATCAAAACATTACATGCCAAGAAGTAGTAAGGACAAGGTAAACCTCCTGATATAAAACTGAATTTATTTTGAGATCTGTATGTTGTATCATTCTACTTTAAGGTTAAAACATCAGTAACATTTTAATAGTTTATACTGACGTAACAAATTGAGATAAAAAAATTAGAAATACACAAGTTGAGTGTCCTATTTCTTAAGCTTGTGATTAATATTCAGAGTAATTGAGCATAATGTTTCATATTTTATTTTTAGCTGGATTATTATAGAAACAAAATATCGTGACGGAAATACACACCCAGACGAAGCTTCCCTTGAAAGGTATATCTTGGTAATTATCACTACTTAAGTGTAGCAATTTAGTAGATGAAATGATTTTCACAATGTAGTTGTTTACCAAATCTTAGCTCATGTACTGAAGTATAAAATAAGCAACCAGCAAGTTGCTCAAAATTGCGCAAAATGGACTTCTTAGGCTAATTTTATTAACATTCTGGTTTACTAAACCATAGCTCATGTATTGAAGTATAAAATAATCAACCAGCAAGTTGCTCAAAACTGCTATCCAGCTAGTTTTCATAGGAGGAAAATGATGGAGGGATTGATAGGGGTTTCAGCACTAAATTTCAGAGGTTTTTATTTCTTTCCTTAATTCCCAGAACTATTGGAAAAATCTTTACGGACCGTTATCTTTTGGATGAAAAGCACATAAGTTTTTTGGTATGTATAACAGTTATTGGATGCTTTCATGGAAATATTACTTTGGGTTATCTTTCATAGGGGCATATACATTTTACTTTTGAAGGTTTAGAATCGACCCTGATTGAAGGTGTAATGTCAGTTTTAAATATGTAATTGTATTACATCAAGACCTCATCTAAAATATTTTGTTAATTCCAATTTTGAATTATTTATTAAAGATGGGTTTAAAAGCCTGGTTAATTAAGAAATAAAACAATTATGATTAAACTTCATATGTGATTTTTTAAAAGTGAAAGTATTTTTTCTTTCAGCATGAGGAGCCTTTAATTATTATCAATCTCAAACAAAATGTTTCAGAAAAAGGAAATACTGATGTGGATATAGCTGATGTGGCATATTATTTTGAGAAAGATGTAAGTATGTGAAGCTTTTAAAGGAAAGTAAAGTGGAATTAATGTTATGAATTTATGCTGTATTTCAATGGTTTGTATTTCAAAAGAATAATTGAATCATTCATGTTCCTGCTCTTTCAGATCAAAGAGGACTCAATCATTACTAAAGGATTTGGAATCAATGTTGCAGGAAAACCTCTTCAATTTGAGAACACAGTAATATATTACGTTGATGACAAAGCACCAGAATTTGTAATGAAACGTTTGAAACCTGGAGTTATTGCTGTAATTGTGGTTGTAGTCCTGGCAATAGTTGCTGGTATTCTTGTACTGGTATGTTTTTCTTATTTACAAGATCTTAATTCTGATGTTCAAATAAAAAGTATCCTAGAGTAGACAAACATAAAGCTTATTATTTTAGATAACTCTTGAACTTTCCATTTCTCCCCTGGGCCATTACAATTCAGCCAGTCCATGATAAACAATAAATGCTGTATTGTTAAAATAGAAGATTATTAACAAAGGAAATACAATAGCTACTTAAGACTCTGTAAAACTGAGTATCAAAACCCTCAGGTGAGTCATCAACTTCTTCTGGTGGAATGAACTGTTGATAAGTATATTGGCTATTAGACATCATTTATTTTATCTAAAATAAATACAGGTAGTCCTTAACTTATGACCACAATTGAGCTCAAAATTTCTGTTGCTAAGCGAAACACTTGTTAAGTGAGGCTTTCCTTATTTTACAATCTTTTTTTGCCACAGTTAAATGAATCACCAGTTTAGTTAGTAACATGGTTGTTAAATGAATCCGGCTTGTCCATTGATTTTGCTTGTCAGACGGTCACAAAAAGTGATCACATGACCTTGGGACACTAATTGTCATAAATATGAACCAGTTACCAAGCATCCCAATTTTGATCACACGACCAGGGGGATGTTGCAACGGTTGCAGGTGTGAAAAATGGTCATAAGTCACTTTTTTCAGTGCTGTTGTAACTTTGAACAGTCACTAAATGAATGGTTGTAAGTCGAGGACTACCTGTATGGCATTCTTATGGGGTAGTAATGTTTGAAAGTAATAGCCAGTCTGGACAAATAGAGATGTAAGATAAATTTATAATAAGTTTTATAAATGTTTAACTACCCATTCTGATTCTTAAGGTGCTACATTTATTCTCGTCACAGAAGCTAAAACTATAGGACTTGAACACCTACTTAAAAGTGCCAGCCAGCAAAAAATATTCTCGTTTCATATGACATGATTCTTTATAATATTGGGGTGGATGTATTATGCAATGTGTAATTTTATTTTAGCCTTATTATATTTTAATTTTGTATATTCTTAATTATTTTAATAGTTTTTATATTACAGATGATCTCTCTGGTTCAATACTGCCCACAGAAGGTTCAGGGAATCTGATGTCCTCTGTATTTTGTAAAATTAGTTCCGACTGCTGAAACTAACAAATTATCTATGAAACATTTAAACCACCTCAGTGAGCATTCAGAACATCTAGAAATCGCCAAATGACTTATCTCTTAGCCTACATTGGTTAGTGCAGTAACCCTCCAAAAATTCAGTTCTGTTCCAACTCTTCAAAGTTAGCAGAGGCTTTAAGTGAAAACCTGCCTCATGTAGTATTAACCTGTAATAGCCCAAATAGATGAGCCAAAGACTGCACATTTCATGAGTAACATTGGAATGGATTTATAAGTGACTATGCGATAGATCATACGGATAATTGGCATCAATAGTTTCTGGATATTGTATCTATGTTCTGTTAAATTGATTCTTGAGTGTGTTGGAATAGAAAAATACCTGAGCTGTTTTGTTTTCTCCATGTAGATATTTACCCGAAGAAAGAGCGGCAAGTATGAAAAAGCCGAGGTAACTATTTAGATAGTAATCTTTTTAATTTTTAAAACTATGATACAAATGTTATATATGTTTTATTACAAATAGTTCTTAAGACCCCTGGAATCTCAGTTGTTCACACAGTAACTGACATTCCAGCATTCCCAGTTGTGGTTGTTAAGTGATCTTGCCGGTTGTTAACTGGACAGGGTTCCAGATAAAGAGCGCAGGGTGCCTCAGGGAGGTGGAGGAGGCCATAATGGGCCCAATGCAGGCTGCACGCAAGTTGGGGGAGAGTCTTACTTGGATTTTTGGAACCTGAGCAAAGAGAGTTGCCTTTCTACTCAAGCACTGCAAATCCATGCTGAAATCCAGGCAAGATTTTCAGCTACTGAGTGGAGAGAGACGTCTCTCCGTTTGTTAGTTGAAAATACCACTTGGATTTTAACATGGACGGGGATTTTCAGCCCCCAAGTGGACAGACATGCTTCTCTATTTTAGGACTGAAAATACTGCTTAGATTTTGACATGGAACTTTTTTAGCCAGCCTTCAGAGGCTAGAAGGAGTCTTCTTGGCATGTGGCAGTAAGTTGTGACTTTTCCTGCAGGCTTCCCAATTGACTTTCTGGGGGAGCTGGCAGGAATGATTGCATATGACAATTGCCTGATTGCTGAGTGCTTTGCAACCTGTTATAAGTGCAAACAGATTGCCAAGCATACAGATCTCAATCATGTGACTACAGGGGTACTGCAACAGCTATAACCTCACTCATGGGTCATAGGGCCCTTTGTTTTGCACTTTTGTAATTTCAGTCGTTGAATGAATGGTCATAGGTTGTGGATTAATGTAAAGATATAAACTAGCTTTAATAGTTAAGAATATTTTGGTAAGAATGATCCAATTCACATATTCAATTTTTTAATGTTGGGAGAATGCTTAATACGATTAACTTGTGAAATAGCTTTTTTGTAGAGTGAGAGAATTCTGTAGTGGAACAATTACTGTAATAGTCTTGAAATCTGTGTTTTTTATTCAGACTGGGTTTGCAAACATGGTTAAATTACATATACTTAATGTAAAATTAAAGATAGTATGTATTCATATTTGTTTGTGCAATTATGGCATAGAAAAAATATTCACCTCAGACAGATTAGTATTCTTTGTACTGGCAGAAATTATTAAAAAGGCAACCCATTAAGAAATATTTTTTTTTGTCTTCAGGTAAAGGAAATGAATGAAATGCACAGAGAACTAAACTCGTAACATCTGTAACATGAAATGAAAGGAAGACTGTGGTAAATAAAAAAAAATTGACAGAGGAGAATATCATGGACTGCTACTTTAAAAAACATTGTCTGAATCTTTAAGCAATCTTTCTACTAAACTGGCATATTACTGTATTTTGAAGCTTTAAAGATTCTATTAAAAGTCATAATTAGCCTAACCAGATAAGTGGCATTCTTTTGTCACTATTTCTGATGTAACTTAGTAATGTCTTTTTGGATGACTTAAAAGTTTGTTGAAGTATCTGATAATTAGTTACCTAGGCTGTCAGGTAACTCTTTTAAATATGAGTGTATGTTTGTATATATTCACATTTAATCATTTTTTTTACACACAGTGAATTTTAATAAAGTTTGAAATGTATATATATATATACCAGTTCTTTCTTGGTATTAAGATTTGCTTGCATGGGATACTTCCAAATACAGAGAATCTGTGATTTACAACTGTTTGACAGAATTGAATGGACTTATGATCTGCGCCCATAGTTACAGCCATTGCAGCAACGTCATGGCCACATTATCAAAATTTGGCATTTTGCAACCCGCCTGCACTTATGACAGGAGCGTTGCAGCTTTCCACCTATTCCTCCCCCATGCCTTTTGGACTCTCTGTGCTCCACAGCCCTTGTTGACATAGCTGAGCTTTCCTGTCTTCTTCCTCCTGTTATGAAGCAAGAGTGCATTTCTACCCAAATGCTCAGGAAGCTCCATGGCATTAGTGCAAAGTGCTACCTCATGAAGTGCTAAACACACATGCACAGCAGAGTGAAAAATAGCCACCCTGCAGGAAGTGCCACATGCCCGGGAAACTCTAATGATGCAGCAGAAAGAGAAATGTTAGTCTCCTGCTGCTTTATTTGCCAGCCTACGTGGAAAGTGGTTTTGCCCCTTATCTTTTTGTAGCTCAATAGACCAGAATCTAGGCAAGCATAACGTTTTACAACAGCATGTTATAGGGTTGGCAAAAGCTGCAACTACAACATTTGTTAATTATTAAACTATAAGAATATTATTCTTTGCATGATATAGAAACCATATGTCAGAGAGCTTGTGCTTCAGAGTTCAAAGTACCCAGATTACTTCCAAGTACACGCTAATTTTAATTTTTATTAACATAGGCTGGATGAGAGATCAAGCTGAAATCAAACTGAAGTAAAATGAAAGTGCTGCTGGTATATAAAAAACTGGGATTGGAGTTGAGATTCAGTTTGCTTTACATACCGGTAGCAGTGGTAAAGCTCTAGGCTAGGGTACTGGTTACCACTGGATAGTAAGGAATAAAAGGGTGAGGTATTATCAGCATATTGAGAGTTTCTTAGTTCATAGTGTTGAAAGACTGTCCCATCAATTTTTGTAGATGGTAAGCAGCACAGGAGGCAAAATGGAAGCATGTGGGACATTATAAATCAGGGGTGTCAAAATGGCCGGCCCATGGGCCGGTTGCATCATTGAGGCCACGCCTACCCCTGCTCCGGCAATGCAAAAAAAAGTGATGATGCGGCAAGTTTGACACCCGTGTTATAGATCAACAATCTTTAGAACAATAGTTCCTCAGCATCACTCTTTGGGTATATAGCCTGGCAGGAAACATTGGAGCCATTATAAAACATTATTCCTAAGGACCAACTTAGGGAGTGGTCCAAAGGATATCACGGTTGATGGTATTTATAGAAAGCTGCCAAGAAATGCAGGAAAACTACCAGGACCACACTTGTCTCTCATCAATTTCTGGCAAAGGCCATCTGCTAAAAGTACCAAGGCAGTTTAATACTATATCTCAACCAAGAATCTGACTGAAATGGGTAAAAAAAGATATGTCAGATGAATTTGGCACTTCAAAGTTACATCTCTGTAAGTCATGGAATATTTGAGACTGGCCTTCAATTATACAAAATCTCCTAAATCAAAAGAAGGTACCAATATTAGTTTTATTATTCCTTTAGGTAGTTTGGTGTAATAGCTAAGGCACTAGGCTCATAACTGGGATACTCTGTTCTGGTCCTGCCTTAGGCACAAAATCAGTTGTGTGGCCTCGAGCCAGTTACTCTCTCAACCCTAGGAAGGAAGCAATGGTAAACTTATACAAAGAATTTTGCCAAGAAAATTGCAGAAACTCCATGCAATTGCCAGGAGTCAAAATCTGACTCAAAGTCACATACATATAGACACAAATAGATAGAAGGGAATACATTTTGATCTCTTTAACGCTGAGGCCAGTTCCATCTTTAGTGAGTCAGTAGCAGATGCATCTGTCATACATCCTGTCCATATCTAAAAGAATCATAAGTGATAGGACAAACTATTGCCAAATTTACATCCTCTAATGCAGGGCTTTTCAACCTTTTCACCCATTGTACCACTTTTAGGATATGGCAACATCCGAGTACCACCAGTCGCGTAGCAAGGTGTCAAAAACTTGATGACCCCCCCCGAAAAGGAAAAAAGTGATGAAGTACAGGTAGCCCTCAACTTACAACAGTTTGCTTAGTGACTGTTCGAAGTTACAATGGCACTGAAAGAAGTGCCCCCCAAGCCACAGCCGAGCAAGACACCTGCCCACCCAGCGGCACTCTTCCTCCTGTCCGAGGTTTTCATTGTTGTGAGCATTTCTGTTGAGGATTGGCAGCGGGGATGGGGTGGGGGGTGTTTGGTTTTTATTCCCCCCATCTGCCGGGTGGTTGCAGCAGGTTTTGGTCACTTCACCTGACCCTGGGACACTGACCATCATAACTAGGAATCACTTGTCAAGCATCTGAATGTAAATCATAAGATCCTGGAGGGGCTGCAACATTCCAGCTGATCAGCGCTTCTTCTGGGCTCAGCAGAAGCGTCAGGATCAGTGCTGAGCTCCAGCTGGAGCCTGGCACTGATCCTGGCTAGCTTCCACTGAGCCCTGACAGCCCTGCAGCTCCAGCCATCTATTGCTCAGGCTTGTGCCGTGCTGCCACCGGTTCAGCTCATTCCCCTCCCCTGCTACCACTTTTCTAGGATGGTCGCATACCACCTGCCAGGTGCCAATGTACCACTGCTTGAAAAGCCCTGCTCTAAGAGACACTTCCAACATGAAGGTCTAAATTAGAGATCACACACAATTGTTCAAGATCAAAGCATTATATGGACTCCTAGTGCGACGCCCCCCACTCCCCTCCCCTTCGGTCCCATTTGGAAGGACTTCAAGGTTTACAATATTATCCATTTCACCTAAAACATCACCCCCCTTTTGATTACATCCATTTCAAAACTTCCCTTAGTCATCCTTTTTGACTTGTTAAATAACATCAGCCTGTTTGTAACTCACATTGTAGTGGATACAAAGAGCCATAAACAATAGTTAAAAAGGTATACAGATCAAAAGGTAAAGAAAGGTAAAGGTAAATATGAGTTACAACCTGCGGGATCTTATTTCGAAATGCTAGAATTGTCTCCCAAGTAAAGGCGTATTTGTTTGAAATAGGATCTAGCTGTTCTTCGATTTTTACTGCCTCCACCACGTGCTCAGATCAATGTTCCTAGGATTCACAGCATTAGACTGTTGAAAAAAGTGCTGCAGAATTACAATGCGACTATTTAAAATGCAGCCCTATACATATTTAGCATAACATTCTAACAATGCACTTAAAATTTCTTCACGAACTGGGGAGAAGGAGCATATTTTTCAACTAAATGTGTAAAAGGAGAGTACATCATCTCCGCTCTCTTCGCAATACCGATACATCTTAGAACTATCGTATATCACAGACGGTGTCCCGAAAGGCCTACTTTGCTCAGAACGCGTTGCGATGAGCGCGGGACTATTACGGTGGCCGAAATAGGTCTCGCTCTTCCGGATTGGCGGCGGGAGAAGGATTATTATTTGCTAGCGGCATTGAAGCGGCGGGTGGTTTCAGCATGGCGGCCTCCATAGACGCTTGTGTTTCTGCTCCACGGGAGGGATGCTGGCCTGAAGGCTCAGGGGCCGAAAGCGGCTTTATTCGCGCCGTCTTGGCGTTGCCTGCCAAACCGAATACTACTGTGAGGTTCTTCGAGCGCGGCGACTACTACACGGTGCATGGCGAAGATGCAAAACTGGTGGCGACGGAGATGTTCAAAACACAAGCGATCATTCGGATCCTGGGCTCAGGTTGAACTGAGGGGCTTTCGCGGCTTCTCTTTGGCGGGCTTATAATAGTAGGGTTGGGTTATTCGAAGGTGCTGCAAACTGCGCTCCCGGAGTTCGCTATTTCCTCTTAGCGCTGCAGTAGACGCCATGCTCATGCCGGCGAACCGTTCAGTTTCTGATGATTTCAGATAGCCCTGGAAAATGCTTCTGAAAAGTCGTTGTAATCCGCCAGGGGTAGGCAACCTCATAAATGAGCCGAGGTTGCCTACCCTTGGTGTAGGCTGACCTTCCCAATTACAGTCTGTCTTGTCCAGCAAGCTGTAGGTGGAACTTCTAGTTCCACGTGTCTGGATGAGTATCAGATTGACGAAAGTTAGTCTCAAAGGATTCCTCTCAAATCCAGTTGATGGAGAGGAAGAGTAAGCTGGAGCCTTGTGTTCCAGAGTGGGACTAATCCAGCACTGATTTTAAGCTTGCTGATTTAGGGTGTTTTAGAAGAGATTTTGCCTGTCTTGTTTATGGCTGATGATGATCTATAATGATTTAGAGTCTAAACCAGTGATGGTGAACCTTTTAGAGGGAGTGCCCAAAAACTGGCCCTGCCCCCACTCCACCCCCCTGCCCTGCCCTATCCTGCCCCCACTCCACCCCCCGCCCCGCCCCCGCCCCGCCCCCGCCCCCCATCAGCCACCCTGCCTGCCTGCCTGCCTGCCTGCAGGGCCACTCACCACCTCCATGGCCTGCCGCAGATTGCCCAGGCAACCCAGCAGCGCTATAGCAGTCACGCCCTCTGCCTGTGCCCTGCAGCATCAACTGTGCATGATGGGGTATGAGGGCAGAGTCTTGTCTATGCTGCCTGGCTGCCATGTCCTTGGCTGCGCTGCTCCGCGTGGGCCACGCTCAGGGCCGACTCTCCTTCAGGGGGGCTGCTGGAAAGGAAGGGGTCACGGGGGGAGGCGAGGCTGGGCAACGGCACGTGTGCCCACAGAGAGGGCTCCGCGTGCCGCCTCTGGCACCCGTGCCATAGGTTCACCACCACTGGTCTAAACTATGCTTTTCATATATAACCTTATATTTTCCCACTATTGCTCCATCTTTCCCCCCCCTTTTTAGATTAGATCAATTAAAGACAAATATAAAGTAACTGTACAGAATAATATTTTGACTAGAAGGGCTAGGCTAGAAGCCAATTGTTTAGGAGTCCTTGTACTTTCAATTATAGGGGCTTCAAATTCTGAAAGCTTCTAGTGAGATTTCATTATTTATGGAAAATGAATCAGTTCCCCACACAGTGGATTTAATATAAACACAGAATAAAACAAGACTGTATGAAAAGGGACAAAATCAAGTTTCTGTATCAGCCCATTCGACTATCTCAAAATCAAATTTATTTATTAGGTTACCCCACCATTTTTTTGTACAACTTAGCTTGGCAAATCAATGGCTTCCTCTTGTTTTTCCCACAACAGCCCTCTTAGGCTGAGAGAGAGAGTCTGAATCAAAGATACTGGTACTTAGCTGACTTTTGTACCTAAGGGAGGATGTGAACACCTGGTCTCATGGCTTTTAATCCAGCACTTTAAGCAGAACATTAATACTAAGAAATGATAACAATTTTAGCTGTAATAGTATCCAGATATATCCAGCCTTTTTACAGTCAATATTCTTATCTATGTCTAAGTCTTTCTTAGTTCCATATCAGAAGAAACTTTTGTTGACTTTTGCATATCAAACATTTGTCAAAGAAAGAGTAAAACAGAATGTATGTGTGTTGTCCCCAAAACTGGGTCTTAGCTTGGTGTTAAGCCAATTGATCACCAAACAGGAGGTGTGAAACAAAACAAGACTTTTATTTTGGTACCAAGATATAAAGGGCCTTGGCTTTGAAAGCTACCAAGACACTGATTACAGTTTTACAGCAGTTTTTATAATCAAAGGTGATTCACACACACCCTTTGCCCTACCAATACACACCTTTACCTTCCCCCTGTTATATGCATAACATATAATGTTGATTGGTTACCTGGATTGCAGCTCCCCCTAAAGCTTTCTTGCTTGCTATGCAAAATAGCTAAATGTCACATCACCTGTTGCCCACTTCAGGTCACCGGAATCTTGCAAAGCTTCTAGTTTCCTGTTCCAGCTATGTGGTTTTCTTGTAAGTGAGCTATTCATGTATCCTACATCGTGGTTAAGTGGTTTCTGACAGGTGAATCTGTCTTGCTTCATTGCCCCCCCCCCCCAGCTCCCTTACAATGCTATCAGGTATGTCAACAGTTAGCAAGCCTGGACTGCAAATCCCCTAGTGAGCAGAAAGAAAAAGTTTTTTAATTGTCTAAGAGTGAATGTTTCTCTCACAATTCATCTTCCTCAATCTCATGTCCATTACACCCATACCTGGGTCCTATCTCTACATATGATCCTTCTTCTGATCCCCAGGGCCTCATCTGCACATATATTCTTTCATCTAATCCTTCATTCTCCATCTGTACGTATATTCTTTCATCTGACCCTCCATATGTTCTTTCTGGATTTTTGGCATTCCTTCAGATAAAAGTTTTAGTGCATTGGGAATACTTCAAATAATACAAAACACTGCGAAATAAGTATAGAGAAAGCCTGCAACACATGTGAAAAATAAAATAAGAACAGTTAACTTGATTAGACTTGTATTGACTGAATAGGGAAACAAGGAATTATAGTGATTAGAGAGGAGAAACTTATTCAGGTTTATCCCTAATTAGTTAATTGTTCCTAATGAGTATTATCAGATGCATAGAATAAATGAATAATTAAATTACAAATTAATACATAGTTTAAATTCTAGTTAATTTGAGAGACTGCTTGTCTTCCATAATGTCTCTCATAATGTCAGCCTGTTCTGTGCATTCCAAAAGATGGCTGGCTTCAGGTCCTGTGAATTAAGCAATACTATCTAGTGCAGGAGTGTCAAACTGCCGGCCTGCGGGCCGGACGCGTCACCAGGAAATCGCGTCCACCCCATTGCCGGCAATGGGGAAAAAGCTCCGATATGTTGCGTGACGTCACGAGTTTGACATGTCTGATCTAGTGGAACAAAGGAAATGGACCTTTTATGTTCCAGTTTCTGCCCTTTGGGACAGCATTCCTCCATATGGCCCCATCTTGTCCAACTGAATTGCAATCTGACCTCCTGTAGTGTAATTTAAGTATGTTTAGCAGGGATTGTTTGTGTTTTTACTGTACTTCCCAAACAGAAATAATAGCATTTAATAATGTTTAATTTAACCAAATTGTAACTTCTAATTGTAATGTGTCAATCATGTTCCTTCAATGTTTTTCTTGTTTTTTAGGAACTCAGAAACTTGAGAGTGTTGCACTCAGCAAGATGAACTTTGAATCTTTTTTGCGAAATCTTCTTCTTATTCGTCAGTACAGGGCTGAAGTATATAAGAATAAGGCAGGAAATAAATCCATCAAAGAGACTGAGTGGTATTTGGCCTACAAGGTATGTGATCATTGTGTTCAGAAATATATATTATTCTGTATATAGATCTGTAAGTACTTTTCAGTCTTTCACTGGCAATTACATTTAAAACCTGTGCAATTGCAGATGTTTCTGTTAGGGCAGCTCAGTCTAATGTTATATTATACAGATCTGGTGAAATAAAACTCCTGTGGATTACATCTATAGGTTGCCAACTTGAGGAAAATTGCACTAAGGGAATGTTCAATTCTTTAATTGCTAGAGGTACTTTTTTACATGTTGGCCATGTTATTTCAGAATATTATTCCAAATAAAAATAATAAACTACTCCAAATAAAATAATATTTATTCATGCATTCTATTTAACACATGGCAAAGAAGTCAGATTAAAAAAATTCAATTGTATACCTTTTTTTGTTGTGTTGAAAATTATTTGTATAAAGAGCTAGCTATTCATTCATGAGACCTACCCTTCAGCACCCTTAAGAGGAGGCTGGACAGCCATTTGTCTGAAATGGTATAGGGTTTTCTTCCTGAGCAGGGGGTTGGACTAGATGAAAGATTCTCTGTTGAGGAACATAGATTTCTCCAACCCTGGTTCCCTATAGATGTGTTGGATGTAATACCCGCAATTCATTGGATATACTAAATAAAGGTTATGGAAGTTATCTAATACATCTAGAAGCACTAAATTAGAAAGTTGGAACAGGTTCGGATTTTAAGTTATTTTTCCAGTTCTTGGCTGTACAAAGCATCTAAGTTCCAATCTAGATACTTCATTATGAAATGTAATATGAATAACTGATGGAGTCAGAGGAGTTTATTATGCTGGTGAAAAATCAAGCTGTTTGCTTTTATCCATAAGATTAACTGGCCTAAGGAGATGGAAGTCTGTATGGAAATCAGTTCATGGGAAGTAGTTAACAACATTGGCCAAAAAACATGCCTGATTAATTTTTAGTTTTGTTTTTCTATATGTCTAAGAATTCAGGCACTGTATATAAATATTTATAATTGTATATTTTATCTCATCAGAATAATAAATAAGGAACCTGAAACCTTGTAAATATTCCACATATGTTATCCCATAATGTTATCTTATGGTGTGACTCATTGGGTTGATCGGTATTTCTTAGCTGAGCCAAAAACTTACAGCCCAAATTCTGACTGCTAATTGAATGGTGACAATTAGAAAAAAATGAGCAATTTTACTCATATTCAGCCCATTACTCCATTCTTTCCTAAGAGGAAATAAATTGATAACATTCTGGCTTCATCAGTGTCTGCAAGTAGTAGCTGAAGGACTCTCCTAACAATTACGTTTTTTCCCTGTAGGGAAGAAATGGGGAGATATTGGCCACAACTGATAAGACCTATCCTGAAAATATGCCCTAACGTGATTTTTGGGGGGGTGGGCCTAATATAAGGCCTACCCCCAAAATAAGCCCCAGCTATAGTAGGATTGTCAGCCAGATGAGGGGTGTGGCCAGCTGACGTCACTCGCCCCTGTGTGGGGAGGAAGATTTCTTCACCTCCACTTACCTTTTCTCCCCAAGTAATTGCCGCTTGGCTCTTTAAGGGACTGCAGAAGGGGCTGAAAGGGAAGAAATTGCCTCCTCAGCCGTCCAATCTTCCCTAGATTGATTTCAGTAGCTGCCGCCACTGCCTTGCCGGCCCTTAGGCGAGGCTGCTGGGCCTGCTGCTGCTGGGGGCTGGGGCGCCCAGGCCAGGTGGTCTTCAGCCAGGTCGACGGTAGGAATGGCTCCCTGCGCAGACCATACGACTGCTGTACAACCTGCTGCTCCCCTGCCTGACCTTGGCTCTGGTTGCTGCTCAGCTGCTGTTCTTGTGGCACCCGTGGGCCAAGCTCTTGGCATGCCCCGCTCTCCGCCTTCCTTGCCTGCTGGCCCTGCTGATGCTGGGACACTTATTGGCCGCGGTGGGTGCCAAACGGCGCTGGAGACCTTGCCGTACCACCGCCCAGATTCCCTCGCTTCCCCCAAGTATTTCAAGCATTTCTTCGCTAATCTGCTTTTCAATTCTGTCCTGTTTCTCCATTGTGTTTCTCTGTTGCGCTTCTCCGCCGCCATTTGTGGGGCTAAAAAAAAAAGTTCAATCAGACCTTCCAGCTTCTCGCGAAAAAGAAAGATCTCGCAAAGTTGGAAGGCCTGGTTGTACAGAGGGCCTCTGGGTGGTGGTGCGGCAAGCTCTCCAGCTCCGTGGGGGCTGGGGTCAGGGGCAGCCCCATGCTCTTTGGCCCTGGCGAGTGCTGCAACTCTCATACCAATTGTGCGAGGCAGGGTGGGGCTACCCCTCATGGTGGCGGTACCAGGCTGCTGGATGGGCTGGGCCAGGTGGAAGGCAAGCCAGTGGCAGAGCAGCCACAGGTGATGTAGAGGCCAAAAGCGGCTAAGGGCAGCCCCATACACGCCTCACACAGCTGGCATAAGAGGTGCAGCACCTGCCAGGGCCTGAAGAATGCCTGGCTCAGTAGATGTGCAGGCTGGCGCTCAGCAGCCCAAAGTCAGAGGGGTGGGCGGTGCAATTCCACCGCTGACCGCTGTCGAAGGGGCCCTGGCAGTCCAGTGGCGGCAGGGCGATTTGGAGGTTGTATGGTACCAGTAGATCTGGGCCAACTTGCCCTGTGCCAGGCAGGAGCAGCCCAGCAGAGTGGCCCAGAGCAGCGTGGCCAGGAGAGCAAAGACCCCCCATAAGGCCAGAAGCAGTGCAGGCAGCTGCTTGGCGCCAAACCGCAGCCAATAAGTGTCCCAGCAGCAGCAGGGTCAGCAGGCAGGGTGGGCGGAAACCAAGGTGTGGCAAGGGCTTGCGTTATTGCAGCCGCAGGCAACCAGACGTTGGGATGGAGTGGGCATGGCCAGCAGTAGCAGCGCTCCCACTCCCATTGGTCCCCACACTCTCCGTCTCCTGTATGTGAAAAAGAAATAAGATCCCATTAAAATAAGACCAGTGCCTCTTTTGGAGGCAAAAAAAATATATAAGACAGGATCTTATTTTCGGGGAAACCATGGTAGTTGGTGGTGAAATTCAAGTCCCTACTTTTGAGCAAATGGCTCAAATCGCTCTTCTTTCCCTGCTCATTTTTTTTAAAAAAACTAGAATGATATGAAACACATTAACCTTATGACTGGGAGGAAAATGGAAAAACTTCCAAAACTACCAATATCCGACCTATCAATACAGCTTTGAAAGATGCAAGATTTTTTTTGCTTGTTCTATTGTCTAGAATCATAACTTCTACATTTCTCTACTTTAAAATGAGCAGTTTCACCTTAGCTTTGATCAAACCTTCTTATGGAAAATATTTGTACAAAACTGATTGAGAATGTAACTGTATTTACTTTCTTGATTTCCTTCTTAAGCCACAAAGCTAAATACAAGCATACAGCTTCATGTGTGGAAATTCATGAAAAACAATGGATTGAATAGATAGGTAAAAGAAACAAAGAAATTCTGTTTCAGGAATCATGAGATATATTTAGGTAATTGTGTCATATCTCTGAATTGGATAAATTTTAGCTTATTTTCCTAAACTGTTTAACAAACATTTTAATAAACAGGGACATTTGTGGGATGAGGAGAAATTAATTAACAAAGACATTTAAGCCGCCTGACTATGAAAAAATATACATTGATTGAAATTATTGACATGAAATATATTTTTTCTAGTCTCGCAGTTCTCCGATTGGAGGAAGAGGAAGAGAGTTGTTGCAATAGAAGTGCATTTGATTAGCGGCCCCTGTAACATTGTATCAGATAATTTAAATAAATGTATAGAAGAATCCAGATTAATGTTTTGATATTCATTGCTGTATTTGTATGGAAATTAAGCCTGTGTTATTCTTTCCTCAAATAGGGTTCTCCAGGTAACCTTGCTCAATTTGAGGATGTTCTTTTTAGTAACCATGATATGTCCTCTTCAGTTGGTGTTGTAGCCATTAAGCTGTCCTCAGTTGATGGACAGAAAGTTGTTGGAGTAGGATATGTGGATTCACTGGCAAGAAAACTAGAAGTATCTGAATTTACAGATAATGATCAGTTTTCCAACCTGGAAGCACTGTTGATACAAATGGGGCCAAAAGAATGTTTGCTACCTATTGGGGAGACTGCTGGAGATATGGAGAAACTGAGGCAGGTAAGCCATGGAAATTCTGAAACCACAGACATTGTTTACATGAACTTGTAACTGAAAAATCCTCTAGAAAATTAATTTAAAATGGGCAGAAAACTGCAGTATCTTATCATGGCTTGGCATCCTTTTCCAGTGGGAATACTAAATATATAGATACCTCTTGGATCTGATCCTTTTACTGGTGCATGTAAATTACTCTACTTGCCTTTGTATTTGTCTGCAGCAGCTGACAGCTGTGCCCAGCCAATGCAAGGTGTGGGCTGCCTACAGATGGTGGCTTGTGCCATTCTGCAAGCGGGTGCCATTCTCACAATTGCTAGGAAGGCTTCTAGAGTAGAAAGGCTAGATAGCTAGCGAACATGATAGCTAGAAGGAATCAGAGCTAGAAAAAGCCTCCTGGGCCATTCTCGCTATATTTTGGAATGCTCCATCTTCAAATTGTGTCATTTGGAAAAGGAGCCTTCCATGAGAATGGTGCCTGCTTGCAGAATGGTGTGAGGAGGTCTCTATAGGAGGGCCATGCCTCACATAGGCTGGATGACGGACAGAACCATCTGTCAGCAGCTGCAAAAAACCCCGCAAAGATAAGTGGAGCAATTTACGCATACTGCTGGGCCCTGTAACTGGTTGAGGTCTCCCAGATATGGTGGAAAACAGGCCTGGACCTCCAGGGCCACAGTAGCTTTGCCCTTGCTGCTGGGCCAGGAGAGAGACTGTGGGCAGGTGGAACAGGTGGAGTCCTGCTGTATTCAATTGTAACAGTGGGCAGACTGCTAACTGCCTGAATTTTCATTCCATGACTGCAACGGCCATAACTTTGTGTACAGATTATATGTTCCTTTGCTCAGTACCATTGTAATTTAAACAGTTGCTGAATGAACATTTGCTAAGTGAGGACTACCTATAGTTAAGCGAGGACTCTTCGTAAGTAATACATTGCCATGGCGTTTTATTGGTGTGAAAATGATGTAATGCTTCAGTGTCACTCATGGAATTTATTGAATGATCAAAGAGCTCTAGTCCTTACAATGCTGTTTGCATCTCTCTTCATACCTTAAAAGTTCTTCTTTTCCTTTGCGGGTCAGTTAGGTGTGAAAGTCATTCTTGGCTCACTTTGAAAATAGGTTTCTATTGTGATTTACTATTTTCTACATTCTGTACATCTGCCTTTCCAGTCTGATGCTCTTCTGATATATACAGTACAGTGTGTCAGATACATAATTTATTGATGGAGACATCATCAACTCACTGAAGTAATATCAAACTACCTTCCTCTTTGAGAGTTTTTTTTCCACTCTCTGCTTTTATAAACCCATTTTCTTGTCACCTTATTTTTCTCCCTTCCCTCCCTCATAAGTCTACTTTTAAGGTTTTATAATATTGAATCCATTCTAAGTTTATAAAGTGCTATCATATTCTGTGTTTATTTTATTGAACACAATTAAGAGTGCTTTAAACCTATAACCTGAAATAAAATTATTTCTAATTATTTGTAAAGGTGGTTCAAAGAGGAGGAATCCTGATCACAGATAGGAAAAAGACTGAATTTTCAACAGTAGATGCTGTTCAAGATCTCAACCGTTTATTGCAATCAGGAAAGAAGGAGCATGTGTCTAGTGCAGCATTACCTGAAATGGATAAGCAGGTGAGTGAGTTGGGAATGGATGTGTTCCATAAATCAAAAGAGGTGTGTGTCAGTTTTAAAAGGATAACAACTGGCTTCAGTAACATTGTATCTTTTGCATCCTTCAAAATTTTCACAATCTCATCAATCATAAACCATAAAACTGATCACGCTTTTGGATTCACATTCATTTTATTTTGCAATAGGTATATACGAATGCTTAAATTGAAAAATGTTTTCAGAACGTTTTTCTAAGCATAACTACTAGTCATTCTCATTCCTCTTGGGTCACTCAGTGGCTCAGTCTCTTTTTCTCTCCTTTCTCTTTTTTCTCTTCATTTCTCCAAATGTATTCTTATTCATTTATTCATGTCACCTAACTTGAGTACAAGTAGTCCTCATTTAGCAACAGCAGTTGGTTCTGGTGAAAAAGACAACACTGTATGTTGTAGATGACTCCAGAGGAAAAAACAGGAGTCATCTATTAACAACACGCAGTGTAATGATTGCAACAGCCACTATGAAGGACAAACAGGCAGAAGACTGGCAAAACACATCCATGAACACCAATGATGAAAACTCTTTAATTTCACAACATGGACAGATTTAACCATAATTTTAGTTGGGAATTTGTGACCATCCTAGACCAAGCGAAGTTCAAAAATACTAGGGAATTTCTAGAAGCTTGGCACACTGACAAATTATAGACACATAGACATAAACAATATCTGCACACTGCAAAGAGACAATAAGCCAAAAAAGGGAACAGAAAGACCAAAACAACCCCCTTCCCCACACCAGCAATCAGCACCCAGATGAGCATAGATTAATTCTAAGATTAACATCAGACCAGCAGTCAACAAGTAAACAATATCCCAATCAAAAAAATTGCCAAATAAGCTAACAGTAAACATTGCAAGAAGCTCCAAAACCACCCTCACCAACATTGACAGGGCAAGCCACTAGAGTATAACCTGAGAGCAAACCACACTGCCTTTTATCACTGATGATGTACCTAGTTTGGATGATGAAATGTTTGCAAGAAGACAACCAAGCTCAGAGAGCACCAAGGACCCCTGGCTACATGTATTTCTTTTTCTCTTGGATGGCATTGATAGTATATGTTACATTTCAGTGAATGGAATGGATAATGGAAAATTTTATAATTCTTGATCAGTGAACTGTTGGTTAAATTTCTATAAGGTATGAATCATAAACAAGCGGTTCACTTTGTAGATAAAGTGTGTTAGAATTGTAGTCTACAAGTGAAGGGAAGAATGCCTCTTTTGGGAGAATTAATAAATGCTCAAATATGCCTGTCTTTCTCTCTAGGCAGAAACATGAAGTTTGCTCCTTAAACAGCATTCATAACCATCAATCTAAATGAAAAGTTCTGAACTAATGAAATATTGCAATAAGGCAATAACCCAAGCCTTTGCAAAATTTTACAGCTTGCTATTTGAATGATTATAGGAGCTCTTTTTGGCAGCTCTGATGTTAATACCTAACTGCCACTTGGAGCCATTTTAACATAAGAGCTTGAGAACGAACTGGTTTAACCTGATGATGCTGGAGAAATCATTTTCTTGGAGAAGGAGTATATAAAGTTGAATTCTGTGTAGGAATGTCAGAGAAATTACTTCAGGCAAGTTCTTACTGTTTGCTATAGTTTTAAAATGATGCATAACTACTCTTTATTGCTATTAGATTTATTAGAAGTTTCTAAATAGAGGTAGTAATGGCAAAGCAGCCACACAGTTTCACATAGAATGATATTCATGTGTTTTAACATTAACCTTCCCCAATTAGGTATTCTTCAGTTGTGCTGGTGCATGACTCCCACCATTTTGAGCTAGTAGAAACTGTCCAAACTGTATGCCAATAATGGGAATTATACCACAGCAAACTAGGGATCATGGAAACCTGTCCTTGAAAATATTCATCTCTGTTTGTAGATAAAATACAAAAGCAATCCTTGTTGAATGCCATGGAAACTTCTTCTCCCTTTATAGAAAATTCTTCCCTCTTGATAGAGTAATATTTGATAATAGTTGTATGATATTTGTCTGATCCTCTTCTGTTATTTCCCTTAACTTTTTCAAAAACCTCTAGAGAAACACTTGCAAACTATATGTCTTTGGCAATAATTTAATTTTGAAAAACTGCTGTTCAAGAACAAACTCTCTATTGTCCACATTGCATTCAAATTTAGTCTCACCAATGCCCCATGACCAGTTGTCAGGCTGACTACATATGTGATTACACTTCTATTGGACTTTTATTCTCCAGGTTGCCATCTCTTCTCTGTCTGTCGTGATTAAATACTTAGAGCTCTTAAACGATGAGTCTAACTTTGGACAATTTGAACTTACCACGTTTGACCTTAATCAGTATATGACCCTGGATCATGCCGCTGTCAGAGCCCTTAACCTTTTTCAGGTAAGATGTTCTAAGTAGAACTTGCCCTTATATCTGATTTCTATCATTACATTAAGGCAGGGGTTCTCAACCTTGGCAACTTTAAGACTTGTGGACTTCAACTCCCAGAATTCCTCAGCCAGCTTTGCTGGCTGAGGAATTCTGGGAATTGAAGTCCACAAGTCTTAAAGTTGCCAAGGTTGAGAACCCCTGCATTAAGGAATTTATGAAATCTATGAGGTATTTATTGATACAGTTATTAAGAACATTAAAGGATCATAGTAACTTCCTTAGAGTTCTTAGATAATTTCCCATTCAAGATGTATAAAAAGTAGCTTGATTTTTATATGCAGGTTGCTCTCTGAGCCAAATGGATTTATGCTGCCCTTTACTTTAGAAAGAGCCACTTCTAGCGCTGATGATGTGGAGAACAACAGCAACCATGCTGTATGCTTTTCTCATATTATTTATTACATGGGAAAGTACATTTGGGGATTTTTCCATTGTGCTGTTGGGTATAAATATCCTTTCGCTCACTTGGACATCTAAATTCTGTTAACAAATAGTCTTATTTCTGTAAAAAAAGACTATAGATGAGGCTTACTTTAGCTTCATCCATCCATCCATTTTTAGATTATATAGCAAAATATGATAAGGGAGCCTCTACCTGTAAAGGGAAAGTATCAAGTCAGACATCTGAGCTGACATCGTACTCTGGTAGTCAGAATTCTGAAAAATTCCCCAAGGCCTAAAGAACTTCTGTTGTTTTGCCTTGAAATAAGTCCAAACATCTAAGGGTTTTCAGAAATACGAGATAGTAGAATCTTAAAACAAATTTATTCTCTCCTTTTTTATGATATGGCCAGAGAAGCACTTGTTTTTAATTCTTTCTAATCTGAATAATAAACCACTTAAAACAGCAGAGAGAAAAAAATCAGTTAAGGCAGAACTATGGGACATGGATTGCTTTATTCTAAGATCAGAATGTGAGTTTGAAACATTTTGTAGGAATGTGGGAATGAAGGAAGTTTCATTTTATTAATTGGTGAACAAATCCTAGGACAAAACCATGGTGCCTTGTTCTTTTTCATACAAGGTCTTGAAGAACTGAAGAAAATGATGGTAGAAGAAAAGGAAAAGGGAAAAATGAGGCCTGGTGTTATGGCTAGAGATTTGAATTAAAACTGCAAAGAGATTGCAAAGAGAATTAATTGGTAGCTAGTGTGTGTTAAGGAATCAGATTTCACATGTAGCATCTTGGAACAAAGAAGCAATGCTTTGATCATCATTCCTGAAAACATGAAGACTAGCAATAACTCAGCTTCCTCTCTTCTTTTAGTTTGAAGTAAAAACTTTTTTGTTTTTTATGACACGAAAATGCCTTCTCTTTGTCTCCTCAGAGTGCTTCAGAATTTGCCCAAGGAACACATTCATTGGCTGGATTGTTAAATAAATGCAGAACACCTCAAGGACAAAGGCTAGTGAATCAGTGGATCAAACAACCATTGATGGATAAGAACAAAATAGAAGAAAGGTAGTAAATAAATAATGCATTTCTTCTCAGTGCTAAATTGCTTGTGCTGGCTACAAATTCTGGGAAAGCTGTTCTGGAAAATGCATTGGCTTGTTGCTACCATTTTGGAGTCATAACTTTTAGCCATTTAATGTTTGTGCTTCAAATCACAGTCATGAAATATGCATTGTATAGTACTTGGAGGAGACATATACCTAAATTCTGCAGCATTTGCATTTTGAATAATTCGGTGATAGGGCTGGAGTGTTAATGAGGACATTTGTCAGGGTCCAAGAACCATGAAAGACATGGGAAAGTTACTAAAGAGCAGTTTCCTTCATTGTCCCTCATCTGTAGACAGAAATCTTGCCAAATTAAAGCAACTATTTGCATCATTATAGATACACTCTGGGAATAGTTGGGGAGGAGCCTTCTTAACTCTTCCTCCTGACCAAACTTTCTATGTTTCATTGCCTCTTTCTTTGCCTTCCTGGGAATTCATATTACATTCCACCACATCTTTTTGTGGAGAAGTGGCTCTTACATAGGGGTCCAGCAAAACAAAGTGTTGCCTTCACTTTCCCTGTGCTTGGAAGCAGCTTAGTTGACAAAGATAAAATGTATGTTAACAGGACAGAGTAGATGGTATTTACTTGAGGTCTTAGTTTTCTCTATATTTACTGGTTATCATATCATAAGTTATGATAGAAACAATTTGGAGCAAGGCCTTTCACTGAATTGTTGAAGAAATATAGATGTTCGAGGTACTTCTTGATTATGAAAAAAGAAACTAGTTCAAGGTGCTCTCACTCTTGAAAATCTTGAAATGACACAAGACTAGGCAATGTCTTAATTAAAACAATATCTATTTAATTTTGGTGTTCCACAACAGTTTTCTGATATCTTGAATAAAATACTACAATTTGCTGTCTTTTATGATGGAGAAGATATTTCTAGTATTAAATCCATATTTTAAGACTAAGAATCTCATTATTTAGACATTATGTCATTATGTAGACTAAATTTATTTTGTGTTTATGGTAGTTTAACTCTAATCCAGGGGTGTCAAACTGCCGGCCCATGGGCCGGATGCTTCATGCCAAAACCGCACCTACCCCATTGCCGGCAGTGGAAAAAATGTTGTGATACGTCGCGACACATCACGTGAAATTGCGAGTTTGACACCCCAGCTCTAACCCATTGCCTTTTAGAGTACAAAGTAAGTTGGAGTCATTGAGTTTTAAAAGCAGTTAATAGTCTGGATTCAAGCCCTTATATAGTCAGCTAGTTTTACTATTATATGGTATATATTATATCATTACTAGGAACTCAGTTCTTTGTTACAGTTAAAAAAATGAAATGACTCCCTTTATAGTAAGAAACTGAACATTACATTGAGGATGATAATTAGGAAAACAGGAATAACAAGAGTTAACCTATTTATGTGACTATGTGCATGGGTGGAATGTGTATGTATTTGATTTACAAACCCAATCTTAAAATTGACTATTTGAATTAATTCAAAGCTATGTCATTATTTATGGGAACGAAAATCAGTTTGATAATAGCAATCAGTGCCTTTGCTGTATATGAAAACCCAAAATAGTCTTATGTACTGACATACATTGTGTGATTCTAGCTTGGGAGAAGGGATAAGAAAAATTCCTAACCATATTCTGAAAATATCATTCCTGAAATTATGCCTGATTGATCTAGCTGCTGATACTGACCTGCTTTTATTATTGCTTTGATAGCATTTTATTATGTTTTGTGCTCATTTGCTAATCTTGCATTGCATTTTTAATGAAGTGTGTTGCTTTGAGGTGCCAGGCCAGGCCTGTGAAAGAGAATAGTTTAATTAAGTAAGTATGAAAGAATTGATGTTATGCTGTTTGCTTGCTCCTAGCTAATTTCATTAAGAATGTAGCTTAGCCTATAATTCTTTGAGCAAGGATGTGGAGATCCATATAGAAGTTCTGTTTTGTTTCATAGTAGGAAATCTAATCTAATCTTTCTGGTTTCAAAAAGGCTGTTAAGTTTTATTGAAACTAAAATATTTTTAAAAGTAATAGTAGATAAACAATGAAGATCCAATGAAAATTTTAAATTTAAGCAATCAGACCAAAGCCTTAATGAAATCTTACCACAGGATAACTCTGGGCAACTTACAATCATTCACATATGCAGATGCAGATATATATATACATACACACACACACATACACATATACACACATAAATAAGTTAAAACCAACCAATAAAATCCAATTATAGGTGAGGAGGATGGGGGTAGGGTGGGGGAAGTGGGATAAGCTGTTACTTAATCAACTACTCCACTATGCTGCTCCTCCATTGGGATCCCAAGCTAACTGTCTGAGCCAGGTCTTGCAGGCCTTACAAAAGGATAGGATTGGGGTCAACCTCACATTGGGGCCAAGATGTTCCAGAGGGCAGGTACAACAGCAGAGAAGGCCCTTCTCCTGGACCCACCTGCTGGGATAATCAGGCCAGTGGGGCTCGCAGCATAACCCCTCTGCCGGCATAGGTGGGACAAGCCAATTCCCAATGGGATAAGACGGTCCTTCAAGTAGCCTGCACCCGTGCCATGAATAACTTAAAAGGTGATTACCAACAACTTGAAGTGCACCCAGAAGCAGACTATAAGCCAATGCAGCTTGCAGAGCAGTGGTGCTATATGGGCCATTCTTTGAGCCCCAAGAACCCATGCCACCGCACCAGCTGTAGCTTCCAAACGCTCTTCAAGGGTAGCCCCATATAGGGCCCATTAAAATAGTCCAATCTGATCCAGGAAAGGCTGCAACTGGTGCACAACCCAAAGTAGTTCAAAGGCTCTCCTAGTTGTGACTGCCACCTGCTCTTTGAGCAGGAGTGGTGAGTCCAGGAGAACCCCCAAGTTGTGGACCAGATCTATCTGAGGTAGTGCCACCCCATCAAGAGTCAGAGATGACAAAGTCACGGATCACAGAGCCTTATGTACCCAAAGCCATTTGGTCTTGCCAGAGTTGAGTCAAAGCCTATTATCCCCCATCCAGAGACTCCCACAGCCTCCAATCACCACCAGAGGGTGGCCATGGTCACTAAGAGTTGAAATATATAGTTTGGTTTCATCAGCATGCAGACACCTCAAACCATGGTGGCAGATGATCTCATCCAGCGGTTTCATATAGATGTTGAAAAGGAGTACTTTAAAGATGGATTTAAACCAAGGATTGCTAAACTTTTTACTATCATACCTCACATCACACTTACACATTAATATAGCCCTAATGCACAACCTCTGCTAAAATCCAAACACCAAAATGTATACAAATAAACAATGAAAACAATACAATGAAACTTTGGGAAAGGTGGATTTATTGCAATACAGGTAGCCCTTGAGTTGCGACTATAATGGAGCCATTCATTAGGGTTGGAAGTCAAAACAACATTAAACTGGCTGAAGAAACGGGTGGGTGTGGCTTCAGTGGTAACAGCAGACTGGGTGGGACTAAAAAGTTCAATCAATCAATGCCAACTTTGCAAGATCTTTTTTTTCCCCACGAGAAGTTGAAATTGACTGATTTTTTTGGGGGGGGCACATGGCAGCGGAGGCCTAAAGTGAAAAGGTTTCATAAAATCCAGCTGAAGGCCTAGGACTGGGGCGACGGCACACGTGCCCACAGAGAGGGCTCTGAGTGCCACCTCATAGGTTCGCCACCACTGACCTATAGAGTCAGTCTACAGTCTAGCCTTTAAGTCCTAAGTGCGTCCTTATGTTCTCTTTTATCAGTATATCTTTGCATTCATTTTCTTCTATTTTATCCATCCTTTGCATCTTTCTTGATTTTGTGTAATTTTCCTATCCCTATTTGATTATTATCTTCAGTTTGAGTATTCATCTTTAAGTCCTTTGTGCTCTGGAAGTCAAGATTTAGCTGGACACATCTGTTTCTTTTTCTCTTTCCTTCTGTCATTTTCACTGTATCAGTAAGATACGTCACTTTTGTTTTCTGCATTTTAGGATATTTTTGCTTGATGTTTGATACTGAGCCATATTTTTGCAAGAGTTCATGATCTAAGTCAGAGTTAGCACAAAGTCCTGTTTTTAATTCATGAATATAGTGTCTCCATTTATGTTTAAAGAATCCCTTATTTTTTCGAGCTACATACTGAATAAATATTAAAGAAGCTGGATTGGGAGAAGATGACCACGGTTTTAAAACTGGAGGAAGAAACATCAATAACATATGCTGTGTTCATGACACTATTCTAATAATTGAAAATGCAAAGGATCTGCAAAGTCTAAAAGACTCAAAGTATAGTGAAAAAAATGGGACTAATATTTTTATCTATAAAAAAACCCCTAAGTTATGACAAGAGTACAACAACCAATCTTGTAATTAATAATGAAAATATAGAAGTGGTAAATAGCTTCTGCCTTGTAGAATCAATTTTCAATAGCAAAAGAACAAGCAGTCAAGAAATATGCCACACCTGGTAGAGCAGCCATGGCCTTGTTGGAAGAAATATTTGGATGCTATGATATGTCTCCACCTACAAAGTTCAGTGAAAGCATGGTATTCTGTGTGATATTTTGCTGCTGCTGCTGCTGCTGCTGCTGCTGCTGCTGCTGCTGCTGCTGCTGCTGCTGCTACTACTACTACTACTACTACTACTACTACTAATAATAATAATAATAAGCTGGAAGGGACCTTGGAAGTCATCTAGTCCAACCCCCTGCTCAGGCAGGAAACCCTATATCATTTCAGACAAATGGCTGTCTATTCTCTTCTTAAAAACTTCCAGTGTTGGAGCATTCACCGCTTCTGGAGGCAGGTTGTTCCACTGGTTAATTGTTCTAACTGTCAGGAAGTTTCTCCTTAGTTCTAGGTTGCTTTTCTCCTTGATTAGTTTCCATCTGTTGCTTCTTGTCCTGCCCTCAGGTGCTTTGGAGAATAGTTTGTCTCCCTCTTCTTTGTGGCAGCCCCTGAGATATTGGAACACTGCCATCATGTGCCCCCTCATCCTTCTCTTCATTAAACTAGACATACCCAATTCCACCAACCGTTGCTTATATGTTTTAGCCTCCAGTCATCTAATCATCTTTGTTGCTCTTCTCTGTTCTCTTTCTAGAGTCTCAACATCTTTTTTACATTGTGGTGACCAAAACTGGATGCAGTATTCCAAGTGTGGCCTTACCAAGGCATTGTAAAGTGGTATTAATACTTCACGTGATCTTGATTCTATCCCTCTGTTAATGCAGCCTAACACTGCGTTGGGTTTTTTGGCAGCTGCAGCACACTGCTGGCTCACACTGTTTAGTCGCTAATCTGGAGCACCCATGTTGTTTAGTAGCTAAGTTGTGTCCGACTCTTTATGACCCGTGGACCATAGCATACCAGGCCCTTTGTCCTCCTTTGTCTCCCTGAGTCTGCCCAAACTCATGCCCACTGAGTAGATGACATTATCTAACCATTTCATCCTCTGCTATCCCCTTTGGCCTTCAATCTTTCCCAATATCAGGATTTTTTTTCCAATGACTCCTCTCTTCTCATTTGATGGCCAGAGTTTCAGCTTCAGTAATTCTGTGTGATGCTCTATGGAAACTAAAGTTGGACTTTAAAGAAGCAGGATAGCGAAAGTGTCGGTGCCCTTGTTGAGTTATATGTATTTAAAAAGGCAGGATAAAACTCTAATAATAATAATAATTATTAAACAAGTAAATTTAAATTTAAAATAAATAGTAATAACAATTTAATAATAATTTAAGTCTAAAGCAGATAACATTTGGAAGAGGCTCAGACAGATACTTCTCTAATTTACTAACTAATAATTAGCAGTAGTAGATATACTGTAATCAGATATGCAAGATTTTTTTATTATAG
The DNA here is from genome assembly GCA_034064705.1 of Bothrops alternatus. NCBI lineage: Eukaryota > Metazoa > Chordata > Lepidosauria > Squamata > Viperidae > Bothrops > Bothrops alternatus. Next base: position 16,677,172 of record JARGCV010000104.1, on the reverse strand, counting down.
TCAATCTGAATAACCTTGTGAAATTGATTTCTTGATCTGGTCTATCTAGTAGGGCTGACATTTGTGGTCATACGTGTTAAGAAATTTGCTGGTTTTTAGATGCCAGGCTAAAGCCTGAGAATTCAAGGGGGCTTTTATTCTCACATTATATCTAGAAAAATAGATTGCTGTTGACTGAAATTTAAGTAAACATTCTGTTAATTTGGCTTGCTTGATGTGTTTTTGTTTTATTTATTACATTTCATTAGCTGCTATGGGAATTGTAAATTAAAGATGGTTGTTAAATATATAAATGAATAAGTAAATATAACATTAGTCTTTCTAGAGTGCACCACTTCTGAATACTGCGAGGGCTCCTTTGTCAAGTGTACTGTGCAGACTAGAAAACTTAAGTGTTTATAGAATTAATTGAAAAAGCTTCCCCCAATATATTTTGTAAAACTTCTCCTGCTTCTCATTTTTATCACAGTAAACGCTAAAAAAATAGTTCATTGGGCGATAGAATTCTGGTGCCCGTATCTGAAGTTTGATTATTATAATTCATTATAGTAAGACATAACATTTTTATATTTCTTGCAGCAATTAATTTTAATGTAAAATATGTAATTTCTAACTAGCAATGCCAGCCCACTAAATATGCCCCTTAAAATGAATGTAAAATTGAATAATTCTGCCTAAGGTGTCTTTAATACATAACCAACAGACCAGTTATGTGATTTCTGTCTTTGTGTTTACCTAAACAGCAGAACAACTTAGAAGCTTAGAAACAGAATAGAGGTTAGGGGCCCTCTTCATTGTTTTACTCCCGGCCAAATTAGAGCAACACACAATCAGTTTTTCTATAGCATTTGGCATACCTTTGCCTTTAAGTAGTATCCGCCCACTAAAATGGAGTACTTTGATTCAGTATTGCTTACACCAGGCATATCAAACTCGCGATGTCATGTGACGTCGTGCGACGTATCGGAACTTTTTCCCCATTGCCGGCAATGGGGTGGGCGTGGTTTCCTCGTGACGCGTCCGGCTTGTGGGCCGGCAGTTTGACACCCCTGGCTTACATTGTCAGGCATCAATATCTGGCAAATTCTGTCCTTGGCCTTGAGTGCTATGTGGGAAGTCCTTCTTCAGAAGGAAGGTGGGGCCTGGATGAAATATTTCATTTGCTGTTCATCTAGTGACATGGAGTATAATTATTACAATTATTTTCCCCATTCATATTTTAAGAGTTTTTCTTATCATAGGCAACTGTTAGATACTCCAGTTCATGGAATTTTCTTTCTTTCTCAAATCTGAAGATATCTACGGGGCTTGATACTATTTCCTTATTATAGCAGTTATAACTGTTATTTTGCACTGGGACTAACAGGAAAGAATAGCTAAAGTTCTTTTTTATGAATTTGATGGTATTTACCTTTTTGCAACCAATTAGATTTGCTTATATGTTATGAGATCATTTGATTTTATAATTACAATGCTAACAAGCCATTGCAGGCAAGTTGGCAAGACAGTTTTCTGATCTTAATTGCACATATGTTAGAGCATTGTTGATGTAAATGGGATATGTTGCTGTCCTTTCTTTTGAATTTGGATTTTAAATTGTCCTGGCATTAGAAATGCCTTAAATTTTGGTTGCTTTAGAGAAAAAAATTAATTGCAGCCTTTCAGTTTTTAGTAATTCTGGTACTCAGATCTTTTAACTGAAAGAACAGTTGTAAGAAATCAAAGCTATGTTCCTAAGCAGGTTCAGGAAATTCTATAAGACAGGTTTTGATTGTTCTGATTAATTGAGCTATATATGTACATTCTTATAATCAGCTTTTTAATGAGGCCTGATGGTTAAGAAATGTTCTGTACTGGTCTTGTTACACAAGTAATACAGATTAAGGTTTCAGTTATTGGAGGAGCTTGTTAAAATGAATACTGAACCAATGTATTTTCTTTGTTGTAATAAGAAAATGAATATGATATTCCCCATGACTGTAGCTTCAGTGTTTAATATTTGGCAGTATTGGATTGCATCTTAAATTGAACTAAAAAAATGGCACTTGGAAATCTATGGGACAACAACAACAACAACAACAATAATAATAATAATAATAAAGTTGGAAGGGACCTTGGCTGTCCAGTCTCTTCTTTAAAACTTCCAGTGTTGGAGCATTCATCACTTCTGGAGACACTGGTTAATTGTTCTGTCAGAAAGTTTCTCCTTAGGTTGTTTCTCTCCTTGATTAGTTTCCATCCGTTGCTTCTTGTCCTGCCCTCAGGCACTTTGGAAAATAGCTTGACTCCCTCTTCTTTGTGGTAGCCCCTGAGATATTGGAACGCTGCTATCATGTCCCCCCTCATCCTTCTCTTCATTAAACTAGACATACCCAATTCCAGCAACCGTTCCTTATATGCTTTAGCCTCCAGTTCCCTAATCATCTTTGTTGCTCTTCTCTGTACTCTTTCTAGAGTCTCAACATCTTTTTTACATCGTGGTGACCAAAACTGGATACAGAAAGGCTTCAGCATACCATTGCTGAATGACTTGTAATCAGAACTCTGATTAGTTCTATCCTTATGGATGCTATGGAATTTCATTGCCAAAAAATATGGTGGCATCAGACGTTGAGGATTCTGAACTAAATTAGATTGATTTGGACAAATTATGGAAATGTTCAAATTGAGTTGTCATTATCATCATCAGTTGAGTTTATAAATCCACCTAATGGTTACACAATACAAAAATTATAAGAAAGGAACCAAATACAATAACAGGGGCATGTTGGGGAAATGCACAGAAGAGAAAAATTCCAAGAAGCATTCAGACAGAATAACAATGCTTTTCTGAAGGACGGAAGGTTGGAGCTTATTGGGCTCTGGGCGTGTGTGAATTTTTATCTAGATGGCCGGATGGTAACAGAGAAAGCACCCAAGCCTTTGGTTCCCAGCCAGCTAGCATTGATTGACGTAACCTCAAGAATGCCCACATTGTCAGAGTTATAGTATGGACAAAGGCAATTACCTCCAGACTGGCCATCATCTTGGTTCTTAAATTTTAATCTTTTTATTTCCAATTTTAATTTTTTTCAGTACTTTTATTTTTTTATTATATTGTTAAGCCACCTAGAGTCACTGTATGAGGGAGATGGGCAGCATGGAAATTTAATAAATAAATAAAAGCAAATGAAATAATTAAAGGAACAGTCCTGCAAATAACAGACCTCTGGCCCTGAAGGGCTTTATATATAACAGCCTGTACCTTGAGTTGCAAAATTGAAGCCAATGGCAACCAGTGCATCTTGGGAAGTTCTGGTAGCACATAGGCACATAGTTATCCCGAAAATAAGATCTAGCTTGATTTTTACATGTGGGCGTAATATAAGCTCTACCCCCCAAAAATAAGCCCTAGTTAAGACTCTGCCTACTCCGTCCCATTGCTTGAGGCTGCAACAGGGCAGTAGGCCATATGGCACTGCCACAAGGCAAGGTGAGGCAGGTGTGTGTGTGTGTGTGTGTAGCTGCTCTATGCACTCTGAACCCACTTACCTCAGGGCCGCCTCAGCAGGGCCACTTCCCGCTTGGAGACCTGCCCACTCCTGTTCAATGACCCGGCTGCCTACTCACCTCTTCCTTTTCACTCTCCTCCTGAGCCGGACTGCCATGCTACAGAGGATGGGCAGGGGAGGCTCGGTCCCCTTACCCGGTCCCCGTCCATCGTTTTGGAGCCAGAGGAGAGTGACAGTGAAAGGTCTCCACTGCCGCCACTGCACATCAGCTGTGTCCGCCACTAGAGGGGCTTTCTTCAGTCCCTACCGCCTACCCCCCCACCCTGCAGATCACTTGCCTGGAGTGGCCACCTCCTCTTCCACCTGCCGCTTTGATCCTGCAGTGCCGCCTTGTGCTGCCTGCTCCCCGTTTGCCATTTCAATAGTGGCAGCTCTGGAGACCTGCAGCTCTGCCTTGTCCCTGGGCTGGCGGTTTTGGACTCCTGTCCCCCTTCATGGCTCTGCCCAGACAGCCACCGAAGTGGCATGTAGAGGAGGAGGAGGAGGTAATCCTGACCCACCACATGGCCATGGGCAAGCCAAGAGACAATTGGGATCACCTGCCTCTCCCTATGCCTCTGCCTCCACCCACTCTGTCCAACCATCTCAGCTTGTACATGTTTCCCTGAAAATAAGCCCTAATGCCTCTTTTAGTGGCAAAAAAAAATAAGACTGGGTCTTAATTATAGGTATCTGAATTATCTTCAAGGGCAATTCAGTGGAGAGGGCATTCAGTAGTCCATTTAAGAGATCATGAGAGTCTTTCAATCCAGAAAAGAATGCAAGTTTTGCATATGAGGGATCTTTAAAACCTTTCCTGACCACATCTATTACTTGCTTTCAACTTGTTTTGCCTGAGGAAGTATAACTCCATCAAGAACCAAAAGTGGAAACTACCCTTTCCCAACCAGTCCATGACTCCAGGGCCACTTGGTCTTGGTATGGTTGATCTTGAGCCTGTTATTCCCCATGCAGACCTCAACAGACTTCAGGAACTGGTACAATACTTTAGGGACTTCAATTGGTCACACAAGGGTTGAGATATACAACTAAATATTATTATCATACTGAAAGCCATTGTGAATTCAAGAAAGACCAGAAGAGTTGCGACAAGTGTAATCTAATCTGACAGATCCCTCTGTAGCTTCTGAGTTTTAGTATGCTTCTCAAATATTTGTATTCTTGGGTTTAAAATCAGTAACTGATCAAGTGTTCCAGGAAGTGTACCAATGTATGAGATCAGGCATTTTCTAAAAGGAAGTATTTTTACATTTATTTAACAAATTTATATAGCCACCCAACTCACGCATAGATGACTGTGGGAGACTTACATTTAATTTTTTTTAAAAATCCACCATATAATAAAATGATTAAAAAATCTCCATTCCACCCACCTACTATTAGCTAGAAGCTGCATACAGAGTCAAAACAAGAACATGTTTCATTCAGTTTTCTAGTTTCTAAAAAATTAATATAATTTCTAAAGAGAAATGGATATTTCAGTAGATCATCTTGCTAATAAAGATCAATAAGATGCTTAGGTATTGGAGCAATGTAGAGAGCCCATGAACCTTCTTTTTGTGGCTCTTTCTAGCACAATTTTCTGACATTTTGAAATGGTAAGTACACATATGCTGTGTTTAGATTTAAGATTTAACGTTGTGAGTCTCACTGGGAAGGCCACAGCCTTGGAAAAAACTCAGAAATACAATACAATACAATGAAAGAGGACAGGAGGGGGAGATATTGTTCATGATAGAAAAACATGAAGAAAATGGACAGTTACAATTGTGTGACCTTTAGCAATTCAGTGTCTTCACAAAATTTACCATGTGATATTGTATATACTTTTCTATACAGTAGTTCAAAGTGTTGAATATATTTTGCTTTGTTGCTTATGATGTGCTGTGTAGTTATAAATGATAACACTGAGGCTGAGTAAGAGATTATTGGGATAGGATTCTACCCCCCCACCTAGTATTTCATAATTAATCCTACAGCAGTCAGTAATGGATATCCAGGCAACTAATTAAAAATTCTGGGTTTGAGAGTCAGAGTGATATAAATTCAGATGCTAATGTGCTGTCTTTGGAAGGAGAAATTAGCCTGTAATAATGCAAGTTCAATGACAGAGTAGTTTTTAGATTTAGCAAGGGTAATTTTTGGATGAAGTTGCAACTAGGTGAACTGAGCATTGTAAGAGAGAGGGATTGTTTATAGGTTTATATGAATCTCTTTGATTTTGCAGCAGTTTCCTAGAGGATACTCAAACTATTCACACATGTACAGTATGCATGTCTCTTATCTACCTAGGTGCTTATACAATCTGTGTAAATTTGTATACATATGTGCATAACACATAAAGCAAGAGAGCACTAAAGTACTAAAGGATCTGTGATAAGACTTTGGCAAAATAAATGTTGCTAAATATAAAAGACTAAGATATTAATACATGTGTAATGTTTATTTGATCTCTCTTCATTTTTGTTTGATGTGAAGCTGTTTCTTTTTTCTTTTTTTTAAAAGATTTTTATTATAACATAAAATATAAAAGCAAATAGTAAGGAACAATGGTATGGGAAGGGAAAAAAGAGAAGTGTGGAAAAGGGGGGGAAAGAAAAAAAAGGTGTTGACTTCTGACTCCCTGTGTTTCAGTAGAATAAAGCATTAAGATAGAATCTCAACTTTCTACATTCTGTAGTAGCATGAACTAGCCATTTCTATATCAACAAATCAATTTAATCAGTAAAACCCAAAAATCATAGTATCATTTTTTTCCACCTCAGCACAAAGTCCAGAAGCTGTTTCCAAGTAGCTGTGAAGCTGTTTCATAGAATATGGAAATATTTTTTTGGAGTAATAGTGTAGTATTTAAATAATATAATAAAGTATTTACCGTGTTTCCCCGAAATGAAGACCCAATCTTATATTTTTTTTTGTCTCCAAAAGAAGCAGTAGGTCTTAATTTCGGACAATGTCTTACCTTAGGACCACCACCAGCCAGGCCTCCCACACCCCGACACCTGTCACACCTCTGCTTGACTTCTTCTGCGACCGCTTGCCACCACTTGTGGCCAGATGCCATGTGGTCCATTGCGCTGCTGCCGCTCCTCCCAGCAGGATTGTTGCATGGTGCTTTGCATTTTTTCCACTCCTCCTGGCAGGATGCTGCATGATTCTTTGCACCGTTTCTGTTGCTCACAGCAGGATGCTGTGTGGCTCTTTGGACCGTTTCCGCAGTGGAAACGGCCTGAAGCACCACATGGCCTCCTGCCACAAACAACAGAAGTGATCCAAAGCACGTGAGCAGCGGAACCGGCCTGAAGCGCTGCGCAAACAGCAGAAGCGGCCCTAAGCACTGCGCAACCATCAAAAGTGGCTCAAAGTGCCATGCGGTGTCCTGCCATGAGGAGCAGCAACGGCACAATGCACCACATGGCATCCGGCCACAAGTGGTGGCAAGCAGCCGCAGAAAAAGTAGTGGCACAACAGGTATCGGGGTGTGGGAGGCCTTGCTGTGGTGGACCTACCAGTAAGGTAAGCGGGTATGGGGCATGTGGGGCAGCTTCACCCCCTACCCCCGCCCTAGGGATGCACCTCACCCCAAAACTAGGGCTTAGTTTTGGTGCAGGGCTTATATTAGGCCCATCCCCAAAATCAAGATAGAGCTTACTATCGGGCTGGGTTTAACTTTCAGGGAAACACAGTAAGAGAATGAGGTTTGTTTGTAAAATCAAGAGTCTCAGTTTGCTGTATTAGAGGAGGCAGATGCTAGGTCCCATTACTTCTGCCACCAGTTGTTTTATGGAAGGATCATGCAAGAAATAGGGATAAATATATTATTTTCAATATTTATTATTTTCAATATTTATTATTTATTAATTTAATAAATGTTTCTGGGAATTAAATAAAGATGTGTGGAAAACCTCTGTAGTACTACATTTTGGCTTCAGTACAATTTTTCCAATGATAATTTACATCTGCATTGAATATTATAATAAAGTTTTTAGTTGTCTCAAAAAACCCTTATTGAAATATTGTTGTGATTCTATAAATATCATAGAATGCTGAAATAATTGTAATACTTATTTTTAGGACTCCTAAGAGGAGATTTCTGAAATAATGCCTGTTAAATGTTTTAGCACCTGGAATAGGATTTATAAATATCAATAATTTTCAAAACAAACTCCTTATATATCATTTTCTTGTTTTCCTTAAGTTCTGGTCACCTCCTTGTTTCCTTATATATCTTGCTGGATTTTTCTCTAAAACTAAACAATCCATAGTTGCTAAGACCTGACTGTTGCCTAACAACTACTGGGCAAATCTTAGAATAAGATGGTTTTCTGAGGCAACCAAAATAACCTTTTTCTTTTTTTAGCAAATAATGCTGCATTTAGTTGTGATTCATGAGTGCCTCTTGGATCCTGTCCATCGTTCTTAGGAATATTGCTGTATGGTTTTATTTTCTCATCTCACTTTTCCCCTCCTTATTCTTTGTGATGTTCCTGTAGTTAATACAGCGTTGTGATAAAATATTATCAGATTGTTGACTTCCATTTGCTGACATGGAAAGAAGAGGGAATCTTCTTTTCACTTCCAAATTTTCAGGAAGTGTAGAGAGGAAAGAGCAATAGTAAGCAAGTCAGAAAAAGGCAAGGATATTTTTTGAGATCAGATTTGTTAGGCCTCACAGTTGTAGATCTTGATGTTTCAAAAGCTTAGACTGAATCTATGACAAAGACAATTATAGCAGTTGCTATGCTCCACTGGCTCTAAACAAACCAAACTTAATAATTTGTCTTCCTACTGCAAACATTTATCAGTCTGTAGCTTTAGAAACTGCTTACAAGCAAACACATTTTAACAAGACAACTGCACTGAACTGAAGCAATAAAAGCACTGAGGGCTGAGATGTGCCATCAAAACATACATTAATTTGTTTTCTTTATTAAAAACAAAATAAATGTTGGACTGTAACTAAGTAAGGTATAGACATAGTTCTTTTTATTGGAGGAGAAGCAATAGAAGGCAAACATGTTCTACTTCTCTGCCAGAGCAGGAAGAAATAAAATTTTAATGTTTGCAGCAATAGATGAGAAGTTTTCTAAAGGAAGTTGTAGAAAAGACTCTGTTCTGTTTTAGAGAAAATGTCATCCACTATTTGTAAGACTTGCTTGTCATCCAGCAGCGAACAGTCTTTGCTTTATAGTGCTCCTTTAAGATTTTTTTTTAAATGTAAGTTACTCCAGGAAGATACCGCGTTTCCCCAAAATGAAACCCTTCCCCGAAAGTAAGCCCTAGCTGCAGTAAGATCGTTAGCTAGGTGCGGGGCATAGCCAGTTGACATTGGGAGCGCCTATGGGGGGGGGGAAGGAAGATTTCTCCACCTTACCTTTTCCTCAAGCAATTGCTGTTTGGCTCTTAAGGGACTGCAGAAGGGTCTAAAAGGGAAGAAAGTACGTCCATTCTTCCCTGGATTGATTTCAGAAGCCGCTGTCACCTGATTGGCACCAAGGCCTGGCTGCTGGACCTGCTGCTGCTGGGGGCCTGCTGCTCTTCAGCCAGGCTGATGGGCGGCAACAGGAGTGGCTGCCTGTGCAGGCTATGTGGCTGCTGAGCAACCTGCCATGCCCTGCCTGACCTCTGCTCTGGTTGCAGCACTGCTGCTGTTCTAACAGTGCCCGTGGACCACGCTCTTAGTATGCCCCAGTCTCCACCCGCCATGCCTGCTGGCCCTTCTGCTCCTGAGACACTTATTGGCCATGGCGGGTGCCAGGCGGCTGCCCATGCTGCTTCTGGCCTCGCGGGGGCTCTTTGCCCTCCTGGCTGCAGTGTTCTGGGCTGCCCTGTTGGGCTGCTCCTGCCTGGTGTGGGGTGAGTTGGCCCAGATCTTCCTTTCAATCTCCCGAGCACCCTCCTGCTGCTGGCCTGTGAGGGCTCTTTGCCAGCGGCTGCTGATGGAACTGCGCCATCCACGAAGTTGGAAGGTGTGATTGAATTTTTTTTTAGTCCCATAAATACGTAGTGAAGGCTGAGAAACGAACGGAGAAATGCAATGCAGCTGAAAGGCAGCTTAGTGAAAAAACATTCATGGGAGGCGAGGGCAGCGGGGGTGTGGCAATCTTACCCTGTGTGGCTTCATAAGGTGTCATGGCAGCGGAAGGTGAGCCACGGCAGCAGCTGGTAGAGGCCAACAGGGCACAGCTAGCATAAGAGCTGCAGCACCCGTCAGGGCCTGAAGAACGCCAGGTTCAGTCCGTAGCCCGGCACCTGCTGCATCGAGTAGGCGTCAGGCTGGCGCTCAGCAGCCCAGGGCGAAGGTGTGGGCAGCATGGTTACACTGCCAGCTGCTGGTAAAGGGCTCTGTCAGGCTGGTGGCGGGGGGGCGCTCTGGAGGTCAAAAGAAAGATCTGGGCCAACTCGACCCACGCCAGACAGGCGCAGAGCAGCCCAGAGCAGCGCAAGGCCAGAAGCAGCACAGGCAGCCGTTCGGCGGCCACACGGCACCCAACATGGCTGAGAAATGTCCCAGCAGTTGTAGGGCCAGCAGGCAGGCAGGGCGGATGGAGGCTGGAGCTCGCTGAAGGTTTGGTTTGTTGCAGCTGCAGGCAAGCAGATGGTGGGATGGAAAGGGTGGGGCTGATGGTAGCAGCTCTCCCACTCCTGTCGGCCCCCGTGCTCTCTGCCTCCTGTATGTGAAAATAATAAGCCCTACCCCAAAAGTAAGCCCTAGTGCTTATTTCAGAGCTCAAAAGAAAGTAAGACCGGGTCTTATTTTGGGGGGAAAATGGTAAAAATGGGAAGGGAAGAGAATTATATTCACATTTCTAGAATTCATCCTTTCTCATTCAAGTATTGAGGTATTGGAGAAGACTGCATGTGATATGTGTTCTTTTCATATTTTCCTTAATGTTAAAAACCTTTGTTTATGGTTTCACTTTGATTTGATTTCATAAAATCAAACCTTTGATTTTATGGTTTTGCTTTTATGGTTTTGCTTTGTTCTCAAATTATTACATGCCATTTTGAGTTGCTTTGCAAGGTGGGTTGTTTACAAATTCTGTAAATAAATAAAGAATAGCATGCTTTAACTCCAGCATCTCTGGAGGCAGGTGACCAAAAAAACAGAAACACTCAACCTTCTTACAACCTCCCTCCCTGTCTTTCTCTTGCTGTCATTTGTTCCTTTCAAAGAGCCACTTACAAAATGGAAAAAAGCAACAATAACAATGATAATTGCGGTAAATATTAATGAAGAAGGATGGGATAGAAATACAAATAAAGGTAAAAGGACAATTAAAAAGTCAACTTCAGATGAGATGTGGTCTTCTCTAGACTTACAACTGCTCAGTTTATTCTGTCTTCCTCAATTTTCTCATTGCAAATTCAGACCTGGATTGAGGAAGGTTATAATTTACCATTTGCAACCTTCCCTGCCAACTTCCGACAAGCAAAGTCAATGGGGAAGTGGACAGGGAAAGTCTCGAAGTTATTTCAGTAAGTTGTTTGCGCTCTTCCTGCTCAGCAGCCATATCCCTGTGTGCATTCTGCACTTTGCCAGCTAACGACATATCCTCTCTGCCTGGCAGCAGCCACTGACGCACTCATGCCATGCCTCATGGGTCACTTGTGCATCTCCCCCCCCCCACCACAACAACCACACCTAGCTGCAATGCTTTTCACAAGCCCTCTGCACATCTTTCCCTGCTCAACAACAGCTACTCTACTTTGCTCATGTCACATCTTACCTGCCTGTCAGTCTGGTTGCAAACCACTTGGGACTTGCTTAATGACCCATGATCCTTGCTTAATGACATCAGGGAGTACTGATATTGCAATCACCAGAGATGTGATCGCATGATTAACACTTTACAACTGCGTTATTTAGCAATGAAAATTGCTGTCCCAATTACCATAGTTAACCAAAGACTATCTATAACAGTGGTTCTCAACCTTTCTCAGGTTGAGACCCCACTTGCCCCGCCCATGCGCGCCGCGACCCTGACCCGGGTGTGCGCGCATGCGCGCGCGAAAAACAAACAAAACAAAATGGTGGCCATGATGGGCGGATCTGCGCATGCGCGGATCGGCCCGTTGCACGCACTGTGCATGCGCGGATCCGCCCATCGCGGCCGCCATTTTGTTTTTTTTGTTTTTGATTTTTTAAAATTTTTTTTTAAATTTTTTTAAATTTTTTTTATTTTTTTTCGGCATGACGGGCGGATCTGCGCATGCGCAGATCGGCCTGTCACACGCGCTGCGCATGCGTGGATCCGCCCGTCGCGGCCGCCATTTTTTATTTTTTTTAATTTTTTTTAAAAATTTTTTATTTTTTTTATTTTTTTTCGGCACGGTGGGCGGATCTGCGCATGCACGGCGTGCACGCCAAAAATAAAAAAATAAAAAAATAAAAAAAATAAAAAAAATAAAAAAAAATAAAAATAAAAAAACAAAATGGCGGCCCGTGGTGTCCGGCGACTCCCGCGAAATCATCGTGTGACCCCAAATGGGGTCGCGACCCCAAGGTTGAGAACCGCTGATCTATAAAGTCATAAGCTGGATTTTTCTAGGGACTAATACAGTTCTTCATCTCTATTCTCTGGGTGCCTGAGCCTCCCTCCCAAACAAGAAGAATTTGACTTGCCTTAAGCCTCTACTAGTTATTGTTGACCCATATTGATGAATAAATGTTCTGTCTCTTTAGTGACCTAAATGAATCAGAAATACACAGTAACATGTTCTACTGTGGAGACCTTGATGGTCATGAACACTCCCCCCATTTTTTGGCTAGAAATAGAATACTACTAGTGAGGATGAGAGTCATTGCTATTGAATATCTATTAATCATATGTCATTTGTTCCATTATATGCCTCCATTTGGCAAATAGAAAAGAATTATTGTGTATCTGTTTAAATTAAACATGAAAGCAATTCATTCCAGTGCAATATTATTGAAGCCCTGCATTAGATTAGTTAGCTAAATATTGTTAATGCCCACAAAAATGTTGCTTTAGAAGTTAATTCAGTGCTTTGCATATGAAATGTTTTGGTTTCAATCCCTGACATTTTGAGTAATAAATTTTGAAATATATGGCAATTTATGGTAAAAATAGGCAATCCTGCCTAGAAGTGCTAGTATCTGTGTAAAATAGTTTGATATGTTCATAAATGTACCCTCTCCATATTTGTTTGGATTATTTTTATAATCAAAAGAATAATTCTGAGTAAATCTATCAGAAGACCTATCTGTCTATAGTTGCAGATGGTTAGCAGTGGCAAACAGTTTACCACTGTTTAACAGTTTACTTTGGAATTGTCTTTGCTTAATTTGCTATCAGCCGTTTTCTCCTCAATCATATGAATTAAATACACCTGAAAGGCAATCCAAAACTATACATTACTAAAACTCTGGTTATCATGACCTTTAACTGGGCAAAACAGTGCATCATAGGGCAACAATAACAGAATAACAAAGTTGGAAGAGATTTTGAAGGTCTTCTAGTCCAAACCCCAATCAAACAGGAGACTCTATACCATTGCAGACAAATGTTGTCCAATCTCTTCTTTAAAAACTCCAGTGTTGGAGCATCCACAACTTCTGCAGGCAAGCCATTCCACTGATTAATTGTTCTGTCAGGAAATTTCTCCTTAGTTCTAAGTTGCTTCTCTTCCTGATTAGTTTCCATCCATTTCTTCTTGCCCTGCCTTCAGGTGCTTTGGGGAATAGGTTGACTCTCTCTTCTTTGTGACAGACCCTTAGATATTGGAACACTGTTATCATGTCATCCCTAGTCTTGTTTCATTAAAGCAGACATACATAATTCCTGCAACAGTTCTTCATATGTTTCAGTCTCCAGTCGCCTAATCATCTTTGTTGCTCTTCTCTGCACTCTTTCTAGAGTCTCAACATCTTTTTTTAATATCATGACCAAAACTGGATTCACTATTCCGAGTGTGATCATTATAAAGTGATACCAACACTGCATGTGATCTTGATTCTATACCTCATTTAATGCAGCCTAGAATTACATAGGCTATTTTGGCCAGTACAGTTTTTGAACTACGGTACCTCAGTTTATAGAATGTGTCCAAAATCCACAACCTATGACTCCCAAGGGAATGAAATTTGGGAAAGTTGTGGCTATTTCAGTTACTGACTGCTGCTGCAGTCACATGACTTTCATTTTCAAAGTTCTGTGATAGTTTCCCAGCCAGTCTTGCAGTCCCTCACTTCCCCCACTCACCCAGCAGTAGCCACTTACCTGCCTAGTGGGAAGAGAACAGAAGGGAAAGATGGTTGGTGCTGGTGGAGAATCTGCTGCTGTCTGGGCTTCAGGATTAGAATTGCTTCTGTAAGTATTTTAATTTTTTTTATTATTACTCTATAGTGCTTGGAAACTGCTCTTCTTTTTAAGTACTTTTAAAGCATTCTATAACGTTGTGTTTCCTTGCTTTTATTTTGGAGATTAGCATATATTACTGTAGTTTGTAGGTTTTAATTTTAAATGGCCTCCAAAAGTTGTGGCTGCCCCATTATTGAAAGCTTTTAAGAAGAGACTGGATAGGCATTTATCATAAATACTCTCTTGTGAGAGCAGTGGGCTAGACTAAATGATCTCAAGGTCCCTTCCATTTCTGTTACTGTGGCAAGCCAACAGTTCTGTAAATCCTTCCCCCATCTCCCTCTGAGTGCCTGGCTAGAGACTCTTAAGCTAATTAGTGGCAACTGCAAAAATCTTTGCAAAAGAGTTTTGCAGTCTGCTTGCAGGCAATTTAGTTCTTGAGCCAAAGGAAACAGCTGACTGGCAGCCCGCAACAGCTGGAAGGCCTCTCAGTTCAAGCAGAGATCAATTAACAAAGTGGAGGAAATAGTAAGTCAGATCTTTGTTCATTTAACAATCCATTTGATTTAATTAATGAATTTGATTTTAAAAATTGTAAAATTGAGTCTGATTCGTTTGATGAATTTTTTGACTTACGAGTCTAATGGACAGGCTCCATTGGGTTCATACCTTGAGGACTACCTGTATTATAGTAAGGGGTCAGGATGTATTATAGTAAGGGGTCAGGATGATTTATAGCGGGATGATCATCATTAGGATGGTAGACCTGAGGACCTATTCTTTAAAGCAGCGGTTCTCAACCTATGGGTCGCGACCCCATTTGGGGTCGAACGACTGTTTCGCGGAGGTCACCGGACACCGCGGTCTGCCATTTTGTTTTTTTTAATTTTTTTTATTTTTTTTGTCATGCGTGCGCCGCGCATGTGGGGATCGGCCCATCGCGGTCCACCATTTTGTTGTTTTTTAAATTTTTTTAATTTTTTTTTGTCGCGCGCCGCGCATGCGCAGTTCGGGCCGTCGCGGTCCGCCATTTTTTATTTTATTTTATTTTATTTTGTCGCGCGCGTGCCGCGCATGTGCGGATCGACCCGTTGTGTGTGCGCGCGCGCGCGCCCAGGTCGGGGTCGCGGCGTGCATGGGCGGCGCAAGTGGGGTCTCAACCTGAAAAAGGTTGAGAACCACTGCTTTAAAGCTTAATGAATGTGGACAGCTGACTATATTGTATCTTTACAAATATATGTCAAGGTAATCCTGCTGACAGGTCTAGTGTAGCGCCAGCTCCCCTGAGCAAGAGGGCTGTGATGCCCTGAGGTAGCTGTTTGTTGCTAGCCAAATCGGCCATATTTGTCAACCAGAACAACATTGCTTTGAAAAATGGCATTAACTCCATGACACTTTTCCCCCCAAACAGACTCTTGACAATTAACACCATTTGTTGCAGAATTAGACTTTTGTTTTATAGATGCTGAAATTTCTCTTTTGCTGTGAATTATTTTTGCATTTTTAATTATTGATTTAACATTTTAATTCTAGTTTGGCTCATATTAAGTGCTTGTTTTTGGTGCTAAAATGCAATAATTAAAGAAAATATCTTGAAAAATGATAAGTAATTGATTATAATTTCTTTATAATTAGAGAATATGTAACATTTAAGTTGGAAAATGTTATAATCTACTCAAGTTACTGGGGATTGGACAGCATATACATTTAGTAAATTCATTATGATGATGATGATTATTATTACTAGAGTATGATCTTGGGAATTCTGTAGCTGAATATTTGGTAGGATTTTTTTTCTTTGTCTTTGAACTTCTCTTGAAATAATATGATAAAATAACACTTTATCATATTTAGTGGACGTAAAAAAGCCAGAAAATTTGGGATGCAAATGCATGTACTAATTCAGAACATTTTAAACACTAATGTACAATTGAAACCAGAGGATTTAATTTTAGAAATGACGGATAAACAACTAGAAAAAAGTCATGGAATTTTGTTTTTATATATAACTGCAGCAAGATTATGATATGCTTAAAAATGGAAAGGGTTTGATACTGTACACAGTGGAGGAATGGTGAAGATGATGGAATTTCCTGAGATGGCTAAATTAACTTCTTTGATTAGAGAAAAGACAACATTGGTAACCCCTTATTCCAGGGGTCCCCAGCCCCTGGGCCATGGCTTGTTCAGAACTGGGCTGCACAACCGGGGGGCAAGCACGTGCACGAAGCTCCCCTTGTGTACACGGCTGCTGCTTGAACTCGTGTGCAAAACTCCTTTCGTGCAAGTGATGGCCGCTCGTGCATAAAGCTCTATTCATGTGAGTGGTGTGTGCCCACCACTTGCACAAATGGAAGTGCGTGCACTTGCGCATGCCTGCCTGCCACTCACATGGAACTATCTCCTCTCCCCCTCCCCCCTGCCAGGCCACCAAGCCAGAAAGGTTGGGGACCACTGCTTTGTACACTTTTTGCATGAAATAGGAAAAAAAAAACTTTTGATTTATGGTTTTGATGATGGGAAAACATTAGATAATAGAAAAAGAGCCTATTTTGTAATTATAGAGTAAGATAATTTTCTAATCATACTTGTATTTGTTGCAAAGGAAATTGGAAGCCTCTTTCTTCTTATCTTTTCTTTTTACCCTTTTTTGTTTTTCTTCTTTTCCCTTTCTTTTTTTCTTTACTTTGTATTAGTTTTTGTTAGTTTTTAATCTTCTTTTTAAATTCTTAATAAAATTTATACAAAAAAGTATTTCTGATGGTGAAATGATTTATAGTTATGGTCATTGACATCTTAGAACAATTATTCCCAGCCTGGAGCTCTGATTAATTTTAAACTCCCATTTTAAAAGATAATTTGGAAATGTGTCATGATTTTCAAAATCATGAAAGTCCCATACGCTAAACTTTTTTTTTCTGTCTATTTTAAACTTATCTTACACTTAGGCTAGATATGGTGGGGGCTTTCATGGAAGATGGAGAAGTAAGACAAATTCTTCAAGAAGATATCCTCCGCCGCTTCCCAGACTTCAGTCGAATAGGAAAAAAATTTCAGAAGAAAGCTACTCTGCAGGACTGTTACAAAATGTATCAGGCAATTAATCAGATACCTAATGTGATACAGGCACTGGAAAAAAAGAATGGTAATTTTTTTTTCTTATTTTCTAAATATCTTTAGAAATGTTCTAAATTTTAGAAAAATGTAGAGATTTTACTTCTAGAAATTTGTAGAAATAGAAATTTAGATATTTAGAAAATAGATATTTTTTTAAATATCGTGTGCCCAGTTCATAAGCTCAAAAGACAATCTCTATTCACCTGTCAAAAGGATTTTTACAGCATCAGTAGAATTGTTTCACTGCCAGTGTTAGTGATACATACATGTGTAAAAGCTAAGCATTGTGGTTTGGAGTGCCTTATCATCTGATATTTGTATTCCTTTGTTCATTATCATATAAGAAGAAAACAATTAGTGAAGGTAAAATGGAAAAAAACCCAATTCTGATTATTGAATTGACTGGAAACCAGTCATTTTGGTATTAGGGCTATAGCCTCAATCTCTGAAGTATAAAACAACCAAAGAACTGAACCAATGACAAGTTAAAAACATCATGATCAATAGAGAAAATGGCAAATAAAATATGCTAATTGATACAGTGAAACAGTTCAGCAATTAGAAATTTCTAAACTGAGCAATAAGCAAAAACATTCTGGTTAGGTTATTTTTCATTCAGAGCATAATTATTCAAGATAGCTCACTTCACTTCAGAAGTAAGGAATGCTTGGATATAACCAGGTTTGTTTAAAATGAAGCAGGATTAGCTATACTTTTGTGTCAATCATGACTTATTATTATGTGAACTTATTTACATATGCATATGAAGTTACCTGTATTATTATTATTATTATTATTATTATTATTATTATTATTATTATTATTATTATTATTATTATTTATTAAATTTCTATACCGCCCCTCTCCCGAAGGACTCGGGGCGGTTTATAGCCTTAAAATTTAAAAAACATATAAATGTACAAAATTAAAATATTTAAAAATAAATTAAATAAATTAGGCCATAAAATCTATAAAATCCAATATATACAAATCCTAAAATCCTAAAAATTACAAAAATCCTAAAAATTAGACAATCCCCCTAAAACATTTTCACCCGGTTGGAGCCGGAGCTTCTATGCCAGGCCGGCCTGTTGAAAAAGGAAAGTTTTCAGTTCCCGACAGAAGGTGCGTAAGTTCGTCATCGTATGGAGTTCGGGGGGGAGCTCGTTCCAAAACGTTGGAGCTCCCACAGAGAAGGCTCTCCCCCTGGGGGTCGCCAGTCGACATTGTCTGGCCGACGGCACCCTGAGGAGGCCCTCTCTGTGGGAGCGTACCGGACGGCGGGAGGTATTTGCTAGCAGTAAGCGGTCCTGTAAGTATCCGGGTCCGATGCCATGGAGCGCTTTAAAGGTGGTCACTAACACCTTGAACCGCACCCGGAAGACCACCGGCAACCAGTGCAGCTCGCGCAGGAGCGGTGTTACATGGGAGCGCCACGACGCTCCTGTCACTACCCGCGCGGCCGCATTCTGGGCCAGCTGAAGCCTCCGGGTGCACCTCAAGGGGAGCCCCATGTAGAGAGCATTACAATAGTCCAGCCTGGAAGTGACGAAGGCATGAGTAACTGTGCATAGCGAGTCCCGGTCTAGGAAGGGACGCAACTGGCGTACCAGGCGAACCTGATAGAACATCCTCCCGGCCACGGCCGCCAGATGGTCCTCTAAAGATAGCCGTGAATCCAGGAGGACTCCCAAATTGCGAACCCAATTTGTGCAGTGAACCCATAACTACATCTTTTTCAAAGTTGTGTTAGGTATGCCTTTTTTCCAAATTATTAAGAGTTTTTCATTTAAAAAAGTAAGTTTTTCATATGCTGAATAAAAATAATTCAGTTTGTGTGATAACAGCCACTATGTGGCTTGGCATGCTTCTACGAATTGTGGTAATAGAAAGAGAGGAAGACAGAGAAATTTAATTTGCTAAATAAAAAACAGAATTTTAGAATAATAACAAAGCAGGTTTGGGAGCTAATCTTTAAAAATATTTGTAACTCAGGATTAGTCAAATGCTATTCTCTTTTATAATTATAATATAATATAATATAATATAATATAATATAATATAATATAATATAATATAATATAATATAATATAATATAATATAATATAATATAATATAAATAATATAATGTAGTGCTCCCACTGTTTGTCTAGAGACCTTTATATAGCATATTGTCCACAAAGAACCAGCCATATTTGTTATATGAAAAAGGGCGTTGTCTTACCTGAACGCCTATTCTCAGCATGGGGATGAAGAATCCACAAGGATGGGTTCTTTTCCGTCCTCCTGCCCATAGACTAGGACCAAATCTCTTAGCTCCGCCTCCAACTGGGGCTTCCTGTCCTCCGACCGGACTTCCTGTCTCCCAGTTTTTTCTTCCGGCGAAGCTCCTTCAATGTAGTTTGGTCCTCATGGCTCCTGTTCACAATCCTGTAACTCAAAATCTGCCTAGACTGTTAGAGGAGGGTGTGTGGATTCTTCATCCCCATGCTGAGAATAGGCGTTCAGGTAAGACAACGCCCTTTCTCCAGCATGTGGATTACGAATCCACAAGGATGGGACATACCCAAGCCCTCCCATGTCCCCTCGGGTGGGAGTCTAGGCTAGAGTGTCGTGTGAGGCAATAATCTGCTGCAGTGATCGTCTCCCGAAGGAGGCCTCCGCCGCAGCGAAGCGGTCTATCCTGTAGCTTTTTATAAAGGAGGTCGGGGACGCCCACGTCGCCGCCCTACAAATCTCTTCCACCGGCGGCTGCGTGTACCAGGCTGCTGAAGTCGCCGCACTCCTGGTGGAGTGCGCCGTTATTCCCGCCGGGGCCTGTAGTGACTGTGCCCCGTAAGCCTCTGCTATGCATGCCCTGATCCACCTGCCAATGGTCGATGAGGAAACCCTGTGACCCCTGGTTGCTGGTTGGAATGAAACAAATAACGTTTCCGATTTCCGGAAGGCCGAAGTCCTCTTTATGTAAAGGAGTAAGGCCCTGCGCACATCTAAGGTGTGCCATCGCCGTTCCCGTGGATCAGATGGATTCGGACAGAAACTTGGTAATACTATTTCCTGAGCTCTGTGGAACCAGGAATTGACCTTCGGAATGAAGGATGGATCTAGACGTAAGGTGACCGTGTCCTCTGCGAAGATCATCAGGTCCGCTCGAACCGAGAGAGCCACCAACTCCGAGATCCGCCTAGCCGATGTGATGGCTACCAGGAAGGCTACCTTCCATGTCAGATGCCGGAGTGAGCAGAGTCTCAGGGGTTCGAACGGAGGGGATGTTAAGGCCTGGAGCACCTTGGGAAGATCCCAAGACGGGTAGCGATGTACCACCGGAGGTCGTACTGCGGCTGCCCCCTTCATGAAGGCCTTTACAGCCGGGTGCTGTGATAGTGACTCCCTGTTGTCGCAGGAGATCACCGTTTGTATGGCTGCCACCTGCCTGCGAATAGTATTAAGAGCCAGGCCCTTTTTAAAACCCTCTACAAGGAAATCAATGACCTTGGGAATGGTAACGGCCAAGGGATCTAATCCCTGTTTGCCGCACCAGCTGACAAAACTCCTCCACGTGGCCTCGTACACCCGGTTAGTGGAAGGGCGACGGGCGGCCTGGATGATCTCTATGGCTTCCTCTGAAAAGGCCTGACTGGTTAGGCCCTCCCTTTCAAGTGCCAGGCGGCTAGTTGTAGCCACTGTGGGTCTGGGTGATGGAGGTTCCCCTGGGTGAGCGACACCTGATGCGGGGGGATTACCCAGACTGGCGAGATTGAAAGGTCTACGAGGTCTGCAAACCATGGCCGTCTCGGCCAATGTGGGGCAATCAAGATCACCTCCGCTCCTTCCAGGATGACCTTGCGAATGGTTGCCTGTATCAATGGAGGGGGAGGGAATGCGTACATCAGCCCCGGGGGCCACCTGCACCTGAGGGCATCCGTCCCCTCTGCCCCCAGGCCGGAAACCTGGCTATGAAGCGAGGGAGCTGTTTGTTCTTTGGGGAGGCGAAGAGATCCACTAGTGGACGACCGAACCTGTTCGAGATTGCCTCGAACAGGGCCGGGTCCAGCTTCCACTCTGCGTGATTCACCGTGGCTCTGCTCAGGGAATCCGCTTGGCTGTTCGCCTCCCCTGAAATATGTTCTGCTCTTATTGACCCTAGGTGCGACTCTGCCCAGAGTCCCAGCTCTCGGGCCTCCTGCATGAGAACCGTTGACCTCGTTCCCCCCTGCTTGTTCACGTGCGCCTTGGCTGTCACGTTGTCCGTTAGGACCAGCACGTGACCTCCCTTCAGGCTGGGAGAGAATTGGCGGAGAGCTAAGTGGATCGCTCTTAGCTCGAGCCAGTTGATGCTGTGGGTCAGGTCCCGGGGTGACCATCTGCCCTGCGCTATCTGATCTTGGAAGTGAGCTCCCCAGCCGAACTGGCTGGCATCGGTGGTCACCGTTAGCCTGTCTGGTTCCCTGAACAGAGTTCCCCTGGCCGTGGCGGCCGACGTCCACCAACGGAGGGATGACAGAACCTGGGGGGGGAGTCTGACCTTCCGGAGGGATGCGCCCTGGTTTAGTCTTTGGTAGGGAAGAAGGAACCATTGGAGCCTTCTGGAGTGGAGTCTGGCCCATGGGACGATGCCCAGACATGAGATCATCTTCCCCAGGAGTTGGGACAGTTGCGCTATTGTGGTTGAGCCCTTCCCCTGGACGAGGCGTGCAAGCTTTCTCAAGCTGTCCCGCCTTTCCTGCGACAGGTGTACTAATCCTGTTTCTGAATCTATGATCGCCCCTAGGTGTAGTAGGCGTGTTGATGGTGTGAGGTGGCTCTTCTTGTAATTTACAGAGAAGCCGTGTCTTTGTAGTGTGCTTAGCGTGACCCGCAGGTCTGAGTGGGCCGTTTGTTGTGACCTTGATAGGATCAGGATATCGTCTAGGTAACAGAGGACGCGCACCGGCAGCATGCGCAGGTGCGCTGCCAATACGGCCAGCACCTTTGTGAACACCCTGGGTGCCGATGAAAGACCGAATGGCAGTGCCCTGTACTGGTAGTGTCTGTTTTTGTGGCAGAACCTCAGGAATCGTCGATGCTCCTGCCTTATGGGTATGTGTAGGTAGGCCTCTGTGAGGTCTATGGATGACATCTGATCCCCCTTTCGGATGCTAGCCAAAATGGATCTGAGGGATTGCATTTTGAACTTTTTGTATATTACGAAGCGATTGAGCCTCTTGAGATCTAGAATTGCTCTCCAACCCCCCGATGGCTTGGGTACGACGAACAGGATGGAGTAGAAGCCCTGTCTTTCCTGTCCTGCCGGGACCGGTTCTACGGCCCTGATTTCTATCAGGTGGTTTATGGCCAGGTTTAGCAGCTTGGCTTTTGATGGCTTTCGGGACTCCGGACATCTTATGAATTGACTCGGGGGTGGGGCCTGGAACTCTAATGCTAGGCCCTGAGTCACCGTGTCCCGTACCCAGGCGTCTGTTGTGGTATTTTGCCACACTTGGCTGAACAGCGCCATGCGACCCCCTATGGGGCTGTCCCAGGCGTCACTTGGAGCGCCTGTAAGGTCGACTCGCTCCTCCTCTGGAGTTGCGCTTTGGGAACAGGCCCCTACCTGCGGCCGAGCGGTCCTGGAAGCGCTCCTGCCCTGAGGGAAAGGTGTGCTAATTTCTGGGCCAATCCCAGGACTGCCCCCCCGAAAGGGCTGTCTCCACTCTCCGGACCCGCTCTGACGGGACCCCTGCCTGCAGAACTCCTGGCCTCGCTTATCTGTTCCCTTGGACGGATGGGCGAGAATCTTTCTCTTGTTTTTGTCCTCGATTACGTACGGTTCCAGAATGGGACCGAACAGCTTGGATCCTGAGTATTTGGCGGTGGCTAGACGCCATTTGGACTTAAGGTCCGTCTTCCACGTTTTGAGCCAAAGGAGCCTTCTAGCGGCTATTGTTGTTCCTATGGCCCTGCCTGAAAATTTGCAGGCCGACAAGGTGGTGTCCGCCATATACTCTGTCGCCAACAACAGTTTGTTTAATGTGTGTTGTGCACGTACCTGATCTGGTGGTACACTTGCCTGTAGCTCCTGAAGCCACAAGATCGACGCCCTGGACACCAGGGAGGCTGAGACCGCAGATCTGATCGCCCAGGCTGAGGAGTGGTGCGTCCTGCGAAGTGCAAACTCAAATTTCTTGTCCTCGGCCTTCATGGATTCCGCCATGTCTCCTGGAATGGCGGATGATGCAAAGAGAGAAATTAGTGGTTCATCCACCGTTGGTACCTCTATGAGGGAAGACAAGGCATTGCATACATTTAATATCTTTTTCTCCGTACTACTTGGAGATGGTGTGGATGCCAAAGAGGCCCACTGTGATTCCAGCGTGGTGCGGAACACTAACGGGCACGGTACCTTTATCTCCTCCGGTGCAGGTGGAATTAGCACCGGGTGGACCTTACCTCCCTCCTCCTCGGTGGAGGCGGGTTTTGTTTCCTTATCCCTTGCTGGCAGGCTAAGGGTGGCACAGGTTTTGAGCATGAGCGAACGGAAGTGAACCGCATCGAAAAGGCCTGAAGTTGAGGCCTGTTCCGGTGTCTCGTCCTCATCTTCGGACAGCTGACGTTCCGATGTCTCCCAGTCCTCCGTCTCCTCCTCTGCGTTCTGTGAGGAGGACTCCGATTCCTCGGAGGCTTGGGTGGATGTGTGTCCCCTGCGAAGCGGGGGCGCTGGCTGCTTGGTGTGTTCCTGAGGAATAGAAGAGAACTTGGAAGTCATAAAGTTATCAAATGCTTTTTGCATATATTTTTGTAATTGTTCAGGCCACCCTCTTGGTAGGCCTGTGGTTTCCAGTTCTGCTTCCGCCTGCGTGTCCGCGGGCTCAGCATGCTCTGGTGTGGATGGCGTGGATTGGGGGAAATCAGCCTGTTCAGTCTCTCTGGACTGAAGTCTCTGGGCCTTGGCACACTCTCTCTCTAGCACCTGGTGCCTCCTTAAGGCCTGTCGCTCGGCTGCCTTCGATGGCTCTTTGTTTAGGTGCTTTGTTTTTGCCTTCTTCTTGCCCCCCCCCGGTTCCAAATCCATGGCCTTGCGTTTTGGGGAGGGAGGGGGGGGCTTGAGCCTTGGTACACCTGAAGCGACGCGCTGTCTGCCATAGTGCGTCTGGGATACAACCGATTTCTCCAGACAAGCGGGGAGAAAAGGGAGACCTAGCTCCACAGGCAGGTGGGGCAGGGCCCTCTTCTGCACAGAAGCACTGGCGGAGACAGGCGGGCAGACTAATCCGGTAATGTCTGCGAGGCTGATTACCCCTAGGGGTTGAAGCACCCCAAGGTCACACCCCCTTAAACCAAAACTCCCCTTCTCGGCCTGACTCAGCAGGCGCTATGATGGTTGGGTTCCTGGTTGCCTACGGTCGCGAATGCCGCCCCCACAGGCTTCCCTCCTCTGCAATCAATCGCAGTGTGTGGAGCCCCCCACCTTGTACGGCGCTCCGGCTTGCCCCGGTGACTCAGGCCTGCGGAAAATGGCCGTCTCTGCCGTCCCTGGGGAACCGCCCCTTTCCAAGATGGCCCCTCGCGCCAAAAAACCGGAGGTGGAAGGCCCAAAATGGCGGCCGCCTCCTTCCACGCGGTCCTTAATGGCCGCCGGAGAACCCCGATTCGCCGCCCTGGCGGTCACTATGGGGCCCCGCGCCGAGTGCCGGCCTAATGGCTCAGCGGCGCCTTCCTCCCCCCCACGCAAACCCCACTTGCGATTCTGCTGCGCCGAGAGCTTCGTCCGTCGCTGCGCTCGTCCTCCGCTGGAGTCCTCGCCTCCGCTGGAGCCTGGGGTGCCTTCCGGGGAGGAAATCTTCTTTCGCTGAGAGGATTCAGGCCGCGGGTCTGAGCTGGGCGTTACCCCCTCCTGCTCCCACGGCGTGCCTTCGAATCCTCCTTCCTCTGCTTGCTGATCTTGCTGATCTTGCTTCAAAACTAAAGAAACTCTAACCTAACCTTTGAATTTTTCAAAAACTGAAAGTAGAAAGTAGAAACATGTTTGTGGCTAAGAGAGTATGAGACTAAAAATATTGGCAGAACATCTCAAATTTCCAGCTTGTCCATCCAATAAACAAGCCATATTGTTAGCAGCTCTTAAGAAGTGGCATAGTCTTCTGCAAATTACCCCCCCTCCCTCCGTCAAAAGGACTAGAACCTACTGTGTTATAGAGTTAGACATATAAGAATCGGTGGGATTCAAATATGTGAACAACCGGTTCTACCGGTATGTGTGGATGCTGCTTCCGGAAGTCCATTCTGGGTCTGGGCAACAAAAAATTAGCTATTAGTTCTGCCAAAGTGGTGCGAACCAGCTGAATCCCACCACTGATAAGAATACTATCTAAAGAGTCACCTCTTTGACTCGTGACTCTGCTCAGAGATCCAAGGGGTCGGATCTACATGGGCAAAGTAGTTTCTGGCTAGAGACAACTGACATTCTGTCTCTGGAAAAATCTTTCCCAAATTTAACACTATCTGGGTGCATAGATCTCAACTTGTAGAACTTCCCAGCCATCATGGCCATTGTTGACAACTCTGGGAGCTGAAATCTGCACATGTGGATAGGATCCAAATATTTATAGTATGAAAGGGAAACTTTCATGATGAACATTCTATTATCCAAGGGAACTCTGAGTATATTTTGGAATTGATTGTTGTGGGATATCAAAAAAAACAAAACACAAATCACTCAAATTCATTGATAATATTTAAACAAAGGCTTAGTAACATTCAATGTCTATAGGATGTGGCAAAAATACAATAACTTCATCCAGGAATGAATCAGAATCTGATGGAAATTCCTGGCTATTAAGTTGAATGAAAACAAATTGATTTTTAAAGAGGCCGTGTACAAGAGCTGTTGCTTTATTGTATGAATAGTCCAAGTGCACTATAGTCTCTAATCTTTTGGACATTTTTGGACATTTCTGTAACAGCTTGAACTGAATGATCAGGCTGTTCGCTTTCAGTATAATAAATGTCAATTTGCAACTGACATCAAATGGCAAATCTAAAGATCAGACTGTTCATTAAGTGAACAAAATGTGAACCTTCTAACTTCTGCAAAAATAGCCCATTTGATTTAAATATGCCAGTACTGTAGTTGAGAAAATTAAATGGCATTTTTGTAAAGATCTTTAATTTGGCAGCATGAAAAATGCCAGATTTGTTATCTGTTAAAACCTTTATAACATGTTTGCTGCCTGACTGCTACTACAAATTTGAAGGTTTTTTTTTAAAAAAAAAATAATTATACCCCAATGAAGCAAATTGCATTTGAAATCATAAAACCAGAAATGTGTTGGCTTCTAAAAATAGGATCTGGAAAAGAAATTTATAGTGTGAAAGTATATTAGTTGAAGATGTCAGCCAATCAGTCATACTTTCTTCAAGGGGCTCTGTTATATTTATCTTTTTGCTCAAGTCAAAATTCTGTAGCCACTGAATATACTCTGTATATTATTTATTTACTGACTAGTTTTAAAAGTTTCTCTCTTGGATTTTGTTCTCTTAATTTTTCTTTGTGTCTCTGCAAATCTTACAGTAGTATACACTGCTAGTAGTATACATTACATCATTTATATGGTTGATTTTAGGTGCTTATATTAGTAATTGGCAAAGTGGGTTTAATCCGGGCAAACAGTATTTATTTTACAACATTAGAGATACTCTAAGATTGAACAGAAACAGAAATTTCCTTATAAAATTGATGGAGAAAGGATATAATATACTGATGTTAATAGCTCAGTTTATATCAGCCATACTACCTTTCCAAGGCGCCTGAAGACAGGACAAGAAGCAACGGATGGAAACTAATCATGGAGAGAAGAAACCTAGAACTAAGGAGAAACTTCCTGACAGTTAGAACAATTAATCAGTGGAACCACCTGCCTCCAGAAGCGGTGAATACTCCAACACTGGAAGTTTTTAAGAAGAGACTGGACGGCCATTTGTCTGAAATGGTATAGCTTTCCTGCCTGAGCAGGGGGTTGGACCAGATGACCTCTAAGGTCCCTTCCAACTTTATTATTATTATTAAATAGACCAGACAGAGAATCAGAGAAGCATTTGTTTGAGCTGTGTTTCCTAGGACTTAAAGAATGTTTCAGCCCCTTTATCTAGATAACGGTTATTGCATAATTCTGCAAAGGTTACCTCCCTTACTTATACAGCTTGTGTTGTTTGTATTGAGAGTCTGGCCACATATGGAAGGACCTCAAATACATTGTCTTACATTCCTATTAGGAAATTTGATTTGGTGCAAGTAAAATAGTAGCTTCTTTAGGAACTAACCTTGAAGGTCAGTAAGGCATTTGATAAAGTAGATCACAACCTACTACTTGATAAGGTAGAAAAATGTGGGTTAGACAGCATCATCACCAGATGGATTCGTAGCTGGCTGACCGGCCATACTCAGCGTGTGGTCCTCAATGGAACCGCATCTACATGGAGGGAAATGTGTAGTGGGTTGCCCCAGGGCTCTGTTCTGGGCCCAATGCTCTTCAATATCTTCATCAACGATTTGGACGAGGGGATAGATGGGGAACTCATCAAATTTGCAGACAACACCAAGCTGGCAGGAATGGCCAACACTCCAGAAGACAGGCTTAGGATACAGGAGGATCTGGACAGACTTGAACACTGGGCGCTATCTAACAAAATAAAATTCATTTTTTCATTCTATCTATCTATCTATCTATCTATCTATCTATCTATCTATCTATCTATCTATCTATCTATCTATCTATCTATCTATCTATCTATCTATCTATTCTATCTATCTAAAATACATTCGAAATGACTGGATTAAAGAGTCTAACTCAGCGGTTCTCAACCTATGGGTCGCGACCCCATTTGGGGTCGAACGACTGTTTCGCGGGGGTCGCTGGACACCGTGGTCCGCCATTTTTTTGCCCCTCGCGCGCCGCGCATGTGCGGTTCGGGGCGTTGCGCCGCGCATGCGCAGTTCGGGCCGTCGCGCTGCGCATGTGCGGTTCGGGCCGTTGCGCCGCGCATGCGCAGTTCGGGCCGTCGTGCTGCGCATGTGCGGTTCGGGCCGTCGCACGCACGCTACGCGTGCTACGCGTGCGTGGATCGGCCCCGTCGTGCGCGCACCGCGCATGTGCGGATCGCCCCGTCGCGCGCGGCACGGGTCGGGGTCGCGCCGTGCATGGGCGGCGCAAGTGGGGTCTCAACCTGAAAAAGGTTGAGAACCACTGGTCTAACTGTTCTCCTGTTAGAAATGGATTGATTTGATTCAGGATTCCTTATGAAAAGGGGAAGAATGCTAAGCTGATCAAGACTCTGGGGAGCCATGAAAGTGTTAAAATTCTCTCTAGTATTGACCATATAGTTAAATGTATACTTTTGTAAATTACTATATTTTTTTCCAAAGTTACCCAACTGGCTTCAAGCCTGAGGCAAGGCTAAAACTCATAGTCTCCTAGTTCTAGCCTGGAGCCTTAATCATTGCACCAAACTGATTCTCAAATTACTATTTAGTAAGTTGCTATACAGCTGCTAACCTATTTAAACATATCTAATAAATTAAAATAAGATTGTCAGTCAATTTGCTTATTGGTGATTCTTTTCTGTGTGTTTTATTTTTTGGCAGGAAACTGCAATATGCTACTAGATACGGTATTCACAAAACCTCTTAAAGAGCTAAACTGTGATTTCTCCAATTTCCAAAAGATGATTGATGAAACTTTGGACATGAATACGGTAATCTATGAAAGTAGAATGAATTATGGTCCTATCATATATGCCAGTTTATAGCATAGAGCACAATTCGTCAGGAAGGAAATTGCAGAGACATATTGCCATACCAGGAAAGGGGCAAGCTCAGATTTCTCTTTCCAGGTACTAAAAACATGCAGTGGGATCTGTTCAGAAAATTCAAAGAAACCAAAGTTCCTAATTATCCATATACCAACTAGAAGCACTGTAAATGTGTCCAACCCAAAGTTCTTTTGGTTGGACACCTTTCCAGTACTCCTAGTTGCTATTTTGATAATTCAGGATGCTTTGGTTATTTACATTAATAATAAAAACATCGCATAAAAATAATAATAAGATTTTCAGTAGTAGATTTCCCTATCCATGGGTAGATGTATAATTACATCCTCATTTTGCTGTTATCTTTCAGGTAAGCAATGTTATGTTTACCATCTCCATCATTAGGAATGATGATGACTGCTCTTATATATTTTTTTCAACCATAGCTACTTACATTTCCCCAAGCACCTCTGTATTTAGTGATATAATTCTTTTCCCTCCTTTCCAGGAAACTTTAATATTAGCAATAGCGATAGTACTTAGACTTAAACAATAGCAGTAGTACGTAGACTTATACACCTCTCTGCAGTGCTTTACAGCATTTTCTGAGTAATAAGAGACATTTACAAATGTCAGCATATTGCCCCCAACAATCTGAGTCCTCATTTTACCGACCGCGGAAGGATGGAAGGCTGAGTCAACCTTGAGCCAGTCAGGATCAAACTCCTGGCAATGGGCAGAGTTGGCCTGCAATACTGCATTCCAACCACTACGCCACAAAGGCTTCCCTTTCTTAATGTCTACTTTCTATTTATTCAGTTGGGAAGGTAACCTGTTTTCTAATATCTTTTCATTATTGCTTTTTCTTTCTGAAGTAGCTTTATTTTCACACTTATTTCTTACATTTTTTAAATGTCTATATTTCCCAAGATTCACTCTTGACTGTTTCATACTCAGAACTTATCAATTTCTATGCTTCACTAATATTCTGTCTTTCTTCCTAAGCAATCAAGTTAAATCCATTCAGTTCTTTTATCCATGTATATGCATGAACAGAGCTTTTTCTAAGGAAATACTTACAAAGGAATTGTTATTCTCATTCATTTTTGCGACTCTAAATGGCCCAGTAGTATTTTCCATATTCTCTTGTTTCTACTCATCTATTGATATCATATAGTAAAGTCTTTTTTTTTCTGGATTGCATGTTACAGTCTTACATATTTTATGGTTATCACCTGGTGGGCCCATAGTTTAACTTCTGCTGCCCAAGATGGCTTTGATCAATCACAGTTTTCACATAATATTTTTTTAATATTATAAAATTACTTGGCTTAGTCATACCAATATGCTACAACAATACTTTTATCCCAAACATGATCACACGCTTCTCTGGAAGTTAGGATTTGTAATTTAGAAATTACCTTACAAGTCAGTATTGTATCAGTATCAGTAAAAAGGTTCATGCAGAATAGCGATAGACACTCAGAAAAATGTATCAAATTAGTAACTCAGAACCATGTATACCAAATGTATTGCAACTCCTATTATTCAGATTAATATTAGTTACATATTATGGAAAGAGTTTATGTATTTGTGTGTGTGTGTATGTGTTAGCAATGAAAATTTTGCAGAACTGTTTGAATAAGTAATTCTTTTTTTCTGGGAAGACCCAGTCAAAAAATGATAAAGAAAAGTCACAGGTGAACAGAAAAATTAAGTGTTCTTTGCCTCCACTCCCATCAAATGCTTACATTAACTTTCTCCAACTTCATGCCTCAAGCATTGGATTTCAACTCCTATCCTTAATACAGTAAAACTGTATCTTATTCCAGAAATATAAAGGCTTGTATTCAGTCAATTAGAGGATTAAAAATTACAAATATAATATTTGGATCTAAAGGATACTTGTTGCCCTTTTAAAAAAGGATTGAATAAGATTTTACTGTGTAATGCTGGTAAAGTTATAAATAAATTATTATAAATTAGAACTCAACTCTTGAATTACTTAGTACTCTCTGTTCTTGCTTTTGCAGTTAATGTTCCCTTTTGTCCTTCCATTCCTTCCAGCTAAGCTGTTTTTCTTTAAAATCAAACAACAAAATTGCGATTTGTAAAATGAAACTCCTACACACAGTGATGTGAAATGGTTGAGCAGGGCATGCATCTAAATAAGTAAATAGAGCATTCTGTGCCAGGCTGTTTAGTATTTTTACATTCATGAACAGTTCACCTCTGATTACTGGGATAGTAAACTTTCTGAAGTGTAAAAAGCTAGACTCTTGTGATTGGAGATTTTATGGGCTTCAATTTGACAAGAAAACCTTTATGAATCATTTAATTCTCCTCTTTGCATAGTGCATGGTGAAGTTACAAGTCACCATAGCAACCAAATTATTAACCTTTGCTGAATAAACTTTCCGTGTATAGATTGAAGATTTAGAACCCATCAACATGTTACCTTTGAAAGGTACATTATCTTCGTTATATAGATCCTCCCCTCTTTGATCCTTTCAAGACTTTTCAAAAGTGGTTTGTCATTGCCTCCTTTCTAATGTTGAGAGAGAGCTGCTGGCCCAAGATTGTTCAGCTGATTTAAGGCAGAACTAGAATTCAGTTTCTAGTCTGATTCCTTAACCACTACACCAACCTGGCTCTCATATAGAGCCATTGTTTAGAATTATATTTTACAGGCAGCTTCAAGTATTGGAAGATGGCTATCAGCTCTCTGCTTATTCTTTTTTTCCCTTTAAGCTATTCATACTCATTCCTTTAACCATTGTTTATAGGTTTTAGCCTCCAAACTTCTTTGCTCTTCCGTAAACTCTTTCCAGTTTTTTACTGAATTTAAATTTTAAATTCAAGAAAAAAATCAATATAGTTATGTAATTAAAGCAGTCAGTTAAAAACTGTGGTAAACCATAGCCCTGTTAGCCATTCAATCAGATTTGACTGGAATTCTCTGAAAATGGTGCATTGAACTGCAGGACAGTTTTTTCCTTCTGCCAACAAACAGCTGATTTTGCTGCCAAAGAGCCAGCTTTGGTGGCGCTCTCCCCAGATTTGAATGGGAGCAACTAGGAATGACCCAAGATAATCCTTGGGTGATCATGGCCCTACCTGGGAAGAGGAATCTCGATGGTTGCAATTTTCGGTAGGAGCAACCAGACAGTTGGATCTCCATCTTTTCCTTTCAGCTGTTTTTCTTTCAAAGTATGCCTCAGTTTTTAACTGCAGTTCTTGAACTTTCTTTTTTCATTTTCATTTTTATCTTTAACTGTTAATTGACTGATTGAATGCTGATTTATTCTAAACCTTTGCAGGATTTTAATTTGAATTCTTTTTTACTGCTTCATTTCAAACATAAGAACAGTTGTGAATCACTTTCAGTTTTGCTGTATGGAAGTCAGTGGAAATCTCTTGAGTAGTGAAAGTGATCAGGTTTAATTTACATTTAAGTCAGATTTTCACTACAAGGATTGTGTATGCTATTAATTTTTAAAAGTTCTGGTCTTATTTCCTTTAACTTCGGATGGGCATTTCCCTTTTTCTCTATTCATTTTTCATTGTGGAAAATATTATCTCAGTTCTTGTGTGATTATTCTGGTTATGGTACATCTATGTCCCCTATCCAAACTGTCTATATTGATCGTGAAATCTCAACTACAGGAGAGTTTTGGACTATATTAAAAATGCAAACAGTGCATCAACTTAATGATAAAGTCCTTTGAGAAGCCTTTGAAAAAATGCATTTTTAGGTTTGACTGACAACAACTTCCAAAAGCCAGGAACAATTGTACCATTACACATTATATAACGTGAAATAAGCCAGATTTCCATCTGCAGGATATATTTTTTGCATTCACCTTCAACCTTTCACTAAATAAAATGGTCTTTCAACTTTCACTAAATAAAATGGTTCAGCTTTCCATATAATAAGATACGTATTGCCAATCTGTAGATCAGTAGTAAAAGCAAGTGGAGCATTTTAGTTTTTCAGTGTTTTGGGTATAGCTATAGTTCATTTATAGACCCTGGATTTAGATATCTTGCAACAGACTGCTCAGGCTATCTTGTAAACTGCTAAATACAGACAAACAGGCTTTTAAACTTTTCACTTGACTTGGCTCATCTTCTGTGCTTCTCTCAAAGCAATGCTGATGTTTAGAATGGATCATTTCTGTGGTCTCATTACTCTAGATTGAATAGAATAGAATTCTTTATTGGCGAAGTGTGATTGGACACAAGGAAATTGTCTCCAGTGCATAAGCTCTCAGCATACATACAAGCAACAAGAGATAAATCATGATCATAATCATACAAACACCATAAATCATAAGATACAACACTTAATGATAGTCACAGGATACTAAATAATCAACATAAATCATAATACGGTACCAATAAAAGCAATCAATATAAATCATGAGATACAAACAACAAAGTTATAATCATAAGAAGCTAAGGAAATAGTAATAGGAAAGATGACAATATGAGAAGGATAATAGGTAATACAACCGTACTAGGGCAGGGATGTCAAACTCGCAATGTCACATGACGTGTTGTGACGTATTGTGATTTTTTAGCCATTGCCAGCAATGGGGTGGGCATAGTATCGCTATGATGCATCCAAACCACGGGCTGGCAGTTTGACACCCCTGTCCTAGGGCACAGGTTGGCAACCTGCGGCTCTGGAGCCTTTGAGCACTTCTTTGAGCCTTCCCCTGTGGCTCCCAGCCTCTGCCATTTGCAGAGACAGAGAGAGGCACTTGTGCTTCCCTGCTTCTCTGTCTCTCTCTGTCTCTGTCTCTGTCTCTGTCTCTCTCTCTGTGTGTATGTGTGTGTAAAAGAGAGTGGACTCACGTGTTCTCCGACAAGCTGAAAAGCTTTTTGGGCGGGGCTCCTCCCTTTGCTGCCCCTCTGTAGGAAGCAGGAAGGGCAGGAGAGAGCTAGTTAGCCCAGCTGTGCTGACTCAGGAATTCTGGGAGTTGAATATATATGCAGGTCTTGGTGTATTTGGGTCTTTTCCTGTGTAAGATTGAGAGTATCTTGGCGACGTTTCGTTGAAATGTTGCCAAGATACTCTCAATCTTACACGGGAAAAGACCCAAATACACCAAGACCTGCATACCTGTACCTGTGAAAATCTATGAAAACATTTGTTTTTGGTGGGAAACGGGGTCCAAGTGGCTCTTTGAGTGTTTTGGATTGCCTACCACTGTCCTAGGGCATAAGACAGTGTTGTGGGAATTAGTTATTTAGCAATATCCTATAATATCTTGAGGGAAGAAGTTGAAACAGTTTTTGTTCAGGATGTGAGGAGTCTGTAGATATTTTTATAGCCCTCTTTCTGGCTCATGCAGTATATACAGGTCCTCAATGGAAGACATGTCTTTATTGTCTAGCTCTTGCCTTAACTTTCAGTAATACTTCAGCAAACTTTCAATAATCGGAATAGCTGCGCACAATTCTTATACTACCTCTGATTTTCTCCACACTAATAACCCTGAGGATTTTCATTAATACTATATTAATATTAGTAGTAATATTAGTAGAGCGAATTTGGTTTAGATGTTAAAGCACCAGGCTTGAAAGCAAGAGACTGTGAGTTCAAGTTCCACTTTGGCCATGAAAGCCAGTTAGATGACCTTGGGCAAATCATTCTCTCTTAGCCCAACTCACCTCATAGGATTGTTGTGAGGAAAATAGGAGGAGGAAGGTGTGTATGTTTGCTACCTTGAATTATCTGTGAAATAATTATCTGGGACACTACACGTCTTCTTCATGACCTATTTTCCTTGTTACCTTCTGGGAGAGGCTTTGTGGTATCTGTAGCAGAACATCCAGATTCAGCCATAGTTTCATTCCATACAGCATTAACCTTGTGAACTCTCAAGCTTCCTCCTTCCGTTATATATTCAAGATGGACAGTATTTAATATTTATTTGCTACGTACATGTAGGGATGTGGGTCTATACATATGTTGTTCATAGTATGTTTAAGTGTGCGTCATGTATGTGTTTCATTTTGAGAGCAGGCAACTAAATTTCATTTTTGATGTGTGCCGTTGTGCCCACAGTAAAAAAATGACAATAAAGGTTATCTTATCTTATCTTAAATAATAAAGGCGGGATGGATGGATGGGTAGATGGATGGATAAATAGATAGACAGGTAACAATCAGCTCTGGCCCCACAACAGTACTACCAATTGTATCCCCAGCATATGATGTTCTTGAGCATTATGCCAGCTACTGACTCCTGCCCTAGACTCTTTCTTCAGATCCCTGCACAGTTGCTATGTTGACATAAGAGAAGAAGTGGCCACTTGTCATTGATCAGAGTGGACCTCCTGCTCCATAGCAGGGCTGTCCATGGAAATCCTTATGGGATCTCTTTAAAAATCCGGTCTGACTTACCCAACCAGGACAGCTTGGGGTGATGCAACAGTCATTTTAGCTGTTATTTGCTGCTGCTACTTTTTTGGCAAGGCAAAAAAGAGGAAAATTGAGTTCTTTTTGTGTTAATTGTCAAACACACAGGCACCTTAGGCCCAGTATCTGACAAGTACACCACTTGGAAAGGCCTAGGTCTTCTGAGGCATGTTAAAACTCCACAAGATATAAATTGGCAAAATAGTTATTGAAAATATTATCTAGATGTTCTGCATCTAGAATATCTTCAACCATACAACTTAGATCGGACTTGGATTCTTTTCTTCCTTATTTTCCTCAGAGCTAACTGCTGCTCCTAGGGAAATTAAAAAGTAAAAAAGCCTTGAGTAACCTCCCCCCTCATTATTTAATCTCAAGGTCTGGTTCTTGTTCAGGCCAGTTTGTTTTTTAAAAGGTAGAAGAAGATTGGTCTAGAGATAACTGTGGATGCATTCTTAGATGGTGCCCCTTACAGAGCATATTAGTGAATAATGGAGTTTATAAATGAGTATTTTCCTTAGGAATCTCTCAGACCTGAAGCATTAGTGTTGTTGCTATGAAAAGAAGAACAATGATTTATAAATAAAATTTGAATTTCTGTTGAGGACAGTTATATTCAGTTGTTGATACAGCATTGTGATTAAAAGAGTAAGATTTGATTTAGATTTACTCTGTTTGTGGGCAAGGAGAGGAATTTCTCAGGAGCTGTAGAACTTCACTATAATTTTAACAAATTGCATTCTAAATTCTGTTTGAACTATGTAGTTTCAGTTTGTTGTTTTAGTTTATGGAAGAAATGATGCCTTTTTCCTGTGACACAGATTCCTAGATGATTGGTGCTTCCAGATACAGCTTTTATTGTGCAGACTCCTTCACACAATGTAATGAGAAGAGGGTCCAGATGTCTTCCATTCCAAACCCTTGTTTTTTTTAATCTTTTTAAAAAGTATTTAGTCCTCTATTAAAGAAAGAAAATAGGATAAGAATATAATACCTTTGAAATGATAAAAATAGAATCTCTTTAGAAGAAGGAAAGTTGAACAGATTTCCTTGAGTTATAATGGTGTTCTTTCCTAAATGAACAACATAATGCCCTCACCTGCTGCTGTGTTGATTTTCTATAAATAAAGAATTCATGAAGGGAGATTCCAGCACATGCTTTGTAGTGGTACAGTTGAAGAAATCATCATTTTTGCTGAAAGGTCTGATTAGCCCTTTGGCTGAAAAATTAAATGATTTTTGTGACTATTTCCCCAAACTTTTGATTAATGAAAGTCTTAGTTCCTATATTTCATTTGTTAACTGAGTTTGTAATGTGAGTGCAAATTCTGTGAAATTTGTTTCCTAGGTGGAAACCCATGAATACCTTGTGAAACCTTCCATTGACCCCAATCTTGCTGAATTGAGAGAAAATATGGATAAGCTGGAAAGAAAAATGCAGGGTGTGCTGAAAACTGCAGCCAAGGAACTGAGTATGTTGGAGGGTGGAAATTATTTTACCATGATGTACTTTTAAGTTTGTTGAGGTTTTTAATCTCTTCTTGGAAACTTATTAGGGTTTCTTCAATGAAAGTCAGAAAGGGTTTCTCAGTGCTACTAATATTTACTTTAAAATTAAATGACTTTCTAGGTTCTGATAGTACCCTGCTTTTATTCACTCTACATATTCAGTGTCTCCAATGAATACATACCGTTTTTATGCATACCTTCAGGGGTCCTTGATGTGGAAAAAACACTCTGAAGAAAGAATTATGGAAAATTATTTCAGTATTTAAGGATGCTCAGTCATCAATGTTGTAGCTCCCCCCAATTAATTGCTTGTCATTTCACTACTACTGAAAATGTTAAAAACTGCAAAAGCTGTGGAGTCAGATGCACCATACTTCTGAACTGCATCTCTCCTTAGGCTTTCTGTATACATCAGTACATTGAGGAGATCCACCTGATGCAACTTTGATTGCTAAATTGATATGCCATAATGGAAATTATTATATAAAGAATAAATAGAAAATGGCTATTGCTAGTCCTAGAATGTAATTTTGAAATGAAGGTTAGATTACACTATTGATAGATTAATTATAATTTCCTTTGATAATGTTGTCTAAAGCAATTCAGTAAGTGGTCTCATTTAAACACCCACATTTTATTTGTCTTAGCAAGTGGCAGCATGTATTTGTCTGAGTTTGAAGCTAAGCAAAATTGGTCTTAAGTTGTTATTTCTATGGGAAATTGAAAAGCATCCCAAAAGAATCCAGTGACAAATTACTTCTGTACCCCCCCCCTTCAATTATCATTGTAGTCAAGCTCAGTTCTAGGTTACCTTTAATCTTACTTTGCCTTTACCAAGTTGGAATATAGATTGAGGTGGGCATTTTTAAAACTGAAACTTGCATACTTCTTGACTGTAGACTGGCTTAAGAGGATTTCTGAAACAAAATATTTAATAACAGCCTAGTTCTTTTACCATTGTTTTAAGTAATGTGATAATGTTACAAATTAGGAATTCCTCTATAGTTGGGAGACACATTAATGGAAATTTTTGGGATGCTTTTATCTGGCCAGCTTAATGATAGGACTTTCTCCAAGCTCTATGACTGCTCAGTTGATTTTTCAGTAAGGGACCTGATGCAACATTAAGCAGCAAAACCAAGAAAAAAAAAAGATCACTGAGTGAGGATAATGAAGGTGTCATTTGTATGTTATATGGTGCCATAATCAGTCATATATGCTATTTCCTCTTCCCAAATGCAAAACAGGTTTGGAAGCTGGCAAGAGTATCAAATTAGAATGCAATGCGCAGTTTGGACATTTTTTCAGAATTACCTACAGAGAAGAGAAGGTTCTGCGGAATAATTTGAAATATAAGATCTTGGAAACCCAGAAGAATGGGGTGAAATTCTCTAACAGGTAATATCAAAATCACAAGTCAGTTCTGTTCCTGCTTTTAGCCCCGAACAGCCTCTTAAGTATGCTACTTGGAAAATAATTGAGTTCCTGGGAAAACAGTGGAATGTTACTGTTCAATGTGAAATGTTGCAAACATTTCTGGGTTTTTTGTTTATGTCCAGTGCATTGAAAGAGATTAATGAAGAGTATATGAAGAGCAGAAAAGAATATGAAGACATGCAAGATGCTGTAGTTAAAGAAATAATCAATGTTGCATCAGGTAAGAATACGTGCTTCCTTCTGAAATTGCCATATACGTTAAGAGAAT
Organism: Bothrops alternatus; assembly: GCA_034064705.1. Classification (NCBI taxonomy): domain Eukaryota; kingdom Metazoa; phylum Chordata; class Lepidosauria; order Squamata; family Viperidae; genus Bothrops; species Bothrops alternatus. The sequence goes on along the minus strand of JARGCV010000104.1, from coordinate 16,638,751 downwards.
AATTCAGTAGAAAGGGCAAACTAGATTAAAGCATTGAGCAGAGCAGCCATGCATTCACATGGGAACCAGTAGAACTTCCAAAACAGGTCCAAAATATGTCTAGTTTAATAAAGAGAAGGACTGGGGTGACATGATAGCAGTGTTCCAATATCTCAGGGGCTGCCACAAAGAAGAGGGAGTCAAGCTATTCTCTAAAGCGCCTGAAGGCAGGACAAGAAGCAACGGATGGAAACTAACCAAAGAGAGAAGCAACCTAGAACTAAGAAATTTTCTGACAGTTAGAACAATTAACCAGTGGATCAACCTGCCTCCAGAAGCGGTGAATGCTCCAACACTGGAAGTTTTTAAGAAGAGACAGGACAGCCATTTGTCTGAAATGATATAGGGGTTTGGACTAGATGACCTCCAAGGTCCCTTCCAACTTTATTATTATTATTGTTGTTGTTAGTTTGACTGGAAATGTTCAAAAGGTCCATGAGGAATGTTAATTTGTACATTTTTTTTCTAGATTCTAGCATGAGGATTTATCGATATGTTAATATCCATTCTCAATCAGAATTACGTTTGGTTCATCATTTGGTGTAATAAACAATAATACTAGTTCTAGAGACAAAAAATGAAAGAAAGCATACAGAAACTTCCCACAACTAATTTCTGCTAAAACATATTGCCATTCTCATTTAGTCTTCATTCCCATCAAATTATATCAATCCTCCTTTAAAACCAAAATGGATGGATGATAGATAGATAAAATTAAAAAATGAATTAAATTTGTTATGGGTGTTCACTCCAGTAGATTGGTTGGCTTACAAAATTCAATACATAATTAAGAGTGTTAAAAACATAAAATAATAGAAGAGACCCTGGTCTAAAAACAACCACAACAATAAAAACCCAACAGTGTCTTGACAAACCTGAAGCTATTTTGTTTCAAGAAAGGGAATGCAGGATCTCTGAATTTCTATCTCTTTTAAAGTCACAGCACTGACTAAATGGGATTTTAGCTTTAACAGGAATTAACAGTTTGTGAGTTTTAAATCCTAATTTTGCCATTTTAAAAACAAACTTGCATCATGCTTGTCATTTACACAGATGAATTTTGGCAAATATTCTTAGCTATCTGTACCTTTGCCCTGGTATAAATGAATGATAAATCAAAATACCTTTATTGATCATTTCTTGCAAGTAGAGCAGAAAAAGCTTTTCCCTGGAAGTGATGAATAGATACCATAAGCATGAGTAAGCTTATGATACAAGCAAAGAGACTAGCTTGTAGCTTTCTGTTGCATAAGGTGTTCCAGATTGCATGAGTGCTCATGACTAGTGGCTGCCTAAGCATTTGGTACATAATGTTCCAAGCAATAACCAATACTTTACATTCATTGGTCTAAATAGTATTTTCTGATTCTAGAGATCGAATATATGTCAGAATAGGCTTGTGGGGATTTAACAAAATAGATTCAGTCCACAATCTACCTTCAATCCAAATGCTTTGAATAAAGCAATATATTTTTATGCTGCATTTTCCCATGTCTCTAAATGTATTGGATAGTATAAACCTCTAGGAATTTTTCTTTCTCTAAAAAAGTTTTAAGGTTCATTTACACAGTCTTTTGCCTCTTTGCTTGCTGAATCTTGCATTCACTATAGAATGAAATAAAACATAATTAGATGCCATGAGGCCCATTTATCAATTTGTCCACTAAATGCTGGAAGTCTTCAAATAACTGTGTCTCTAATTCCTTAATGTACAGATAGTTCTTGACTTATGAATATTCATTCAGTGACTGTTTAAAATTATGATGGTGCGGAATGAATGATGGTTACAACTGGTCTTCAGAGTTACAGCTGTCCCAGCACTTCCATGGTAATGTGATTGCAATCTGGGTGCTTGGTAGCCCAATCACACTTAGGACCTCTTGCCAAGCATCCTGCAATCACTTGGTTACCATTTGCAACCTACCCTGCTGGTTTCCTCAAAAAGTCAATAGGGAAGCGGCAGGAAGATCACAAGTTGTGAGTATGTCTCTACCTGCATACCCTCCCCAGCTCCTCTGTGCTCTTGCTGGCCACTTGTGCACCCCAGCATATCCTCCCCAACCCAGGTGGCACCTCTCCTAGACTTTCCCTGACCCACATGGTACTTCTCCTGCACCACCACGCACCCTCCCAATCCTCCCTCCACCTCTCCTGCACCCTCCCCCACCTGGCAGCAGCTACTTGCCTGCCTGACAGCTTAGGACATGCAACTGCCTATCAGCTTCCCCACTAATTTTGGTTGTGGGAAGTCAGCAGGGAGTTGTCTCTCTTAACAACCATGGGATTCAGTTAATGATGGTAACTGGGACTGTAGGGATTGCCACTTCATGACTGCATCGCTGCAGGACCATCTGTATTAATAAGTGTAGCTGCTTATTTACTGAATACTGTACAGATGTTCAGAGCAGGTCCCATTGAAAAGAAATAAATGATAGTTCCTTTAAAATCAAAGCATCTAATTATAAAAAAATTATAGACGGGATTTTTGGTCCTTTCTTGCATATATTGCTGCATTCTGAATTCAATAAAACCCATTCATTATTTAGCATATCATACCAAATGTGGCTAAATGATAGAAGGCATTTTACCTTTACTTGCTCAAAGCAATAGTCAGTGGTGTATATAACCATGTTTGTAACTCTGTGTACAAGCATCCTGTGTTCTGCTGATCAACATGGGATTCATGAATATCTGATTGCAAAAGTTAGAGGAAAGGTTATTACTTTGTATTGTTTTATGTAATTAAAAAGTAATATTTAATCCTTATAACTGAATTTATTTTAATCATTTTTCTTTATGGTTAGCTGACAAAAAGGCCCATGTGGTGAATGATTGTAGTGGTATTCTTTACTGCCTTCATTCTTAGTCTTTAGTGATTAAAGCCAATGGTTCTTAGACTTTGATATGGGCTGGGGGAGGGAAAAGGCAAAAGGCTCATTTATCCCCTCTGTTCTATTTTTATCTGAATATGATTGAGTCTTAAGTGTAGCAAGAATCTACTTTCACTCACATAGAAATCTGTTCATCGAATATTTTTTCTTATCCAAAAAAAGAAAACTGTACAAAACATAAAAAATGAGTAATGAAAAACTACATGGTTCATTAGTATGAACTATGTTTATATGTATTTGGCATGCTTGTTTTTACATAACTACCAATGGCAGTTTCTGCTTAAACAGTGATACCCAAGGTGCACTTGCAAACACTAAAAAAATAGTTCTCAATATGTTTGAAAGCAAAAGAAGTAAAATCAAACAAAAATTGATTGTATGCCATCAGGTCAGTTGATTTTTGCAAGATAGATACATATAGATCAGTGTTTCTCAACCTTGACAATTTTAAGGCATGTGGACTTCAACTCCCAGAATTCCACAGCCAGCAAAGCTGGCTGTGGAATTCTGGGAGTTGAAGTCCACATGCCTTAAAATTGTCAAGGTTGAGAAACACTGATATAGATAGTCCTTAACAGCCAATTGCTTAGCAACCATTTGAAGCTATGACAAACAACTCAGAAGGTATTTACGACCCAGTAGTAAAGTTCCAACAGCTTTCCCCTCCCCCCCATCCAATCATATAGCTGCATTTTGGGTGTTCAGCCATTTATGGCTGTTTGTAGCATCCGTAGTCACATGATTATTATCTATAACTTTTTGTCCTGAAAACTGGTGTTTACGTCTGATTTTTGGCAAAAACAGGACATAACAAACAATAGTTTCACTTAATGGCCATGGCAGTCACTTTAAATCCATGGCTTTTGCTTAATGACTGCTGCAACAAAGGTAAAAACACTTTACAGCTGTCATGATTTATGACTATAATTTGCGAGGTCTTCCTCTTGTTGCTTAACAAGAACTGTCAAATGAATCCCATTGAGAAGACCATTCCATTGTATTGATATCTTCACACACAGCTCAGGCTGCATGCTTTTATCTGAGAGGGAAGGTTAGAAGAAACTCCTTCAAGATACTCAGGCTTGATATGTCACTGCAAGTTCTCCCACTTAAAAAGATGAGAGAGGCCTGTAATTGTCATCATAGGTAGACCTCACCTATGAGAGACAAAATGAGAAAACAAATCCAGACAATCACATTGTCTGATTTGGAAAGAATTTATTTGCAAATTATGGTGGAAAATAAGTATGTGGTCACCTACAAACAAGCAAGATGTCTGGCTCTCACAGACCTGTAACTTCTTCTTTAAGAGGCTCCTCTGTCCTCCACTCATTACCTGTATTAATGGCACCTGTTTGAACTTGTTATCAGTATAAAAGACACCTGTCCACAACCTCAAACAGTCACACTCCAAACTCCACCATGGTGAAGACCAAAGAGCTGTCGATGGACACCAGAATCAAAACTGTAGACCTGCACCAGGCTGTGAAGGCTGAATCTGCAATAGGCAAGCAGCTTGGTGTGAAGAAATCAACTGTGGAAGCAATAATTAGAAAATGGAAGACATACAAGACCACTGATAAGCTCCCTCAATTTGGGGCTCCACGCAAGATCTCACCCTGTGAGGTCAACATGATCACAACAACGGTGAGCAAAAATCCCAGAACCACACGGGGGGACCTAGTGAATGACCTGCAGAGAGCTGGGACCAACGTAACAAAGGCAACCATCAGTAACACACTACGCCACCAGGGACTCAGATCCTGCAGTGCCAGACGTGTCCCTCTGCTTAAGCCAGTACATGTCTGGGCCCGTCTGAAGTTTGCTAGAGAGCATTTGGATGATCCAGAAGAGGATTGGGAGAATGTCATATAGTCAGATGAAAACAAAGTAGAACTGTTTGGTAGAAACACGACTCGTCGTGTTTGGAGGAGAGAGAATGCTGAGTTGCAGCCAAAGAACACCATACCTACTGTGAAGTATGGGGGTGACAACATCATGCTTTGGGGCTGTTTCTCTGCAAAGGGACCAGGACGACTGATCTGTGTACAGGAAAGAATGAATGGGGCCATGTATCGTGAGACGCAAACCTTCCATCAGCAAGGGCATTGAAGATGAAACGTGGCTGGATCTTTCAGCATAATAATGATCCCAAACACACTGCCAGGGCAATGAAGGTCATGGAGTGGCCTAGCCAGTCTCCAGATCTCAATCCCATAGAAAACCTTTGGAGGCAGTTGAAAGTCCGTGTTGCCCAGTGACAGCCCCAAAACATCACTGCTCTAGAGGAGATGTGCATGGAGGAATGGGCCAACATACCAGCAACAGTGTGTGCCAAACTTGTGAAGACTTACAGAAAACATTTGACCTCTGTCATTGCCAACAAAGGATATATAACAAAGTATTGAGATGAACTTTTGATATTGACCACATACTTATTTTCCACCATAATTTGCAAATAAATTCTTTCCAAATCAGACAATGTGATTGTCTGGATTTGTTTTCTCATTTTGTCTCTCATAGGTGAGGTCTACCTATGATGACAATTACAGGCCTCTCTCATCTTTTTAAGTGGGAGAACTTGCACAATTGGTGGCTGACTACATATTTTTTTGCCCCACTGTGTATATATATATAAATATAAATATATATATATATATATATAAATATATAGGAAGTGATGACCAAATGAAGCTCTTACCTAAAAGGATACCTAAGTCCTCAAAAATACACATGGCATGGGGAACAGCTTCATTATTCCTTCACTTAGAAGTAAGATCCAGTTCTGTTTTAATTATAGTATGAGGAGACTAGTAGCTTTTGCGACTCTGTTTGCAAGCCTGGCTCATAACATGTGTCATACATGTTATATTTCAGGATATGAAAGTGTAGTGTCACCACTACCATACTTTCCCCCCTCTGCTAGCTTGTTAATCCTTTAATCTGCTATTCTTCAACAAACTCATAGTTACATTTAAACATATCCTTAGGCAATCCACTACCAGACATAACAAAAACCTATTGCTTCTGACATGCTGCTTTTTCAGGCTCATTTAGGCCAACATGAATTTGGCTAAAGTTTCTCAAACCCTTGAAACAATATGTAGAAGTTGTATCTCATTTTGATACAAATCCAGTGCTCCCTTTTCCATTGATTGCTTTTGTGTAAAATGGACTTTCTGTCTTCCATTTTTCATTTTCAGTTGTAAGTGCCAGGTTCGTCTGTTAGCATTCTTTATATCCTGCTCTGAGAATCTCTTACATGAATGGGCTTTTAATGCCGTACCTACTGATGGCATTAGTATATTAAACACTAAGTTGGAGAAGAAGGACTAATTGGATAGCTGGATTCAGCAGTCTAAGATCTGTAGTTGCTGGAACTTAATTTTAACCTAATATCTGAAAGGGTTTTGAAACTGAAACATATAAAGCTGAGACTATCGAGCTAGAACCCCCAGTGACCTTTTCTCTCCAGGCTCTAAAAAACCAATTTGATTTCTGCTGATTTAATAAATGTAACAATGATTGTGAAAGTGGCTTCCTATTCTGGGTTTTGTTTTTTCTTTTCCTTGTTAATTCAGCCTACAGCCTTGGTCTTTTTTGTCGATTTCCCATCCAAGTTACTAAATAGGCCTAACTTTATCTGTTCAAGATCAGTCTAGTTTCCCTGGTTATAAAGATACAATGAAATAAAAGTTCAGTACTAAATGAAAATAATATATTGGGTGAAATTCTATGTTAAACTGACCAGAGTTGGTTAAACAGAATGGTACTAAATAATTCCCTTTGGTTTTCTGCATAGTGGGAAAACTATCTGAACATTCTTTGTTTTCAATAGGGTATAAAGAACCCATTCAGATTCTCAATGATGTCATTGCCCAGCTAGATGCCATTGTCAGTTTTGCTCACGCATCAAATTCAGCACCAACACCATATGTGCGCCCAGTTATTCTAGAAAAAGGGCAAGGAAGAATAATCTTGAAAGCTTCCAGGCACCCTTGCATTGAAGTTCAAGATGATGTTGCCTTCATCCCAAATGATGTTACTTTTGAGAAGGACATACAGATGTTCCACATCATTACTGGTGAGACTTCATTTTTATATCATGTTTATGGTCTTCCCCTTCCGACCCACTTTGAGCTGCAAAATTTTATGTAGATGCTTTAAAACAGGGGTTCTCAACCTTGGCAACTTTAAGACTTGTGGACTTCAACTCCCAGAATTCCTCAGCCAGCTTTGCTGGCTGAGGAATTCTGGGAATTGAAGTCCACAAGTCTTAAAGTTGTCAAGGTTGAGAACCCCTGCTTTAAAAGAAGCTTTGCCTTTAAACAGACAGAAAAAAATGGCATAACAGTTGTTCCAAAACGGTGTTTTGTGTTTAGGTGTGCAGTCACCCAACGGGAGGCATTTTCAAGTAAGCCTAATGCATCCAAATTTCACTTTTAATGAGGGAATTGATGCACTGCTGCTCTCCAAATTAGTGGGGATGATTTTCATGATATGCAAATAAAGCAATAAACATGGAACAGCTGTGGCAGCCTAGGTGGGGGTTGTGCTTTCTGTGGAAAAAGTCTGGAGCAAACCCACACCCTCAGTTTGTTCCCTGTTCTTGTTTTGCTCCTCCTCCTCATTTCCTCTTCCGGGAAGTCCCAAATAGAAATAACCTTTCCCTCCTCCACCCCCAGCTTAGTTGTAAATCAATGTGTTTTTTTTACTTATTGTTTTCTATAGCAACTCTTCAGATTTAATGAGTCATACCTTGAAAACGATTGATTTGTAGCACTCTAATCAGGCATGTCAAACTTGTGACATTGCCGGGAATGGGATGGACGCGGTTTTGGTGTGACGCATCCGGCCCGTGGGTCGGCAGTTTGACATGCCTGCTTTAGGGTTTTTAGGTAAAGTCAGTGCAAGTGAGGGCATGTGAATGTTCTGTTCAATTCTCACATATCCCTGTGAATTTGAAACATCAACTCTCCTTTATTTTCCTGTAACAAAGCCAGACTTCTCCACTCTCTTATAGAATACTATCTCAACAAAATGCCCAAGTAATTTTATGGTGCTTTCATTTACTCCAAAGATTTTAATTCCCTCCCTTATAAATATCTCCTCTTCCCCCCCCCCCCCAACTGGACATACCTACACTTTCCTAGTATTTACAAACTCGGTAAATGTATGATAATTTCTTGGCAACAGTGTAAAAATGATTTGCCACTACTGCCTTCTGAGACACAATTTTAATTTTTGCAATCTAACCTACAGTAATTTTTGTGTTTTGTTTTATTTTTAGAAGAGACTGTCCATTTCTAATTTTGATGTTTCTTAGATGTAAGCTTATTTTTTTCTAGGTGGAAAGAGAAGATTATATTAGCCTAAGGCAGGGGTAGTCAGCTATGCTGACTCAGGAATTCTTGGAGTTGAAGTCCATGAGTCATAAAAGAGCCAAGGTTGCCTACCCCTGGCCTAAGGTTAATTTTTTTTAGTACTCATTAGTTTCATGAGGTTTGCACAAAATCCTGTACTTAAAAAGAACTCCCCCCCTTTTTAAAGAAAAAACCCATATATATATAAGAGGAAGGGCAATCCCAAAGGCTCTGTTGCTTTCATTGCTGGGAAAATAAGTCCCTTTGCTACTGTCTGCATTTGGGTCATGAATGTGAGTCACCAGGAGAATCCTGGCACTCAAGCTTCATTTATTCTCCTGTGCAACTTTGTTTAACTTTTGGGGAATTCTTGCTCTGCAGGGCCAAACATGGGAGGAAAATCAACTTACATACGACAGACTGGGGTGATCGTTCTTATGGCCCAAATTGGCTGTTTTGTGCCATGTGACTCTGCAGAAGTGACTATTGTTGATTGCATCCTGGCTCGAGTTGGAGCTGGAGATAGTCAGCTGAAAGGGGTATCTACCTTCATGGCCGAAATGCTGGAAACTTCATCCATCCTTAGGTAAGAGCAGTGACAACCTTTCTTCAGCAGAAATGTGAAAGGTAAAGACTGTTTCTCCAGGTTTCCTGATCTGCCTCGAAAGAACATACAGATGACTGTAAGATCTATTCTCCCTTCACTTATCTATTGCTACTGCTATCTTTCATTCTCTCCCCCCCCCATTTTTTCTCCTAGTTAAGTTCCTTCAATGAAAAGTTGCTCTTCTGCTCTTGCTCCTACAGAAATCAATAGCTTTTTTCTACTTTTCTATGCCTACCCTCGGGGCTTTATTATCTTCTATCTCCAATTAATTGCTTACACAAATGATCACTTGCACAAGAACTGTCCTTGTGCAAAAGGAAATTTTATTGAGCCAGGGAGATTCAAGAGAAATGACAAAATTTTGAAAATATCTAGTTCAAACACAGAATACTGATGTTTGGGATAGGGGATGGAAAATATAGGAATTGAACAAGAGAGAATAGGGCTGCAGTATTCTGCAAACTAGACTTCCTTACATACTTCCTGTGTCCTGAATATGTCTGCTTGATTCAAACCCATCTGTAGGTTTAGATCAAGTATATAGAGAAACTCTGCTTTCTATTTAGAGATGAGGAGAAATTAATCAGGTCACATTTTAGTACAAACTTAAAATATGTACCGTATTTTCCGGCGTATAAGACGACTTTCTAAACCATGAAAATCTTCTCAAAAGTCGGGGGTCGTCTTATATGCCAGGTGTCATCTTATAGGGCGGGTGCTGAAACTTACCGAGCCGGACTGGAGAATCTGCGGCGCGTTAGTGCTGCAAGGGCGGGCCAGACGGGTGAAAGAGGCGTGTTTTTCTGGGCACAGCGCCACTCTTGCTGCACTAACGCTGCCCCTGGGCACTTGCCAGACCTCATCATAAGTCTTTTTTGGAAGATCTCGGTGAGGGACAGCACTAATAAAGGTACGGTATTTTTGGAATGTGGCCAAAGCAGTCTATAACCTGGTCTGAGCAGTCTAAAACGTTCAGATGAGGTGACAGACTCCCTTGAAGCAGCCCCCTCTCCCTGCTCTCTATCACATTGTGCTACCGCTTGGATCGTTTTGGAGACAAGGAGGGCTGGGCAGGCAGGGAGAGCTGACCCACCCAATCCAAGCAGGCTTTGTATACAACAACCAGCCAATCACTGGTAAGGTACATCGCTTTCCGTGATTGGCTGGTTGTTGTATACTGGGTACATACAGTACAGCACCAGTATCTGTACCAGTACATACAGTATAGTATACAAATGTCCAACAGTCAACACCCCATCATGGCTCCACCAGTAAGAAGAAAGAAATATGAAGCCAGTTTCAAACTTAAAAGTTGTGAACTTTGCCATGGAACATAATAACTGCACTGCTGCAAGACAATACGGAGTAATAGCAAAGATGGTTCGGGACTGGAAAGCAAATGAAAAAGCATTAAAAATATGTCAAGGGGTAAGTGTGCATTAAGAAGAGGCACCTCACATTAGCCAGAACTCAAAAAACATGTAGCAGACATGGTGAATGAGCATCACCAAAACAGTTATGTAGTCACACGAAATAAAATACGTTTGTTTACACTTCAGTGGGCCAAATCTAACCCAGATCACAGCAACAGATTTAAGGCCACTGTATCCTGGTGTACTAGATTCTTGGGAAGGCATAATATGGTACTGAGGCAAAAGATGGAAATTGCACAAAAATTACCTGCAGATCTTGATAGCAAAGTAAATAGTTTCCATCGATACGTAATACAACAGTGCACTAAACATGGCTATGCGTTTATTGGAAATATGGATGAAACTCCAATGAATTTTGATATGGCTAGAAATAAAATGTCCATCAAAAAGGTGAAAAAACAATTTTAATTAAAACAACAGGACATGAGAAGTCCAGTTTTACAGTGGTACTAGTATGCACAGCTGATGGTGCCAAACTGAGACCAATGATTATTTTTAAAAGAGAAACAATGCCGAAACTCAAGTTCTCTGTTGGTTGTTTTGTACATGTGAATGAAAAAGGCTGGATGGATGAAGAAGGGGTAAAGCTATGCCAGGGATTCTCAACCTTGGCAACTTTAAGACTTGTGGACTTCAACTCCCAGAATTCCTCAGCCAGCTTTGCTGGCTGAGGAATTCTGGAAGTTGAAGTCCACAAGTCTTAAAGTTGCCAAGGTTGAGAACCCCTGAGCTATGGCTTGATAATGTATGGAGCAGGCGACCAGGTGGACTTATTCAAAAACGTAGTCTACTGGTGTGGGATATGTTCAGGGCTCATTTAACGCCCAGCACCAAGCAAAGGCTTGCAAGAATAAACACAGATGCGGCAGCTATTCCTGCAGGATGGACATCGTTGGTACAGCCACTGGACGTGTGCCTAAACAAGCCATTTAAAGATCGCATTCGAGAACAGTGGAATGAATGGATGGTTAGCGGCAAAAAGTCATTCACAAAAGGAGGAAACATGCGTGCTCCACAGTTGGATGTTTTGTGCAAGTTTGTCATAAAAGCCTGGAATGATATTGATGCAGAAACAGTAATCAAGTCTTTCAAGAAGTGTGGCATATCAAATTCATTAGATGGTATGGAGGATGACTACTTGTGGCAAGATGAAGAGGAAGCCGAAGCTGAGACCACACCATCTGATACGGAATTCGATCCATACGATGACTGCCTTACAAATGTATCACAAGATGTCATTGATGTACTTCTGATATCAGATGACGAACAGGATGATTTTGAAGGCTTTTAAAGGGAAACTGTCACGCCAGCAAAACCTGTAAAAATAGCTTCCAGTTATGGTGGGTGTTGCTGACTCGCCAGGGACTTGCCCGGCACTTGCTCTCTCTATTGTTTGTTATCTTCCTCCTATCATCATCAGTTCCAGTTTGGTTGACAGCTTAGAAAACAAACAGCATGGCAGCTCCCATTGGTTTATGGGAGGGAGGGAGGGAGGGAGGGAGAGAGAGAGAGAGAGAGAGAGAGAGAGAGAGAGAGAGAGAGAGAGAGAGAGAGAGAGAGAGAGAGAGAGAGAGAGAGAGAGATTTGTGAGCAAGTGGAGAGAAAAGGTGCAAAAAAATGCATATAGTGGATATAACACACACAATTATGTTATGAAAAACTATTTTGAAGTGTTCTACTTTAAAAGTAGATTCTAATTAATATCTTTTTTTCCTTTTAGGACTGCAACTGAACATTCCTTGATAATCATTGATGAGTTAGGGAGAGGAACATCAACATATGATGGATTTGGATTGGCCTGGGCAATTTCTGAATATATTGCTAGCAAAATGAAAGCTTTCGCTATGTTTGCTACTCATTTTCATGAACTGACAGCACTGGCTGATCAAATACCCACTGTAAATAACTTGCATGTTACGGCATTAACTACAAAGGAAACCCTGACAATGTTGTACCGTGTGAAAAAAGGTGAAATGCATTAGTGAACTGGGACAGAGAAAATCTGCTTTATTTTATTGTAGAATGACTGACCGTTTCTTTGCAAGGTTGAAAAATTGTCTAAGATATTGTTCTTTATATATTGTAAAATATACATTCCTATATTTCTACTTTCTTTGATTTTGTGCAAATATAACTCTTAGGATCTAATCTAACTTAACAATTTCTTTATGAGAAATGCCAGTTGCCGGTTGTTGAGCTGGACTGATTTCAACAGACTCAAATAAAGAATAGTTGATGAGATCTAAGTAAACAGTTGTTAGAAATGGAGAATGAGGTATTAGAGTATAGTGATTCAGAAATGGTTTCATTGATTACAACTTTTAAAATATATATTTAAAATTAAAAATCTTAAAAGTTAAAAATCTCAAAATTGTCCATCTTCAATTTGTCCTATTTTAATATTCAATTTTTTGTAAGGAAGGATTTAAATTTATAACAGCTGATACAATGCATATCAACTTGAATATTTATATCAGGATAACCAATCAAGTCAATAATAATTTGAAAGTTAGTATTTGTGCAGGATTATAATAGAATAACAGAGTTGGAAGAGATTGTGGAGGTCTTCTACTCCAACCCCCTGCTCAAGATATCTTGACTGTGTACTATAGAATTGTATATGCATTTGTTATTTATTTATAATTATTGTCACTACATTTTGAAATCATTATATGATATTTCAATTAAAAATGTACAATAAAATGTGGAAAATGTATTCAAATGGTAAAGATTGACTTGGAAATTACATTGCACTTTATACATTATACCAAAATAGAAAAATTATCAAATTTAATTTCTGTCAATTTGGGATGCGTTTATCAGCTATAAGAGATCTGTGGAATGTCTTATCCAACTCTTCAAAGGGTTGATTACAGGTAGTCCTTGACTTACAACCACAATTGAGTCCAAAATTTCTGTTGTTAAGCGAGACAGTTGTTAAGTGAGTTTTGCCCCATTTTATGACCTTTCTTGGCACAATGTTAAATGAATCACTGCATTTGTTAAGTTAGTAACACAGTTGCTAAGTGAATCTGGTTTCCTCATTGACTTTGCTTGTCAGAAGGTCACAAAAAGTGATCACATGAACCTGGACACAGCAATTGTCATAAATATGAAGCAGTTGCCAAGCATCTAAATTATGATCATATCCAGGGGATGCTGCAACAGTCCTAAGTGTGAAGCACATTGTAACTTTGAACAGTCACTAAACAAATGGTTATAAGTCGAGGATTACCTGTATTGTTGCTATTGATCTGAACACCCGATATCTTGTTCTGGGTGCACCTTCTGCTCTTGTGTGGTCTCAAGTTACTAAGTTAACATTAAAATTAAAAGGATTTCCTCATGATGCTTCTTTCAGGGGCCTGTGACCAGAGCTTTGGTATCCATGTAGCAGAATTAGCTGCCTTTCCCAAACACGTGATTGAATGTGCCAAGGCCAAAGCTCTGGAACTGGAGGACTTCCAGAACATTGGAATATCTCAGGAGGAGGAGGATGAAGAACCAGCTGCCAAAAGATGCCACAGGGAGAAGCAGGTTTGTTGGATTTGTCTGTATGTCTATATTCTGATTTCTATAATTCTTTGGAAAAGTTCATATATCTTATCATAATGTCATTTCATTTTGGCTGTGATGGGTCAACATAATCATTGTGACTTGACAGCAGATTTATGTTTTTAAGATGAGCAGCCATACAAATCTTTTGAATAAAAAATTGTGGTTCATATTTACAGTCAATAATCTTGACTTTATAAATAAAAAAAATAAAAATAAATGAAATCCTGAATTGAAAATAAACATAGATTATCATTGTGAACTAAAAATAGTTGGACCTAGCAAAGGTGAAGAATATGAGAAACATTTTGAAACAGAACATTGCAAAATGGAGATCTGGATTCAGGTTGTAAGATTTTTTTTAATGAAAGAAATCTTAGGGAATCAGCAGCAGCCATTTCAAGTAGTCTTTTCAACTTGTATAATATTCCTGGTGCTCACCCTTTATTGAAGAAAATGTTAATTTGCTTGTTTGTTTGGGCATAAGAGTGGTTTGCAAAATCAAGCCATTTTCATTTTAATCCAGCATTTTCTATTTTACAATGGCCAACCAGATGCTTCTGAGATGTTTGTAAGTAGGAAAAGGCATCTCCTCTCCCTGTTGTACCCCTGCAGTAGTGTTTGGAGATAACATTGACTCTTAAAACCAATAGCTTTTGATAGACTTGTTCTGCAAAAGCTTTGAAGTCCTCCTTTAAAGCTAATGGCCATCACCTCAACTTGTGGTAGAGAAATGATTAAGCCCCCTGATTATTTTGGTTCCTCTCTTCTGCACTTTTTCCACTTCTCCCACAGTCTTTTTTAGATGTGACACCAGAAACATTCACAGTTATGGTAGAAAAGCTCATGTCAGAACTAGTCAACAATTAGAGATGATCCAGCTATTGTTTTATTAAAGCTAACAAGTTATACTGAGTCATTGGTCTCCTGCTGTTAAGAACAAAAAACATTGGAGATTAGTCAACCAAGTTTTTATATAAGGTTATAGAGATTGAAGTTGAGCTGATGGATACATTTGACCAATGACAAAGAATCATTTTACAACTGATAAGAAAAACATACAGGCCATTCATAGGAATCTAGATATATCTGTCTTTGGAAAGAGAGCACCTTGCAATGCAGGGATATATCATCAGTCACTATGGTGTTGACCAAGTCATATGCCTTCTTCAGATGTTCCAGATAAATAACATTTGCTATCTGAGCAAGTATGAGAGTGCATCTTTTCTCCTTGCTTCTTTTGTCAGCTCAATTTGGAATAGGTCTACTGTTCCAAGGGCTTATTAAATAAAATGGGTGAGTTTTTAAATACCATTTCCAGGCAAATATATTTTTTCCTAGAAGGTGATAATTAGGGCTGTTTTAGGTGAACATTGTTGGAGAACTTGTGAGTGGCAGAATTGGAGTGAACAGGGGCCTGGCTTTAGTAATAATAATAATAATAGTAATAGTAATAGTAATAGTAATAATAATAAAAGTTGGAAGGGACCTTGGAGATCATTGAGTCCAACCACCTGCTCAGGCAGGAAACCCTACACCATTTTGGACAGATGGCTGTCCAATCTCTTCTTAAAAAGTTCCAGTGTTGGAGCATTCACCGCTTCTGGAGGCAGGTTGTTCCATTGGTTAATTGTTCTAACTGTCAGGAAGTTTCTCTTTAGTTCTAGGTTGCTTCTCTCCTTGATTAGTTTCCATCCGTTGCTTCTTGTCCTGCCCTCATGCGTTTTGGAGAAGAGCTTGACTCCCTCTTCTTTGTGGCAGCCCCTGAGATATTGGAACACTGCTAACATGTCCCCCCCTCGTCCTTCTCTTCATTAAACTAGACATACCCAATTCCAGCAACCGTTCCTTATATGTTTTAGCCTCCAGTCCCCTAATCATCTTTGTTGCTCTTCTCTGTACTCTATCTAGAGTCTCAGCATCTTTTTTACATCATGGTGACCAAAACTGGATGCAGTATTCCAAGTGTGGCCTTACCATGGCATTGTAAAGTGGTATTAATACTTCACGTGATCTTGATTCTATCCCTCTGTTAATGCAGCCCAGCACTGAGTTGGCTTTTTTGGCAGCTGCAGCACACTGCTGGCTCATATTTAAGTGATTGTCCACTAGGACTCTGAGATCTCTCTCACAGTTACTACTATTTAGCAATACTATACCTGTACATTTGTTTTTTCTTGCCTAAATGTAGAACCTTACTTTTTTCACCATTGAATTTCATTTTGTTAGATAGCGCCCAATATTCAAGTCTGTCCAGGTCCTCCTGTATCTTAAGCCTGTCTTCTGGAGTGTTGGCTATTCCTGCCAGCTTGGTGTCATCCGCAAATTTGATGAGTTCCCCATCTATCCCTTCGTCCAAATTGTTGATGAAGATGTTGAAGAGCACTGGGCCTAGAACAGAGCCCTGGGGCACTCCATTATACACTTTCCTCCATGTAGATGCAGTTCCATTGAGGACCACACGCAACTCTTCAGTTGCTGACTTGGAAGAGGAGGATGAGTCGGAACCGGGGCCATCAGACACAGGGACTCAGGATTCCCAGGAGCGCCCAGAGAGCCCAGGGGTGGAGGTGTCATGTGACTTGATTCAGAATAGACTGTTTAAATGGTATTTATACCTGGTCCTTGAAGTTACGGCTGTTGCAGTGCTCCTGCAGTCTTTGATAAAAATGTGGGTAATTGGCAGCCCTCTCAAATTTTTGACAACAGGGTGCACTTCAGTTTTCTGCATCTACTTATCTCCCCCCCACCATCTCTGTGCTTTTGGCTGCCCTCTATTCCGCTGCCCATGCTCCTCTGTGCTCCGTCCTACACCCCCACTGCTCTACACTCCACTTTGACATCTCCGTCTTGACATCTGCCACCCTGTACTCATGAAGGGCCAGGCTGGGCATACCTTGTCAGCATGAGGGAAAAAAATACACTGAAGTTCAGCTGAGGGCAGCAGGGGTAGCAGAGTGTAGGGCAGAGTGCAGTGGCTGCAAAATGCAGGGGTGTAGGGCAGAGGGGTGGGGGTGGGGATGCAGGGTGAAGTGTAGGGCGGTAGGAACAGCAGAGTGTAGAGTGGCAGGTACATGGTGGAGGGCAGGGCAACAGAGGTGGCAGGGGTTCAGGATGAAGCAGGGCAGCAGGATAGTGAAGTGGAGCTACAAAGTAGATAAAAAACTTTAAAGAAATAATTACAGTGCAACAATAGGAGGAATCCACAGCTGACATTGGATCATCATTTGTCGGCTGTGGCGAGGGGGGCATTTGCCCAGGTTCGCCTGGTGCACCAGTTGCGTCCTTACTTGGATCGGGAGTCTCTCCTCACAGTCACACATGCCCTTGTCACCTCGAGGATCGACTGTTGCAACGCTCTCTACATGGGGCTACCCTTGAAGAGTGTTCGGAGACTACAATTAGTGCAAAATGCAGCTGCGCGAGCAGTTGTGGGCCTTCCGCGTTGTGCCCACCAACTCTCCGCATGCTGCATTGGTTGCCTATTGGTCTCCGAGCCCAATTCAAGGTGTTAGTTATCACCTATAAAGCCCTTCATGGAATGGGACCAGGATACTTACGGGACCGCCTTCTGCCACATACTTCTCTACGACCGGTGAGAGTGCACAGGGTTGGCCTCCTCCGGGTCCCGTCAGCGAAACAATGTCGTCTGGCGGGCCCTAGGGGGAAGGTTTTCTCTGTTGTGGCGCCCGCCCTCTGGAACCAACTGCCCCCTGAAGTCCGCGTTTCTCCGACTCTCCCGGCCTTCCGAAAAAATCTAAAAACTCATCTCTGCTGGCAGGCCTGGGGATGATTGTGGTTTGATTGTTGAATTGAATGTGTGTTTTATTGTATTTTTTAGATATCTTTGTTTGGGTTTTTTTTAATTGTAATTTATTGTTATATATATGTTGTTAGCCGCTCCGAGTCCCCGGAGAGGAGCGGCATACAAACCCAAATAAATAAATAAATAAATAAATAAATAATGAAAAACCCGGTAACATTTATACCAAGGTGCATATTGATATAAAATGTTTGGAACTGGTCAATAATTACCAAGACAGACAAATCCTATAACAACAATATTATAAGTTACTAGACAATCCATGACCCATTAGGTCATCATTTCTGAAATATTTCCTTGCCAGATTCCTTAATATCTTCAACAATGGCAGAGCTTCTAATATACTACTTTGACTAAAAAAATTTAAAAAAAATTCAGGGAGATATTCAGAAATGTATTTGCTTTGAAAATAGCCCATGTTGAAACATATGGCACAAACATCAGCAGTAGACCCCAGAAATATTTTATGACATTTTGTATTATGTCATAAAATGTTTAACAAAATTTGCCAAATTTCGATTCCACTGGAGTCATGGGGTCCTGGATTTTGGATCCATTCTGTAAATTAGCCCAATTTAGGTACCTTGGTCAAAAATGTTTAGCCCTATGATACACCGTTTCTTCCAGTCAAAGGATACAGGCACAATGGTTTTACTAGTATATAAATATATATATCTTAGTTAATTGCCACATAGCTGACAAGATTTGTCAGGACTTGGGTAAAAACAGTTCAATTTGGTTATATATTTTTATTTATGTTTATCTGGCTACTTTAGGCTTAACAATTTTATCTCATTCTGATTTGTTATTCTAGTCTGCTTGATGATGAAATACAGGACTTATGTTTTTAAAGGTTAATGGTTTGATATGTTTTCTTAAGTAACTGACAAAATACATCTTTTTCTTTTTCAGGAGGGGGAACAAATAATTCAAGATTTCCTTTCTCAAGTGAAAGCAATGCCGTTGACAGAAATGTCTGAAGAAGAAATCCGGACCAAACTAAAGGAGTTAAAAGACTACGTTTTAAGGAAAAATAATTCTTTTGTAAATGGAATTATTTCCCGCATCAACGGTGCCTCATGATACATAACTAAAACCACTTGAACTTGTGATTCTTTTCTGATCATAAAATCTCTGAACTGAAACCCCAACTATTTTGTCCCCTCTGACTACCATGCAATAGTAAAAAAGAAGCCTCAGGAATCATCATGTTCCGCTTTTTCATCCCCATATATAAAGAGCTTTATGTATGGGCAGAAGAGCTTCAGAACTGGCACAGGCATCTTCTGTGTTCTGTCTTATACTTTTTCCATGCCAGATCCAAAGTGCCTTTAACTGCTTTGGATCTGGATGCTACAGACTTCTTTATGTTACTAAATATTATGACCATAAAGCTATGCTTTTGGTGCTGTTTCTGTATATATAAATTGTATCATGTTGAGTTGTATTTTGCTGCAATCACTGAAGAATTCTTGTTTCAGTCTTACTTTTGGAAAAATATATATATTTGTGGCATCCTCTGAAATAATATCAGACATTTGACAGACTTGGAATAAATCACAGTTCTGTCATTAACAGGTATGTTGATGTCACAGAAACAAAAGAGACATGGCATTTTGTTATTATTTGTTAGAAGCCCGTAGCTTGTGCCAATATATTTAGCTTTGAAGTCTAGAACAAAAAAAAAGCATTTACTAAGGGCTGTGTTTAATTTGCGTATCGGTGAGGGGTGTTGTTATATGACTTCCATGGGATTCCAAACTTAAAATTGTTATCCTTAATGCAGTGTAAGACTTTACTGTATATTTTATTCATGTTTTATTCAAAACATTTCAAACAATTTGAAGAAAATAAAATTAGTTTGTCTTCCACTGTTGCACAAGACTCTGAAACTGTCGATTAGTAGCATATTATATCCATATTTCTTCAGTGGATCTTTGTAGAAATTCTTACATGTCTGTGTTACTGTATGACACATAATACTCTATTTCTTTGTTGGACAAATCACAAAAATACAAGAATGTTTGCTTCTAATATTTTATAGCTGATAATTATGCCACCAATGAGACAGAGAATTAAAAAAATATTTTAATTTCTAGTGGAGATGGATGACATTCAAGTTTAATTTAAAAAAGTTTAAAGTTTTCCCCTGTCCAGTCATGACTGACTTAAAGAGGAGATGCTCAACTCCGGTTCTCAGTCTAGGGAGAGACGCTTCTGTTATTATGTGGCCATCAGCATGAAAGTACAGAACACAGTAATCTTTTCCACCACAGTGGTACCTATTTATCGATTCATATTTGCATGCTGTTGAACTACTAGGTTGGCAGAGCTAGGGCAAGAACAGGAGCTCACCCTGTCATGCAGTGCTCAGGTTCGAATCCCACCTGTCAGCTTTCCAGCTTACAAGCCCAGCAACTTAACGGCTGAGCCATTGTGCCACTCCAAGTTTAATAAATAAATAAATAGATAATCTAAATGAACAGAAGGAATATTTTTGTTCTAATGAAAACTCTGTTTTTACTAGTACACTATTTATTAACCATTTATTAATCTGTTTAAATTTTGATTGACGAAACTGGTATATTTAGTTTTATAGTCTGCTATTTGAGAATAATATTCTCTCCCAGATAAATACTGAGATCCTCCAGGGGCTATATATTACTCCTCAATTTTCTAAGAAGTCCCCTAAAGCTAAGTAAACTAATTCACTCATTAAAACTCAAGTACTTTTCTTTTTTTCTTTTTTTTTAAAAAAAAACATTTTCTTTCTCTTCTTTTTTTGAAGTACATGGCAGCTGAAAAAAAGTGATAGGAATGCAGCAACAGTGACAGTTTTGGGATGTAAATTGTGGTATTATTGAGAGAGTTAAAGTGCCATTTAATTGTCAATTTTTTTGTACAATTTTTTTTTCTGCTTAGTTCTACCAGGACTGAGTGATTGTGGTACAGGTGACATATGTAGTAGCTTTTCAGTTAAGGGGAGAACAGCCTTTAGAATTAATGAATGGGCCTTTTCTGGAAAATATGGATCATATTGTCTTTATTTGGAGGTACCCTTTCAAATGTTTTCAATTTCCAATCGGCACACAGCATTTTGAGATATATTGTAGAGCAGTGTATAACATGCAAGCATGTTTATTGTCAAGGCAGAAATTATTGTCTTAAGGCACTTCCTGGCCTCAACATTGTTCATTAATAGAATTGGCAAAACAGTAGCTGGGTTCACGCATTGCACTAAGCTATAATGTGGTTGATTGTTTATGGCTTAGTGATATTGTGCAAATGAAGTTGTTCGAGTTTGTTCAGCAATTACAATTAGCACATGATTTCTGTTCACTCCATTAGCTAAAAAGCTGTTAAGTATAAGAATGTTGGTATACATATTAATACACATATTAGTGCCCATAGGGATCTGTGTTGTGTGTTCTGTGGCTGCTATTGTGTATTTTGACAAGGATCTTTATTTTTATTTTTTTCATGTTTTTGAATTCGAGATGCCAGCAAACAAACCTGGCAATTTTTGAATGCAAAGGATATACTTACTGTTGGTGTCATGTTCTCTGAAGGCCATTGCTGGGAAACTAGCGGACGTCCTAGTGCAGTTGATTGGCCACTGAAAACAGACTGCTGGATTAGATGGGTCAGGGGTCATATCCAGCAGGGCATATGTCCTCTAGCTATACTGTATCCAAGTCTTTGCTGTAGTTATATGTAGAGAGACTGAAACCGCCATGGTCATGACCAACAGGTTGCAATTAGACTATTGCAGAGGTGGTCAAACTCAATTTCATTGAGGGCCGCATCAGCATTGCGGTTGCCCTCAGGGGGCCGGGTGGGTGTGGCCAGGGTGGGTGCAGGCTACTGGGTGGGCATGGATGGAGTGGCTGTGGCCTACTGGGTGGGTGTGGCCAGCTCTACATCGTTCGCCTCAAGGGTGCCTGTGGGGGCCTGTGCAGGAGTGGGATAGATCTGAGGGTCTCTGGCAGAAGCGGGTGGGACCAGGGCAAGTGTCAAGGTATGGTCCACTGGAGAAGCCTCACTGTTCCTCTCAGGCCATGCTGGGGGGGGGCTTTTGGAGCTAAGACTGAATGCCTTTCAGCATAGATGGCCACTACAAAATTGTACATTGGCTCCCGGCCAGCCAGGGCCAGGGCAGCAGAGGCTGTTCCCTCACTGTTTCTAGGATGGCTTCGCGGGCCACATGAAACCACTTTGTGGGCCGCATCCGGCTCCCAGGCCTTGTGTTTTGACATGTCTGGACTATTGTATGACTTGCTAGGTCAAAAGTCCCTAAACTTTGGGATCAGTCAGTACATTTTCAATGTTGTAATGGGCACTCTAAAAATTGCTGCGTGAAAGAGGACAAAAAATCCATTTATTAGAAGGCAAACTAGTAGATTTGATCCCAGCTACCTCCTCTAGTCTTCTACCATTCCAGTTTATATTTGTCTTTTCTTCAGATCAAGTAGGTATATTTGAATCAGAAAACTGGGCTGAAGTTCCCCATTATTTATATTTCTAAAGATTCTTCCAAGAGATATACAGAGTCCATAAGCAGTCTTAGAAATAAATATTATGTTTGAGTTAATAATTGGCTTTACAGCATGCTAGCTTTCCTTTTTTTTCAATTAAAAGAATTCAAATAAAATAACATCTGATAAGGGATGATGCCTGTCAGGCACTGTAGGGGATGTGAAAGATGTCATGTTGAGATCCCATTTCGTTAAGAATATACAAATTACTGATTTATTTTGCTTCCTCCTCCTGATGAAGCCCCATGGAAAGTCAAGAAAACAAATCATTGAATAAATCAGCCCAGAGTTCTCACTTGAGACATAAATGACCACACTCAAATTATCCTACTTCGATCACATAATGTAAAGAATTAATTCTCTGGAGAAGGCTCTACTGATGGGAAAGGTAGAAAGAAACAGAAGCAGCAAGGCAGATGGACATAGTTACAGTGGTGATTATTGCACCATTGGACCTGAAAGGCTGAGTTAGGGATAGATCATCATAGAGAAAATCTATGTGGTTGCTAAGAGCCTTTAAAACTCTTGATACATAATTATTGTTAAATGGAAGCCCAGTAAAATTTACCCCAGTAAATCATAAAAAGCATACTGTGAAATGGGACCATTTGATTATGCATCGATTTGGTTGAGAGTCATGGGTGTTGTGGTATCAATTTGTTAAAGGCACCATTTTGGAGGAATGCTATATTGGCATCTCTAGGGATGTTGCTGCTTTCTCTGATTGCATTATTCAGGGTAAACAAATTGTGTTCTTCCTTTATAATGAATGCCATTGGATCTCTTCATATCTGTGGAATAGTCTAAAGATGCCTATATCACCATATTGCTCAGATTAACTCTGGAATAATGTGGAGTTCTATATCTTCTACTGGAAACTCTTTGCTTATACTGTACAGTAAAGCAGCATTTGATACTCTTGCTATTGTTGATGATTGAGAGATTATAACACAATTATAATCTATAAGGCTTTGTTTTGGAAAAACAATAGTATATACCTTCGTCTTCTATTTTTTTCCTCTGTTCCCTCACTTCACCCAGCATTTTTTTAAAACTCCATTTTAATGTCCAATTTCTAAATATATTCTCCCATGTGTTTCATTTCAATTTGGTATTTATTGCATTGGGAGATTTTCATTCCTATTGTGAGAGTCAGTAGGAATGCATTCTGACAAGTCATCGCACTGATGAAAATAAAATGACATTTACATTTCTAATTGTGTTGGGATGCACACTAAGTCACTAGAAAGAATATAGAAAGTCTATGTTCCAGCCCACTGGCATAACCATTTTGAAGATTGTCAAGTTCACAAAATTATTTTTCCCCACATTTTCTGCTTAATTCTTTCTTACACAGTAAACAATTCCAGGAGTGTAGGTGTATTGTGGGTGATACAAAGCAAATTATGTATGCAGGGGGAAAAAAACCCTCTTTAGGGGCCTATTTTGTGATCATAGAATCTTTTTATATAAATATATGTTTTATTGCATTTACAATTGAAAGGATGATAGTTCAAAAAAGAATCCCACTATAGCATATAATTTTACTACAGATTAAAATAGCTATTACTAAAGCATTCATGACAGCCCTTCACATGTTACTATACTTCTTTACTGAATAGTAGCTATTTTGGAGATGAAATGTTCTAGACTAATGTTCTCTTCAGTAGGTAAATGGGTCAGAAAAAAGATGCAGTGACTAACATTCTATATAGTTTGGTCCTTAATGGATCATTCATGATGTATTTGTAAGGTTTCTGGCTATTGAGTGGAAGACAGGTATGCTTCTAGGCAGCTATTCTAGTTACCTCAAGTATAATAAACAGAAAGGCACTTTTATTGGAGTGACCTTTGATATTTGCCAGGTCTCCATAGCAGTAGTTGTGTATTCTCCTTGATTTTAATTAGGATGATACACTGGAAGAAACAGAAACAGTTTGTTTTGCGATTGTTTCAGAGATACTACCACTCTGATGAGAATAGCTGTGAATCAAACAAGCTTATAGTCAGCCATTCTAGTAATGCAACAAACAGCTCTGGTTATTTTTTTCAACCTCTTTAATGAGAACTGTTTGACAAGGCTGTTCTATTCTTGCAGCACGTCCCCTATTTTTTATGGGTTTCCAGTGTTGAGTGCCAACAAGCTGCTTTGACGAAGCCAAAGAAATCTTGCAGGAAATATAAGTTACATAATTAAAAATTCTGTTGCCTCAAAAGCTTTTGGTGCTGCGTGCCATGCATGAAAGAAATGAATTAGCAAAATCTGTACTGAGTGAATTCAAAGCAAGTCTTATGTATGCTGTTCTCAGAACTATAACCTAAAAGAAAAGAAAGCAACAAACAATCTCTGTTGGTCTGAAAATCTAAGGATGGAAACGTTACCTTCCCACTTTCTTCTTTTCATTTGGTGATTTATATTCTTTCTGGGTTTGAATAGGTACATTTGAATTAACATTACCAAGTTTATACTTCCTTGTTCTATTACTCTGATCACCATTATGCTAGATACCTATCCTGATTTTATTTGCTTAATTTTAAAAATGGCAAAGTTGATAATTGCAATAACAAATTAGATTCGGAGGCCATCATGCACAAATGCCTGTTGGCAGCAACCTTGCATAGAAAAGCAAAACAAAAATAATTTTATCACTAATAAGGCAGCATGCCCAAATTGAGCAAACTTGTCTCTCACATTCAGAACATACCCAACCCTGTGACAGAACATCTAATGACATTGGGGAATTAACAATATTAATTGTTTTTTCCCCTAGAGAAGGACACCTATTAAGTAATGCCTTGTTTCTCATAAAAGTAATCAGCAGTCCTTTAGCCTAGGAAAAATAAGTTATGTTCTAAACTCCTGAACATTTGCTCCTTTCAAAAGGAAGGTCCATTTTTTCCATATGGTATTGAACAAATAAGATACTTATCCTTGATGTTCTATTAGAGCGGTGCGTTTCAACTCAAATCAGTGGCCTTCAACCCAAATCAGTCTGTGCACTTCAGTATACTGTCTGGGTAATTCCTTGAGTTGAAGTACACACATCTTAAAAGCTGCCTAGGGTGAAAAACACTGTTTTAGAAGGACATTCCAAATAGCCACTCACCAAGAGCTTCTACTGATGTTGTACTATCCAATCTGACTACTGGTATTAGCATACATACTGTTCTGAGGTTCTGTGACCTATAGTGATAAATATCAGGTGGACTTTTAATTCTCAGTTAGTTTAGTTTACCATCCAGTTTTGGGTAGAACTTTTAGAAATTTTGTGGCCTAGCACACAAAGCTTTTTCAGCTCACTGCTTCTTAGTTGCCTTATCTAAAAACTCTGGGCACCTTTCAGCACATACTAAATCTTGATATTTTAGCAGCCTTTGTTCTAATAGTGGATAGGCTCTCCAGCTTCTCTCATTGGCTCAAACAAGCCTCAGAAGAAGGAGCTACAGGGAATTTTCCAGGGCCAATTTTCCACATTGTTATGTGAAATAAAGCAGTACCAATCAACTGGGATGGCAACATGTTGGGCTAAATATGTCTCTGTAGCAGCTGCTTCATTGAATGAAGACATCATGCTCTCCCAATTGGCTTGCTGCCCTTTGGCTGTTATAGCTATTGCTCAGAGTCCCCAAATTGCATTGTGAGATGGCGGTAGTCTGAAATGAGAGGACAGTTTGCTGCTAATTTCACAATGTCCTCCTTCTCAGCCTTTTCTTGGTGGCACCAGTACAGTTTAATCTCCAGCAAGCAGCCCATCCTTGTATACTGTACGTATCATTGAGGGGATTTTCAGAGTTATATTCCTAGGATGTTACACTTCTCAATGTTAGGTTCAGGACTTCAGAGCCTCTGGACAGTGGATGAATACTAATATTGCCACAGAAGGAATGCACAATGTGAAACACAGTCCCAGCAATAGAATAGCCATGGTAGGGTTGCCCTAAATCAGTCCCGGACATTTTATGGCCCATGGGCCACATCCAGCCCTTTGACTGTCTGTGTTTGGCTTGCAGCAACAGCAACAAAGAAAGTGGGGGCTGGGGGATAGTGGGGGCCCGCCACAACAATCCCAGTTTTTCATGTTGCTTCTTGGGAAAATTAATTGCCTACCCCTGCACTAGATCATCCTTCTACTTAAACACTGAGCTCTTTTGTCTCAGCCAGTGTGTCTTCATGGGCCACTGCTAAGACATGCTTCCAGCTACTTGGCTCTAATTGCTTGTTGTCCTGGACCTGCAGAAAGAAGGGAGAAAAAAAAATACATTCTCTCTCCATCTGCCTAAGAACCACAGGAAAACTCACAGGAAAACACCAACAAAGATATATTAACCAGATCAAATTGGAGATAACCTTCCTTTTATAGTTCAGTATTTTATTCTCTCTTCTTTTGATCCTAAACCTGATGGAGATGCATCCCCCCGTGGTTGTAAGTTGCTGTGGGAGACAATCATTTGAAAACTGAAATAAGAACATAGCAATTAAAGAAACTGTTAACATGTCAAGCCACAATAATTGCCAGAAAATTGGGATGAAAACATGGTAATTAAAGAAATCATTAACAAGTTTATTTTAATGTACAGAAACTGCTTAACTTATCCACCTATAACTTAAGCTTGTTAGAACCGGGCTTTTTTTTCTCATAGAACGCCGAGAACGGAGTTCCGGCATCTGTTTTGGATGGAACATTGTAGGGTAGGCAAGGTGGGTTGTATGACGTGTGTGAGTTCTGGCACCTTTTTTTTTTTTAGAAAAAAAACACTGGTTAGAACCAATCCTATCACTTGGGGAAGCAGAAAATGAGTGATTTCCTTCTGTGCAGCAACCATTCCATATCTAGACCAGCGGTTCTCAACCTTTTTCAGGCTGAGACCAGCGCGCCGGCCCAAACCGCGATGGGCCTAACCACGCATGCGCGGCACGTGTGCGACAGCCCGAACTGCGCAGGCATGGCACGATGGCCCAAATCACGCATGCGTGGTGCACACATGACGGCCTGAACCACGCAGGCGCGGCGCGACGGCCCGAATCGCGCCTGCGCAGTGCACGCGCGACAGCCCAAACCGTGCAGGCGCGGTGCAACGGACCAAATCGCGCATGCGTGGCGTGCGCGACGGCCCGAACCGCGCATGCGTGGCGCGACGACCCGAATCGCACATGCGTGGCGCGCGTGCGACGGCCCAAACTGTGCATGCGTGGTGCGACGGGGCGAATCGCACATGCGCGGCGTGCGCGACGGCCTGAACCGTGCATGCACGGCATGCGCGTGACAGCCGAGGGGAAATGGGAAAAAGGGGGGGAAGGGGGAAAAATGGCGGACTTCCGTGTTTGGCGACCCCCGTGAAACAGTCGTTTGACCCCAAATGGGGTCGCGACCCACAGGTTGAGAACCGCTGATTTAGACAGAATGAATAGGCATGGTTTTGTTATTCCATTATATTTCCAAAAATGAAAAACTTAAGAGAATGATGCCTGTTTCTTCTTGACAAATTTGGGAGTTCCACTGGTACAACTCTCTTCCCAATGGGATTCAATTTAGATGTCTAAAAATTCAAAACCATTCTGTGGAGGAATACTATCATTCATATTTGTTGTGTTTTTTATTGTTTTTCTACTTATCTTTCCTTACTGGTAGAAAAAAATTCAACAATTTTGTAAACCTTGTATTGGCGTAATAAATGCACTATCTTTAATAGATTTGAATATTTTAAATAATTTTCCCATTGGATGAATGTTCAGATTAAATGAATCTAAAGTTTCCAACTTTCTACACAGAATTTATTTTTCATACCACTGGTCATCTTTAATGAGCTCCCGGAATAATGCTGCAAGTATGTTATGCCCCAATATTTAGAAATTGTGGGAGGCATGGTTTGGAGACAGGGAAGTAAGCATTTCAAAGAAAATGGATTATCTTCCTCAGCCCATGTCTTGAAGTAGATCTGAACTGGGGTCACAGTGCCAACTAGGAGGACTTCACAATTATTGTCCAGTTTCAAAATGAAAAAGTATCCAGTTTAGCATTAAAGTGACAACATGTCAAGCTAGTGGGTAGGCTTTAGTTTCAGAAGAGGGAAACCTGGAGTCTTCCAGATATAATTGGACGCTGGCTGTCATCAGTTCCTGAGCTTCAATTACGCACATTTGTCTACAATGAACAGTTCCTGAGTAGTGGTGTTTTTAGCTCTTCAGCTTTTTTAAAAAGAAAAAATGATTTAAAAATTATATGAGCCTCAGTATAAACATTTATAGGAAGCCGTGAATGGTACGAGTTGTCTAGTGCAGGGCTTTTCAACCTTTTCACTGACTGTATCACTTTTAGGATATGGCAATAGTCGAGTACCACCTAGCAAGGTGTCAAAAACTTGATGACCAAAAAAAACCCAAACCCCTGTTCAAAGTTGCAATTGCACTGAAATGACTTATAAATATTTTTCGCACTTATGACCATTGCAGTATGCCCAGAGTCATGTGATTTATATTTGGATGCTTGGCAATTGATTCATATTTATGATGGTCACAGTGTCCCAGGGTCATGTGATCCCCTTTTGCAACCTTTTGACAAGCAAAGTCAATGTCAGGGCTGCTATGGCCAAGTGCTAAGGCGGGACTTCCCTCTCTCCCTCCCTCCTTTCCTTCCTCCCTCTTTCTCATTCCCATCTCCTTCTGAAGGAAGAATTTGAAAACCCCCCTATTTTCCCTCTTCCATATATTTATCGAACAAGGAAAAGCCTCCAAAGACAGAAAAGACAAGCCACTGAGGGAACTAGCTTAAAAAGGTGCAGAGCAACAGAAGCTAACATGAGACATTAGCCATCAGCCAAATAGAAATTGCTAAACACTCCTTAAGAACACAAGCCCGAGTTGCACAAATCCCAGAACTTCAAAGTCACAAAAGCACATAAGTATCCTTCCACTCTCCATCTCCCTCCCTCTGTGCCTCATCTCCAGCCGATGCTGCCTTTCTTCATTCCTCGTGGAGGGCGACTCCTCCCCCGCTGTGTTTCTTGCCTGTTTGTTGCTGCTAGCACAGGTGGTTGCCACAGAAGTTGGAGATCGGCTCATGGCTGGCCTGCTTGATCTCCTCTCCTTTTCCCCCCACCCTTCTTCTTTCCCTTTGGTGAAGCTACAGCTGACTCAGCCTCCTCCCAAGGTTACCTCTTTTTTCTCTCTCCCTCTCCCTCCCAAACTGCCTCCTTTTATAATCTCTCCTGTCTCCACTCCCCTCCTCCTCCTTTCTCATCCCGGTGAGCCGAAGTGAGCCTGGGGCCTATGCCTCATCCCAGCCACTCTGCAGCTCTGGAGGACTCTCTCACAGTAAGTCCTGCGCTGCACTGGCTCATTCCCTCCCCAACTACACTTGGCTGGGCAGGCCGTGTACTGACATGTGCTAATGTACCACAGGTGGTATATGTACCACTGGTTGAAAAACCCTGGTCTAGTGGCCTAGAGTAGACAACCAATTGAATGCCAATTGCTTTCCTTCCTAAGGGCAGGTCCTACTGGCCATATAAATAGATACTGAAGACACAAAATTAAACTGAGTTTATATATAAAATCAAAGCATCAAAATGTGTAAAAGTGTAGGTACAACTAGCAGCTTTAAAAATATTCTTACTATGGTTGTTTTTTCTAATGCCTTAGACATTAGATCCATCTTTATCATTAATACTGTAATAACACAAGGTCTATAATCCTTGTCCCATAAACAGAGCACTGCTGGCTTGAAACCCAGTAGATTTTTTTTTCTTTTCCTGAGCTTCCTATGTTTCCCTATTCCTCTGCATTGTTTCATTCTTTTTCCATTCATTGGAATATTTTGAACCAGATTCCAAACCAGCAAATTTTGTTAACGTGTGGGAAGCCAGCCCCCCCCCCCAGAGAAGGAAATATTAAAAGGGCAGAAAAATATATTTCCTCAAAGGATCTTAAAGAGGCAGAAAAGCATGCCCAATTTTCTTAATAGCCCCAGGTCTCCCTCCCCCAAGCAGAAACCAGCTCTGTAGAAATGCAGATGTAAACCATTCAGGAAGGTTGAAGCTAGAAGATTAAGAAGACAAAGACACCTAAAATCTACATACCCACACAAACTCCAAGACAGGACATAATAGGATTAAACCACAGATGCCAAAAAGGCACACACAGACTCAGGTCAAAATTCATGCCACAGGAACAACTCTAAACAAAAGGCTCAAGAAGGTATAAAAACCCACTCCCTATATGTGCTCTTTCTCTTTTCTTCCAGAGCCATCTTTCTGTCTGGCTCTCCTCTTCAATAAACTGCAACCTTCTTTCTAAAGCAGCCATCATGTTGTTTATTCCCGGCTTGGACTGAACCATGATGAAGACTTTTCCTTCAACACATGACAAGAGCTAAAACCATTGTATTATTAGAGACTTATAATAAAAAGGTAGCCTTATAGAAGCACTGTTGAAAGACTATCTCTTCCTTTGCAAGGTAGCCAAGGAAGTGCTTAGGTTAATAAATGTGCTTTCCAAAATTGAGAACACAACATAAAAAAGGGAACTTTAGAATTTGTCCTGAAGTTGCTTCGATGGTAAGATCAACAACATCTGTTTTTGTCCTTCATAGAAGGTGGCCTGCCTATTCTGGCTATCAAGTGGTGGAGATAAACTTCATGGTCATAAAAAAATATGTATCTTGCTTATAGTTAAATCTTGATATACCGACTGAAGAATGTTTACAAGTTTAAAATGATTGTATTAAGTTGGGTAGCACTCAATTTTTCCTTTGTTTACATTAAGTTCTTATACAAAAATGTTTCAATCTATTTAATAAACTTTCAGTTTAAATCTTAAGCAGAAATCTCTGCTTTAGAGGGAAATTTTAGGGGGACAAGAATAAAGCAAAAAAAAAAAGAATTAAACCTCTGTAGTAATAAAATAACATAGAATCAACCCAGCTGTCCATTGACGGCAGATTTTTTGGGGGAGGTCAGTGGAAGATTGTAGAAGCTGTTTAGGAAGGCACAAGTCTTTGACTGCTGTTTCTTTTCTCTTATCCTGCCCCAAATAATCAGTTGTCAGCAGCACTTGTTCCTACTCGAGAATTAAAAGGATACCACCAGCTATTCTCTGTGGGTTCTTTTCCCTTTTAAGGTCATCTCAACACGTATCTAGCACTGCATCCTACAACAGTCCCTTGTATTGTGTGTAATAGATGGTAAATGAAGTTATTTCTTTTACCTGTCTTCCAGTTTCCTGCCAATCAGTTTAATTGGTTGAGCTGGAGTTCTATATTATGAGCAGCAAGGAAGGTAGGTCACTGCCAAGAACTTTGAAGAATGGAAACATTTCTTCTTTTTCTTTAATGAATGCCTGCCATTCAGCAGCTTCTCTTTCTAAAATTCTTTCTAAGTATTGAAAAATTATTGCCACTCAAGTAGTAACATAAATGTTTGTCTTATTATGGATTAAAATCAAACATAATGCCTAGGGAGTTTTTAAAGTTATGATTTAACTTTGTAAGCAAAGAGCTTATTGCTTTGATTGTAATTAAATTATAAATTGGTCCTTCTCACCCTTTTCTCCTGTAGGGACTACATCACTATCCTGCCAAGAGTTTTTTTTTTTTAATGCATCCTGCTAGAGATAAAAATATGCTTTTGATGCTTTTAGAGGTGAATCTCAGGACACCAAAAAAAACCCCAAGAGTTCCTCATTTCTCATGCTTTGCATTAAAGATCCCATTAACTATGAAAAGCTGCACTTGCTTCTGAGTATAACTGTTCTATTGGGCCTCAATTAATATTGAATTTTTCTTAGAAAAGTCAAACTGTGGTCAAAAGAGTGGTTGAATCGGTACATACATCCACAGACAACCCTTATTCCCTTTTAATTTGGATTTTCAAGTTCTAATAAGGAAAGGAAAACTAGGATTTTTGCATTATGTAGACTTACCATGTGAGGCGAGTTATAAAAATAAATTATATGAGTTATTAAAAAGAAAGCTACGTTAATCTGGGTGGGGCGATAAAAAAACTTCATTTGAACAAAATTTCTTCATCATTCTCAAATGTTTGTGCAAAAATCTGCAATCTTTTTTTCCAGCATTTTCCTTGGTTTTTTCGTGAAGTGAAAAAGACAACTTAAAACCCAAGAAGGATCTTTTTTGTTGCATGCCATAGTCTCCATATTTTCTTTTTTTTCTTTGCACCTTTAAAATGAAAAATAAACGGAAAGTTTCTATTATGCAAATCAATCACCTACTGCAACCATGATTTTCAAAGAAATTTCTGAGACCCACAGAAGTTCCAGATCCATGCTTGGAAATAACTATAATGGGTGGCTGTGTCCTACTGCTGTGTTTGCAAGCACATCTTCTACATGGGATAGTAGACAGCAACCTGGCTGGTAGGCTGTAGAGATCTGCACTTTTCAGATCCAAACGGAAAAGGGGATCTTGCTGGATCTTTTAGTATCTCCTTAAAGAAGTCGTGTCTTTTCCTCCATTCCCAAGGTAGCCACATGGTCCCACGAAAATGTGTGTTTGAGTTCATGAGGCCTTAGGGAGGGTAAAATGGTCTTCTTACATCCTGTCAAATGCTCCTTAATTCAAATACTTATTTTTCTAGGACCGTGCAGCTTCTACAGGTAATCCTCGACTTACAACAGTTCATTTAATGATTGTTCAAAGTTACGTATGACCATTTTTCATAGTTACGACCTTTGCAACATCCCCTTGACCATGTGAGCAAAATTCAGATGCTTGACAACTGGTTCATATTTATGACCTTTGCTGTGTCTCAGGGTCACGTGATCACCTTTTGCCGCCTTCTGGCAAGCAAAGTCAATGGGGAAGCCAGATTCACTTAACAACCAGTTTACTAACTAATCAATTGCAGTGATTCACTTAACAACTGTGGCAAGAAAAGTTGTAAAATAGGGTGAAACTCACTTAACAAGAGAAATTTTGGACTCAATTGAATTGTCTTTGTATTCAAGCTGCTAAAAGATAGAGCAAGTGTACCTGCCATCTTTTCCAAAACACTATTTTGGCTTTGGATCTGAGTAAAAGCATGTAATCAGCATGGAGTAGTCTTACCAAATTTGTTTTCAGACAAGTGGGTTTTTTTTGTTTGTTTGTTTGACTGGCTATGGCAAGCATTTTATGAATAAACAATTCTTCTACTGCTCCCTGTGGCAGTCAATTTTCTCTCAACGCTTCAGATATGCCTGCCAATCCCAAACTATATCCTTAACATTCTGATATTGCCTGTGGATTGCTACATTTTTATGTGCTATGTGTAGCTGGACTTGCATGTTGCGGTCCTGGTGAATTGAGCTCACCAACAAAGAGCCCCAGCAATCCAGTAACAATATCTTCTGAGCATAATAACACATAGCAAAAGAGCAGCTGTAATGTTGGCAATTGCTGCTGGCTGACAAGATACAGCTGTAGCACAGATACAGGCTTAAGTACCACATTGTTCATGATTGCAATGACTTAACAGTTTGAATATGCAGGAAAGTTTGACAAGGTGGACTAGATCAAAATAGGAGGGTTGGTGGAATGTAAATTTGACCATCTGAAAGCTTCATTATTCTTGGTGGTAGGTCAGTGTCTGAAATGTTAGAGGAGCCTCCGCTTGGATTCTAGTATGGAACTGGATCATCGTAGGCAAAGAAGTGTGCAAATGATCAATAGCTACTGCTATTTCCACACTCTTTTGTCACTTTCCCCCCTTGCCTTAATACATGATACTGAAGGAGAAGAAGTGGCAATACCTGGGGATAGAGTCAAAAGGGAATCAGCTTAGAGTCTCTACATAGCCACGAACAGACTAAGTCCAGCCCCTCTTGAAATCTGTTGACCCTTATCCAGCACCAAAATAGTACCAACCACTAGGTGGGTAGATTCCTGAGCATTGGCATGAATAGTAATAAATCAAGTTTTAATTGGAATTTCATGTTGTCCTGGTCTTTTGCACCTGACAGATACAGTGTTTGATGGTATTCCTTTTAGGGTTAATGGGTGGGATACACAATTTGGTCATGCACACTATTGCATAATGCTGTCAGTTACATTTAAAAAAAAATCTATGGGCTAGATTTTTGGATGCAAAAATAGCCAGTAAATAAATTTTATAACTGGTTGAGAGGTGAAACAATATGTGTATGTACATGAAGAATGCATTAAACATACAGTGCTTATTTTGAAGGGATGTGATATCTCAGCGGTTAAAGATGCTGAGCTTGTCAGCCTGGGTTTGAGACCCAAGTGCTGCTCAATGGGGTCACCCACCTAGTTGTTTGACAGCATGCAAATGTGAATACATTAATAGGCACCACTTTGATAAGAAGGTAATGGCATTCCATGTGCCTTTGGCATATAGCCATGCTGGCCGCATGACCATGGAAAATCTTTGGACATGATATGAGATGAGCACCACGCCCTAGAATCAACACAACCAGACAGGGAAACCTTTACCTTTACCTGCATTACATAGCTATGGAGACCATAAACTCTAAAGCAGCGGTTCTCAACCTTTTCTGGGGCTCGACCCCGGCCCGCATCGTGCATGCGCAGTGCGACGGGCGCGATGGGTGCATCACGCATGCGCGGCACGACGGCCCACACCGCAAAGGAAAAAAATGGCGGACCCCCCAAAAAAATGGCAGACTGCGGTGTTTGGCGACCCCCGTGAAATGGTCGTTCGACCCCCAAATGGGGTCGCGACCCACAGGTTGAGAACCGCTGCTCTAAAGAAACAAGTAGGCTAAAGAATGAGGGATAATTATCTCTCATTCTGTTGCTCTTTCTATAGAAGGGAGGAGGGACACTTTCTTGTAAGTGTGTCTTTTGAATATCTTCCTATGGGTTAAAATTGCCATGTATTATGTATAGTTATTTGTGCCTTATATATTAATTTTGGATCCTATCCAACTGACTTTCCTCTTCTTCCATGCTTATTAAGTGATCTTTGCTCATGGAAATGTAGACTGACCAGAAAGGTAATAGCCAAATGGTAGAAGGCTCTATGAAACTTGTCAAGTTTTTATTGCCTGTTAAAATGAGATACCACAATAGCCAGTGTGATATAGTAGTTAATGTGTTCTACCACATACTAACCTTTGTGCAAATCCTATTTGGCACATTACTATTGCAAGCTAATCTACCTTACAAGACTAATATGGTGCAGAAAGAAGACATCAAAAAAGGGATAAAAATATAGCAAAATAAAAATCAAATCAAATATAGCATCTGACAATGCTTGCATTGGAGTCCATGGAATTTATTTTAAATCTATGTAGTATCGATTAGACGTTCTCATCAAATTGGACCAGAAGAAGCTTTGCTGGATGTTTTTAAAGAAGCTGAGATTAGTGGTGACTACTTTCAGTAGGTTTTATTTTTATCTTTTATCTTATTTTTATCTTTAACTGGACTTTGTTCAAGGAAAATAAATTGCTGGAAGAGTGAAAATATTTTTCTTCTTAAATAAAACTAGTGAGCTGATTTGTTTTCTATTTCATTTCTGATACCTTAAATTACTGCAAGGATTTTGAGTCACAATCAAGAGGCTTGCCTTTAAAGAAACTAACAAACAAAGAGCAGATTATGATTAGATTGTCAGCCTCCGCAGGTAGACCAGACCAAGAAGTCAACTCCACAGGTTGGTTAAAATATTTCTTATTGAAGCTGGGTGTTATAATAGAATTTTGCAATTCTGATTGTTCTGTGGAATTATATCCAAAAAGACCTATTAAAATGGGATAAATTTCAACTATCTTTATTGGTAGAAACTCTGTAATTAAGATGACTGTTTTACCAAAGATGTTATTTCTATTTTAGATTTTACCAATACTTACAACTGATACTTCATTTAAACAATGGCAAATGGAAACTTTCCAAGTTCATAAGGCAAGAGAAAAAAGCCAAGAATTAGATATAATTTACTGCATGATGCTAAAGAAAGAGGAGATTTGGATTCACTAGATTCAAAATTGTACTTTGATGCTTGTTTGGTCTGGCTTAAAGAGGGTGTGACTCCAAAACAAGAGGTTAACTGATCTGGAGGGCCATGATTTAAGATTTAGATGGCATGCTTACTTATGGTATGATATTAAAATAAATGTGGATTTCAACAACCATTTTGTTAGATGTGCCATCCTAAAGGTTGGGAATAAATTAGAACAATTTAGAACAATTAACCAGTGGAACAACCTGCCTCCAGAAGTGGTGAATGCTCCAACACTGGAAGTTTTTAAGAAGAGACTGGACAGCCATTTGTCTGAAATGGTATAGGGTTTGCTGCTTGAGCAGGGGGTTGGACTAGATCAGGGGTGTCAAACTGCCGACCCACAGGCCGGACGCATCATCCGGAAGCCATGCCCACCCCATTGCCGGCAATGGCAAAACTGTCCCGATACGTTGCGCGATGTCACATGACGTCGCAAGTTTGTCATGTCTGGACTAGACGACCTCCAACATCCCTTCCAACATTATTATTATTATTATTATTATTATTATTACGATATAAAACAACCTTGGGGTTGTGACCCCATTTGGGGTCGCACGACCATTTCGTGGGGGTCGCCGGACACCGCGGGCCGCCATTTTGTTTTTTTTATTTTTTATTTTTTTATTTTTTTTTTAATTTAAAATTTTTTTTTGGCGCGCGCGCGCCGCGCATGCACAAATCTGCCCATCGTGCCGAAAAAAAAATAAAAAAAAATAAAAAAAAATTTAAAAAAATTAAAAAAACCAAACAAAATGGCGGCCGCGACGGGCGGATCCGCGCATGCGTGGTGCGTGCAACGGGCTGATCCGCGCATGCACAGATCCGCCCATCGTGGCCGCTATTTTGGTTTTTTTGTTTTTTTTAATTTTTTTTTAAAAAAATTTTTCGGCGCACGTGCGCGCACATGCACACACACGGGTCGGGGTCGCAGTGCGCATGGGCGGGGCAAGTGGGGTCTCAACCTGAGAAAGGTTGAGAACCACTGATATAAAACAAGATTCTCTGCAAAGATGCCTCTTTGGGGTCATCCCAGGAAGCTTTCTTTAGAAAAGAAATTGTGGCAAGGTCAGACTGGTGGACTTACAGTTAAATAATATTTTTTAACTATGGTGAATCTATCCTCAAATCTAAAGAGTAGTTGGAATTAGAAGGATGAATCTGTCATTGGTTTACATGCGTACAATTGAAAGAAAGGTTTAAATTAGATTTAAAAGGTTATGGATTTTACTTTGTAAAAATGAATTGGAAACACTATTGTGTGGTAATGATGAACATATTATTGCTAAGTTAATGAAACTGAATTTAGAGGATGAGTATGTGAAGCATTGTATGATCCAATGGACAAAGAATTTTGGATATAATATGCTTGAACAATGAGAAAACATGTGGATGAAGGGTTTAAATTTTATATTAAATTATCATTTAAAAGAAAAAAATTATAAAATGATGTAATGTTGGTATCTAACATCAGATAAAGTGTCAAAAATGTGTAAAGTTACCTCAAATGGATGCTGGAAATGTTAATAATAATAATAATAATAATAATAATAATAATAATAATAATAATAATAATAATAATAATAGTAAAGTTGGAAGGGACCTTGGAGGTCATCTAGTCCAACCCCCTGCTCAGGCAGGAAACCCTATACCATTTGAGACAAATGGCTGTCCATCTTTTTATCATCTTTAATGGACTGTGACAAAGCAAAGAAATATATTGGAGTAGGAGTCATAACAGAGAAGAGTCTTAAAGTGAATATAAAGATAAAACCAACAGACTTTTTTTTTAGGTCTAGTGGACAAAGAAGTTGAAAATAATATTGGAACTTGATGTTATATATGCTGACAGTAGCAAGAATGGTCTATGCACAAAATGGAAAGATACCTTAATTCCTACAATAGATGATTGGCTGAAAAAGCTGATGGAGTTAGCAGAGATATAATAATAATAATAATAATAATAATAATAATAATAATAATAATAATAATAATAATAACGTTGGAATGGACCTTGGAGATCATCTAGTCCAACCCCCTGTTCAGGCAGGAAACCCTATACCATTTCAGACAAATGGCTGTCCAATCTCTTCTTAAAGACTTCCAGTGTTGGAGCATTCACCGCTTCTGGAGGCAGGTTGTTCCACTGATTAATTGTTCTAACTGTCAGGAAGTTTCTCCTTAGTTCTAGGTTGCTTCTCTCTTTGGTTAGTTTCCATCCATTGCTTCTTGTCCTGCCTTCAGGTGCTTTGGAGAATAGCTTGTCTCCCTCTTCTTTGTGGCAGCCCCTGAGATATTGGAACACTGCTATCATGTCCCCCCTCGTCCTTCTCTTTATTAAACTAGACATACCCAATTCCAGCAACTATTCCTTATATACTTTAGCTTTCAGTCCTGTAATCATCTTTGTTGCTCTTCTCTGTACTCTTTCTAGAGTCTCAATATCTTTTTTTATATTGTGGTCACCAAAACTGGATGCAGTATTCCAAGTGTGGCCTTACCAAAGCATTGTAAAGTGGTATTAACACTTCACATGATCATGATTCTATCCTTCTGTTAATGCAGCCTAGCACTGTGTTGGCTTTTTTGGCAGCTGCAGCACACTGCTGGCTCATATTTAAATGATTGTCCACAGGACTCTGAGATCCCTCTCACAGTTAGTATTATTAAGCAAGGTAACACCTACACTATATCTGTGCATTTGGTTTTTCTTGCCTAAATGTAGAACCTTACTTTTTTCACCATTGAATTTCATTTTGTTAGATAGCGCCCAGTGTTCAAGTCTGTCCAGATCCTCCTGTATCTTAAGCCTGTCTTCTGGAGTGTTGGCTATTCCTGCCAGCTTAGTGTCATCTGTAAATTTGATGAGTTCCCCATCTATCCCCTCATCCAAATTATTGATGAAGATGTTGAAGAGCACTGGGCCCAGAACAGAGCCCTGGGGCACCCCACTACACACTTCCCTCCATATAGATAATACAACTAATTTTATTTCTATTTGGAAACCATTTGACTCTGGACTTTGTGCTCGAGGTGGAAAAAATGAAACTTTGATTTTGATGATTAGATAAGTTTGTTGGTATAAAATTGGTTTGTACATATTAATATGTAAAATTAAAAAGTTGAGATTGCATATTATTACCTTCTTC
This sequence comes from Bothrops alternatus, assembly GCA_034064705.1. Lineage (NCBI taxonomy): Eukaryota > Metazoa > Chordata > Lepidosauria > Squamata > Viperidae > Bothrops > Bothrops alternatus. The sequence continues at coordinate 16,599,379 of JARGCV010000104.1, read as the reverse complement.
TACTGTGCTAATAACAGTTGGAAGTCAGAGCTTTTCTTTTTCTTTTCCATTTTACCCTGCACTTTTTCCTCTTCCCTTTTTCTTCCTCTACTTTCTGATTATTTCAGTTTTTCTTTGTATTTTATATTTCAATAAATTAATAAAATTGTATCGGCAAGCCTGATTGTGCTGAACTTCCTCCTCCACATAGTGAATTAGGGAAGTTTCTGTCTAAGTCACTTCCAAACATTATCTAGACATTCTTGACTTAAAAAAAAATGCTTTAGAGTCTTTTGCTTAGGTAAAACTTGTGCCATTGACAGAACAAATACTAACCATAAATAAGAAGCAATTTTGCTCAAAATAAATGGTACAACTAGTATTATATAAACTTACATAATTTTAACATATGTTTTTATTCATTTTCATAGTCTTGAGACATGCACCTGATATAATTCTCATATCACACCTGACACAATCCTTATATCTTATGTTTAATGCATTATGCTGAAGTATTTAATAGTCGCTGGCTGTTTTTCTTTGATATAAATCCGGAGACATTTTCTTGGTGTGTAACTCTCAAATATAATTACACCCATGCTATGATGTCAGCTGGAGGCTTGTCCATGTCCTGTTTTGTAAGATGGTACAGAATGAGTCTTGATATTTCAATGTGTAATACCTCTTTGGGCATCATGCATGCATGTAGGCAACTTTTTAAAAGATTCCCTCAGTTTTTCCCCATAACATTTATTTTCCAGTGTCCTAATCATCCTCATTGCTCCATTCCTGTTCTAGTGCCTTTGAATTTTTTTAAAAAATGTAGTGCCCAGAACTGGATACAATTTCTGGAGTCTAATATTCAATTGCTTTTATATTAGAGCTATTTTGGAAGATTCTTGGAATTGATGTCAACACAACAGGAAAATGGTTAGGTAAAGTTGGGATAAACCTATTAAATGGAAGTTAACGTTTGGGTTTCATCAGAAAATTCTAATTATCTTAGTACTCATATGAGATGTTCATTGAGATATAAATTGGGTTTGAACTATTTACAATTTTCAAGAATAGAACCAGCAGTTTGATGAGATCCAAAATGGTAGGTTGTATAAAGTTGACAGATGATGATGGGGATTTATCTCATTATAATCCATATTCTTGCTACAACCTCTGCATATGAAGAACCAGTAGGTAATTGGCTTCACTGAGAATCTTTCTGACTTTTTCACACTTTGTTGAAACTGAAATGGTGTCTTTCACCCTTCTTATATTTAATGGATTCCCCCTCTTCCAATAACTTTATGCTGTGAGCCGCCCTGAGTTCTCCGGAATAGGGCGGCATAGAAATTAAATTAATAATAATAATAATAATAATAATAATAATAATAATAATAATAATAATAATAATAACTTAGAATTAGTTTTATAATTTTGTGTTGTTGGAATTTGTAAAGTTCACATAGTATTCAATTGATGTTTTTTTTAAAAAAAAATCAGGTTCCTCACTGGTTTTCTATGTTATCATATGTGCTTATACTTGTTACTATTTTTTCATCTTTTCTACTCTTCTGTTACCAATTTCCAGTTATTTCTGCAGTTTCTGAGGAAGTCTGAAGACCCTGATGCTCAGTTAAATAAAGAAGCAGCTGCTGCCTAGAGCTGATCTAGCCTGTTGTTATATCACAGTAACATAGGAATATAAGAAGAGCCATGCTGAATCAGGCCAAAGCCCATCGAGTCCAGCATTCTGTGTCACACAGTGGCCCACCAATTGTACATGGGGATCTTGAGCAGAAAGAGAAGGCAAAACCCTCCCTTTCCCTTGAACCCCAACAAATGGTACTCAAGGGAATCCTGCCTGCCTCAACCAACATAGAGGCGGCACATGGACATCCGTTTTAATAACCACCGATACACTTGGCATCCATGAATCTGTCTAACCCTGCCTTGAAGCTATCAAGGCTGACAGCTGTCACGACCCCTTCAGGTAGTGAATTCCATAAATCAACGACCCTCTGGGTGAAGAAATATTTCCCTTTATTTGTCCTCACTTTCTTACCTATGAGCTTTAGGGAGTGCCCCCTTGTCCTAGTATTGTGTGATAGAGAAAAGAATTTTTCTCTATCCACCTTTTCTATCCCATGCATGATTTTATACACTTCGATCAAGTCACCCCTTAAACGCCGTCTTTCAAGGCTGAAGAGACCAAGGCGTTGCAATCTGGTTTCATAAGGGAGGTGCTCCATTTCCTTGATCATTCTTGTTGCCCTTTTTTGCACCTTTTCCAGTTCCATTATATCCTTCTTGAGGTGCGGTGACCAGAACTGTACACAGTACTCCAAGTGTGGTCTCACCATCGATTTGTACAGAGGCAATACAACACTTGCTGACTTATTTTCGGTTCCCTTCCTAATCATGCCAAGCATGGAATTTGCTTTTTTTTTACTGCTGCTGCGCATTGGGTTGACATCTTCATCGAGCTGTCCACCAAAACCCCAAGATCTCTTTCTTGGGTTGTCTCAGAAAGTTTGGTCCCCATCAGTTGGTAAGTATAATTGGGGTTCTTTGCCCCGATGTGCATAACTTTGCACTTGTTTAGGTTAAAATGCATTTGCCACTTTGTTGCCCACTCACACAATTTCGAGAGATCCTTCTGGAGCTCCCGACAATCAGTTTCACTTTTCACTACCCGGAACAATTTAGTGTCATCAGCAAACTTTGCTACCTCACTATTTACTTCTATATCCAGATCATTGATGAATAAATTAAAAAGTAAAGGTCCCAAAACTGAACCTTGGGGTACACCACTTCTCACTTCTTTCCATCCAGAGACTTGTCCATTTATTGCCACCCTTTGCTTCCTACAATTTAGCCAGTTACCAATCCAGGACAAGACCTGTCCTCTAATTCCATGGCTGAAGAGCTTTTTTAGGAGCCTTTGGTGAGGGACTTTGTCAAAAGCCTTTTGAAAGTCAAGATATACAATATCAACTGGGGCCCCTTTATCTATGTATCTCATTTGGTTATTTTGTGGATATCCCTTACATCCGTCTGCTCTGACTGAAATCAGCAAACAGTTTTCCAGGAAGAATAGATTGGTTTGAGGTAAGATTCACAGAACTGGCCATCAAAATAGGAGATTAATGTCAGATACATTCTTCTTGAGATCACGGTGATTTCACCAATAAAAGCTGTTTTCATGGAGTCACTGAAGCAGTAGGAGTGAGCTTAAATGGACTCCAGAAGATGGTAGAGGACAGGAAGACCCGGTAGAACATTGTCCATGGGGTCGTGATGGGTCGGACATGACTTCGCAACTAACAACTAACAACAACAATGGGAATGGGATATCTTTTTTTTTAAAAAAAATGAAAGATCTGTAGTTTCTTGGGTCAGTTTGCTATGAGAGCTTGTTTTTTTTTTTAAGATTTTCAGATGGCTGGAGGAGAAAATATAATGGAGACTTCTCCCTTTTCTTCTTGCTACATCTTAATGTATGTTTTCTCTGTTGTTTTTTACCAGTCAAAGAGGGTGTATAGGAAATTCAAACACTAAAATAACGCTTGAGATTACATTTAACAGATGGATTTTACTGCAGTGAATAAAAAGTATTGATCCATTTCATCATATCAGCTTTTAGTCCTCTAGCTGCAATAAAAGTAAAAAAGAAAAAAAAGATGAGTGTGTGTATAGGGCATATGTGAATAATGTTTAATTAAAACAAACCAAGTACCTAAATGCGAGGCTTAAGGTTTAGGACTTCTACTGGCCCCACTTTGCAAACCCTCTTTTCCTATATTTTTGTCTGCTTTGTCAGTAAAGCTTTTTTGGCTTAAAAACTCCTTGGGGCAGTGAAACAAGATAAAATATCAGGAAGATACAAGAGAGGATTGATGGTTGATTTACTGAAAGAAAGGAACAGATGGACTTTTATTAAATAACCCAAAAAATTAACTGTAAGCAGGTTCAGTTTTACAAATGTGCTACGGTAGAAATCTAAGGCCCTGCCTCAGCTGATTCCCTCAAGAAAACAGAACTCTTGAAACTGGCAACATTTCAAAAGCAACTTTTATTCGGAGATAAAAGTCCCATCTTTCTTTTCTTGGAACAGAACCAGGGTTGCCATCCTGGGCCTTGTATGAAATCTTGGGCTAGGTTCCTGTCTATAAATTTGCATTGTTCTTCCAGATCCCTTGGGGTCACTGAGCATAACTTTGGCTTCGGCAGCCTGGCCCTTGGGGTAATGTCAATGGCGCAGTCTGTGGGCTGGTGGAGAGGGAGTTCATCTGAGCTCTTCTCACTAAACATATTGGCCAGATTGTGGTATTCTTGTGGCTTGCCCTGCAGCTGCAGCAATTCGCCTTTCGAGGCAGCCCCACCACCTCTTGGCCGGGTTCCTTACTTGCTTTATGGCTGCAGCCACATGGGGTTTGCTCGTTCTTTGGGAGCTTTAGAAGTCTCTTCTTCCAATCCACCCGTGGGTTCCATTTTTTGAGCCAGGTCAAACCTAGAACCAGGAACCATTCCATCCCGAGCACCATAATAAAAGTCAAAGTCTCAGAGTGGCGACCCATGGTTAGGTCCAGGGGTTCAGTGGTGAAAGTGGCAGGGATGCCCCTGGCAACCGACCCACCTAGTTGACAAAAAGAGATTGGATTCTTAAGTCTCCTCAGGTGGGCCCTCAATTTTCCTACTAGATTTGGACTTATTAAACATTTGGTGCACCCCAAGTCTAGCAGAGCCATTAGGGCCACTTTCTTTTCCAAGCTTGGGATTAATTTCTCTTTTGTGGCGCCCGCCCTCTGGAACCAACTGCCTCCTGAAGTCCGTGTTTCTCCCACGCTCCTGGCCTTCCGTAAAAACCTTAAAACTCACCTCTGCTGGCAAGCCTGGGGATGATTGTGGATTGAATGGTGAACATGAGTGGGTGTTAGTTTGTTTTTAGATTTTTGTTTGGACTTGTATTAAAATTTGATGTTTTATATACCTGTTGTTAGCTGCTCCGAGTCTCCGGAGAGGAGTGGCATACCCCGAATAATAAAATAAATAAATAAATAAATAAATAATAGTTCTATGGGCATGGTTACTGGTACGATTAGCCTACTTAGCAGGAGGTCATCATTGTAATTGCTGTCGGAGGGTCCCAGGTTGTCTTCTGATGGGGTCGGACTTCCCTCTCCTGGTTTTGGAGGGGAGCGGAACTCCAGAACCTTGGCACTCTTTAGAGTTGTGTCTTTGGCATAGGGCAAGGGCTTCATCTGTTTCTCCACCAGCAGTCACTCTCCTTTCTTTACTGGGGTTTTCATCTGGCACTCGGCTGCCCAGTGACCCTCTTTGCTGCACTTGAAACAGACAGTTGAGCATGGCGGCACTGTCTGGGGTTTGGCCATCTCCCCTCTCTTCTTGGATAGAGGTCGCCTCCACACTCTGCCTGATTGGTACTGGTTCCCCACTTGGTCGAACTCTGCCTGTTCAGCTAGGATGCACCAGTCGTGGAGGTGAGCCAAGGCTCCTCTGGCAATGCAGACATGGTACAGGTTGTTGTTCAGCCCATCCTTGAAGCAGCTCACCAGAATGTGTTCTAGCCAGTTGAAGTGGCAGGTTAGGTTCTCGGTATATTCTGCTATTGGTGCCACCCTTGTCTCACCATTTTGATGCAGTCTCTGGCTTTCTGGTCAGCCAGGGGGTCCTCAAACCTCCACCTCAGTGCCATCATAAAATGGTTGAAATTCCGGACCTCCAGAGTGTTGGCGTTGTGGAGGGTCACCATCCAGCAGGCAGCAGCTCCCTCCAGGGCTAGGGTGACTACTCTAATCCTAGTCGCCTTGGTGGGGATGTCTTGCTCATATTCTTGCATATAGGTGAGGACGTGGATGAGGAAAAATCCCAGTTGCTGAGGGTCTCCATTGAATTTGATGCCTAGGGGGAGTGCCTTTTGTTCCTGCTGAGGGCCTGGCTGATGTGGCAATCACCTCTCGGCTGATTTGGTGGCACCTGCAGCCATCTCTGGAAGGAGGGATCCCCCTTCACAGGTCTCCTCCTAGTACTTCCTGCTCTCTCTTTCCAGGTGGGCTACAGCCCCTCACGTTTTCAGGCTTTGGAATGCTTCCATCATGAAGCACATAGCTTACTTCATGAGGTGATCACCATGGTCTGTTTCTTCTTCTGATTCACCATCATCATAGAGCTTTTCCATTTCGCGTCTCCAGCCATGTTGTTGGCTACTGCGGGTAAGGGTGACTCCCTTGGCTCTTCCTTTCCACTCCTCCTTCTTCCCCATGCCAATGGAGCATCTCAGCTTCTCAGGATCTTCCAGGGCAGAAACTTCCTTTGTCCATTTGCCAGAGATTGTGTTGGGGTGAGTTTTTGTAGAGGTCTCTCCCAACACTCAGCCTCTCCATGCTCACCACCTAGATTAGACATCATTTGCTCGGTTCCCACGATAGAACTGGTGCCTCTCTGGGTTGACCACTTTGCAGATCCTGCCTAATGTAAGGCTCTGCCTCAGCTGATTCCCTCAAAAAAGCAAAACTCTTGAAACTGGCAGCATTTCAAGAGTAACTTTTATTGAGAGATAGTGAAAGCAGGAAAAACAGGCAGGATCTGAAGTTCCTGTGTGAAGACATTAGGTTAAATCCCATTGTTCAAAACCCCTCCCAACTGCCCAGTCCATAGGGAACCAATCCAGAGGTGTGAAGGTGTTCTGAGAACTCTGGATGGAAGATGCAATAAGATGTTCCCAGGTGTCTTCCCAGGCGTCGAGTCCTTGGTGAGGCAAAGCAGATGGTCCCAAGCTCTTCCCTCCCCCTCCCATTCCCCAGGAAGGTACATCAAAGCAAAGAGAAAAAAGTAAACAAAGCAAAGCTAAGCACATCACAAGAGAGCTCCAAAGCCCCCCTCCCATCAGAATGGCAGCATCCCGACAGGGATCTATAGGGACTTGACAAGATCTTATCAATACTTGCATATTTAACATTAAAAATATTACTTGCCCTAACTCCCTGACAGGGTGAGGTATGACCAGGTTTGGACTCCCAGCCTCCCTTAAACCAGTCCCTGCAAATATACTTTCCAAATCCTTCTCCTCTGTTCCCTCTTCTTGCTGGACTATAATTCCAGAGGGAGATGCTCTTTGTTGCTCTCCTGACTAGCAGTTCATTTCTAATCATGGTATGGAGAAGATGTTGTCTGGGAACATGATGGTCAATCAGGTCTCACCCAGCACTGGAGTAAGCCCAAGTCAAAAACAGGGGTTTCTTGCTTTTTCTCATTTAATTAGTGACCAAGTGGCTATTTAGTTGGAAGGAAAATATCTAACATCACTCAAAATGTTTCTTGAAATGAGGTTTGAGGCATGGGTTGAAACATCCAGCAATATAGTCTCTGCCCACTGAGTATAAATTGACTTTTTTTGCTAGCACACTTTGGCCAAAGTTGGCCAATGATGCCTAACCTGATTAGCCACTTGGCACCTTTCAACTGTTTAGATCAGTGGTTCTCAACCTGTGGGTCGCGACCCCATTTGGGGTCGAACGACCGTTTCACGGGGGTCACCAAACACTGCAGTCCGCCATTTTCCCCCCCCCATTTCCCCCTTCGGGCCGTCGCGCCACGCATGTGCGGTTTGGGCCGTTGCGTGCTGTGCATGCACGGTTCGGGCCGTCGCGCCGTGCATGCGCGGTTCGGGCCGTCACGCCGCACATGCGCAGTTCGGGCTGTCGCACTGCGCATGCGTGATTCGGGCTGTCGCGCAGCGCATGCGCAGTTCGGGCCGTCGCGCCGCGCATGCGCGATGCAGGCCATCGCGCTGCGCATGCACAGCGCAGGTCGGGGTCGCACCACACATGGGCGGCGCAGGTCGGGGTCTCGGCCTGAAAAAGGTTGAGAACCGCTGGTTTAGATCCTGAGATAAATAATAAATAAATAAATAAATCAAGCTTGTGCTCCATTGCTCCTTTCTCCTTCCCAGCAAAGGTCAGCCAACCAAAGTAGAATAGATTAGCCTCATTTCTCCTGGGAGTATCATTTTCCATGTATTTCTTGGGAATATGGTCATGATCTCCCTCTCACAGCACTAGAAGTAGCCAAGATAAACTTAGATTCTTATCTTATAAACGTATTTCTTCTCATAACTATAAAAGGGTGGAATTATTTGAGATATTTTTCAAAGATATAGGGAACCTCAGAGATGACCTTGGAGAACGCATCCAGAAACCTTTTTAGAAGAAAGACGGGTGCAGAAGAAGCATGTTGAGCAGAGACGGTGGGTATGAAAGTATTAGGAAAAAACCTGACTGGCTCCTCCTTGATTTCCTGAGTTATAAGAGGGAGAAAAGAAAAAACGCATGCAAAATTTGCAAGAATTCTGTTACTATAGCCTGTCTCAGTAGCATCTAATTCTGGCTTTCCTTTGGAATCACTTTTCTGATCTGGTCTTATAGGGCTAAAAAGAAATTTCTCTCCCCATCTCAGTATGCTATGTACAGTAGCTTCAGCAATACAAACTACTCTATTTTGATCATATATCTCCTCGATCAATTGTACTGCTACATGGTACCACTTCTTTCAGCAAGAGACATTTGACAAATGGCACAGCTCTTTTAGACCTGTCCTTTTACCAACACAAAGGAAATGCTTTGTCTATGCCAATGTGTCTCTTGACTGCATTCATTGTTGAGCTGCCAAGACTATTAGTTTTGGCACCAGCAGAGCTAGATTTTTCTTGTTGCTTTGTAGTATTTATTTCATTATGGCAAAATATTGATCTAGGAAAATTTATATTACTCTGTCTGTATTTGTGAAGGTCCATTAAATTTGATATTTGTAATAAATGAAAGAAAAGTTCTTTCAAAACAAAATAAAATGAACATTTGCCTTAACATATAAAGGCAGTAAGCAGTATAATAGCAATTAAAGAAACAGAGCAAAAATAAATGTACCAGTTTTATGGAACAAATGGACTCTGTTAAAAGATTTTATTCTAGTTATATTATTATTATTATTATTATTATTATTATTATTAGTCCCATTTTAGATGAAATTTTGTAACCTCTTTATAAGAAAAAGAATATGGAAATGTTGACAGTCAATTATGCCACTTAAGAAGAATGGGTAACATCAAATGTAAGAGATTAGGAGTTTGCTTTTTCAGAATTTTCCCAAAATGGGATTTTTATACTTTTTATATTTTGTTGGTTTCAAATAAACTTCTTCTTCTTGTTGTGCCATATCCGTTATCGGACGTTGGCAATCATGTTGGTGATCCTGTTTTTATCAGCAGCCTCACGAAAAAGTGCTGCTGAGTTTTGTCCAAAGCAGTATTTTCATACTGATGCCTTGTTTGTATGAATAATTTGGTTGCAAAAGATTTCTTCTTCATCCCACTTATGAATTCAATATTTGTAATTTATTACAATTTATCAGAAAGGAGGATCCTATGTTTCTTCTGCATGTAATATCAATGAGCCCTGTTTGCTGGCATGAAGGATATTAAACATATTTTTTTAAAAAAAATTAGCTCTATTTATTACCCAAGAGAAGAATACAACACTACTTCATTAAGTTCATTCTAAATTTTCCTTAAATGTTACAATGGTTGATTCAACACAGTATTAAATAGGACTGGAAAGCTTGTTAGGCAATGGAATTCCTCTCCAACTATGGCTATTATGTGCCTCTACCTTAGATGCTGCAAGGATGGTAATCAGAGAGACTTTTGGTGAAGTCACCTCACTATGGAACATCTCCCTGAGAGCTTTTCTGTTCCCTCCTTTGCTATTCTTTGGCTAAAGGCTTTTATCAGGCTAATTGTTGAACTCTTTTTAACACTGCTGAAATTATTGATGTGCCTTTTTACTAGATGTGCAATTTTTTTTCCATCTTAGATAATGCCAATGGGTTGTTTAAAGTTGAGGCAAAAAAACTCATAAAAGCATGCTGGATTTAGGCATAAAGCAAGCAAATTACTACATACAGCCTCATGTTATATAAGAGATAATTAAGAAGACTGCTTTCTCTTAAACAATATTTCATATAACCTCCACTGCCTACATTCTGAAACCTGAGCTCCTGTTTGTGGTCTAAAATCAATTCTTAAGTTTCTTTATTTTCCCATAGCTAAATGCTCGCTTGACCCGTTCGGCTCCAATCTTCCCCACCGCATCTATAGTTTGAATGTAACTTGAATAAATAGTGTAGTTTCAACCAGGATTATTTTCAACTGTAACCACAAGTTACTAACTGCATTTTCACTGCATATGAACCCAAGGGTGGTCAAATCATATGAGGATGGAATAAGTTGTAAGAAAAACTGCAGCTTTTTCATTAAACATAATAAACATCATCACTGGATGACATCATTAGTGATTATGTTTCTTTAAAATCATGATGTTCTAAATCTATTATGTTCTAATAAAATGCAGTGAATTAAGATTAACATTCCATAGTGAAAGAAGAACGAGATTGTACAAGAAAAAGCCAGCCACTGCAGTGCTGCTTTGTTTTTCAAATTTACTTGACAGATATTATTCATCCTTCAAGGTAAAAACCTGTGCCAATCTGCCAGTCATTCAGTGATCTGTCTTCCTTGGCAAGATTAAGATGTCTGGACTCCAGCTCCAACTCTTGAGCCATCATATTGTCTGGGGAATTCTAGGTGATGAAATCCAGACATCTTAAGGATGCTCAAGTTGAGAAACACTATTCTAGAAGATCATATAAGCTTGCTGATAATGAGTAGTTCTTCAGAAAAAAAACAAATACCAATATTAATAAAAGGCTAATGAGATGGGGAAAATCTAATTTTCAGGACATTTTAGGCAAATTAAGGCAGCTCTTTTTCCAAAGTAATTTGGGAATTGGATATTATGAATGATGGATACTAATGAACTGAAGCAATTATCAGCTTTATTATTGAGCTAAAACTTTCAAGATTCTTTGGGTGAAGCAATTACAATAAAATGTGTATAATACCAATGGAAACATGTAATGTACAGAAAAAGACATTTCAGATCTAGGGTTCAGTATTTATGACGCTAAAATAGAGATGATGCTATAGACCTTTCTGTACAGTCTTTGAAGACCAAAAGTGGCAAATATCTGTAGCTCAGGTATAGGATAAGGGTAAAAGTTCATTCTCCAAGCTTGTGGGTTGGTTTCTGAACATTTTATTACCAGGCTAGGTAACATCTAGGTAACATCCACAAGCAATTCCATCAACAGACACTTTGATCTACAACCAGCCTACGAACCCCTCAGGATCCAAATCAACTGTACAGCCAATCCAACTCTCAATCAACCTATGCAAACCCGGCTATCCTCCACCAGCAGTTCACCTCCCAATGAGCCTGACCTGAGATAACCTCCCCATCACAAGAACCATCACAAGACTCACTGAATCACTCACACCTGGCCCAGCACAAGACCCACCATAGACCCTCAGTTGACACCCTCACACCTGAAGCCCTTATAAACAGAACACGTGCACTGACATCCCCTAAACTCTGCTGAAGAAGTTATCTAGCCTGGTAATGAAACGTTCAGAAACCAACCCACAAGCTCACCTTCAAAAAAGATAATGCCCATGAAACAATTCATTCAGCCTTTTGGACACTTTCAAATATGGACCACCCTTAAACTTGGGATGCAAAAGGTACCTGGGAGAAGTGCAGGAAGGCCTGGGAATGATTGTGGATTGAATGGTGAACATGAGTGGGTGTTAGTTTGTTTTTAGATATTTTTGTTTGGACTTGTATTGAAATTTGATGTTTTATATACATGTTGTTAGCCGCTCCGAGTCTCCAGAGAGGAGTGGCATACAAGCCCGAATAAAATAAATAAATAAATAAATAAATATCATGTTTTCCAAAAGTTTTATCTCTTTTTCCACTGGAGGTTTTCAAATATAGGTAGAACACTAATCTATCAGGGATGGTGTAGTGAATTCTGCAATGTACAGTGGGTTAGATTTGATGATTTCTTAGGACCTTTCCAAGTCTATGAATCCATGGACTAATTCTGACACCAATTCACTATTTGCCCTGGAATGCAATAAAACATATTTCTGAAGGTTTCTTTTACTATATAGCTAAAGGATGTTCCTCCTCTGTTCTTGCATCTGCAGGAATCTTCTTCAATACAATCTGTGTAGATGACTCAACTACAGCTCCCATCATCCGCAAATAGTCACATTTGCTGCAGATGATATTTGGCATGAACCAAGTTGATACAGATTTATATAGATACCATGGGCCAAATTTTCTTTTAAAATTAGATATATATATAGTAGATCAGATATTTATTAGATTGACTTTGGGGTTTTGTTTTAGAGGTTGTTGACATTGTTTAATGCAGGAATGGTACAGCATGGCACTATCTTAATTTTATTTCAAAAGCATTCTGCAGATAATTGCTCCAGACATTTGCCAAAAAGCAAATTGGGAACAGGGAGGGAGAGAGATAGAAATTTCTTTCTCATAGAAATGTTACTAAATTGAAAATGGGTCTTCACAAGTCTATGGACTTGAAGAAAACCTCAGAATCTGAGCAAATGAATTAGCTAATTAACTATCAACTCAGCTCCTCCTCTAGAGTACATTTTGCAGCATCTCATCTGCAGTTGCAGTGTTTCCCTTGTTATTATTATTATTATTATTTATTTATTTATTTATTTATTTATTTAATTTCTATGCCGCCCTATTCCGGAGAACTCAGGGCGGCTCACAACATGTTCCTAAAGTTAAAGCTTTGTAGCATTTGTCACTAACCTTCCCCCCCTTCATTCCTTCTGTATATGAAGAAGGTTGGCTCAGCCACTCTTCCTCCATAGTTGTGGATTGTTGGTGCATGAAACATGTAACAAAAGGCCTACCCTACCCCGTCCCCCAAAGCAACCTGAAGCAAGGAATCTACTCTCTATTTGCCAGTCAGACGGCTCTTGCAATCTTCCAGTTCCACCTTCAAGTTCCAGATAGCACCAGTGAGGACATTTGTGCAAATGGTTTAAAGCTGCTAGCGAGGATTGGTTGGCCAAGATTAGTGGCTGTTGCCCAAAAGGAAAGGAAGAAAGGAATCCCAGAAAGAGAAATATTGTTTGATCTCATTTATTGCTTGCTTAAGCACAGCCACCACTAATGTGCAGGTGATTTTCAAGGAAATGCAGTTATTAGACATGGAAAGTAGCCCAACTGGGCTGCAGTGCTTTGTTGCAGTGAGAATGAAGGGAAATTGAAAAATGAGGATGCTGAAATGTCTACCTGGAAAAATAGTAGGGTTTTTTTGGGGGGGGGAGGGGGGAGGGTTGATGTTCAAACAAAAGGCACGAAGGAATGGTTAGATAAGCGTAGCATCAGGACTTGAGTTTATTGAAGATCTTACTGTGTCCCCAGGGCAGATCCAAAGTGAAATTTTACTCAGGAATGTTTTTCCTTATAAATTTATTTTTGTTGATTTCCTTTTTCCTTGTACAGTAGCTCCACAGCTACCCCCTCTGCCTACCTCCCCCTTTAAATCTGTCCTGGCGCTGAAAAATTTAGTGACTTTCGGGAAAGTATGGGAAATGGTACTCATCCTAGTGGAGGGAAATGCGAATCAGAGAAAACTGCACTCTTCAGTAGAAAGTCTCAAGAGGAATCACATATCTTCCTTCATATAATTGTTAACACTTTTAAACAAGAAGATAAAAACTGACACAACTAATATAAAGTAAGGAAGCAAAAAGAAAAAAAAAATCAAAGAAATAGCAAAAAGTGCCAGAAAAGGAAAAAGTTGAAGAAAAATAGAAAAAGAAAGAAAAAACAAGATGTAAAGATATGGCTTCCAATATTCTTCAGAGTAATTCTAAGTAGAAATATATTTTAACTTCTCTCCCTAGAGTCCCATCAAATTATTCTTCTTTCTATAATATACCTTGTCTAATTATCAAAATCTTAAATCACATTAATCTTGTTTTCATTTTTGCACAAAAAGTCCATAAGAGGCTTCCAGTCACCAATAAATACAGATCGTGTCTTTCAAGAATCACATACCTTCTTCTGAATGGAAGGGATTCACAATCCTCTCTGGGCACAGAGGAAACAGCTCAAGATTCAAGGCCATATTTTATTTATCCATCGTAAAATATCCATTTTATGGAAAAAACCCTCTGTCTATATAATGCAACTGTGATATATTGCCAAGAGGGCTGGGAGTAGGGGTGGTTGCCATAAACCGGCTCCACAACACAAAGCCACATTGTAGTCCACTGTGGGATTCACACAGATGGGAGAAAGTAAGGAAAGAGTTTGTGGGAGAGGGGAGATGAATTTACCTTCAGTGGCCCAGTAACTGTACGTTGTGGCCACTGAGTAGAAGAAAGCACAGGATTATCCTGCATTGGGTTTCATGAATACATCTCATTTGTGACAGAACCTTGGAAGCGAGCTTTTATGCAGAGTGTCATGGTTGCTCGTTGAAATTAGCAAAGAGCTGCAGTTTCTCTCCATCACTTTTTATTCCAGTCTTTCCCATTATTGCCTGGCTTTCCCCTTCTGTTCTATCCACTGGCTCTTGACTTGCATCTCCTAGCACATCCTATGTTTGTGTCTGCCATAGCATCTTGTCTCTAGAGGATGCCTCAATTAGTTTAAGCTTGCCATCTTATAAAGATGGCACACAAGAGACTGCAGTGGTTCTACTCTGACAAAGCAGGCACATTTCTGTTATTCTGTTTTCCTGGCAAAGGAGAGTGCAATGCTAGAGATTAAATGGGAGTTTATGTCTGAAGATAATCAATTCTCTTCTATAATTTTCTAACTAAACTGTCCAAAAACTGATATTCATTGAGAAGTCTGGGAATAAAATCTGGTTAGTAAAGAATAAGAAGAGACAAGAAAGAGGGATTATGACCTCAGTGACCATTAATGACTAGTGATGGACAGTGATTGCTGAAAGAAATCTGTTTAATTTGCTGTAAGTATTACTTCCAGACTGAGACTGAGCAGTATTCTTCATTTTGAACATTTTATAGCAGAGAGTACTGTTTATTTGTTGGTTTACTTATTGAATTTATTGTCACGAGAAATGACTCAAGGCAACGTTGAGCAAAAATATATAAAAACAATAAACATGCCAAACACAGTCATATTAGCACACACAGAAACATGATTCAATCAACAAGGGAGCCACTTCAAGATCTTACAGCTGCCCTGAAATTCCCAGGTCCAAAGACAAAGCCAGGTCTTGAGGGACTTCTGGAAAATAAGGAGGGATGGAGCTGACTTCACTTTGGGGTGGGGGAGAATATTCCACAAGGCAGTCACCATGTTAGAGAAAACCCACCTCTTTGGGCACGTTAAGTGTTGTTCCCTGAGAGACAGGACCTGCAGCATGCCTCTCATGCAGGACCTGATGGGACAAGTATTGTAACTGAGGAGAGATGGTCCCTCAAATAACCTGGTTCTATGCCATGAAGGACTGTATAAGTCAAAACCAGCTCCTTGAATTAGACCTGGAAACAGTCTGGCAACCAATGAGCAGATTCATGGAGCAGACATGCAGTATGTTGTTTAGAAGCACCCATTTTGCACCACCTGAAGTTCTGGATACTCTTCAAGCGCAGTTCCATGTAGAATGCAATTCCAATTGGAAGATGACTATGACATGAGTAACTGTGAGCAGAGCTCACTGATCCAAGAACGGACATAACTAGTACACAACATGAAGATGTGCAAAGGCCCAGCTCCATGGAGTCAGTGAGAGAGAAACAAGTCCAAAGTTGCAGCTGGTTACAGAAAAGAATCTGTGAATGCTCCAAGCAGATGCTGCCAAACCATAATGCTTTAGATATGTTTCTGCTCCACCATGCTTAAATATATAGAGTTTGTGTCATTAGTATTTGTGCAACCAAAAGGAAGTGAACTCTTATGTGCTACCCCAGAATTTTCTTATTATGGTAGATAAATAGGCAGACAAGCAGTATGCAATATTTGGGTTGCTAAATAAAACATTGCAAAAAAGAAAAGAAAATAAACAGAAGGATATTGTTTCAGACATGAAATGTGCCAGAACAGCAACATATCATTAGAGTAACTTAAAATAAAACAACCCCCATCATTTTTCCTAGTAATATAAAATAACATTATAATATTTTAGAAGGGGATTTCCTGAAATAAGGAAGAGATGGGAAATTGAATATTTATATATGC
Organism: Bothrops alternatus; assembly: GCA_034064705.1. Taxonomy (NCBI): domain Eukaryota; kingdom Metazoa; phylum Chordata; class Lepidosauria; order Squamata; family Viperidae; genus Bothrops; species Bothrops alternatus. The sequence continues at coordinate 16,583,219 of JARGCV010000104.1, read as the reverse complement.
TTGTATTTTTCTTCCGAAGTGTTACAGCACATCTTTCCAGGTCAAGGGAAGTGACTTTATGTAAACAATTTCTTAGACAAAGACTGAGCAGCGTTATAGACAAAGAGGGACACAGAGTAAATCCTTAGTTCTCTATCTCTAAACCTTACTGCTCTTTTGTGGTCAATAGGACATGAAGTGCTAGAAAATCAGTGACATCAGATTTGGACCTACATAGTTTACCAGTTATATCACATTGTTTTCTCATGTCATAACAGGGACATCCAGATCCTTTTCACATGTACTATTGCCAAGCTAGGTGTCCTCCATCCTATACTTGTATTCTATATTTTTTCCATTCAAATGCAGAACTTAACATGTCTCCCTGTTAAATCCCTAAAATATTAGCTACCATGCCAGCTTTGTGCACCTACAAATATTATGTTTCTCCTCAAATCCCTTAGTGAAGTAGTTGATAAAAATGTTGACCAGCACATGGGCCCAGAGTCTAGATCTGACTGTTGAAAAGGTTAGTGTCTCTGTACACAAGAGTACTTAAAATGTCTTGGTTTTGCTGTTGTATGTCTCTGTGAAAGATTGGTTATATGACCCCAAAAGAGATTCATCCATATCTTCTGTCTGCCCAGGATCCATAATAAACTCCCACAAAGGTTCTATATCGCTATTGTTTATCTCTCTCTCTCTTTAAAATATTATTCAGCTTTATTTTTATACAAGGATTCTGTGTTTTGGTTCCTGAATTTCTGTGCATGTATTTTTAAACAAGGCAACCCAAACATCCTGCACATTTTCTAACTGTACATTTGACAGTGCTGATTATTAATCCATTGAGCTTCAGTAATGCTGGTTATATAAGAGTCTTCCTCAGTTAAGATATCTGATTCTCCTTGTTTATTTCCCTTATGCTAATTAATTAATGATTAATTAATGTTTATCCAAGTTGTAATCAGCTTTCTTTTCACTCCAATCCAAATACTATTAGACCCATAGAATAATTAAACCACAGGATCCAAGTGTTAGAAAGGGCCAGTTGCCCTATCAATTTCAATCTGCTTGTCTATGAAGGCATCCTTGTTAAAGCGATCCCAATAGATGGCTTCTGAAGGGGAGTTTATAATCCCCCTTGGTAACTGATTCTATTGTTGTCCCTGCTTATTCTATTGCAGTGTTTTCCCTGTCAACTGTAATTTTCCTTCTTGATTTTAAAAACACTGTGTTGTGTGCCACACTGTGATGATAGATAACCATTTGTACCTTTCTTCTGCATAACTATAACTTCAAATATTTGAAAAATGCTATCTCTGAAATTTCAGGTTATCTGTATGTACTGTTTCTTGATAGTCTATCATTTTTTATGCAGTCACATTGGTTTCTTCTGCAACCTTTATTTTTTTTCTTATTACAATTATTTCCATTTTTAATTTTCTTTTTACCTTCCACCCATCTTAGCTTTCCCTATTTGCTCTTGCCATTTGTTCTTATCATTGCTCTGAGTTTATTAAAACACATTTGTTTGTAATCCAACAATATGCATTTGATTAGATTCAGGCTTAGTACTCCTTCAAATCACAAAACTTTAACATTGCACAGTTGTTTTCTTCCCATGTTTTGGCTACTTGCACTTTGTTAACTAAATCTTCCCTGATAGTTAGAATCAAATTAGGAATATTTGATCCCCATGTGTCTTCCTCTAGTCTCAGAAGAAGGAATTTATTAGCAAAAAAAAAAAAAAAAGTCAGAAGTCTTTGGAGAAAACATGCTTCGCAGAATTTATCTTGCAGGAGATGTTGAGATACTTAAAATCCCATTATGCTACTATTATATAGATATGTAATTCTCTTTTACTTTTGGTATTTATTTACTTATTTTGAAAAATAAGTAAACAAATGCAAAATAAAAAGGAGGTAAAACACACAATTCAAAATTGACAGAATACTCAAACAGTTATAGCAGAATCCTGAGTAGTTAAAAGTTTCTAAATATCAAACATATTTAAAAGCAACACATTAATTGATTGATATGCTAGAAAGGTTAAAAATATCCTTGCCTGACACAGAGAAGTCTATAAAGGCCTATCTCACTAGGAGGGAGTGTCAGAGTCAAGGGTAGGATGGAGGGTTGAAAATACCAACTAGGCAAGATCGCAGCTGTCAATCAAACTCAACATAGCTCATATTGACCATTGGCCACACTGAGAATGATCACTGAAGGTTTTTTTTTCTTCAAAGCAACTATTTTTAGTAACAACTTGTGTAATCAAACTTTATCACCTTGCCCAAATAAGCATTACTTTTAATCTGTCAGGCATTTTCTTGTAACTTCAGCTTACGATAAATGCATGTGAGCAGACCCAGTAATAAGTAGGCAACCATTTCTTGCAACTTCTTTTCCAAAGTGAGTTACAGCCCTCCCTTCCAGAATATGTTCAACATTGTGGATAAGAAGATGCATAGGAAACACAAAATCGCACCTGTAATTCTAACAGAGGTATAACTACGAATAAAATTTTCCCCAAATTGGGTCAATAATTTGATTTGAGAGTATCGTATTGTTTCAGAGGATAACTCCAGTGTCTTCTTCTCTGTCCTTCTAGCCACGTCTAAGGGAAACACTAAAAGAGAGAGTGTGCACAATTTTGTCTTTACACACATTGAAAAAGGAAGAAGTGAGACAGGGTCAGAATCCTGAAATGCTACTACACTACATGTGTGACATATGCTAAACTGGATAGTATTTAGGATATTCTAAAGAGCTATTATATAAATATTACTGATGCCATACTTTGTGTTAGCATGATATGTGAACAAAGCCAAATGGAAGTGTTGGAGTAAGTGGGGTGCCTGGTTGATAATCCCCCTTTGAGGCTCATATTAATGGTTTGCTCTAATGGTTAACCATTGTTTGTTTTTCACATCCTTGTCCCCTGGCTCTTTATGATCTCCTGTGATCATCAGTTCATCTCAGATCAGACTGTCCTGGCAGTATCCGAAAGTATTATAGCTATCAGGGCTACCTGAACTGAATTGCTGAGGTGCCTTATTTATCTTAGAAACCACATAAAAAAATCTCCATTTACATGTGTGACTTCAGCCATGTGACTCCTAAGATCCCAAATCCAAATAAAACTTCCCACATTCTCTTGTAAACAATTAATACTTGTGCAAGAAAACACCAGAACAAATGGAAGCAGGAGTTAAATGGAAAAATAACTTTCTGTCAAGAAAGATGATCAATTACTATGGGTAATTTCCAGTTTAGTTTGCACCAGCATACTCCCAGTCAATCCTGATATCCAGATCAGAGTAAGCACCCACACCACAAAGTTATGCCAGTAAATAAAACAACAACCTTTTCATATTTATTAAATATCAGCAACCATCAAAACAAGCATGCTGGCTTGGGAATCCTTGGAGTTAAAGTCCACACATCTTGAAATTGTCAAAGTTCAGAAACAATGGTCCACGCTAACTATATCTACAGGCATGGAATTTCCAAAAGTCCCAACTACAGCAACTGTGTAGGTAATTATCATGAAAACTTGTAAGTAAATGGTTATTCCAGGTTTTATGTACACAACAGCAGTAGAAGACAATTGGAAAATAAGAACTAAGTAATTCCTCCTCTATTCTGCATCATGATAAAAATTGATGATGGGGATGATGTATACAACAAAGACAAGCAGAAACATTTAACATAAAATGTTATTGTAAATAAATTGTTGTTCAGCTGAAAGACTTGGGACAATTTATGCAAAGCAAACATGATTTCAGAATTCAGCAGTTTTCAGACTGCCATCTGAAGCCTGAAATTCTGCATTTGGGAGCTCTAGTACCATCAAACCTCCTCCTCATCAGAAATTTTAGAAGGTCTACTGAATAGCTTAATTAGAAGCAATGATTTTCTCACCACTGAACTGTTACAAAATTGAATGTAGAAGAAGAAATCCAGCTTTTACATTTTTAATTGAACCACAGGCAAAGCACATTTTGAAATCTTATGCTTTTATTTTTGATGCTGCACTTAAGGAGGACTATCTCCTGGTTTTAGAAAATAAAATGGTTTTGAGTCCAACATCTCATCCACTAAAAAATCTTGCTTTCACCAAAGGATGCAAAAACTAAAGGAATCTGATGAAGCTCATGCATGATGGCTATATGAGAAGTACATGGAGCACGGAGGCAGTTTCAATGAAACAACAGGTCAGTTAGGTTGTGGGCATTTTGTCCAAGGCTTTACTCAAAAGTTACTGAGGAAATCTTAAAAGATGCTGTGTAGAAAATAAGAAATTAATTGATCAAAAATCCTCAGTAAGACTGCAGATGTTGGTAAGGACCTTCTACACAACTGAGACAACTGAGGGGTAAGAGAAACAAGTAAAAAATTAGGATAGACAAGCTTTGTCTACAGCATGGCAATCTGCACCATTGCCCTGGAAAGGCTGTAGATTTACTTGCTGTATGATTAACCAAATGCGTTTTTGGACTAATTGTATGCCCTGACAACTGCCATATTATAGAGAGCATCTTTAGAAATAATAGCTATGTATTGTCTTTTAATAAATAGTGATGTGTTAACACAGTTGTGATGTCAGAATTTGCCTGCAGATGCTTCCAGAGCCTGCAATAACTTAACAAACTACTGTATTTTTAAGGCACAGGGGAATATAAATTAAAATACCCCATAGTCAGATAAACAGTCTTCTAGGTCAAGAGACATCTGCTGTAATTAGCTGTGTGTAAGAACTTAAAAAATATATTTCCCCAAGGCTCAAGGAAGGAGCTGTTTCTGATGGGGGCCATATAAAATTAGGGAAGATGAGTCAATATAAAGGGATCACTAGCAGACATCTGTCTACCAATAAGTCAAGTACCCAGGAGAAATGGTATCAGTGATTGCATATTTATAGATCAAATTTATAGATCAAAAGGTATGAAAAGACAGAGAACCTTTCTCCTGTCTTTCTCTCATGACAATTGGTTTCTGAAATGTTCACATAGTTTAAAGCAATAATCATTGTTTATATTCCGTTGGATCCAGATTGTGACAAATTTTATCATAAAGACTCAGATGCAACCTAACACTCTTCAAAACCCAGCACTATAAAGGTTTGTTTTTCTGAGTAAGATCCAAAAGAGGTGCTGCATGTCAGTTGTACTTGCATACAAACATCTAACCCCAAGAATGATCGCACCCCCTTTTTTTCATTGCTAGGTATCCATTACTTCAGCTTTCAGAGGTGAGATAGTCCCATAGCCTGCTTTATGTCCAAGGTTGACTACCTGATTCAGCCAACTAGACATTTCTTGGTCTTGAGTCCAGTCTCCTTGATACATTAGAAAGCCAGATGCTGTTCACAGGTAGTTGAAAAAAACCTGTATTTGGTCTTATGAGAGGTCTAGACCAGCGCCTCACATGTGAAAAGAGTTTTAGTTTAGTTCTTGCTCATGTTTTATTTCTAGAAAGATTGCCTGAACTGAGTTTTATGGTGATTTTGTTCACATTTATACTTTATTGGTCATTTTCTTGATGGAGAGTTCAGCTTAAATCCCTAACATTTATGCTTTGGACTGTATAATGTCTTCCATTTCATTAATATTCACAGAATAATACTGGATGAAATAACTCAAATATTTAGAGTGCGGCACCATGACTACATGGAAAACACTGTCTGCTTTAAGCACTGTCTTTGTCAGTCTAAGTTCCCATTTGACTGTGGAGCAGAGGGGCCAGCCATTCTTCCTGAGGAGGGGTGCATCACTTCCTTGTCTTGTCAGTTTCTGTCATAGCCAGCACTTTAATCAATACTAGAATAAAATCTGCCACAAATCTATGGGAGCGTATGATTAGTTGTATGGATACAAAAATTTGATATGATGTACTGTATATGTTCATGTTTATGTACATATACATGCACTAGACAATGGCAACACTTACAAAAGAGCAGGACCAAGATGAAAAATAAATGTATCATTGATTAAAATTGATTTTCTGCAAAATAAAGCCTTCCCTGGTTCATATAATCTATTTATCTTTCAACTGTACTGTATGTTTGCATACTAACTATTGACTTATATATAAATTATTCTCTCAGCATACACACACACACACACACACACACACACACACACACACACACACACAGCTGTGTAAATCTGGGCTCAGGAAACACAAAGCACTAGATGTTTACTTTACATCAAGTCCCAGGAGTTCACTGATGTTCCTGGGAAGGATGCACTTGGTTGTTGCTATGTTTAGCTGAACTGTTTAGCTCAGCTTATTCCATATAAACTGCATTACAAATTGGGGAAATGAGGTAGTGAACTATTTTTTCCCCCTTTCGTTTGCAAAAAGGAAATGGGACATGGAAATCTCTGCACTGCACTATAAGGACTCAGAAACCTATAAATGTTTATTCTGTAGTTAGTTCTTTCTTTCACTCTCAGGCAGTGGTGGGATTCAAATATGTAAACAACCAGTTATCTGTGTGGATGCCACTTCCGGAAGTCTGTTCTAGACCTGGGCAACAAAAAATTAGCTACCGGTTCTGCTGAACTGGTGTGAACCGGCTGAATCCCACCACTACTCTCAGGTATGATTGGGACTTAGGATTCAGTCAGCATGCTACCATCATTCTCCTCTCATTCCACATTCATATGTGGAAGATGAATGCCTGCAACTGAAAGCATCTTTATCCATTGAAACATTCCACTGATTGAGAATCCTAATTTCCCAGGATGCTCATTCACATGAAGAGCCTTTATGGATAGGGGCGGCTCTTCTCCGCAGATATGCATCCTCTAGAATGTAGAGGGGCCTGAGAGAGCTGGGCTCCCTGATACCTCTTGTACGAATGCCAGTGGCTTCTTTTTGTCTTTACCTGCCTCCACTTTAGCTATTTGCTTTCATTATTTACATCTATAACCCATTCATTATTTTGCTTAATAGTACACTGCTATATTCTTAGCAAAATGTTTTGTCTGATTCACAAGTATTTAAGAAACAAAACCCCTTGTGCTCTTTCTAGGACATATGTTATTACATTTATCAAAATGTGAGCAGTGCTTCTTAGAGTATGCTGGAGTACTTTCACTACATTTGACTGATGTATTTATATACTGACTTTCTTCTAAACAAACATTTTTTCCCTACGAATAAGACATGTTAAGTTAGTGATAATTATTTTCCATTTTAAATTCTCACTGAAACTATCAGAGACAGGAAAAAGAAATATTGTCCATATTTCTAAAAATAAAGAAATGTTAGCATTTACTGATATTTATGACTTATGGAATAAATTGTTGTAATATCCAATAATAGAACATTAATGGATACAAGTTTTAAAAATTGTTAAGTTTAAAATTTTAAGCTTGTTTCTTTGGCTTTAAAGCTGAAATTAATCCATCAAAATATTTTATTTCAAGTTAATTGGACTTCTCAAATTATAAACCAGAAAGGCTAGACTGTTGGTGATGTCAGAAATTTGAGCATACACTAACTCACATCTGGTTTTGCTTTCTCTGGAGAACAATATTGTAACATACATTAGTTGTAAAGATGCCAAGGTCAGCCTCAGTTATACTCCAGAATTATAGAATTTCAGTGCTTTTGAGAAATGTTTAGGTTGAGCAAGGGAATTATCAATAGAATTATACTAAAAGACAAAAAATACGATTAGCTCTTAGCAAAGGCTAATTCAAAAATATGTATTTAACCATTTTTGAAAAGGCTGTTCACAATACATTTTTATTTAGCATATATTTAATAATATTTCACAAGAGTAGACATTTGTATGTATAATTTGATATATTTATGTATAATGTAATATATTTTTATTAAATTATTATGTCAATATGTGATATATATGTTATTAATAGTAACTTAGTATATTACTTTAAATATTTTTGTGTCTGCTTATTTATTATATTGTTTGCTTTGGTATTCATAACTAATTAATGTATTGGAAGTGTGTATATGATTGTTTTTCTTCTAATTTGTGTATTGATTTGTCTGCATTTCTTTTTTTAAAATTGCAATAACTTTTTTTAAAAAAAAGACTAGGCTTTTTTGTTTTTTGCCTGACATTAATTGCAATTCATTGACTACAATTAATGATATGATTAATGATTGCATTGATGAAACACAAGTTCATCAAGCAATCTACAAGGAAGATGATACAATATTTGAAGGCTGCTTTGCCATTTAAAATTTGGAAAATCTCTTCCTGGACTCTTAGACACTTTACTGTTCAAGTTAATAGTTTGTTTTGCTAGGATTTTTTTTCTTCCTTCAGTTGGGCAAGTGCCTGCAGTCTCCTTGGCAAGATTTTTTTTAGAAGTTATTTTGCTACAGCCTCCTTATTAGGGCTCAAGGTTACCCAGTGGGCTTTATGTCTGAGAGACAGCCTAGGACTACAGTCTCCTGGTTTCTAGTTTGATGCCTTAACCCAGAGTTTCTCAACCTTGGTGCCTTGAAGATAGGTGGACTTCAGCTCCCAGAATTCCCCAGTCAGCCATGCTGAAGCTGAAGTCCACCCAAATGGGGGATTCTGGCAGTTGAAGTCCACTCATCTTTAAGGGGCCAAAGACGAGAAACACTGCCTTAACCACTGGTTAAGGCTCTTTGGTACTTATCTCTTTTTAAACTTTATTAGCATAGCATATATTTTAAGGCCTTGAATAGTGTTTTATGTTTCTCAGAATCATTAAATGTTATTTATAACTTTATATGGTATCAAATTTAACCTGCATTTATCAGCAAAAACATATTCCTTCACAAATACATTCCTTTAAAAGTCCATATCTTTTAAAACATTATCCTTGAAATTGATTCAACTCTGGATACCAGGGAAATACACAGAAAAGTGACTGTACGATGAGAGCTGTTTTGCTCAGATTTTGTTTTCTAATGCAAAATGCACACAGTGGTAGTTGTGACCTTCTCACCAGTCATCCTTTAAGGAGAGAAAAACAAGTAGGGCTTCTTGCTGTGTGATGAAGTGGGATGCAATCTCAGGCAACGTGCTTCCACAGACATAATGAAACAGATGGGTCAATTTTGATTTTCTTTTTATGATATTCCCTTTACCTTCCATTGTGAAAACCCCACACAAGTCTTCTAGGTGAATCATAAAACCCCCACACAAGTCTTCCCTTTTGCTTCTCTGTGTGTGTGTGTTTTACAAGAAGCCATGAAATCCATCATGATATTAACATAATAAATCAAGGGTTGCTTTTCTTTCTTTTGGATGCCCGCTTTCTTTTGGGAGACCTTTAGAATAACAGAAGTAGGAGAGAAAAACTAAGCAGTGCATGACTTGAACTACAATATGAATGAAAAAAAAAATGTAAAATCTGAGAATTAAGGATTCTTTGCTTTGCTATGGGAACAGCTTACATAACCACGTTCTACATTATGAATGTTTTATGTTAATCCAAGCAAAAAAACCCAAGAATGTCTTCATGGCCTGAATGCAGTACTATAGACACTTACAGCCCCTTCATATGCATTCTTAGAACTGTTGCCCATCTTATGATGTCAGTTTATTTAGAGGGCTGAGTCAAGGTTGTTTTGACTTTGCACTAATTTATCTGAAATGAGAGCAAAGCTGGACATTTTGTCAATGCTGGGTCTTGCACCAAATTTGTTTTTCTGTTTGCTTCATAATTCCTGCCAGGGTGAAAGCAATTTTTTTTCTTAGCATCTACTGCATTCCACCTATACTAGCGAAGGAATTCAGGCAACTTTTTCAGTGAACCTATTTCTAATATTTTCAGAAAATTTGTACAAATCCAGAAGATTATTGGATAACAGAGAGTTAAAGAACATACAGACTTTTTGTTGACACCTATTGAGAATCCAAACATCATCATCATCATCATCATCATCATCATCATCATAAAGTTGGAAGGGACTTTGGAGGTCATCTAGTCCAACCCCCTGCTCAGGCAGGAAACCCTATACCATTTTGGACAAATGGCTGTCCAGTCTCTTCTTAAAAACTTCCAGTGTTGGAGTATTCACCGCTTCTGGAGGCAGGTTGTTCCATTGGTTAATTGTTCTGTCAGGAAGTTTCTCCTTAGTTCTAGGTTGCTTCTCTCCTTGATTAGTTTCCATGTGTTGCTTCTTGTCCTGCCTTCAGGTGCTTTGGAAAATAGCTTGACTCCCTCTTCTTTGTGGCAGCCCCTGAGATATTGGAACACTGCTATCATGTCCCCCCATCGTCCTTCTCTTCGTTAAACTAGACATACCCAATTCCAGCAACTATTCCTTATATGTTTTAGCCTCCAGTCCCCTAGTCATCTTTGTTGTTCTTCTCTGTACTCTTTCTAGAGTCTCAACATCTTTTCTACATCGTGGTGACCAAAACTGGATGCAATATTCAAAGTGTGGCCTTACCAAGGCATTGTAAAGTGGTATTAATACTTGACATGGTCTTGATTCTATCCCTCTGTTAATGCAGCCTAGCACTGTGTTGGCTTTTTTGGCAGCTGCAGCACACTGCTGGCTCATATTTAAATGATTGTCCACAGGACTCTGAGATCCCTCTCACAGTTACTACTATTGAGCAAGGTACCCCCTATACTCTACCTGTACATTTGGTTTTTCTTGCCTAAATATAGAACCTTACTTTTTTCACCATTGAATTTCATTTTGTTAGATAGCGCTCAGTGTTCAAGTCTGTCCAGATCCTCCTGTATCCTAAGCCTGTCTTCTGGAGTGTTGGCTATTTCTGCCAGCTTGGTGTCGTCTGCAAATTTGATGAGTTCCCCATCTATTCCCTCATCCAAATTATTGATGAAGATGTTGAAGAGCACTGGGCCCAGAACAGAGCCCTGGGGCATCCCACTACACACTTCCCTCCATGTAGATACGGTTCTGTTGAGGACCACACGCTGAGTATGGCCAGTCAGCCAGCTATGGATCCATCTGGTGGTGATGCTGTCTAATCCGCATTTTTTTATCTTATCAAGTAGTAGGTTGTGATCTACTTTGTCAAATGCCTTACTGAAGTCCAAGTAAATTATATCCACAGTATTCCTCTGGTCCACTAATTTTGTCATTTAGTCAAAGAATGCAATAAGATTTGTCTGTCATGATCTGTTTTTGACAAACCCATGTTGGCTTTTAGTAATGACTTGGTTTGCCTGTAGGTGTTCGCTGATTCGTTGTTTGATTATCTTTTCCAGAATCTTCCCAGGTATTGAGGTCAGGCTGATAGGTCTGTAATTTCCTGGGTCCATTTTTTTTCCTTTTTTGAAGATGGGAACTTCATCAGCTCTTTTCCAGTCGTCTGGTAGTTCCCCAGTGCTCCAGGATCTTTGAAAAATATAGTTCAGTGGTTCTGAGATCACATCTGCCAGTTCCTTGAGAACCTTGGGGTGTAATCCATCTGGTCCTGGTGATTTGAACTCGTCTAGGCTGGACAGGTGTTCGCTTACCATTTTCTTGCCTATCTTAACTTGTATTTCTATTTTGTTTTTTATGGCACTATTTTTGATAGGTTGGTCTGTTTTTTTCCCTTTGTGTAAAGACAGATACGAAAAACGAGTTAAATAGTTCTGCTTTCTCTCTGTTGCTTGTCACCTTCTTGCCACTTTCACCCACTAATGGACCAATCGTTTCCTTCACTTTTTTCTTGTTTTTTTACATGTTGAAAGAGGCTTTTTTTTTTGTTATTTTTGACTTTGGTCACAAGCCTTAGTTCATTTTGAGCCTTAGCTTTCTTCACTTCATCTTTGCAGGCTTGGGCTATTTGCTGATATTCTGACTTAGTTATGTGTCCCTCTTTCCACTTTCTATACTTGTCCTTTTTATCTTTCAATTAATCAGAGTGTTTTTTATGCAGCCATGCTGGTTTCTTCTGAGAGCTGTTATTTTTCCTCTTTGTTGGTATTGTGCTAGACTGGGCCTTTATTATCTCATTTTCAAAATTTCCCAAGCCTCTTGAGTTGTTTTCCCCTGGAGGATTCTCATCCATGGAATCCTTCCCAAACCCTCTCTAAGTTTATTGAAATTAGCTCTCTTGAAGTCCAAGACTCTAGTTTGACTGTGTTCTATTGCTTGTGCTTCCATAATGTTGAATTCCAATATTGCATGATCACTTCCTCCCAAGGTTCCTATGGCTTCAACACCTTCTATCATTTCATCTCTGTTAGTGAGAATTAGGTCCACAATGGCTAATCCCCTAGTTCCCTTCTCTATCTTTTGGGAGACAAAGTTGTCTGCTAGGTTTGACTTTTGCAGGTCATCAGATATGCTAACTTTTTTTGCAATCTTTACAAAATTTGTCCAGCTTGATTTTTCTTTTGTATATAAGCAGCATGAATTTAATTCTTACCAGATTCCACTTGGTTGGAAATGTTTACATTACAAATCCAGGAAGGATTCACATATTTCCTTTTTGAATTACTTTTGGAAAATACTTGTTAATTGTTTTTAAAGTTTAAGGACATTTGGCTTCATTACCCACCTAGGTGATATCATCTGAGTATGGGATTTACTCCCTGCTTATATACAGTAGCTTTACCTGCTGGTGTTGGTGAGGCTGTGGTTTTCTTCTTCGTAGTTCTTTGATTAGGCTTGGCTTTCATGCCTAAGTCATGACTAGCTCACAGGTTTCTAGTCTGGTTGAGAATTCTTTTTAAAAAAACATAATAGGATGGAACTTTGAAGGTTGGAAACTGGGAGAACTAGAAGGAACTAAAGATTATAATTGAAGAAGAACCTTAAATTTGACTTACTAATACAGAATGCAGCAGAATACTTTAATATTGGACATATTGAAGGATTATTTGTGGACTCAGAAATTAATTATGAGATACTCTAACATTAGAGATAAGTGTGTTATGGAAAAGGAATGAATTTTACTGTACAAGACTGAGACCGATCTGAAAATTGATTTAAAAATGAGAGGCTACAAGAAAAATATGAAAAAGATGCTATGTTGAATATATAAAACTGGCTAATGTCTTAATAATTAAAGAGATATACAAATAACAATGTTTATTGTTTGTTATGGGGGATTTGAAGGATAATAAATATCCACAATAACCTGGAGACAATTTGGAAGTAGAGTATCTTCTATTTCACTGTATGTTTTAATTCTGCTATCTACATTAAAATGAACGCATAACTGCAAAAAGTTTCTAGAAGGCAGCTTTACTTGCTGTGGTCCATTAATTTACACGGTCAGTTGAAATTATAAATATATGAAGTACTTAAATATATTCTTGTTGTGCATCTGGGATTCCTGCAATGGACAAATTCAAGGCTGCACAACTAGTGAAAAAGGAATGCTGATTCTGTTAAAAAAAACCCCACAAACAAGTATCTCCAGTGAGATCTGATCAAATGGAAGATTTAATGCAGATTAAATCTTCTGTTGGTGGGAGACTCCTAACAATGAAGATATTTCACACAAGATGGACCTCAGTAAAGGAAGTATGCCCTGTCTACTCTATACTGTTGGTCTGCATGGAAGCAAGATCTGAAATGATGGAGGAAATAGCCAAAAAGAAGAAACTCTCCCATTTCTTTAAGAGATTTGCAGCCACAGAGGAACCTATTAGTAACCAACTGGTCATCTTTCTGTAGAACAATATAACAGGGGCCAGAGGTCACTCTTAAATGCAGCAAGCTAAATATCAATTTCCCTTTAGTAGCTTTCAAATGCAGTAATAGCTTTGTAACAGTTTTGTCTTGCAATCAGACAGAGGAAAAGCAATTTATGCTTGACTTGGGGGAGTATATAGAAGAGGTCTAACATGTTATGCATTTCATAGTGTGCTGCTACAATAGACCTTCCCTGCCCTGCCCTGCTCTCTTATAGTGTGAGAAGTCTCATTTTAAAATGGCTTATTTGATAGCATTGAACCTTTTACTGATACTGAACAAAATTTGTCAGATACTTACATCTCTGAAACCAGTCCATTTACTAGAAGGCCAATGATGAGCTTTGAAAGAGCAAATTTCAAGAGGGTATAGGACTAATACAGAAACAGATTCTCAACTTATAGACAAAATTGTGGACCATTTTTAGAAAAGAAAAATGATAAATTCCAAATGGTGTTAGAATTGCAGGATGTGGACCTGTTCTTCCTGTATTTATCATGTAGACAATCTTTGAAGGTAGGATGTGGGATGTGGGCAACAACAATTATTATAATATTATTATTATTATTATATTCGGATTTGTATGCCGCTCCTCTCCGAGGACTCGGAGCGGCTCACAACATATATATAAAACAATTTCGACTAAATCCGAACAAAAAACATTAAAAATAAAACCCCATACATACTCATCAGTCACGCCACAATCAACAATCATCCCCAGGCCTGCCGGCAGAGGTAGGTTTTTAAATTCTTTCGGAAGGCCGGGAGAGTCGGGGAAACGCGGACTTCAGGAGGCAGTTGGTTCCAGAGAGTGGGCGCCACAACAGAGAAAGCCCTCCCCCTAGGGCCCGCCAGACGACATTGTTTCACTGATGGGACCCAGAGGAGGCCGACCCTGTGCGCTCTCACCGGTCGTAGAGAAGTATGTGGCAGAAGGCGGTCCCGTAAGTATCCTGGTCCCATGCCATGAAGGGCTTTATAGGTAATAACCAACACCTTGAATTGGGCTCGGAGACCAATAGGCAACCAATGCAGCATGTGGAGAGTTGATGAAATGTGGGCACAACGAGGAAGGCCCACAACTGCTCGCGCAGCTGCATTTTGCACTAGTTGTAGTCTCTGAACACTCTTCAAGGGTAGCCCCATGTAGAGAGCGTTGCAGTAGTCGATCCTCGAGGTGACAAGGGCATGTGTGACTGTAAGGAGAGACTCCCGATCCAAGTAAGGACGCAACTGGTGCACCAGGCGAACCTGGGCAAATGCCCCCCTCACCACTGCCGACAAATGATGATCCAATGTCAGCCGTGGATCGAGGAGGACTCCCAAGTTGCGAACCTTCTCTGAGGGGTTTATAGATTCACCCCCCAGGGTAATCAAGGGACAGATAGAAGTGTCCTTGGGAGGCATCACCCACAGCCACTCTGTCTTATCGGGGTTGAGCCTTAATCTGTTAACACCCATCCAAACCCTCACAGCCTCCAGACACCGGCACATCACCTCAACCGCTTCACTGATATGGCCAGGAGTGGAAATGTACAGCTGAGTATCATCAGCGTACTGATGGTATCTTACTCCATGGCACTGGATGATCTCACCCAGTGGCTTCATGTAAATGTTAAAAAGTAGGGGGGAGAGAACCGACCCCTGAGGCACCCCACATGGGAGTAACTTAGAGGTGGACCTCTGACCCCCCACAAACACTGACTGCGACCGACCAGTGAGATAGGAGGAGAACCACCGCAATACGGTGTCCCCACTCCCAATCCCTCCAGCCGGTGCAGAAGGATACCGTGGTCAATGGTATCGAACGCCGCTGAGAGGTCAAGAAGCACCAGGACAGAGGACTGGCCACTATCCCGGGCTCGCCAGAGATCATCCATCAGAGTGACCAAAGCAGTTTTGGTGCTGTAGCCAGGCCTGAACCCCGACTGCAGAGGGCCCAGATAATCAACTTCCTCCAGAGACCGTTGGAGCTGATGCGCCACCACCTTCTCGACAACCTTCCCCACAAAGGGAAGGTTGGAGACCAGACGATAGTTGGTCAGAATTATTGGATCCAGGGAAGGCTTCTTGAGGAGGGGGCGCACAAATGCCTCCTTTATGGGAGCCGGAAAGGACCCCTCCCTCAAAGAAGTGTTGACAATCTCCTGGATCCAGGTACGTGTCACCTCCCTACTGGCCGAAACCAGCCAGGAGGGACACGGGTCCAACAAACAGGTGGCAGAACATACAGATCCAATGGCCCTGTCCACTTCCTCAGGCGTAACAGCCTCAAACTCTCCCCAGATGACCGGACAAGAACATGCCCCTGTAACCCTCAACTGAATCATTATCAGTCGACTCTGCTATACAATTGGAGTCTAGGTCAGCCCAGATCTGAGCCACTTTGTCTGCGAAACAGTTATTAAAGTCCTCGGCACTACCCTGCAAGGGAGGCCCCGGACCCCTTGGGTTAATGAGGGATCGGGTCACCCTAAACAGGGCAGCCGGACGAGATTCCGCAGACGCGATCAAAGCAGAAAGATACAAAGATCTTGCCGCCTTAATTGCCTTCAGATAGGCTTTAATAAATAAGCTCAATCTGGTTCGGTCAGATCCAGACTTACTTTGTCTCCATTGCTTCTCTAGACGTCTCTTATGGCGCTTCATCCCCCTGAGCTCCTCAGTAAACTGAGGAGACCTCCTGGGGCCAGCACCATGGAGAGGTCGCAAAGGCGCAATCCGGTCAATAGCCCCCTTCGCGGCTGTATTCCATGCCGCTACCAGGGACTCCGCCGGACTGTGAATGAGGGAGCTCGGTAATTCCCCAAGCACCGTCTGAAAGCCAATTGGATCCATCAGGCGTCTGGGGCGGAACCACCTAATCAGTTCCGCCTCCCTGCGGGGAAGGATTGGGGCCGTAAAATTCAGTCGAAGCAGAAAATGATCGGTCCATGACAAAGGCATGATATCTAAGCCCCTCAAAACCAGATCATTACCCAACTGCTCTGAAAGGAAAATCATATCTGGGGCGTGTCCACCCTTATGCGTCGGACCCTGCACTACTTGGGTCAGGTCCATGGTTGTCATGGCGGCCATGAACTCCTGTGCCAATCCCGAGGATTCGCCAAGCGATGGCAGATTGAAGTCCCCCAAGACTATAAGCCTGGGGAACTCCACCACCAGCCCAGCAACCTCCTCGAGTAGCACAGGCAGGGCTGATGCCATGCAGCTGGGAGGCAGGTACGTAAGCAATAAGCCCACCTGGACCCCTAGGTCCAGCGTCATAAGGATGGACTCGCAACCTGGAATTTCGGAAACAGTGAGTCTACGTAGACTGAAGTTCTCCCGGGCCAAAATAGTCACTCCTCCCCCCCTTCCCTGGGGTCGCAGCTGATGCCATACCTGATAACCTGATGGGCACATGTCCGTGAGGGGAACTCCCCCCTCAGGGCCCAACCAGGTCTCAGTCACACACGCCAAGTCGGTCTCCTCATCCATGAGAAGATCATGAATGAGGGGAGCCTTATTGTTAACCGACCTGACGTTAAGCAGCAATAGCCTGAGCCCAGGGCCCGAGCTACACCCATCACCAGAATCGTGGGGAGAGCAAGATTTTTAAGAAGGGCCAGAACAAGGAACTGCTACGAGACAGCAGGACCGAGTTCCCCGTGTGCGGCCTAGCCTCCTGCTCCCGCCATACCTGCCTCTTCCCTGAATGACTGGTATATTCCAACCCTCATTGACTCCAGAGTCCGCATCCCCCCAGTCCCCGGCCTCCCTCAAGCTCGGCAGGCCTGTCCATTTATCTATCATACATTCTTCAAGCATATTCCCATCCCGTACATACATCACTCACCCCCCCAATTTAATAAGAATTAAAAATTTAAATTTAAAAGTTTAAAAATTTAAAAACAGACGTATAAATATATTAATTTTAAAAAGCCACAGTATAAAACATATTAATTAAAAGAACCACAAGCAGAGATACAAGAGATAAACCAGTCGCCCCAAAGTGCCTCATCAGGGGCACAGAGTGAGCTTTAAGATCAACTAAAAATGTTCACTAAAGTTGCTCTCAGGAACTCCACAGCCATGTCCCGCAACATCTTCTCTTCCACTGTAAAAAGGCTCTCAAGTGGGGGCAGCAACCAGTGGACATAATCAAGCCCCCCGACCAAAGCTGTACAAGTTCCCAGTTCCTCTAGAACGAGGAATAAAAGCAATAAGCTTTTATAAAAGCTATAAAAGCAATAAGCTCCCCTCCTTCTGCTCCCAAAGCCAATAAAATTGTCTTTGCTCATATTTAGGCTTAGTACTGAAGAAAAATGTCCATTAGTCCACTTCTTTGCCATCATATCTCAAAACAAACTCAAAGCAAAGAACCAAGTTCTCCCAATACCAAACTCTCTTCCGGCAAAGAAAAACTGCTGGGTCTGTTTAACACTCCCACTTCATTCTTGGCTTATCTCTCTCACCATCAATCAGTCCTTTCCAAATTCAAATTCCAAGCTTCATTCCTCTCTTTCACCATCAGTCAGTCCTTTTTCAGTCAATCCTTTTCAGCTCCATTTCCTGTCCCTCTAGTCACTTCTTTCCAATGTCCAATTACACCTTCGCTATAGCGTCTCTATGCTGAAACGCAGCAGGACTTGATGCTAGCTTGATGTTAGCTGATATGATGTTAGCTTGATGTTAGCTGATATCTTGCTCGGCGTCCCCCTGTCTTGCTACAGAAACTTGATAAATAATGAAACAATGGTAAATAAGTGCCATTATTTCCACGCCGAACCACCCCAACGATGCTCTTGCCATGCTGACCCAGTGCCTGGAGCCTGTGCGGGTCTGGATCGGGAGGAACGGACTCAAGCTCAACCCTTCCAAGACCGAGTGGCTGCGGCTACCATCGTCCCGGTTTAGTCAATTGATTCCCTCGTTGTCCGTTGGGGGCGAAACAGTGGCCCCCGCGGAAAGGGTTCGCAATTTGGGAGTCCTCCTGGACTCACGGCTGTCTTTATATTTATATTATATTATATTTATTAAATTTCTATACCACCCCTCTCCCATAGGACTCGGGGCGGTTTACAACCCAATAAAAACATATAAAACAATAAATATTTAAAATTAAATTAAATTAAATAAATACAAGGCTGTTACTAAAAACCTGTTAAAAACCCAATTCTAAAACCTTCGAACAGCCTTGTTTAAAAATTTAAAACCCGAGGAGATCTAGGCCAGGCCGGCTTGATTGAAGAGATGAGTCTTCAACTCTCTTCTGAAGGTGCGGAGATCATGACACGTCCAGAGTTCCGGGGGGAGCTCGTTCCACATCGTCGGTGCCCCCACAGAAAAGGCTCTCCCCCTGGGCGCCACCAGCCGACACTGCTTAGCCGATGGCACCCTGAGGAGGCCCTCTCTGTGGGAGCGAACTGGTCGATGGGAGGTATTTACTGGCAGAAGGCGGTCTTGTAAATAACTGGGTCCTATGCCATGGAGTGCTTTAAAAGTGGTAACCAGTACCTTGAAGCACACCCGGAAAGCCACCGGCAACCAGTGCAGCTCGCGCAGGATGGGGGCCATTCGTGCCCGCCAGGGTGCCCCCACTACCACCCGCGCAGCCGCATTCTGTGCCAGTTGAAGCCTCCGTGTGCACTTCAAGGGGAGCCCCATGTAGAGAGCATTACAATAGTCCTGTCTGGAAGTGACGAAGGCATGGGTGACCGTGCGTAGCGCGTCCTTATCTAGGAAGGGGCGCAACTGGCGTACCAGACGAATCTGGTAAAACATCCTCCCGGCCACGGCCGTCAGATGGTCCTCAAGGGACAGCCGTGAATCTAGGAGGACTCCCAAGTTGCGAGCCCTTCCCGTGGGGGCCACTGACTCGCCCCCGATAGCGATGGAGTCAGCTGGTTGTACCGGGACGACGGTAACCACAGCCACTCGGTCTTGGAGGGGTTGAGCTTGAGACCGTTCTTCCCCATCCAGATCCGCACGGCCTCCAGGCACTGGGTCAGCATGTCAAGAGCTTCATTTGGGTGGTTCAGGGTGGAAATGTACAGCTGAGTATCATCAGCGTACTGATGGAATTCCACCCCAAAACCTCGGATGATCTCACCCAGCGGCTTCACATAAATGTTCAACAACAAGGGCGAGAGGACCGACCCCTGAGGTACCCCACAATCAAGGGGCCTCGGGGTCGACCTCTGACCCCCTGTCAACACAAACTGCGTCCGGCCAGAGAGGAAGGAAGAGAACCACTGAAACACGGTGCCCCCTATACCCAGCCCTGCCAGCCGGCGCAGCATAATACTATGGTCGATGGTATCAAAAGCTGCTGAGAGGTCCAATAGCACCAGGATAGAGGAGCAACCCCTGTCCCGGGCCCACCAGAGATCATCCACCAATGCGACCAAAGCTGTTTCCGTGCTGTAACCTGGCCTGAAGCCCGACTGGAACGGGTCCAGGTACGACGATTCCTCCAGGTGCTGAGGGAACTGTCGAGCAACCACACTCTCAACAACCTTCACAACAAAGTGAAGGTTGGAGACAGGACGGTAATTAGATAGAACAGCCGGGTCCAAGGCGGACTTCTTGAGGAGGGGTCGCACCACCGCCTCTTTCAGGGCGGCGGGGAAGACACCCTCACTCAACGAGGTGTTGATAATTGCCTGGAGCCAGCCTCGCGTCACCTCACTGGAGGCCAGTACCAACCAGGAGGGACACGGGTCCAATAAACATGTGGTTTCTCTAAGACCTCCCAGCAACCTGTCCACGTCATCAGGTGTCACGTAGTCAAACTCAGCCCAGATAGCAGTCTCAAGACCGGCCTCAGCCACTTCTGCTGGACCGCCTTCATTAAAGTTAAAGCCTTCCCGAATCTGAGCGATTTTGTCATGCAGGTATTGCACAAAATCCTCAGCTCTTCCCTCCAAGGGGTCCCCCCTCACCTCCCGATGAAGGAGGGAGCGGGTTACCGTAAACAGGGAGGCTGGGCGGTTATCTGATGACGCAATAAGGGCAGTGACATAAGAACACTTCTCTGCCCTTATTGCCACTAAGTAAGTCCTAATATGGTCTCTTACTCGTGTTCGGTCAGACTCAGAGCGACTCGCCCTCCAACTGCTCTCTAGGCGTCTTTTCTGGCGCTTCATCTCCCTCAGCTCCCCGTTAAACCAGGGAGCCGATCGAGAACCATGCCGGTTCAGAGGCCACAAAGGCACAACCCTATCCAAGGCATCAGCAGCTGTCCTATCCCAGGCAGCTACCAGCGCCCCGACCGAGTTGTGTGTTATATGTGTTAGAGCCTCCGGTATTGGCCCAAGCCCTGTCTGGAACCTCTCGGGTTCCATCAGTCGCCTGGGGCGGTACCACACAATTGGTTCCGCCTCCCTGCAGTGGGGTGTAGTGGTCCGAAAGTCCAAGCGTAGGAGAGAGTGATCTGACGATGACAAAGGTGTAATAACTATATTTCTCGTATCCAGATCACTCAGACACTGACCAGAGACAAAAACCAGGTCAAGCGTGTTTCCCCCCGTGTGTGTGGGACCTTGAATTACCTGGGTCAGGTCCATGGCTGTCATGGAAGCTATGAACTCCCGAACCTCCCCAGACTCCTCGCCCGCAGGCGGCAGATTGAAGTCGCCCATGACTACTAGCCTGGGGACCTCAACCGCCACCGCAGCAATGACGCCCAGGAGTTCGGGCAGGGTGGTTGACACGTGGTAGGGAGCCAGGTACGTGAGCAACACAGCCCTTGGACCCCCGAGGTCCCACCTCACAAGGAGGGATTCACAGCCTGCCATCTGAGGAACAGTGACTTTCCTTGGCCTGAGACCTTCCCTAATCACAACCGCCACTCCCCCACCCCTGCCCTGAGTTCTCGGCTGGTGAAATGCAAGGAAGCCTGGAGGCCACATTTCCACCAGAGGGACACCACCCTCTGGTCCCAACCAGGTCTCCGTAATACCCGCCAGGTCTACAGCCCCCTCTGTAATTAAATCTTGTATCAGGGGGGCCTTATTAACCACAGACCTGGTGTTGCACAGCATCAGCCTACAACCCGGGCCCTTTGGCTCTAAACAACCCAGATCACAAGTAGAGCCGCGGGGGTCGAAGCGCGGCACCTCTCGAAGATAGCGGGGGCGCGCTCCCATAAATTGATGTGGCCCCCTACTCCCGCCATATCTGCCCCTCCCACTTACAAAACCGATGGGAACTAAATCACCTCTGCCCCCTCCCTGATCCGCACCCTCGTGGTTCCGGTCCCACCCGTTGCATGGCCCATGTTTCTCCTCCTCCTTATTCCCACCCCCTAACCCTCCCTTATCCCGTAGACCTCCCCCCAGGCCTACACCATTACTATTATTAATCTTCCCACCCCCCACCCCAGAACCCCTTAAAAACATTTAAAACCCCTACTTAAAAACCTCCATAACCCCTTTTTTTGAGCATGCCACCTCTCAGGATTCCAAAATCCGTCATCAAGGTAGGCCTTCGAAAGACATACAGGCCATTTCTGCGAGAGGGAGGCATCTCGCAGTGCAAGAAGGCTCGCCTTATCCTGCATCCAATAATCATAGCTTGGGTAAAAAACACAGAGATGAGGGTTTGTCCATAAATTCCATATGGTCTTGGGGTGGGGTGGGGCCGCGAGGCACCAGCATGTCCTCACCTCACCACGCCCTCAGCTGTCATTGAGGGGGGGAGGAGGAAGGAGGAAGCTCATCATCATAGGGGGTTCCCCTCATCTCTCCGGATCCTGGGGTATCGATCAATTTCCATGTCTGATGCCTCTTGTGCTGGCCTGGCAAGTTGGAAGCATAATAATTCTTGCTGGATTTCTCACGATTAGCAATTTGCAACACTGTCATTGAGCAATACAGGGGAGACTCCTCAGCTATCATTGAGGGAAGGGGGAGGCCAGCCGGCTCTCTCCCACGAAGCTCTCACCCTCGTCACTCCACTACTCCAGGCTCTCCTCCTCTCAGAAGGGGGAGGAAAGGGGGAGGAAAGGGGGAGGAAAGAGGCCAGTTGCGAGGCTCCAGCATGTCCAGCATGACTTCACCTCACTGCATCCTCAGCTATCATTGAGGGAGGGGAGGGGGCCAGTTCTCTCCCTACGGGGCTCCTCAGCTATCAGTAAAAAACCAGCCGGCTCTCCCCCCAGGGAGCTCTTAACCCACCGCAGGTCTGCTACTCCAGATCTTTTACAGCTACGCTGGCTCCCGGCTCCAATCCACATCATCCTCCGAGGCCTCGGCATTTCCAAAGACGCTGCGCGTAGCTGCCGACGCCTCTGCTCGCCCCAGCTCAGTCCGGACTCCTGAAGCCCCGTTACAGCGCCTGGTGGTCGGCAGCGTTTTCCGGTAACCACCCAGGGGTGTTTGATGGAAATATACCCCCTGGGTGGGCTCCCCAAACCTCATCTCCTAGACCCAAGCATTGGGCACTCAGGCATAAACGTCCATCTTGCGCATGCTCAGAAAATCTGACGGCCGTGGCCGGGAGGATGTTCTATCATGTTCTCCTGGTGCGCCAGTTGCGTCCCTTCCTAGACTGGGACTCGCTATGCACAGTTACTCATGCCTTCGTCACTTCCAGACTGGACTACTGTAATGCTCTCTACATGGGGCTCCCCTTGAGGTGCACCCGGAGGCTTCAGCTGGCCCAGAATGCGGCCGCGCGGGTAGTGACCGGAGCATCATGGCGCTCCCACGTAACACCGCTCCTGCGCGAGCTGCACTGGTTGCCGGTGGCCTCCCGGGTGCGTTTCAAGGTGTTAGTGACCATCTTTAAAGCACTCCATGGCATCGGACCCGGATATTTACAGGACCACCTTCTGCCAGCAAATACCTCCTGCCGTCCAGTACGCTCCCACAGGGTGGGTCTCCTCAGGGTGCTGTCGGCCAGACAATGTCGGCTGGTGACCCCCAGGGGGAAGGCCTTCTCTGTGGGAGCTCCAACACTTTGGAACGAGCTCCCCCCCGAACTCCGTACGATGACAGAATTGCGCTCCTTCCGTCGAGAATTAAAAACATATCTTTTTCGACAAGCCGGCCTGGGATAGTAGCTCCGGTACCAACAAGGCCATAATTGTTTTAGGGGATTGTTGCTTTTAAGACAATGTATTGGGTTTTTAATTATTTTGGGCCAAATTGTTTAATCTATTTTTAATTCATTTTACTTTTTGTATGTTGATGTTTTTAATTGGGCTGTACACCACCCCGAGTCCTTCGGGAGGGGGGCGGTATAGAAATTGCAAATAAATAAATAAATAAATAAATTCCCTTTGATAGTGGATTAATTTTTATGGAAAATCAATCAGAATTTTTTATTTTAAAATAGTGTTGCCTATGCTTCCAAGGTTAGAAAGAAAAAAACACTTATACAAAGGGTTTCAACTACCTATATCCCTGTGGCTCTCAGGAGAATTGGGAACTCTAAGGGATGTCATAATAATATGGCCTTTTAATAATGTTTCATCTGGCAGATTGGTCCTAGCTCATCAGACTATACCAGGCATGTCAAACTCGCGATGTCATGTGATGCTGCGCAATGTATCGAGCCGGTTTTGCCATTGCCTGCAATAGGGTGGATGCAGCTTCCATGTGACATGTCTGGACCATGGGCCAGCAGTTTGACACCCCTGGACTATACTGTAGATACCCGAGTATTTTTTAACAAATAGTGGCTGTTTCTATATAAGAAGGGAAGGATATTTCAAAACTCATGCTGGTATATTTTTGTCCCCATCCCCATTAAATTAATGTTGTGGACATTAATTTAAATGATTTCACATGCAAGACCAAGTTGTATTGATGGGTGAAATGTAAGAAATAAATAATGTTCAGGGTAGTAATTGTGTTGCATCTTTCATAAATTTCATGCACTGCAAGCCCCAAGAGGAGCTGCCCCTTTAAAAAAAATGGGAAGCATATAAATAAATATTTAATTGTGGCTAGCTGAATAAATAATTCATATTAAGTTACTAAGATCTCTGTGCAGTTATGGCGCATTTAATAAACCATCTTATATCATTTGAGCTGACTTTTTCCTTCCAATATATGCAGCTTACAAGGAAAAAATTGTTTGAGAGAGCTTAAAGTCATGTTAAGCAAAGGTGGTGACCTCCCTAAACAACAGAGCTGTAGCCAAAATATGCTTCAGGAACTGAAATAATTGGGTACCTCTACATTTTTCACTTAGGGCAGTACAACAGATCAATTAAGGTATCTCATTTATTTTGGCACACATTTCTGTTTCCTGCACCACCATCATCAATGGACAAAAAAAAAATGGAGGAGAAAGATACATTTGTCTTGGGATACAGGGAGAAAGCCTGCAGGCCTCTCAGACTCTTGAAAAGGCCCTGGTGCTACATATTTACATTGTATAGGTGTTACAGCAGCATTTTAGATCTCAGAAAAGGGAACCAATAGAACTAATTGGCAGGGTAGGAAGAGAGCTTAAGCAAACTGTTTTTAGATCAGACTTGAAAGGAAGAATTTAAAAGATAAACCATACCCTCTAGATATCTGGGTGCCTCAAGCAAAGGATATAATAAGAAATGAATTTACATGCAAGGTAGATAAATGTCTTAACCATTGAGGGGAAGAAATGAAAACATTTGCTTGTTAAAATCACTGAAGAATGATTGCATTAGAGTGGCATAGTAAAATTGCATCCAAGGGTTGTGCCACCTACAGTCACTATGGTAACAATGAAGCTATTGTGTTGTACCCCGTGTTTGACTATGTTTCAAACAACTACCCAGATCATAGAAATTGCTCATTAGAAAACTTGATTGTAATAATTGACCATCTGATCTTGCCCAGATGCTGAAAACTAATGGAAGCTTAGTTTCCAAGCTACTAAATATAGACATTTTGGAGATCAGATCCACACTGCTGTTACATTAAGTACTATTTTAATTATCTTCCCAGCCATAATACCCAAACTTGGCATCAGTGCTGATTCTTTTGACAGTCGTTATCCCCAGTTTATATGGTTTAGGTCAGGGTGCCCAAGAATCACTTGGTGGGTGATATAGATCTTGGGATAAGTAGACATTAGACATTAAGATGCTTGAGGCTCAGCAATAAGCTTAGTGGTGCATCTAGTCCATTTGACACCTTCTTTTTTGACACTTTCCCCCTTCATTGTTAGGAACCAGTTTGGTATAGTGGTTAAAGTGTCAAGACTAAAACTCAGGAAACTATAACTTCTAGTTCTATCTTAACCACAAAGCAGCTGGTTGACCCTGGACCAGTTACCCTCTCTCAGACCTAGGAAGAAGAAATATTCCGAAAAATATTGCCAAGGAACCTGCAGGGGGCAGTCGCCAAAAGTAAAAACTGATGGGACATTTTGTTTCCCTGTTGCTGCTTTGCTGCCTCCTGCCAAGCAGCTGTTTGATGCACAAGCAGCAGCGACCCACTTCCACACCCACTGCTAACCTCCTTGTGTCTTTAGCAGCTATCCCCCTGCCCCCGGCCCCTTTATGCCACTGAATAAAGCAGTTTGTATATAGCAGTCATTCTGTGAAGAAGCATCAGGAAGCCTACAATGGTTACCCAAATGTGAGGCCCTTGAATATTGTACATATTAAATACATGGGCTTACGTTTGAAAAGGTGTTGATGGAATGGGTGGTGGATGAGGGCTTTCCTGTTCTTTCTTTTCCCTGATCTGCTAAGGCTGCTTTATATTTCAGGCTGATATTCCTTCTTTCTCTGGTCTTTTGCATCACAGACTGTTGACCCTTAGGAAAGGCCACCTGGGGATTCAGAGTGTGTCAGGGTAAGAAGTGGATATATATCTCTCCCTTTTCAGAGGATCTCATTTATTGTGTCTTCAATGATGTATTTCTTTAGGTTCCTGATAGCTGAAGGCTAGGAGCACGATGGCTCAGCAATTAAAGATGCTGAGCTTGTCAGTGGGTTCAACACCCAAGTGCTGCACAACAGGGTGAGCTCCCATTACTTGTCGCAGTTCTTGCCCATCTAACAGTTTGAAAGCATGCACAAGCGAGTAGATCAGTGGTTCTCAACCTTTCTGAGGTTGAGACCCCACTTGCCCCGCCCATGCGCGCCGCAACCCCGACCCAGGGGTGCGCGCGTATGCGCACGCGCGCAAAAAAAAATTTAATTTTTTTTAAAAAAATAAACAAAACAAAACAAAATGGCGGCTGCGATGGGCAGATCTGCGCATGCGCGGATCGGCCCGTCGCACGCGCCATGCATGCGCGCATCCGCCCGTCGCGGGCCGCCATTTTGGTTTTTTTTATTTTTTTTAAAAAAAAATTTAAAAAAATCAAAAAAACAAAAACAAAATGGCGGCCACGATGGGCGGATCTGCGCATGCACAGATCGGCCCGTCGCACGCACCACGCATGCACACATCCGCCTGTCGCGGGCCACCATTTTGTTTTTTTATTTTTTATTTAAAAATTTTTTAAAAAAAATAATAAAAAAAAACAAAATGGCAGCCGCGACGAGTGGATCTGCGCCTGTGTGGATCGGCCCGTCGCATGCGTGCGCATGCGCAGATCCGCCCGTTGCAGTCCGCCATTTTGTTTTTATTTTATTTATTTTATTTTTTTTTAAAAAAAATTTTCTGGCGCGACGGGCAGATCTGAGCGTGCACGGCGCGCGCGCCAAAAAAATAAAAAAAATTTTAAAAAAAAATTAAAAAGTTAAAAAAAAATTAAAGAAATAAAAAAAACAAAATGGCGGCCGGCGGTGCCCGGCGACCCCTGCGAAATGGTCTCGCGACCCCAAATGGGGTCACGACCCCAAGGTTGATAACCACTGGAGTAGATAAATAAATACCACTTTGGTGGGAAGATAACAGCATTCTATACACCTTGGCATATAGTCATGCTGGCCACATGACCACTGAAATGTTTTTGGACAACGCTGAGTCCCTCAGCTAAGAAATGGAGATGAGCACTGCCCCCTGGAGTTGGACATGAGTGGACAGGGAAACCTTTACCTTTAGCTGAAGGCTGAATGGAAGATATTTTGCTACTAGAAAAAGTGGCTTTGTTTTTATGAGTGGTCTCTGCATAGGGTCATCAGAGCAATAAAAAACCTTCCTATTTTATTCTCACATAAGCCCTGTGAAGGAGACTAGATCAGCAGACTGATTTTATGAGATTTGAATCTAGACTTAGTCCAATCCCCTGCCCATTGTATATCTTTGTCTTACTGCTTGAGTTGTTCGTGAAATATTTATATGCTTGCTTATTCAGTTAAAAGTACTACATTTAGTCTTACTGTTTAAACAACAATCAAAACAGAAGACAATATTGAATGACATTACAGTTTCAGGCCAGTTGACAAGGAATACAGTGGGCATTTCTTCTATAAATATAGTGCTAACTCCAAGGAAGAAGATTACAGTCTAGCACAGACATGGAAACCTAGATCTTCAGTTTGTTTGTGGAAATGATTCCCAGCATCAGCTCTGCTGGCTAAGGCTACTGAAAGCAAAAGGCCAAATATTCTAGACAAAATATGATGGTACAGTTCCATACAGTGTTTATTAATACTGCATAGTTTACAGAAGTAGCAGTTTTGAAATCAATTTTGCCACTCAGAATGGGCTGCATTTCTTTTATGAGAGCTACATTTATTTAAAATGTGGAAGGAGCCCGAACCCAGTATGGGTAGCTACTCTTTTTCCCTCTGCTACTTCCTGCTCTCTATCCCTTTCTCTTCCTGCCATCTATACCGAACAGTAGTTCTCCAAGTGATCAAGCAGTTTTTCTCCTGCTGGATCTTCTGATATAAAATGGAATTGGCCATATTTTATAATGTGCAGGGACTTTTTTAAAAAATGTGTCTAATAGCTGGTTTCATTTACACCCTTTAGGTCTAGATTATAAATGTTGGCCTGAAATTAAAAATGCTTACATAACTAAAAATTTATTCATTTTGTGGTATTCAAGAGCTATTTAAATGGCTTTCATTTGGAGGTATTCCAATGCATACTTAAATGGTGCAAGGAACAAGCTGCCTTCCACCACAGAAGATTGTGTTGTGAACAAATCTTTACAGTGCATTATTCCATTGAATTCCAACTGATCAATTACATTGACTTCAAAAAGTCTTTTGATAGCACACTGAGAGTCATTATGGAATATTGTCAAGAGTTATAGAATTCCCCAGAAATAAGTCAGTATTTTCCAGAGTCACTGTCTGAATTCCAATTGCTGCATAAGAACTGATGGGAGCACTATGGAGTTTTTCAATATAAAGACTGGAGTTCAACAAACTCTGGAGTTCTGTCAACATTTTTGTTTGTTTTGGTTATGGACTTAAAAGAGCCATAAGCCAGTCAAACATTGAAGAGGTAGACCAGTTCAGTGTCTGGGAAGCATACTGTGCAGTGATGGAGAAGCAGAGGTAGACATCAAATACAGGGTTGGAAGAACTTTGGCAATATTTCAGCAACTGCATCCAATCTAGTCTATGTCAACTATTAAGCTCTAATTTTATAATAGTACTGTTTTTCCAACTATAACATATGCCAGTGAACCATGGAAGATAACATTTCAAGTAGCACAAAAACTCAAGATTTCCCTACAGTCCTACCTGTGAAAGATCTTTGGTATTATTAGTGTTACCAATGCTGACATCTTACAAAGAAATGACTCACTTCAGATTCAGGACAGTGTGGCAGAAGGCAGAATGCTGGGTGACTTTGGGCCAGGTTTAGGAAGAAAACAAAGGCAAACCATCTCAGAAAATCATGCTAAGATGACTGCAGGAGGCGATCACCAGGAGTCAGTATTGACTTGAAGGTACCAGCCCCCACACCAACTATCCCACAATCATTTCAATTGGGTAAATTGAGGGACACTGAGTATACCAAAATTACACAATAAGGTTTTTGACTGAGTGACAATTTGAACTTGAGTCTTGCCAGCTTTAATCCAGCTCTTGAATCACCACAACAAGGTTGGGCATGCAGCAGAATTCACACAGTCTTCCTATCTCTGAAATTCAGCAGGAAAATGATTGAATGTCAGCAGCATTATTTTAGAACATTTTTCAGTTTTTGCCAGGGCTACTATTTAAGGGTGGATCTTTCACGTCTATTCTCGCTCTTCAAATAACAAAGAAGTCAAAATTACGGTAAATAATTAATTAGTTTTAATTTTCATTTGTGAAAAAGTAGTATGTCACCCCTCTAAAGTTTGGACTAAGTCACTGTGGTCATCTAAAAGGTTAAGAACCTGAGCTATAGTCCCAATCACTGAGAAGTAATCCATCTTTTCAACAACCAATATCTTTAGACTAGGTTGTAAGTTAACTAGATAATATACCCTTTTTTTTTTTAAATGGACTGGAGAAGGAAGATTCAGATTTGAAATCATAATGTTTTATAATAGTATTCTCTTCTGTTGGGATTTATGCACTTAACAAATCTCAGTAAATAGATATTGCCTTATTCCAATATATGTCTTCAGATAAGACTTTTATTGTGCAATTGTCTTGTCTCATTCATCATCTTCAATTTGTAACCCTCTTGGGTTTTCCCATAAACATTCCACTAAGAAGGGAAAGATAGAATACTTGCATTATGTTTTTTTATTTGCAATGCTAGGAAGTCTCTTTGTAGAAGCTTAGCTATCATGTTTGAAGGTTAGATGATTGCTGAAATGCTGGATATTGTTCTGCTCTATTACTGTAATGCTGGACTTCCTTTGGGAACTTGTTCATCTCCTGAAAAATGTGACGGCTTCTCATGTTGGAGTAGTTTCTTTAGAAGTATAGTGTTGTATTTTAATTTTGTTATGCACCTAATCTAGTGCTAACATCTGCTTTGCAATTTTTCAATAGTTTCTTTTTCCTCTTATGAGAAGATATTCTGTTTCTCAGCTCTTTTGTCTGGGTGGTTGAGAATACTTACTTTCCAAATATCTCTTTTGTTTTTGATCGTATTTGGCTGTTATGAGTGCAAGACCACTAGGACCGCCATATTTGGAGTGAAAAATCCTGAATGATTACTACCTAGTAGTTGTTTAGGATTTTGCAACTTAGATATGAAGATAGACTTAACAAATATGACATTTGATTTATTAGGATTTCACCAACATTCTTTTCTCTTTGGGGGGGAAAAAAAACCCTGTATGCAAATTAGTTTTCATTAAATGGCATAGAAACTCAGATTTTTTAAAAACATCATCCAGTAGTGATTTTGTTCTTGCAGAAAATGAAAATGGAGACCAATTTTTTTTCCTAGATTTTCCACTGCATTTTGTCACATCTTTAATATTTTTTGGGGAGTTCAGGGGGCAGTAGTTTTATGGAATCCTCATAGCGGGGGCAATTACAATGAATAAAAGGGTTTTGGTTAATAAAAATGGTGCCCTCCTTTGCACAGCTAGAAGTATTTCATTTAGGAATGAATCCCACTTTATTTTTAAATTTATTTAATAGAAAAAAATTGATTTATAATTCATCTTGAGTTTTGTACTGGAAAAAAAGTAGTGAAAAAATAGTTTTAACAAAAATAAATAGCATAGATCAGCCATCATTAATGAAAAACTGTCATATCAGCTACAGTATGGATTCTATTCATAATTCAATGTTGTGTTACTAAATGAAGAAAATTAATATAATTGTGTATTTGTACATCAAAGAAAGAGACAGATAAGAACTGAGGCTTAATCCAGTGCAACATGAATAGCTGAATAGTTTCTTTCCAAATCCATTAGCTGACAGCAGTGTGGTGGGAAATATTTATTACAATTTATGTTAGTCAAGAGCTTATAAATGGTTCTGCTCTTTTATTGTTTATTGAAACTTTTGTTGTTCAGCACTGGCATTTGCTTTAACCTCTGTACATGGAACCAAATTTCTAGAAGGAGACGTATTTAATATTTCCTTTTTACAAAGTGATCACAATCTAAACTCCAGCAATTTGTGTTCGCCTTACAACAAGCACACATATTTTTTTTCTGGGTCAAGAGCCACTTTTGGTTTCTCAGTGACATTGTGGTTGCAAGGAGCCTCAAGAAAGCTGCAGTATCAAAGGGCCCTAATTTACTTCATTTCACTTCATTGTACTTTACATCTTCTGCTTATGTATCAGGGGACTGAATGTATTTATTAGCTGGTGGGATGTGAACAACAGTATGTTGATTCGTTTGAATTAGAGATCCTAACATGCACTGAAGTGGGCATATTAAGATCTTAATTCTTGAGATAAATACTTGGGACTATTTGCACTTGTGGCATAATAGCTAAAATGTTCCCTAATCTATTGGAACTGCCATTATCATTACCATTAGCAGGAAATTAGGCACATGGCATGGGTATAACTAGGGTTGGCAAGTGAGTCTACTTCTTTGCCTCGCTAAAATTACTCACTAAAATTACAGCCTTCTAAAAGAGCAGAAATGCAGCTCTTAATGTACAGCAAGGCTGTGCAAACCATGAAACAGCAACTTCAAGACAATCCATCAAAACACATACTTCAAATATTCTGGAAGGAAAGAAATACATCTTGTGTTATGTCAAGAAAATCAGTCTGGGTGAAATAATTTTGATTTCTGTTTTGTAGCTAGTTATTTTTTTAATGTCAGTGTGCTTTATATTCAATATGAAAGGTTCCACAGGCTGCTGGATTTCTGTAGCTGTCAAAGTGAAAAACAGGGCCATCAATATTGTTAATGAAGACAACAGGTGACTGGAGCCGTCACTTTAGTAAAAAAAATTTGTAGCCTACAGGTTTCTAACATACTGTATTAAAAGTAGAACAGTTGTTGCAGGCCAATCTACAAGGCATTTTTGGAAAGATTCCTTATGTTATGGGAAGCTGTACAAGAAATGAAATCCACAATCTGGGACTATAGTAGAAACCAAAGGTCCCAGTTAGTCATTGAGCAGCCTATGATGCTAGGGGCCCAGTACAAATCATTCCCTCATACCTGGATTTTTATAAAGCCCTTCATGAAATTATACGCTGCTTGAATATTATTATCCCTGGTTTGTAATGGTAATACTCCTTATCTTGATATACAGGTTTTCTAACTGAATGCAAACTCTGTATAAATGCCAAACTGGGCCTTGGGTATTCACATATTGATAATTGGTTTTCACAGTGCTTTTTTTTCCTAAAAAAAAAAAAAAAGGTGCCGGAACTCACACATGTCATACAACCCACCTTGCCTACCTTACAAAGTTCCATCCAAAAAAGGTGGTGCCGGAACTCCATTCTGGGTGTTCTATGAGAAAAAAGCCCTGGGTTTTCATTTTAAAACAACTAAGCTTTCTAGCCCTTACATTTATTAAGTTTGTAAGATTTAATAGACATGCATGTTGGGAATGGTCCTATTTCTGATTATTATTTATGCTACTGCTCAGGGGATAGATTTCATTATTAGAGTGATATTCTTCAATATACTGTTATTACATTGCAATTGGTTTAGGCTGTATATTTTTAAAAATTCTATACCATTTAAAAACTGAAAGTAGGTCACAGGGTGTTAAATGTTCTCTTTGTTAGTTGATGAAAGATAGAGAAACTATAAGCAATAAAAGTCTAGAGAATTTGCAAAAAAATAAATAAATGCAGGAAGCAGATGTGTCTTGAGATGCCTGGATGAGATGGCCTCCAATATGAACTTTATCATTGTTCTTGGAAAAGGATAATTCAGCCAGGATGAGCACAAACTGCTGAGCATGCATGGATCAATCCTGAAATGAGAATATCGGATTAGGGCTATGAACACTATCTAGGAGAAAAGGAGGCCCAAAGCTGCCAAGTAGGAAGGTGGAAATGGTAGCCTGGACACAAAGAAAACGAGAAGAATTGTATTTTGGTCAGACTCAGAGTTTTCTCATCACTGCAGCAGCTTCAATCCATATTCCTCTCTCAGCAGCATCCGTTTCCTGTATCAACATTTTTCATTCAAGTCACTGGCCTAATCCTCAAGGTAGTGAGCCCATCCTCGAGAAAGTGTTACTGTATCCAACACTTCTAGACATCATCTTGGATTATCTGGACTCATCTCAGTCAGGTTTCAGGCCAGAATACAGTAGGGAGACAAAATTAGTCTTGCTTATTGATGACCTTGGGTGAACTGGATTGGAGGTATTGTATTTATGGCCTGTTCTCTTTTAGAGTGCCTCAGGACTTGATGTACTTTCTCCTTCAGTTTAATATCTATCTGAACCTGCTGAGTCAAGTCATCCATTAGTTTGAGGTCCAATATCATCAGTATTATCCACATGACCCAGATGATATTGCCAACTTAGTGTAGAAAAATGCTCATGTCTCATAGGTGGGTTCTGCACAAAAGGATTACCTATATGCTAGGACAGGGATGTCAAACTGTCAGCCCATGGGCCGGACGCATCATGCAGAAGCCGCACCCACCCCATTGCCGGCAATGGCAAAACTATTCCGATACGTTATGTGACGTCACGTGACGTCGCGAGTTTGACATGTCTGTGCTAGGTAAAGTAAATCAGTCTTTCCTAACCTACTGCCCCCCCCAACCTATAATTAGAGCCAAGCAACATGGCTAAAAAAATATTGGGAGATCTAATCCCAATGAATCTGGAGAACATCTTATTGGGAAAGATAAAATAAATCACACTGGTTGATAGACATGGGATACACAGTGCCTGGCAGTCAAAACAATAAATACTATTCTGGAAAAATCTGATTTCCGTAATAGTTGTTTGGAATCTCAGCAGCTTGAAATAGACAATGTGAAACACATTCATCCTTAACAAGAGTATCCACTGACTGGATAGGATAGCCAAATTATTAGTTCAGTGCACACATAAGGTCTTAGTATATGTAGTTTGTGAAGATCAAGTGAGCATTTGCCAATGAAGACAATGCATGAAAAGAATATTTTGCCAAATGGCTGCTAGTTTTAATATTTACTTTGGAATTAGTATAAAGTAAATTAGTTACTACTAATACAATCAGTGAAACTTGTCTTATTGCTTGAAATGGTGATAAATGCTCTTTGGCCCCATCCTAATGAAACAGAAAACCAGAAACCTTTAGAAATGTGCATATAGAAGATAGTTTTGCTCAGTGGATTTAAAGCAGGACTGGAATTTGGACTTCCTGAGTTTCAGTTGCAACTCTTAGTCTATAAAGTAGGATGAAAAAGGAATTGTCTTGGAGAATTATTATACATTATTTTCTTTTTAACAAGTGTTTAAATAAATTGAGCTCATATCCATATTTCTTTGCTGCTCCAGTTCATGAGGTTGACATAGAAGAAAACACAGTTGCAAGAGTATTGAACTATGGTTACTGCATTTCTATCCTTTAAGACAGTTACGCTTTTCTTAGCTTAACACTATACTACATTTGCCTTAGTCAACAATGCACTTAATTCTATCAACTTTATATTATGTCTAGCAGTAATTAGCTGGAAGTGGGAAATAAAAGTGAAAACCCCCCTCCTGCTTATAAGCAGCAGCAGTGATGTAGGCAGGGTATGGCCAAAATGTCAAGATGGCAGCCACAACAGTGTGATTGAATCTCTGCTTGTTTTAATTCACATTAAGACAGGAGGAGCTCTGACTGCACTTTCACAGATACCATCTTGACTTTGTTAGAGAATGTCTCAAAGGATAGGGCAAGGGAGCATTTGTATCGTTACCACTGTGCACTCAAGTGCTTGCTGTCTGACTAGTCATTTTCTGCAGTAGTCTGTGCTCACAGAGTGAGAGGCTGGCTGATTAGAAACTGCATACTTGCATGCTGTTATTTGAGGCCCCTCCTACCTTCAGCACCACTGGGATGGCTAAGACTGAGGTTGGGATTTCTCTTTACTTTTTGAGTGCTCTGTAATATCAGTGGTATATGCTAGTTACTTGCTAAGTTGGCCAATGATGATTGTGTCCCTGACGCTACTGGTTAAAATATTATAAAAACTTAAGGGAATAAATACTAGTACTTCCCCAAAAGGCGTCTTTAAAAATCTTAAATAATCAGCTTTTAGAAACAAGCATAACATAAAGCCTTCCAGGAATTTGCCCTTGAGATGGACTTAATTTTTTTAAATATCATTTTATTAAATAAAGAATAAGAAAAAGTCTTCACATTAGAGAAAAAAATTTCAAAATTTCTACCTAGAATCACTTGTCTCTGCCAGTCTATTGTTCATGATCGCTAAAGCTCCAACTCCGCCTGAAAAATCATTTTGCCTGGTGCTGATGCAGACATTCCTGGGATAGCCATTGGCTGTCTCTGATAACTGCTTCTGCAGAAGTGCCAGGGAGACTTTGTTAGAAGCTGTGAGATCCCTCATAGAGATCATCTCACCTGAAAGCCTTCTCCCTTCTGTGTCACTATCATATTGTCCATCTGTTTCCATAGAGAAATTGTGCCGGCGGAAGCGGGATCCGGGTGTAATGGCATTGCGCCGCCCAAGGCGGGCAGCTGGCTTATTGCAATCTGGGCAACATCTGCATCGGAACTTTCTTAGCATCCAGTTTAAAACCTGCTTGATTACAATTGATATGACATTAAAAAGAGAATATATGCAGCATACCCCCATTAATATAAATGTGAAATTCCCAAATCTGTATAATCCCTGATTTTGATAGACAGCATTTTGACTGCTCACCAGATCACCAAATCCAATGGTGCTGAAGGTGACAAAACAATAGTACAAGGAGTCAATGTAATTCCATCCTTCCACCACTGTGTACATGGCAGAGGCACAGCAAGCTAGAGTAATGGCAAAGATTCCCAAAATTAGCATCACATGATAGACTGATGGCTTCCACCCAATCAGGCTGTCCACATCAGACATTGCAGAGCCCCTTCGGCAGGTAGGAGGTAGAAGGCCGCTTCTTCTCAGCTGTCTCTCACGGCAAGCCTTCATGACCAAAGCCAAAAGTGAGATGATACGTTCTAGAAAAAGGTTGAAGAACAAGATGGTTCCAGCACACCCAAAGAGACCATAAACGATAAGGAAGGCTTTACCCGCTACTGTTGCTGGTGTGGACATCCCAAAACCTGGAAAAATAAGGAGATAATAAAGCTAAAGAAACAGAGGTGAGCTAAGATTATGTGATCATTGAGACTGAAAAGTTCATTATTTTGTTTTATTTTTTTATCACAGAGAAGTGATTTGCTGCTATTTAATAGTATTCTAAAACTATAGCATCTAAGGCATCGGTTCTCAACCTATGGGTCGCGACCCCATTTGGGGTCGAATGACCGTTTCGCGGGGGTTGCCGGACACCGCAGTCCGCCATTTTGTTTTTGCTTTTTTTTTGTCGTTGCGCGCGCACCCCGCATGCGCGGTTCGGGCCGTCGTGCGCGCCCTGCGCATGCGCGGACTGGCCCGTTGCGGTCCGCCATTTTGTTTTTGCTTTTTTTTTGTCGTCGCACGCGCCCCCCACATGCGCAGTTCGGGCCGTCGCGCACGCGCCATGCATGCACAGATCGGCCCGTCCTGTTGCGGTCCGCCATTTTGTTTTTGCTTTTTTTTTCATCGTGCGCGCCGTGCATGCGCGGATCGGCCCGGTGCACGCCAGGGTCGCGCCGCGCATGGGCGGGGCAAGTGGGGTCTCAACCTGAAAAAGGTTGAGAACCACTGATCTAAGGCAAGCTGTCTGTGTAGTCATGTAACTATGGCCCTCACTCAGTGACATAAATTATTGCAATTGATTTGAGAGGATTAATACATTCATTAAAGCAGACCATGAATCTTATTAAGTCAAGAGAAACAAGTTTTATGGGGACAGTGAATATATTTGGAATTCTGAGAGTATGTAATTCACATCCTCGTAAGTGGCTTTTGCTATATATTGTAATTGTAAGTATTAGTCAACAGAGATTAGTTTAAGGATTTAACACATTCAGAAACTTTTGGGAAACATTTTACTATTTGGAAGGTTTTTGGAATTTTCCAGATTTAAAATAAAATGTGGAAAGTGCCACTTTTGAGATTTTCAAATATTTAACAAGCCAGAATTATGACTCTGATCCATTAGATCACTCAGAGGTATTGCTTGACCTGCATTTTAAGATGTAACATTTATAGTGAAGGATGATCCTTTTTTCAAAATTTCATCAGACATCACTCTGCAGCATTTCTTACAGTTAGATTTGTGTTTGGTAACATTGATATGTTTTTTAAATAGTGAAATCCAAATGCTTAATGCAAGGGATTGTTTGTGCTTGTGTAGCTGTTGTGTGGAGGGACGGGAAGTCTTTAATAATACACTGGTAGTGGATGAATCAAAATGTGCCACTAACCCTGTATTGAAGAAGCAAAGCTATGATAATACACTACCAGGGAGTCCACAGCTGTAGAAATTTAGAACTCTGTGGGAAGACAAATTATACCCTTGCTTAAACTCTACATCAATAGAGTTCTTTTCTGTGGCCTAAACAACTGAAGAACATTAAAAAAATATATAGGGCATTGTCCATTATGTTCTTGAATCTTTCACCAGTAAATCATAGAGCAAGTCTTCCAAAGCAGCTTTATATTCCATGATGAACTCAAGAATGGATTCTAAGAACAGGAAACCACAGAGAATTTGCTGCTTGACAGCTTCAGCTGGAAGAAGGATATTGTGTAAGTCTCTGACAATATTGCAAGGTAAGCACAATTTTTCCATCTCAAATCATTGCAGATTCACACTTTTGGTGGTGTGTCTGCCCTTCAGATTTGACCAGACTGCTGCCTTGGATGCTTCCTCCTGTCCTTCAAAACCATTCCATCTGCCCTCCATAAAGTGCAAGGATGACAATAATCTATGTTTATAGTGTGATTTGAAATTTCAAAAGCCTGCACGTCATAGCACAGGTATTACATAATAAGCCCTATAGTGGTTATTGGTTTC
Source organism: Bothrops alternatus (assembly GCA_034064705.1). Lineage (NCBI taxonomy): Eukaryota > Metazoa > Chordata > Lepidosauria > Squamata > Viperidae > Bothrops > Bothrops alternatus. The sequence continues at coordinate 16,544,782 of JARGCV010000104.1, read as the reverse complement.
CAAACTCTAAGTTCACACATTACTTCACTGCAAGCAGGGAGCCATGTCTGTAAATCCCGTTTCTATGATAATTGTTTTCATCATACTGTATATCATTAAAAGAAACACATGGGATGAATGCCTTTTACTATGTTTGCTTCCATGAATCTACAACGTTAAACCATGGAATTTAGCTGATTCACTGGGAACTCCACTTCCCTAGAGAAATTTGGTGATGTTGCTATGTAGCTATATGGCTCAATGAGGGAACACATGCTTTGCATGTAAAAAGTGCTGGGTTTAATCCCTGCCACCTGTATATAAGATTGAGAAAGATAAGAATACAGCCCTGGGGGAGTCATTGTTACACTGTGTGAAAAATAGTGAAATAAATTGCTAATATTTATGTATTTGTTTTATATAACCACTCATTTCACATGAATGCTCACACAATTAAAAACAAGAAAGCCTAATTATAGTACAAATAAAGAACTAAAATGAAAACCATCAGAAAAACCAATTAAGCAGTTTACAACTTCTGATTTGATGTAAGGCAACTTTCTCTAAGCCAGGTAGCAAGCTGAAAAAAAAATTCTAAGAACCTTCACTGCATTGCAAATTAAACAGTACAAATTAAAATGCTAATATTCAAGAAGTGGAATAAATATGCTTGTTATGCAAGTAACTAATAACAAGAAAAGTGAATCGAACTCTTTTTATAAATGGAACTGCTAACTCACAATCAGAAATACTCAAACAAGACTAGCCTTTATTATTTTTTATTTTATTGCAAGTTTTACTTTTTTTAATCATATGAAATTGGGTTTTTCTTCATCAATCTAAGGTAAGAAACTTCTGCATTTTAAGTTAGCCATGGGGATTCTGAAGGAAAATCAGTCTGACCACCACAGAATTAGACACAACTCATTGACTCGTTTTAGAAATAGCAAACATGCTGTGTGGCAGCACGAGCAATTTATAAGCATGGGAAAGCAGACCTCTGTTGGTGGGTCAGTTGTTAGAATGAAGGCACAGTAGATTAACTTTACAGAGCACCAGGAAACAAAAATCAAAACAAAATGTGGAGATTTAGAGCTTTTCTCTACTTTGGAGTGGAAGTAGTATCCCTGTATCCTTGAATCTAGAGAAAGCTATACCAGCGTGAAATTTGCTCTCCCCAGTGTTAGTTTCTTTCCCAGTCACTTGACTTCTCTCCAAGATAATGAGACATAAAATCTAACAGATTTTACACGTGAAGAGGCTGTTGGAGATGTTGGTATAAAAACATCTGCACAGCTAAGGATAATTTAAGGTTATCTTAGTCATTTGTTGGATGAAGGCAATGCCAAGGGGCCAGAGAAGAAAAAAATACATTGCCCAGGTATATTTGTGTTGCAGTTAGGTCCAAGGGGGAAAAGATCATTAGGGTGCTCAGTGGAACTTAGAAAATTGTCATGGCTACCATATGGATTCACTTTACAGTAATAGTTTAACATGCATGCTTTTGGACATCTTGATGCAGTGTTTAAGACATCAGTGGAGAAATTGTGAGATTATGAGTTCCAGTCCTGCCTTAAGTACAAAACCATTTGGATGACCTTGGGCCAGTCCCCCTTTCTCAGCCCTAAGAAGGAGGCAATGGCAAACTGTTTTAGAAAAATGTGGCCAAGAAAACTGCAGGGACTAGTCGAGGCAGTCACCAGGAGTCAACACTGACTCAAATGCACACCTGCAGGATTTTGGAACCATTTGGATAGAGAGAAAGTTTTTTTGGGGAGAAACTGGAGTGAATTGATAACTGGGGAACTTTGCTCATTTCTCAGTTCTAAATTTCTTTCTCAGCTCGAAGTTTGGTTCTGTTTTCTTTCAGCAAAGTTCTATGTCCAACCAGGCAGTTGGAGGAAGCACAATGAAGGAACAGGACTGAAGCCTAAGAAAGAAGGGAAGAGAGAATCAGAATCCTGTGATGAAGAGTCAGGGAAGGTTGTTCTATGTCATTAATTGGTTGTGCTTCAGTATCTATTTTTTATAAATTAAAAACAACCACTACCTCTGAAGGCAATATTTATGAAATATTTATTTGGTAATACCTGTTTTCATAAATACTGGATTAGTGTTGGATTTATTTGGGCTGTTTTATTTGGCTACTAAACTAAACTAAATGGCAACAAAGAGTCATTCAGTGTCTATTTTTGCTACCCAAATATGATAGCCTTAATAAATAGTCCAGTAATTGAATTTTATGTGAGCTGCATTTTTTCAGGTTTGTAATACTATAAAAACATTTGATAAGAAAGAACAAAATATTTTCTGCTCTGACTTTATGGAAAATATCTCTACTATGGAAAACAAGCTGTCAGAAATAATTTGTTTTTTCATATATTTTTGGAAAAGATAAAGAAAATAAATTTAATTCAGTGCCAAGCAGCTCATACCATCTAGTTAGTATGAAACAAAATGTTTGTTTTATTCTTAAGAAATGATACAGTTGTTTAAATGCTCCAAGCTAGGTCTCTTGCTGAGGAATTATGCAATCTGGAATCCTGACACTATGATTTAAATATTGAATCAGATTGAATTGAATTAATTTTACAAATCACTGATGTAATTTGAATATTTCCAATTTCATTTAATGATTCAATTTATTTGCAAAATCTATCTGATTCAAAATTCTGCTCAAATTGACTTCAAACCAAATCTTCTAACTGAAGCTTAATGTGGCTCTATTAAATCTACACGATCTTTAGATTACAATAGTTAAGTTGCCTATAGGAGTAATCCAAGACTTTTCACTACATAGGCAAAAAGGCATTCCCTCATCCTGTGAATCCATTTACCTAACTCAGGGGTTCTCAACCTTGGCAACTTTAAGGCTGGCTGAGGAATTCTGGGAGTTGAAGTCCACAAGTCTTAAAGTTGCCAAGGTTGAGAACCCCTGACCTAACTAGATTGGCAACTGAATTATACTTCAGTTAACACTGGCCACTGCACCTAAGATAACTGCCTAGTTTAGAGGATACAGGACAAATTTCAGTCATACACAATTGCCTTCCTAGAGCTTCCTGCTGCTTTCCATCCCTTCTCCCCTTATAGATATAATCTAAATGGAATGCTCCACTCTATTGGAACATATCCACTATCTCTGCTGCATCTCCAATCATTGTTACTCAACATAAAGCTCTTTCAATGCAATCTGTGCTTGGTTCCATAAATTGGCTGGAATAATTTTGTATTGGCTGTCATATTACTAGTTGTGCTGAGATAGTTTAATGGCCAATAAAATATCTTTACAATTAGGCTAGAATAATAATATGTCCAATTCATTTTCCAGCTGCACTTTACATTTCTTAGTGTGCTTTTTAATCAATGACAGAATATCCACCCACCCAAGAAGTTTAATTAAGGGAGAAAGTAAGAAGCCTTTAAGGAATGAGGCTCAAATTGGAAGGTATAAAATGTTCAGATTACAAGGATAGTTATATCATTATTTTAAATTAATTGTAAGGATTTAAGTAGTCTACATGTTTTATATCTGTCACATTTTACTGCTAATTGTGTTAGTCAAATGTCAGCAAGATCAATGATTCAGTAATGACTCAAGTTTTGCTATTGTGCTGTCCTCCAGTTAGGATAAGTTGTAGACTAAGGTCTCAGCTATAAACCTGACTCTAGAAGGCTTAATTTATTTGCTTGACTCAGACTCTGGCATAAAATAAAAATTCTTTATTGCAAACTAAAATGAACAGTTGATTGTTCTTATTATTATAATGATTGATTATATACATTTTTGGTATTGATTAGTTTTTGTTGATACTATTGTTAGCTTTGGTAAGCTGTTTAGATTTTGCTACTTCAATCAACTCAAAAACACTTATAATAGATATCATAAAAATTAAATGCTAAAATATCTCATTTACCTTTGCTTCCACAAAATACATTTTCAATCAGGCTAGTTGGAAACAGATTTTTTCAAGTTTTGTTTAAAGCTTTCTAGGTCATGTGTTTCACTTTAAAAGGGTGATTCATGACTTATCCCTCATTTTCTGCTACAGTCATAATGTAACTCTTGGATAAAGCTTTGCTCCTGGCACATTTTGCATGAACTGTGCTTGAAACATATTTTGTCTTTCCTTCTTAGACAAAGGACTGTTCCTGATATTTTGATTTGTATTTGAAGGCCCTTACCTTTCAAACTTCTTTCTAAGATTTAGTTCCTCAGACTAAATTAAGTAATGCTGATAACTTTAGTCAGAAATATTGGGAAACTGTTGCCAGAAAAGCTAGGCTTGATAGATTCAGGATCCTGGATGTGGTGAGACACGATCATCACCACCACCACCACCACTATAATCATCATCATCATAGTTGGAAGGGACCTTGGAAGTCTTCTAGTCCAACCCCTTATACCATTTCAGACTAATGGCTCTCCAGTCTCTTCTTAAAATCTTCCAGTGATGGAGCATTCACAACTTCTGCAGGCAGGTTGTTCCACTGATTAATTGTTCTAACTGTCAGGAAATTTCTCCTGAGTTCTAGATTGCATTTTTCTTTGATTAGTTTCCATCCATTGCTTCTTGTCCTACCTTCAGGTGCTTTGGAGAATAGCTTGACTCCCTCTTCTTTGTGGCAGCCCATGAGATAGTGGAACACTGCTATCATGTCCCCCCTCGTCCTTCTCTTCAATAAACTAGACATACCCAATTCCGGCAACCGTTCCTCATATGTTTTAGCCTCCAGTCCCCTAATCATCTTTGTTGCTCTTCTCTGTACTCTTTCTAGAGTCTCAACATCTTTTTTACATTGTGGTGACCAAAACTGGATGCAATTTTCCAAGTGTGGCCTTACCAAGGCATTGTAAAGTGGTATTAATACTTCACGTAATCTTGATTCTATCCCTCTGTTAATGCAGGCTGGCACTTGATAGCTCAATTGTCAAATTTAATCTAAGCCAACATTTTATGTTAATTGCAGAAAAGTGGATAAGTGTTTACCAACAATTCAGCATCCATAATTGAATATCTCAATTGATATCTTTAAATTTCTCTTAAGATCATAGTTAAAAAAGTAAAATGTATTCCTTCCTCATTGTTTTCTCATAGAATCTTCTGAAGGTTTGTTTGGGTGCATTTTTTTAATTAGGTACATTTTCAGTAGAATTTATTTATGAAAGAGAAATTATTTGAGGACAATTGAGGTGAGCTTCAAGGATTCTCTATATACTTGCCATCCAGCCAAAATTTGTTATCCAAATTATTATTAATATATCCTTCGTTTGGACAGAAGAAAGACATGTTGCCTGCTTTTATCTTAGGAATTATGACCTGTGTATATTTAACAGCAAAACTACCAAAGCTACAAAATTAGTTACTGCAGTTTTACAGTGTTTGCAGTTGCTGCTTCCTTTATATTATATAGTAATTATATGGGTTTTGCTAACCTCTTAAATATCAAAGTTTATGGATCAGATTATTAAAACATATTTAAATCCAAGAGAAAGAGGGCAATCAAGAATCTAAATATTTGTTAAAATTCACAGATTTACGTATTATTTGTGGGCAAAATATTCATCTGATCAAGGAGTGGAAGATTGCATGCTAGGATAGGATTTCAGGGGAGGAAAATATTGGCTTGACATTGTATAAACTCCTCCAGTTATTAAATTACAACTGCCCCCAGATAACAGATGGATCTTAACAGTAAATATGCTGCTTGCCTTCATTTCCCATCTGTAGAATTTCACCCAGCATCCATTTCCCAATTTATAAACACTGTTCTGTTTCATGCTCTTTCTACAATAACAGCAAAGTAAACACAATATCTCCATAACAACCAAACATACTACCACCTCTTGGAAATTAGACTAGCGCTGTAACAATGATCTATTTTACAACTCTGAGAGCCTCAACTCTCCACCCTGCCTGCTGTCCCCACTCCAGGCTTTCTTTAGTTCCAATTGTTCTTCCAAGTTTTCTAAATGAATCCCAGGGATGCTAAATAAGGTTTGCAGAACATGCTAGATAAGTCTAGAGGGGAATTATGTTCAGTAGTAGAAACTGTGGCCAGAAATAGCTCAAGAAAACCCAGGAGAAATCAATGGATAATGTAAAGCAAGTAGATAAAAGAAATATGACAGATTGGAACAAAATCAGACCCAGCCTATTAAAAAACGATGGTCTGAGAAATATCATTGCTGCTTCATTGTCAATTCCTAATAATCTGCTGTGGGATCTATCAATTTTATACACATTGTGTGTGGTAGACCTCATGAAATTTCAAATAGAAGTTATGTTGGCATAGATTAGCAGTTAATATTAGGTAGGCACATTATTAAAAACCAAAAACACAGGTCTAGCATTTGGTGGTGAAGGAGGCTACCGGGCATATCTGCTTGGCACAACACATATGAAAAGGATTTCAAGATTGTAATTGATCTCAAGCTGAACAGGAGTCGTGATTCTGGTGCCATTACAAAAAAGGCTAATGAACTTTTAAACTGCATTAATAGAAAATAATTTCCAAGTCACAGGAAATAATATGCTAATCAGGTGAGCTATGTACAGGGTAGGGATCTTTATTTCAAAAAAGCAAAAAATAGAGAGGAATTGAAAAAATCAGAATGAAAATGAAATAATAAAAATAATTAAATAATTGAAAAGAATTAAAATTGGAAAGGAATTGAAATAATCAAGGGGCATGGAAAACAAGAGCGAAGAACAGAGTCTATTGATTGTGGGGAAGTAAAGATTGAAGCCACAGTACTTTTAAAAAACCTGAAAAGACAATGAATATTTTTTTTCTCTGCAAACCAGAGAGCAAGGCTAGATCTCATGTTCTTACTTAATGAAAGAGTACATTTTATGCACTGAAATGCTTTGAGTGGGGAAGCAACCAACTCTATCTTCAGCCTGCTGCTAGATTACAATTTTTTTAATTCCTAAAAATTCTGGTCAAAGAAAGCCTGGACAAAGCAGGTTGGATAGAAATCTATTTTGGTCTAATGGCTATCACCAAACTTTTTTATTGTCTGATAAGAAAATAATGAGAACTGCTTCTAAGAGTCCAGCATTTCTACCTATGAGATGCTGATGATATGATGGAAAAGACTTACACAGCATCTGTTTTCCTTTCACAGGCCATGAAACATATGGGAAACTCCATTGCTATATATTTTCCCATTTAAGGTGATTGATTCTCCTCTACCCTCCAGTTTTGCAGTTCAAGGCCAAGTTATACATGTTGTTAAATAGTATTTGTATGTTAAAAATTCTGTTTTTTATTGACAGGAAATCTTCCAGTAGTGCTAATGAAAGTTACATTCCCACTGGAAACCACATGTTGAATGGGAATGGGATATCTTTAGGAAGCAATCACACCATCTCATCCTTAAGCTAAACTTGTAAAATTCCTTAAAATCTGAGGGTACATTTGCCTTTTGGTGGAATTTGATATCCCATTCCCATTCAACATATGGTTTCCAATGTGAAAATAAATGGTTTGAACAAAAGTGGCTTCATCTCTTCCACTGATGATCTAATAATAACCTTTGAAAGATCAGGAGACCAAGTTGCATTTCTTCACTGCTCAAATGGTACCTTTTGGGTCTGTACAAATTATATTCTGCTAGTAATTAATGAATTATATTTTAATTTAGGATATTTGGGAAGCTGAGCTATCAGGTTGTGAAACCCAAAGAATTGCAGGGCTGTGATCTTTAGCCATTAGAGAACTGTTGGCTAACTAACCACAGAATGTAAGATTAGTGGGAGAAGAAAGTGGCAGCTACTTATTAAAAGATACTGCAGAGAATGAAAAGGGTTATATATAAGATTTCTAAGAAGTCTGAAAATTAAATAGAAGGGAGAGTGGATATAAACAATTAAAAGATAGAAGATGAATATAATTTCTAAGAAAAAGTTAAGTGGGCAGATGAAATTATTTAAATAAGTGTTTTTCAAATATGGTAAATTTAAGATGCTAGCTGGACAATTCTGGGAGTTGAAGTCTATACATCTTAAATATAAATATAAGCAATATTTCAAGAAACATATAAATCCTTAATTATGAGTAGTGGCTAGGGATAACAAAAGGGAAAATGAACTATTGAAAGTTCTTCCTTATAAAGATTTTTGTTATACCTTTTGACTCACTTTTCTGTATCCATTTATTTTTTTACTATCAGCTCGAAAAATATAGAGTAACGGTATGTTTATAATATGATAGATGATAAATAAATATTAAAGTTTCATTAAAAAAACCTTAAGAGATTGAACATGAATCATTTGGTAGCTTATCTTTTAAATGGCAAGAAATCTGGGAAGAAGCATTGTAGATTGTTCAAAGAGAACTGCCTCACTATAAATGAGGTTAGAAAATTCCTCTTACAGTTTCCAGAACTCTCTGTATTTACCTACAGATTAGTACGACGGCTATTTTACTGAAGTTTGTGTGGTTCTTGCTCCCATGATCTTCCCCAACTGTGTGCAGCCTGACAGGTAGAAATCTAACTGCTGAAATGTTAACCGTTCAACTGAAACTGCTCATTTTGAGTAATCAAATCAAATCTTTTATTACGGTCATAGACCAGCATATCTCATTATGAATAAGTCTGAAAACATGTCACAGAAATACTCAAAAGGTTAACTTTAATTACAGTTTACTGTCCAGTTATTGTCAGTGAAAATTCAGCTTTAGTGGGTGAAACATTTGAGGACCAATCTAGACAAACTGAACTTCTATACAGTAATACTTCCTTTTTTTAGAATGGTAGAATTTCTAAGTTGTGGTTTATTCAATATACCCAACCTCCTCTTAATAACCCCCTACTTCTGGTGGAGATTTACCCTACTTGCCAGTGAGGTAGCTTGCTTGGACCTTGTCTGGATAAACCCACGTTCTCTGAGCACTGATAACTTGTAACCTACAATTGGAGATTGGTTTGGATTTCACAAACTTCCTGAACATATTTCAATGGTGCAATTATTACTATTACTATTACTATTACTACTGCTACTACTACTGCTATTACTACTACTACTATTAATAATAATAATAAAGTTGCAAGGGATCTTAGAGGTCTTCTAGTCCAACTCCCTGCTCAGGCAGGAAACCCTATACCATTTCAGACAAATGGTTGTCCAGTCTCTTCTTAAAAACTTCCAGTATTGGAGCATTCACAACTTTTGGAGGTGGGTTGTTCTAATGGTCAGGAAATTTCTCCTGAGTTCTAGGTTGCTTCTCTCCTTGATTAATTTCCATCCATTGCTTCTTGTCCTGCCTTCAGGTGCTTTGGAGAATAGCTTGACTCCCTCTTCATTGTGGCAGCCCATGAAATATTGGAACACTGCTATCATGTCACCCCTAGTCCTTCTCTTCATTAAACTAGACATACCCAATTCCAGCAACCGTTCTTTAGATGTTTTAGCCTCCAGTCCTCTGATCATCTTTGTTGCTCTTCTTTGTACTCTTTCTAGAGTCTCAACATCTTTTTTACATCATGGTGACCAAAACTGGATGAAGTATTCCAAGTGTGGCCTTACCAAGGCATTATAAAATGGTATTAATACTTCACATGATCTTGAGTTATTCCTCTGTTAAGGCAGCCTAGCACTGTGTTGGCTTTTTTGGCAGCTGTAGCATACTGCTGGCTTATATTTGACAAAATACTGCTACTAAAATGGATGTTTGCAGCTTAGTAGAAGAAATGAAAAGGGCCTATGCCTAGCACACCAGAATAGCCACTCTCACATGGAAAGAAAAGATGTGTAGAAAGATTCGTGGAAGTCTTCATGAGAACATGGAGAAGGAGAGGACTTCCGGGGACAAAACAGTGAATTGAATATAGTCCCACTGAGAGTGGAGCTGATGACAGTGGCAGAATGAAGATCTGGCAAGTGGACTGACTCTGGGATTCCACTCTGGGCAAAAAGAGGACTTGGGATCACTCCCATTTGCTTCAGACAGTGGCTCCTCACAAGGAGACTGCAAGACAATGGTCTCTACCAGGTTTGGAGCTTTGGGAGAAAAAGAAGTGTTATCATTGTCCAAACTGCAGCCGGCACTTTTATAGGTCACCAGAGGAGGGAGTTCCCCTCTCTGAGATGTGCCCAGCTGGGTTTCAGGTATGGCATCAGCCGCGACCCCAGGGAAGGGGGAGAGGAGTAGCGATTATAGCTAAGGAGTCACTCAGGCTGCGCAGACTCGCTGCTACTGAGATATCAGGTTGTGAGTCCCTCCTTATGAGGTTGGACCTAGGTGTACAGGTGGGTCTGTTGCTTACGTACCTGCCTCCCAGCTGCGTTTCTACAGCCCTGCCCACGCTACTCAAGGAGGTAGCCGGGTTGGCGGTTGAGTTCCCCAGACTTATTGTCTTAGGGGACTTTAATGTGCCGTCACTTGGTGAGTCCTCTGGGTTGGCGCGGGAGTTCATGGCTTCCATGGCAACCATGGACCTGACACAAGTAATTGAGGGACCAACCCATGAGAAGGGACACACACCTGACTTGGTTTTTCTCTCGGAACAGTTGAGGAATGATCTGATATTAAGGGAATTAGAAGTTTTGCCCATGTCATGGACAGATCATTTTCTGCTGCGGCTTGAGTTTACGACACCAATCCTCTCTCGCAGGGAGCCGGAACCGATTAAATGGTTCCGCCCCAGACGCCTGATGGATCCTATTGGTTTTCAAAGGGCGCTTGGGGAATTGCCGGATTCGCTCGTACACAGTTCGGCGGAGTCCTTAGTGACGGCCTGGAATATGGCCGCTGCGGGGGCTCTAGACCGGATTGCGCCATTGTGACCTCTCTGTGGTAGCAGACCCAGGAGATCTCCTTGGTTCACCGAGGAACTCAGGGGGATGAAGTGCCAGAAGAGACGTTTAGAGAAGCAATGGAGGGAAAGCAGATCCGAATCTGATCGAACCAAATTGGGAGCTTATATTAAGATCTATTTGGAAGCAATCACTACGGCAAGATCTCAGCATCTTTCCGCATTGATTGCATCTGCGGAATCTCGTCCGGCTGCCCTGTTTAGGGTGACTCGCTCTCTCCTTGGTACGGGGAGGAGAGAGGAACCTTTGCAGGGCAATGCCGAAGAATTTAACAGCTTTTTCGCAGACAAGGTTGCTCAGATCCGGGCTGACTTGGACTCCAATTGGAATACAGTGTCGGCTGACAATGAGTCAGTCGAGATGACAGAGGCCCATCTTAGTCCTGTTGAATGGGAGGAGTTTGATCTGGTAACTCCTGATGACGTGGACAAGGCCATTGGAGCTGTGAGTTCTGCCACCTGTTTACTGGACCTGTGCCCCTCCTGGCTGGTTTCAACTAGCAGGGCGGTGACACGGAGCTGGGTCCAGGCTGTTGTTAATGCTTCACTGAGGGGGGGTCCTTTTTGGCTCCCTTAAAGGAGGCACTTGTGCGCCCCTTCCTCAAGAAGCCTTCCCTGGACCCGGCAGTTTTAAATAATTATCGTCCAGTCTCCAACCTTCCCTTTTTAGGGAAGGTTGTTGAGAAGGTGGTGGCACTCCAACTCCAACGGTCCTTGAATGAAGCTGATTATCTGGGTCCTCAGCAGTCTGGGTTCAGGTCCAGTTACAGCACAGAAACTGCTTTGGTCGCGCTGACCAATGATCTCTGGCGGGCCCGGGATGGAGGTTATTCCACTATCCTGGTGCTTCTTGACCTCTCAGCGGCTTTCGATACCATCGACCATGGTATCTTTCTGCGCCGGTTGGAGGGGCTTGGAGTGCGGGGCACCGTTCTGTGGTGGTTCACCTCCTACCTCTCTGGCCGGTCGCAGTTGGTGTTTGCAGGAGGTCAGAGATCGGCTCCGAGGTCTCTTCCATGTGGAATCCCTCAGGGGTCTGTTCTCTCACCTCTGCTTTTCAACATATACATGAAGCCATTGGGTGAGATCATCCGTTGACATGGGGTGAGTTGTCATCAGTATGCTGATGACACTCAGCTCTATATCTCTACCCTGCATCATTACAGTGAAGCAGTGGAAGTGGTGAACCGGTGCCTGGAGGCTGTTGGGGTCTGGATGGGTGCTAACAGGCTCAGACTCAATCCCGACAAGACGGAGTGGCTGTGGGTTCTGCCTCCCAAGGACAATTCCATCTGTCCATCCATTACCCTGGGCGGGGAAGTCTTGTCCCCGTCGGAGAGGGTTCGCAACTTGGGTGTCCTCCTCGATCCACAGCTAAGTTTAGAATACCATCTTTCGGCTGTGGCGAGAGGGGCATTCGCCCAGGTTCGCCTGGTGCGTCAGTTGCGGCCCTATTTGGACCGGGAATCACTCCTCACAGTCACCCATGCCCTTGTCACCTCGAGACTCGACTACTGTAATGCTCTCTACATGGGGCAACCTTTGAAGAATGTCCGGAGACTGCAGGTGGTTCAGAATGCGGCCGCACGAGCTGTCTTGGGTCTCCCAAGACATGCTCATGTCACTCCAGCCCTCCGTGAGCTGCACTGGCTGCCAATTGGTCTCCGAACACAATTCAAAGTGTTGGTTATGACCTATAAAGCCCTATATGGCAATGGGCCAGGATACATGCAGGACCGTCTTCTGCCTCATAAATCCCAGCAACCGGTTAGGGCACATAGGATTGCGGGACCTAGGGCTAGGGCCTTCTCTGTTGCTGCCCCAGCCCTCTGGAATCAACTTCCCTCAGAGGTTCGTAGTGCTCCTTCCCTCCTAGCTTTCTGAAAACTTTTAAAAACACATCTATGCAGACAGGCTTGGGGCTTGTGAGCTGCGCTCTGCCCCTGGGCCTTTGATTGGGACTGTATGTTGTATGAGTGGGTATAGTTTTATTGTTTTTTATATTGTATATTATTATTTTAACTAATTTATATTTTGTACTTGTATTATTTGCTGTGAGCTGCCCTGAGTCTGAGGAGAAGGGCGACATATAAGTCAAAATAAAGTAAAGTAAAGTAAAGTAAAGGTGCAGGGGTCACATACTTCCATTCTTAATCACTTTGGAAATTGCTTGTTAACTGCTTTTCAAGATAGTAAGAATTTTGAGAACTGCAAGTTTTACTACACTGGGCAAATTTCATTCAATCCTTAGTGAAATAAATGTCTATGGAAATTCTCAGTCATCCAGGTCATGGTTATCCCAAAGGTGCTTTTTAAAGAGGCAATTGGACTTTTTTGTTTTTCTTTGAAGACATTTTGCTTCTCATGCAAGAAACCGCTTCAGTTCTGACTGGATGGTGGGGAATGGAAGGATTTATATTCCTTGCAGACAACTGGTCATTTGTGTTATTTTAGAGAGTTGTTAAGGCCACTTGGAGGTTTGTCTGTTTGTCTCAGGGTCAAATGGGTGTGGACCCTTCCTGGAACTGCTGAAAGGACTGTGTGTTGTGGAGCTATGCTTTCTGCAGGATGTTTCTGCAGGATGAAATGACAACACAACCCTTTCAGCAGTTCCAAGAAGGCTCCACACCCATTTGCACTACTCAAGTGACCCTGAGGATATAGATAAATCCCTTCGAGTTGCCTCTTGAAAAAGCACCTTTGGGACTTAAGTTTTAAATACAACTTTTAAAATATGATTTTATTAAATTTTTAAAATATGATTCAAAGGTAAACAAACAAGAAAAAATAAAATGGAGAAAAAAGAATCAGACAAAATGCAAGATAAAAGTGCAGAAAGAAAAAGAAAAAAGTAAAGAAAAAAGCAATAGAATGGCTTTTGACTGATTTTGGTAGAGATATAGATAAAATACATTTAATTCTTACTGTAAAGTTAACAATAGTCTGCATTACTTCTATAATCCCATATTAATTCTGATCATCAAATTTCTATTTCTTTTCATTTTCTCATTTTTTCTTTTTTTCCCTGCACACATATAACAAAACACACACATAAACATACATATACATATACAATTTTCTGTATTTTTCTTTTTTTCCTTTACTATTTTCCTTAGTTTGTATTAATTTTTAACTTTTAAATTGCAATGCTTAATAAAATTACTATACAAAAGCACATGGAGGAGCAGAAAAGAAATTTATTGGAGCATTTATAGCAGACAGAAGCGGAACAAGAAGATTTATGTGCACATTTTCAAAAGGAATGGAAGAGGGACCAGAATATTGTGTGTACAATTCTTCTAGTTTAGATTGTTCCTTTTTAAAAAAAAGAAATGGAGAAGTTGAGCTTTTAACTAATTAATTAAACTGCCCAATTCCATAGTGAATTTGGATGGTAAGTCATTAGGAATGTATTCTAATTAGCAACTAAAACTTTTTGAGCTGTGGAGAAAATCTGCATGATTGGGCATGTGGGAGGTTAAGAAAGAGCTGTATTATTTCTTTAAAAAATAGATGAAAAAGAAAGGGAAATGAGTACTGTATTAATATTCTATTCTTTTTGTCTTCAAATACATGTTAAAAGTTCTACTACTCCACTTCTCCCCTTGCATGGCATCTCTTTTTTTTCCTTCCCTTTTCTTTCTTTCTCCTACTCATTCTCATTGCTTTTCATCTCCTTTTCCCTCTTTTCTTAGTTTCATTTGATTTAAACAATTTCAGAGGGTGGGCTATATATGTGTGTCCAGTCATTTGTGGAAGAAAGGAAAGTGAGAAAATAAGATCTTCAAACATTAGTCAATTTTGTTGAGAGTCAAGACTTTGTTTAGTCTCAGAATCATGGAAAAAGCTACTTTGGCGCTGTATTTGACAAGACTACTAAATACTATTGGATTCGCATTTTATTTTTAAAGTAATGTAAATTTACTATACTTTCATTTTAAAAATAAAAAGTTCATCTCTGACTTTTTTTTTTTTAATCTTGTGTTCTTGTGCAAACCAATTTATGCAGGCTGTTCTCTTTGGAAGTGGAAGGGTTATGTCATGAATCCTTTCCCTCCTTCTCTTGCTTGGCCATTTCTCTAAACAATGCCCAGAAATTACCTGAAAAAAAATCTAAATAGTTTCAGATCTTAAACTATCTTTCTCCATGGTTCATAGAAAGTAAGTGTTGTAAAAATGTCCTATGGAAAAATAATATACTTTCTAATAGTTATTGGTGCTTTGATTCTGTTGAGCAAAAGCTTATGTAAAAGAATGTGCAAACTATCAAATTCTCCAGAATTCTTTATCAAGCAAGATGTTACAAAATAACAACAACAGCAAATAGACAATAGAAAATAAATAAGGGGTACCAGCAATGCATTGTTTCCATGAGGAGGCTCGAAATATTTCAAAGCCATCTCAAATTGGAGTTTGTAGACTCATGGCAGAATCATCATGAGGTGTTGTCAATATCATATTGCAACAAAACTGTTGGCTGTTGTCCTAACAATTAGTGCTACTTTTATTTACAGAATACAAGTCATGTACTTGTAGAAACTGGTGGATTACCCCAGTTTTGTTTCCCTTTCTTCACACCAAATATCACCAGTCAATAGGAAACGTTCCCCAATCTCTTTAACATACATTTTGGCTGGGACTGGGGGAGATGTTTTGTCAGACCAGTGGGCTAAACTACCTGTCAAAACTAGTAACTATTGTTTCACAAGTGTTTTATATTCAAAGGGAGCCTGAATTTCAGTTGATATTAACTGATAATTGGCCTACTTCTGAAACCAGATCTAGCCTTATTTCAGAAGTGGCACAGGGAGAGTTGCACCACGAAGCTGCTTTCCTCTGCCCCCACCTTATTTCACTCTGAAATACCCCTGCTGGGCCTACTGATCAGCTGTTGTACAGACTGAGCCAAGCATTTGAGCCAGGGATTGGTTTGAAGATCCCGGGGAGCCCACGTTGAAAGAACTGGGCTCTTTTAGTGATCTCAGAACCACTGAACCATATCTTTCAAACATCCTGGAGCATTTGAGAACTATCAGAGGACTGAAAAAGAGCTGACATGGTTCCTATCTTTAAAAAAAAAAAGGAAGGAAAAAATAGATCCAGGAAACTGCAGATATCAATCTGATATCAATACCTGCGAAGATCCTGGAAAATATAATCAAGCAAGGGATCTGTGAACATCTAGAAGCAAGCAAAATTATCATTAGAAGCCAATATGGATTTGTCAAAAATAGATCATGCCAGACAAATCTTGTTGCATTCTTTGGCAAAGTGACTAAATTAGTAGACTGGCGAAATGCTGTGGGCAATACTGTACTTGTCACAGAGAAGAGGAATTTACCTTATTCTCCAAAACATCTGCAGTAATGGATGGAAACATATCAAGGGGAGATCCAACCTAGAACTAAGGAGAAATTTTCTGACAGAACAATTAATCAGTGGAATGGCTTGCCTCTGTAAGTTGCGGGTGCTGTATCACTGAAGCTTTTAAAGAAGACACTGGACAGTCATATGTCCAGAATGATATAGGGTGTCCTGCTTGAGCAGGACGTTGGACTAGAAGACCTCCAAGATCCCTTCCAATTCTATTATTCTTCCACTGCCTGAGGCAGGGAGTTTTGGAAGACAATACCTAGAGACCAGAATATAAGAGGCATGCCAGCCCTAAAATGGCTGATAGATGCTGGGCTGATGTCAAGCTTAGGAGTCACCATTGGTTGGTGAAGTATGTCAGCATGAGCAAAGCCTCTATCAAGACTGGAGGAGAATGCTATGTTGATGACTTCAGTCTGCTTCAGGTATTGGGATCAGAAGACAATGTGATAAAGATCCAGTTGAAGAAAGAAACTACCAGAGCATGTTTCTGCTGCAGTTAGATGCAAGGGGAAAAAAAGTTCTTTTTCCCTGGGTGGAAAACAGTGATTAGGAATGACTGCATTAATTAATAATATGACATTTTTTAGTGTTGGCAGATGTACTGCAGTTTGTCTTCAGTGAGCAAAATGGGTATTTTCTGCAAATAGATTTTACCATCACCATAAAAAGTTCTTAACTGGATTGCAGGAATCAAAACATTCAATTTTATGTAGAGAGGGGAAAAAAAAGATAACTTCAAATGTCAGGAGTACTTTTTAAATATCACATCAGCATTCTTTTTTTTTTTTTGCTCTGAACTGTTCAAATATCTTTGAAAAGGAACGAATGTTCATCTTATTTGAGACTGTCATTTCCTATGGAATGTTGGCTTACTTTCAAAGATTTTCACCCATGAGCAGCAAGCAACTTCTCATTTCTTTCACCTCTGCAGTCTTCTCAATAATATCTTTTTATTATCTGCTTTTCAAAATGGATAATAAGACTCTACGTTTAAAAATATATATTTAATGCAAAGGACAATGGATTAGGATGCTTTCTCACTACATATTGACCCTATCTCAGTAGGATCTGCAGCAAGGGATCAAAATTGGCAAGTTGCAGATAAAGCATTTAGTGCAATCTTGCCCTTTTTGAACACATATGCAATATTGACACAGTACAAAAGTGAGACTTGCACTGCAATGCTCTCTGCCTGCCATCTTGCCAACTTTGACCTCCCATGTGAATTCTACTGTCCTCTCCACATCCATATCCACATCCTTGTCCTCAATCTTTATTTTTTATATTTTGGTCATGTTAAATCTTGCCCACCGGAACCTCCAACACAGAGGTCTCTTTTCTTAGGATAAGGCGTTATGGGCAAGATGTCTATAGAAACTACCTTTCATCAAAGGTCTACTGACAGCAGATGGGTACCCTACAGAGCTATACATCTGACGAAGCAGGAAAATGTCTGGCATAGCAAAACTCTTGGGAACTTGGTGTCTTCAGGTCTATCCTGGGAGCAGAGCATTGGCTCATTGACCAGTCTGTAGCTGCATTGTGGAAGAAAAATGTCCTGTCCCTAGTGACAGTCCCTATTTTCTACCACAACAATATGAAGTGCTACTGTAGCTTATGGCCTCAGCCTATTTTCATAACATTGTCAGTCTCTAGAAGAGGCCTGTTCATCCCTTGATTAAGGATCTTCTCTCAGTCCCTTCCTATCAGTCCTATTTAAAGAAAAAAAAATGAAAGAAAATGATCACCAGAAAGAAAGAAAAGGGGATGTCACATTGAGAATGGGTATCTCCCCCCTATTTAGCTACTATTCTTGCTACTCCATGTTAGGTGGCCTCCAGTAATTCTAAACAGAAAATGGCTGCTCATCTCTGTCCCAAACAATGCCATGCTAGTGGCAAGGTCAATAAATAAAATGACAACAAGCAGCTAGTGAGAATCTCTTTGATTCTGGAAAACGTATCTGGAACTGAACAGCTGAAATAAGGAAAAAATGAGAATCATGGAAAAGGATCATCAATGTATTTTTGTACCTTACTGTGTATATTTAAGACTGAATGAATGACAATCTGAATTTATGTATATATTTATTAATCAAATTTATATTTTTCCAGAAAATAAGTAAATAAATATGAGAAATAATGTTAGTGAAAAGAGATCTTAAAATCTGCCTTAAACATAGAGTGTATTCATATTGATGATTTATACTGTCATCCGGCAACATTTATAGGGATATATCACTAAAAGGGCAAGCTATATAATGCTGTAGTGATGGCTAAATAATACTACATATGATTAATGTCGGAAGACTGTTGATGTGTATTGGAACAGGTAATACTGAATGCGGGAATAAAGTTGATGATACAGAATGAACAATTAAGATTGTAAAGATATAACTATAGTTAAAGAGTGGGTTTTAAATGTTCTGTTAATGGTCAGGGCTATAGAAGTTTGGGGAAATTTGGAGGTTCTGCCATATTAAGGTACCATTTTAAAGTCATAACTGGAACTTTCTTTTTTTTTTTTTTAAATATTTTTTATTGACTTTTTTTCCCCCCAATTTTAACAGAAAAGAAAGCTAATCATATCAAATCTTAATATACAAATAAACAATCAACAACAAAACATAAATACAATTTCCAATACTTCTGATAATAATAACTCAACTAAAAATAAGCATCTCAAACAATTTACCATCATTTTTCCCCCTTCTTATCAGCTCACACTTAGCTCATCCTTCAATCCACCAAAGGCCACCCAAACAACCCATTAGTAACAATAATTAATTATTCTTCCACCAACCCTAATTACAGCTAAAAAAAACATCATACCTAAAATTATACGGCTTCCCAGAATGATTACAGGGTATAACAAAAGAAAGCCCCACTACATCAAACAAAATTATTATATGAACTTAACAAGAATTTTAAACTATATACTATCTCTTACTCAAAACACACAAAAAAAAAACGAAAAAAAAGGGAAAAAAAAACAAACAAAAAAAAAACAAGAAAAAAAACCCCATCTTATTAAAATTAAACAAATAATATTAACCATAACAATATCAATAAATCCCTCGATTCAAAATAATGATAATAATATTAATAATAATAATTATATTCTTATTCAATTTAGTTTATCATAATATATCTTAGTATATATCATCATATAAACATCCTCTTCTAAACCTTACTTATAATATAAACAATCAACTCATCTTGTTAAGAATAATATTAATCATTAACTTCTAAACCGTCAATCTAAGTCAAATCTACTAAATTTAGTTTATAATAATATATCTTAAAATATCATTTAAACATCCTGGTTTGCAGCTTACCTATGAACTTATATTAATAATAATAATTATATTCTTATTCAATTTAGTTTATCATAATATATCTTAATATATCATCATATAAACATCCTCTTCTAAACCTTACTTATAATATAAACAATCAGCTCATCTTGTTAAAAATAATATTTATCATTAACGTCTAAATCATCAATCTAAATCAAATCTACTAAATTTAATTTATAGTAATATATCATAAAATATCATTTAAATATCCTATCTTACAGCTTGCCTAAAATCTTAATCTTTAAATCAACCCATTATCTTAGATTAACCTTAATTCTCTCATTTAATTATAAATTTCTTTTAATCAATCAACTTCTGGACTCTCTCACCTGACAAATAAACCTCCATAATAAAAACAAATTATTTATAGCATTTCTAACTTACATTCCAACCTAATATCACACCTAGAATAATTCCTTACATACAATTTTAAATTTCATTACTTCAAGCGAACTCTAGGTTTCTTTTTCAACCAAATAAAAGGCCATAACAAGGCCACCCTTCCAACTAATAAGTCTCTCTTCTGTATTTCTTCAGCCCCGTAGCTAAGTTGCTTGTTGAATTGAGTCTTCCTTTCTTGAATCATATCCTCTTGTTTTACATAAATAAACTGTTCGTCAAACAACATCCATTTCGTTTTATAGTCTAATTGCTTCATAAAGTAGAACAATGCCTCTCTTTTGTCGATTAAATCATCTTCTTGCTGCCCAGCTAGACAGAATTCCCCTTCTTGAAACAAAACCTCTTGCTCACTATAAACAAACTTTTCATCTAGCAAAATCCATTTGTCATCTTCATTCTCAAAACCCTCCTCATCTCTTCCCTGTTGAACTTCTTTCTCTTGTATTATGTAGTAATCATCTCCATATACAGATTGTGAAATAAATTCATGTCGCTTGGAGGGGGGCTTCCGGTGGCTCCGCCGGCGCCGCAGGGTCTCCTTCGTGAGACTCCGTCATCTGGATGTGTAAAGCCGCGAAAAACAGCGCACATCAGCTGTTTTTTCGCGGTGAAAGATCCCCTCTCCGGGCAAGGGAGAGGTGAAGAGCATCGGGAGTAAGGTTGAGCCTTCTTAAATCCCTGGAAAAGAAGTTTTCAGGGATTAAGAGTGAGCTCCCTATAGCTCCGGAGGACGCTCCTATCCAGAGACGCTTCTGTCTTCGGGCAGAAAAAGACGCCGCGACCACCTCTGCTTTTTTTTTTTTTAAGATTTAACACTGAAGAGATTATAAGCAGGCTGAATGACTACAGGAGTCCAAATGGTTTGCAAGTATTTTTATTGTTTTTTTTCTTGGTTATACATTTCTAACGTTTTCAATCAACAATGTTTCAAGATGGCGTTTAGCTTTCACTGTTTTCACTGTTAGGGAAAGTGCTGGAAAGTGAAAGTGGAATCTGTTACTTTTCTCTCTCTTCTTGTTCTTTCAAGCGCAGCTAGAGAGACGGCTGTGATTTGAAATTTAAAATGGAGTGGAATATACAGCCAAATGCTAAATCTAAGTTGGATTTTACTGATGAATTTTACGAAAAAAGATCTGATACACAGAAGACTTTTGCGCAAGAGGTTAAAGAGTTTAAAGCATTTGTGAAAGAGGCTTTGACAGAAGTATTTTTGAAATTAGCTAAACTCCTTCCTCCAAATGAAATCGATGTACAACCTACTGTTGAACAATAACTGGAACTTTCAATTGCCAGCTATTTTACCCTATCCTTCTACCCATGAAAACCTAAAATCTCTGGAAGTAGATTGCTGTTTTGAGGTGTCTTTTTGTTGGCCACAGTCAACATTATCAACGGTTAGGAATGATGGAATATGCAGATATTAATATCTAACAATTGGATTGCTATATAAGGAAAACATTAGAAATAATTTCTTGACAATCTGAACTGAGACTTTATGATTAAAATAGTCTTAAAAGTTAGAAGTTTCTCCTTCACAAGACATATTTTAAAGCAGAGATTGAATTTCTGCTCCTTACTAAGGTTCTAGCAGCAGTTCTTATACAGAGAGTGTTGGCTTAGATTATCTTTATTATCTTTCAACTCTATGATTCTAGAAGTAACTTATTTTAAATTTTAGAAAATAAGAAAAAACTATTTCTCAAAATAATATAATGGAGGCTGGGTAGGATTAATAGACACAAATGCTAACTAATGGTGGGATGGCTTGGAAAATCATATAGAGAATGGAATTATCAATCATGAAAAAGGCAATGTTTTTTGGGCTGGAAACCCAAATTAATAGCATTTAATTGCAGGTCTCTTAACATTATTTTGATTGATAAAATATTGATGGGTCTGGAACACAAGCTGATACAAGCTTTCTTTCTTCTCTCTTTCAAACCAATTGTGATTTTCTCTACAATTCCATTTTTCCCCTTTAGTATTACTTGATGCATGAAAATAAAGATGCAAATACTTAACATTTCTCTATCTCATTTTTCTCCTTCCTAGCCTGCTGAGTTTTTGTTTTTTGTTCTTGGCTTAGACTGATGGGCACTTCAGAATAAAAACAAAAGCAATATTCTTTTAAATGATGAGGCTATAATTCCTTTTTAAGATTCTGCTGTCATTGCAAAAATCTTTCATTATTCCTCATGATAAATATACTGCCTTATAGTTCATAACTTCCTATAAATTTTTGTATGCCACCCTTTCCCACAGTATGTTGATGGAAATGTTTGCTGAATCCTTGTAATTATATTTCTTTTTTCTTTTTTAACAAAGATTGGTGCAAGAAATATGTCAGAGCAAGTAATTTTCAGACTGATTATTAATTCAGTTTGTAGAGTCTGGCTACAAATCACTTCAAAACACAGACACATTTGAAATTGTCTCTTGACCCGATCTACTCATGCATGTAATATGAGATAGTGAGAATTCTGAGATGGTAAAAAGCAACTTTAAAAGAATTCCTTGTCAGAGAAAACTTTTATCACCCATACTGTTAGCACATTTGGAAGAAAAATTTGGGCCCCTCTTCTTCCCATTCTTTCTATTTTTCTATTAACAGTGAGTTTCCAGAGCAGCATTCAAATGTGAAAACTTATTGCCTGTGGTCTCTCTCGATAAAAATCTATTTTGCCACCTTGGAAGTCTCTATTCATGAGTTTTAACAGTATTATGCTAAAGGTATGCACAAGGCAGAATTGCTGAGACATCTGAAAAATCCTAAGTACAAGTCACAGAGGGGAAGACCCGGTAGTTGCCAGTAGACAGTTAAACATGGAAAGCTTCTTTAGATCCAGCTCATAGACATGTCCCTATGGGTTTTTGGCCATACTATGGAGCTGATATGCTACTGTCTTTTTCTCAAGTTTTTTTTTAAAACTTTCAAGCTTAACCTACAGCCCTGGATTTCCCTGGATGTTCAAATATAAATCCGAATCCAAGTAGTTCTTGATTTACAATCATTTGTTTAGCAATCATTCAAAGTTACAACAACACTGGAAAAACTGGCTCTCACATTTATGACTATTGCAGCATCCTGACAGTTATGCGATCAAAATTTGGGCACTTGGCAACTGGCATATATTTACAATAATTGTAGCATCCCGGGTCATGTGAAAGCCATTTGTGACCTTCCTAGCGGGCTTCAGACAAATAAGTCAATGGAAAAAGCTGGATTTGTTTAATGACCATGTGATTTGCATTAATGACCATGCGATTACTTACCAACTGTGGCAAAAAAGTGGGAAAAAACCCACTCAATTCACTTAACAACTGCCTTGCTTAGCAATAGAAATTCTGATCCCAATTGTGGTTGTAAATCAAGGATTATCTATACTAATTTGTCCAAATACTAATTAAATCTACTCATCTAAGCTTCTGAGCCCAGACAAGACACCTTTCAGTATCTGTGCCTTTTAAGAATGGAGCAAGAATTACAATTACCACGTTCTCATTGCCAAAATAATAAGTGCAAAATGAAATGAGTTATAATGAGAGACAGATTATTCATCTATCATATAGACAACAATATTGCATTGGATTTGTGTTACCTTGATGGCAAGAAAAATAAGGATGCTGACAATACATTCCAATGTGTTCCCAGTTTTTATTATTATTTAAATGGAGAAGCACATTAATTCATAAATCATGACTATCAAATGTGTTTGCATATTATCATAATGTGTATTTATGCAAATGCATTTATAGCATGGAATGGGTAGATTGAGATGGGTTTTCTCACTAATAATTGAGACAAGTATGGAGAAAGAGTGGTGGGGATTAAATATCTCTCCAACCATTTACCTGATTCTTTCCTTGTACTCTGTGTTACTATCAGACAATGGATACTGGGTTGGACATGTGTACTTCCACTCTTGATGTCATTATGAGTAAGAGAGAGATGACTAGCTTTGAATAGGAAATCACTACATTTGTAACAGCTTCTGAGAATTGATAATTAGGAAGGGGTCATGTCAAACTTACTCAGATTAATTTTGAGTTAAGGCATGTTTGCAATCATTTCAGTGGGAGCTCTTTTTACTGATTGACTGACAGTAAGAAAGCTTTCAGGATATGTAAGTGGAGCAGGCTCCTCTCATGCTTAATGCAAATAATTCATTTTCAAAATACAAATTAGACACTGAGTCTTTTGATTCAGATACCATAGCTATTCACATAAAAGGTTATGTGTCTCAGTGGGTTTCTCCTCCTCCTCCTCCTCCTCCATCATTACACTTGGAGACAGAGGAATGGTACCTCTATACTACATATATATATAAAGATAAAGAAAAACTATATTCTTTGGAGGTACAAAGTGCACAAATACACAAAGTAACCACAGAAGCTAAGATAAGAGTGCAAGGGGGTGTGCAGAGGGCAAGAGCTACTGGGTACTAATGTGTCATACTTTGTTTTGGCTGCAAAGGGTAGCGAGTCATGAAGCAACCAACACTGACAAGTTCTAGCTTGCATGTTCATACCAAACAAACGATAAGTACCAGGACAAAATTTTCTCATCAAAATGATGAGTTTCAAAGCAGTTGAGTACCTAGGTGAATTCATGCCTTTCCTTCTAATTAATCCACACTTTGGCCTTTTGCCTGCTTGGCTTCCCACATTTTAATTAAATCCCAAAGAAAGCAATGGTGAGCATTTTTTTCCAATAGATGGGGTTGGCCATTGCATTTTCTTTAGCACAAAGGCCAAGGAGATTTTGAGATTTGTAAGCCAGATATTATTACTACTTTCTGGAACTGTGAACAAAGATTATGAATATTTACATCTGAATAACTGCTATTCCTCATTATTCTCATTTATTTGAATGCTGTATTTTATTTTCTCTGAATGAGAACTTATGCTTTCTTAGATCCTCATATTATAATCACTTGCAGTGGATGGATAGAGGGGATCGATGGAAGTGCAGCTGAAGTGGCAAGCCAACATCCTCTGAGTTTTCTCTACTGGAAACCTCAAGTTGAATCTCTACTATCTCTAGCAGAAAAGATCTTAGGTAACAATGCTAATCATTCAGGAAGCTTGAGGAATCATTTCAAATAGTGGACCTAGCTAGCATTAAAGAATGTAATATATCCAGACTTGATTCTGAGCATATCTATAATATTGTTAATGTATGCCCTTGGACTGCTGGATCAAGCGTCTTTGGTTACAGCCTGCTTGGCCCCAGTAGCAATGGTTCACCAAGCTCTATTACCAACCTGGATGGATGCTAATATCTATCTACACTCCTGGCTTATAGCTCAAACAGGTCTATGGCCAGGTGAGTAAAGTAGTCAGATGTGTTCTTAGTTTTAGTTCTAGTTTCAAAAATAACCATGTCTAACAGCACGTTTCATTAGCCACAATGAAAACTGTATGTTTATCAAATGACATCAAATGTAACTACAAACATGCCAATACCTAGCCCTGATGAAGAGCAAATGGAATTAAATTTTACTTTGACTATTGTTATTTGGTCAATTGGCATTTTTCATCACACTACATGAGTCTCTTTTCTGTGAAAGTAGACAAATGGCTTCTCCTTGAAATTCATTGAAACTAGTAATATTATTGAAGACTATTCAGGAGCATTTGTTTTCTGCGTCTGTCATACTGTTCCTTCAGCAAGAAATGGGTAAAATTGGATTTCTCATTCTCTTTTATCATTTTGAGGGTCTTCCAAATTATACATAATTTTAGGCAATCAATGCAGCCAAATCTTGGATGGTTGTATGTGTGTATGTGTGTTGGGGGGACAAGAGGAGGAATTGAATTTACACATGAATGCTGAGTCTTATTACATTTGGAGGCAACAATAAACTCAATGTTAGAAGCAGTTTGAAAAGGAAACTGAATATTGCAGCTTGCATTTCTATCAAGATAGGGTGGAGATCCTATTAGGAAACAACTCCTCAATTAAATCAAATATACTTCACCTACTAGTTCTGTTCTGCAGATGTATGTATATTTATCTAGCAAGGATCTGTTGACTTAGGGGAGCAAATGATGGCAAAGTCAACTGTGAAAAGGAAAGCCAAGCAATGGCTCTACATGATAATGTTTCAACTTTTGGGTTTTCCAGCTTAGAAAAGAAGACAGGAAAAAGAAATGGTAGCACTGTAGAAAATGTAGCATGTTGGGATATCTTATTCACATTCCCACAGATCTGACAAGGATATTAGTTATGGTTGCAAGATTCCTTTACTGTACTTTAAATTTCTTGATGCATTGTTTTGCTGTCTTTGTCACCCATTAAATATCTATCTGACTTGCTGCACTTCTATCATGGTGTGTTCATAATATACTGTACAAGATCAAAGATAATTGCATAATCTTCTAGTTTATGTCTGTATAAATTGATACCAAGAATGAGGAGGTTTTCTACTTTGTAGAGCTTGGAGTGTCAGATGAGAATCAGAAAAGGCCCAACTTAAATCTCCATCTAGGTATGAAGATGATTAGATGTCAAACAAACATTGCTTTGAAAGGGGCCATTTAGGCTATAAGCCTCCAGCTCAGTGCAGGAATCAAAGCTTTCACTTGAAAGGTTGCCCATCATTTTCTTGGGAAACTGGTTCTATTATTATGGAGCTTGTCATTCTCTGTTAGCCTAATCTAAATTCATAGGACTTTTATGAAGATAGGGGAAAAAGTCATATATACCTTTGTGGCCTCCTTTGAAAATGTTGGAACAGGAAAGAAGGAATAAGCTTAGATATTTATCAGCATCATTTGTTTTTCTGGACTTTAGGGGGTTTAAGTAAACAAGTTTTCAAAACCATTCACTTGAATTCTTTTCCAAGTCTGATGTAAACTTTATGTTAATAAATTGATAAACAGAAACATTCTCCTAGAATCAGTCTTTGTAGTCAGGTAGAAATCTGTCTTGTTAGGCCCAAAATATTACTATTCACTATGGTCAGGTAAACCAGAGTCTTGGACTTCAAGAGAGCTAATTTCAATAAACTTAGAGAGGGTTTGGGAAGGATTCCATGGATGAGAATCCTCCAGGGGAAAACAACTCAAGAGGCATGGGAAAAATTTTAAAAAGTGAGATAATAAAGGCCCAGTCTAGCACAATACCAACAAAGAGGAAAAATAACAGCTCTCAAAAGAAACCAGCATGGCTGCATAAAGAACTCTCTGATCAACTGAAAGATAAAAAGGACAAGTATAGAAAGTGGAAAGAAGGACACATAACTAGGTCAGAATATCAGCAAATAGCCCGAGCCTGCAAAGACGAAGTGAGGAAAGCTAAGGCTCAAAATGAACTAAGGCTTGCGACCAAAGTCAAAAATAACAAAAAAAAAGCTTCTTTCAACATGTAAAAAACAAGAAAAAAGTGAAGGAAATGATTGGTCCATTAGTAGGTGAAAGTGGCAAGAAGGTGACAAGAAACAAGGAGAAAGCAGAACTATTTAACTCATTTTTCGCATCTGTCTTTACACAAAGGGAAAAAACAGACCAACCTATCAAAAATAGTGCCATAAAAAACAAAATAGAAATACAAGTTAAGGTAGGCAAGAAAATTGTAAGCGAACACCTGTCCAGCCTAGATGAGTTCAACTCATCAGGACCAGATGGATTACACCCCAAGGTTCTCAAGGAACTGGCAGATGTGATCTCAGAACCACTGAACTATATTTTTCAAAGATCCTGGAGCACTGGGGAACTACCAGAGGACTGGAAAAGAGCTGATGTAGTTCCCATCTTCAAAAAAGGAAAAAAATGGACCAAGGAAATTACAGACCTATCAGCCTGACCTCAATACCTGGGAAGATTCTGGAAAAGATAATCAAACAACGAAGCAGCAAAGACCTATAGGCAAACCAAGTCATTATTAAAAGTCAACACGGGTTTGACAAAAACAGATCATGCCAGACAAATCTTATTGCATTCTTTGACCAAGTGACAAAATTAGTGGACCAGAGGAATGCTGCTGATATAATTTACTTGGACTTCAGTAAGGCATTTGACAAAGTAGATCACAACCTACTACCTGATAAGATAGAAAAAAGTGGGTTAGACAGCATCAGCACCAGATGGATCCATAGCTGGCTGACTGGCTGTACTCAGCATGTGGTCCTCAATGGAATCGCATCTACATGGAGGGAAGTGTGTAGTGGGGTGCCCCAGGGCTCTGTTCTTGGCCCAGTGCTCTTCAACATCTTCATCAACGATCTGGATGAGGGAATAGATGGGGAACTCATAAAATTTGCAGATGACACCAAGCTGGCAAGAATAGCCAACACTCCAGAAGACAGGCTTAGGATACAGGAGGATCTGGACAGACTTGAACACTGGGCGCTATCTAACAAAATGAAATTCAATGGTGAAAAAAGTAAGGTTCTACATTTAGGCAAGAAAAACCAAATGTACAAGTAGAGTATAGGGGGTACCTTGCTCAATAGTAGTAACTGTGAGAGGGATATCAAAGTCCTGTGGACAATCATTTAAATATGAGCCAGCAGTGTGCTGCAGCTGCCAAAAAACCCAACACAGTGTTAGGCTGCATTAACAGAGGGATAGAATCAAGATCATGTGAAGTATTAATACCATTTTACAATGCCTTGGTAAGGCCACACTTGGAATGCTGCATCCAGTTTTGGTCACCGCGATGTAAAAAAGATGTTGAGACTCTAGAAAGAATACAGAGAAGAGCAACAAAGATGATCAGGGGACTGGAGGTTAAAACATAAGGAACGGTTGCTGGAATTGGATATGTCTAGTTTAACAAAGAGAAGGACGAGGGGGGACATGATAGTAGTGTTCCAATATCTCAGGGGCTGCCACAAAGAAGAGGGAGTCAAGCTATTTTTCAAAGCTCCTGAAGGCAGGACAAGAAGCAATGGGTGAAAACTAACCAAAGAGAGAAGCAACCTAGAACTAAGGAGAAACTTCCTGACAGTTAGAACAATTAACCAGGGGAACAACCCGCCTCCAGAAGCGGTGAATGCTCCAACACTGGAAGTTTTTAAGAAGAAACTGGACAGCCATTTGTCCATCGGCCGAGAGCACAGGGCAGGGATGGGGGAGTGGCGGTCGTGATTAGGGAAGATTACAGGCCGAGGGAGGTCACTGTTCCTCAGACGGCAGGCTGTGAATCTCTCCTGGTGAAGTGGGACCTTGGGGGTCCGAGGGCGGTGTTGATTACATACCTGGCTCCCTGCCACGTGTCAACCGCCCTGCTCGAGCTCCTGGACATTGTTGCCGCAGTGGCGGTTGAGGTTCCCAGGCTAATAGTCATGGGTGACTTCAACCTGCCATCTGTGGGCGGGACGTCCGGGGGAGCTCGAGAGTTCATGGCTTCCATGGCAGCCATGGACCTGACCCAGGTAATTCAAGGCCCCACACATACAGGGGGGAACATGCTTGACCTGGTTTTTGTCTCTGGACAGTGGCTGAGTGGTCAGAATATAGGGGATATAGTTATTGAGCCCCTGTCATGGTCTGACCACTCTCTCCTTCGCTTGGACTTTCTGACCGCTGCACCCCGCCGCAGGGAGGCGGAACCAGTGAGATGGTACCGCCCCAGGTGGCTGATGGAACCCGAGCGGTTCCAGATGGAGCTTGGGCCAATTCCTGAGGTTCGGATACACGAATTGGTTGAAGAGTTGGCGGCAGCCTGGGATAGGGCTGCGGCCGGTGCTCTAGATCGGGTTGTGCCTTTGTGGCCTCTGATTCGATGTACGTCTCGATCAGCCCCTTGGTTCACTGAGGGGCTGAGAGAGATGAAACGCCGGAAAAGACGCCTAGAGAGCAGTTGGAGATCGAGCCGTGCCGAATCTGACCGAACACTAGTAAGAGACCATATTAGGTCCTACCTAGCAGCGATAAAAGCAGAGAAGTGTTCTTACCTCACTGCTCTTATTGCGTCATCAGATAACCGCCCAGCCTCCTTGTTTAGGGTGACCCGCTCCCTCCTTCATCAGGAGGTGAGAGGAGACCCCTTGGAGGGTAGAGCTGAGGATTTTGGAAAATATCTGCATGATAAAATCGCTCAGATACGGGAAGGCTTTGATTTCAACTGGGTATGTCCGGTGGGAGATGGAGTCTGGTCTTGAGACTGCTATCTGGGCTGAGTTTGACCCCATGACTCCCGAGGACGTGGACAGGTTGCTCGGAGGACTTAGGGCGACCACTTGTTTATTGGACCCGTGCCCCTCCTGGCTGGTGTTGGCATCCCGGGAGGTGGTACGAGGCTGGTTCCAGGCAATTATTAATGCTTCGTTAAGTGAGGGTGTCTTCCCTGCCGCCTTGAAAGAGGTGGTAGTGAGGCCCCTCCTTAAGAAGCCTACCCTGGATCCAGCTGTTTTATCAAATTATCGTCCTGTCTCCAACCTTCGCTTTCTTGCAAAGGTTGTCGAGAGCGTGGTTGCCCGACAGTTCCCGCGACACCTGGAGGAATCGTTATACTTGGATCCATACCAGTCGGGCTTCAGGCCTGGTTACAGCACGGAAACAGCATTGGTCGCGTTGGTGGATGACCTCTGGCGGGCCCGGGACAGAGGTTGTTCCTCTGCTCTGGTGCTATTGGACCTCTCGCCGGCTTTTGATACCATCGATCATGGTACCATACTGCAACGGTTGGAGGGGCTAGGTATGGGGGGCACTGTTTTGCGGTGGTTCTCCTCCTTCCTCTCTGGCCGGATGCAGTCTGTGTTGACAGGGGGCCAGAGGTCGACCCCGAGACCCCTCGTATGTGGGGTACCTCAGGGATCGGTCCTCTCACCCCTACTGTTCAACATTTATGTAAAACCGCTGGGTGAGATCATCCGTGGTTTTGGTGTGGAGTACCATCTGTACGCTGATGATACTCAGCTGTACATTTCCACGCCGAACCACCCCAATGATGCTCTTGCCGTGCTGACCCAGTGCCTGGAGGCCATGCGGGTTTGGATGGGGAAGAACGGACTCAAGCTCAACCCTTCCAAGACCGAGTGGCTGTGGCTACTGTCGTCCCGGTTTAGTCAATTGACTCCTTTGTTGTCCATTGGGGGTGAAACAGTGGCCCCCGTGGAAAGGGTTCGCAATTTGGGAGTCCTCCTGGATTCACGGCTGTCTTTAGAGGACCATTTGACGGCCGTGGCCGGCAGGATGTTCTATCAGGTTCGCCTGGTACGCCAGTTGCGTCCCTTCCTAGACCGGGACTCGCTATGCACAGTTACTCATGCCTTCGTCACTTCCAGGCTGGACTACTGTAATGCTCTCTACATGGGGCTCCCCTTGAGGTGCACCCGGAGGCTTCAGCTGGCCCAGAATGCGGCCGCGCAGGTAGTGACCGGAGCGCCATGGCGCTCCCATGTAATATCGCTCCTGCGTGAGCTGCATTGGTTGCCGGTGGCCTTCCGGGTGCGTTTCAAGGTGTTAGTGACCATCTTTAAAACGCTCCATGGCATCGGACCCGGATATCTACAGGACCGCCTTCTGCCAGCAAATACCTCCCACCGTCCGGTACGCTCCCACAGAGAGGGTCTCCTCAGGGTGCCGTCGGCCAAACAATGTCGGCTGGCGACCCCCAGGGGGAGGGTCTTCTCTGTGGGAGCTTCAACGCTTTGGAACGAGCTCCCCCTGAACTCCGTATGATGACGGAATTGCGTTCCTTCCGTCGAGAATTAAAAACATACTTATTCCGACAAGCCGGCCTGGGATAATAGCTCCAGCTCCAACAATGGCCATAATTGTTTTTAGGGGATTGTGTTTTTAGATTATGTATTGGGTTTTTAAATATCGGGCCAAATTATTTAATTTATTTTTAATAATTTTAATTTTTGTATGTTGTCGTTTTAATTGGGTTGTACACTGCCCCAAGTCCTTCGGGAGGGGGGGCAGTATAAAAACCATAAAATAAATAAATAAATAAATAAAAAATGATATAGGATTTCCTGCCTGAGCAGGGGGATGGACCAGATGACCTCCAATGTCCCTTCCAACTTTATCATTATTATTATTATTAAATGCTAGGATCAGGTCGATGTAATGTCATTAACATCTCTTTCTCTTTTTCTCTGTCTTTCCTTCTTCATTTTCTCACAGTGTTTCTGGGCAGTGGACACCACTATGCTGAGAAACATTTAAAAGAAAACAGAAAGTGTCCATTGCTTCAACCAGCATTTCACTGGCACTGAGTAAGGAAGACTGGCTGGCCCTACCAGCAAGAGGGCACAAAGATATCTCACAGGACCCTTGCGAGGGGACTTCACAAACCAGGCTGCAACATTTTTGTTCTTCCATACATTTGGGCCACAGGACAACATACTGAAATACATGACTGTGGTAGGAGCAGTTATAGTGGTTACAAGTGGACAAACCCATGTATGAATGAGGGGTAAATAAAACCTTTCAGTGTGTAGCATTGTAAAATGAATATTTATTTTCAAATTTTAAATAATTTTGGGAGTTGATGAGAATCAAGCAACTTAAAAAGTAGTAATTAGATAGTGAAATAACACCAGTAACCAAACACAAATTAAAGCAGTTTGGGGATAAATCTCCATTTTCATGATCTATAAACATCTCTCCTGGCTACCTTTGAACAGGCACTGTTGCTTAGAAAGCTTCTCACTTTCTACACAATCTTTTTGGGAGAAGTATTTTCTATATGTGTGAGTAAGAAGGAAGTACATCAATTTGTAAGCGAGTGTGTGAAAAAGAAAGAAAGTAGGGTGTATTTGCCTCAGGCCTGCTTCATGCTCCAGAACTACCCACCTTCGGTCAACTTCCAAATACCATGCAGTTCTTCCATATATTGATGGAAGAACCACACCTGCACTGAGGGGAGGGGAAATGCTGATCCCTCCTCTATCAAAATGAAGTATAGTATAGTCCTGTTTACATGGCACATTTGCCTAGGTGAAAGAATAGGGTTAGTATATCATGCAAACACTTTTACCCAGATAGGTGATCCAGTGAAATAACCCTAAGAGATCATTTTTGTAATGTCCCTCAGTCAGCCAAGTCTGGGAGCAAAACCCAGCCTTTCCCCATCCATGTAATACAAAGGGCTTGTGAAAGAGTCTTTCTTAAGCATTTTGGTTCTGTTGTCATTGTAGTTGTCATCCTTCTATGATGGGGGTAAATAGAGGTGAATAAGGTTCAAAAAAGAATAGGAGGCAGGAATGTCAACCGGATCATATCATTAGAGATTCCTCTCCCCCCCACACAAAAAAATCTTAGATTAGATATGTATTATAATCAAGGACTACTTTGTCTTTGTCAAAATGAGGATTTGCATAAAATCCTCAATATGACATTTTTTTTCACTATTTTGAGAGTTTGGTGCTATGTGTATTAGTATAAAACCAGCACATTTTGATAGTTTTTGTAGAGTTATTAACTAGTGCAGTACTATCAGGTCTCTTATTTTAGCTGGAATTAACTTACAGTATGTATCCCTGGGCTATAAATGTATCTAGATGAAAAGCAGAAATGAATTATGCAGTGTTAAGAATATAATACTGATATAATATTAATGAGAAAAATCATAATCATCAACATATTTTGCATCTGAAGGATGAATTTCTTGATTGGTAAAAATATTTGCAGGAACTCACAAAACAATAGAACAGCAGGGAGTTGTCTTCTCTCTCTGTCTCTGTCTCTCTCCCAGGATTGTCAAAACATAATTTTGAAACTGCTCATCATTATCTCAATTTGACAATAATATTTTAGTTAGTAAAAATATCTGGTAGGATTTCTTAAAGGTTTTGATTACATTCTAGCAAAATTATTCTTTAGACTTTAAAATAGACTTTTCTTGTGCTTCATTAACAAAAGTGCTTTTTCAGTGATCTTTGGTGCTACTGGCTAATCTATTATTTGTTTGTTTTGTTCCTAGAGTTCCTCATGAAACAGATTTCACTATTATACAGTTCTGTTTATAACATGAATAATAGGCAATACCAGGACTTTTTTTGTCGTAGAACGCTCAGAACGGATTTCCGGCACCTTTTTTGGATGGAACCTTGTAGGGTAGGCAAGGTGGGTTGAATGATGTGTGTGAGTTCTGGCACCTTTTTTTTTTTTTTACAAAAAAAGCACTGGGCAATACAGTAAAATACATTCCAATAGAAATTAGAAATTAATAGATATATATGTTGAATAAAATTTAGCATGAATGCAGAAACTAAAACAAGTGAATAGAAACCAGCTGCCTAGGGAAGAGCAAACCACTACAAACTCCCAAACACACAGGCATTCCAGAAGAGCATCAGGATCAATGATATTCAAGGCTGCCTACAAGTCTGAAAGACAAGAGAGGTATACTTCTCTAAAAAGGGAAGGTCACAAGCTGTATCACCTTTCTTCAATATGGCCACATGCAGGGAGAATATATTTAAGAGTTTAAGAGTCCTTCAGGCCAGCTCTGCTCTTCCTAAGATTGACCACCTTTGCTACTCCTCCCTTCCTGAGCTTCATGAAAGAGCCAAGTTGGCCAAGCTCATTAGTAAGGAAGCTCATTTCATAATCACTCTAACCTCTTCTTCAGAATTAAGAAGCTGAACTGAATCTCATATATCCTTGCAAGATGTTATCTCTCCCCCCCCACTCAGATCTCTTCCATACAGACTCCAAATCTGAGCTCAATTAAGCAATTTTGCCAGTATGCATATTCCATAGTGATTCTCAGAATGATCTTGTGTCTCACCACATAAAAGGAAGTAAGTTACAGTAAATAGTGGTGGCATAGTCTACCGTAGCAATTAGGGCAAAAAAGAAAGCTTTTCTGTTTTTATTGCCATAGTGTAAGCTCAGACAGAAAGTCTTCATGCTCAATCAAGTTCACTTCTGGTCTTTTTTTACCACTACAAATTCTCTACCATTGTCTCTTCTGTTGCTTCATCTCCTAGAGCTCTTTGAACTTGGTCAACAGAGAGAGGCCACTTAGGGACAATCTTATCATGGGGTTCTCTATTATTCAGAACCCACACCATATGAAGCTTTATTTGGCTCAAGCCAAGACTTTGAATTGGATCTGCTAATGGAAAGAAGGAATTCACAAGACAGAATCATAATGTCCAGTTTTAGTTGGAAGTCTTGGAGTTTTGCAATAGATGAATACTCCATATCATTGCTCAGAGACATCTCTTCTGCCAAAGAGATGATCTAAGAAGGCAGAAATGGCAGTTACAAAAACATGGTTTAAGCCTGAGAAGTAAAGAAAGCATGGAAAAGAAACTAAAACTGATTCCTCCCTAATTTACTGGAGTATAAAAGAAGTGGAAACTCAGACTTTCAAGATTCTGTTGTTATAGTCTGTAACAATAAAGTTTGGTGTGAAGGAGAAAAATCAACCAAGAGACAACTTGGCCCAACAAAATGGCTTCAGGTACTGTATGCTTCAACATTATCAAAATATTAAAAATATAAAAAAGTTTACTAAAGGGTTTGAAACTGAAAATCCAGAGATCAGTTACTGGAAAAGGTGAAGTTGACTCCTTTTGACATTTACTGAAACCTTGCTGACAAAACAAAACCAATGGCTAAAATATAGGGTTGTTACAAGGAGGAATTCTATTGCCAAGAGGTGGGGCTGCCAAGAAGGGGGGGGGAATATTGTTTTTTCATGTAAACAAGGTCACAAAATAAGCTTTTGCTTTTTCCCCTTAGAAAGAATCCTTTTTTGTGTCCTTGCATAATTCAATAAACTTGGCTCAAACAGATTGTGTGGTCTTTGCTCATCAACTGTGCTGGGGATTTTCTCCTTCAAGTGCCAGCCACAGTTGTGGAATCTGTTCCTGACTTGGACTCCCTCAAAAGGCTTAAAAGAACTTCACATAAAATGTGGTGCAACAACCTTTACTAATCTAGTGCCCTCCTCATAGGGTTGCTCAGCAATTCCTAGAACTCCAAATCAATGCAAAAATTGGGAGTTTCAGATCCCATACATTTCTAAAAGAAGAGACAACTTCCAGCATTTTAGGTGGATAAAAAAGAAAGTTCATTGTATATCAAATGGCAATGAATCTGTAACAGTGTTTTTCAAGCTTGACAACTTTAAGTTATATGGATTTCAATTCCCAGAATTCTACAGCCAGCAGATATATGAATAATTTCAATGAAATCCCCACATATTTATAGATCCTAATCACCATTCCTTCTATTTGTAAAGTTCAGATTGTGAATGCCATACTTGTGTGGTCAAAATGACACAACATACTAATGAGAATAAGGTGTTAACTTCTGCAATTCTTGGAGGACTATTAATCAATATCTTGTGGATAGGGTCAGTGGGATTCAGATAAGATTCCATTCCATGATTTGCAGAACTATGAACAAATGCCTAAGAGATAGATAGGTGTGCACAATGACTCAATAAAGATTATGTATTTTCAGTAGCTATGGTTTAAGAAAGAGAAGAACACAGGGAAACAGAATGGCATAAAATGCTTTGAATATTAACTATTGTAGACAGAATGAAGGACTATTACTGTACTTTCAGGTCCTCTTTCTGAGCACCTGGAATCATCTGACTAGCCCAATCATATTCAGTCTGGCATGCTCCTGTTATTGGGCCACTGATCACATCATCCCAAGACTGTTATCCAACACATCTAGAAGATTAGAAGGCCTAACTAATACTGGAAACAAAATGCTGAAATAGAGAGTGCTCCCTCACCCTTGTTTGTTGTTTAGCTTAATGGTGTCCAGCAAAGCATCTGGTAACAATGCGTACTAAGAGTCCTGAATACATGAAATTCAAAATTGCTTCCCAAAGACTTGTTTCCTATGTAACATTATTTACACAAAAGCAGAACAGATGAAAACCAGAGTGCGCCTTTATTATTCCATCAAAGGAAGGTAGGTTTGAGCCCCAATATAAATTTTGATTGGCTGGCTAAACCTAGGATATCAGTGATAAATCATTATCCTTGACTGGGCAAAGCAACAATTAGACTCATGCAAAACTGAAAATAAATGTTCATTGAAGGATAAAGAAGAAATAGAAGAAGAGCTTACCAATGAATATTCAAATAGGATAGACTTGAACACTGGGCACTATCTAACAAAATGAAATTCAATGGTGAAAAAAATAAGGCTCTACATTTAGGCAAGAAAAACCAAATGTACAGGTATAGTATAGGAGGTGCCTTGCTCAATAGTAGTAACTGTGAGAGGGATCTCAGAGTCCTGTGGACAATCACTTAAATATGAGCCAGCAGTGTGCTGCAGCTGCCAAAAAGGCCAACACAGTGGGCAGTGCATTAACAGAGACATAGAATCAAGATCACGTGAAGTATTAATATCACTTTACAATGCCTTGGTAAGGCCACACTTGGAATACTGTATCCAGTGTTGGTCATCAAAATGTAAAAAAGATGTAAAAAAAAGATGTTGAGACTCTAGAAAGAGTACAGAGAAGAGCAACAAAGATGATTAGGGGACTGGAGGCTAAAACATATGAGGAACGGTTGCTGGAATTGGGTATGTCTAATTTAATGAAGAGAAGGACGAGGGGGGACATGATAGCAGTGTTCCAATATCTCAGGGGCTGCCACAAAGAAGAGGGAATGAAGCTATTTTCCAAAGCGCCTGAAGGCAGGACAAGAAGCAACAGATGGAAATTAATCAAGGAGAGAAGCAACCTAGAACTAAGGAGAAACTTCCTGACAGTTAGAACAATTAACCAGTGGAACAACCTGCCTCCAGAAGTGGTGAATGCTCCAACACTGGAAGCTTTTAAGAATAGACTGGACAGCCATTTGTCTGAAATGGTATAGGGTTTCCTGCCTGAGTAGAAGGTTGAACTAGATGACCTCCAAGGTCCCTTCCAACTGTATTATTATTATTATTATTATTATTATTATTAGTAGTAGTAGTAGTAGTAGTAGTAGTAGTAGTAGTAGTAGAATGCCTAACTCATTTATTACCAACCAACTGCTCTAAAGTGAGCATGAGTAAAACCCTAGAGATTATTCAAGAGATAATTAGAAACTATTTGTACTACCTATAGATTTGGTTTTATAAAGAAATACCCCATTACTTTTGTATGTGTGTAAGACTATATGTTTAGATAGCTATTCAGGGTCATCACAAGGTATGTTAAATTCTGCAGTTCTAGACTTCAAGCAGAAAGAACTTTCCTTTGTATTTTTCTAGAGCTGAGCGGAAGGGAGAAGTTTTGGTAAAATAGCTAAAAGTTCTCCAGGTAAATTTAGGATGTGTGACAAGATTTCTCCTGAGTGCTGGCAACCTATTGTGATTATATTTTACTGAGGAAACCTTAGAAGAAAGGGTCTGTTTATTTATTTATTGGTTTGTATATTACTAAAGCTTGTATATTACTAAATATGAACAGATTTGGGGCAAATTACAGAATCACAGTTTAACATGAAATGTAAATATTCGCAATAAAGTTTAAAATGAAAACAAAAAAAAGACATGCATCAAAAACAACTAACAATTAAAATCATCGTAACACTCTGATACAACCATTAACTAACAATATTAGCACTCTGAAATTATTCCCTGTGGAAATGATAACATTTCAGGCTAATCTATTAAAGCAATTACTATTTTCTGATCAGGAAATTAGGAAAATGGGAAGTGTGGAACAAAATAAAAATGCAATGGAGTCATACCAAATAGCCAGTGATTGGCCTTCTTTTATTCTTCCTTGTCTTTCCTCTAAGTTGCATTATACTGCAGAATTCACCTTTCAGTTGAATTGGCTGCTTCCTTTGAATAGCTATTAGTAGCGGCACATTTCAGTTAATGTGCAACCATTGTTGCATTGAATGAGCAAATCTTTTGGGAGCTGGAAAAGTGCCTTTTAGTTTTGGAGTAGTGGAGTAGTGGAGCATATTCCAGGAAGCATTAATTTACAAAAACTGCTGCATTTTGCTGTGGTACAAAGGGCGGGTTGAGGGGTTCATTCAGTTCTTTTTCTTTTAATCAAAAATTGATATTTGAAGAAAGTCCACTGAATAGTAATACAAGCAGCAATAGACTTCCCATGATTATATGGTTGTATCAATTTCTTTATGCCTTCTGTTTGTGTTATTTATATTTATAAATAAATTGTAGCATCCTATATTGCCTTTTGAGTCAGAGGTATTTTCCAGATTTCTTCCCTAACACCCACAGGATTGTGAAGTGGATGATAGATCACTTCTGAAGTGAGTTGGGAGCGAGCATATTGGGTTAAGGCCAAGGATAAATACGGGTACCAAAGATGGCTGCTTCTTGTTAGAACTGCTGTCACTTCTATCTGTTCACCTGATCCTTCTGCTCACTGGATGGTGTGGATGACTGAACCCAATTAAAGCTGAGGAAGCTGTTCCTTCTAATTCATCTATACCAAGAAATTGTAACTTGGTGCAGAGTTTCTGCTAGCTTGCTCAACACTACACTTCTCAGACTTTCTCAAAAAAAAGATATGGTATAGGGTTTCCTGCCTGAGCAGGGGGTTGGACTAGATGACCTCCAAGGTCCCTTACATCATCATCATCATCATCATCATCATCATCATCATTATTATTATTATTATTATTATTATTATTATTATTATTATACACTGTTAATTCAGTATCTGGTAGTGCTGGTTGCTATGAAAAAGAAAAAGATCTAGAAGTAAAGGGAAAAAATAAATAAATAAATGGGGGTGGAGAAGTGTCTCTGTTGCAAATTGGTGTTAAAAGAAGTTCCCTAGGGCAGGGGTAGGCAACCTTGGCTCTTTTATGACTTGTGGACTTCAACTCCCAGAATTCCTGAGCCAAGGTTGCCAACCCCTGCCCTAGGGTAAAAAGCCAGAAAGATAATTTGCAACTATCTGATTCAAAACTGAGGAATGATTTAGAGCTGGATCCAACAATTATT
The DNA here is from genome assembly GCA_034064705.1 of Bothrops alternatus. Classification (NCBI taxonomy): domain Eukaryota; kingdom Metazoa; phylum Chordata; class Lepidosauria; order Squamata; family Viperidae; genus Bothrops; species Bothrops alternatus. The sequence goes on along the minus strand of JARGCV010000104.1, from coordinate 16,504,979 downwards.
TTCATTTTATTGTAATCATTCTCCTAGCAACTCAGAGTAGTACAAATGGTACTTTTACCACCTATAATAGATGACTGATCCTAGGTCACCTAGTGAAATTGATTGTTCACATGAGATTTAAATACATTTATCCTTGGCCTTAACCCAATATGCTTCTCCCACCTCACTTCAGGAGTGATTTATCATCCACTTCACAGTCCTGTGGGTGTTAGGGAAGAATTCAAAGATGTGTTCTCTTGACTTAAATGAGACCAAAGGATGCATTGAAAAAACATAATTGTTAAGAGGAAAGTGCTCAGGGCTGTCAGAGGACATAGGGTGTAAGGGTTAAAAAATAAAGTCTAGATGGCAGCTTTGTGCAATTAAAACCTTATTCTTTTATATATAACATGCATAAAAGGAATAAGGCTTTGATTGTGCAACTGTGCCAAACATCTTGACATTTTTTTACCTTCCTTGCAGATGTCCTGGAAAGTGGTGGGAAATACAGTAAGAGGTTTTAGAAAATAATCTCTTCTTGTAAAGATACAGGCAGCTGTTAACAAGCAGTTGCTAAACTCTTGTTAATCAACACATATTCTAACGTCATCCTGAATTAATTCTTGTTACGATTTAATTTATTTATTAAACTTTTATGCTGCCCATCTTGCCAGAGGTGACTCTAGGTGCCTTTAATGCTATAAGCATAATGTTTATATATTTAGGTGGATTTAATGCAATACCCTCTTCTTTGAAACTTTCGATACTAATATTTCCCAATCTTTACATTTCAAAGAATAGCACAGTCTATAATTTTATTTCTGAAGGAGAATATACTGACATTTTTAAAAAAGCAATTATGATTACCACTTTGGGAACAAGACATGGGAGAAGGTCTAGTAGATTGTGAGCAATAATGCTAGTTCATAAAGTGATATTCTTTATGAAAAAAATAAAGAACATTGTTCAATAGTTTGTTAGCTGCATGTGACAAAGTCAGCCATATCTGCTAGTATTCTCTGCCCAGGTACAGTAGGTAGCTAGGATAGGGATAGGCAGAAGGTAAATTTGAATCTATTGGTACATCACTATGTGGTTGGTAATATAAAAACAAAGTTCTGTAATATAACAAACATTTCTGTCTAGAAGGTAGAAGGCCCCACCCAGCAAAGTATCATTTATGTAGCACTTTTAGCATCACTTAACTCTCAGGGCAATGCTTGGAAAGGTAGAAGGAAAGAGAAGACAGTGACAAGTAGCAAAGTGAATGGCCTCAATTACAGCAGTGATGGGTGCGCTACTGGAAGACCTGAAGGACAGACTGGGGACAGATTGTCCTGGAGGAAATCTATGTGTTCACTAAAAGCTGACACTAATTTAATGTACATTTGAATCAATCAAATGTAGATGGACAATGTAACATGTAAATTTTTTCTGCGTAATTTATGGACATTAATTCTTAGAATTCTTACCATTACTACTTTCCTAAGATACTAAAATATAAGGAACCTAGCAATCCTCAAAATGTAATGTATATCTCATTTTATGACATATTCAGTTCTTGCTTTTAAATATAGACATTTAATTCTACTTCACTTTGATGTAATGCAAGGTTAAATGTCATACTCCCTATCACTGGATGGGAAGTGGTGATGGGGGGAAAGAAAAAAAATCCAAACTCTGTAATATTTGCTGAATAAAATTTCATTCTGAAGGAATTTCCATAGAATCTATACTCGCCATCTAGTTCTGATTTTAAATTTGTCATCAAAAAACACAGAACTATTTAAGTAATATTAAATTGATAACAGACACAAAACCAGGAATGCAGGAAAGAGGAACTGGCCATTTTAGCCCACTCACTCTACTCTTGCTTCAGATATAAAACACAGTTAACTGCCCACGGTGGCAAGACCAGTTCTGTCTATGGAGGCATCCTGACTTTCAGATCACTTTCCAAACTTCAGTTGCTATAGCAACTTAGGAAAGCTTTCTAGAAAAAGAAACAACATCACTTCTGAACTTCACCCATTCTACTTCATTAAAGTATACCAGCTGTTTATGTTTGCTTGAATTTTGAAAGGAACATGACATAGTGTGTTACTCAAATCTTGTTTCTTTGTGGAAAAATAATTAAAGTCATCAATAAAGGTCACAAGTATATTAATTGCTAATTTTTCTGAGAGCAAAAAAATATCCTAATGTGTTTCCTCCTTCCTATGTAGAGCCTTCCTTTGTATTTTGACTGTATTGTTTTCTTTCACATCATTTTTGAATGTTATCAAAAAGTTCATTTCAGCTCTTATACAATACTAGTGTGAGGTTAATTGGCCTAAGATGTAATAAAGAAAAGGATATATTTGTGCATTATTTTTTAAAATTTTTTATTTGCTTTAAAGGCTGATTTGCATACTGATTTTAATCTTATATCTGAAAATGCCCTTTTCAGAAAAACTGTTGCATTGGTATACTTAATAATATAGGGTAGCTATTTCTCTGTGATTTTGAATAAAAAAAACATGGATTTGACACTTTGGCTTTAAAAAAATAACTATTTCCCTTTTTTTAAAGCAAAATTCAAAGTATGTTTTTGTCATTGTTTCCTAACCTGAAGTCCTCCATGTGCTGAAGAACGATTTCTTGCATTTCCAGCCAATGGTGTTGATCCTAATGAGTTAATGCAGTTGGAGAAAACTAGATTAGGAAAACTTTTTGTTTACTTCTAAATATACGCTGTATGAAGATCTTGTATTACTGTGATTGATTTCCATTGTCTTTGAGGTAAACCCTGTGAATTAGTGACATTTAATTATGAATACTTATAGATTTGTGTTTTTAAATGTAACAGAAATAAATTCATTCAATCTTTCATTTAAGATGGGAGAGAAATGGGAGAGAACAAAGATGGTTTAGTGGATTATGTCTCAACTACACAATTAGTATTCTAAAATAAAATGTGAAATGATTTAGTTTTAAATAAGAGGATACAGTATGTCCAGATATATGGTCAATAGAATTCTTAGTCAATGGTCAATATTTTCATTTATTTGTTGGATTTATAATCTGCCCTGTGCTAAAGGAGTTGAATGCAGCATACATAGTAATTTCTCCTCCATTTTCTTCAACAGCCTTGGGGTTGAGGGGAAATGGTTGGCCTATATTTGGCCAATGAGTTTTCATGACCAAGGGTGAACTTGAAACTGGGTCTCCCTGATTTTAGTCCAACACTTTCTCACACTTTCTGGAGAATATCAAATTGTGAAAGGTTATTTGAAAGAAAAAAGAAGGAAGGGAGGGAGGGAGGGAGGGAGGGAGGAAGGAAGGAAGGAAGGAAAGAAAGAAAGAAGGAAAGACTTACCTATTGTTGAAACCACTGTGCACACAAAATAGAAAGCTCCTGTGAAGTCCCATCTTGGTCGGAGGGCATCTACTCTAATACCTGCAGCCATGGCTGCCTCATAGCTTCTTAAGAAGGCCTTCAGCTCAGGGAGACTAATATTGAAGATCTGGCTAAAGTTGTGAAGAGTCCAGTTCCAACGATGCTGTGCTTCTGCTTCAGATGGGCTCTCAATGGCTGAGAAGATGGTAGCTCCAGCAATCAGGTATGCCACAATGAGTACTGCTAAAAGGACAAACCTACCATTGTCCTCATTGAAATGTGACATGCAGCAGCAGCCTTTAAGTGTCCTGATAGACATCATCCAAATTTCAGCACCACAGAGGTGATGGAGAATGACCAACACCTCATTGGGGGGACTGGCATGGAGATATTACCCAGTTAAAGCATCCAATGGGGAGGGGGAGGGAGAAAGATCCTTCTTTTGAAGGGTTTCCCTTCTGAGTCATGGGTATTGGTTCATCGTGCTTATGTCAATGCACGCCTCCATTAACTGGTATTCCACTGAACTCCCCCACATCAGCCTAGGTATATCAATTTTCATAGAACTACTTGGGGAATTCTGTTGCCCCTGAAGCCCACTTCCAAGCATTGGCTGTAACTTGTAAGGAATAGGTTTTCTGTCCCATCTCAGATAGTTGCACTTGGCCATGTTCTTTGTAGTCTAGCCTTTATCCTGATCAAAGACGTCCAGGTCTAGTGGAGAGAAAAAAATTCAGTCAAAATTAGTGTTGCTGATGTATGATACAGAGGGCCAATAGAATCTAGGATACTCCTCCTCCTAAAGGATGCCAAATGTTCATTTCACCTCCCATTATTTCCTTTTCGTGCTTGCCTCAGACTTTGCAATGAATCTCCTTCAGTTATGTGTCACCAGCACAGCTCTTCTTTTCTGAGTCCTTTAAACACTATGCAGGTAACATTCTCATATATTGAATACACTTAGAAAGCTACGTGAGGTAAAGACTGAGCACTAAAGCTGCATTCAACACAGTTTATAAAAAGGAGAGTAAATGCTCAGTACATTTAGTCAAATGTCACCATTTGACAAACACACAGAAAATGGAAAAGGCTGGTTGGATAAATCAATTTAAATGTAGCTTTATCTAACAAGCTTTTTCAATTTTCTGTGTATTTCAGCTAGAAGAGGATTCATCAGCTTCATCATTGAAAAACCCTGAATCAATGAGACAACACCCATGTAACTTCATTTAGATCTCCACTGAATAAACTCACTTTCTCTTTTTCTAAACACTTCCAATTGATATTTGTTCAATAAAAGATTTGGAAGTTTGAAATAATCAAGACTGCATTTGTTTGTGCTGCATATTACTTGCCTCCCTCCCCCCCTCAGTAAAGTTATTCCTATCTCTTGTAAATCTGAATTAAAATGGGAAAACATTGCCCGTCCATATTCAATCACCACTGGATATGCAGTTTAGCATGAAGATAGCAGAAAGCATGGTGAAGTGAGAGGATGAAATTTATCAAGACAGATACCGTACCTCCCCCCGCTCCCCCCCCCGCGCCCAGCATAGCCTTCCCCATATCAGTTCATTCCATATAGATGACAATATAGGGGGGGGGGAAGCAAATGAAATAAATAAGATGTAGTTTGCCAAATCATACTGTTCAGCATTTTTAAAATCCCTTCTTTAGAATCAGGCGAAGTTACCTTCTTGGGACTCTTCTTTCAACCTCCGCTTGAGTAGCTCTGATTTTGCCAAAGTCCCGGCCACCCATGCCAAGGCTCACAACCCCAACCTCGTTTCCCTTGAATCTAATCATAAGCCAACACACACCATGCCCTTTTATTCACAGCAGTTCGGAGTCCTTCTGTAACATGCAGTTGTAAGTCCCAAACATGAATGACGGCTGGGGGGTGGGAGGGTGGGAGGATCGCCTCCTTTTCTTGTACGGCTCGGTCGCGGTGATGGGAGAACCGCTGGGAAAGGAAGTGCGGCTGTTCAGCACCACGGATAGTGCACTGCAGCTCCGCGTGCGCCCGCGACTCCTCGCTCTGTCCCCGCCTATAGTTGAGCTTAGAGGGCTGGGCGGGAGCTGGGCCGCTCCAGCCTGCGAGTTGTTCAATAACCAACTCCGCCTTTTCGTTGCCTTCTCGGCATTCTGTTGATTGCGGAACATGCAGAGGAGCGCTCAGCTCAAAACGGGAGGAGGAGGTGGAGATTTATTTCTGCCTTGCCCATTAGTCGGGAAAGCTGTATGTTGCTGCTGCTGCCAGTTTTGATCTGCAGGTATTTTCGATATTCTCCCTTTTGCGAGGTTGGTCGTGAAGTGGGCGAGAGGCTGATGCATTGCTGAATGATGTCCAAAACCACAGGGAAAAGACCAGCCAATTCTGAAAGAGGAGTCGCATTTTCAGATCCTGCGAAACGGGACCAAGGTTCGCCACTTTTCTTTCCAAAGAAAGTCTAGGAGACTTTTCCAATATTTTTCTGTCACTTTATTTCTGTGACTCTTTTTCTGATTTAAAGAGATGTGCTCACATAGATGCTTGGGTTATGAGTGTCTAAAATGTGTTTTGAAAAGAGTATAGTTTGTTCTCTATATAAACATGTAATATGTGTTCTTACAGAGATCATGGTTGGAAATGCAAAATCCTCCCATGTCCTTGTTTCAAAGCTCTGGCTGAAACTCAGCTAGAGCACCTAATATATGCAGATGTGGTGAACAAAACTCCCATCATGCACAAGGACATGAGGAAGTTATGAAAGTTTATTTATTTATTTATTTTATTTATTTATTTAGACTTATATGCCGCCCTTCTCCTAGGACCCAGGGCGGCTTACAATAACAATACAATAAAATTAATTACATTCATACAACATACAACCACAGTCAACACACAGTCACTGATGGAGGGACATTCCTAGGCCAGGGGCAGAGTGCAATTCACTCTGCAATTATTCTAGAGGATGCAATACACCATGTTAGGGAATGGTTTTTTGTTTTTTTTGTTATTTGCTTAGCTGACTTGTGCCTTCAAGTCAATGTTGATTCTTGGCTGAAGGAAGCCCCACTGTTTTGTTGTGTACAATAATAATATTGTTCAAGAGATATGGTTACTTTTGTACTTTGAAACAATGCAACAATGGAAAAAAAGTAAATTGTGCATGTTGGTTTTGAGCTCTGAAACATCTTTCTCAGTCTGTTTAAGATGTACTTAGGCTATTAATAAGTCAAGACTTATATCAAAGCCAGGAACTATAGGCCATTTTCTTTCTCTTCATTTTATTCTTAGACTCCTACGAGGTTGGTTAGTTAAGGAAATAGGATGAGGAACATACCAGTAGTTAAAAGGACATGACCTAGTGCAGTCATAATTTGAACTGAGATTAATCCAGGTTTAATTTAAGATCTAATTATATGCCTCATTAGTCTATATGCCAGAAGTGCTACCTATGACGTTTGGATTAAAAGGTTCATAAGTTCTTATTCTTAGCCATGGCAGCTGATTCCACATTTTCCCATAAACCAATTCCTTCTTTGCTTCAAGTTGGATCCTCTCCTATACCATCTGGCTTTCTTTGGCAGACTAGACATTCCCTAAAGTAGAAAGAGTAGATATAAAAACAACAACAATCCAGAAGTGCTTTGAAAAGTTGTTCTTGTGTTTCAACAATGGAGTGAGAAAATAATGCCAATGAGAAAAGATACTATTTCTGTAATGTGTCTGCTTGTCCCCACCATTGTTTAAAAATAATATCACACAGGAGTCAAGAACAGACAGTGCTAACATGCCTGGGCAACTCCAAAACAAGCAATCCAATTTGTATTTCCTTTCCACGAGGGTGTCCTAGAGAAATAAGCAGCAGAGATCAGGAGCTACAATAGGCAATGGAAGGCACAATGTTGCGGGAATTACATGGCTCTCCATATGAGTTCCCTGGGTTTTTAATGAAACATAATTCTCCTTCCCTGTTGAATGACAACAATTTTAAAATGAATTTCTATAAGAAACTTTGTGCGGAGGTAGCCTTGGCCTCTGGATTATAGGATATCCTGGTCAACATGCCAGTCAAGAGACCTTTTACAGACAGCCTCTCATTGACTCACATTTTCATGTTTTGAATTGTTTGCCTGAATCAATTCTTCCTCTCACTCTTCTAAGAATGGTAAATGAATCCCTAGGGATCAAATCAAAACTACCTTGGAGCCTTCTGGATGCTTTGGACTGTAACTCTCATCATCCCCAGTCAATTTGACTAAAAGCCATGGGCTATGTGATATTATAATATAATATAACAGAATCAGAGAATGTAGTAAATGTGGGCCATGATTCTATTTAATGATCTCTTTTACAATGAAGAACAAGGCAAAACTTAATACAGCTGGAGGAAAGACCATTGTCTACTTTCTCCTGTGCTGTTTTTCTGTTTGCAGGGAGATGTCCTCATAAGTAAATATTTTTAAAAATTATTCTAGCCAGCAGTCTTTAACAAGACCATCTATTTCAGCTTTCTGCAATCTAGCTGGCTGAACATTATGGAGCTGAAATCTAACACGTCCAGAGGATGTCAGATTGGGGAAGGTGCTCTATTCTCTTCCCTCATTCTGATGTATGCATATACCCGCACTTCCTTGATTATACTTCAGAAAATAAATCCAAAGGTTGGCTTGTTCTTATCAAAGGGTGAGTAACTGTGTAAACAAGCTTTGGCTAATCAAATGTTATAAGAGGTTTCCTCTGGCTACTTGGATAAATGAGGTTATAGAGTACAGACCAACAATAATGTAGAATTAACTGGGCCATATCCATTACTAATCAGGTTGAGTCTCAATCTGCAAGAAATATTCTGCCTCTTCTTGGCTATTTTTAATCAATCACCTTATTTAAACATGTTTTAATGAAGGACCAATCATAAGCAGAACAGAAGCTCAATTTCCTGAGTTTATATACACAGTGTTGACTTTATTATTATTAAAAAAAAAAGAAATAGGCCTGGTCTAATGAAGGCAAATTGTTAATGGAATAATAAATAGTATTAGCTATTTGGAACAATGTGCTTAGGGAGAGAGGGAGAGAGGGAGAGGGAACAGGAGGTGTGTGTGTGTGTGTGTGTGTGTGTGTGTGTGTGTGTGTGTGAGAGAGAGAGAGAGAGAGAGAGAGAGAGAGAGAGAGAGAGAGAGAGAGAGAGAGAGAGAGAGAGAGAGAGAGAGAGAGAGAGAGAGAATGGACGTGCATTCATAAAATCTTTAATTAAATAACCAAAGTAGATCAATCCCAGAACATCATGTATTGCTTAAAAAATGCAAATTTCCGATTGCCATTTTTTAAACACATGCATTAACATCATTGAGAGGTGGAGTTTTCAAGAAGCCATATTTCAAAGTCTGATAGATAAGGTTAGAGCAAAGACTTATTAGACTAGACTTCAAGCTTGCAAGGATATACTTTATTTTCCACTACACTTCCCAGACTACTCACTTGAGTTTGTTTCAGAGTTTACAGATTGAGTTTACAGATAACTCATGATTTCTTTAAATACAGATTGCTGAATAAACCAAAAGCAAATTTGACTGGTTCATACAACATGCTGAGTGGTTAAAACTATGGTTGCATTGCAGAACCTGCAATGACTGGTTTACACAACATATGTCAAAACTGAACAAACTGCAGTTTGACTTAACATGTAGAATGATGTATTCTGGCCATAGCTTTCTCCTATGAAACTCATCCCCAATATTCATCATTCCCTTTCTTTTCCAGCTGATTCTTAATATGGAATACATAAACTCTTATGGGAAAGGTCTCTTTACCTACTGTTGCAGTATCCACTTGTCTGATACTGACCTCCCTTGAAATTAATTAATATTTACAGATAATAAAACCATAAATATCATCTCTCCTAGTCTCAGTTATATGAGTTTCCCAAATAAGCACCCATCATCTCTCCCAATGCAAACAGTGTTTATTTCACTTGTGCTAAGTCAAAGCACGGCTTGTTTAAATTTGGCTTAGTGGATGCATTTTTATGAGATGCTTAACTGAGTCACTTAAAGCCCAGCATGTTAGCCAAATTGATAACTCTGATATCTAAATTCTGACAAATGGAGATTAACTTGTTAATTCCTCAATATATGTTCTCACATTAAATAAGACAGATACAGATACATCAATAACACTATCATTTATTAATATATATTGCAGTTTTCAGAAAATTGTGGTATTTATCTTACATTGCCATTTTTTTTCCTGTGTCAACATATATTACATTTCAATAGTTTAACATTAAAATAAACTCTTTAGGTTACATTATCTATGAGTTGTCAAATAAAACATTGCTCCCAGAGTGAGTGGATTGTTATTAAATTATGAGCTCTACATTTTGCCTATCAAAGGACTCCTGCAGTGAAAATGTGAATATAACCAGTGGAATAGAAATCGTGGGTGCTCCATTCATTGGAGATTTTTAAAAAGAGGCTAGATAGTCACTTGTCTGAGATGGTATAGGTTCTTCTACTTGAGCAGGGGGCTGGACTAGAAGACCTCCAAGGTCCCTTCCAGCTCTATTCCTATTCCTATTCCTATTCCTATTCCTATTCCTATTCCTATTCCTATTCCTATTCCTATTCCTATTCCTATTCCTATTCCTATTCTATTCTATTCTATTCTATTCTATTCTATTCTATTCTATTCTATTCTATTCTATTCTATTCTATTCTATTCTATTCTATTCTATTCTGATGGGCTCCTTAGGAAGACACTGAGTTGTGATGTCCTCTCCCATTTGCCACTTAGAGCACTGAGGAGCTGACATCCATTTGCCTTAGTCTAGCCTGGAGGCAGGCAGTGTAAAATATTCCTGGACCATGAGTTGCTATTGGATTCTCAGGCAGTGGCTCCAAAAGCAGAAATGCCAATTGCATTATTTCCTGTGCATTGCACCCAGATTACTATGGCATGCTTGTGAGGGAATGAAAAGGGGGTTACTGTCTGCATTTGGGGAAAGCAGCTGCTTCCCATCCTACTTTCTCAAGGCTCAGCTCAGCTCTGCATAGCTCAGTTCAATGCTTGCTATTTCTCAAAGGGTTGTAAGCCCTGAGAGTAAATGGACTCATTTATCTATTCATTCATGCACTCCCTTTCTAGTGTCCTCACAAGCCTCTATGCTGGTGTTCCAGATCTCTGGCTAATTGAGTTACACTGTGGTGTTTTTATGAACTCACCAAAATCCATAGATACATAAGCACACAAGTGCTTAGCTTATAAAAGTATGTGTGTGCAGGAGAAAAGAAGGAGAAGACAACAAGCAAGACAAGGATGTGGGAAGTGGTGTCTGAGAATTTATGTGGTGTCTGGGAACTATTACAAGCAAGCAAGAATGCTCTTAGTTAATTGCCAGAAGTACAAGCAGCAGCAAGCCTTCCATTGTGGTGTGATTCCTGCTGAAGCTTGGCTTAGAGTTTGGCCTGGAGTTTGGTAGTAACCTACTGCTTGGTGAGCTAGAAAGAGGCGGAATAGACAACATCACCACCAGATGGATATGTAGCTGGCTGACAAACCAAACTCAACGAGTAGTCCTCAATGATACTGCATCCACATGGAGAGAAGTAAGCAGTGGGGTGCCACAAGGCTCGATCTTGGGCTCAGTATGCTTCAATATCTTCATAAATGACTTAGATGGGGGAATAGAAGGGGAACTTGTGAGGATAATTAACCAATGGAACAGCTTGCCTTCAGAAATCGTGGGCAGTCCATCATTGGAGGTTTTTAAGAAGAGACTGGACAGTCACTTGTCTGAAATGGTATAGGTTCTCCTGTTTGAGCGGGGGGGGGCTGGACTACAAGACCTCCAAGGTCCCTTCCAGCTCTACTCCATTCCATTCCATTCCATTCCAGTCCATTCCAGTCCAGTCCAGTCTAGTCTAGTCTAGTCTAGTCTAGTCTAGTCTAGTCTAGTCTAGTCTAGTCTAGTCTAGTCTAGTCTAGTCTAGTCTAGTCTAGTCTAGTCTAGTCAGCTGAGGCAATACCTAACTCCAGCCAGCGGAAGAACGTTTGGAAGGAGGCAAAGGTTGTACGCCACTTTACAGACTCTGAGACTTTTGTTTGTTTTAAGGATTGAGTATTAAAGACGTATTTATGTCACTCATCAACTTTCAAGGCCCCAAAGGAAGGAGCTAACCCAGAATAACAGGCTATTGTTGAGGAAGGTATGTGCCACAATGAAGCATTGTGTATACTTACTGTAACTTTTAGGTTATAGTGTGTTCAGCTCTTGGCAAACAAAGAAGCTTCACAATGCTCTCTGTGGAATCACCTTTGAAAAGCATTTGGAAGCTGCAATTGGGAAAAAAAATGCAGCAGCTAGAGTAATCATTTAAACTACATTTGGGGTGTGGGATAGGGGATGTGATTCCTCTGTCACACACCTATCACTGACTTCCTGAATCAATACATTCACTTCCAAGCTAAATGTACCTTTAAAAGCCATAAATGATTTGAATCCAGGATGTGTTTATAAGGTTGGGCCAGAAAAGCTATTGCCATCTGGTACTGATAAGGTAATTATAAGACTTGGTATGAGAAATCTATAAAACATGGTACTTCTACAGCAAAGGCACCAATTTCAGCTCCAGAGGTGAGAAAGCCTAGAAGAGAAATTCAGCTGACGATGTGCCTAATGCAATGTTTTTCAAATTCAGCAACTTTAAGATATGGTGAACTTCTAGAATTCCCCAGGTGGCTGGGGAATTTTGGGAGCTGATGTCCACTTAGCTTACAGTTGCTGAGCTTGAGAAACACTGTCCCAATGGGACAGAATCACATGGGAGAAGCAGTCAGCGATTCTGACTTGAAAAGGGATGATGCAGCAAAGCTTTCTGAAACTTAAAAAATGCTGCCATTCTGTGCCTCTTTAAACTGTTTCCCAGATAACATATTATGTGCAGTGCACGTAAAAGCTGCAGCTCCATGTTCCTGGTAATTTCAGCTTTGCTTTTTTCATTATCAGCTTCCTTGTAGTCATTATTTTTTTTAAAAAAATATATCAATACCCAGTTATGTGAAACAGTCTGTTACAATAATCAAAGAAGACTTTCTGAGCCTGATAGCCTGCTGCTATGTTGGCGCAATTCTCCAGAATTCCCAGTTATCATAGACAGTGACTGGGAAATCTGGAAACTATAGTTCTGGCACTCCTGGTGGTTGGGGAGGATTGTGTTAGTAGTGGTTCTATTCTGTAACAATTTTTATTTATTTATTTAAAAAAACCCAGTCATTTATATAATCATTTCCCCATCATTTTCCTCTTACTAGATAGAGGCCAAAACATGATTTCACTTTCTTGATTTTTTTCTTTTGCCATTTTTAGAGAATGGATTAACTACTATGAGGATTTCATAACCTCTTTCTCTGTTCCTTTATATTATAAACACACAATAGAGGATCATCTGATGTATTGCTGGTAATTACATCTTCATGAGCACTGATGATTTTTCTAATTCTGTTCATTTATCTCCCACAGATGAAGAAGTAGGTCCAGGAACAGCAGCAACATTGCTTAAAAATGTCAAAACATTGTAGTCATATCCTTATTGCAATGAAGGAAGACTATAGTCAGCTGGGACTGGAGTCAACCACTAATCCAACAGAGAAGATTGCTGCTCCATCTACAACTTGTGCCAGACCCTGCATGGAAGCTGTCAGCTGAAATCAGTGTGAAGGAAGGCAGGTGATCTAGAAAATGAAAGGTTAGCAACGTTTGAAAAATTATGTAAGAATCGACCCGCTTATATTGCTTCTGAATTTTGTAACATTGCTGGTGGAGAACAGATCTCTCAAGGGCTTTGAACATCCAAAGAGGAAGAACCAGAGTTTTGGCCATAAGAGTTTCCACAATATGTCAATGGTCTTTGCTTCAACTCAGGGCATTTCTAGAAAGGATCTGATAAGACTCCTGCCTGAAACCATAGAAACATAAGTTTGGAAAAATAGGCAACTACAATAGATGGATCAATTTTCTGTTTGGTATAGGCAGCTTTCCATGTTTCTCAGGTCTCTCCAAGAACTTTATTTAGCGACCTCTTTCACTGGAGAGCTGAGAGTATGTTTGGCTACCCAGAATGCTAAGGAAATAGGGAAGCAGGAAAAGGTAGAATGAAGAGGATATTTGAAAAGTGCTTGAATTGTTTGGGAATGGGATGTTGACAGGAATGAATCAAACTCCTTCTGATAGGCCTTAATGAGAGTGGAGCCAGAAAGGGGCTAAATGAAAGGCCAGAGTACGAACTTCTTAAATTTCCCAGGTCACAGTTGGGACTAGCAGAAGAGGGTAGTTGGGTCGGTGGCAGTGGAATTAACATTGACATTATTAAGTTCAAGGGAGTGGTTTGGGGGAATGGAGTGGAAGTGATTGAGGGTGTGTAGAGATGGATGCAGAGGAAATAGGATGGCTTAGTAGTAGGAAACCCTATGTGAATATGGGAGGGAAATAAGAAAGATTGGGTATGAATGTAAGAAATAATCAAATACAATCGGGAAAGGTTTAAGATGTTACTAATTCAGTGGATTCAAGCTTCTTATTCAAGCACTCTAGCTTTCTGCAAGACTACATACTCTATTTACTACTTTCTTTTTCTCTGCCCATAGTTTGATCTGTCTTGTCTCATACTAAGTTATTTACTCCCACACTCACAAACACCATTGACATTGATCTTCAAAGATAAAGGTTATGCCACCTTTGTCTTCAAGGGTATAACGGGTGAGATATGAGTACCCATTTAGAACTGGTCCACACAAGCTTGTTCATTCTTCTCACTCCTCTGAAATATCCTATGCCCATTTGTCTCATCATTCATTTGGAAGGACACCAAAATTCTGGTTATCTTGACTAATTTACTTTCATATATATATATAATAGGATGGTAATTTTGTTACATATGTTGCTTCATGCATAAAACATCTTTACAAAAGGCACAAGGAAGAGAATTATTGTGTGAGGAGAATTAACCCTTTAATATTAAAGATCTTGTTATTTCCAGCCTGGAAGATTTTCTTTTCAAACCACTGAATGCTCAGAAAGTCTTCTTCCCCTTCAAGGATGCTGTCACAGCCAGAATGGACTTCCTCCAAATACAAGAGCAGAAGGAGAGGGTTTTTCATTTGACCTCATTTTAACAGTCAAAGAAGCTGATTTAAAAACAAAAGCAGTAAAGTACTATTATTTCCATTTCCTTCATTACGCAATATTTTGGCAACAAACAGAAATGTTTGGGACCAGTGGTATATCTATCACACAATACATACACAGTACACTGTTTGACAGAATTTACACTACGATTGTAATATCTATCTCAGTGACCCATTGCAGATCTTTGATTTTTCAACTGCCTTTAATTTTGTGGCTGAGGGCCCATTATTTCCCCCTCAATCACCTACCTGTAATAAAGAGCATATGCTTGCATAACTTTTGCTGCATAAAATTTTAAGCAAAAATGGAATGAATCCAGATTGAAAAGGGCAAAAGACTTTTGTATAAAAGTGTACTCTGATTTAGTAGGAGGATATCCAGTCTATTGGCAATTACTTCTCAAGTGGCTCAACTATTTAATAGAACACTCTCAGCTCAGGGTTACAGGTAGCCAGTTGGACTAACTTCATTCTGAAACAAAATGAGCACATGGAAATTTGAACAATCTATATTTTAGACAAAAGTGCTGAATTAATACTTAATCCCATTTAGTCTTGCAGATTTTGCTCATGTGAAAAATGAAAATTTGCCTGTAGCTGGCAATGGGTTTCACTAAGTTCCAGCTCAAGAATCAAAAGGCTGTTTCATTTCTTCTTGCTCTCTTTGCTAATGATGCTTGTATTTTTATGAGCAAACTTCTAGCACTCATGTCCCCTGACTTTTCAAAGTGACAAGAAGGGAATTGAGCTGCTTGACTCCTCTTAACAGAAAATCAGCTCATATATCACATGTTCCTTAGAAAAAATTGGCAATCTCCTAATAATGTGGAGTTCAGTGCTCAACAAAGGAAGAGGATCAGCATGTGAACACATTCCATTTCTACCTTCTTTTGTGGAAGAAATTTTATTGTTTTTTTAGTTTTTAAAACAAAATGCTCAAGACACACCGTGGTGTTAGGGTGGTCAAAGATCCAAAGACAAAACATATATACATAATTCAGTCAATACATCTAGTATTCCCTCTCTTTTCCCCTTAAGTAACATAATTTATTTAAAATAGTCCAATTCTAGCTTAAATTTATTCAACCTATATCTGATTTTAAAGCTTTAGAAATTTAACTACCATAATCAAATTAGCTTTAGGTACAAACATTATCAATTCGGGTATCCCTTCTAGTTCCTTGATTTTATCATAAATCTTATTTAAATCTTCTTCCACTAATATCCCTTAATTAAAATAAAATATTAATCTATCCTATACGTATCTAGTCCATCAATTAATCAATCTCTCTAAGCCAGTGGTAACCTGTGGGTTGCGACCCCATTTGGGGTCGAACAACCATTTCACGGAGGTCGCCAAGCACCGCAGTCCGCCATTTTTTTTGGGTTGGCCATTTTTTTTGGTCGGCCATTTTTTTCCTATCGTGATGCGGTCTGTCGCGCCACGCATGCACGATGTGCCCTGTCGTGCCGCGCATGCGTGGTGCAGGCCCGCCATTTTTTTTTGGTCGGCCATTTTTTTCCTATCGTGATGCGGTCTGTCGCGCCACGCATGCACGATGTGCCCTGTCGTGCCGCGCATGCGTGGTGCAGGCCCGCCATTTTTTTTTGGTCGGCCATTTTTTTGGGGTCGGCCATTTTTTTTCCTATCACGATGCGGGCTGTTGCGCCGTGCATGCGTGCTGCGCCCCGTCGCACCACACATGCGCGGTGCAGGCCCGCCATTTTTTTTTGGGGTCGGCCATTTTTTTGGGTCAGCCATTTTTTTTTCTATTGTGATGCGGGCCGTCGCACCACGCATGCGCGGTGCGGGCCCGCCATTTTTTTTGCGTGATGCGGGCCGGGGTCACGCCCCGGAAAAGGTTGAGAACCGCTGCTCTAAGCTGACAGAAAAAAATCAAACCTTAAGTCATTTCAATCCATTAAACAGAATTCAAAGTACATCCAGTTAATTGTCATAACTAATAACATCCATGTTATCAAACAATCAAATCATCTTATTAGATTAATTCAACATTACATAATAGTTTTCTTAGAAGTAAGCCTATCATCCTAAAAAAAAGAACACACTCTTAATCAATTTAATATATATTTCCATTAATTACTCCTTTTTCTCTTACTTCTAACTCACAATCTTAATCCTAAAATCAACCCATAATTCTAGATTACCTTTAATCCATTACCTAAAAATATTTCCTTTTTAAATATTGATCTATCCTAGACCTATCTAATCCATCCATCAATCTCTTTAAGCTGACAGGATAGCATCAAACCTTAAATTATTTCAATTCATTGAGCATCAAACAAATACATCATTTTGTTAGCGATAGTAATTTTCATATAGATAAACTTTATATATCTTCCATTAGTCGCCCGTTACTCTTACATCTAACTCATAATCTTAGTCCTTAAATCAATCCATAATTCCAAGTTGCCTTTAGTCCATTACATAAAAATTTTCACTTGTTTCAGTCTTATTCTGGGTTTCTTCTTATGCCAAGTAGGTTTCCATAACCGAGCTTCCCTTCCTGCTGATGAGTCTCTCTTTATTGCTTGTAGTATCATTTGAATCAGTGAGAACCATCTTAGCCTCTGCATTGGCCCTCTGACTATCTTAACCATAAAGTCTCATTGCTTTAACATTTCAAGTCTCAGTTTTTAGTTTTTCTGGTCCTCAGTACCATAAGTGAATTGCTTATAAGGCAAAATCAATTTCTCTTTATTCTCAGTTAAGTCCTCTTCTTGTGTAATCTGTTTTATAGAAGAATCAGGTGTAGTCTGAAAGTCAATTTTGAAGTTTGAAGGAGAGATTCTGTTTCTTAATTCTGTAATAAGCTCTTGCACTGTAGCACATATTTCTTCTTTAGCCTCATAGATCTTTTCCAGAATAAGTTTACAATTTAAATGTGAGTGCAACTCTATTTTAAAAATTGTTCAGCTGCCTCAAATTATCTTTCTCTTGAAATACAGTTTGAAGACCAAAACCATCTCCTCTCCAGAAAGACAATAATTACAATATTAGCTTTTAATCAGTAGATGTCCTCAGTGAGCTAAGAAATCTTTTTCAAAAGTTTTTTTTTCTTTTCCCTTTTTTCTATTTTTTCAGGGAAAGGTGGAGGAAGAAATATTTTAAAAAAAGGCAGAGCAGCATAGACTGATAGCAGAATTATTAAGAAATTTTTTTCCCGTACCCCAAAACATATATATGTAAAAAAAAATAGTCTTTAAAATTTGTTATTCTTTTGTTCACCTTTCTTCCCAAATATATAAAAGCTGCCTTTCCAAGCCAGGGAAATAATTCTGACAGGGCTCTTACAGGCAAAAAACAAAAAGGCATAAAGAGAGGGGGAAAAAAAGATCTCACCCAGATTCACCATGGTGGGTTTTCAAGCTTAGCTGTTCTTTGACTTGCGGTTTCTAGTGACTGAGTGATCGGCCATTTTACTGGCCAGACAGCTAGAGGAGCCGCCACTCCTCCACAGCTGAGCGAAGCCTCTTCGACAGAAGTCGCACCCTTCAGGGCGACTTTAGACCCGCATAAGGGTCTACCGGCAGAGGGAGGCTAGCCGACGAGGAGATGAGTCTCTTCGTATGACTAGGAGTGCCGCAACCCAGAACCGGAGGTCCCATTTCTACCTTCTTGAAGAATCAAGCCTTTTGGCATCTTGAAAATGCCTGATAATAAACAAAGGAAAGGAAGATCACAGCACTCTAATGATACATGTGTTTCTATTGACAAGCTTGTGGATCAAAGAAGGAAAATGTACAGTATTTTCAGTAGCAGCCTTTGCCCTTTGGAATAACTTCCTGGTTGAGATCAGGTGTAATGATATGTGAGAATGATCTTGGGAAACAGAGGAAAAATCACAGCCTAGGTAATGATGAAAGGGGTCACCAAAGCATCCTGGAAGGGACCCTCCCTAATTTTCAGAAGAGTACATTCATACATTTCAAGATTCTATTCATGTAGCACTACAATACACATAAAGCTAGTACTCCTGGGTGTGCTTTTTGTCTGAACTCTCTTTCAAGGGTAGCATCAATCTGTATCACAGAATAACACAGCCTAACTGACAAACCTACCTTACCAATAACTTAAGGCAGTGGAAGAACCTGTAGGAGTGTCCTTCAGGAAAGTTCCATATTCTAAGATGTTCATTAATGAAAAGATGATGTAAGTTATTATTTGTGTTCCTAGAACTTTTATGTAAGTTTATTATTAACAATAGCAATAGCACTTAGACTTATATACCGCTTCTCAATGCTTTACAGCCCTCTCTAAGTGGTTCACAGGGTCAGCCTCTTGCCCCCAGCAATCTGGGTCCTCATTTTACCGATCTCAGAAGGATGGAAGTCTGAGTCAAGCTTGAGCTGGTGAGAATCAAACTACCAAACTGCTGGCAGCTGGCAGTCAGCAGAAGTAGCCTGCAGAACTGCATTCTAACCACTGCACCACCAAGGTGCACATTAAGGATAATTCATTTATTTTATTATATTTTATTTTTATTCATCACATTTAGAGATTGCCCATCTCTATCATTGAGGTAAGGTAATTTTAATGTAGAAATTGATAGTCCACTGTCAATACAATAGTTTGCATTAGTTTATTGCAGAACTCAGCAACTAATTAATTACCATATGGTTGTGAATTGTGCTGCCTGTTTTGTTAATATGCAAAGCCTCTCTAGGCAGAGGCTTTGGAGTGGGCATTCACGAACAACTAGAATGCCTTTTCTAAAATTAGATGATACACAATTCTAGCCATGCTGGCTCAGGAATTCTGGGAGTTGAAGTCCACGAGTCATAAAAGAGCCAAGGTTGCCTACCCCTGTCATAGGGGAACAGCTCCAACAAGTTTTGCTAAGATAAGAGGATTAAAATACTGTAGCTGTTAGAAGGGTAGAGTCTGGCTCATAATTTATATTAATGAAATTATTGCATTCATGAGAAAGTTTGACAGAGTTAAAGACACTCTGCTCCATGATATAACAAAAGGCAACATTTGGGTACTTTGTGAAGCAGAATTTTCGGCCCTGGAGTGTGCTGGCTACACTTTTTGCTCTTCTGGTGTAAGCACTGATGAGGCCATGTCACCCTCCTTCATGTGCTACAAAAAGGACAAAGTTTTTAATGCCAACTGAGTTTGCTGAATACAGACCATCTACATTAGTAAAGCACTTCTCTTCCCTGAGAAGGTAATTTGAATAAAGGAATCTTCTTGTTAATTAGGATGGAAAACCTTTTCCTTTGAGAAAAGTCAAATGTTTTTTTGCTAGTTTCAGGAACTCTCTCAGTGTCTGTATGTTGCTATACTCACTTCACTTATTTAAAAGATGAGAAGTTCCAGGAATACAATGGAAGGAGACTGAAATGTGTTATAGAGTTTCCAAAGAAAATTCGGGGACTGAATGGCATCTAAGATTTGGTTCCTGTCTGTTGTGTTTTTCATTATGACTGTGGCTTTTTTAGGCTAGATCACTATCTCTCTATACAAATACAGATCTATAGCCCATGGCTGCAAAAGTGAAGTGCTGTTTTCCAGCAGGGTCTGTTGGACCCACAAATGACTCCTTAAGCAGCAGCCCCTGTGTTGCTATGGATGAAGCTACCAAAAATACTGCATCATATAAGAAATTTAGATGGCAAAGCAGAATTAGAGATAACCCCAGGAAAATGGGGGGAAAGGAAGGGAATGACAGAAATGCAGAGAAGTTAACTTCATACAGACAAAATTTGAATACATGTCAGTGATAGTGCATTTATACTTAATGGCTATTAACAGAAAATTTTGCTTTTTTACCGCAAGATAGTGCATTTATACTTAATGGCTATTAACAGAAAATTTTGCTTTTTTACCGCAAAACATCACATAGCTGTTCTGGAGAGGGAGGTTATTAACTAAATATATTGTGTGAAAGGCTAGAAAGGATGTTAGTACTATAAAGCTTTCAGCAGCCATGGAACTGCAATCTTTGTTTTTTATTACACTTTCACTAGGCTGACATAGCACTCCATTTTCTTTAAGGAAAAAAAAGTATATTTCAGAAATTGAAAGTTTGATAAACTGATAAAATTTCCCCTCCTTATCCTGCCCCATCTTGCCAGCAATTTGTACTAGAGCCCAGAGAAACCACATTGGATTTCCACCCATACTTCAAATGGATGCTTTCAGCTGTTTACAGCCAAGGAGAGGGATGAAAGAAATGGCACCCTCAAGCCAAGGAGCCAGATTTTTCTCTCTGCACCTTGGCAAGATTCTCAGCTGTTATTTCTGATTTTGACTGATTTGTAGAGTGGAGTTGATGAATTACCTAATCCAATATTTTGCAAGGTTAAGATTGGCGAGATCAAATCATCCTCTTCAAAACTGAAATTCTGTTTTTTCCTCAGAGAGAGAGTGCCAAAATATAACACCTTTCCAGGGATTCTAGGTTTCTACCTAAGTTCCATGATTCCTAATGTTTATTGCACAATAAGGAAGCATTGTGCTGTTGTTCATCAAAATATGAAAATTGATAATTCACAAGCTCCATGGAACCAAAACATGTTTTGTCTTTGCTGTTTCGAACATGTGTAGCTGAATCTGGATTGCTGGTGATGACTGACATTAGTCATATTTTCTTCAGTTATTTTTGGTCTTTCTAATTTTGGACAATTTGAAATTTCAGCATCTTTTCACCCCATCCCCCAGTCTTGTGGTTTTGGAATGGTAAAGTCTATTGATTAAGGCAGAAACACCTAATAGTGAAAACATATCTAACACTTTTTCCTCCACCTATTTTCCTCACCACCACAATGTTGTGAGGTTAGTTGGGTTGAGAATGAATGACTGGCCTGAAGTCACTCAGCTGACTTTCACTCCTGAGGTAGGACTATAATTCATCGTTCTTGTTTTTTTGATAGATTTGCATTTCTAATTTGTCATCATTTCCTCTGTTGAGGATATGTAGAAAGGGTAGTGTATTGTTGCTTTCTTATTAACTTGTGAATTTTATTCCTTTGAAGAAGTTGATGGTTTCATATGTTTTCTCAAGTTGTTATTTTTTATTATGATGGTGTTGCCTTCAAACCAGTTCCATACTTTTGGTTGTATGTATTGGAATGGAATGTCATAGTTTCTAGATGCTGCATTATGGTCTCTGCTATGAGCCCTGAGAGTGCTGACTCCCTGGGTGTTCTTCTCATTGGTTGGTATATGTGGTGAATAGAGTGACTCAATGAACTTCTGAATTCATAGATTATAAATCAAAAGTTTTGGAGCCGAGCTACTTGGGAAGGCTGGGATAGGAACTATTTTTAAACAAACAAACAAACAAACAAACAAACAAATAAATAAATAAATAAATAAATTTAAGCAGAAGTCATAACGGTTTATTGAAATGTTTCCCAGCAAATCTAATAAAGAAGGTGGCAAAGGGACAAGTACCATCCAGTGCCCTAAGTAAACTAACAATTCTGAGGAGTACAAATAAAAAGGTGAGAATTTGCAGAAGTACAGAGAAATTTGGAGAGGAAAATATTATACTTCTCACAAAGACCATCTTTTCAGGAAGGAGAGGTGTTATGAAAAGTTTATTTTTTATTTTTTGTATTATTCAAAATGTCATTGGGAACCCCAAAACTGCAATATTGGCATCATCTAGCTGATCACTAAATGTGGAGTAAGCTGGCCATTCTGAGGGCTCAATGAAAAAGTCTGCAACTCCTACAAGATTGATTTGATAAAAAAAAAATCAACAAGCCAACTGAAAGGAGTGTTACCCATCACTATTTGAGAGGGGAAGAAAGCGTATTTAGCAGTCAAACTTTTGTTGGTCACCAAAAATGTTGCACTTTAACTGCTGTGACTTCCAGCAGCAACCTCAATAGACCAGGGTAACATCCCTAACACTCTTCAAGGGCACTCTGTTGCAAACTGTACATTATATAACATCAAATGAGGGACTATTTACTTTCTGAAGTAAGCTTGCCATGCACAGCCTGTGCCTGAGGAATGGAGTGAATATCTGATCAGCATATAAATTTCAGACGAGCAACTTTATACAAGTATTTACTGAGGTAAAAATAGGGTACCTGTCAAATCTGTTACAGAATTTATTCTGCAATGCAACATATTGAAGGCCTGCCTGAACTTGCTGGGCTGAGCTTGCAAATGATCCATGACAGCTAAAAAGATCCGACGCTGATAATGTTATCCTCTTCAAAATGTTTCCTTCCACTATGTGGAAGCAGCCTGTTAGTTTAAAACATAATAAGTCAGTATTCACTACACTGATTTATTAATCAGCTAAATAGTATTTCAGCATAATTACATCACCTTTGATTATTTGGAATTGAAATAATCACAAGAATTAAGGCAAATCTCTTTAGCTCTGCAATACTTTGTGCACCTTTTTTGGATGGAACCTTATAGGGTAGGCAAGGCGCGTTGTATGACATGTATGAGTTCCGGCATCTTTTTTTTTAACAAAAAAGCACTGCATATGTGTGTGTGTGTGTGTGTGTGTGTGTGTGTGTGTGTGTGTGTGTGTATGTACGTTTTTGTAGATTTTCACGGGTACAGGTATGCAGGTCTTGGCGTATTTGGGTCTTTTCCTGTGTAAGATTGAGAGTATCTTGGCGATGTTTCGACGAGGTCCCACTTGTCATCTTCAGGCTGGGGTCTTCGGCTTCGTGCTTGTGCGAGCCAGCACCTCAGCTACTCAGGATGTTACAAAACAGCCAAACAATCCGCAAACAATAACTCCAACACAGCCAACCAACCCACCTACAGCAACTAAGCCAGCACTCCACACACCCCCACCAATATTTATAGAGAGACAGCAGCTCTGATCACACTTTGCTCGCACAAGCACGAAGCCAAAGACCCCAGCCTGAAGGTGACGAGTGGGACCTCATCGAAACTTCGCCAAGATACTCTCAATCTTACACGGGAGAAGACCCAAATACGCCAAGACCTGCATATATATACAGAAAGAGGCTATCGATGCCACCTATATTATATATTGAATGATATGAATATATCAATGTTTTAGAATTGCACCATAGACTGCATGTCTCTTTTAAAATAAGTATCAAAGAGTAAACATGCCTGGTACTGCATTGCTGGTAAGTCTGCTTCCCATCGATAAATATCGTCCTAGGCTCCAATTCGGTTAGTTTCTCTGCACAGACCAATCAGTTCTTCAGAGTTTGCTGCTGTTGGGCATTTTCCCTGACAAAGTCATTTCTTACTTTACTTAAAGCTGCAAGAAAAAAGGAAAGTCAAATCACCCAGAAAAAGAATGGTAGAAAAGTAAAGTCATTAGATGCAGTATGCATTAACAAATAGATTATCAGATCTATTGGTAGGTTCTTTTCAGAGGAAATTGATCAAGATCAGAACAGTAATAGAAAAGCTGAAATCTGCACTGCAGCATAATTCAGGTTCTAGAAAAACTTCCATGCAACAAATTATCTTGTTTGGCACTGATACAGGAAATATATCATAAAAATTCCTCTTATGACAGTTGATTATTATTTTTATTCCTTTCTCTGTAAAAAAGGCCCAAATAGATCAGAAGAGAATAGCAGATTCCACCCTATTAAAAGATACACAAGCAAGTATGCAGTATCAATTCTGCAATTTCAAATTCCCAGAAGAATTCGTGCACAGCCTACAACAACAGGCCAAAAGTGAGTTCTTCAGATTTTGGCTTTGAAGTTAACATTTGAGTTTTCACACATTAAGGGCTCTTTAGAATTTGACCCAAGATCATTAGTAGATTGATTCTGTCACACTGCTGAAGAAATATACATTTTGCAAGAAAGATTAGAAAATGCAGCTGGGTGGGGTTTGGGAATTATTCTGCTTCAGACCAGTTCTGTTAAGAGATTCCTTGGAAGTCAGTTTTATCCCCCTCACTATTTAACATATACATCAGACCTCTCTGGAATATATATTTTATTTTTTAATTTCTTAGTTTTTTTTATCTGTCACAATTCCAAACTTTGTAGGAATTTATAGTGTCAAGGCACAAAATGAAACTTCCACAGTCAAAATAAAAAAAATCATATTAGTATAAAGTCATAAAGTGATATAGACACACTTCACTTTAGGCTTTTTACGACAACTTCATTTTCAATGTTGTTTTAGAAAGACAACCTTATTCAAGCAGGTGACTGTTCTAAAGTATTGGCATTGCTATAGAAAAGCAGCATGTAGAAGCTCCAGTAGCACTTAGCTTTCAGAAATGGAAGATTACTGGTAGTTTCTCCCCACAAATTGATTCCGGCTGGAGGCTGATTTCAGCTGGAGAAACTGCACCTGGAGATACCTCAATGCCAAGCTACATGAGGCTTTATAGATAATAAATAGCACATTAAATTGTACTTGGAAGCTGATCAGAGGTAAGGTTAGGGCTTGGATCATAGATGTCTTATACTCATTGGCAATGCCAGCCAATAAATGATGCATTGAATTGTGGACTACTGGAAACTTCTGGGTGGTCTTCAAAAGCAAACCCCATTTAGAATGTATTGAGAGTAAGAACATGAGTTAGTAATGCAAGTCCTCTTGGTTGGAATGAAAAGTTGACGAAAGGCCTAAGATACTAAATACAACAGTACTGAAAAGAAAGAATAATTTTTGTAAGAATGGCAATTCCGGGCTTCCGGTGGCACCGCTGATGTCGCTAGAGTCTCCTCTGTGAGGCTCCGTTCCCTGGGTTTGTAAAGCCGCAAAAAATAGCGAACATCAGCTGTTTTTTGCGGTGAAAAATCCCCCCTTCGGGCGAAGAAGGGGTGAAGAGCATCAAGAGCAAGGTCGAGCCCCTCTAAAATCCCTGGAAAAAATTTTCAGGGACAAAGAGTGTGCGCTCCCCAGGCACTTGAAAATGCTCCTGCCCAGAGACGCTTCTGTTGGCTGACAGAGAAAGACGCCGCGACCGCCTCTGCTTTTAAGAAAGAAAATAAGAGAGACTGTTTGCAGACGGAGTGATTACAGGAGCCTTTTGTGTATCGCAAGTATTTTGCTATTTTATTTCTGCCCACGTACTTATAACTTTTAAAATCAACATAATGTATTCAAAATGGCGATAGCTTTTACCGCTAAGGGAAAGTGGCTGAAAGTGAAAGTGAACTTTTCCTTCTTCTCTTGGAAGTAAAGCCAGAGAGACCATTTTGATCTGAATTTTACTTTTTAAATTATAACTTCAACTGGAATTTAAAAGAAAACAAGAAGAGAGGAAAATTTGGCAATACAATTTTTTCTCTTAAAGGGATTTAAAATGACGACGAGACAGAAGGCAGCCATAGCGAAGGCGGCTTTACCCTCCCCAGGTCAGCTCTCTAAATCACAATCAAGTAGTCTGCCTGCTTCTTCAGCCTCTGCATCTTTGACTTCGATAGAATTCCAAGCCCCTCTGCCTACACAATCTCCTTTAGAAACGCTTACAATGAAAGACTTGCAGGGAGCATTATCTACAATGACGGATAAGCTGGAGAGAAAGATGGAAGAACAGACAAAAGGTTTAACTGACAAACTGGAGGCAATAAAAGGCACGATAGAAACCTATAACATTGAGATAAGAGAAGATATTGTTGAGGCCATTAAAGGGGTTTGGGATTATACTTTGGGAGTTGAAGAGAAGTTGGAAAATATGGAGCAGCAGATGGAGGAAAAAATTGAAGAGGTTAGAAGTGATCTCCAAGATCAAGCTGTTATGATACAATATAATCAGATGCAGATGGCTGTTAGAATTAGGGGTTTGAAAGAGGTTGCAAAGGAGAACCAAGAAGACTTAAGAAGAATTTTTGTTGAAGCTTTGGCAAATTTTCTGGAAGATGGAGCTCAAAATGTGGCCTGGCAGATTGAGCGGATATTCAGAATCAATTCACGTATAGCAGCACAAAGAAACTTGCCCAGAGATATTGTGATATATTTTAGTACAAGAAAATTTAGAAATTGGGTTCTTACTACAGCTTATAATAAACAATTAAGTGTTGCTGGTCAAGAGGTACAGGTTTTGAAGGAGATACCTCCAAAAATGTTGAGATCAAGGAAAGATTATGCATTTTTGACGGAGGAACTTAAAAAACGAGTGATACAATATAGATGGGAGGCCCCAACTGGACTTTCTTTATTTTTTCAGAATAATAGATATCGCTTGACCTCAGTTGCTAAAGCGAAAGACTTCTTTGAGAACATACTGATGGGTGGTAAATCCACGTCCCCAAGATCCAAAAGGGCAGACCTTGTAAAAGATATGGAATCATCACAACTTATGGAACTACAACCATTGCCAGCACCAGAATTGGATAAAGGAGTATTGGCTGAACAGTCAGTGCAATGTATTGATATTTTTCAACCTTTGGATGCAGAGAAGGTCAAAGAACAAAGGCACACACGTGTAGTTACTAAGTACATGGAACAAAGAGAAAAAGTACAGCCAGCTTATACAAAGCAAGTTGCATCTACATCTTCGGAAGCCATGGGAGCAAGACCTAAGAAGAAAGGAGTGGAACAAGTTGATTTGGCCTTGCAAAAGCTTTCACAAACTGGTCATGTCAAATAAATACTTGACATGGAATGTGAATGGTTTAAATTCTCCGCAGAAAAGGAAGAAGATATTTCATTATTTGAAGCAATGTAAAAATGATGTAATTTGTCTACAAGAAACACATATTAGAAATCAGGATCAGAAATATTTGATAAATAATAAGTTGGGCTCACATTTTGTAGCAGCATCTTCAGAGAAAAAAAATGGAATTGTTATTTATGTTAAAAACCATATAAGAGCCAAATTAATAGAAGCAGATACTCAAGGTAGATTTTTAGCTATTGAAATTTTATTAGACGGCAAGAAAGTTCTCTTGATGGGCATATATGCCCCTAATCAACAACAAGGCATATTTTATAAGTTACTACATAAAAAATTAATACAATTGGATTATAGGTCTTGTATCTTAATGGGAGACTGGAATGGTATTCTTGATGTGGGCTTAGACAAGAAAAAGATTTCATCTGTCCCACAATCGCACTCTATCTTGCCTAAATCTTTTTTTTGATATTAAGGATGATTTTAATTTGTTAGATATATGGCGAGAAAGAACTTAGCAAGGATCAAGAGTTTACTTTCTTTTCTGATAGACATCAATCATTTTCCAGAATTGACTTTATATTAACTACTAGTGATTTTATTTTAAGGCTAAAGAAAGTTAAAATTTTACCCAATGTTTTGTCAGACCACAATCCGGTTATGATGGAATTAACGATTGGTCAGTCTCCCAGAAGATCTTGGAGAATTAATGAAAACTTGTTCAAATATGACATAAATGTGGAGGAATGTAAAAAGGCTATGAAGGAATTTTTTATGTTAAATATGAATAAGGAAACGACAATAGAAATGGTGTGGGACTCTAGTAAGGCTTATATGCGTGGGATTTTAATTGATATGAATAAAAGGCATAGACGTAAACAAGAGGAAAAAAGGAGAGTGTTAGAAGAGGAAATAAGGAAAAAAGAGTTATTATTAATAAAGAAACCAGATGATAGTAATACTAAAGAAGGGATAAAGATTCTACGGAAACAATTTGATTTGCTGATGACGGATCAAGTTGTCAGGAATTTACAATATGCTAAACATAATACATTTTTTAATTCTAATAAACCTGGCAGATGGTTGGCTTATACATTAAGGAAAAAACAAAAATCTCGTATAATTGAGAAAATAGAATATAAGGGGAAAGAAGTGTTTCAGCAAGAAATTATTAAAAAAGCTTTCCTAGAGTTCTACACCAAACTGTATTCTGAAGAGAAAGTACAAGAGAATGAGATAGATGCCTTTTTACAAAATGAAAATGTTTTGAAAATTACTATGGAACAAAGAGATAGACTAAATGCATTGATCACATCAGAAGAAATTATTGCAGTGATTAAGCAATTGAAAATGGGAAAATCTCCTGGGACTGATGGTTTAACAGCGATTTATTATAAATATCTTCAAGAGGAAATGGTGGAACCTCTTAGAGAGTTATTTGTAAATATACAAGAGGGTGGCCAGGTACCACCTTCATGGAAAACGGCTTATGTTTCCCTGATTCCTAAAGAGGGAAAAGATAATGTTCAAGTGGAAAATTTTAGACCTATTTCACTGTTAAATACGGATTATAAGATCTTTGCAAAAATTTTGGCTAATAGATTAATGACAGTCTTAACACAAATAATCCATTCGGATCAAACTGGTTTTTTACAAGGGAGACAGATGAAAACTAATGTTAGACAACTTATTAATATATTGGAATATTTGGATAAGCACATCCAAGTGCCTGCAGTTCTTATGTTTCTGGATGCAGAGAAAGCTTTTGATAGATTGAATTGGTTATTTTTGAAAAGATTAATAGTCAAGATGGGAATGGGGGATCAGTTTATCAACTCTATATCAGCGGTTTACCAGAAACAAAAAGGGCAGATTATTGTGAATGGGCAATTAACAGATTTATTTAACATAGAGAAAGGTACTAGGCAGGGTTGTCCTTTATCCCCCTTATTGTTTGTTTTAACTTTAGAGGTTTTACTGAATAGGATCAGAGCTTCAGATGAATTAAAAGGTGTACGGATTAGACAACATGATTACAGATTATGTGCTTTTGCGGATGACTTACTTGTGACATTGACTCAGCCAATACAGTCGGCTCAGAGATTGATGGAGATTATTCAAAATTATGGAAGGGTATCAGGTTTTAAATTAAACATATCTAAGACAAAGATGTTGGTTAAAAATTTAGATGATAAATTAAAACAAGATTTGGAAAGAATAACGGGTTGTGAGATAGTTAAGAAAGTTAAATATTTAGGAATATACGGTATATAGAAGCTTCAAATGGGAAATTATATAAGAATAATTATGAATTTTTATGGAAAAAGATACAAATGGAATTGGAGAAATGGAAAAAATTACAATTATCTATGCTGGGTAGGATAGCTGCAATTAAAATGAATGTATTGCCGAAATTTTTATTTTTATTTCAAATGTTACCAATACTTAAAAAGGATGGGAACTTAGAGGAGTGGCAGAAAGGTATTAATAGATTCATTTGGAATGGCAAGAAACCAAGGGTCAAATTAAAAATTATTCAAGATACAAGAGAGAGAGGTGGTTTGAAAATGCCCAATTTTAAGTTATACTATTATGCTGCAGTTTTAGTAGCAATAAGTGACTGGATTAACTTAACTAACGAAAGAATATTGAACATAGAAGGGTACGGGTTATTGTATGGGTTGCATGCGTACTTAGTCTATGATAAAAAGTTGGACAGGAGTTTTAAAGAGCATTTACTGAGAAATGCTCTGTTGCATGTCTGGAAAAAGTTTTATTATAAGTTAAATGGAAAAATTCCTCTATGGACAGTTCCCAGGCATGCAATAGATAGTATAAATAGACAACAAATTCAAGATGTGGTGTCCTATGAGAAGCTCTTAACTAAAGAAAGGAACAGTCTAGTATTGAAATCACTAAATAGGTTAAGGGAAGAAGGAATAGCTCATAACTGGTATTCACATGTACAACTTCAGACTAGATGGCAAAAAGATGTTAAGATGGGTTTTTCCTTAAAGGATGATAAATTAATTAAACAAGTTAGAGATCAAAGAACTATGCATATTAAAAGATTATATGACGCATTAATCGAAATTGATTCTGGAACTGAATTAGTTAAAGATTGCATGATTAAGTGGGAACATAATTTTGGACAACCAATTATGATGGAAACATGGAAAAGGATATGGGTGAAAAATGTAAAATTTACACAAGCACAGCACTTAAGAGAAAATTTTTATAAAATGTTTTATAGATGGCATTTAGACCCGAAAAAATTTTCACTTATGTATTCAGATGTGCAACCAAGTGTTGGAGATGTGAATTGATGGACGCTACTTATTTTCATATTTGGTGGACTTGTAAAAAAATCAAGGCTTTTTGGATAAAAATATGGTGGATTCTTCAGAATATATTGAAAAAGCGTATTGAATTTTCACCACAGTTATTTTTGCTTGGCATCACAAAAGACTGTACCACCATAGAGACTAAGTTGATTTTGAACTTGATTACTGCAGCAAGACTATTGGTGGGACAATATTGGAAGACGTCTGAATTACCATCTATTGAAGAATGGACATTAAAAGTTATAAATATGGCAGAAATGGCTAAGATATCCGCATATTTGAAGAACCACTCAAATGAAAAATTTTTGATGGACTGGAAAAAATGGATAGATTATATACAAAGGAAATATCAACTGAAGAAATTACATTTGGTATATAGTTAAATAGTTATATAATAAGTAGTTTAGTGGGGTTCCTTGCGTTCCTACACTGTATTCACTCTGGGAAGTCGGGGGGGAGGTGGGAGGGTGTTTATAACTAGTATACTATGTTTTCTCAACTGTAATCGGGGTTGATACAAGAATATGTAACTATAGGTATTAAGGGGTTGCTCGGGTGGCCTCTGGGCACCACATCGGACGGAAAGAGGAAGGAGGAGTGAAGGTAGAAGTAAGTAGGAAGATGGTAAGAAGGAGAAGAGAGGGGATAGAGGTGGGTGGAGTAGAGAAAGGAGAGAGGAAGGTAGGTAGATAGAGGGTAAGAGGAGGGGGAAAGGTTAGGGTTGGGGGGATGTGGTGGGGGGTACCGAGCAGTCATACTGATTGTTTGGCAAATGTGTTATATGATTGTTTTCAGTTGAGTTATTATTTCTTTTTTCTTTGTAAATTCTTAAAAACTAATAAAAAATTTAATAAAAAAAAGAATGGCAATTCCCAGGGATAGCAGAATTGAGAAAAAAGAATGAAGAAAAATTACAAAATTTAGAGATATAATCTCTTAGGGTTTTAATTTACATGAAAGCTGGGACATGACCGTTGAAGTAAAGACAAGGATAGAAAAAGCTCGAACAGCATTCTTCAAAATGAAAAAGGTCTTCTGCAGTCACGACATAAGCCTAAGACTGAAAATCAGACTTGTCAGATGCTATATTTTTTCTATCCTGCTCTATGGAGTAGAGAGTTGGTCTCTGACAGAAGGCCACCTGAAGAGACTAGAAGCATTTGAAATGTGGATTTACAGGTGGCTGTTATGTATAAGCTGGGTTGACAGGATCAGAAATAAGGAGGTGATAAGCCGCCTGGGAAAGTCAAGGGAAATCATCAAAACAATTAAAAAAGGAAAATTAGAATATTTTGGACATGTGATGCGACACCCAGAAAAATACGGCATACTCGATTTAATCCTCCAGGGAAAGATTGAAGGCAAACGAGGTCCAGGCAGAAGAAGAACATCGTGGCTTTAAAATCTAAGGGACTAGTTTGGGCAAAACTCAGCAGCACTTTTTTGTGCGGCTGCTGATAAAAACAGGATCGCCAACGTCCGATAACAGATATGGCACAAGAAGAAGAAGAAGAAGAAGAAGAGATATAATAATTAAAATGGGTAAATTGGATCCAGAAGGAAGGAAACAGCAACTTCGGAGGGCATCAACACAATAAAGGACGTGGGCCCCTTAAGAAACCAGATGGAGAGAACGGATGGACCGGTAACCAAGTCAAGGAGCCAAGTGCAAAGCCACCCGGCAGCATAAGAAGGACTCCCAGCAATCTTGTATCATGCTCTGATGATGTCAGTAGTGTTGACCGACAAAAGACTTAGCTTTTAATTAAACAAGTTTTGTTTTTAGTATTATCCTGGTGTTCGGATTATTTTATAGCATGGATTTACCCAGGATTCATATTTTTAGTATAATTAGAGACCAATGGGTAAATTATAGAAAAAGCTCGGTAAAACCAGAGTTACCAATGCCTTCAGTGGAATAATAAACAATTTTTACAAGAACTAATTATTTTGGCTACATCAATTGGGGATATATCCCCTCTTCCCAAAGCCCCTACTATCACTTTATGTTATGATGTTATTTGGATAATTTTTAGGTTCCTGGCTGGAACTCAAATGTCCAACGAACATCATTCAAAGATGGGATTCTTTTTATTTATTCTTCATACTGTGTCATTTCTTGATGAACAAAAACATATTTCAAACCAATAATACATGGATAGGTGGATAGAATCCTCAGTCGATGGCCTGGTCATTAGATTCTCTTTCTCCTGAGTTTATCACAGATCTTCCTTAATTACAGTCCTTCTTGAATCATCAACTGAAAGTGTTTTGACTACTTCTGAATAGTTTAGTGGAATTTTCTACTTTATTTTAGAAAGAGATAAAGAGAAGAACTTCTACCAGCTACAGTTGATTGTCGCAACCCAATTGCCATTAATTATGTGACTTTTTGGAAATGCAGCTCTGACTTATTATATATGTGTATATACCGTAAGAATTATTCTGTAGATGAGTGGTGCTAGTTGAATTCTTTGAAATAATTTATAGATTCTGGTACATTGTGCCAATATTTTTAGGCTGCTGACATAATTCTTGTACAACTTAAGGCTAACTAAGGATAAAATGTTGACTGAACTTCTCTTCCTGGCCATGTTAACTTGCATACCTCAAGCCTCTGACAAAGTAGAAAAGTATGATGGCATAAATTGTGTTCCCCCACAACTCAGCTCTAATCTTTCTCAGTAACAAGGCCAGTGAACAGGAGCTATCCTTCTAGTTCAGGGGTTCTCAACCTTGGCAACTTTAAGACTTGTGGACTTCAATTCCCAGAATTCCTCAGCCAGCAAAGCTGGCTGAGGAATTCTGGGAGTTGAAGTCCACAAGTCTTAAAGTTGCCAAGGTTGAGAACCCCTGTTCTAGTTCTAATGCAGGAGAAGTTCAGGATGGTGACTGGTACATTTCCTGGCTGCATTTCTCTTTCCACAATGTGACCTTTTGGTGGGGAAAAAATGCCACACTTGCTGTGTGGTGGGACTGGGATGTGCTAGTATAAGTAGATGCCTGGAAAAGAGGGTTTAATTACTCTTTTGAAAGAATTTTTTGAAATGAAAGACTGCTGGTGGGGAGGTAGGGGTACTCTTCAGCTGGGATCTATCATCAAGTTATTACTAAGCATATTTCTCGTGGTTCTTCTGAAAGAGTGCACCAGTGGAGCCTGATTGGCCATGTATTGTCATTACTGTAGCTGATGTTTTTGTTTTGTAGTGTATGTGTTCAGTTGATGGCATTTTGCATATCATCCAGAAAATTTTCAGTAATTAGGCAGATTCAAAATCTAATAAAATAATAAATGAGGATAATGCTTATCTTGGCAGTGATTTATATAAATTGGCTAGGCTGACTTGGAATTATGGGAACTGGAGGCATCTGCACTATGGCAAATTTCAACAAGGTTTTTTTTTAACCCATCTAAATCCCACAATAAATAATTCTCTTTCTAAGGAAATTATCTAAACAAGCAGACTTATGTGTAAAGCGCTTCCTCCTTTTCTGCACTATCATCCATTCATCTTCCCCTCATCAGCTTCTACTGATAAATAAATACAACAAATGCTTCTTCTTCATTTTTTCCAACTTAGCTTTTGGAAAGGTTTCAATTATGGTTCATTTCTTGCTGCAGTGCAGATAAATCAGCAGTCATTTAATGGGGAACGTGAGGAGACAGAATGAAATAGCTCTCTGTTTCATCCTGAGTTGTAAGTTGCAAAAGTTGTCATCTGATCTGAGATAAAAGGAAAAACAACAATAAAAAAATCTTCCTGCACCCTTTAGAATTTTCTTATATGGTAGGTAAAGGATTTCCCAGCATCTTATCTCAGAACTACCTATATTTTGATCTGGTCCCCTAGGACAATTTTCCCCTTCTCTATGGGCTTCATTCCAGAAGACATCTGCACTGAATAACTGTGTCCTTGACAAGCTGAATACTCTCTGGGTATTTGAGGCAGCTTGCATAACCACAGAGTTTAGCTTTCTCATTTTCTTATACTATAATAACTGTAACTTAAAGAGAAGGGAAAGAAGTAAACTGTAAGCCACTATATACTGAAATGTCAGCAGCATGCCCTGGAATTTACCAGCCCACTTGGGAATTAACTAAATCACCAAGACTAAGTTAGCGCTGCTGGAATATGACAATCTCCTCTAAAAACAAATTATATATTTAATGCTATAAGCAGATCAGAATAGAACACATGGAGAAAGACATAATATGGAAGAATAAATCTTCTTCTTTAAGTGGATAGATCCCAGCTTGTGATCTTCTAAATATGATTTGAAGCTTGTCATGAGGATGTGGCATACAAACGACAGTTACTGGGCATGTCCATGCTGCTGTTAGTGGATTGTGAAGATGAGCCTATAGCAGCAACAAACCCAGATACCTCTGCAAATGCTTATTCTAGTTAATGAACTGCATCAATTCTGCTTAGCTTTTCTTTAACTACTATCACCATTCTATTTATTCAAGACTTTATTTCAGCCTTACTCAAGCTGGGGAGCATACTCAGCAGTTAACTAGTAGCCACTTTCCATCAAACCCTTTCAGTCTTCAAGTAGCTAATATAAGATTAAAGAAGAGCTCATTTTACAAATCCAGAAAGGATCCATGCAACGTTATTTATTCCAGCTGCTTGTGGAACTATTCACTATTTAACTGTCTCCAGGCTTTCATATTGCTGTAGGAAGAGCAGTTTTTCATTGTAGTATTACAGAAGGAGCAGAATGTCAAATGAGACAGATGGAAATATTTCACAGTCTGTCAGCAATCAGGTGAATGCAACTGCCTTGCTTTTCAACTGATAAGTGCCAATTATGTTAAAATTCTTCAGCAAGAAGAATCAGAAGGATGATGTCACTAATTAACAGTATTTTTTTCTTTCATTCAGAAAAGTTAAAGATCAAATCACTTAAACTGGAATGACTAGAACAGAATGAAAAAGATAGCTAGCAAAGGAAACAAAGCAAAAATTAAACTCACTTTATAAAGCAGGACTTGGCCGTGTAAACACCACTGCCTGTGTATATTGTCAACCTAGCATGAGTTTTTTGCATTCGCATCTCCTAAGACCTCACAGATCTTGCATGCCAGAATATCAACAAATCTCCATCCTTGTCTGAAATCTTGAACGATTCTGATATTTTATTGCAAGACACCCAGAGTCACTTAAGTGAGATGGGTAGTGTAAAAATCTGGTAAACAAATAAATAAATTCTTGATTAAGATCTTGTGAGATTTGAATATCACTTCAGGCTTCAGATCCTCTGTTACATTATCATTTTTAAAGGTTGTTAAGTTTTAAAGAGATGTCCTCAGGGAAGGGTCAAAAACTCAAAATGGCAGCCATAACCCAGTGGCCAGAATCCCACCCGTTTTATGTAAGTCACAATGCATGTAAAAAAAAAGGAGCAAGGTTCCAGTTACATGGCTCCATCCACTGATACCTCTGGACAAAGTTAATCTTGATTTTTTTTTAATCCCTTCTTGAGGACACCCCTGATTTTAAAGGTCCCCAAATGATAACTACGGTGTCCCAGACATTCTGGTTCCTAATAGACTCTTCCATTGCTGGTGTTTATAAAAAAGAGTTATACTTTCTCCCAAGGTATACATTCTCCAACCATGGTGTTTACTTTCTTGATTCCTAGGAAGGGACAGAGAGATCAACGGAGATGATAACATTCTTTTTAGAACCATTTGCTGTAAAAATGCCTGACACAGTCTTTTAAGTTGTGCATTATTCTTTGATGAAAACATAAACAATGGAGATCTTTTCTTGTCTGCAGATTAGCACACTGAAAAATACATGAGATATGAAAACAACAACTCTGATTCCCTCCATTTGTTTCAGTAATGTGGAATACAGCAGAGGTTGATAGAGGGCAGTAAAAGTACTCCTTGTTATAATGTTAGAACAAAAGTTCTGGTTTATTTATTAATTGATAAACGTGTAAATCATGACCTTTTGCATCAAACAGTTGAAATGCCTGCTCTTATCCCAAAGTGATTTACAGGACAATTCTATTTTGATCTACTAGAAATAAAGTCCCATTGAATTCAATGGCAGCTACGCCTAGGTAAATGCAGCCTTCACTTTGGTTGCGATGGGTTGGACACGACTTCACAACTAACAACAACAACAACGACGAATTTATCTTTTATCAATATTTATCAACATTTATCTTTAAATCCTATTTATTTATTTATTTATTTATTTTCTGCCTATTGTTTTTATAAATAACTCAACGTGGCAGACATACCTAATACTCTTTCCTCTTCCTGTTTTCTCCACAATATCAACACCATGAGCTGGATCAGGCGGAAAGTGACTGGCCCAAAGTCAGCTAACCACTCTTGGTTTCTAGCCTGAAGCCTTAACTATTAGATCAAATTGGACCTTATTTCATAACATATCAGAATGTTATGAGTTTGAATCAGTAGTGGGATTCAAATATGTGAACAACTGGTTCTCTGTATGGATGCCGCTTCTGGAAGTCCATTCTGGGCCTGGGCAACAAAAAATTAGCTACCAGTTCTGTTGAACTAGTGCGAACTGGCTGAATCCCACCACTGGTTTGAATAAATCTGATTCATTATATAATTGTGTATAAGGGTAGTTTGTATAATTTGCTACACTATTTTTAAAATAAACAATAGAACTTATTAATTCTTGATGGAGCCTGTCTGTTGGAATTCACAAGCAGTGTTCCTTTTTTAAAATATACTACTTGAAAACTGAAAGTAAACTCAAGATGCTGAGGAAAATGTCAGATGGGAAGGATTCAAATACCACTGACTTTAGACAATGCAAACATTCATTTGGTTTTCTTTTAAATTGCACCATATCAATATATACTTCAAACATCAGTGTCATCTGAATGGAATAATATCTTACTTTTAAAACACTGCAGCTGCCATAGGCTTTTCCTGTTTCCTCCTACTCATTTCTCCAGTTGTCTGTTGTGTATCACATAGCCTTCCAAAGGCTTGGATGCAACACTACAGTCTTTCCAAATATTGCATCTGAACTACAAATGTAACAGTAACAATACAACAGAGTTGGAAGGGTCCTTGGAGGTCTTCTAGTTCAATCCCCTGCTCAAGCAGGAGACCCTCTAGGAGGACATTGTTCAACTGTATGTAACTCCAGATTTGTACAGTCTGCTGGTCCTGTGTTTGAGAAACTGAATCCCCACTGGATCTCTCAATTAGATCTCTTCCATTTCTATCCAAGTCATTATAAACAAGCCAGTTGTCAAGTCTTCAATGAATAGCAGGGTTGAGGGTGAAGCTTTGTTCTCCAAGCTTGTGGGTTGGTTTCTGAGCATCTCATTACAGGCTAGGCAACATCTTCATTGGACTTTAGGGGATTTCAGTGTCACTGAATAAGGGCTTCATGTGGTCAATAGGTCTTGTGATGATGAGATCATGTCAGGTGAGGGTCCCATCAGATCAGGTGGTGGGTCTTGTGATGGGTCAGGTGTGAGTCACCAGTGAGAGTCCTGTGATGGGTCATGATGGGGAAGTTATATCAGGTGTGGGTCATTGGGAGGTAAAGTGCTGGTTGAGGATTGGTGCTGTCTCTGGTTGGCTGTGTGATTGATTTGGATTCTGAGGGGTTCATAGGCTGGTTGTAGGTTGATGTGTCTGTTGATGGAATTGCTTGTGGAATGCCAGGCTTTGATAAACTCATAAGTGTGGCAGATGGTAATGTGGCAGATGATTTTTCTGTTGCTCCAATTGAATTGGCACTGTTTGGTGTTGGTGTCGGTAGAGATTAAGGAATGGGGATTCTGAAATGTTTGGAAACCAACCCACAAGCTCGGAGAGCAAACCTTCACCCTCATCCTACACTGGAGCTACAGATATTTACCACTATTGCAAACAGCAGGGCTGTTAAGGGTGGGTTGTCCTTCTCCCTCCTCCCCATAGATCCAGTAAGTGATTTAACCCTCTCATTCTGACCAAACAATTACAAATTTCCTATTTGAATTAGCAAAGCAATAACCATAGGAACAGACAGTATTCTTTTATACTGGAAAGTATATTGAACCAATACTACAGTATACAGGTTCAAAAATAACTTTAATCAACTTTCCTTATTAAACCCAGTAGGAGTGGATTCCTTTCTGTGTTCTGAAAAGATTGCTAAGAGCTAGCAGTTGTCTTTTCACACATCTAATACAATGAGCAGTGTCCTTAAAAGTGTAGGACATTTCAAAAACACAGTACATAACAGACCAAACCAACTCTTTCCTTTCTCTTGGAAAAAAACCCACAGTCACTGCACAGAGTCTCATGGAGTTGCTTTTCTCCAATTTCTTTTCTGGCAATTTGATCTCTCTTTTGTGGGTCAGACCTCTTCCATCCTGACCTGTTTGAATTCAGTTTGCTTTATTTCTCTTGGCCATGTAAGCTACCATTCTTCCCTCCACTCATCCTAATCAGCTGGGCAATGTCCTTGCTGGCAAATCTTGCCAGCCTGTCTACCCAGATTATCACTTCCCTTGATAGATTCAGGGAAGCTGGACATAATTCTCCAGGCAGAAAATCTAGGGCTTTATTCTTTTCTCTTTTATTCACAGATAATCTTCTGCCTCTCGTAATTTAAAACTTTGATTTACAATATTTCCTTTCTCAGATAGCAATTTGCTTTACTCTATTGCTTGCCCTGCTTTCAGGCTAAATTTACCTTCTTTCTCTCCTGTGCATATATTTATGTATATATTTAAGATTATATTTATGTATATAACTAAGATTTGCCCAAAACCTGTGTGGATTGATTGTCATTCATTTGTAGTGTATCTTGAATCTCCATAAAGCTGGTCTTTTTGCTAAAAGCAAAAGTCAACTCTACAGAAATTGTGAGCACTGATGGGAACTCTTGCCTTGTCTTTACTCCTGTCCCTATTCTCTCTACCTCTTCCTGAAGTAAAGACAAAGTAAGGCAATCATAGGTTAACCTCAAGCTACTTTGTAGGATATGAAGTGTGGAAATGGAGGGAACATGTAACTGTCCTTGAAGGTAACCAGAGCTAGCTCTCCATTGTCTTTAATGGTGTAATTAATTGGGTTTCTCAGTAAACAGCTAATTAGTAGCACCAGGGAAATATCAAGATCAGTTTCTCAGCCTTGACAGCTATAAGCAGGACTTTTTTTGTCATAGAATGCCCAGAAGAGAGTTCCGGCACCTTTTTGGGATGGAACCTTGTAGGGTAGGCAAGGCAGGTTATATGACTTGTGTGAGTTCCGGCACCTTTTTTTTTTTTTTTTACAAAAAAAGCACTGTCTATAAGATATGTGGACTTAACTCCCAGAATTCCTCAGTCAGCATGCTAGCTAGGGAATTCTGGCAGTTAAAGTCCACATATCAAGGTTGAGAAACTCAGTAATTGTTATCAAATGTTCAGAATAAATAATACCTGTTAGAAAGTCATGATCTTAGGTTTGGATGGCATGAATATTTATGGTATAATAAGTTCAGGTTACAGTACTGTGGACTTTAAAAATAATTTTATTATATATGTCATATTGAGAATACGGAATAGATTATAAATCCAGGTTGTGCCAGAAATCATTATTATGGATCTCAGCTCAAGAAGCATAT
Source organism: Bothrops alternatus (assembly GCA_034064705.1). Classification (NCBI taxonomy): domain Eukaryota; kingdom Metazoa; phylum Chordata; class Lepidosauria; order Squamata; family Viperidae; genus Bothrops; species Bothrops alternatus. The sequence goes on along the minus strand of JARGCV010000104.1, from coordinate 16,464,921 downwards.
TATAGAACAGAGATGGCAAAAAAAGATAAATGGTTGAGGTAGTGAGATGTATTGGAAAATTTCCAGGAGAATTTAAAATCAAATCAAAAGAACAATTAATAGCAGAAAGATATAGTTGTTGATGGTTTTCCCATTTATATGAAAGTTTTAAAATGAATAAAAAAACTTGTGGTATAGTACAAAGTAAATCAGAATTTGAAATACAATTGCGTATTGATGATGAACATATAATTGCTGAAATGTACAAATTTTTGTTGAAATTTGAAACAGGTAGAACAGGTTAAAGTGGGCTAAGAATTTTCATTATAATGTACATATGTATCAGTGGGAAAATATATGGCTTAAGGAGTTGAAATTTACATTGTGTTATGATCTCAAAGAGAATTTTTATAAAATGATGTATTGGTGGTGTACAATATCAGAGAAATTATTTCAAATGTATAAAGGCACTTGAAATGTATGTTGGAAATATGAACAACATAAAGGAACATTATATCTTGCTTAGCGTGTAAAAAAGCTTAAAAAATTGGATTTAGATACCTAGTTTGATACAGAGGATTTTAAAGACTGATATTCAATTGAAGTCAGAAACTTTCCTTTTAGGATTAATGGATAATTAGAAAAAGCCAATGCTTTTTTTGTAAAAAAAAAAAAAAAGGTGCCAGAACTCACACATGTCATACAACCCGCCTTGCCTACCCTACAAGGTTTACCTTTGTAGCTGAAAAAAAACCCCTTCAATGTTTAGTGTATCTAAAAGACTAGGATTTTGTTCGAGGCAACTCTGGAAAATCTGTCGAAACTCTGTTCCGGTGCGTTCTATGACAAAAAAAAAGCCCTGGAAAAAGCCATGGAAGATTATTTATGATTACTGTGGTGAAATTACTATACGCACAGAGATGGAAAGATTCAATACTATTCACTATGCAAAAATAGTTGGTGAAGTTTACAGATTAGCTGGGGTACCAGCCCCAGTATTGTACTACATGCTTTTCTAGAGATTACTCAATGCCTACATCTACAGTATTCAACTTTGTTTCTTATTGCCTTCCATTTCCTAGCTCTATAAATAGCTTCTAAGTCTTTCTTGACTTTCCTCTACCTGCAAAGAATACATTATGAGAGTTCTTTCCAAGGAGTGCAAAGGACTTCAGATTAAAGGTGAAAAAATGCTTCAGAGAGGACAAGGGTGCACATGTAACGCCTGTCTGCAAGTTCTTAAGCCAAATGCAACTTTGCAGAGGAAATCTGAGAATCTGCTGCAGAGGGCAGTGAGACATTCTCAGGAAAAGATACTGCTGTTTTAAGATGTTGCAGATGAATCTTACAGGAGTAACACTGCACTCTCTTCAGAACCTGTTTGCCTTGGAATCGAAAGCACAGCATGGTTCTCTTTCTTCCTTTAGGCATTTCTTAGAGAAAATTCTTAATTCCACTGATTGGCACCATTCATTTTTTTCCGAGTTTCTCTCACTGCCGAATTCAGAATGAAGGGAAATTAATGCTCTTGCTGCTGTTTCTCCAGGGACTAAGATTTTCACCAATAAACGTTCCAATTACAGGTGGGCTACTTTCAACTTTCTGCCTGAATTGTTATCAAGTAGAAGAATGTTGCACACAATTGGATAAGTAGGTCAGGTCTTGCATAATTGACTGAATATCACTGAACCTAACTGAATATAATTAGGCATTTTTCTTGCCATTATTTTCAGAACATGTGCTTCTGATATTTTCATACACCCTGTTTTTATTTCTGTTGTGCTTAGGAGTTCAGCTTGAGAATGCCTATCATGCCCATCACCCAGTGGAAGAGATTTGCTGATACTAGCAAAATCTCCTTCTGTGCCATGTTCCAGAACAGGTGATATCTCCCTGGCCTAGCAGGCAGTTCTCTCACAAAGACACAGTTGCACGCAATTTAGCTAAAAAGGGAAAGACAAGCTTTCATACAAGTCTTTACTTCTGCATTTTTTTATTAACGCACCATAACGCATCTGTGGTGGTTGGGTGGGGGAAAGGATTATGTGGTGGACAAAACATGTATCTCAAAATAGAACATTTTTACTTTGCTCAATGAAGAAACTTGGAGTTAAATTAAATATTTAGAAACACAGAAAACAAGGGGAGCTGTAAAAAGCTGCAATTTTTCATGTCACCTCCTGCTGCTGTGCCAAAAAAAAACCTCCTATACCCATCAATCAGCAAAATTCTTTAATTGACTTTTTCCTAGTCGTTCATTTATATCTGAGAGCTGCAGGAATCCTGGCAAGAGGCTAGTAGCTATTTGGAATGCAGACATTCACTTGCTGACACTGATGCTCTGGATTCTATTCTAAAGCTATGAATATGAACACAGAGACACGCAAAGCAACTGGAGCATCATAGCCAAAATGAAACTGTGAATGAGGAGGTCCTACTTCAACCTCAGATGCAGCATTTCCCTGCTGCCCCATTGCAACCTGCCAAGGTTGAAAGATGTAAGCATATATTCCTCAATGTCTGTCTGATTTTGCATGTCAGAATTTTGAATTACAAGTAGTCTTCCACTTATGACCCTAACTGAGTCCAAAATTTCTGTTGTTAAATGAGACATTTGTTAAGTGAGTTTTGCTCCATTTTACAACATTTCTTGCCACAGTTGTTAATTGAATCACTGCAGTTGTTAAGTTAGTACCCTGTTGTTAAATGAATCTGGCTTCCTCATTGACTTTGCTTATCAAAAAATTATAAAAGGTGATCACATGACCTCGGGACACAGCAATTGTCATAAGTATGAACTAGTTGCCAAACATCTGAATTTTGATCACATAAACATAGGGATCCTTCAAAGGTTGTAACTTTGTGAAAAATGGTCATAAGTTACTTTTTTCGGTGTTGTTGTAACTTTGAACAGTCACTAAATGAACTGTTGTAAGTCAAGGACTACCTGTAAAGTAGACAAAATGGGAGATCTAGAACAATTAGTGCAGTTATTTCTGGACTGCGCTTTGCCTCACATTATTCTTCAGTCTCCTCCACACTGCAAAGGCAGTCTTTACTAAGATTGTGTAGGGAGAGAGATGCCTAGCTATATTGCCAGATGCTAACATCTGCCCTGGCCTTCTTGCATAGCAAAGTAGATTATTTTCATCTTGATTATGAGGTGGGTATTTATGACATCTTCAGTGTTAGTTGTAGTATCATAGATTGGCACATACTGCCCATTTTAGGTTGGTGAAAATGTAGCCCCTTCTCCTCTGTCTGTACACTGAATTCAAGGATCATTTTGTTTAGTCAGCAGGAGAATCAGACTAGGTTGTCTCTGTGTATCCTCCAGGTCTTCAAGCTGATCCCTAAATCAGAAGTCTTTTCGTTGCTTCATAGCATATGGGTTTAGTGATTTTTCTGGAATATTCCAAACTAAATATAAATAAATCAACAAATATCTTCTATCTATTTCCCTATAACTTCATTCAGCTACCTTCATGGTTTATATACCATAATATTACTGAAAACTGAGAGTTACTTAGCAAAAGCATTTCATTTGCCCCTAACTTTTCTTCTTTTTTTAAAAACTGCAGATATAAGGAGTTAGGACTAATTTTGGTAAGAGACAGCAGCAAAGATAGTTGCAAGCAATAACATGATAGTGAGACAATAACTATATGGTTTATATTAAAAGGCTCTATGAATAAATCTCCCACATCCTTTGTTCTTTCAAAGATGTGGAAGGAATCCTAGACTAGAATACTTGGAAAACATTGGACTACCAAGATGAAAATATCTGGTCACAGATTCATGAATTCACCAAATTGCACTTTTTTGGTCTCTTCAATATTCATCAGAACTGTATTAGTATTAATACAGTTCTGATGAATATTGAAGAGACATAAAAGTCTCTCTTATGTTTAAAATGAAGCTCAGTAGACCATTAGGCAGATCTATGTTCCTATGCAAGTGGCCAACACTATATTGCCCTCCTCCAGAAACATAGCAGAATATTTTCTTAGCATACATTTGGAGGAGAATAGATATGTAGGGAAGACATAAATGAAGCACTCTGGGAGAAGCCTCCCTCCTTCCATTCTGCCAACAGTAAAACAAAGTCCTCCTATGAAAGAGGCCTTGCGCTGCAGTGGGAAGGGGAAAGTTTATGCTGGTTGCTGAGCTGAATTGCTATGCCAGTTGCAAAGGGAACAGAGGTCATTCTGGCCCAATTACATGCAAAGACCTATGAACCTTTTTCCCCCAATACAATAATCTGGCCTCTTCAGTGTGCTCTTGTACAGAGGTGGCTCCAGAAATATATATTAAGAGAAAAGGAAAACATGCAAAAAGTAATCTTGATGTAACAATCTTTGTCCCAACTATTAGATTTCTGAAAGACAAATGGCATATTTTCATTTTAATGAATCCCTCTACATTATGCTTTTTCCTCCACAATACATTCGGCTGGTATTTTAAATCCCCCCAAATATGAACTTTGTCAGTGAGAATGGGCTTTACTGAAAATCCTGGGAGTTCATATCTATTCATCTGGAGGATCAGTCAGAGAAGAACAGCAGGAAGAAAAACACTTGGTCAGGCTTGCGAGCTCAGAGAGACCCTCCAACTTAGATACTTGCTTTTTTCATTTGTGTTTACTCAAAAATATTAACTTTTCCCTCTGTTTTTATCTTTGGTGTCTGATTATCTTTTCATGGGTCACCTTTTCTTATTTTTATTATGGTTAGAAGCTTCAAAAACTGGAATTGGCCAAGATTCATGGATCTCTGAGAATAATAGAATAACAGAGTTGGAAGGAATCTTGGAGGGTCTTGTAGTCCAACCTTCTGCTGAAGCAGGAAAGCCTATTCAATTTCAGACAAATGGTTGTCAAATCTCTTCTTAAAAAGTGCCAGTGTTGGAGCACCCACAACTTCTGGAGGTAAGTCATTGCGCTGATTAATTATTCTAACTGTCAGGAAAATTCTCCTTAGTTCTAGGTTGGTTCTCTCCTTGATTAGTTTCCATCTATTGTTTATTGTTGTGCCTTCAGGTACTTTGGAAAATAGTTGACCCACTCTTCTTTGTGGCAGCCCTTAGATATTGAAAGACTCCTATCATGTCACCCTAAGGCATGCTGGAGGCATCCAGGTTAGGGAAAGCTTACTTAAGAGCACTTCCACAGGTCAAGCGGTACTGCTCCTTAAATGGTGCCATGCTCCTCTAATCCCATGGCATTATCATAATTTGTTCTCTAGTTGACCAAGGGCACATACAGATGGCCATGTTAAAATGCAGTTTAACAGTCCTTCAGCCAGGTCATCAGACGCAAAGACAGAAAATCCATCTTGCCACCCAAATTCCAAAGGTGCTTTTCCAAAAGGCAACATGAGTTTCTTGGTTTTTTCCCCCTTGAAAATGTTTTGCTTCTCATCCAAGAAGCTTCTTCAGTTCTGACTGAATTATGGGGAATGGAAGGCAGACAAATCATACATCTGAAGGCAGATATAGTGAAGATCTCCACCTCTTGATTGGGAACAATTCCTACTAGGTGGCCCAGTAGGCTTCCAGAAAGAAACTACCTCTGAAAGGAAATTATATCTTTTATGCTTCTAAACCTGGCTTTATGATATAGGAGTATGGATGCTATGAATTTCAAGTGGTAAACTAAACAACCTTGCTGAATGTTGGAAACAGAAGCTAGCAAGGAGTCTGATAGAAAATATTGTGAAATGGTTCTTCAAAATTCATACCAATGTTTAAAAAGAGGAGGTACCACATGAAAGAAGATGAAACAGCTGGGATTTTTAATGAGGAAGCTGAATTGGTAAAGTCAAGATTTCATCTTCAACTATGACTCCTGCCAAGAGACATCATGAAAGTGGCTGTTCCCACTGGGACAGATAACAGCCTTATTAACTAAACAGCAATACTGGTTTTAATTTTTTTATATAAATGGCTATTAATGCCATATACAGTTTCACTAACAAGCTAACAAAAGTAGGATCTGTGGCCTACTTTTTATTTTCTATAGAACTGCATGCTTGGGAAACTGTTGATAATTTGATTTCCAATGTGCTAACTAAGCTGTGCATATATTCACATGCATTCATCAAATGTTAAAAAAGAAAATTCAGTTGACAGCCTGCCTTACCTCCAGGAGCTCAAGGAAGCTATATAGCATTTCTTCCTCCATTACTTCCCCATAATCTTAAACTCTGTGAGCTAGATTGACTAAGAAATAGAGAAATATTATTATTATTATTATTATTATTATTATTATTATTATTATTATTAATATTGGTTCTTCACACAGTCAGACAGATGTTCAGACTGGATTTGGCATTTCCATCCACCTATTGAGTCCTTTCCAAGGACCTGGGATAGGCAGATCTGGATGTTTGATAGTGTTACAGATATCATCGCAGGATATTAGCTGCTCCAAGTAAAGCTGTCTTATTATTCAATTGATAGCTTATTATTATTATTATTTACACAAAGATGTGAAGTCATAGCTGCCAGTTCTTTAGCTGCTTTTGGCCACCATATGCATCAAGTTCTTCCCGAAGACCAAGGATGTTGTAATGTATTGCTGTGGTATATGTCTAGATCCAAGCAGTGTGGCCTTTTGCAATTGGCACATGGAAAACATAACTAAAACACAGATAAAACAAAACAATAGAGAACCACAAGGACAGCAAAAATATCTGAGATATTAAAAAAACATTTGGAATAAAAACAGTAATAGAATTATGCACAGAAAATCATCCTAAAATAACAAGTTCTGGAAAACTAGTGAGAAAGAAAAGTGAAAGCTTCAGAGCCTGCCAAAGAGAGAGAGAAAGAGACGTTGCCCTTTCTTGCCCTTCTCACTGCTGACACTCTTGAACTGACAAGGGAATCAGGCAGCAACAGGAAGCAGCCCACACTTCCTCAGTCAGAATGCCCTCCACATATGTTGACTTCAGTTCCCAGAATTCACCCGCCAGAATGGCTATTAACAATTCTAGGAACTGAAGCTGATATAACTATGGGGCACAAAATTAGGGAAAAACATGAGTAGCTAAATAACATAGGGTTGAAATCTCTTCTAGGAGAACTATAACAGCTAGTGCCTGGCAAGAACTGTGGTACCTTTTATTAAATGTCTTGGCAGGAGAACTTCCTAGCATGATGTTCCAAGTTACATTGAAACAGATACTTTATTTGCATTTTTCCACTTGACACTACAATGCTTCTTCTATCATATTAATGGATGTTTTCTGTTTCTGATGGAGTTGAACATATAAGACCACACTGGACATAGGACTATAGATGTTCCTTTGAGTATCATTTGATTTTTTCTTAACCTACCCTTGGCAAAGTCACGTTCACCTAGTTCCTTCCTCTTGCTCAAGCTGTAAATAAATTCAGCTCTTTGACCAAGGGCACTTTTCCTCAAGGTCTTTTCACTGACCTAAAATCAGCTCTCTTTCACTGTTTTCTCCTGGCATATAGTAGCTGCATGACTTTATTTCTGACTCAGCTAAGGTTTAACCCAAACTGATTCTCCTCTACCCATCTCTGAAGCTCTGCAGAACTTCCTGAGGGTTTGTTTCCCCACTGTACAGAATGTTTGCTCCACCTGCCACCTGGCTCCTGGGCTTCGGCTAAGTAGGCATTTTGTTTACACATCCTTAAAGATAAAAGATGGCAGAAGAGTTGGACATATCTACTTCCCAGCCCAAATAGCAACTATGCTAATTGCTTGGAAATTAACCTGGAAAACACACGTCATCCTACCGCCTACTTTGCAACACAACTGGAGTTGATTTGGTTTGCTTTGACTGTTTGCAGTTCCTTGCACTGTTCCCAAAGGTAGACACAGAGAAAGCAAGAATGACTATGAAATTGATAAGAATCCTCTCTAATATTTGGCAGGGAGGCAGCCTTGTGCACAGGTTTCTTGTTTTATTTTTGTTTCTCCGGGGCATCTCTCTCACACATGATACACACATACACTCCATGTGCACATAACAATCTTCAGCTTCAGCTTCTTCTCCATTCCAATGAGTGGTACACAATGTAATCATGACAGCAGCTATTAGGAAAATTGCCTGGTTGCAAATTTGCTTTCATGCTGTCTTTCCACCTAACCTAAGGCTTTTCAGTATAAAAAAAGGAATGGTGGCTTGGCACAATTGCAGCTTCTCTTTATAGTAACTGTTCAAATATTTTGGCAAATAAGCAGACAAACGCACACAATATGTACAGTATTGGAAACTGGAGGGGAGGATCATAACCTAATTTTTAGAAATTTGAGGGGAGAGAAAGTATTTGGCTTCACTGGACAACCAGAATTTAGTTATCATTGTCTCCCTGTACATGGCTGACTTGTAGGGAGAGGCAAATGGATAGTTAAAATTAGTTCCATGTTTGCTTTGTTATTTCTGACAATGATACTTTGCAATTTAATATAAATAAGGAAACTGCTTGTAGGTTGATTAATTGACCAAATAGGTCAAGATCCACATGGCCTATTTTTAACTGTCAGGAATACCCATGTAGTGGGGGGGGGAAATAAACAAACTGCATTTATTGTTGTAGATTGTGAAATAGTCTTTGATGATGTAAGCATGTAATGCCTTAGCAAATCAATGATCTTTCTACCCCAATACCTTTCGCTTTCCCTACTAGAATTCTCCCAGAGTTATTTTGAGCCGTTCCACCTATGTTGCCTCCAAACAGAGCATGGAAGGAATGATATCTAGAAGCTTCTTCATAGAAAGTAGGTTCTGCCCTACAGTTTCTTTCTACAGTATAGTGGTCCTTAATTATTGCATTTCTGCCAAGGCAAGCTTCTAATCTCCAAGGAATTTGCATAAATCAGGGATGGGCAATAAGTGGTCTCTCTAGATATTACTGAACTATAAAGAATGATTAATTCTTATAATCAAATGAAATGCAAATTCTTACTTATCAAGCATACAGTCAGATTTGCTACAGAGCAAGCAAAGAAGAAGTCAAGACAACCCTGGGCTATTATTATTCCATGGAGGGCTCGGGTATGCTGACCCTGCTTGTCTCTCCTTGCCAACTACATCAGCTAAAATAACTAACAGGAAAGAAAAGCAGAGTTATAGCCAAATAATTTCATAATTCTCCGAACAAGACCAATATCACTCCTGGGATTAGTTCCCAGTTCCTGTATGCAGTTGTTCTGCTGTATGTGAACATTATTTACCAGCAAGGATTTCATAGCTGAGCATCAGTAATCCTTGCTGATCAACTGCAAACCATCTAATGCTCTAGCTGTGGACCCTGAGCTAGCATCTACACCCCTTTATGTACAGTGATTATATGATAATATATAATTGAGGCAATAATGGTCATGCCTTGGTATGCTCTATAATGCTCTACATGGCATAGGGACTGCCTCTCTCTTGTGGTGTCAGCCTGACCTGTTGATCTGATACGGTTGGCACACTCTGGGTTTCTTCAATCAAGCAGTGCCACCTACTAAGCCCTCATAAGCTTGCTTTTTCTGTCAAGGTGCCCATGTTCTGGAATAAGGTTCTCCCTAAACTCTGGGTGCCTTCTGCCCTGTTGGTGGTCTGCAAGGCCTTGAAGTCTTGGCTTTAGGCTGGGAAAGTTGGAGGCCCTTGCTGGGTGCATGTTGCTGTTGGCTGGATTTGTCATCTTGTTCACTGTTTAATTTTATCTAATGATATATCACTGTTTATGTTTATGCTGTGAGCTTTCCAGTGTCAGTAGGAGTCAGGCAGTGTCCAAGATGAGTAAATACACTGTACATAAATAAGAGCATACTAACATTGGGTTATATTAATTTAGTGAAAAATCCTCCATTCTTGAAGCAACCACAGTTCCAGCAAAGTCTGAGAAACTGTGAACATGGGCTGCCAAACATATTCATATTTTTTCCTTATTAAAAGGATCTTCTCTGAAATATGATTGCCTCTGGGCTAAAGATGTCAGGAAAATAATGAAACAGAATTTATACATGGGAGATTTTAAGTATCTAAAATATTTCATCTTTCTAATTAGAAAAGGATTATTATTGTGCTTACATTGGAATTGAGTTTGATTTGAAAACACCCTCTGCCTAAAAAAAACTATAAAACAATTATTGAAGCTTATTGTCTTTCTAGTTGTTTTTGTTGATACTATTGTTTTCTATTCAAAAGGATTAATACCTATTGTTCAAAACTTTCACCATTTTTATCTTAATCATGGAGCTATCCTCAAACTTTGTTATAACATCAACAGAGCTCAATATCTTTGTGACTATTTTATTTATTTCTGCTTTTGTTGGGAATTGTTACCGGTATGTATTATAGTATTGATGTTTTTATTTCTATTTGCTGCCCAGAGTCACTTGTGTGAGATAGATGGCCACAGAAATAGAATACATGAATAACCTTAAGCCTAATTTATCTTAACAGATTCAATCCAAGCATAGCTAAAAATGGATTGAACCATTAATTATAATTATTGTACATTTCTGCTATTAGTTGTACATAATGAAAACTTTACTGTATGGAGAATTACTATATGGGAAAAATATTTCAAACATACAAATTTATACTTAACAATAGCTCTGGAAGAAAGATCTGTATTGCGTATCTTGTACTGCAAAATGAAAATAAGCTGAGCTATAGTGGCTTGTCTAAGGCAATTTAATTTAATTTAATTTAATTGTTTACACTTATATGCCGCTCCTCTCCGAGGACTCGGAGCGGCTTACAACATATACAAACAATATTCATATCAAATCCAAATTAAAAAAACATTTAAAGATAAAAAACCAACACTCGTTCATCATTCACACAACAGTCACAATCATCCCCAGGCCTGCCGGCAAAGATAGGTCTTAAGATCCTTTCGGAAGGCCGGGAGAGTGGGAGAAATGCGGACTTCAGGGGGCAGTTGGTTCCAGAGGGTTCAAACTCAAATTCAAACTAAGAATTTAGTTTGAAAAATTCAAACTAAGAATTTTAAAATTCTCTTTTGGCCACTGTCTCAAATTAGCGATGTTCTAGCATGTACAGGCACTTGAATGAATACATTCTATTCCATAAGGAAAGCAGTGGTTTAGTAATGATCTCTTGATAATTTGAAGATGCTTCAGGGGAAAAAAAAAATCTGTGGAGTTAGTCCATTGAAGAAACTCCTGTAGCTATAATGATAAGACTTGCAAGATGTCAACCTTACAAGGTAATCCAGGCAAGAACTTTATTATAAGGTTCTATTAACAGAATCTTGCACTTCTGAAAGTACATCTCTCCCTCCTCACCTTTGTAGTGCAAGACTCTATGGAGGGTCCCTTCTGAGATGTTTGCCAAACCCATATTTCTTTTGCAGACTCAACTGATTGTTGTTTAGTCTGCAGCTCTTCTACTTGTCTCCCACAGTCATTCCTATATATGATTACATTAGCTTATTAGGTACCTAATTTTTCTAAATGATATGATTTCTTTCTACTTTCCCAACTTTGTTTGCAATAGTGACTATGTTTAGTTATGATATTAAATAACTGTTTAATGTTATGAGTGACTGGCAAATTTTGGCCTTCAGAACTCCCCTATCCTTCTATGGTATGATACAAATCTCTGATAAACTATATAGTTGAAGCAGTGTTTTCGAGTCTAAAATTACTTTCCAGTTCAACTTCTAGTTCAACCTGATGGAGTGTAATACTACTTTCATATCATGTTCATATATATTGCACCAGTTCCAATATTGAACAAAAATATACTAGCATTCCAAAGAATTTTTATTAGGTATATACCATCCTTCTCTCTTGCAATAGGTCATCATAATTGTATTTGTCACTACTTTCAATGACAATGCATACAAGGGTAGGATAGGATAGGATAGGATAGGGTAGGGTAGGGTAGGGTAGGGTAGGGTAGGGTAGAGAAGAGATGGATGGAATGGAATAAAATGGAATGGAATGGAAGAGAAGAGAAACTGTCCTGGCCACAATTGCCATCTGCTCTTTGAGCAGGGGTTCTGAGTGTAGGAGAACTCCCAAATTGTGCTTTGAGTCTTTCCAAGGCAGTGCAACCGCATCTAGAACTAAAGATGTTAAAATCCCAGATCCTGAAGCCCCAGGGACTTTCCAGCCACCCAGATTTACCAGAGTTGAACTGAAGCCTGTTGTTCCCCATCCAAAGCCCCACAATCTCCAGACACCACAAGAGGGCAGCAACAGCAACACTTGGATCACCCAGGATGGAGATGAAATATCATTGTTTATTATTTTATTTTAGCACCAACTTAAAGAGTGTAGCAACTTTATAATTCTCTTCTTTTTGTCCTAGTTTCCAGGACTGTGTTACATTATCTCCTGATCTAAAGAACCCATTACCTTAAAACATCAGAATGGCTGGGAAAGCTAAGAAGATGGATTATACTAAATGTTGCTGAAAATGAGCAATTGAGATTTAGAATTCTGTTTTAACAGCAAAGAACCATAGCAACAGAAAAAGCACCTATCAAGTGCTATCATTGCAGACTATTTGGTATGATCAGAATAAGGGTGCCTTTTGGCTGCTATTTTCCCAGCCTTGATCCCATAGCATTAATGGCAGAGCCAGAAGATCTCTAAAAGCTGATTCTCACCTTTTTAGGTGGAAATGAGACATATTGCACTAGCTGTTTAGGTATTAAAAAAATAGAGTACTAACCCTGGAAATTACCTCTTCCCAGAGGCTTGTTCTTGCATCAATTGACTTGCTTTGTTGGGATGTTTAGCTATCTCTGTAGATATTTTAAGTATATCAAATATTAAATTTCCTGTGATTCTTCTTGCCTAAGGAAGCAATTTTTTTTGTAATACATTGCACCCCTGAATTTCCACATTGTGATAGTGGAACACACCTAATTTTAAGGGCAGGTTTCAAGCCTGCCTCCATAGCCAACCTGTCTAAATAACAGGGATATAGCACCTGAATTGCAATCAACAAACAGGGAGCTTTGTCAGATTATAGCGTCAGTCCCCCCAATTCTCTTCTGCCTATATAGAAAAAAGAGATCAGAACCAAATTTCTGGGTGATGGAGAGAAGCTGTGTGCCACAGAGGAGTAAAATTCTCCTCCAGCAGTTGAATAGTTGAATTTCCAAGTACCCATTGGAATAGAAACAATATCTGGACTCAGAATTATTATTTCCTATAGGAATGAAAACATTTTAAATGTGGAACTTGAGTTGCTTTGTCTTTGGGCTGCTAACTAACATTATTTGCCTCTGGGTCAGTTGGGGAAAGGATGTTTAACTGTGGAGTACTTGATGCTTATTGAACATGGTTGTTTGCTCACAAACATTTCATTACCCATCTAGATCAGGGCTTTTCAATTGGTGGTATGCGTACCACTTGTGGTACATTAATGAGTGGTAGGTGGTACGCAGACCTGCCTAGCCAAGTGTAGTGGGGGAGGGAAAGAGCCAGCACAGGCAAGGACTTACAGTGAGAGAGTCCTCTGGAGCTGCAAAGGCCCCATGCTCACTTCTGGCTCACCCTCCCCCATGAGAAAGGAGGAGGGGGGCAGAGACAGGAGAGGCTATAAAAGGAGGCAGTTTGGGCAGGAGAGGGAGAGAGAGAAAAAGCAGCAGCCTTGGGAGGAGGTGGAATCAGCTGCACAGAAGAAGAAGAAGAAGGAGGAGGAGGAGGAGATGATGATGATGATCAAGCAGGCTGGCCATAAGCCAATCTACAACTGCTGTGGCAGCCACCTGTGCTGGCAGTAGCAAACAGTAAAGAAATGAAGTGAGGGAGGGGTTGCCCTCCAAGAGGAATGAAAAAAGGCAGCAATGGCTGGAGGTGAGGCACAAGAGAGGAAGATGGAGAGTGGAAGGATTCTTATGTGCTTTTGTGACTTTGAAGTTCTGGGATTTGTGCAATGTGGGCTTAGTGTTCTTAAGGAGTGTTTGGCAATTTCTATTTGGCTGATGTTTCGTGTTAGCTTCTATTGCTCTGCTGTTGTTAGCTGTAAGTTTTGCTGCAAGGGATTTTGAAGTATTTTTCTCCTGAATGGATTTTGCCTGTAGCATTCCTTTACTTATGAATGGAGCCATTTGGGAAGGCTGCCTTAGCTGGCAGCCAGTACTTACATTTTTTTTCCTTAAGTGCCGGCTGCGCTCCTTACTTTCTTTTCTAGCCAGTAGCTAATTCTTAAAGGGGAATGTGCCTTTTAAAGCTCGTTCACTCAGCAACTTGTCTTTTCTGTCTCTGGAGGCCTTTCCTTGTTTGATCAATATATGGAAGAGGGAAAATATGGGGGGAGGGTCAAATTCTTCCTTCAGAAGGAGATGGGAATGAGAAAAAGGAGGCAGGGAAGGGAGGGAGGAAAAGAAGTCCTGCCTTAGCACTTGGCCACCAGCAGCTCTGCAATTAACTTTGCTTGTCAAAAGGTTGCAGAAGGGGATCACATGACCCTGGAACACTGTGACCATTATAAATATGGGTCAGTTGCCAAGCATCCAAATATAAATCACATGACCCTGGGCATGCTGCAAAGGTCATAAGTGTGAAAATGGTCATAAGTCATTTCAGTGCAATTGCAACTTTGAACAGGTTTTTTTTTTTGGTCATCAAGTTTTTGACACCTTGCTAGGTGGTACTCGAATAATGCCATATCCTAAAAGTGGTACAATCGGTAAAAAGGTTGAAAAGTTCTGATCTAGATAACATCAATGCTAGTGAGTGTGGGTTTTAGTAGCTTGCCATGCCAGTGTTGGTGGGTGTTTTCTCCTTGGTAATTCTTTGATTAGGATATTGTGTTTTGCTTGATTGTTTGTCTGTTGTTAATCCCTGTTTATCACTGAGTGTTGGTTGCTGGAGAGGATGTATTATAATCTTTTTATATCCTTCATAGATTTTTGTTGTCTCTTTTGAATGGTGTGTAAATATGATTTATTTCCATGTGGCTTTTGATACCTAATTTGTTTAAATGCCAGGCTTCCAGAAATTTCCTAGCATTTTTTGATTTGGCTTGGTCTAGGATGTTCACAGTTTCCCAGCTGAAATTGTGTTGATTCTGCCCATAGGTTGTGATATTAAAAGTTTTCATCATGCCTTCTGACTGCTAGTTGGTATTCATGAATGCACTCTGTTAGTCTCCTCCCTGTCCGCCCTAGATAGTGACTGTTACATAGAACACACAAAATGCTGACTATATCACTAAGACAAGTTGAAAAAGTAAAACAAAACTTTAGAAGTGAAGAGGCACCTTGAACCTGAATGGGCAGTCAACATGTCCAGACACCTACTATCCACTGCAAAACATAATATCCTTCAGAAAGATCTCAACTATAACATTGGCACATCACTTAGAATTCTTTGCAGACCCAGAACCAGCATTTAAACCCCAGGAAAGACAAGCAAGACAATCATACCACAGATCAGAAGAATATAGAAACAGAACCAAGTCAAAGCAGAGAACACAGCAGCCCTCAAAAACCTAAAGAAGAACCAAATCAATACCATGTTCCCAGAAGACAAAGATCAATCCATGGTTATCACAGGAAGAACACAATACATATTGAAAGCCAAAGAATTATTGAAGGACAAATATACATTACAATAAACATGAACCCAATACAGAAATTGGACAATCTGATGCAGATAACCCTAAATGAACTATCCAGGAAAAATCAAATCACAAAAAGAAGGATGCTGGCAGATGAAAAGCAGTGGATACAAGCTTCAACATTCCTGTTCATCCAGGTATATCATTATCAGAGACTCCAACTTAAAACATAGCCATAAATTTTTTTAAAAAAAACTTGGACAACTTATACAGAGGAATGAATATTCTATTAACTCCCCACTACATTGCCTTCTGAAAATCAAAGAACTATAAATAGATATGAAATTATGGTTTCATTTAATGACACAGCACTCTTCACATCCATAGCTCCAGAACTAATGAAAGAATTCATGGCAGCCGTATTACACAATGCACCAGACCTAGTCAAATACATTAAGAACAAAATACCTAGAATCATGGATCTCATTAATCTCTTCCTCACAATCTATTTTCAGTTTGATAGGTAAATACACTGACAAATCAGAGGAAAACCCATGAAATCAGTACTTTCAGGACTCGTAGCAGAGACAATAATGCAGCATCCAGAAACTATAGCACTCTCACACGTACAACCAAAAGTATGGATCCTATGTGTAGGCAACACCTTTGTTATAATAAAAAGGAATAACAAGAAAAGACATGTGAAACTATCAATATCTTCACAGAAATAAAGGTCACACAGGAAGAAGAAAACAAAATACTATCCTTTCTGAATATCCTGTATATCCAGCAGAGGAAACAAGAGCAAATTGGAAACGCAAGTCTATAAAAAGAATATCCAAAGCTGTTAATCTACTTTTTCTTTATCTTACTAAAAAAAACATAATGTGAAAATCCTAGCGAACTAAAGGTGTGATTTCAACTTGCATGGAAGATTTCAACTTGGGATGTAAAAGAAGAAAATGCTAAAAAGGATGAATTTATGAATGGCATTTTTAAAAGCAAAATAGATAGTAGGGGTGGATTTGAACTAGGAGAAATGAAAAGATAAAATAGATCTGATTTTGTGGAGTGGAGTTAATGAACATATGCAAAGAACTGAAGGTATCAGTTTACTGTAACAATGAATGAATGAGCAAGATGTGTGTCAGAAAGACTGAGTTGGCATTATCTAGAAGGTTATGAGCATATTTGAAAACAAGAACTCATACATTATGATAGTTGCATGTTGTGCTCCAGTGAATAATGATAACAAAAGAATCAAGGAAGTTTTCTGTCAAGTTTCTATCTTGGCAAAATGAACAGACTATTTCCTGAGTAAAATATTGCTGCATACTTATTTCACAAGGAAAGTGTTTGGTCTAAGGCTAGCAAAAGTCTGGGCGAAGAGACTACCAATTTAGATATCCTTTTAGGCAGGGCTTTTTTTCCTCATAGAATGCCCAGAACGGAGTTCCTGCACCTTTTTTGGATGGAACCTTGTAGGGTAGGCAAGGCGGGTTGTATGACGTGTGTGAATTCCGGCACCTTTTTTTTTTTTTTTTTTTTTTTTTAGAAAAAAAGCACTGCTTTTAAGTATAACAGTAATGGCATTTCAAAGGCACCAGAAACCATTGGAATGAAACCTACAAGTATCTGGACATTTTACAGTTGAATAATACCAAGTATGACAAGTTAGTAGAGTGGGAAAAGCAGGTAACAACAAGGTCTGGCAATGGCTAAGAGCAAGAAAAATACAGAGGGGTTAATTCTGGCTGGATAAGATTAAGCCTTAAGAAAAAATACATACAAAGCCAGAATTGAGAAGACAGCAACAGACAAAAAATGCTGCCTCTGCAAAGAAACTAAAGAAACAGTAGACCACCTACTCAGGTGCTGTAAGAAGATCATACAGATTGATTACAAACAATGGCATGACAAAGTAGCAACAATAGTATATTGGAAGATCTGCAAGCAAGAACTGGTGGGACCACAAAATAGGGAAAATAATAGAAAATGAAGAAGCTTAAGTGCTCTGGAACTTTAGAATTTAAACAGAAAAGTACTTTCTACATAACACCCAAGACTTAACAATTATCAATAAGAAAGCATTTCTCAGACCTAAATTAATTAGGAATGGCTGAACCACAGTGCTTAATGCAGTGGTGGGATTCAAATATGTGAACAACCGGGTTCTCTGTGTGGATGCTTCTTCCAGAAGTCCATTCTGGGCTTGGGCAACAAAAAATTAGCTACCAGTTCTGCTGAAGTGGTGTGAACTGGCTGAATCCCACCACTGGCTTAATGGAATATGCCTATAAATAATCTGCCTAAAGAGGTTTAAAGAGTTTAAAGCTCTTGAAATAAAACTTTGCCAATCCATTTGTTATGAAAAGTGATAGCATTTCAAAACAACTGCATATAGACGAGTGGAGCGTCAGCACAACGTTATTCTAAAACAGAGGTATATGCATATTGGTATTGTGGACTTCTACAAGTTCTTTCACAAGAAAGCTTTCCAAGGTTAGTCGCTGAATTGGCTAGAACTGTGACAATGTTTGATTCTGCTTATGTTAAGCGATCAGGGTTTTTTTCTTGTTAATGAAGTAACTGACAAAGTAGCTTTATATTCTCACTTTGTAAGCAGTTACTTCAGTGAAACAAGAATGATCAAGGAAATGGAGCGCCTCCCTTATGAAACCAGATTGCAACGCCTTGGTCTCTTCAGCCTTGAAAGACGGCGTTTAAGGGGTGACTTGATCGAAGTGTATAAAATCATGCATGGGATAGAAAAAGTGGATAGAGAAAAATTCTTTTCTCTATCACACAATACCAGGACAAGGGGGCACTCCCTAAAGCTCATAGCTAAGAAAGTGAGGACAAATAAAGGGAAATATTTCTTCACCCAGAGGGTCGTTGATTTATGGAATTCACTTCCTGAAGGGGTCGTGACAGCTGTCAGCTTTGACAGCTTCAAGGCAGGGCTAGATAGATTCATGGATGCAAAGTGTATCGGTGGTTATTAAAATGGATGTCCATGTGCCGCCTCTATGTTGGTTGAGGCAGGCAGGATTCCCTTGGGTACCATTTGTTGGGGGTCAAGGGAAAGGGAGGGTTTTACCTTCTCTTTCTGCTCAAGATCCCCATGTACAATTGGTGGGCCACTGTGTGACACAGAATGCTGGACTCGATGGGCTTTGGCCTGATTCAGCATGGCTCTTCTTATGTTCTTATGTTCTTATATCCAATGGTGACATTCTGCAAAATGCTGTTGATGAAGCAGTCAGAATGAAGGACTTCAGAAATAACCACACATGAAGTTAATTACATGGAGTAATGTTGCCCAGCTTGACCCAAATAAACATTTCAATTTCAATTCATTTTTTAAAATAATGAATTAATATTTGATTATGTAACTTTAATTATAATGTGGGCTACCCTCTTGACTAATATGGCAGTCAAATGATTTCTTAATAATGAGCCTTCAGTTACTGAATATTCAAGTTCAAATGAGTATGTTTTCACCATGTTTTTCATTTTCCTGGAAAAGTTTTCATTTTAATGAATGAGAATAGCAATGCTGTCAAGTGACATAATTTGATATATTTTATTCATACAAGCACTCTGTTGTACAAGAGAGGCTGAGATGAGTTAATAAATCTGATGGATTATGTCATGCTAAAAGAGCAAGAAAAGATAATTTCTATGCTCAGGAACTTGAACATTAGTAAAATGTAAATGGATTTGTATCACTTTCATCACCATTTTTTCATAGTGTGTCTGAATATATTCATCTTACTTAAATTCCTAAAATAGATGTGGGAAACTCAGAAACCTCCAAACGTTGTTGAACCACAGTTTCCACCATTCTATCAAATCACTTCCAAATTTGCCCTCTATGATTAATGAGAAATGTAGTACATTTGAAAACTCATGATTTTCCTATTTTAACACTAAAAACATGCTACTCTCATAGACGTAAACCCTCACTTTAACTAACATTAAATTATTAAATTAAATTAAGAGTTTACTGTGTTGAGGGGTTTTTTTCAGTCTTCATAGCAACATAGAAATCTGTCTTACACTGAGTCATACCATTGGTCAATATATAGTCTAATGAGGTCAGCACTGAGTGGCAGCTCTTTGCTTGCATATTGGCAGGAGTTGTTTGTTTTTTTAGCCTTCTTGGATGATGCAGAGATTGATCTGATGCCTCCTTCCACATATATTTTTCTTCTTACAAAATGGGTACAAAGAAAATGAAGAGGGTGCTACCTAATAATGCAGTCCTGACTTGGAGGCAAAATGAGTCAGCTGATCAATAGATAACTTCCTAGCGGAGAGGACAGCCCTCCCGAATCTTGCCTGCAAGTCTTCTTTTGTCACTGTCATTTTATCATGGGATGAGGAAGTGAGATCTTCACCCTATAAATGTTGTTTCAAAAACAAGAACAGATCCCTGTGTTGTGCTTTAATCAACAGCCCATGTATCTATAATCCCAAATAACGTTGGTTATTCCAGTTCTAATTCGTCTATGGAAAATAGGTAATCCCTCCTCTATACTGCAACATGAGAGAAACAATTTAGTAGATAGGGACAATGTATCTGAGAACAATAGTCTAACAATTAAAACACTGACAGTTTCAGGTAGTCCTCAACTTATGGCCACAACTGAGCCCAAAATTTCCATTGCTAAGCAAAAGGGTTGTTAGATATATTTTGCCTCATTTTATAACCTTTCTTGTCACAGTTGTTAAGTCAATCACTATAGTTGTTAGTAACACAGTTGTTAAGTGAATCAAGCTTCCTCATTGACTTTGCTTGTCAGAAGGTCATAAAAAGTGATCACACAATCATACATACAAGTTGCCACGCATTCAAATTTTGATCAATTAACCATATGGGAATGCTGCAATGGCCGTAAGTGTTAAAAATGGTCATAAGTCACTTTTTTCAGTGCAGTTGTAATGTTGAATTACAAATAGTTGTAAGTTGAGGACTACCTGTACTAAGATATATGGGCTTGCCATGAACATATTTATGGAAAACACCAGATGGTCTACTATATCCTATATTTTCTCATAGAACAAAATCTGCCTGAATTACTGCATAGCTGGCTAATTGGAAACATGGATGAAAAATTTCCTGTGACTATAAATTATGATGACCAACCTGAAGTATTATCTCCCATTTCACAATATAGTACAACCTCGAATCCCCACCCTCTCCAAAGCAGTAGTCACATTGATTGATAGCAGCCATGATAGTGAATATTTATATGGCACCATCCATCATATTACTTGATAGAAGTGAACAAAAGTAAAATCCCTGCCACAATGAATGCCAAATTTAAATTTAGTGAAGGTGAAGGGAAGGGGAAAGCTAATAAATCATGGTGGAATGAGAAACAAGAGGGAGCGCTCACAGAAGAGGCATATTGTGGAGCAATTACAGGTCATCCTTGACTGACAACCATTTGTTTAATGGCCATTTGTAGTTATGATGATACTGAAAAAAGTGACTTATGACCAGTCCTCACACTTACAACCACTGCTGCCTACCCATGGTCACAAGATGAAAATTTGGGCACTTGGAAACCAACAGATATTAATGACAATTGCAGCATAACAGGGTCACATGATAGCCATTTATGATCTTCCCAACCAGCTTCAGACAAACAAAGTCAATAGGGAAAGCTGGATTTCCTGAACAACTGCACAATTTACTTAAGCGCAATGATTTGCTTAATCACCGCAGCAAAAGGGGCATTAAAATCAGGCACAACTCACTTAACAACTCCATTGCTTAACAACAGAAGTTCTGGTTCCAATTGTGGTTGTAAGTAAGGATTACTTGTGTATATATTTCGGTCAGTTTGCAGAGCCACCAAGTTGAACCCTGGGGCCATATTGAGTTTCACCCTATTTTTAGTAGCTAGGCAGAAAAGCAGGCAGAACTGGTTTATTGAGCCTGGGGGGGGGGAGAGGGAGACTTATATAAAGCTATTGTAAAGGTATGAATGAAAGTGTGTCATTTTCAAAATAATCAGGTAAAAAATGGCAATAGTTCATATTGCTTTTTAAAACTGAAACTAATGTGCTGCTGTGTGACAGATTCCCTTCATATAAAAATTGAAGGTGGGAGACGAGAGAGATTTTTTGTTGAGGTCTCCTCCCAGCCTGCTGCTATTCTGCTTGGAAAGATACCTTTTGGACAACGGGGCTTTCCATCATCAAGCCCAGAGCTGCAAACAGAATGTGAGTCCAAATCAGTTTATCACCATCTGTTGTTATTTGTGAGAATCAAACCTCATTTGGGATAAAGAGTAAAGAGATAAATTAGTAATTTCACATAAAAGGGGATATTTCAGTAGGAATTGAAAATCTTTGCAGACTGAGTTGCAGAATATAAAGAAGCTGTGCTAAGAATCCCCTTCTTCTTTTTCTTCCCCAAAGTATGTTTTTTTTTTAAAAAAAAAGTCTTGTTCTGTCTTTGTGACCCTTCTTTTTATCTTATGGGTTTAAACTGGTAGTGACATTAAATGATGCTGCTAATCATGCTATTTCTTTTCTTTTTTTATAAAAAGTTTTATTGGTTTTTTTCCATTTTTTTCCAGCTTAGGACACAGCGTGGTGGTCAGGGTGTCAAATCATTTAAAAACAAAATCATATAAGTATAACTCAAATTAATTATCAAAAATTTCCTCTCTATTTCCTAAATATAATATTGCTTATTAAAGTTAATACAGTTTTACGTAAAGTTCAATCAAACAAAAATCATCAATCACATGCAATTATAATAATCTATATCCTGTTTTTAAGCTTTACTAATTACAGTTGTCATACTCCAACTATTTCTTTTCTTTACAAGTTAGTCAAATGGTGCTTTATGAAGACAAGTTCTTAAGAGTGTTAAAAATTACGTATTTTTTAAGCAAGCTATTCTTAGTAGTTAATCTGAAGGCTAGTGAATAATGAACTCCAAAATCTGCATACAATTGGGTTGAATGCATTACCAGGTTATGTTGCATCAGCCTTCTCCACACAAATGTGGCATCACTACAGTTCCCATAATCACCAGCTGCAGGATTCCACATTGGGGAGAGTTGTGTTGGAAAGGAAAAGATAGGAAGGAATGATGTTTGCTCAGAGGTTTCACTCTGAGAGATAAAGCTCTTTTCATTGACATAAATTTCCAGTCCTCATCTAAACCATGGATGCTCAAATCTTTCTTTTGTATCTGTCTTTAAAATTCCAAATTACCTTATTCTAAAATTATCTGTGCACAGTGAAATGCTCCATTTCAGAGTACATTTTTAAATGAGATATCTTTATAATATGAAACATTCCTGGTAACAAAAACCATAAAACATGAACAGAGATATCCAGCTTTTTACTATCTTGTGCTGATTTTTCTATTAGCAAGGATTTTTTAAATAGAAAGTGTTGGAATATTCATGAGCAGGAAGAGTCATGTGGTAACTCAGTCAGCCAATGTGAAGAAAGTGCTACTGAGTCTGTGCAAAAGGGTATTGAGTTAGAAGCTCAATTTTCAGTCTCAGGTTTGTCTCTGTATCTCTCTGTAAGAAGTCTTCATTGAGCTATGATGCTGTAAAGAAGAATGTATGGTATTGTAAATATTTTGATATGAATATAAAAAGAAATTTATTTGAATCAGCTAAATGCAGTCAACTGTGAGAGCTTCTGATTTATTTTTCACCAATAGAGAAATTAAAATTCTCTAACAGAAAGAAATGCTGAAAACAAATCTTTCTTCTCCCTATATTGAGCACTTGTTGGACTGAAATGTTCCACATTTCACAGTGCCTGCCTGCCTATTTCTGCCAAGGAATAAAAAAAATGACAGCTTTTTGTTGATCTCCTGCTTATAATCACTGGAGAAGCATCAGCTTTTAAGAAAGCTCAAGATACGATTCGGTCTTAGATATGAGCCAAATTACCAGATTAACTTGCACTGCTGAACTGAGGCAGCTTCCCATCTCTTGACAGCATTCTCATCCATATAATACATTCCTTGCACACTTGTCAAGATCATGTTCAGTGAGCTTAGTAAGATGAGGTGGACTCAGGTTTTTATTCTTATGTCCTAGTGGGTAAGAAATGGCAAGTGCAAATTGCCATATGGTGTAATTACTAAGCCAGTGAGGACAGATTTGAATCAGATAATAAGCAGTTATTATGTTCTTTTCTTAACAAAAGATATACCTACTTGTTCCTGATGATTAAAATGTTTGTTTACTTTTAAATAAGACTGTAGTGGGAGATATATTGTGTTAGACACAGAAGTAGGAAAAAATACAAAAGAATAATGATTAGAAAGACAATTGTTCCAAAACCTGCCCGGGGACCAGACAAAGCAGGTGGCTTCACAGACGGGGTGGCTTCACAGGTGTCACAACCACAGGCACCTAGGAGACTCCAGGTGGGCGATCCGGTTTGGGCAAGAAACTATGGGCCTGGACATCTCTGGGTCACAGCTATGGTCTGCAAGATCTCAGGGCCGTTGTCATACGAAGTTGCCTTGGGTGATGGCCGCATTCTTTGCAGACACATCAACCAACTGTGTTGGAGACTGGACTCGCACCCTTCCGCTCCTGGCTCTGCTCTGGGGGGAGGAGGAGGACCATAATATGCATTCTGGGTCACAGTTTCCTAGGACTAACAGGCCCTCACTAGCTGCTACTGAGGCTGTTTGGGATTCATCCCAAGGTTCCACAAGTGCTCCTAGCAGGAATTCACTGGATAGGGGGTCATCCCACACATCCATAATTACTCCAGACAGGGAGTCACACCGGGGGTATCCACAGTATTCACATATGTCAGATAGTACTCCAGACAGGGAGATTGACCGGGGGTATCACAAGCAGCAAGAGAAAAGGAATTCCATCAGGGGCACTTGCCTCATTGCGCAACTGCTCCCAAAAGGAGGTCACCAGCAAAGGGGGTTGCCATGGAGGTGACTCCTGACTCTGGCACCTCGGCCACGTGCTTGCGGGCCACAGAGTACTGGGGCACTTCCGCTACCAGCCCTCTCCATCTGCTGGCCTTGGGCTCAAAGGACAGTGTTCCCGAGAGGGGTCCATTATGAACTTGGGGACTTCCACCCCTCCAAGGTATGCTGGCTTGGACTTAGAGGGTCCAGTCAGCCAGCAGCTGGGCAGGTCAACCGGGTATTTGGGGCAGCAAAGTCCTGGCCTGCCTAGCCTGGTAGGTGAGCAGGTAGGCCAGGCACCCTCACCAGGGTCACCTGGGGATTTAGGGCAGCAACTCCCTGGCCTGCCTAACCTGGTAGATGAGCAGGTGAGCCAGGCAATCTCTCCGGGCCTTAGAAAGTCGCAGTGGGCCAAGTGCCCACCCAAACATCTGAGAGACTTTGTGAAGTTGCTGTCAAATCATGAGGGACCTGTTCATGAGGCCCCTGAATAATGGGAGTAACTCGTAGGTAGATTATTTTGTATTATTTTTTTGATTTCGGATACATTTATTGTATTAATCAATATTGAAGAGGGTTTGCCGGAGGGCAGACTCAAGTAGTCCACACTCCTTGCATTTGAATAATGCACCTGTATGCCACTCTTCCCAATGCATGACGTACATGAGTGTACGCGAAGTATGTTCCATCTAGGGGGGAGGGGTGTTGTGTCCTGAGCCTGCAAAAGCAGGCTCGGGATGTTGCATTGGTCCCGGGCATTCCAAAAGCTGCCTGGGGACCAGACAGAGCGGCACCGGCCTTGTGCGCATGCGCAAGGCACAAAAACGCTCTGTTCCTATTGGTTGACACTGTCCTGGTTTCTGGTCATATAAAAAGGCCTGCATGCCTTTTGCTTTTGCTTGGTATTTAATTAGAGGAATACTTTTCAAAAAGAGAGAAACTGTTGGAGCATAACATTTAGTCAGAGTTGTTAGTACAATTAAAAATAAGCCCCAATAATTTGTATTTTTCCAGCATTTAACAGATGTGAATATGATTGCTGTAATATTTTGCTAACAGATCTCCTGTAAAGTGAAAAAAAGGTAAAAATTCCTGCAACTTGAGCTTGAGTCTTTTTAGCCACGAGGCTATAACAATATGATCATGCTGCTTTGCTTCTCCATGATGTACTTTTATCTTTAACCTTCTTAGTGTGTGAGCTCAGACAAGGCAACATGTAAGCAAATTAATCTTGGCTATCATAACAAGCATCATACGTGCATTTTTAGTTGCAGGGAGAGGTGGGCTGTAATACGAGGCATTTAGCTTAATTTGGAATCCCCAGAGGAACAAGATGGCAAAATAATTTTGTTCTCAGAATAGTTAGAATTCTATTTGCTACAATAGTTAAAAATTGAGAGTTTTTAGTGCCTTTCAAGCTTGATTATTTGCTTGCAGATATTTCATTACTTGCCTAGGTAATATCATCAGTGTTAGTGAGTAGGGGTTTTTCCCTGTTTATATAAAGTAGCTTGTCCTGCCATTCGAGAAACTACAAGTTCTATCCTTGTAGTTTCTCAATTAGGGTATTGATTTTTGCTCCATATTTTGTCTGGTATTAATCCCTGCTTATCAGGGTATTGACTATTGTTTTTGTTTTTGTTTCCCTTCTTAGCTTTTTATTTTTTCTTTCGAATGATGTGTAACTGTTATTTAACTCTATGTGCCTGTTGATTAATGATTTATTTGAGTATATCTAGGAATTCCATAGCATTTTTGGATTTAGCTTAGTCTAGGATAGATTCCCACTTCAAACTATGATTTCATATGATCATGTGTTGTGAAATTAAGGAGTTTTCATTATGTCTTTGGACCTCTATTTGGTGTTAGGATGCACTCTGCTAGTCTTCTGCCTGTCTGTCCCACACAGTGGCTGTTACAGTCCTTACATGGTATGTTGTAGATGACTCCTGTTTTTTTTCTTCTTGAGCTATTGGGTTTTCTGGTTTACTTAAGATATTTATTTTTAATTTTATTTATATCCTGTCTTTATTATTTTTATATTCCTTCCTCCTCCTATTTTTCCCACAACTACCCTGTGAAATGGCTTGGGCTGAGAGAGAGCGACTGGCCCAAATGGAGTTCTTTGGCTGTCCAATCTCCTCTCAAAAACCTCCAGTGATAGGGCACCCACATCTCTGAAGTCAAGCCGTTACATTGGTTAACTGTCAGTTCTGGGAGTTCTGAGTTCTCCTTTTGATCCATTCAGTGGCTAATGTTGATGTTGCCCTCTTGATATAGTTTGTAATCCAAGAGGTATTAATAAATGACAGATGAATAAAATTTGAAAAGGAAAGCAAAATCCCAGCTGAAATAAAAAAATAGTATCTCAATTGAGAGTAAAAAATTAAATGTCAGCTTGTTGTTAGTGTAAAAAAGATTATAACACACTCACACACGGACTTCCGGTGGCTCCGCCGGCGCTGCTGGGTCTCCTTTGTGAGACTCCGCTCTCTGGATTTGTAAAGCCGCGAAAAACAGCGCTCATCAGCTGTTTTTTCGCGGTGAAAAATCCCCTCTCCGGGCAAAGGAGAGGTGTAGAGCATCGGGAGTAAGGTTGAGCCTTCTTAGATCCCTGGAAAATAAGTTTTCAGGGATTAAGAGTGAGCTCCCTATAGCTCCGGAGAACGCTCCTTTCCAGAGACGCCTCTGTCTTTTGACAGAGAAAGACGCCGCGACCACCTCTGCTTCTTTTAAGTTCAACACTGGAGAGACTGCAAGCAGGCTGAATGAATACAGGAGTTTTAAATGGATTGCAAGTATTTTTATTGTTTCTTTTTGGCTATACATTTCTAACGTTCACAATCAACATAATGCTTCAAAATGGCGCTTAACTTTCACTGCTTTCATTGTTAGGGAAAGTGCTGGATAGTGAAAGTGGATTTGTTACTTTTTACTTCCTGCTTCTTTAAGCGCAGTTAGAGAGATGGCTCTGACTGTCTGAAATTTAAAATGGAGCGGAATTTACAGTTAAATGCCGAACCTATGTTGGATTGTACTGATGAATTTTATGAAGAAAGACCTGATACACAGGGGATTTTTATTTTTACGCAAGAGTTTAAAGAGATTAATGCACTTTTGAAGGAGGCTTTTACAGAAATATTTACTATATGTACTAAATTCCTTCCTTTAAATGAAGCTGAACAACTTACTGCTGAACAATTTATATCACAATTTGAATATGGAGAAGAGTTAGAACATTCAACTGGAATCTCTTCTTCAAATGAAGTACAATCCTCTGTTGAGTATTATACAATACAAGAGAAATTAGGAGATCAACAGGGAAATGAAGAGGATACTTCTGAGAATAAAGACTATAACTGGATTTTGCTTGATGAAAAGTTTATTTACGGAGAGGAAGAGGTTTTGTTTCAAGAAAAGGAACTCTATCCAGCTAAGCACCAAGAAGAGGATTTAATTCACAAAAGAGAGACATTGTTTTACCTCAAGAAGCAATTAGGCTACAAAGTGAAATGGACTTTGCTTGATGAGCAGTTTACTTATGGAGAGCAAGAGGAATTGATTCAAGAAAGGAAGATTCAGTTTCAGAAGCAATTTATTTACGGGGCTGAAGAAATAAC